>OX638144.1:33867299-35267108 GCA_951805005.1 Othius punctulatus | reverse complement strand
TGTCGTTTTTACGAACTTTTAAGTCGTAAGTCTTCCCCACATCTCCATAATACGTTCTGTTGCAAACTGAAACAAAATTTAAAATTAATAACAATTACCCTCTATAACTTGCTTTTTACTGATATCATCATTATCTAATATCGAGATTTTGCATGACCCAGATTTTCCAGTTGAACTTTATAACGAACCCGATCGTAACTGGTAACTAAACTAAACTGGAAAATAATCGAGACGATGGAAAACATGAAAACATTGTAAATTTCATGGTTTTGAAAGCATTGTAAAATCTCGTTCGATTGGATTTGAAAAAAAAATCGCTTGTTATTTTTCATAAATTTAGAATAATTTACAAGTCACTGCACACATGTGTACAGTTTTTTTTTTTTTAGTAAATTTACACCAATTATGAAGGTTACTTTACGAAATCACGAAATATGAAAACATGGAGGTATGAAGATGAAGAATACAACGTGGACGTCCTTTTATTTCCATGCACCCTGAATAGTACGGGAGACAAATTGCGGGGGATTACGCTTTAAACTCGTCGAGGTTCTTGACCTATCTTCTGCCTAATCTACTTGTCCAAGCATAATTCACTCCAATTTTATCTCTTTGTTGTTGGGCAGGCAATTTATTGCGCGCGGAGTTCCGCTCTATAGTGGCTCGATGCGACCTTGCGCTTAAGGCTTGTGCATGTGCACGTAATCCGGCTTGTTTCTTTTTGCGGGGTTCCCCAATAATCCTGGAGTCGCGAGAGTTTTATTCCCATTGTGCGCCTCACAGTTCCCGTAGGACGCTAATGTCGATGTAAACGGGACGTTTACTGCTTTGCTGCGTCGTTCAGTGCTGCTTAAAACAGTGGTTCCAAAACTTGTTCCACTCGCGGCGCCCTTCCTTTTCGATTATATATTTTTAAATTTAAATCTATGAAATATTTATCAACATTTTACACCTTCCATTATATTTCTTGCAAATTTATATGAAATATTTAATAATTTTGTGAGGAATATGAATTTCTGGAGAAAGCCATTATAATTTACAACCAAAAACGCGTAGGTTCCATTGTTATTATTTGTAATTTATGAAAATTTTGGTGCTTATAATAAAAAATTCTAATGAATATTTCACTCATACATAGTTTTAACTATGAACAGGAGTGTGGCATATAACTCATATCTAAAACAGTGACGGTATATAATGCGCTTTCTATAGTTACGCATGTATTATTAAGTGATAATCAAGGCGCGGATTTCTAGGTATTACGCTATACATCAGTTTTAATAGCAGACCAAAATGACCTCGTGTCTATACGAATTTCAGCAAATGAAAACCCGTGACAATATTTTTTTGTGCTTTTATGCATATTTTCAGTTTTTAAGCTTATAATTGCTTTAATACATTTTTTGTGCAGATTTCCTTATTTTTTGTTGCTTATGCTTATTTCTCAATTTTATAGCATATTATTTATATTAGCTAGAAATATATTTTGTTGCAGATTATTGTAATGAGAATTCAGTAGTAATATCACTCCGTTACGTCTAGAATGCTTGGTTATCACAAAATCATCAACAAAGCGAGCGTGCGGACGTGATATTTGGTAAACAAATCTTGATTATTTCGGGGATTACCCTATTTTTACGTGCACAGAACGCATCTGGGGCAAGTGTGCTATCAGTTCAGTCCAATTTATCTCAATCTTCAGTGCGTTGTGCTTGTGCCTTGTGTGTATTACGTGTTTATAAGTTTTCTTGCATAAAATGCCGAAAGTAAAACCTTCCGTCAATGAATGTATTCGTGGACATTCTGAATTAAAATATGACGGCAAATTAATTTGCAGGGCTTGTATCAAACCGGTAAGTTTTATTTTGTGTTGCTATTGGCCTAGACACAAGCATGTATTATTTTGTAGATTAACTGCGAGAAAAAATTTAACATAACATAACATATCAAAACAACAGTTCACCTGGAAAATTAAAAAAAAAACAATCTGCAAGCAGTACCCTGAGTTCCCAGCAAACTATTTCCGAGTCTCTTGCGAGTTCTTCTACACATAATGAAAAGGAATTTTAATTTGATTTATGCAATGCGATGGTATCTTCTAACATTCCGTCAAAAAAACTAGATAATAGTGTTTAAATCTTCTTTACAAAAATACACCGGTAGACTTATTCCTGCCGAATCAACCATTCGCAAAAACTATGTCGAGCAAGTATATAAACACACTATTGAGGAAATAAAAAAGATAATTGGCAACAATTACACATGGTTCTGTATAGACGGAACTACTGATTCATGTGGTCGGTACTTCGCCTATTTAATGATTGGAATATTAAACGAAGACTCCACCAATGCATTTTTAATTAGTTCGAAGCAGTTAGAAAAAACAAATGGCAATACCGTTGCCTATTTCGTTCACGATGGATTAACACTTTTTTGTTGCCAAACTCCGTACCAAATGATAAATTATTACTGATGCTTTCTGATACCGCTGCATATATGTTAAAGGCATATTCTAATTTAAACGTATTTTATGAGCAATTAAGGCATTGCACCTGTTTGGCACATGGTTTTAATCGAATTGCAGAAACAATTAGAATGCAATTTCCCCTTGTCAATGATATGATAAAAACCGGGAAGAAAATTTTCCTAAAAGCTCCACTGAGGGTTGAAATGTTTAGGGAAATAATCCCAAATGTACCTCTTCCTCCGGCACCGGTTATAACTAGATGGGGTACGTGGTCAGATGCTGCCTGCTATTATGTCGACCATTTCGATTCATTTAAGGAGCTTGTGTTAGAGTTTCCCGAAATTGTGTCAGAGGCAATTAAAGAATGCCACAAAGTTCTTAAAGATAGAAGGTTATACAAAATTTAGCATTCCTAAAAACCAACTACAGTTTCGTAAGCAAAGCGATTGATAAACTCCAAGCAAAGGACACAACTTTGGTACATGCGGTTCAAATAGTAAAGAATTTAGGAACGACGTTTTAAACGTACGGGGATCTATAGGAGAGATTATTAAAAAAAAATGTGATGTAGTTTTGTCAAAAAATGAATTGTTTGGCGACAAAAAATATCAACAGTTTTAAAAGGAGATTTCGTGGAAGATTTGCTAATAAATATTACAATTGTTCCCAAATTTAAATATGCACCGATTACAAGTGTGGATGTGGAGAGAAGCATTTCACACTTAAAAAAATGTGCTCAGTGATAGGAGAATGGGATTTTCCGTTGACAATTTACACATTTAATTATTAGTTCATTTAAAAATGGGCAGTAATCATTATTTGATATTAATTATTATTCTTAAAAAAATTACCAAAACCTATGTTATTAAAATATTACTTTTATCTACCTATAGTGTGTTCTTGTTAATAAAATTATGTTTTGTTTTGTTTTTCTGTAGTTTCATAAAAAATAAAGTATGCCTTTTTATGCTTTTTCTGCGTTTTTGTGCTTATTCTAATTTTTATGCTAGTTTATATGCTTATTTTCTAAGATTATTATGCATTTTTAAGCGCTTATTTTGTAATTCTTCATGCTTATAAATCCGCGCTTTGGATAATACTGAAAATACAACTAGTTGTATTTTCACGGGAATATAACTCATACCTAAAACAGTGACAGTATAACAATGCGGTTTCCATAGTTACGCAAGTATTAATAAGTGGTAATGCTGAAAATACAAGTAGTTGTATTTTCACGGGAATATAACTCATACGTAAAACAGTGACGTCACAACAATGTGGTTTCTATAGTTACGCATGTATTAATAACTGACAATGTTGATAATACAACGGTTGTATTTTCAGGATAATACCATGAACAAATGTCGAACGCTGACACAATTTTTGGTTAAGCACAAATCGCAGCGACGATCGTTGCGATGGTGTTATTTATCGGTTGTGCCCACAATCTAGTCGGCCGCTGACAAAAACATAACCTGAAATGTCAGTGTATCTCAAGTACAAGTAAAATAGTAAAATGTGGTAATAAATGTGGTATGCTGTTTGAAAGATGAGGTGAACTAAATAAATATAGGTATTTAAACTGTATATTTAGCTTCTTGTTTATTCTGCTTTACAAGATGACTCAATGAATTCATTATATTCCCTTCCTAAATATAATTCGTGGTGTTCTCAAAAATCGATAATGATTTTAAAAATACAACTTATTTTAACCCCAATCTTTGAAAATGCATTTTCGTCGTTGGGATTGAAATTCGTTGTATTTATAAAATCATTATCGATAATGAGAACACCACTTGTTATATTACCCCTGGAAATACCACGATAGCCCACGAACAAATATCGCACCGCGTCGCCACCACATAACGATCGTAACGGCGACGATCACATACAAAAGAATAATTATATGTCACGACGATACTGCACCGATCGTCTTATTTATCGGTTACGGGAACTTGCAAACAATGGGCACGATTCGTCCACTCACAAACAATTTCTAGTCGGCCGCTTCAAAAACATAACCCGAAAAGTCAGTGTGTCCCTAGTATAATTATGTACATAATTGTGGTTTCCTGTTTGAAGGATGAAGTGATCTACATAAATATAGGTATTTAAACTGTATGTTTAGCTTCTTGTTTATACTGCTTTACTAGATAATCCAATCAATTCATTATATCCCATTCCTAAATATAATTCGTGGTGTTCTCAAAAATTGATAATGATTTAAAAAATACTAGGCATGTCAGCCCCAACTTTGGAATATGCAAGCCCTTCGGGCTCGGTGTATTTTCATCGTTGGGGATAAAATTCGTAGTATTTATATATTCATTACTGATAATGAGAACACCACTTATTATATTACCCCTGAAAATTCTACGTTGCCATGATATTGTTACAGTAGAAATGTCAAGTCAAGAAACCCCTAACGTCTAAAAGTCTTTTAGACGTAATCAATCCATTTGGAGATATAACAAAACGAGAAATTGATGAAAATGTCATTAGAAGCGTACCCAAAAACATGAAAAAGAGCAAGAACAGTGTCTAGAGACCATTAATGTCATTTCGCGCATTTAATTTTTATGCGAGAAATATTCTCCCTAAATACCACTTGTGGTACTTAGTAATCCGTACTACTCCTCCACCTATGGCGTAATTGGTTACTGTCATAATTTGACAAAGAATTCTGACCAAATTACATTTTATTTTACCATAGGCCCCTGAGCTATTACTAGGTATGCGGGCGTTAAGAGGAGAGGGGCATTATTATTATTGCCCATCTGCATGCGACTTATATATGGTACAGGCACACTTCCAACATTTGTTGCAAGAAAATGCAACTGGAAGACTCTGGAATCGAACACGGGATCTTGCTGTCTAGAAGCGATAGATAAGTTCCATTCAAGTTTGTTGTCTAATTCCTCTCGTTTTTCGAACTCGTGGAATTATTAACAACAAGCATTCATGAAAATTATCGATAATTTTTAAGCACTCGTGGTATCACCCCCGAAAATTTTGGAATTTCCAAAATAAATGCAACGTTCATTGTAATTTGCAATCGAAATGTAATAATGTAATGAGAATTTTGTGGTTTGATGAACTGTTTGCAATGTGTAATAAAATTTCGTAATTTGTAAGGAAACTGTAGATTGCATACGTAATTGAGATCATTTGCAACGAAAATTCCATAATTTCTATATCATTTTTTAATTTGTAATCGGAATCTTGTATTTTCCATTAAATATTTTACAAATTTCTCTTTAAATATTAATAATTTAGTGAGTAATACGCTTTGAGGCTAAATCGTTTATAATTTCTACAAATTATAAACATTATAAACATGTCAGGTTTCAATTAAACATTGAAATTTAAAAATTTATTAAATTAATAGATTTTTTGAAAGTTCATATTCTTTACTTCAATAATATTTTCTTTATCACTTTCAAAACTTTATTTATTTTATATTTCACTACAATGTTTCGCCACACTCAGGTGAAGAATCTTGATCTTGATTAAATTGATGATTGCAGTTATTTTTGATTTTTTTTTTCACCGTTGTAAATGCCAACTAATATTATATTGAAATATTTTAAGGAAGATTTTGAATTTCGAAAATGTTCAGCAACGGTGACGACGATAAATCTGTTTGATCATTCAATAAGTTTCCGATGTTTCTCCTTTTATTTATTACTACATTTTAAAAATATTTAGTTTTTGTCATTTTTTAGCCTTATGTAATATCTTAAACTCTTCGTCGAACTGATGATTTTGTTCTATTAGACTAGCGTTTCTCAAGCTTATTTAATCGCTAAGCCCCTATAAAGTCGAATCTATGATGGCGCAGCCCATAGGCGTAGGTCATTATCAAGTTGCATAACAAATAAGGTTAAAATAATAATAACGAAAACTGGTAAGAATTAAACATTTGTATTGTGGGTTTTTTAACAAAATTAATGTGACAAGTGATATTGTTTTTTATTTGCAAATATTTGTTTGATATTTGGATTTATTGATGAGAGCTGGATCCCATATCTGGCTCGGCATCTAAGCGGTTAGGGTACTTGGTTTTAGTGGAAAGTTACGAAGAAAATCCAGTTTCACAAATATATGTGCTTATGAATGGCAAAAGGATGGAAATAGCTTTCTTTTAAAGCTCTGTATATTCCTGTTTTAAGCTACACAAAAATTCTGCAACAGGCTGCAATTCAAATATTACTTTTAGGGAACAATCGGAAATCAAGTCTATTAGTTTTTCGTATTCTTGAGACGATAAACTTTAAGGCCTTTTATTGATAATAAATGGAATTTTTACCCAAGAATACTTTTCCAAATTACTATTCCATTCATTAGGGAAGTACTGTGTTACGGAACTTCATATGTTTCGAAGATGCTTAGCAATGTCGTTTACTATTTCTTGAGGTAATTCATCTGTACTCCTATCTTCATAAAATTCCTGAAAACGTTGGAAAACGGTCAAACTCTTCACTTTCTAAAGACAGTAATTTGTTTTCCTTGAAGTGACAAATTAACTTTATCAAGTTTCGAAAATATTTCTGATAAATAGGCAAGTCTAAATAAACAGTATTTATTAGTTAATTGACTTTCCAAATGAAAAGGATGTTCCAAGATAATCTAATAATTAGACGATTGGAATATTTTCTATTCTATTCTTTCTATCGATCCTATTCTTTCTTTGAATGCTCTTCCAGTTTGTCCTACATACATTTTAGCATTTTAGGGCAGTCTTTACAATTTAACAAATATACTCCACTTTGTTGAGTTTTATTAGTTTTATCTTTATTATATACAGGGTGTCTAAAATAGAGTAGGATTGCATGGGTATCTTTCTTAATTTGAAAGCTAGAGATGTGGTTAAATGTGCAGAGTCATGCAGTTTTGTATGCTGGTTCAGATTATGTTGAAAAATTTTCAAAAGTCCGAGCAGTTTAGAAATTATTCTAAAAAATTGTGAGTTTCTAAAAACTATGATATTTCCATAATTATTAAAGATGCGGAAATAAGTTTAAAATAAAAGTTACTTGGTTTGATCGCATACACCTAAGAATCAAGTCAAAACAAAAGTCAAGATGGCGGTTTCCGAGATATTAATAGCAACTTTCTTATTTTAAATGGCCGCCGTATTTGATTTTTACACGGCTAAATTGACTTTTTTTTTCAACGATCTATAACAACCTATGTCAAAATAAAGAATATGGGATATATCAATTGATCCAATTTTTATTTTTATTCTATAAATGATTTTTAAAACAAATGTAATAAAAATTTAAAAAAAAATGTACCAGAAAATGAACAACTAGGTAGTAAAATAACAATAAATTATAAAAAATGCTCAAAATGCTGACTGTTATTTGCTAAATGGCCAAAAATAAGCTAAACACAATTGACAGCGTTTTAGAATATTGCCAGTTACTTATCGCGATGTGTTGCGAATAACGTCTTTTATTGCCTCTCTCATTGTTTCACGAAATTCATCTACGTTATTATAAATGAAGTTACTTCTATAATTTTGTTTTTTAAAGTACCCTACAAATAAAAGTCAAACGGCGTCAAGCATGCAGATATGGCTGGCCACTGAACAGATGTATTAGTCGCTATTACTTTGTTATTAAAACGGCCATTTAAATAAGTAATAACATCTGTAGCATTGAGTGGAGGGGCGCCATCTTGCTGGTACTATTTTGAATATTTTGTGGCAAAGGTAAATCATCCAATACATCCTATAAGGTTGTTTGAAGAATTTCCAAATGACGTTGTGCACTTAGAAATATTATAGCACCATGTAAATAATTTTCCAACATACTACAAAATACATTAAAGTCGAACCGCACTTGTATTTGCCATGGAATCACTGTGTGGATTGTCCTGAGCCCAATACTGTTCGATATAATGATTAAATAATCCACAATTAGAAAAGTAGGGTGCATTCATCCATAAAATTTTATTTATAAAATCACCATTTTCCGCAATTTTGTTGATTAACCTTCTGCAAAATATTAATCTACGGATGTTACCATTTGCTTGTAAAGTATGAGAAATATGCAATGTATAAGGGTAAAACTTGTGCTTTTTTAAAATTGTTGATGCTCTAGATTTAGATCCGTTTACTTTATTTTCTATTTGCAGAGTTTGTTCGGATTAGCGAACATTTAACGCCGTCCATTGTTTTTGGCCAACTGTCAGAATTTTGAGCATTTTTTATAATTTATTGTTATTTTACTTAGTTCTATTACATTTTTTTAAGTTTTTTACAGTTGTTATAAGAATAATTAAAAAAATACAAATAAAAATTGGAATAATTAATATTACCCATATTTTTTCATTTTGACATAGGTTGTCATACATCGTTGACAAGAGGAAAAGAAAGTCTATTTAGGCGTATAAAAATCAAATATGACGGCCATTTAAAATAAGAAAGTTGATATCAATATTTCGGAAACCGCCACCTTAACTTTTATTTTGACTTGATTCTTACGTTTGTGCAATCGAACCAAGTAACTTTTATTATAAAGTTTTTTCCGCATCTTTAATAATTATGAATATATCGGAGTTTTTATAAGAACGCGATTTTTAGTTTTTTTAGAATAACTTCTAAACTGCTCGGACTTTTGAAAATTTTTCAACATAATCTGAACCAGCATATAAAACTGCACAATATTGACTATTTAACCAGATCTCTATCTTTAAGAATAAGAAAGATACCCATGCAATCCCACTGAATTTAGGACACCATGTATACATATAAACATTACATTATACATTACATTACATATTACATTATATTACATTACATTACATTATATGTGTTTGCGATTTATGAGTGATTGTTTTAATAAGAGAATGTTATGAAGTGTAATAAGATTCATGAAGCGTTTTTGTCGGATGTAATTTTGTAGTTCGTTTGTCTTATCTTTTAATACTACTACTATTGTCCTGTTTTTTTAGTTAGTTTATCTTTAATATTTTAATTGTTTTCTCAAAATAAGTATCTGTCCTAAATGATATTTTTCCGTCAAAATTTTTAAACATTTTTGCTGTTTTGTTTACTTTTTTTACCTACATAAGGAATTACTGCAAAATTGTATGATAGATTCCTTTTAATTTGAATATTTCTTTTATAATATTGGATTTTTCTGAATTATTTTTTCCATTATTGATTACCCATATATATTGTATTTAGCAATTGTACAAATAATATCTAATTAAATACTGTATACTGGTAGCCGTTACTTTGTGGAACATGGTAAATGAATTAAATGAAACAATTTTACTTTGTTGCTTCCACTAACACAGTTAGTTAGCTTGCGTTAGTGGAAGCAACAAAGTAAAATTGTTTTATTTATTTCATTTATTATCTAATTCTTTCATAAAATTATCTGTTGACATTCGTATCGATATTAATCAATTAATCATACTCTGATATGCTGCGAATTTATGTATAAAAGGGTGATTAAAATTTTAATGTGTTGTTTTATCCGTATGAGTTGGTTTATGATAAATGAAAATTCTTGTTTATTATTTGAGGCTATCAGAGCAAGAGTGGCCTAATCCACAACACGTAAATATTCCAAAATAACTAGTTTTGGAATCTTCAGTGCACATTCTTGGCATTTGATGCGTTTGTGAAATATATTTAAAAACTAACCAATGGCTTGCAGTATCTTGACTTATCAAAAAGAGTATGAGGTTCAAGAAAATCACATTTATCTCCATTGGGTATGCTGCTGGTTAGGCCACTATTGCTCTCATTTCCATTCTTGTAATAGTTATATCTAGAAAATTAATGAAATTTCTTAATTCTGCTGCCATACTTAATTTAATTATGTTATGTTGCGTATTTAACATACTTAAAACAAGTTTACACTGGATATATAGGATACTACCGGTCTTATTGGGTTCTTTATGAGCAATATTGAAGAAAGATTAAGCAATATTGAAGAAACATTAGAGAAATTAGAGATATTTAAGAATTGCATTTACTGATACGGGTATGTTGATGACATAATTACAATATGAGAGATATGCTTGCTGAATAAAGCCTGTAAAATTTTCAATACTTTTCAAGAAAAAAAATGGCAGGGTCCAATTATCCTTAGTAATTTATAATGATGATTAAGGTATTTGTTATTTATTACGAGTAGTTTAATATTTTTTGTAATATTCCGCGGCACCCCTGCAAATATCCAGACATCTAAATTTGAGTTTTGTATAAATAACGAGTAAGACACTACAAAATAAACGTAAAAAGTTAAAATAAAAAGTCAACATATGTTATATTTATACTTCGCCGAATTTTCAAGTTAATTTAATCTTTTATGTTTAATTCCTTTGTAGCAATTAATATTTTCCTAGTAAATTGGTTTGTTGTTTTATTTGGCATAAATTGGATTATATGGATAGTTTGATGTATATATTCCCACAAGATTTAGTCGCTGCCATTACAGCAGACATCTGATTTATTTACCGGATGATACATGTCTAATATGAAGACGCACGTTTTAAAAGTCAAGCCCCAAGAAAAACCGTTCCCATCAATTATTCACCGCACCATAACATTCAGGCAATTATTTATCATCGGCTACAGTTTTCGAGCTATGATCGATAACTTGTTTCTTTCGCCCCTGCAATCTGTAACTTGTCAGCATTGATGGGATTAGGAGTGCCTATCGCCGGTGTGCAAAAAAAGTCGAAAGCCTCTAGGGACTGTTATCAATTTCTGGAGGCACGTGTCTGCCGGCGACAAGCACGAATCGTCGGGGACGATTTTAATTAATGCCGTCGATTTAATTAAAGCAACCGGAAACAATGGACGCATGCCAGGTACACGATTCTAAATTTATAACTGTCTTGAAATACGTTGCAAGGTTTTAACGATATTAACGTATTAATTTATTTCCTGTCCTGAGAACCGCGCTGCAAGGAAAATCCGAGACAATGCGCCACCGTCGCGATTCACGAGTTAATAGAAAATCTTGAGTTTCACTTTAGCCGCTGCACTTCCTTACAGTCGTGAGCGTTATTGACTGAACGTTAATTCTAAATGCTCGAGGATGCGAATGATCATTGTGTTAAAATATATGGCATACTCGTACCTTGTCACGTATTAAAAGTATTCAATAGAAACGGTGCAAGCAATTTACTTTAAGCAAGATTTAATCTACTTTGTGTAAACGAGGTTACAAACTGCGTTGAAACAAAATTGTGCAGAAATAACAAGTAACAGGAAATAACATTCTCAGCAACAGAATTTATTATTAATTCTTATTATTATGAATACCACCCTCAATTCATCCTACAGGGGTTTGATTATTATTAGTTATTATTTTTTTTATTATAGTCATAATTCTTCTACCCTTTCGGGTGTAGAATATTGTAGTTTTTCAATTTCTTGTATTTTCTTTTACTAGTAGGTTCCAAACCTTCTTGTTTTCTGTGCTTTTCTTTATTTGGGAGTTAGATATTCCTCTTCTTTCCATAATATTTTCGACATATTTGTCCCACTTGTTTTTTGGTCTTCCCACTTTTCTTTGTCCGGTTATTTTTGTTTGCCATATGATTTTTGTTCGATTGGTGTGTTTTCTTCTATGTAGGTGTCCGAACCTTTGCAGCTGTCTGTCTTCTATTATTTTATTTAGTTCTGTTATTTCTAGTTCTCTTCTTCTGTCTACGTTTCTGATTCTGTCTTTTCTGGTTACTCCGTATACTTTCCTAAAATATTTCATTTCTAGTGTCTGTATCTTACTTTTTTGTCTCCTGTTTAGCGCCCACGTTTTGGATCCATATATTAGTGTTGGTATTAGTATTACTTTGTATATTGTTAGTTTTGGTTTTCTCGATATCTTCTTGTTGTTTAGTATTATCTTTTGGATCTTCTAGAAAGTTCTTGTTGCTGTGCAGTCTATTGTTCATTTCCACTTCGAGATCCCCTGTGCTGTCTATTATTTGCTCTAGGTATTTAATTTGTTCGGTCTGTTCTATTTTGGTGTTGCTTATTGTTATTTCTTCTGTTTCTTTTCCTCCCCCTATTTTCATGATTTCTGTTTTTTCTGTGTTGATTTTCAGTCCCGCTTTTGCAAGTTCTTCGCTCCATATCTTAATGTTTGCTTCTAGGTCCTTAATGTTTTTCGCTATTAGTGCTACATCGTCTACAAATATATTGTTTTCTCTTTTATATTTTTCATTACTGCATCTATAGCCATTATGAATAGGCATGGGCTTAACGCTCCTAATTGTCTTAGACCGTTGATCGTTGTGAAATTCTTGGACTTCATGTTACCCGTTCTTAAACAGTTCTCTGTTTTGGTATATATATATATATATACACACTATGTCCCCGGATTGAGTTTGCAAGAGGAAAAACTTTTTTTCTTTTATTTTTTCTATATATATATATATATATATATATATATATATATATATACTTTTTATTGCCCTAATCAGTTTTTGTCCTCCTTGTTGTTCTTGTAGTACCTGCAATACGTATTCTCTGTTAATTTTGTCAAAAGCTTTTTCTAGATCTATGTATACTATGTGTATTTGTTTCTGGTGCTCTCTTAGTTCATTTATTAAGTTCCTAATTCCTAAAGGAGAAGAGATGGCGGTGGCGGTGGACGCTGCAGGTGCCAAGCTCAGTGCGACAAATTACAGTGTAAAAAGTAATGAGAAAATAATTTATACTAACAAAATGTTGACGGCATTAGACGAAAGTATAGTGCAACTGGACTTAAGTGCATTTGAACAATTGGTGAAGTGGAAACTATTACGCCCAAACGTAAATAGACATAACCTCGAAAGACGGAAAGACGAGAATGGCGCGCGAGTCAAGGACAAAGAAAAGAAAAAAGAAAGAAGAGGACCGATCCAAAATACAACATTATGAAGTGGAATGTGGAAGGCCTTACAAATGCTACCAATCTGGCACCGAACGACAACATATTTATGGATGCGGATGTGTGAAACCAGATAGGGGTCGGCCGATAGGCGGCATCACAACTCTTGCAAAGCCTTGTATGCAACCATACATGCTCAGATGCAACCAAAACTCGATGTCAATTAATACTATTTTAGGAAAAATTCACTGTTTACAATTTTTCACAATGCAGAAGACAACTGCATATGCCGTTTCTTCAACAAAACATCTTCAAGGTACCACCTCCTAGAATGTGAGGAAAGAAGAAATCGTCCGCTCACCAATTTCATAGCCGCTATAAAACTGTAAATGTATTTAAGTCAGGTCATATTTGTATTTTATGTGTAATTAACTATGTGTGTATGTTATCTGCTGGGGCACAGCGAAATAAAGATTATTATTATTAAGTTCCTAATTGTGAATAGGTGATCTATTGTGCAATGTTCTCTTCTGAATCCGCTCTGCGATGGTTCCAGTTTCCCTTCTAGTTTTTGTATTATTCTTGTTTCCAGTATGTCCTTGTATATATTTTCTGTTGCTCATAATAGGGGAATTCCTCTGTAGTTACTACATTCCCTTGTATCTCCTTTCTTCCATATCAGTATTATCGCTGCTGTTTGCCAGTCTTTGGGTATTTTTTCTGTCTTCCAAACTTCGTTTAATAGTCTTGTTAATTGCTCAGTTCCCTCATTTTCCATGTATTTTGGTTGTTGGTTTTTGATGTTGTCTATTCCCGGTGCTTTCCCCAGCTTCAGTTTTCTTACTGCTTCGTTTACTTCTTCCAGGGTTATTTTTCCTTCCGTTATTTCTTCTTCTTTTTGGTATTGTTTTCTTACTTTCATCTGCTGATTCGTTTGTTGTTCTTCGACTCGTTCTTCGATAGTATTTCCTTTGCCCAGCAGCTTCCCGAAGTGTTGCTTCCACCTTTTCGCTATTTCTTTATCTCCTGTCAGTATTTTCCGTCTTTGTCCTTTATTTGGTGTATCTTGATAGTTTTTTTCTTTTCTGTTTCTTCTTATCACGTTGTAGAATATTTTTTGGTTTTCCGCGCGGTTTTTTCCATTTTCTCACTGCATTGTTCCCATGATTCTTCTTCAGCTCATTTCACTTTGAGTATTACCTGTCTTCTTTGTGTTGTGTATTTTTCATAATCTGTCGTTGTTTTGCTTTGTAGGTATCTTTGCCATGTCTTCTTTTTCAGTTTTATTTCTTTCTTCAGCTCTTCTGTCCACCAGTTCGTTTGTTTCTTCTTCCTGTTGGTTCTTATTGTGCCGCAGGCCTCTCTCGCTGCTCTTGTTAACATGTGTTTGAAATCATTCCATATTTCTTCTGCGTTCACATATTGTGTTTTTTCCATTTTCTCTGCTTCTTGTTTTATTAATTCCTGATATTGATTCTTTATTTCTTGGTATTTCAGTTTGTACACTTATTATTTCTCGTGTTGTGTCTTTTATTTTAAATTCTTCCGTCTCTGTTTCTTTTTTGAGCGTTGCTCCTATTAGTTATTTATGGTGAAAACATTAAATTCGAGGCGTTGGCCGAGAATTTAACAGTCCGAGCTCTTATAGATTGTTTAGGGGACGTGTACCATACAACGTTTTTTTGTAATATCTGCGTTGAAATTCGTAATTCATAGCGTATATTTTATTATTAAATTATTTTGAATGTCATAATGTGTTATTAATAATTCACTATCACAGGGACGTTCAAAAATGTGCGAAACCTCCAGAATATTTTAAAGAAACCTCCAGATATTTTAAACCAAGCAAGAGAAGCGCGTGCTTTACTATTTCCCAAAACAACATGGGATAATTATGAAAGGGCCTACAGCATGTTCTGTGAGAATTAAAATATCTTATCTTATATCTTATTGAGTATTAAAGCTACATTCACAACCACCCAATTAGTAATTAACGCTACAATTAGTAAGTAATGTAAAAGTTTGCTATATAGAAATACACAAAGCTGTTCACAATGGCCAAATTCGTAATTAACGCAAAATTAGAAGCTTGCAAGGTCCAAAGTCTTGCATTAATTTTCGCCGTAACTAGTAAATGCAATTTTATTCTATTCAATTAGCCAAAAATAACAAAGCAAAACATATTTGAAAGGAAGTTTTAGTTTGGAACCACAACAGACGCAAAGAAGCACACAAAATGGGCTGAATAAACAGCAAAACAAAAAAAAATGGAAAATTAGCGCTCTCATTGGGTACTTTGTACTTCAAATGTGAAAAGCACTAAGAGATGGTTTTTAAATTTCGAAATTGGTGCACAATTTCGTGCTATTGACCTTTATTTTCAAATTTGTCTACAAATTTTACGTATAAATTTCAAGTGCTGCGTTAATTACTAATTGAGTAGTTGTGAATATAGCTTTAAGAAGTGAATGCATTTTATTTGCAATCATCTTAACGTAGATGGCTTATTTAGAAGCCGGTTTATAAAATCGGCCATTGCTATCCTCTTTAATGGTAGCAACGTCCGCTTTTTTTTAATATAAAATCCGTTCTACTTGTAATTAAGACACCGCACGTAAAAAGGTTATTTAATATGCCGGTAACTATGGAGTTAATTGACTGTTTATGTACAATTATTTAAAAAAATATTATTAAAGAGAACATTGCATTGCACATTTTAAAACATGAGCGACCTAATTTGTATTGGTATCTAATTTAGGTTTAAAAATAAATGGGAAGTGTCTTTGTATAGTATGAATAGAAAGTGGAATTTCATAGAAGCTTCAGAGGCGGTATTTTTCAGTCCTGCGTAATTCTGGGCGAAAACCTATTGATTTTGCAATTAACAAAGTTCGCCCGAAATGACGGCGGAAGATTAATGTAATTAATTAATTTTAATGTAATCGCAACGGTAAATAAAATCAAATTTAACGTTTTTGATGAAAGGAAAACACGGCCGGTCCCGGGAAAACGAAGGAAAAACAAATTGCCCGAGTTATGAATTTCACCGGAAATACCGGTTCCAAAATGTTGTCTGGCGCACGGATTTTGCTGCTCGAGAAATTCAATTTTAAAACCCCTCATGTTTTAATTAATATTTTATTAATTCAACGTAAATATAGAAATACCGGTGGAAGTTAAATTAATATTGATCATTATAACAAGTACGGCTTTAAATTAATCCAGTTTTTGCAGTATTGGTATCAACAACATTAGGGGAAACCAGGCTGCAAATAGAAGCCATGTAAGCCACTGTATATAGTGTGTATCTGTGACTACCAAGAATACTAAAATTAACATTGGGACATTTTATAACATATGATCTTTCTGATTGGTCAAAAAAACAAAATATTTAATTTTATTTACATTTATTTTATTTTTATTTAAATTTATAAATGAACAGAAATTTACTTCTGTCAAATAATTTTCATATTCAATAATTATTTAAAGACATATTGATAATTAAATGGTGATATTGAGTTGTATTGAATCAGCAAATTCTAAAAATAACAGCAACCTGATAGTAAAATGATGTAAATTTGAATAATTCAACTACATGCTGTTTCATATGCGACAATCACTTATTTAGATACATCAATAGGTACATAAGTACATAATTCATAAATATTATTTTTTCTGTCTGGTAGTCACATATATATATATATATATATATATAATAATAATATCTAGACGTAATAGATATATATATATATATATATATATACTAAGCGGATATGAGATGCATATTCTTCAAAATACAGTATATATATATATATATATATATATATATATATATATATATATATATATATATATATATATATATATATATATTGTATTTTGAAGAATATGTATCTCATATCCCACAATTTATAATCAGAAATTGGATTTTACAAATCAATCTACTTAAGTTTACCTCCTTTGAAGATGTAGTGCAAACATTTATAGACAGACAAACTTAATGCCAGCGCACACAGAAATTTAAACAAAAATTAAAATTATTGTAGAAATTGCAAAAAAAAATAATTGACGTAAGACACATGTAACATTTTCATGTTTTGAAAATATAATATTTTCAAATTATGTAAAACAAGGTCTAATGTTTCTTTAAAGATCAAAATTTCAATTATTATGGGATGAGATGTTGACATATGGGATGTTACATTTTCATGAGATGAGTAATATTTAACAGCTCCACTTTGGGATACATTGTGAAATAGGCAAAAAACACTCACAGGTGACTTGTTAGTATCACTTGGATTTATTTGATAGTGACTTGACTATAGTTTCGACACCTTAACGAGTCATTTTCAAACGTAGGTCGTAATTTTATGTTATTGTAATTTTTAGTTAGAAATTGTCGGTTGCACAAGAAATGTAGTATACACCTCGCCCGCGATATCCTTTATCGTCCTCGGTATTGTCTTGCCTCGTCCTCGCAAGCGACCTCGGCGACAATTTCTCCATCGGTACGGTAAAGACTGATTTCGCGGCCTAGGTGTACAAATAAAGGCTGATTCATAGATTTCTTACGCGACGCAACGCTACACTATGGCAATGCTATCGCTGTAGGCATTTTCAACAGCGTATTGATGCTGTTGAAAATGCCCATAGCGATAGCATTGTCACAGCGTAGCGTTGTGTCACGTAAGAAATCTATGAATAGGGTCTTGATGTTATTTAAAATTTTGCAAATATTTTTATTTAATTATTTTATTTAATGAGATTGCTTCAATGTCGGAGCGCTGAATAATTTGATTTACGAAATTAAGTTGACCCAGAGTATCATTTCATTATTTATATTGAGAGATTTATATACCAATTATGTGTACTTGCAACCAGTTAGATTTTAGTAAATAAACTCGATTAATTCTATCGGTATTCAATTGTTTCGAAGTAGGAAAATAATGAAATTTACAATATTCTACTGTCATGATAAAAATATTGTCAGGTTGATATAAAATGTAATAAAACTTAATCCACTGCGCAATTACGGCGTCAGGAATCCAAATTTCTACCGTTATTCAATTTTCCTCCATTCACAAGTGGCACGGCACTGTATTGTCACTAGATATGATGTATAATTAGTATGGAAATTGACTCTTTAAAGTGTGTCAATAACGTGTATATTTGATTTCGTTTTGTGTATAATTACGTAATAGATTTAATGCTCACAACCTATGCTACTTCGTCGAGCAGAGTAACGTCTGCGTTGACTAGTCATTCTAACTCATTCGATTGAATGTCGGGCTCTTGCATTTATACTATTTCTCTCGCAATATTCTTCCACCGTGGTCTCTATTTTTGCTTGTTTTCTGAACTCAATCCCTCTATTTCCATGTGCACCACTTAAGACCGCCAGTGGCGATTTTGCCTTATCTGTTTGTATTAATTTGTCTTTATTGCTACATGTATATTTATTGAACCACACTCCTGAAATGAGAAGTTTTGTTATTTTTCAGAAGTTCATTGTATATAAATCTATTATCAATTATGATGGACAATTATGACAATTTATTAAATAAATGAATAAAAATTTGTCATTTTAGGGGTTGATTGTTTATTGTTAATTAGGCGCCCTTCAAGTGAATGAGTGGTTTTGTGGTATGTGCTATGGTTGTATTTTGAGAGAAGCTTAGCAAGGCGATTATTGATTTCTCCTTGGAAGTTGAAAGATTTGTACATGATTGTATTTTGTGAACTACAAAATGAACCACAATCAAACATGCAAACAAACAAACAAACAAACAAACAAACAAACCAAAACTTGATATTTTCAATAAGTTTTAAGCAATATTTTTTCAAAATTTTGGAATGGGACGGTAGTAATAATTATAGTTTTATGATTTTAAGAACAATAATAATAATATATGTGATGTGGTCTACTAAAAGTTTTAAAAGTTTATTGAAAGTACGAAGAAAAATAATAATAATATGTGTGATGTGGTTTACTAAAAGTTTTAGAAGTTTATTGAAAGTATTAAACACGTTTTCGAGAAAACATTTGACAAGGAAAACATATTGATTTTATTATTATTCGTAGTAGTTTGGTTATATATGGTATTTTGCAGCAGAACAATAATTAGCTACTAAAAAGAGGAAGAGGAAACTGAAGAGTTTGACGGAGACATAATCTTATACTCCAGTAAATTTGCTAAATATATATTGTGTAATTAAGTTTGTAGGGAGCCAAAATATACGCCCGTAAATAAACGCATCCACGCGATAAAGTGACTAATATTGTGAGATTTCAAGTAATACAAAATTATTAAACTTATTCATTTTAAGTAAATGCTAGAAAAAAGTACGCGACGGAACGGCGCCAAGCCGAAACACGTGGAGAGGAAGTTACATATTCGTTCGGGGGGAGAAAAGAGAAATTACTCGAAATAATTATAAAAAGGAGGCGAGAAATAAGGTGGGGATCAGTCGTTTAGCTAGCTTCGCCAAACATAACACACGCGTGAGAATATATAGTACACGGGTCACAAATATAATTAAAATTCATGAGTCCGCGAACATAAAGTCATAGGTATAAAAAACAATCATAATTTTAAGCCATGAACAATTTTGTAAAGTGAATCACAAATTAACTTATCGGGAGTGAACAAATTACCACACAATCTATACCACAATCACAATTACCCATATCCGTGGCAAGCAATGACTTCTAAAAAGCCGTCCGTCTAAAATCTAAATCATTAAAAAAGGACAAATTACCACAAAATCTATACCACAACCACTATTACCCATATACGTGTCAGGCAATGGCTTCTAAAAGAGCTGTACGTCTAAATCCTTAAGGAAGCATATTAATTCAGATCCGCGCTTTTGATAGCGGGGTTGATTTTATCAGTAAGTAATATAGCAGACTTAATTCCCGGTATTATATGTCAACTAAACGAATATAATATCATTAACCAATCACAACGAATTGCCACAAAATCTGTACCGTAACCACAATTACCCATATACGTGGCAGGAAATGGTTTCTAAAAACCTGTCCGTCTAAATCGTTAAGGAAGCATATTAATTCAGATCTGAGCTATTGATAGTGGGGTTGATTTTATCAGTAAGTAATATGGCAGACTTAATTCCCGGTATTATATGTCAACTAAACGAATATAATATCATTGACCTATCGCAACGAACAACCTCGGTATGATATAATTGAAAGTCAATATAAGGCGGATCACCACCGATTCGAGAATGACCGTCAACAGAATGACGATTCTCGCGCGAACGGCTTAATGTGCCAAACTACGAAATGTTGATAACACTTGATAACATCCACCTAAGCTCGGGCAACCATGGGTGACTCTGGCAAAAAGAGCAAAGAACAAGCAATAAATCCGCGCGAATCACATTTGAATTTGAATAAGTTGGCACAAAAAAGGGTAGAGAAATAGACTTGTAATTATCACAATGACAAGTAATTGGAATTATTAAACACACACATGTAAATATAGAGAAAGAAACGAAAATAAGGGACAATTTAAATAAACATAGTATAAATAATAACTTCCAAATCTTCCAAATATTTAATAATAACTATATACAACCCATTCCGATTGAGGTACAAGAACTCCAATTATACACAACTGGTAGCACAACTGACGGTGTGGATACTTATGACACGATCACTTGTTTTGGTCATAAGTAGAATGACTAATTGACCTCAATCAACGTAGACAATAGAACTCCTATAATGGCATTATTGTGGACACAAACGCAATCATGTGATTGGGGAAGATCGCGACATCTCATTTTTCATCGTGCGATATTGATGATATTTTAAAATCTTTAACTAGTTCTATTTTTGATTATATCAACTTCCCGTAGTTAAGTGGAATGAAAGAGCATGGTAGTACATGATTTGAGAAACGAGAGATGCAGGTGCATGTATAACAAACTCACGTAAATAGACCTCGCAGTCACAATAATTTCAAAATATTAATTGAATGAATAATAGAATTTACAAATTTGTTATAAGGTTAACGAAACATAGAAAATAAAGCAATTCACGTCATCATCGTCAACCTGTGTTTTATTTTCCTGTATGTTAGAATTACATAAATCAATTTACGTCATAATCGTCAATCTGTGTTTTATTTCCCCATATGTTACAAGTTCAACGTGTCTATAATTGAATAAACAAAACAAACCCATAGATCTGTGCTTTCTTATAATAACCCATTATTTTCGTTTTCTAGCACATTACCAATAGCAAAGTACCTTGAAAATAATCATGGTAGTTACTTATATTTAGGAATATTACATGCCTTAAAGGGAGGAATATAAATATAATGCACAGATACATGTAAAAGTAGGTCGGAAAATAGGGTTTGGGGTTCCCTGGACTACATCAAGAGTCGAATTCGAAAACTTTCTGTTATAAAGCCATAATTTTTACCCACAGCTCTTTGGAGGGTGGCTCATTACAATTCACTGCTCATAATAAAATAGGTACATAATATAATTGTACTGACAAATAACTGATATCAATGTAAGTTAAACAGTAGCAGGATTCTATTGTAACCGAATCGCAATTCAATAATTTACATCAAATGCACTAGTCCTATATGCATAAATAGTTTATATGGCGGTAGTTCCTGTTTATAATATCGGCGAAACGTACGTGTGCACACGCCTAAATCGTTCTTCAATGTAAGCCAAATAAATCTTATTAAACGCTTTCGCAGTCAGCAGCTAGGTAATCGAAGGAAATTTGCATTACCGAAGCACACTCAGGCGCTGCACATATCAGAGTGCATATTCCGCTATGGCACAAGGCGCCATCATTCGCATGGCTCGTTCGAATGGCTCCTCTGTTTGGATTTAACGATTCCGCAATTCCACGGCGAGCCAAGCCCGATGGAAGCGACTACTGATGTCTGAAGCAATTGTGCAAATTAATAAGCGAAGATGCTATTGTATTTAAATCAGACTGAAACTTATATCAATTAATGAATGGCTCCGTGACTGTGAATGCCTCGCGTTTCGTCTGCGCCGCTAAATAGTCGAAGGCGGAATTGTGTAATCCCAACTATCTGGGTAAAGCGATTCCTCCTTCACAAAATATGATTTAAATTAAGTTGTCAACAATTAGTAATTCCTAGTCACTAACTAATATACAAAAAGGGTATCTTTACCGCTTGTGGCAGTACATATGGAGTGGATGAAATGAAAGGCACTGTAAGTAAACTAATATATCGTGGGTTTACAGGTAACACTCATTAAGTAACATTTCAAGCAAACATGAATTAAATATGTTTTAATTTTCTTATAATAAATTTAAGTCCGGTATTAGTGAAATTAATGAAGAATAGCCAGAAAATAATAATAATGAAGAGTACTAAAAAACTAAAAGGCATGGATATCAGGATTGATGAGGACTTCCAAGAAACATCAGAGAAAAAAGGAGAAACCTCGTCCCGAAGCTGGAAGAAGCTGGAACAACGCAAAGGCCAACACGCAGTCATTAGATACAACAAATTGATAATAAATAACAAACAGTTCATATCTAGTAGTTCCGAAGTACAAGGGAATGAGGTGATTTATCATGAAGAGACAAACGAAAGCACAAGCCAAACAAGGACATATACAGAAAGATCTCCAGAAGCAACGAAACTAGACCAGCAGCTTAGAAAAATAACGAGCGCACAACTAAAAAACTGAACAACGCAGATAAGAAGGAAAGGACGGAAAAGAATATGGCTATGGAAATGGACACGAGTACAAATAATAAAATGATAAACACAAGGAAAAAGGCCCACAAAAACAATCAAGATGATAAAAACAACAAATTGGTAATCACAAAACCAACAAATTGGAAACTAGCCACATGGGATCATATGGGAACCATATCAGAGGATTAAACGAAAAAGAAACAGAACTAGAAAGAGAGTTTGAAGAAACAGGTCAAGGAATACAAGCCAAAAAAAAAGGACAAGGGTCATACATAACAGGAAACGGGCACACATTCATATACAGTGGAGTAGAAACACAGAAAAGAGCGGCATGCGGAGTTGGGTGCCTAATTCACCATAGCATGGAACACCAAATACACAACTGGGAAAGCATAACAGAACGCATGATGACAGTAGAATTAAGAAGTACTAACACTAACATAAAAATAATCGTGATAGTGTATGGGCCCAACGAAGACGACACAAGCAAAAACAAAGATAACTTCTGGGAATTGTTAACCTCCACAATAGAAAACTCAAAAGGCGAAATATACGTAACTGCAGAATTCAATGGCAGAGTAGGGAAAATAGACTAAATATATAAAAAAAGAAAAGGGAAACACGGAGAAGAAATCAGAAATAACAACGGAACAAGATTACTCGACTTCTGTCTCCTACAGGACCTAATAATAACCAATACATTTTTTAAACACAGATACATACACATATATACACGAGAGATGACAAGCAGAAACGAAAAATCAATCATAGATTACCCAATGGTGAAGAAAACAAGTAGAAATAAAATTATGGACACGAGAGTGAGAAGAGGGCCGAAATTTGGAAGCGACCATTACCTAGTAACTACAAAAATCAGGGAAAGGACAGAAGCGGCCGAACGGAATACAACCTTAACAAAAACAATAGAATTTGAACAAATTATAGCCTACAGATTAGCAAACAAGAAAGTAGCCAAAAAGTATGAGGAAGAGTTAACAATACTGCTCGTAAACAATACGATAAGGCAAGATAACAGACATATTATGGAAAAACTTCAAAACAACATTATTTGAAACCGCAAAAGGGGCAGATAGCATGGGGTCGATAGCCCAATAAAGATTGTTTATATATATGGTTTGTGGAAGCAGTAGGACAAGTAATAAAAAGAAACAAACTAGCTGGTAGTCAGAAGAAATAAAAAATGAAATAAGAATAAAAAAAGAAGAAATGGAAAATTTACATAGGAAATAAAACAAATTACAGAAAATTACGAAAAATATAAAATAGAAAGAAAGCTAGTCAAGGAATTGGTAATAGCGGCAAAAAGACATCAATGGATTGAATTTGGCAATAAAATGGAAAGAGACATCAAAGAAAGCCAAAAACTATTTTATATGGCACTAAAGACACTCGGGAGAGGAAGAACCCAACACACAAGAGGAATCAAAAATAAAGACGGGGAACTGCTAACGCAAGAGAAAGAAGTGATGGACAGATGGAAGGAGCACTTTCAAGAACTTCTATGTGCGGAACAAAAAGAACAAACAGTAGACAGAAGTGAAAATTCGCACGAAACAGAGAACAAAGAACCGGCAATTACCATAAATGAGATAAAATAAGCTATAAGAAACCTGAAAAATGGGAAAAGTACAGGATACGACAAAGTCACGACGGAAATGCTAAAATACACGGGACAAAAAGCTACGGAGAAATTACACCAGATAATAAGCAAAGCATAGGAAGAGGAACAAATCCCGAAAGACTGGAGAACCGCACTCACAGTACCAATACATAAGAAAAGGAGACAAACATGAATGCAATAACTATCGAGGAATATCACTGTGGTTATGAAAGTATACAAACAAATAATAGACAAAAGGATCAGAGCAAAAATAGAAAATACATTGGCAGAACCGCAAAGCGGATTTTAAAAAAGCAGAAGCATTCAATACCACATATTTACAATAAAACAATTAATAGAAAAGAAATACCAACAAGAAGGGAAAACAATATTTGTAGGATTTATTGATATAGAAAAAGCTTCTGGCAAAATTCCCAGAAGAAAACTATGGAAGGTAATAGAAGAGAAAGGCATCAACCAAAAACTAATAAGAATAATTTAAAACATTAGTGAAGGAGATAACAACCGTGTCATAAGCCAGGGCGGAATCCAAACAAACGAAGGATTAATACATGGAGGTGGACTAAGCCCCCTACTATTCATAGTATACATTGATGAAGTCATCAGAAAGTGCATACAAAAAAAACAAAAAGCTGCGTGTAAGATATAGACAACTTCAAAGAATATCAATCTCTGAAGGAGCTTTTGCGGATGGCCTAATACTGATTACAGGAAAGGAAGAAGAACTGAGCACAAATCTCAAAACTTGGAATGAAGGACTAAAAGAATATGGAATGACAATAAATAAAAGCAAAACAAAAGTAATGGTAATTGGAGATGAAGAACACAAGATCGACATAACATTGGAAAACGAAGAGATTGAACAAGTAAAAAACTACAAATACCTTGAAGTGGATATACATATTAATGGTAATCAAGAATTGGAAATAAGCAATAGAATAGAAAAAGCAATGAAAACATATTACGCAATGGGATCATTCATAAACAAGAAGGAAATATCAAAGAAAACAAAAATTAACGTATACAAAACCATATACAGACCAATATTAACCTTTGGTTGCGTAACATGGGTGTTGAACCAAAGGCAAAAAAGTATGATCCAAGCAGCGGAAATGAGATTCCTTAGGAGAGTTAAAGGAGCGACAATCAAACACAAGATAAGAAGTTCGCAAATCCGAAAAGAACTAAGAACTAGACCAATATTAGAATTTATCGAAAGAAGACAACTTAGCTGGTGGGGCCAAATGAAAATAAGCCAAAAAAATTGCCCGAAACAAAAAAGAAAGGGCAAAATTTGTGTACCATAAAAATTAAATAGTTTAATCAAAATGTAAACGAAAAATGATTTATAAATTATACACCCTACACCATTAAAATAGTAAATGGGGATTTGATAATATATACAGGGTGTCTCTAAATTGTGTGGAAATGGCTTAACCACAGATCACTGGGACAAAAAAAAGACGATTTAACAAAACTTATCTATATTCAAATGCGTTTGGTTTAGCCAGTATTCAGCTTCAAAGGAAATTAAAAAAAACAAAATTTGCTTATAAAAAGAGAACGTTTACCTTCATGTGGATATTGTTTGGTATGACACTCTATACTGGTATAACTCATATTTTGACATAATATTGTTATTATCAGTAGACCGGTTGTGTACAAAACAAGGGTGGCCCAACATTAATATATTCATTTTTTTTAATGACAAAGCAAATAACTTTAAAAAAATCAAATCGGACGCAGGCATTCATTATTAAGTTTTTTTGTATCATTATAGTTTTTGATAGCTGTTACAGTTTCGACACAAAAAACTAAAATATGAGTGACTGCGCTACACTCGTTTGGAAACAAATGTAATCTAGTTACCGAATTGATGATGGTTTATTCACAATAATGAATATAAAGTACACTTACGCCGATAAAACAGATATGTTGCTGGTTTTAGGATTTTAGGAGCCCTAATAACGAGGAATAAATTTTGGAAATTATAGCTATTGCTTCATCCATACGATATCCAAATAGTGCAAGAGGTTTTACCAGCTGATTATACCTACGTTTTACGTTTTGACGATTTATTCAGAAAAAAAGAGCCGAACATGTACTTTTTAACCAGAAAATTCTGTTCATTGATGATTTGTTTCCAAACGAGTGTAGCGCAATCATTCATATTTTATTTTTTTGTGTCGAAACTGTAACAGATGTAAAAAACTATAAAGATACAAAAAAACTTAATAATGAATGCCTGCATCCGATTTGATTTTTTTTAAATTTATTTGCATTTGTAATCAAAAAATATGAATGTATTAATGTTGGCCTCACTTGTTTTATAGACAACCGGTCTACTGATAATAACAATATTATGTCAAAATATCAGTTATACCCGTATGAAGTGTCATACCAAACATCCAAATCAATGTAAACGTTCTGTTTTTATAAGCAAATTTTGTTTTTTTTAAATTGACTTTGAAGTTGAATTCTGGCTAAACCAAACGCATTTGTATATAGATATATTTTGTTAAATCGTTTTTTTATCCCAGTAATCTGTGGTTAAGCCATTTCCACACAATTTAGAGACACCCTGTATATATAATAAATTTACAAATGAGCCATAGAAAACTTGAGTGGTGTAAGTCAATGTTATTTTTCTAATTCTGAAAAGTCCAGAAATATATTACGGGCATGTCCCTGCTTCTATTTCTTGGACATATCTGAAATTTTTAAAAATGGACTGTTGGCGATGGACTTCAACGGTTCAAACGCAGGTTAGAATTATAGGTATAGTGTTTTTACTTGAAATTGAAAATCTACCTACGAAAGGTGTTTATTGCGCTTCATTGTGTGAACGGAATTTTATGACGGGTAATAGGAAGAGAACAGAGTCCAGAGCCGGCATCAGAAAATACAAATTCAGTGAACCGTAGAAAATTAACATTAGTGATTCATTATCATTAAATTGTACTTTTCATTGTATTTTTAAGTGTTCATATAATTAATTGTGTTTTACAAATGTAGTTATAATTTCATAGAAAATTTATATACAGTATGATTCGCGAAACAAATAACTTAAGTTACCCATAACATTATTGACTTGCTCATTGCGTTAAAAAATTAACGACGTTAACATCAGTTCATGAATCGTAATATAACAAGCAAATATTATTCCGCACAACTAGATTCATATCTATCACTTTCACTTTGAACATTAATAATTGGATTTGGTACACTAAGCGTCCTATAATCGTTTTCAATTTAAATCACATGATCGATGCAGTTTTTCCAAATGGTACTTGAAATGTTGTTGCATTCTCGCTAAACAAGTTGAATTGTTTCTTCACCCATTTTGGGATGTGCATTATTTTTCCGCCAATTTCTTTTTAAAGTTGACCATATCAGCTCAATTGGATTGAAGATACAGCAATAAGGTGGAAGGCGCAACACTTGGTGACCAAATTATTCTGCCATCTTATCAACCACATAAGTTTTTTTGAAATTTTGTTTTTTTTATAAGTTCTAATAAGATTTTTTTCTTTACACTTAGGGGAATAACAATACCATTTTGAATGCAAAAATCCGCAATATCGCCTTTCTTGGAAGCGGCGGTTGGGATTTTATTAATTTGCTTTGAGTGGTAAGTTGCATTATCCATTACGATTATTGAGTTATTGGGTATGTTGGGCTATAATTGATTGCGAAACCAATTTTCAAATAATTCGGCGTTCATATCCTGATGATAGTCTAATGAGCTTGATGCAATATTATTGGCTGAAAGAGCAAACTATTTGACATAAAACCTGCGTCTCCTCCTGCATGAAGAATAACAATTCTTTTTCCTCTATTGCACGGTGCTCTAAGGTGACACTTATTTATATTATCGACCCGTCCCTTGGAACCGACGTCGTGAGTATCGAACCATGTTTCATACAAATAAATTATCGATCTCCCTCCATTTCTATATTCGATTATTTTAGATAGATATTCTAATGGCTCTTTTTGCAATCTCGGCGATTCCATTATGTCAATTCGTTTGTCTAAAGTTTTATACTTAAAACCCTGACTAAGTAGGTATTTATACAATGTAGTTTCCTTATATGGAAAATCATTTCCAAGAGTTTCCAAAATAAATTGGACCGTGGGAACGTTACCTGATTTATAAGATTTGTAAATTATATTTTTGATCCTCTTGGCGATGGCATCGTCTATTTCAGTAAATTTGTAACTTATTCTTCTTTTCCTTTCTATCGGCCCTTTCCTAATTATTCTCCAAACCGTTGAATATGATATTCCTGTCAGAATGGAAATTTTTGGCAGTGGAGATGCATGATTCCCGCTTATAAGCGTGTTAAAAATATTTACGACTCTCCTTTTAGTATCAGTTGAAAGAAAAGCATACTTTATTAATCCCTGATTTTCATTTTCGATAGTTGATGTGTCCATTTGATGATGGTTATTTTGAACATTTTCAAAATCAATTTGAGAACAGCTCAATCTGTAGACTGTCGAAGGGATTCTTCAACTTAACTTTCGAAATGGCTTCTTTCCTCACATAATTGAAATAGATCGTTGAACTGAGTGTCATTATAAATTGATGAAATAATTGTTGCAGTTTCACTTAACGACGTTTCCATCTTAATAAACTCTACCTTTTCACAAGTTTATAAATGATAATATGCACACGTATGTAAAATGAGTACTGTTGCAATGTAAAGGTTAACACCGACTGAAAGACAGATGTAGACTATTTGAGAAAAAGACTATTTGAGGCAGTCTTAACTAATTGTCTACCTGGACTGCATATTTGCCCAGCAATTAAGGTACAATGAACCTTAATTGCATGAGCGAATATATAATCCTTTTAAAACCGTTTCCTAGGTGACGGCTCTTAATTATCTTCTGGCGTCTGTAGTCTTGTAATTATATCGAATTGTAAAATTGTAAAAAGAATTACGTCTGGCGACTCACAAAAAACGATATAGATAGTTGTAAGATTATTGAATTCAATTTTATTAATAAATCATTTTTATATTATGATCATAGTGATATGATTGTGTATATATCCAAGAGAAAACAATTAAGTAGCATCTTCGTCGAAAGTAAATTATTTGGTTACGTTCCTGAACGCCCTCCTCTTCGCAGCACGCCATACAATGGAGAACCCTTGACCGTAATAAACCCTAATTGCAGGTAAATTTTCAATTTTAAGTGAAAACACTATACGTTTAATGTTCATGCAGAAATATAAAAATGTTGGTTAATGCTTTTTACTTCTATATGGACAATATTGAAGTGTAAATAAAAAAAACTTGATGTACTAAATTACTTGTTGTTGTACGAAATATCCAGAGCGGCTCAAAACTCAAACACTTCCAAAGTGTTATAATTCATACCTATCTCGGGCAACTTACTTTTTCTAAGCCCGGTGATTAAGGGCAAGTCGCCATGTGCCGGCTCCCACTGCGTCTCCCACGATAAATAATAATTTTATACTGTTTGTCTTGTCTTCTCCGCAAAGTTGAATTGTGTTTCGCCGGGATGTCCCCCTTGCGGCCGTTTGATATCCGAATTGGGTTTCTATTTGTAAGAGTGGAGAGTCCCCCGTTTTTTGCCTCCACCGCCATTGATTCTCCGCGTCTCCTCAAAACTTCTATAAATAGCGCTTGTCTACCTTTTACATGTAGTTCCTGCGGTTCCCCGATTGTTTGTCCAATTTTTTCATGCCTTCCTATATTTATGAACACGGGTCGCCCCTGCTTGGTATGCGGGTCCATGGGCAGAATTGTTTCGGGGTTCAGATTGCTGCCATTTGCCTAAGCCCTAATGCCTACTGCGGACGATGTTTTATGTTGCTCCATCACATAATATTTATCACTGTGCACATTGTTCCCAATTATTCTATTGAAAAAATATTTTTTTTATAATTTTTTAATAATTTGATTTTGCAAAAAATAAACACTATAATTTACCTATTGATATAAATTTAAAAGTTATATGGTCGATTAAAATTACAAAATACTTAACGTTGGGCATAGAGTGGTAATTATTTTAGTTTGTCTGCAAATGGCAAATATTTGATGCGCAACATTCCGAGAACAAATTCGGAGATGCACCCCACACAATAGTCACATTGTTACACAAATACCAGCTCCTAAGTCAAACAAAATACACGGACGATACTGACTCGGGAATCTCTGGCAATACATGTGGATATTTGTAGTTGCTGGTGGCGGAGATTTCGGGAAGCCGAAGACAACAGCGCCGCCAGCTTTGAGTGCGGAGCTGATTAATTGTAAACCCGGGCGACAGCCTATTTGCCAACGTAAGCGCACCTGAAATATTTTTTCTCTCAAGCGTACTCCATCCCCAATCGCCCAGGGGGCGAAATATGAGGCACGTAGCCGTATTATCGCCGTATTTCATAAAGAAAATTACACCGATCGGCCATAAAACAGGGCGGGAATTTTCAGAGCGGCAGTAAAGTTAGTTATATTATATACCCGGGAGAACAAAGTGACAATAATCGTTAAACTTTCCAGGACCAGTACGTCAAACAACAATATAGGAAGGCGTTATGTCCGCTGAAAGGACGGACACGAAATGTGCTGCGGATATCGAATTTACGTCCGCAGCGCTTATTTACACTGCAACGTCCACGGCAGGCCGACCTTCTCCCATCCGACACGAACACTTATAAGCGAGTTTTATCCCGCCGAAGTGTACACAAATGTAGTTAGGAAGACCGCCGGCGGATGCCTTTGACCGACCTTAAGCATATCAAAAGGATCAAAGTCTTATGGTTCCATTGGTGTGCATACTGCAAACTGCAACTGTCTCCTGACAGATAACTCAACTACTACGTAGACATTACTTACAGTTATCTTAAATAGGAGCGAGATTATCTCATTTTATTAAAAGTCTCATTTTACGGATTATAATTAAAATGGACTAACTTGCATGGGCGCCAAATTTCTCTGACAATTGATTGCTAAAAAAAATTACGTGAGCCCGTAATCAATAACCAAAAACTGCACTTACCTAGGTTCAAAAGTATAATTTCGACATAATTGTATTGTAAGGGCTCGGAATATCCATATTTTGTATGAATTAATTTAACAAAAAAACACGAAAAATGACTGATATCAATTGAGACGTTTGGTAGTAATTTTAAAACAATTTCATACTCAGGTATAAACATTAAAAACACACGTAAAAGTGAAGTATTATGTTAGAATAGGAAGGGGTGATCATTTGGGGAAATAATAAGTAATATGAATAAATATGAATTCAATTTGAAGAGATTACAAAGGAAATTACGAGAACTTTTATAATCATTAATATTAAACGGGGTCAATGCGCGGTGACACAATTATATAAATAATCACAGAAGAGGCCGGAGCAGTCTGATGACTAATCATAAAAGTTAGGTAATTTTGTATCAGTAACCTTGCTATAGGGCACATGTGAGATCACCAGAATTATTGTTAAGGGGAATCACACAAAATCGCAGAGTGGGCAAAATTCTAATATAAATAGCATCGTTTTGTATGCGACAAGTTTAGTAGGTTCCAGATTCGCGAGGCGACAGGCCGTTATTATCGTCATCCATAGTATACGCGAATATCATTATGAAGAGTTTTATCCGATTTATTTAAAAGTTGCTGTGTTCAGGATAGAATTGATTATATCTAAATTGAGTAGCAACAGTCGGTACATTCGTACCAAAGTACCAAAAACAAATACCCCGTGAAGTATATATATATATATATATATATATATATATATATATATACAATCTTTTCGGTTTAATATACGTGGGTATTTGACAGCTTTATAAATTTCTGGCATACGCTTTGAGCGATGCGTGGAGGTTAATGAGGTAATCTTTCCGGTTTCATATACACGGGTATTTGACAGCTTTAAAATTTTACCCGTAATATTAAAAAATTGTCCCCCGGATATAATTTTACAACAGGAGGAAGCACCACCTCACCATACGGTACCCGTTAGGGAGTTCTTAGATGATAATTTTCGTGGTTCATGGACTGGGAGGAGAGGACCTACGGAATGGCCTGCCCGTTCATGATACTTGAAGCTACCAGATTTTGATGTCTGGGGACGTGTACAAATTTGGTACATTCACAACCTCCTGATGATATCGAAACATTACGTGAGTTTATTAGTGAAGCTTATTTGACATTTATTGCGGTATTATGTACAAGAATTTGTAGAAGTGGGGAACGTCGGGTTGAAAACTGTACTTATTGCAGTTGGTGGGACACAATTTGAACATTTAATGTGATTTCATTCTTTGATTAGTTATTTCTCCAATCGTTTCAAATTAGTTAACTAAGTTTAAACTACAAGGTATACCAAAATGATCGTTATTATGTAATCACTTCAATTCAATTGTGCCGCCTTTTAAATATGTACGCCGTACTATTTTAGAACTGTCACTGTCAACCATACCTGTCAACTGCCAGACAACATACAGTTGTACAGTACAACAGTAGTTTGAACAGTAATTTGAACAGTAGTTTGTTAAAATGTACACTGATCAGAAGAACACTTTTATTATTGAGGCTTACTTTCGTAATGGACGATTTGAAAATGGAGAATAAATTTATTCAATTCCAGAGTGCGTTCGGGAATTTCAACACCAGTTCCCTGACCACCAATTTGAATACTCTGTTTTGTCAACACATATTTCACGAATAGTGCACCGTTTTAAGGAAACTGGTAGTGTTCAAAAAGGGAAATCCTCAGGCAGATCTTCAGTATCAGGAGAGGTTGTTGCAGATGTTCGTGAACGACTCGAAGTAAGCCTTCAAAAGTCAATTCGTAAGTAAGCTATGCAAGCTGGAATTCCCTCGAGCACCTGCCGTAGAATTGTGAGAAAAAGGTTGAATTTACATCCTTACAGGGTCTCAGTGATGCAAGAATTGTTGCCAGTAGATCCTCAACGCCGATTGAGTTATTGCCGATGGTTTATGGAAAATTTAAATGACGATCGATTGCTCGATTTAACATTTTTCAGTGATGAGGCTTGGTTCCACCTATCAGGATATGTCAATTCACAAAAGTATAGGTGCTGGCATGCTGAAAACCCTAATGTTTTTGTGGAAGCACCACTACATCCTCAGAAGGTTGGAATTTGGTTGGCTGTGTCTCGCCGTAGAATAATTGGGCCTACATTCTTTCATGACACAATAAACGGTGAGAGATGTCGCAACAAATTGTCCAGCCTTTCATAGACCAATTAGATGATGAAGAATTGCAGAACAGATATTTCCAATAAGATGGTGCAACAGCTCATACAGCCAGAGCAACGTTAGCTAATCTGCAAGATTTTTTTTATAATAGACTAATTAGTCAAGGACTATGGCCGCTACGCTCTCCAGATCTAACTCCACTGGACTACTCAACTTTTGTATATTTAAAAGATTAAGTTTACGTAAAAAACTCCATACCTTGGAAGAGTTAATGGCAGAAATCGTAAATGTTTGCCCAACCATAACTCCTCAAATGCTAATCAACATTTTCCTAATCAACATTGTTTTATTGTCTGAGAGTCCTCAATTTTCAATAGTAAAACATTTTGTAACATTGTCAGATTTAAAGCGGAGCAATTATTAGATTTGTTTATTTCATTAATTCCTGCATGATTTTCATCCTGCATGAGTAATCTGCCCCACTTGGGGATGTTGCCTGTGAGGACTTCATTTTCATGCATATCTGGTTATTTTTATGTACACACAATTTAAGAATGCCCTCGACTTTAAAGGAAAGGTTATGTAAATAATTAACATTTAAACTCGTGGGCCCTAAAGTAATTCTTCATTGTAGTCTTTTCATGTGCTTGGAATCCACAAATATTGCCGAAACTAATAATAATTTAGTACATATTTGAGTAGTGAAATATCGACTGACATAATTGATATTTGAATTGCATGAAGATAGCTTTTAATGCAATCTTCATGAGTAATGAGTGAAATGTCTTGTGTGTCTTAAATAATTCTTCATTGTTGTCTTTTCATGTGTTTGGAAGCCACAAATATTGTAATGAATGCTTGTATTTCCATCTGGTATTTGTGTACTTGTTACTAAACGACTTACAATATTATTCCTCGATGGAATATTAGTGTCAGATTTATTTCGCATTGAAAATTTAATCTCCGACTGATTTGTGGTTTCTAGTCTTGTTTAACTAGTAATGGCCGATGGATTAGGTTCTTCCTGCCTTGTTTGAATATCAATCTGCGGCTCGTGTTTTAAAATATAATGTTTTGACCGGCTTACAGCAGATTTGGTACATCTCTTGGAATATTAACTCCTGACTCACTTACTGGCTTGCTCTGTTTTGTTGGGATAACGTCTGATTGCCTTACAAGCGCTTGAAGCCATTCTGCTTGCACACTGGTCTCCATCTGGTTTTTAACGTACCTCTCGTGCTCCAAAATTGCGGCTTGCATGTCAAATTGAATATCGTTAAAACTTGTTGATAAAAAATATATGTTCGCTGCACCCTTCTTACAGTCCACTATAGCTTTATTACTACACTGGGACTGCTGACACGTCATGCAGGAGTAATAATCAGTTTGAGCTTCGTTGTCTTGGACTGATGGAGATTTGAAAAATTCGTTTGATGTTATGTGGAAGCCTCGTTTCTCCATATAAGTTTGGATACTTTTATCAGAACATACGATTCAATAACTGGCGTGATAATTTAGAGTTATCCATCTGATCTTCACCTTCATGATCGTCAACCGTTAAATCTACAACTCTAACTACTCTGTGAACATCCAGTGCAGTTTCCATTTGGATATTACTATTACCTTGCTTATCATTCATGCAAGTCAAATTTTTGCTTGTATTATCTAAAATGGATATACAATTTTGAAGATCGGTAATTCAACTTTGTAGTATGTGCAAGTTTCCATCGCAGTGCAAATTGAAACCACTAAGAAGAGATTCTCGTAGCTTTTCTATATTAAACATTTTGGAACATATCAACATTGCCACATAATTCGGTTGGTAATTTCTGGGTCGGGGCAGAAAAAATTGCGTCATCGTAGCTTTCAGTTGAAGTATTTGCTGAAATTCGCAGCAGATTTATAACTTCATTTTGTTTTCCTTAAATAACGACGTAACCGGATGTCAAAAATAGAACTATTTTTACTGGAGCGGAACAAAAATATTTTACATGGTCACGTAATTACAATCATTTAGGTTATCTTGTATGCGATTGTTAGGAGCACAATTCCTGGGCGTACAAATTTTTCGCCATTTTCAATTGCTCTCTAATCATATAATAATATGGGCGTATACATATTCTAATTACTCATGCGTCACTTACTTATTGGGTCTACATTACCACCATGTGACTTGTCAAGATGGCCCAATCAGACAGGATCCCCTGATTTCGCATTCCATTGCCGGGTCACGAGTTCATATAAATAATAAAGTCTTTTAATACACCAAATATAATTTAATTGGAATCACAAGTTACCAGGGGGCTTTCCGCCCTTCACAACCCCCTGCCTAGCATGCTAGGATTTCTGTTGTCATCGCAGTGGATTGCAGAATTACAAAACTTAACCATTTTACTGAATTTGATGATTCATCTGGGCCAACACTTCTAATTTATTTCGTACCAATCATACCCATTTAAAACACACATTCAATCACAAAACCCATTCTAATTTTGGCGCCATTTATTCCAACAGACATTCGTAATACGTTCCTAATCGGACGGTAATAGCGTATTTGAAAACAGTACAATATTTGTTAGACTCAATTCTAATATACGATTTTCTATTTGGGATACAGGTTCTGGATGCAATACAACTAACTACTCTCAAATCTAATGTCTAATTAATTGTAACTGAATTCCCTAATATGTGTACACATTGCGCATTATATCGAGGCGCATATAGTTTCCGCATGTTCATTCATACTTATATTTATTTCTAGACTTAACGCTTATTAATTATAATCTGGCGCTATTGTTTTTACATCCCATGATTGGAAGATCATCTTTATGCTACTTCAACAATCTATTATAATTTGGCCCATGATTGTAAGTGCATCCCTATGCGGCTTCAACAATCTATTATAATTTGGCTCATGATTGTAAGGGCACCCCCGTGCGGCTTCAACAATCTATTATAATTTGGCTCATGATTGTAAGGGCACCCCCGTGCGGCTTCAACAATCTATTATAATTTGGCTCATGATTGTAAGGGCACCCCCGTGCGGCTTCAACAATCTATTATAATTTGGCCCACGATTGGAAGAGCACCCCCGTGCCACTGTCAACAATCTCTTATAATTTGGCCCACGATTGGAAGAGCACCCCCGTGCCACTGTCAACAATCTCTTATAATTTGGCCCACGATTGGAAGAGCACCCCCGTGCCACTGTCAACAATCTCTTATAATTTGGCCCATGATTGGAAGAGCACCCCCGTGCTACTATCTACAATCATCTCACACCCTCTTTAATATTGGCACGCATAACATGCCAATGAAGCAATATTTATATGGAGAACCCCGTATTCATCTCACGTCATTATTATGACGCCGCTCTGTATATTAATACAGAAGCTCCACAATCCTTTCTGGGTATATTCCGGCAAAATATAAAATTCAGCACAGACCTTAATTATTGCCATAATCGAATTAATCCAATTATTAAACACCAATATATCACGCACATATACACACATTCACCGAGAACGTATTATCAGATCCATCCTAATTCTTTCACACCCTCAAGTCGACTGTTCCCACTCCGAGTTCATCCCCCAGCAGCGTTCCTTTTGTCTCTCTTTATAACCCGCTGCCTCTGTCTGGCGCGCGCCTCGCCAACATGCGCCGGCTTGCCTTAATAATGCCTTCTCCATTGTGAATTAATCGATCATCAGCTCCTCCCTTTATTAATTAATGAATTAAGGACCAATCACATAAAAGTGGTTGTTACACGATGGTGATGGTGTCTGGTATCAATCAAACTTGTATCCATTTCTGCCGCCCTGAATTGTACTGCAATAATTTTGTGTAACCTACTTTGAATTGTTATTACCACATCACTGTTAAAATTTCTTTGTAATTTAATATCTCTCTGTCCCAAAATATTGTATACATTTGCCTCTTTAATTATCCCAAATTATTGTATACAAAACTTATTTTTCTTAGAAGAGACAGGTACGAAGATTCCCTTGATAGAACTGTTACTTGGCCCTATTTGAAATTTGGGAAATAGTTAACGGAAAACAACAAACTTGCCAAACAACAAACATACTGCGGCTTGTCCAATAGCTCCTTGCTTCAATTTGATGCCAGTTTTTGAATTGCAGCAAGAACTCTAAAATTCCTAAAATATGTCCACTATTTTGCTTTTAATTATTTTCTTTAAACGTTTTGAGCTGTCACTTCTATAGTTTTGTCACGACAGGTATACTTTTGAGTTTCTGATACTTTCAGCCTTTCAGCAAGATTCAATTAGGAACAATGTATCTAGATGACGACGAGATGATGTATCTCATTATTTTCTCAAAGACTCGATAATCCATGAATTTTAGAGCAATCTATACCATAATTTGGGATGGAGGAAGTACAATATAATAATTAAGATATGAATCATTATATTAAATTGCTTAAACTAACAGAGGTTAATTTATTATTATTAATAAAAGATAAAATTAATAATGATAAAAGAGGTTGATTTATGTATATCTTCAAACTTCAAATGTCACTGAGATATTTATAATCAAATTCACTAGTGATATGATGACGATAGCGCAATAAAGATTGTTACTACTAAAACAATGATAGAGAAGCAGTATGTTTTGATTCTCAGCAGGAATAATTGCCACATTCTATAAATTATTTCGATATTAAATAATAATAATTAATAAAATAATGATAGAGAAGCAGCTTGTATTGATTCTCAGCAGGAATCATTGCCACATTCTATACATTATTTCGATATTAAATAATAATAATTAATAAAATAATGATAGATAAGCAGAGGCATTGTAGGAACAATGTATCTAGAGACTAATTAAAACTCAATATTTCCTCAAAGACTCGATAATCCATGAATTTTAGAGCAATCTATACCATAATTTGGGACGTAGGAAGTACAATATAATAATTAAGATATGAATCAAGATAAAAAATTGATGAAATTAACAGAGGTTAATTTATTATTAATAATAAAAGATAATATTAATAATAATAAAATAAGTTAATTTATGTTCATCATCAAACTTTCATCAGACATTTATAATCAAATTCACTAGTGATATGATGACGATAGCGCAATAAAGATTGTTACTACTAAAACAATGATAGAGAAGCAGCTTGAATTCAGCAGTTTTCAGCAGGAATTATTGCCACATTCTATAAATTATTTCGATATCAAATAATAATAATTAATAAAATAATGATACAGAAGTAGCTTGTATTGAGCCTTCCTGCCTCTGCAGGAATCACACCACATTCTAGAAACTATTCCAATCTTAAATAATAATAAACAATGAAATAATAAAATAGTGATAGGAAAAAGCGCCGCTATGATCCCTGCAGGAATTATTGCAACATTTTATAAACTTTAAGGTATTATTATTTTGTACTTAGGTACTGGTAGTTATTTTTATTTTATTTTATTATTTACTGGTTTTAACAAACCATCATTAGAGGGGTAATATGTGTATTTTGCTATGAATATATCTTGATCTTATTTCTTTCATAAATATGTGTAATTAATTTGAATTTTGAATCATGTCTGTTTTTTTAATGAAAAAGCACACTAGATGTCTGTTGTTTTTATGAAAAACACACTAGTCAGGCAAAATAAAATAAATAAATTATAAAATAAAATAAAAATAACTCTTCCAGTAAGTACAAAATAATAATACCTTAAATAAATAACTGGTAACGTATCGATAAAACGTTAAACTTAATTTTATAAACTATTTCGATATTAAATAATACTACTAATAAATAATGATATAATAAAATAGTGATGAAGAAACAGATGGTATTGATCCACTTCAAGAATCATTGCCAAATTCTAGAAACTATACCGATATTACAAAACATTTAAAATGATGAGATGATTCTATAAATTGAATCTAAATTGAACGTAAATGTTTTATTTTTATGATAGTTTTAGACGTTTCATTAGGAATATATTTATGAGTTTATATAACAGTATGAGCGAATTATTAGCGAAATCAATTTTCGTACGGAACATGAATTATAGTGATGGTAGTAAAACAATGATAAAGAGAAAATTAAACGCTAATAAAAGTTGCGGTTCGTCAGAAATTTTACAGCACAACTTCGACACTTTTGGACCGCATATTTTTACGGTGCTAGAAGCAATTCGCTGAAAAGCCGCTTAAAAACAAGTAGGTATTAGTCGTGCCACTTTATTAGGATGCCAACTGTAAATGGAACGTAAAAGTTATGAGCGAAGTAACTTTTATTAAGTGATAAAATTTATGTAGTTGAATTCTGAACAATAGTCTGTGTATTTGTATATATACGATATATTTATATAAGCACGATTATTGTGATGTAAAAACAGCCCCAGAGTTATTATGATAACTATGAGACCCCAAACAAATCGCGCGGTTTTTAATCGCGCCGACAAGCATCAAAACGAAAATTAATTATATAATTCCGTGTGCGGAGCTGAAAACATATTTTTCGTGGGTCCGCGTTCGAATGAATATTCAAACGAGTTTAATTATTTTTTTATTCGCCGTGTTTTTTTTTTCGTGCGCGGTTCTATTATAACGGATGAAACTTTCATGAATGCGTGTTCGCGGTAACACGAGGGCCGCGTAAAAAGTGCAGGCCGTGTGTTTGGAATAACTCGATTAATGCGCGCCCAGAATTGAACATAAATCAAAAGCGTAATCCGGGAGGGCTGTGGACTCACCTGGGCCGGATTACGGCGCGAAAATAAAATAATTTCGCCTAATTAGATCCCGCAGCGATTGGCTTCCGTTAATTACCGCCGAGGCGAGTGTCTGAGCGAAAAACGGCAGCGGGAAAGCAAAATAGGTAATGATGAGCTATCTGTCTTTGTCTGCGGAGCAAGGCATAGTGCAGTTCTGGGTGCACACATTTGCATGGGGCTCCGGTGGAAATGAAGAGAAACTGGAACGGAGCTCCGGCAACGAAAAGGCAAGACTTATTATATGCAGTGCGGCATTCAAGTCTACCCCTAATGTATAGCCTCCTGACAAGATTTTTTCTTTTTAATGTGCCCCAGTGATGTTAGAAGCTACTTGAAGTATTCACTAAAGTGGCTCATAAATAAATAGTAATATAACTGATATATTTAATATTGAACGTGATTACGTGATTTTAGGTTATACATCAATTCTCAAATCATATCTCAAAAGGTAGCAAATCAATACTAATAAAATTTATTGTTGATGTTGTGTAATATATTAATATATTCAGTTGTACTCCAAAAATCATGAGAGGTTAACATTTAAATCGAATTAGAATACCATGCTATAGTGACTTAAATTAATGCAATTTGTTTAAGAGTATTCCACCATAAATATTAATAAAAGCTCAAATATTTATTAAATACTATTTAAACTAATATGTATAAATAAGTAAGTATACAGGGTGTCTCGGTGTCTCAAAAGTGACGCCCGTGCCGACTTTGGAGCTGTTAATTTCATAATTTGTGCGTAATTAAAGTCGTTGAATTAATTGAAGTTGTTTAATAAGCGTTATTATGCGCTATTGTTTAACAGAAAACCCTGCAATTTAGGTAGTAGGAATATGTTGAAGATTATTTTTCTGTGTAAGCTGTCTTTTTACTTCAAACATGCTTTTTAACACTACTTAATTGCTTATTATTTTTTTAATCAATTTTATTGAGTTTAAAACATTTTTTAAGATTTTCGACTCAGAATTTCGCCAATTTACACACCCCTGTATACGAAATGTATATGAAATGGTGGATATGGTTTATATTCTGAGTGAAAGTGAGCGGAACCCTTTGCTGGCGATCAGGATCTATTGAGGTATAATAAATTAATAGCGATAATATTTCACCCAGTACATAAACCATATACCATATCCACCTTTTCTATATGCAATATGCGAAACATTCATTTTCACGAAAAAATTAAAACGTGACGTTCAATAAATGTTACTTTGACGTTGGCATATAACAGTTAATTAATTGTTATGGCACGTGGGTGTTTATTTTGATGAGATCTGTGTTCATTTTTCAGAAAATCCGATTTATTTCTCAAACAATCAACTTTTGAGAAGAAATATAAGTGGGTGAAAAAGATGTAAAATAAGACGTTGAATATGACTAAGTAATAAAATATAAGGTGTGCCATTTAAAAAATCAAGTTATGGCCCTACAAATTTTACCAAAATTCTTGCTGCCAAAAGAGACCCCACGCAGTTGTTTAAACACAGGCAAAGTTCCCACCTAACATCCCAAAACCAAGTACCTTGCGATTTTTTTGCCTGCAAACACATTAATATTTAGAAGGAAAAAAACTTCTAAAGGGTTAAAGAGAATTGTAAACACTAAACGGATTTATACAGCCTAAAAAATGGAAAATTAAAATATGTAAAGCTATACAGAGGCACCATTAAAAAAACTAGGTTAAAGGCTGCTCTGCAAATATTATTCACCCTGTATACTGCTAAATAATTTTACAAACTACACTTTAGCCTCCCGTTTGCAGTACCATTTGGTTCATTTCGATATCATTAAAGGTGTAGGTGCAATCAAGATTTATCATATTAATGACACCCTGTATATTATTTTTCTCGTTTTTCAGCCAAAAACTTCAAATATCTCAAAAAGTATGCATTTAAAAAAAAAGGTCAATCAAAAGTTGATTAGAATTGAATTTCCAATAAAAATCACCTAATCAAATTTTCGATTTTCCGAGAAAAAAAAAATAATCGAACCCGAGGAAAACTATGCGAGATTTTCCGAGAATTTTCCGCGGTTTCTGTTTTTAACTGTTATTTGTGATTAAATAAATCAAACCACTAATGTTTTGTTTTTAAAATATGAATTTTCGGTGTAATCCGTGATTCATTGCAAAATATACAGTAAATATACAGTTGATGCCAAACGTCGGCATCATACGGAGAACTTTTTTATTATTGATTTTCCAAAACGCTTTTTTACGGCATTAATTTGTGTTTGTCTAAAAACCTTATTAGCCCATATCGATGTACCGAGTGATTTTTACTTACCAAGAAAATCTGGTTTTTCAAAAAGGTGAAAATCGAAATGGGCTAATTTACGGAAATCACGTAAGATATCAATGAGATTTTTTTATTGCGTGTTAGTTTTCGATTACTGAATCATTGAAAGTTCAAAAGTTTATTTATGTTTTCTGTAACTTTCGCAAAAAATAGATTTTACCAAAACTAAATTTCAATTGTTGCAAAAATTGTTGCTAAAACCTTAAAATTCAGTAATTTAAAACCAACAAGCATTAAACAAATCATATTTCAATTTCGCTTGATTTCCGAAAATGAGCACTATTTCGATTTTCATCATTTTAAAAATCGAGATTTTCTAGGTAAATAGAAATCACTCGGTACATCTGATAGGGGCGAATAAGGTTTTTAGACAAGCACAAATTATTCCCGTAAAAAAGTTTTTTGAAACATGAACGAAAAATAAGCATATTTCGCAAACTATAATGCATGTCCAAATTGCATTGGCGAAATTACATGATGCAGAAATTCGAATTTTCGAAATATTTCAAAACCTACTTATTTTGGGAATATGGTTGTATAATACTTTTTTGTAGCAAATTGGCATGCCAGTTGCTCTATTAGATAATAAGTATGTCATTCCATTAAAAAAATGAAATACGGTTACTTTAAGTGGGCTCTTAACTAATGACATTTTTGAAAACTGATTTTTGGTCATGTCTTTTCAAAATAAACGCCTCAATTATTTCCTTTGTGGCCCTAGGCGGTAAACAGGCCCAACGGGCCATAAATAGATGTTTATCTTCAAGTGAGTCTGGCAATAATGGTGTGATTATTGTATATCTGTGCAAAAAAGTTATTGTTTACATGTTTATCAATAACTCTACAACAAGGGACACACGGAAAATTTTCCCCTCTTAATTTTCAATTTGTTTTAGCTCCCTGAATCATATCACAAAAGCGCGAGCATCCCTTTTGAGACACCCTGTATATTAAAATAGAATAAACCGTAGCATAAATTTAAAAAAATCACAAATTTTTGTTTCGAAAAGCATGTGTGTTAAAAAAATACAGAAGCATTTATATTTATTGTTTATTATTATTTATATATTTTCGCATTTATATTTATTGCAATTATACAGAGCGTTCAAGAAAGTGGTATTCACTTTTACGATGGATACTAATAGATCGCACTGATAAAAGAAAATAATATAACCTGACTTTTTTTATAAATATGTTATGTCTAGGGTGCCATCTGTTGGCACTAATTGGAAAAGTAGATACCACTTTCTTGAACGCTGTGTATTGATTCTCTTTTTAAATTATTAATTATTTATAGAAAAAATATATTTTTTATGTACAGTGTGTTTCACTTGAAGTGGTAAGATCCCAGTTACTTTTTTTTTATATTCGGTGGATTTCTAATTACTTTCTTTCAGTATGTGAACCTAGTGAATCTTTGTTGAATCGGTAAACCACATTTTAGGCTTAGTAAATAACTGGCCTACTGCGATCAAAGACTGAATTGAAATACAAAACATATCAGAGATTTTTTTTTCAAAAAATTTATTAAAAAAAAATTGCTCGAAGCTACCTCAAAACGTCACATCCCAAGTTTCGTTTTGGTTTTTGAGGTGACTCTCAACAACTTTGCTGAATAATTTATTTTGAAAAAAAAAAACCTAATATTATATTTAATTTGTTTGCGTTATTTCTTTATCACAGTAGGCCAGTTGTTTACTAAGGCTTAATTGTATTTTACCTACTGAACAAAGATTCATAAGGTTACATATTGCAAAAAGGTTTTTTTAAATCTACCGAAAAATCTAAAAGTGACTGAGGTGTTACCACTTCAAGTGAAACACAGTGTATTTTTATATAACTTTATTCAGTTACCAAGTCATAAATTAAAAAATTAAACAAGAGAATAGAAACAAAACAGTGTCGATTTTTTGTTGTTGGAAATTATATTGTAATTATATGCAATTATTTTTATTCAATTTTTACTACACAATTATGTGCATAGATCTAATCTCTTCAAGGTTCTTTTATTATTTGTTAGGTTGTTGTTTATATCATCTGAAATCGAAAATCTGAAATCATTTGAATTTTGATTATTTGTAAAAAAAAAACAAGCCTACACTTAGATCTACACTTAGAAAACGTTCCATCTATAGTGCTATTACTTATCGAAGCGATAATTGATGACGTGCACCCAAAGATCCAGCGGGTAGACTGTACTTAGTTGAATTAATATTCCATGTATAATTCTTGAGATATTTAATTTTTAATGTTATTATGTGATTTTAGGCGAAATCACGTATTCTCAAATGATATCTCACAACTAGCGCATCAATACTCATGAAATTATTTTTTTATATCGAGTGATATATAGTTCCCAAATAAATTAGCATTTTTATCATGCATTCTCCGTGTACGCCTCTTTACACCACCTTATATGCATTGCTATTTTATGTACTATCATTTTATGGATATTGAATACACTTAGATGATACTAAAGCAAATGACCTTTACGAGCGGAAGACACGAACCAAATTTGAATGCCACAACATAACTTAGGCCCTATAAAATCCTCAGCCCCCACACACATATATTTACCGACACCAATATAATGTTTTATATGCGCATTTATTAAAACAGTGTCTTCTATCCGTATTCATTTGCATGTCTGCCGCTCATTACGCCGGCAAGCCCACGAAAATTGGGGGCGATCGGAAGCGCCGCGTTATTCGCACATACGATAATCTATGCATATTTCACGCCGCAACGCCGGCCGGGTTTATGTCCGCCGCGATTTTATGACCGCATTTTGAGACTTTAACTCTTCGGAAATATGGATTAAAATACAAGGAGCAAGTTTACAGCCGCGATAAATTCAGAGTCTTACGACTCGCTATCATTATTGTAAACAAGAGTGCTCGCTTCGGAGGAGCAACTGCAAGTATCCAGTTTCTTTGCGCGATCGCTTCCTGTGTGTCGTAAAAATTTGCAAAGCGGCTTAACGCAAATAAGGAAATGTTTTCACTGAGTTATATGTCACAGCAATGAAGTAGAACGTATATAAATAAACTGTGGAAATGTATGTTCTCAACAATAAAGTATATATTTTGCAGCTTTTTTATAGCTACTTGTGCAATTCATTTACTTGATTGAGCGAGATATAGTATTAAACGTGGTAATCCTAATTTAGATAAAATAAGTTACATTACAATGCCACGGTTTTATTATGTTCAACTAAGACGATTTCAAATTATATAAGTTTAAATATAAACCATTAATATAACTAAACTATTGAATGAGACAAAAATAGAATGGCACTCCTTCGAAAATAAACAAACCAGACCAATCCGGGTCATTGAGAGAGATCTACACCCAACATGTAATATCGATGAAATAAAAGAGGAACTACAGAATACAGGGTTTAAAATTATTGATGTAAGCAACAAACTACAGAAAAAAAAAGTAAATGGAAAAGATGTGTTCACTTAACTCCCATTGTTTATGCTAACATTAAACAACACAGAGCACATGAATTTTTTTTATGAGATTCGTTACTTATGTCGAATGAAAATAAAAATTGAAGCCCTTAGAAGTAATAAACTAATTCCGCAGTGTAAACGATGTCAAAGTTATGGACGTACACACAAATTCTGTCAAAGGCAACCAGCTTGTGTCAGGTGTACAAGTAACCATCTGACATCAGATTGCAGTACACCCAAAGAATCATTACCTAAATGTGTAAATTGTGCTAAAGAACCTCCTGTCAGCTACAGAGGATGTACGATAGCCAAAGCACTTCAAAAAAGAGGAGATAACCTGACAAAAATAAAAAACCAACCAAGATCCTTTCAGGCAAATAGAGTTAATGGCGAAAAGTCTTACCTGCAAGCAACTTTAGGTGAACAGAGGCTATCAGAACAAAATGGCGTGCAGCAGTCTATGATATAAATGATGCAACAGATGATGACAACGATGGATAAACTTTGTGAAAGAATGGAGCGACCGGAGGCCAGAAATACAGGCGTTACCCTTAAAAGAACAACTTAATGGAACAAAAAGATATTCCTATCGCAACGTGGAATGCCAATGGCATTATTAAAAAAAAAACAAGAACTAGAAGTATTCCTAAACACACAAAATATCGATGTGTGTCTAACATCGGAGACGCATATGACCAACCAGTCATATCTGAGAATACGGGATTATAAAGTGTACCACCCGGGAAACCAAGAAAGGGGAGGAAGTGCAATAACGCTAAAAGAAACATTAAACCACTCGGAAGAATGCCATTTACAAGGAGAAGAGATACAACTAACTGTAGTAAAGATCAAATCTATCAAGCAAAATGTAATAGTAGGAGCACTCTAGTGCCCACCAAAACATAATCGAAAAGAGAAGACTATAACAGTTTCCTCCAGCACCTAGAGGAAAGATTCATAGTGTTCGGGAATTTAAATGCGAAGCATGTAGATTGGAGGTCCAGACTAACGATCACCAAAGGCAAATAACTCAGAGAAGCAATACGAAATTGAGGATGTAATTCCTATTCTTCGAGAAAAGTAACATACTGGCCAACAGATCGAAATAAAATTCCAGACCTACTCGACTTCTTCATCTCAAGGAAGGTATCTCCTAACTTCATTGACATTAAAGAAAACTTCGACCTTAACTCAGATCACTCGGCAGTAATAGTTACTTTAAGCGAAAGAGTCATTAAGAGGCAAAATAAACCAATCTTAACTAACAAAACAACTGACTGGGAGAGCTTTAGGACTCAGATAGAAAATGAAGTCAAGCTAAATGTCAAACTAAAAACTAAGCAGCAACTAGAAATCGAAGCCGAGAAGTGCGTCGGTATCTTACAAAATGCTGCATGGAGTAACACAAAAGAACTCGCACAAATGATAACTGGAATCAACTACCCGATGGAAAAAAGAGAGCGTGTCAAGGAGAAAAGACGAGCAAGAAGAATATGGCATCAAACGCTGCCATGTTGATAAAAACATTGTTAACAATAAAACTCAACAACTAAAAAGGGAAATAAAAAAGCTAAAAGAAAGTACTATGACATATTACCTACAAAATCTAACGTCAGATATGAAAACTAACTACTCCTTATGGAAAGCAACAAAAATAATTACAAGGCCAGCCACACAAATTCCTCCTATATGGAATATGGATGGTCGTTGGGCCAGAGAGAACCACCAAAAAGCTAAGACTTCTGCCAAACACCTTGAAGAAACTTTTAAACCTAACAAGATACAATCTGAAAATACGGCAGAGATTACTGCAAATAGAGAAGAAGAAGAAATTACATTGGTTACCCTGAAGGAGGTTGTGAGCAAACTTAAAATCGTGATTTCGAAAAAAACCTCAGGATCCGACCTTATAACAGTAGAAATTCTGAATCAACTACCAAAAATAAGGAATAAGTATGCTGACATACCTAATTAATGTAGCACTCAGACAGAAATACGTCCCGGGAATTCGGAAAGTATCTGAAATAATAATGCTGCCAAAACCAGGCAAACCACCTAACGACGTAAAGTCATATCGGCCAATATATCTGCTGCCAGTGATATCAAAACTCTTTGAGAAGCTGTTTAGTAAGAGACTAAAACTAATAATAGACAGAGAAGAACTAATTCCTAATCACCAATTTGGGTTTAGACAGATACATGTGACAATCGACCAAATACACCGGATCACGGACATCATAGATAGGGCCCTAGAGAATAAATAAATTGGTTCAATTATATTTCTGGACGTGGCCCAGGTTTTTGATAAATTCTGGCATGAAGGCTTAATATACAAAGTAAACACAATTTTTCCGAAGCAGTATGTAGACTTGCTAATATCATATCTATGAGATATACTCTTCCGTGTAAAACAAAAAGAGGAGTACTCGGAATCAAAAAGCATCACAGCAGGGGTACCACAAGGTAGTGTCTTAGGACCAATATTATGCCTAATGTATACATATGACATCCCCCAATTGGAAAACGTGACAATCGGCACATTCGCGGATAACACAGCAGTACTAGCTGCAGGATCAACTATTCAATAAATAACTTACAGGCTTCAACAAGCAAGTAATTGTCTCAGTTACTAAATGAAAAACTGGAAAATCAAGATAAACGAACTAAAATCAACACACATTAACTTCACTAACAAAACCATAGAGCCACACACAGTAAGGCTAAATGAAAACATAGTTCCTCATGTTAACAACGCAAAATATTTTGGTATGACCTTGGATGTTAAGCTAAAATGCCCCCTCAAGTACCTGTAGGACCTTGTAGCTGGTGAGGGGGCTTACGGGGTGCGATCTCGGGGACGAGTTACCGGTGCTCCTCAGTCGGGAGGGAGGCCTCCCCGTACCGAGCATGAGCCGGTGAGGTTCTGAGACTCGTACCCTAACTAAGAACAGGTAAACGCCCAACCGGCTGTCGTGTCGTGGCCAAGGGTCTGCACACAAGGGCAACGATGCCGGATCAGACTGCTCAGGAAGAGTAGATGATCCGCTACACCGTACAACCTGCTGACTGTGGTCATGTCTCGCGGGCAGTGAGCGTGGGGATCTTGGCTTCACCGCCCGGATCAAGTGGAAGGTCACCCACAATAAAAAGTGGCCCCAAGCTAGTGGTGGAACAGCTTATGCCGATAGCTGCGTGGCCAAGGGGGAGCTTGGTCATGAATAGGCGGACTCCAGGGACGTTGCGCACCGTAGGTTTCAAGACCATTCCTCTTGTAACGCGGGGCTCTGGCAGAGGCGACCGTGTATTTCCCTTGCTACTCGTGGGACCAAAATGGACCAAGTAACCAACCAAAAAAGGGAGGACGACTCCCAAAGCACGTCCAATCCTGAGGTCGTAACTGACGTCACCACAGTCCAATCTCTGGATGCAACAAAATACGTCCATAGACAAAGACTAAGTGGCGCCGCCAGGAAGAGGATGAGGTACCTCATAGCTTCTGGTGTCCCGCTAGAAGAGGCTAGGCTAAAGGCTATGGTGCCCTACAAGCCAATAACAGCCTCCGAGCAGGTGACAACAAAGAAGCGTCCAAGATCGGGAGGTAGTACTCCCGTCAAAGCTGTACCCAAACGGCACAGAGGGCAGCATCCGCCCAAGAACCGACGGGGAACAGAACCTAGCGGAGGGGGCACTGAAGGGCTGAGTAAGACCAGAGCAACCTCCTCCGCAGCAACTTACAGCCAGCTTGCTCAAGCAGTAAAGGTGGTAATCACCTAAAAAGGATTCCCAGAAAGCCTAATGACGGAGCAACAGCTGCAGGCTGTAAGGAAAGGTATCCTGGACGCTATCGTCAGTGGGGGGAAAGGGAAATTCAAGCCTGCCTTTCTGCAGGCACACCAGCGTCCTGGATGGTTGGCACTTAGCTGTGCGAACCCGGAAACTGCACAATGGGTCAAGGGCCTGGTGGCCCAACTCAAACCCTGGGAGGGGGCCGAACTAGAGGTACTGGGTCCGGCAGAAATGCCGCAAGCTCATCAGGTCCTCATCGGCTACTTCCCTGACAGTGCTGGTGAGAGAAAACAGAGGATCCTAAACCTCATAGAGGGACAGAACGACCTCGACACGTGGCGAATCCTAAGGAGCACTCCTAAAGGTACCACGATGGAGGTGGCCCTGTCTGTGGACAAAACATCTGCAGGCAAGATAAGGAGCGCCCAGTCCAAGGTCAACTATGGCTTCGGACAGGTGACGCTCAGGGAGCGAAGAAGAGCCCAGGTAGCTGAAACAGCACCCGGCACTTCAGCAACACCCAAAGGTAGGGTGGCGGAGCAATCCGAACCCCTACCAGAAACCATGGACACGGAAGAGCTGGAAGTCCCTAAGGGCGTAGAACCGCCACGGGATAAGACAGCCTAGATGTGACCAAGCAAAGGTAAGCCCAAAATGGTCATAAAGTGCCAACTGCTCAACCTACACCATTCAAAGGCTGCATCCAGTGACTTGTACTGGAGCCTTAGAAAACAAAACGTTGGCATATGCTTCGTGCAGGAACCCTGGGTTAACCGGGGTCGGATCAGGGGCCTTCCAACGGATTCATTCAACCTAACGTTTGATACAACTTCTCCCAATCCACGAGCGGCTATGTTGCTCAGGATATACTTAAAATTTGTACCTGTTCCTGAGTTCACCACAGGGGACCAGGCGGTGGTAGCCGTGAAGACCACAACGGGAGTGGGCAAAAGGATCACTATAACAGCCTCGGCCTACTTCCCAGGTGACAGAACATACCCCCCACCAGAGGAGACCAGACTCCTCGTGGAATGGTGTCAAAGGACAAATAAACGGGTTGTCATCTGCTGCGACGCCAATGCGCACCACACAGTTTGGGGCAGCACGGACGACAACAAGCGAGGTAAGGAAATCCTTGAATACCTTTATAGTAAGGGGGTAGACATTGTAAATAATGGTAATAAGCCCACTTTCATAAACGCGATCAGGGAAGAGGTCCTAGATTTGACCCTAGCTGACGCATTTACCGCGGGTACAATAAGCAGATGGCAAGTGCTCAGCGAGCCATCCATGTCGGATCACCAAAAGATCGGTTCTGACTTAGGTGAAGTGTACGGAGGTGTAATAGAGTGTAGGAACCCGAGGAAAACGGACTGGGAACTCTTCAGGGATTGTCTCAGGACGGAGACCGAAGGGCTGAACCTCAAGATAAACACCGTAGATGAAATTGAAAGGGCAGCGTCCCACATTAAAGGCATAATAACCGAGGCCTTTGAACGCAGTTGTCCACTGAAAATGAGGAAGCTCGCCAGAGACGTGCCCTGGTGGAACAAAGAGCTGGGCCGGCTGCGCAAAGTGGCCCACAAAGCTTTTAATAGTGCCAAAAGGACCGGAAACTGGAACGCCTACAAAACGGCACTAATAGAATACAACAAGGCACTGAGAAAGTCCAAAAGAACCACCTGGCGGGACTTCTGCGAGGGGATCGAAGGAACGGCCCCAGCAGCAAGGCTCCAGTAGGTGCTTGCAAAGGACCACCCAAATGAGATGAATGAGAAAAACCAGGCAAGGTGACTATACCAAGGAACCTGAAGAAAGCTTAAATGTTCCGCTGGAGACACACTTTCCAGGGTCCTCGAGAACAACAACGGTCGTGGAAGGAAGACGGGATAGCTCCCGCTCCACCAGAGATAGTAAAAAAATGGCCAGGAAGATTTTCACTGACCAGAAGGTGGTATGGGCTGTTTCAAGCTTGAAACCCTTCAAATCGCCAGGCCCTGACAGCGTCTTTCCAGCCATGCTGCAAAGGGGGAGTGATCTCCTAGCTCCAAGCCTGGCTGAGATTTTCAGAGCCAGTTTTAGGCTAGCATATATACCTAGAGGATAGAAAGAGGCGAGGGCGATCCCCAAAAATGGGCGCAGACCCCCTGAAGAGACCCCCTAAAAACCATGGAAAAGATTGTGGACTACCACATACGCAGCGGGGCGCTGAAGAGAGCCCCGCTTCAAAAGCACCAAAATGCTTATCAACCAGGCAAATCAACAGGGACGGCTCTTCATGAGCTTTCAACTCTGATTGAGGCGTCACTGGAGAACAAAGAGGTTGCACTGGGGTTATTTGTAGACATAGAGGGAGCGTTCGACAACACAACGCCTCTGTCCATAAGAAAGGCAGCCACAGAGAAGGGAATTAATGTTCCCACTATAAGGTGGATAGAAGAAATATTGAAGGACCGAGAAATTACCGCCAGACTGGGGGGAACATCGCAAACGGTAACATCGGCAAAGGGCTGCCCCCAAGGAGGGGTACTATCGCCCCTGCTGTGGTGCCTAGTAGTAGATGGTCTCCTTTCAACACTGTCGGCTACGCGGATGACATAGCCATAATAATACGGGGTAAGTTTGAAAGTACGACTATGGATCGTGCCCAGAGGGCAATGAACATCATTAACTGTTGGTACACGAGGGAGGGCTTCAGTGTCAATCCGAACAAGACAGTAATGGTTCCGTTCACAAAGAGAAGGAAGCTCAAACTGATAGCTCCCGCTCTGAACGGAGTAAAACTGGTATTCTCGGAAGAGGCAAGGTATCTAGGGGTAACCCTTGATAAAAAACTCACGTGGAACGAACATCTAAGCAAAACTCTTACCAAGGCAAGGAGGGCATTCTGGGTATACCGTAAACTCTTTGGTAAGAACTGGGGTTTAAAACAGAAAATGGTGCTATGGCTGCACCAAGCGGTTATAAGACCCATTGTCATGTACGGCTCGCTAATTTGGTGGCCTAAGACAAACGAAAGGAGAACACAGGACGCACTACAAAGGCTACAGAGACTCGCGTGCCTGGGTATCACAGGAGCCAGATACACAACTCCAACCGCGGCAATGGATGTCCTACTGGACCTACTTCTACTGCACATACAGGTGGCAAAAGAAGGTCTAGCCAGTGCTCTAAGACTAAGGCACACGCAGCCTAACAAAGGGCACATAGCTATACTGGAGCAGGCGAGGTGTAAACATCGGTCATACCCCAGCGACTCCATGCCAACCCTCCACGATCTGGGCAAAGCTTTCGAAGTGGTAGTAACTGACCGCCAAAACAGCGTTTTAAGAATTGGTCAACTTGAAGAACAAACGTCCATCTGGTACACCGACGCATCTAAAACGTCGGAGGGTACCTGTAATGGAATATATAACTTTAAACACAGAGAGTCCGTATAACTGGGAAGGAGCCCCACTATACTACATTCCGAACTCATAGCCATTGATAGGTGCGCACGAATATGCCTGAACAGAAAGCTGAAAGGCAAGAGCATCTGCATTCTCACGGACAGCCAAGCAGCACTATGGAAACTAAAACCGTACACGCTTGAGTCCAGAGTGGCTTGGCTGACCAAGCAAACCCTAAACCAACTGGCGAAAGGAAACAGGTTAACCCTGGCCTGGTTGCCCGGACACCAGGGCATTGAGGGTAATGAGGTAGCCGATGCACTCGCTAAGAACGGTGCGCAGGCCCCCTTTACGGGCCCGGAGCCCACGTGTGGGCTTACAAAGGCCCATAACAGGTGGGTGGTGCGAAATTGGGAGTTTGAGCAAAAACTGGGCTGGTGGCGGAAAACGCCAGGATAAAGACAGTCAAAAAAGCTCATCGAATATTCGAAGGAAAGGACGAAAGAAATCCTACATCTCTAAAAAAAAGAGATTAAAGTCGTAACGGGAGTACTCACCGGACACTGCCCGGTGAAATGCCACCTATGCAACATAAAGAAGGTTAACGATACCATCTGTAGATTGTGTGGAACGGAACCTGAAACGGCCGAGCACATAATGTGTAAATGTGAGGAATTAGATCACATAAGGCTTGAAACCCTGGGTGCTTCTACGGTGTCAACCCAGGAGCTACAGAGCAAGTCTCTTAGGAAGCTCGTAGACTTCACCCGTGAGGTTGACTTTCTAAGATCGGAGTAGAGCAGGGTGAGCACAAAAGATCTCCCAGGTCGCAGTGAGGGATGGCCTGGCTGGCCTATCGCCCCTGGAATACAATACAATACAATACAATAAGCTAAAATGGATAGAGCACATAAAAATAAAAAGAACTGAACTAGAACTTCGATATAGACAATTATATTGGTTATAGGGAAGGAAATCTCAGCTATAACTATACAATAAAACTATGGTTTATAACCAGATGCTGGAACCTATTTGGACATATGACATACAGCTGTGAGGCTGTGCCAGTGATAGTCACATCAGGCGTATCCAAACGTTCCAGAATACAGTGCTGAGGAACATGTTGAATGCTCCATGGTACGTGCGCAACAGTAACCTGCACCAAGACCTCGGGATACCAGATGTCGCAAGTAAAATAAGAAGATTCGCAGTTTATCACGAATCTCGCCTACATGAGCATTCGAAGCGATCCAACTGCTAGACAACTTAAACCTGACGAGGAGACTTCAAACGAAGAAACCCTTCGAGTTAGTGGAATAGGGCGCAAACGGACCCGCTACTGTTCACCAGTGGGTGAGCTGTAGATCACATTTAGGTTAGGTTAGGTTAAGATTTATCAGAGAAAAATTGATGGTTGGTCTATTAAGACTAGTTTCAACAGGTCTATTATATTTTTATTATATGTACTTCACTACGTTTGAAATAAAATGTAAATACAACAATTAAAAAAAAAAAACTAAGACGATCTTTTCACAAAAATACAATTTTACATTCATGGCTCATCAGGTTTCGAGTTTGTAAGTTATCCTGTGAATCGCTGTGTGTTTCAAAGGTGCGCGATATAAATAAACTTCATTGTGCCTGGCAATAAATTTCGAACTGAAACACGACGGTGTGGATTAAAAATTAATTGCTCAAGTGCCGCGCAATCTCGGCGCAATACAAAAATATATGGCGCTGCTCCGTTATTTATTGAATAAATCGCATCACGCATTCACTGTTACTGACAGAATAGCTCCCAATGAAACCATCACGGGGGAGGCCAAACGTTATTTATCGCTTAATATCGGTCAATAATGCCAGGTAAATAGGTCGTCCCCCCATATTCACGGCGCTTAATTTCATTAAATGCCCGAGCACACGTCCGCCCGCCACTCAATAGACGCCAATTATTAAACATCATGCCGGGTGCCATTTTATTTGCAAATACACCCAGAAAATATCGAAAAATCACAGCGAATTCCCGATTAATTCCTGATGCGCGCACCAGAGCGTGGGGATTTGATCAGGCGAGCGCAATTATGCGCGACGGACGCACCAGATGCGCGCATTTCAATTCGTCAGAAGTCGTTTTGATGGGAATTTTTATCGCTTTTTCGTGATGCGCAAATCAAACGTGTGGCTTGCAAAAATTAGGAACCACTCGCTTTGCTCTCACGGAAACCTGTGATTTTACTAGCTGCGCTTTGATATTTTTGCGTCGACTGCGACATAATGGAGCGTTAAATTCCCATGTGATTTTAAAACGCGCGCCCGATGAAACGATAATGCGTCCAGACCGAGCCTTAAAGCGGCTGCGATTTGCGAGCGCTGCAGCTGCAAAAGAATCAATCAATTCGAATTGATTCATTTGCCTCCCTATTCAGCTCTAATGAAAGTGAACTTTGGCACGTGAATGTTTTATGCCCGGTTCGCTATCGCACTGCATGTACATACAGGATCAGTGCATTGCAGAAATTGCGATTAACTTGGAACCATTAGGGGGCTTTAGGAAAATACCCGAAACTGTGATGGTGAGAGACAGAGTTTCAAGCATTATCTCTTTTTTAAATAATGCACATGAACGAATGTTTGATTGATATTGTTTAGATATCATTTGAGAATACTCGACATTTGACCTCACATAACACTAACATTAACCTAACATTAACATCACATAATCTCAATAAAAAAAGAATATCTCAAGAATTGTTCAGTGAATATTAATTCAATTAAGTATAGGCGATTTACATCAAGGCGGCAGCGCCACGGTGGCGCATTTACGTACTAGCCATAGCTATTTGACGCTTGCAGTCAAAATGTGTTCCTATGTGTTTGTTGTGCCAAAGTGTGCGATTCGTATCAAACTCGTCGACTTCTGCCGTTTATCGTACAGTTATCAATCTTGTGGTTATGTCATCAACAATGGCAAAATATAAAAAGGTTTGCACCTTTTTTTTGGGGGATGTTTTTTCAATATTAAAAAATGAATCCACCACAGGGGGAGAAGAAACTCGACGGATATTCGATTCTAGAGTACTAAAGAGTATTTATACAAAATTTCAAAACTATATAATTTATTTCCGCCTGGATTTACTGGATAATTTTACTTCTGTTAGGTATCAAATTGTATTATTGGCTAATAATTGATTATTAATAATAGAGGCGGGACATATGTGCCTTTATTTGTACATATAAGACGGCGCGATGCGCTCGGCTTACGGGAACTGAAGAGCATTCAGTACTGAGCCCTTATGGTGAGCACATGCAAGTTCGGTGCTGGTTATTAAAAGAGGATATGTGGCGTATTGTTTTGGTGTGAGTGGATAATTATGGATTAGGTGTTGGAATGGATTTAAGGTCAGTACTTAAACTACAATACGTGTATCAGATTGAGGTGTTCCGACATATGCAATTAGATTGTAATATTCACATTATTAAGAGGTGTGTCCCCATGATTGTATAAAGGAGGGATGTGTTCTTGTGTCCTTTGTAAATACCGCGCGTTTTTTTTATCTCTGAACATAGGATAGGTTCAGTTTTAAAACGACAGTATCAATCATACGCTAAAATTTAATGTATGCAACCAAATTTACTAGCGTGGGTAACTCAATTATTTAAAAAAAAATGACAAATTCATAACCCATTTAATAAAACGTCAAAACTGTAGACAGAACATGTATTCAACGCAAGAAAAGATACAATCTGGGCAGTGCATCTGTACCAGTGCACAAATACAGAGCACGGGTAACAATGTGGCATTAGTATACGGACTGTGCGCGATTTATTTTCTGTGCATTATCCTGAGAGACCAATACCATCAATCGGAACAATTAGTAATATAATCGCCAAATTTAAAAGTAGATGATGCATCTCCGGTAGTCATCATAAATTAACTACAAGATGCCACATTTTGGCTGAAGAAATGAAATTAAACATGTTATGCTATGCTGAAGAAGGTACTGATGAAGAAAATTTAAATACTTTCTTGCGTTGAATACATTTTCCGCCAACAATTTTGACGTTTTATACGTTACGTAAATATACGTTAAAATTATAAAAAATATCCTGAGACACCAATCCCATCATTCCTGTTCAAATAGGAATCATCAACTGTTAATCCCGAAATAGTAACTCATTTGTGAAAGTGCCCTATTTAAACACTTTCTTGCATTGAATACATTTTCTGTCAATAGTTTTGACATTTCAAATGATCAAGTTGCACGTGCATGTAATTTTGGTTGCATAACTGGTTGCAATTGATACTGTCGAACATAGTCTATGTTCAGCGATAAAAAAAACGCGCGGTATAGTAAATGTACATAAAGCAAGGATATGTTCCTTGAATCTTTATAAATATAAGAAATGTACATAAGGAAGGGTATGTCCCTTGGTCCTTTATAAATGCAGTAATTGTATAAAGAAGATGTATGTCCTCGTGATTGTATAAAGAAGAGGTATGTCCTCCTAATTGTATAAAGAAGAGGTATGTCCTCGTGATTATATAAAGAAGAGGCATGTCCTCGTAATTATATAAAGAAGAGGTATGTCCTCGTAATTGTATAAAGAAGAGGTAGGTCCTCGTGATTATATAAAGAAGAGGTATGTCCTCGTAATTGTATAAAGAAGAGATATGTCCTCATGATTGTATACAGAAGAGGTATGTCCTCATAATTTTATAAAGAAAAGGTATGTCCTCGTGATTGTATAAAGAAGGGCTATGTCCTCGTAATTGTATAAAGAAGAGGTATGTCCTCGTGATTATATAAAGAAGAGGTATATCTTCGTGATTGTATAAAGAAGAGGTATGTCCTCGTAATTATATAAAGGAAGGGTATGTCCCTTGGTCCTTTATAAATATAGTAAGTGCACATAAAGGAAGGGTATGTCCCTAGGTCCTTTATAAATACAGTGAGTGTACATTAAGGAAGGGTATGTCCCTAGGTTCTTTATAAATGCGGTATTCGTATTGGGTATTAAGAGGTGTATGTCACTGCTTTGCACATAAAGGTGAATTACAATAGTCGTAGAGAATAATAGTCGAAGCCATGACTGCTAGGAATCCAGTTGGCAAGAGAACAACTGGCGGGGAAGGGGAGATGCTCCCCCGGTAAGTCCTTCCAATTAAAGTTAATATATAATACTAAAATAATACTCTTTATATTGTTACGACGGAAAAAAAATTATATATATAAAAAGAGGTAAACATGAATATCTGTGTATCGATTGCTTGGAACCAGTGAAGTGGGTGTTCTATTTATAAAACTCAGGGTCAGTGGTGTGTAAACACTGGCCCGCTCGCTTGGGCTCTACAGAGCGGCATTGAGTGAGTGTGAATGACGCCGGCAACGTCAAGTATTTTACAGCTTAGAATAAGATTACATTGTTAGTGTCCGTATGGATAGATTGAAGGTGAGTGATTGTGTGGTTGAGTTGAGTTGAGGTTAACCCATCGTTGTTCCATTGTCTCAGAAGATAACAAGGATGTTGGGTTGACCAATTATTACTCGGTGTCGACAGATATGCTGAGTCATTGTATGGTTGTGTAGAGTTGAACTTGGGTCAACAAGTATAGTGAGTCATTGTATAGTTGTGGAGAGTTGAGCTCGGGTCAACAAGTATAGTGAGCCATTGTATGGTTGTGGAGAGTTGGACTCGGGTCAACAAGTATGGTGAATCATTGTCTAGTTGTGGAGAGTTGAACTCGGGTCAACAAGTATGGTGAGTCAGTCATAGTATTGTTGTGGAGAGTTGAGGTTGACCTATCGATAAACAATTTACCAAAGATAATTGTTTCACCGTAATTAATCAAGGATATCGGGTTGACCAATTAATACTCGGGTCAACCAATACAATTATCTCACTGAGTTGTAAACTCACGATCACTTTTCTTATTGTTGCAGAATCAGAGGCGTTAGGGAGCACGGAGAGAGAGGGATGCGTACCTTGTTTTGTTGTTATTAAAATATAATTTCTTATATCTAGTAATTAATTAAATTAATAAGTTTCATTGATGCAAATCCCATTGTTTATTAATCGACGTCTTGACAATACAAATAATTACCTATCATAAGAATAATACGGCAGAAGTGGTATTGAAACTGTTTTATGGATTAAAGATAGTCAGTATTAAGCTAAAGGTAATTCGCCGGCCTAACAATATCTGAATTGGGTTAACAATATCAGAAGTGGCAAAAGTTCAGCTAACAATATCAGAAGTGGGATTGCTCCCAAGTGCTGTACCTAATGAACAATGGGAATATTGTTTAGAAAAAAAAAAAATAAAAATATATATATATTAAAAAAAAAAAAAATGTTAAAAAAAAAAATATATATATCAAGTTTAATGGCATTCGTTCTCTCTTCGTCTCTATGCGATCGCTCATTGGTTTCGTTTATGTTGGAATATAGCATAATATTTTAATATGTGTGGAATTGATAATACTTATTTTACAAGTTGTTTGGTTCTTTCAAAGTTAATAAAATTTAAAAAAAAAAAAAATAAAAAAATTAAATAGCTTTGTTATACAAATTCACAGTACATACTTTGGCTGGGTTGAGGAATAAAGAGATAATTTTGCATTTTTATATCATCACAAGTAAAGTATTGATATCAGATGATATTTATGTCAGTAGTATTAAATAATTAAATCGAGTGTTAAATGCAAATAACTTGACCTAGTTAATAAGGTATTGCCTGTGACGAGTAAAAATTCTGATTAATTCTAACACAGCCAAAATTTTAGAAAAGGGGCCGTCCTATAAAGGGTGTTGCTACATCAACTCCGGTTCAAGGGGCATCTAATCAAATGGAGATTGAAGAATTAAGATCCGTTCATGAACAGGAAGAACATCTAGAGCCTGTAGAAACCATAACTTCGCTTTCTAGAAATGTGAATATATTAGGCGAGATGATGTTGAGCTTAACACAAAATGTATCAAATATTTCTGAGAATTATTTCGCAAACGCTTCAATTAATGCACCCAGTACTTCTAAGTCAAAGCATGAAGTACCTAACGCCTTAGTACCACCGTACGATCCTTCAAATGAACTAGGTACAATCACTAAGTTTATTGAGCATATAGAACAACTGGGAAAAGTTTATGATTGGAACGAAAGTACAAAAATCAATATGGCAACATCTAACTTGAAGGGCACAGCCTTAACTTGGTATGCATCTAGAAGTAAACTTGATTACTCCTGGGAAGAATGGAAAGCGATTCTCATCGATTCCTTTCCAGAAGAGATAGATCACGCGGTGATCATGCGTAAATTAATGCATCGAACAAAACGACCCGATGAAGATATAATAGATTACTATTATGATAAAATGGCACTAATGGAACCATTCCGGTTTGAAGATGCAGTAGCAGTAAATTTGCTCATAGACGGCATACATGGTAACTCTGAAATGCATTCTACAGCAAGGGCAGCACAGACAAAGTCTCCAGTAGGCCTTCTTAAAGTATTAAAAATGTTTCGTGGAAGACAGATACAAAATTATGTTCCAGAGAAGCGTTCTGAATTCAAAGGTAAAGCAAAACGGCCTACATTTAATGAAAATTCGTGGCCATCATCCCGTTCATCTAAGCAGCTGCCGTTTCAAAATATGTCTATAAGGAGACGCTGTTATATTTGTAACATAGCAGGCCACTACGCAGACAAGTGCCCAACTAAAGCATCAAAGCCGAAGGAAACAGTAAATGTGACCAGCGGACCTAAGGTAACGAATTTAAAATATTTTAAGAATATTAAAGTTAATAAGCATTCCATCAAAGCATTTATTGATTTTGGTTCAACCGCAATGCTCATGAAAAAAAAAACAGCTCTTGAAATAGGAGTGAAATTTGATGATGATGTAATATACCTCAAAGGTTATGGAGGCTCATTAATTAGGTCATTGGGAAAGACTGCACCACTTGAAGTCAAAGTAGACCAGTGCGTCGCTCACCAGTCATTTATAGTAGTACCAGATTATATACAGGAAGATCCGGTAATCGTAGGTCAGCCGTTTACAGAGTTACCTGGTGTGGCAGTATATAAGACTGCAACAAAGTTGACCTTCCTAAAGGATCCGGGAACTAAATGTGTGTTACAGGCAATTGAAGATCAGGTAATACCCCAAAATTATGTAGGGTACATACAATGTACTGGTACGACTGAAGGTGATGTATTCTTGGATGAGAGCCTTAGATTTAAAGAAGGTGAGGAACATCAGGTTCCAAGGTGTGTTCTCCGTATCGACAAATCTTTAAAGTGTAGAGTACCTATAAATAATATGTCGAAAAATGACATCCTCATTAAAGGAGGAAATATAGTAGCACGAGGTTATACTTGTTTTGAGGGTGAAGAAAATTGCAACTCCTTTAAAAAAATCCAGAAACCATTGCGAGAACATGATGTTATAATTGATGACAGTCTTGCATCCGACAAGAAGAAACAGCTAATAACATTAATTAATAAATACAGAAAATGCTTTGCTACGTCCCTTGCAGAGATTGGTTGCGAAGAAACCACAAGAATGCCAATTAACTTAACAGAAAATAAACCAATATTCTACCGTCCATACAGGATGGCTCACGTAGAAAGGGAATTGGTAAGAGGTATGATATCGGAAATGAAAGAAGCCGGTATAATTCGAGATTCAAATTCTCCTTATTCATCTCCGATTCTGTTAGTTAATAAACCAAATGGGGACAAACGCTTATGTATAGATTATAGAAAACTGAATGCGATAACCGAGAAAGACCGACATCCTCTTCCTCTTATTGACGATCAAATCGATCAATTAAAGGGTTTCAAATATTTCACAAGTTTGGACTTATTTTCTGGATATTATCAGGTTGAAATGGAAGAGGAGGCAAGGAAGAAAACTGCCTTTGTGACCTGTGATGGCCAATACGAGTTTAATCGTATGCCGTTTGGTCTTTGTAATGCGCCAAGCGTATTCCAAAGATTAATTAATCGAGTGTTGGGACCACTCCGGGGCACGGTTGCACTTGCTTACCTCGATGACATTTTATGTCCTGGCAAGACATTTGAACAAGGATTGGAAAATCTGGAACAAGTGCTTAAAACATTGCTTGAAAATAAGTTAACCTTAAATCCCCGAAAATGCCACTTTATGCAAACTTCTGTGACGTATCTAGGATATGAAATATCTGAAGCTGGTGTACGACCTGGTACAAATAAAACAAAGGCTATACGAATGTTTGCAACACCGACAACGGTACACAACGTAAGGCAATTTTTGGGGCTCACTGGATTTTTCAGGCGATTTGTAAAAAATTATTCTAGAATTGCCAAACCACTAACGATGCTGCTGCACAAGTTGCAGGTGTGGAAATGGGGTGCAGAACAACTGAAAGCATTTGAGGAATTAAAAATGAGACTAGTGGAACGGCCTATATTGGCAATTTACGATCCAGTTGCAGAGATTGAGGTTCACACAGATGCATGCCAACAGGGTATTGCAGGAATAGTATTGCAGAAGACTGAATCAAATATACTGCAACCAATAAGCTATTTTAGCCGGCAACTGTCTGCTGCAGAACAGCGTTGGCATTCCTATGAATTAGAGACTCTGGCAGTCGTAGAGACTCTTAAGCGATACCGAATATATCTAATTGGTAAACAATTTAAAGTCGTTACCGATTGCAGTGCAGTGAAAGCAGCCGCGGAAAAAAAGGATTTAGTCCCTAAAATAGCGAGATGGTGGTTACAGTTGCAGGAGTTTACGTTTGAGGTAATTCATCGTCCAGGGAGAAACATGGCACACGTAGACGGTTTAAGCAGAAACTCTGTGGCGGAACTTGGTATTTGTGAAGAACAATTTGTATTTAAAATAGAAGTAGCCAATTGGGTATTAGCTTGTCAACTAACAGACCGAAAGCTACAAGTAATTAAAAAGATTTTGAAACTGCCACCAAGAGATGACTACGAAAAGAAAATTCACAAGGAATACAAGATGACTGATGATCGTTTATATAAAGTTGTAGGAGGTAAGCAACTTTGGGTTGTCCCGAGAAGTATGCGAAGGGAAATTGTAAGATGTAATCACGATGACTTAGGACATTTTTCTACCGATAAAACTATGCAGAAAATACTTGAAGTATACTGGTTCCCAGAGATGCGCAAATATATTGTGAAATACATAGCATCGTGTGCGCGATGTCTTTATTTTAAAATACCTAAAGGAAAGCAGGAAGGTATGTTGCATTCTATAAATAAAGTTTCCGTTCCGTTCCACACTATACATATGGACCACTTGGGACCATTCAATCCAAGCAATGGAAAGAAATATATTCTGGCAGTGGTGGATGGTTTCACAAAATATTTAAATTTGTTTTCAACCAGGGACACAAGCACTAAACATGTGTTGAAATGTTTCTATCACTTGATCAGTGTGTATGGGGTGCCCACAAGGGTGATTACTGATCAAGGGACAAGTTTCACGTCAAACGCGTTTGAAAACTTCTGCAGTGATAAAGGAGTACAACACATTAAGAACGCGGTGGCAACTCCACGAGCAAACGGTCAAGTGGAGAGGTTTAACTCCACTATTCTTTCTTCGTTAAGTACCTCTGTGGAGCGAGAAAAAGAATGGGAACGGAAATTACCCGAAATTCAGTTCGCAATTAACAATGTTGCACATGCTACAACTAAGAAAACGTCTTCTGAATTACTTATGGGATATAAGCCAAGGTCACCGGCAGATTCATTTTTATCTATTGCAGTACAAGACGAGAGGGCTGTGACCAAAAATCTTCAACAAGACCGAGATGAAGCAAGTGGTAGAATAAAGGACTCGCAACTCAAGTCTCAAGAACGATATAATAAAAAAAGAAAGGTAGCAACACAATATCACGAAGGTGCAACAGTGATGGTGCGAAGGCACAAAGTAGGAGAAGGCAGTAAAAAGCTATTAGCAAACTACAAGGGGCCTTTTGTGGTACGGAGAAGGTTAACTAACGATAGGTATGTGCTTGAAGAGGTGCACAATTCAGGGAGGAGCAAACGAAAAGCATATACAACGGTCGAGGCGGTAGACAGATTGAAGAAGTTTGTACCAGGTGATGGTGTTTCAAGCACCAGTGAAGAGGAAACATAGAGGTATCCGAACGAGGACGTCCTGAAAAGTCAGGAAGGCCGAATGTTACGACGGAAAAAAAATTATATATATAAAAAGAGGTAAACATGAATATCTGTGTATCGATTGCTTGGAACCAGTGAAGTGGGTGTTCTATTTATAAAACTCAGGGTCAGTGGTGTGTAAACACTGGCCCGCTCGCTTGGGCTCTACAGAGCGGCATTGAGTGAGTGTGAATGACGCCGGCAACGTCAAGTATTTTACAGCTTAGAATAAGATTACATTGTTAGTGTCCGTATGGATAGATTGAAGGTGAGTGATTGTGTGGTTGAGTTGAGTTGAGGTTAACCCATCGTTGTTCCATTGTCTCAGAAGATAACAAGGATGTTGGGTTGACCAATTATTACTCGGTGTCGACAGATATGCTGAGTCATTGTATGGTTGTGTAGAGTTGAACTTGGGTCAACAAGTATAGTGAGTCATTGTATAGTTGTGGAGAGTTGAGCTCGGGTCAACAAGTATAGTGAGCCATTGTATGGTTGTGGAGAGTTGGACTCGGGTCAACAAGTATGGTGAATCATTGTCTAGTTGTGGAGAGTTGAACTCGGGTCAACAAGTATGGTGAGTCAGTCATAGTATTGTTGTGGAGAGTTGAGGTTGACCTATCGATAAACAATTTACCAAAGATAATTGTTTCACCGTAATTAATCAAGGATATCGGGTTGACCAATTAATACTCGGGTCAACCAATACAATTATCTCACTGAGTTGTAAACTCACGATCACTTTTCTTATTGTTGCAGAATCAGAGGCGTTAGGGAGCACGGAGAGAGAGGGATGCGTACCTTGTTTTGTTGTTATTAAAATATAATTTCTTATATCTAGTAATTAATTAAATTAATAAGTTTCATTGATGCAAATCCCATTGTTTATTAATCGACGTCTTGACAATACAAATAATTACCTATCATAAGAATAATACGGCAGAAGTGGTATTGAAACTGTTTTATGGATTAAAGATAGTCAGTATTAAGCTAAAGGTAATTCGCCGGCCTAACAATATCTGAATTGGGTTAACAATATCAGAAGTGGCAAAAGTTCAGCTAACAATATATGGGGAAATCATTTCGAGCCAATGCCATCTTCGGATCGAGTTCAATATATAGCCTGCGGATCCTGACCAATGAAAATACAGTACATTATATAAGTGATTATTATTATTACTAGGTAAAATGGCGAAAATTTATATATTAAATACGTCGTCAAGTGAAGGCTACGATTGGAAAAAGAACTAGCTTAACGCTTTTGACCTCTATACCGCGCGAACCATAGCTTTTGTGGCAAACCTGTTCCTATCAACTCTGCCCGGTATAAACATTTTAAGCCGGTGCGCCGTTTAAGAGATAATTGCGAAAAATAACACAAGTTCACCGGTTGGGGGTTGTTTTTTCAATATTAAGAGATAAATCCACCAGAGGGGGAGTAGAAACTCAACGGATATTCGAGTATAGAGGATAGAGTATATTCGAGAGTATGTATACCAAATTTCAAAACTATATAATTAATTTCCGCCAAATCGGCTTTTTCAGACTAATATGACTGGACTAAAGTGAAATTTATACACTGACAAATGAAATGGTGTTAATAGAATTGAAATGTTTATAAAGTTTTATAGACTAAACTTTCATAAGTTTAGTCAAACTTATAACAAAGTTTCATAGTCCTGGACTAACTTTTATTTTTCAGTAGCGGTCACTACGTTATTATATTATTATTTTTATTATTTTATTAATTAATTAAGTTTTAAAAATATCAATAGGAATTTTGAAAGTAATCATTAAGACTTTGACAGACAGAATAATTGAAACACCGTTAGTACCAATACAAATATTGACAATTATTAGGAATAATAATCCTAGGATAGTGACCACAACGAATTAATTTTATCACAGATTCCGAAAGTACATTTGTTGGAAGTTTTTTTGTGGTTGAAGACTCATCTGACAGTGTCAACATGAGTTTTTAATAATTTCATTTAAATATTAGCACTGTGTAAATTTCTGCAACCTAGCAACGTCAAAAGTGGAAGTGAAAACTATCCATGGGTAGTTATCAGTAGTAATAATTGTAGGACATTGATAACTACGAAATAATTGAGGCGTTTATTTTAAAAACAACACACGTCCAAAAATGCATAAATCGAGTTATTAACAGTAAACTGCTCTCAAGACCCATGTCTATACACTAACAAACCCGTTTTCTGGAAAAAAAATACAAGTCGCGATTAACAGGCCAATAAAAATATAGCAATTCTTTAAAAACGACACATGTCCATCGGGTTTCTTTCTTGTCAATATCTAAAGCCTCATCGGACAATGTCAACATGACTTTTTAATAGTTCCATTTAAATATTAGCACTGTGAAAGTTTCTGCAACCTAGCAACGTCAACATGGAAGTGAAAACTCTCCATGGTTGTTGAAATTTTGATTGGATTTTGTCGCACACGTGAGTACAGATACACGAATTTGAGTTAATTTCGAATTCATCCAAAAAGTGGCATTGAAATATTGATAGAAATTATATAAAATTTCACGATAATCGTACAATCTCAACAGTATTTATTGAAATATTGATATTCTTGATAGTTCTTGCCAAATAAGTTGGGGGTGATCCTTCGCATAATTTTTCAGTACAGACAATTGATTATAAATTTTGAGAATGAACTTTGAGAATAACTTTAAACGTTGACAGAATAATTGAAAGCTTGACAGTATTCAATGAAACTTTGACCAAAAATAAATGAAATGTAGGCAATAAACGTTGAAATACTTATAATACAGGCTTAAATAACTTGAATGTGATCCATCATATTATTCTTAAAAATACCAAAATTTTGAGAACAATATTTAATTTTTTTAGAAAAATCATTGAACAATTGATAGAATAATGAAAATTAGACAGTAACAATTGATATTTTGATCATAATAATTGAACCTTTTAAAGAACATACAAAACTATGCAGCAAAAAATTAATTTTTTGAAGTAATAAATGAAATTTAGAAGTTAGATAATAAAATAAGTATATAATTTTATAGTACAGTCGTAAATAACTTGGGTGAGACCCATCACATTATTAATTGGCACAAATTGTTGATTTTGACTACAATAGTGTATTTTTAGAGTAATCATTGATTAATTTATAGAATTATTGAAAATTTGACAGTAACAATTGATACTGACAGAGTAATAAATGCAATTTTGAGAGTAGTAAATGATTTTAATCACACGTCATACACATTTGTTAATGTGAAAAGTAAAATAAAATTTTCATGAATCCAGTAGTGAATTAAAGACTTAAATCACTCAAAATCAAGAGCATACTACATAATTTTCAAAGAATACCTTTGACTTCGGAGGCACCAATTTTCCCACTATTTCTGAGGGTGCATTTGAAACCCCTTCTGGTGCAAAAACACTAAAATCGTTTTTTTCAAATTCTGGTTTGACAATAAACCTGGTGGTGCGTCGGACAATGCACCATAGGGATTTACATGTAAAATTTAAAATCTTTAAATATTGCCGTCCCTAATTATTTTAGAGAAAAACTATAATTAACTCTTTTGTAGAGAAAAAATACTGCGACAATGTATGCTATTATTTTTTTATTTTTCATTATCCATAACCTAAAAAATCGACAAAATGGAAGAATAAAAAAAATCTTTGTTGAATTGAAAATTAAAAGGAAAGCAAATAATTTTTACATTATCTTACACTTTATATTCAGTAAAATACGGTTTATCTAAATATTGATTTTAAAAACACAGAATAAGTATTACTTACATAACAAACTTGTAACAATGTAACTATAATATTTGAGGTTATCAAATATTACTGATTCATGTAAAACGCAATTTCTTTCCTTTTTTAAAAGTGTTTCTTTTATTTCGTCGATATTTTAGGTTATAGATAATGAAATATTAAAAGTAATAGCATAAATTGACGGGGATTTTTTTGCTCTACAATTGAGTTCATTACAGTTTTTCTCTAAAATAATTGCGAAAGACAATATTTGAAGATTTAAATTTTTACTTGTAAATCCCTATTGTGCGCTTCCCGCGCACCACCTTGTATAGGGTGTCCCAGAAGAAAGCAAGGTAACCCTAAATATTTACAAAAAAAATGTTCACGAAATCTCTGAAACACAAGTTTTAATTCAGGGGGGACAAACAATAAGAAACTAACCATAATTCATCTTTAGGCAGGCAAATGATCTTCAATTATTTAACCCCCTTGCCTAAGGTGACCAGATTTTCACAATAGATGATTTTTAAATGAATTGACAAAGAACGCAAAACTCAAAATATATAAAATTATATTACAATTTTTTTTTACAACATGTAACGAAAACATGAATGTCAAATTTACAAATATAATAAATACGAGGTATGTTTTTAAAGTAAGTACCGTTTTGCATTTCTTCCCGCTGTAGTCTCCCCTTGCTACCAAATATTAGCGAAATATATAAGCTTATAACTTCAAAGTATCGAATAAAAGATCACCCCAAAAAAAACCCAATCTTTAAAAAGTCGGGACTTTTTTGAAACGTCGCGGGACGCGGGACTAATTTCTAATAATCTGGGCTGTCCCGCCAAAATCGGGACGTCTGGTCACCTTACCCTTGCCGCGGGGGAGGTAAACCATTTATTTTTAAATTGGAGTACGGGTAGAGTGATAGCTCATTTGGAAGATTACCTAATTAGCAATACAACGGTATATTCATTTTAAAATCAGTCTATTACTTTTCAAGAAATTATTTTGTTATTTAACTTGAGCAAAGTATAAAATAATCATGTCATTTTAGCAACACATTTCAGCAACAAAAATGTATCCAACAACAAAAGTATAAAGTAAGAAACCGTCAGATTAATAGTACTATGGTTTATTAGTTTGGAAAGCGTTTTGAAAAAGTTACGGATGTTTTTTCACTAATAAATTAGCGAATTATAAATTATTCTCCTGAATAAACATCTACCTAACTCACTTGTTATATAAATATCCATTACAGTAAAAAATAAAATACAGTAAATAATTAATTTGAATATGCCTCAACACACTATTTTTCAGTATCGATAATTGCTTATTCATTATTAATTTTGAAGGCAAAACTGGAAATTTTGACTGTAATCATTAACACATTAACAGAATAATTGAACTTTTGTCAGTAATAATACAAATATTGCTAGTTATCAACGAAATATTGACAGAAGTAATTGCTAGTTCAACAATAATAAAAATATTGATGTTTTTCATTGAAATATTATCATTTTATATTTTATGTTAAATTATTATCATTTTATATTTTATGTTAAATTATTATCATTTTATATTTTATATTAAATTATTATCATTTTTTATTTTATGTAAAATTATTATCACTAATAATTAAAAAAAATAGGACAGGTTTTTTGCCTAGTGTGAATTTGGTTTAGCTGAAGATTGTGTCAAAAAATTGTGTAATTTGCCTGATAGTGTAACATTTTTTGTTTTTCCGCGACCGTACTTACTCAATTTATAACTTGACTACTGATTTTGGGAATAGTATTCAACAGGATGTAAAAATTTTGGCCCATTAATATTTTGTTTTTAAATAATTTGTCGAACATTATGAAAGGCTTAAAATAACAAAAAAAATATATCTGACATTTAATTTACTGGCATTGACGAAGATCCAACACAATTATTGTAAGAATGTCTCTACTACCCTAGACTTTTAATTAATTTGTTATTTCAATGTGTAGAATTCCCCAATTTGCAAAAGGTTCAAAAATCTTTCGCATTTTTAAAAAAGGAAAGTGAGATTAATGGAACCTAGCAATCATTTTTGTGATTCAAGGATATGCAAAAACTTTCTCAAAAAATGACTTACTTCAAAAATGAAAAATAAAAAAGATTTTTCTATTGTAGACTCAAACTGTGCATACTAGGGCACGTATGTATCTATAGTTGATAAATTTACATGCCTTAGGCCCGTATCTATAGTCCGTACTTGAGCATGAGTTCGATTCAAGTGGTATATTTGGTTGCATTTGGTCCATCAACGTTGATAGAGAATAAGCAACCAAATATATGACTTGACTTGAACTCATGCTCAAGTACGGACTATAAATACGGGCCTAAACGCATGAAAATGTTCCGGCTTGTTCATTTACAGGTACTTACGGTAAAGGTTGTTAAACTTTAATGTCAACAAATTGTTTTTCAAACCCACCTTCAAATTTGATTAATTAAAATGGCCATTGGAATTGTTGATAAAACGAGTTTTCTGCACATAACTTTTAATGTGTTAGGAACTGTGATAGAGTTGTAATTAACAAAATTGTTTGTCTTTTAATTCCACATGAAATGACATAAAAATATACAGGGGCTCCAATTTAAAATAAGAAAAATAAAGAGCTTTAAAGTTTGAAAAGTTTGACACTAAATTTTGGACACTTTGTATAATGTGTATCAATAAAACTTGGTTAACACAACTGTCAGACCTTATTTAATGAGTATCTTGTATGGTTTTATTAACAAGGCATATATATATATATATATATATATATATATATATATATATATCTATATATATATATATATATATATATATATATATATATATATATATATATATATATATATATATATATCTCGTATTAATTTTCTTAACCATTGGTGCAAAACTGTTTTTTTCAGTTTTTATATTTTTGTGCTAAAATCACTTAACCGATTTTATTAAAAATTTATGGGTATGTAGGCATCTATAAAAGGCACCCAAATAAGCAATAAAAAATATACCACGCAATTTAAAAATATACATAGTATGACACACTTTCTTGGGACACCCTGTATTATCAAAAATATTTTCCTGAAATACGTCCCAGAATGCAAGTAAAGTCTGCAAAATATCAAAATCCTAACTCAATTAGTAACTGAGCTATAGAAGACGGGAGGTGAAATGACGGACCCTGCATAGTACAAGACCCAGGGGATACCAGATAAACATTAACTGGTAATAAATCAGAATCTCTTTAGACAAATTGTAAACGTGTCATGTGAGAGGAAGAAAGGAAGAACGACACCACGAAATGCAAATGTGCAAGAAGTTTAAAGTTCCACTTAAATTTTACTCCAACGTATGCTCGGAATGAATATGCACGCTGCTTAATGTAATAAAATGGGAATAATTCCGCAGGTTTAGTTAAGTGTGTCAATTATACAGCGTTTGATCTCGGCTCCTGGGTTATATCCGGGAATTCTTAATGTTTCATGAAGTTTCCGGGAACGTGCACGGAGTCTCCAATTAGCCGGGGAAGCGGGGCAGGGAGGAGGGCGCGCGCTTTTTAATCTTAAACAGCTCGGCGTGTACATATAATAAAAATGCCCCCTGAATTATGTGCGGCCGCCTGTTTGGATTTCGCCGGGGCCCTTTTAATCTGTATTTTTTATTAGGCGATGACGAAAATTGAAACCGCTGAATTTTTCGCGTACGCGCTCTTTTTATTTCCGCCCCGTTATTTATAATTCACTATATTTGCATGTTTATTATCTTGCCTGATACGGCGCCAAAATGGCGGCCGTGTAGTATTTTACGTGCAACAAATTCATAATGCGGCGCATAATAAATTTCTCGCGGGTTGTCAAATATTCACTCGTTTGCATGAGCGTAAATTTTTTATAATTTATTTCCTCCGAAACGGCCGTTTAATGTTTGTTTTGCTTTTCTGCAACAAACACAGCGCGATTTATTCCCGAACGGCGTTAAAATTCCGAAATTGATTATTTAATCCTGATACAGCCGATTTTAATTAAAATTTGGCATTTACATAGTTAATGCCGTATTTCCATATAAATTCATTTTGTTCCATACGTACCGTATTTTAGTTGATTGCTGACTCTAAATATTACTTTTTGAAATAACACAGATTTCCATATACCTACTCATATTCATCATGGTCATACTAATTATTCGCCCATTGAGCCATAAAATTAAAGGTCATTATTTTCCTCAAAAGTATTGAATGAAACTAGAAAATTGGTAGGATGTTTCCGAGTTTTATGGGAAGTTCAATGACAATTTCTTTAGAGAATTTTTATCTTTCATGTATTTATAGCAAAATTTATTGTCATTTATTAGAATTTGTAAGGCTGTTTAATGATATTGGATGAATTTCAATAAAATGTAATCAACTTTGTTCTACTTTTTGAGATTGTCTGTTTAAGTTTAAAAATCGAGAGTGAAGTAAATGAAATAAAACAACCTTGTTATTTCCACTCACAATTTTATTAAAAAAATATATTTAGTGACTGCAGTTTCGACTATGTTCTAGTCATTATCAAACTAAGTTGATAACAAAGTTGTTTTATGTTGTTTACTTATTTACAATGTTCCACAAAGTAACGACTACCACTATACAACGATTAAGAATTATTTCATTACAACTTTAGTACGCTTGGTGACGTTTTCTGGAATTTCAAATGGATTTGAATAATTTTCAACGATCTTGGAAATTTCCTTAGTTTTCTTGATGTTTAATGAAGTTTTATAATACATTTATTCATCTTGATATTTTTTTGTAATGGTTAATTTAATTTGAATGAAATTTAAAAAAAAATCTGGGCTCTGGGGTTGCCTGAATGAAAATAAGACATTTTGAAGGGTTCTGTGAAATTTTGGGAAAGTTTAATAACTGAGATAAAGTGATGACAATTATATACATGGTGGCCCACCTATCCTCGCTCGTACCATTGCTGCTAAACTAATGGAAATTGAGGAAAAAGTCTGATTGGAAGTTATTGGACACTTGATATGCTACTTTTTGAAATTATTTTTGAGTGTACAGATTGTACCATAAATATACTTTCATTTTTGAATCTGCTTCATATGGGCTTCGCTAATCATTTTTATTTCTAGGGATCAGATGCAACGTTGTCCAGTTATTCGCATTTTAATCAAATTTAACGAAAAATCATGCAACAGGAAATAAAAAAAAATATCTTATTATGATGGATCAAGGCGGAAAGACTCCATGGGGAATAGCCGAATAAAGATTATATATATATATATATATATATATATATATATATATATATATATATATATATATATATATATATATATACGTACATATATATACAGGGTGGCCCTTCTATCCTCGCTCGCACTATTGCTGCTAAACTAAAGAAAATTGAGGAAAAAGTCTGATTGGAAGTTATTGGATACTTGATATACTATACTACTTTTTAGAGTGTACTGAGTGTACACTATATATATACATATATACCCACCTATTCTCGTTCGGACCATTGCTGCCAGACTAATGAAAATTGAGCAAAAAATCTGATTAAAAGTTCTTGCACACTTGATGTGCTACTTTTTAAAATTATTTTCTAGTGTACAGAGTGTACCTTAAATCCCGGACACAAAATTTGGTCTCTTTTTTAAATGGATCACCCTGTATATTCTTTCAATTTTAGAATCTGCTTTATGTGGGCTTCACAAATCATTTTTATCTCTTGGGATCAAATGCAACGTTGCCAAAGTATTCACATTTTAATCAAATTTAACGACAAATCATCGACATGGAAAAATATTCAACAAAACCTTATTATAAGAGATCAATGAAAGAATCTGCGTATACAAGTACCCAAGAAATGTGCCAGAACATACACAATATTTGGAGTCACATTGAATCTTTTTGGGATATCGTAAATGATAAGTGAAAAATTTGCAGAGCTTTTTGTGAAATTTATCGAAAGTTTAATAATTTAGAAGTGCTTTTTATATAATTTTAATAGATTTTTTGACGTTTTGTGATGATTTTTGTCACATATGTACATATGTACATAATCTATCTTCTTTTTGACCGAAATGTCAATAGTTCATCTTAATCTTAATCTTAATCTTAATCTCAGAAAAGTACTGTAGTAATGTTAAATCTGACCAAATCGCATATTTTTAAGCATAATAACAGTGACTTGTATAATAGTAACAATAATGCCGGAGTTTTCATTAAATCTGACAAAAATCATAAATTTAATAATAAAAAAAATCACGGAAAATCTAGGAAATATATAAATTTGCATGATTGTTGCTGGATTTTTTTTCGCTAATGTTAAATGTAACAAACAAATTGTGAAATAAAAACAACTTCCTTTAAACCAAGAAATCTTATTGTTCATCATATCCCTTGTATTTGTTCATGTAGTTTTCTGTCACAAAAGCAATATTTGTTCATAAATGTAAAATTCGTTTTAAGTGAATTGTCTAATAGTAACAATAATAGCGCAGTTTTTATTATATCTGAAATACATTATAAATTTAATGATAAAAAAATCACGGAAAATCTAGGAAATGTATAAATTTGCATATTTGTTGCTGGAATATTTTCGCCAACAATATGAAATTTGATAAACAAATCGTGAAATTTGATAAACAAATCGTGAAATTTGAATTAAAAAAACTTTTTTTTTATTATATCCCTTATATTTGTTCTTAGAGTTTTTAGTTATTAAACAATATTTGTTCATTTAAGAAAATATTCAATTTGCCTTGAACAGTGAACAGTTTAATAATAATAATTGCATTTTATAATATGTTGTTGATTAGGTCAAGTGGTTTAAAAATGAGACATACCAAATTTTGGGTAAAAATGAGACATTTCTCATTTTCGTCATTTCATCATTTATTTTTCATTAAACCTAATACTATTAGTACCCTAAAGTTACTAATTGCTAGGTATATATTGTAAAATCTATATCCATATGTATTGGTAAATTACTATCATGACTAGGCTCCAATAATTAATTCAGTTCATCATGTTGTATTTTACATCCTAAAAACTTTTAAAATGAAGCGTCAAACTTTTGTTGTCGTGCGTGATTGCGTATTTCTAACGACTCTCTTTAAATGAGACATAGTTATTAACTTAATTGTTTGTTCCTTCTAGGGTGGAGCAGACCAAAATGCCTAGAAATTATGTAAAAAAGGTGAAGTCTTATACTGAGGACGATTTGTAAAATGCGCTTACCTCAATATAGCAGGGTAGGCTATCAATAAGAGTGGCTGCAAAAAGATTTCGAATAGATAAATCAAAATTAAGTTGAATTCTCAACAATAGAAATGTTTTAAAACGTGGCCGAAAACAAGCTTTACCGAAGGAACAAGAAATTCAACAGAAAAAAATTTAGTCATGGCTAAGTGATGGTTTGCTCTTTCCAAAGAAGAAATTTAGTCGGTTGTTCAAACCTACGTTAACGAAAATAATTTAACAACAGTGTTTAAAGGTGGCAAACCCGGAGACGATTGCTTCTGCATGTTTTGCAAGAGGAACCGACTGAGCCAGAAAAAGATAAAGCTATTAGAAAAGTGCAAAAGAACAGCTACTAGCGACCCCTTTATTATATATGGTTTTTATGACTGACTTGAAGAAACAATAAACCAGCTAAGTTTACAAGACAAACCATCACATATATTTAACTTAGATGAAACAAGTTACAATTTGGACCCCGGCAGAGTGAAGGGCATTGCTGCTGTAGGTCAAAAAGTTCACAGATCCAGGATCACAGGGTTCAGGAAAAGAAAATATAACTACCATGGCGTGCATTTCGGCGAGTGGAATATTTCTACCACCCCTAATAATATATCAAGGGCAAAATCTATGGAGCACATGGAAAGGTACAAATGATTTAAAAGATACTTGCTATGCTGTGTCAGACAAAGGCTGGATGACAATAGTTGGTTCATTAATTTTTGTGAAAAGGTTCCACAAAGGCCGCTCTTGATTTTAATGGATGGTCACGTGTCACACCTAGACAGAGGCACTATTGAATATGCCATAAAAAATGAAATCACCTTATTTAAGCTACCACCACATACCACGGATATTTTGCAACCTTTGGACAAGTGTTGCTTTGAACCACTCAAGCTGAAATGGAACCAGAGGCTTATCGAATGGCAGCGTTTAAACCAGAGAAAGCTCACAAAAAGTGAGTTTGCAGATATGATTTGTGCATTATGGAATGAAGGAATTACAGAAGCAACTATAATAAAGTCATTTGAATCCACTGGAATATTCCCTTGTAATGGGGAAAAATATTCAAAGGGAAGATTAAATGAAGTCAAATTACAAAAATACAATGCAGGAGATAAAAACACAAATCTACTTGATATTTTTGATGAGTTAGATATGCACGAAGAAGAGGGGGAAAATAATGAAGAAGAGATCCACCACGAAGATAACAAAGCAAATGAGGAAACTGAATATAATATTAAACAATTAAACAATAAAACAAAGTAAAATAAAGCGAAGACGTAAAATAGATTCTAATTGTGCTGTATTGCCGAGTTTAGAATATCTAAATCTAATTAGAGAAAAAGAAGCTCCACAAATAGAGAAAAAAGCACCAAGAAAAAAGTGAAAGTAACAGTCGATTCCTCATCAGAAAGTGAAACCGAAGATGTTGGTTATAACGATGAGAGTGATCTTGAAAATGTAACATTAGAAGATCTACTAAAGGAAGATAATCTTTTGGATGAAGATATCTGTTCAAGTGAAATAAACATTGGAGACTTTATTTTGGTCAAATTTGACTTGTAGAAACGGTAGACGGAAGCGAGCTTGATGTATGGTATTCACGTCGAAAAGGCGATAAGTTTATTTTTCCAGAAGTACCTGAAAAATTCGAATTAGCTAGGGAAGATGTTGTCATGAAATTACCTGCTCCAATGCTATATGGAGGGACTTCTAGAGTCTCCCAGACTTTAGCAGCTGGTATTTGGAATAAGTTTCGAAAAATATAATGTAAACTAAGTCACATTATTTGTATTAGTATTTTAAGAGTTATTTTTAATTTGTATTTTTTTTTCAAATGCTTTTCTGTTCAGAATTTATGTTTTGTTGTTCATTTCCAAGTTTTTTTGCAAGAATAATAAAAATATTTATGTAAATAATGTCTCATGTTTTTACTGAAGTGTATCAATTTCACCCCAGTAATAATAAATAAGAAATGAGCTTACATGTTCACCTGAAAACATATGTCTCATTTTTGCCCAAGCATGTTTCATTATTACCACAAAAGCAAGTTAAAAATGAGACACAATATTTTTTTTTTTCGAAGAAACATTTATATATGCTAATAGTTATTTGTATATCAAGGCCGAGAAATCTCATTTTAGGGACCGAGAGAAAGTTTGTCGCCGAGGCCGCTTGCGGCCGAGGCAATACAATCTCGAGGTGGCTAAAAGATTCCGCGGCCGAGGTGTACACAACGTTTTTCGTGCAATTGATGCACGCTGCAATGAGTCTCCTAGGTTGTGAACAAGCGACTGTCAATTTTTACAAAATAATAAACGTCAAAAAAATTAATCGATAATTCAGTTAAATGAAGTAACATAAATAACAATTCTAATTGTAACATTACCTTTCATATTAATCCAAAATAAAATTGTTAAAATCTGAGACATGATAGTTATTTAACTGATGTTTCTCTTGATGTTTAATGACAACAATAATTTTAGGTTGCTTGGCAACCTTTTGTGGCCATAGCTGAGAAATTGCACTTCTCGGTCTGTTGTGTCGCTGAGAAGTTACCATTTCTCGTCCAATTGCACGAAAAATTATTTCTAGAGTATTATTCCTTGCACAAATATGCACATGATGCATATGTTTTAATCAAGTATTCCGTAAATTAAAATGCTGAAGTTTTCAATTGTCTCATTTTTACACCACTTGACCAATATAAAAAATATTCAGATATTCAACATGAAAGTCTCTTGAAATTTCTGAAAGCACTTGAAATATTTCATGAATACTCAAATTGTTTTAGCAAAAAAAAATCTATCGATCCCCTTGCATTACTGACAATATATTTTTATTTGCTTGGCTATACCTTGCATTATATTAAAACTATGAGGTTAAAACAAAGTAAATATTTTATTCTGTGTTTAAATAATACTCCTATATTATTTTATGGGAGCAGATTAAGTTAATTAAAAATACTTATTTAATAAAATTTGTTCTGAACAAAAGTGCACACTAATAAAGAGAAAAATAAAATTTTGATTATTTTGTTGAGCCAGCGAGCGAATGGAATGAGTTTAACCAGTCTGTATAGTAATAAACTTCATTGTTATTCTTAATTCCGCATGTATGCCGGATAATTTGCAGAATCCAATTTTGCAAACGGGAACCGTATCCGGTGCGCGATTTTTAGAATTGAATAAAATAATTAAACCAAGGAGAGCTCGCGAACTGTACGTAATCCCCTTTGGTGGTTGTTCCCGGTTTTGCTATGCGGGATTTGTAGGTCGCTTAATTGTTCGCATATTTAAGCGGAATGGGAAATTAGTAAATCCAATTCCGCGATAAGAAAGCAGAGCCGGGCCGCAATCTCTGGGCATGCAGGCGCTTTGCAGCCTAGTTAGTATGGATGTCACCGTCAAAATCTTGCTCTTGAGTTCGTGACAATGACAAGGGTTATCTCGTCGCTCCCCCGTCCGGGGCGAGGCACGGCGCCGGGGGCGCGGGCGTGCGCCCCCGGCGGCGTCGCGACGCCGGCGCTTTTAATTTACCTGTGCAGTAAGACGGCTCGTCGGAGAGATCCCCGCAATCGTCCAAACCATCGCAGTAGCCGTTCAGGCGGACGCAACGGCCGTTACGGCATGGGAACTCGCTTATCCTGCAGGCCGGCCCGAGGCTGGCATCCTGTAGGTTCGCCGTTATTAACAGGATACTCCACCAGACCCACAACATCCTGGAACAAACAAACAGAAATAGCAGATATGAGCGGAATAAATGGGAAAGCTCCATCCAATAAGGAAGCCAATTTCGACTGCATGCTCACTTGTTTTTTATGCACAGTACGAAAACAATTGCCACGTTTTAATGGCCGTGCAGGACATTAGATACAAACGAAACGATCATCGCTTCCAGTTTTTTTTTCGGAGTTTAACACATACGAAATGCGTGCATCAGGCGTATTTTATGATAGCATCGCGGAATGAATAGCGCGCAAATTGAAACTAATGTTCATTCCCGCACGTGCACTCTTCCTTAGGGATATTCATATTTATTAAACCCCAAATGTCTGGGTAAATATTACAGTTTTTATTTAAAAATATCACTGAAATATGTAAACACGAGCATCCGCATTGTATACTTTTTCAACTTCAATTTCAGAAAAAGTAATATCAAATTCAAAAACAGTAGTATCAATTTCAGAGAAAGTAAAATCAATTTCAGAAAAAGTCGAATTTATTTTAGAAAAAGTAAGATCAATTTCAGAAAAAATAACATAATGTTCCTCAGATTTTATTCATAAGAAATATTATAGATATAATTCTACGCTTTCAGAAATAAATATTTAATTTCATACTAAATATTTAGCCTAGAAACTATAGTCTGAAAGTAAATACAGATGGACAATGGATACTATTTTGGAAAGTTAAAATTCATGGTAAATCTGAATAAAGCCATAAAGTATTGGAACTTTTTTGTTTTTTCGATTTTTCTGTTAACTAATACTGATGTGCTACATATTTTCAAGTCGAGTGTATGAGCATGTGTTAGTGAAAAAGATTAGGCATCGTCGCCGAAAATATATCACGGCCGCCAACATGACATGATTTATTACATGATTGGCAGGCGAAAATTGTGTTCGCGGTTAATACACCGATTACCTCTTTATAACCACCGGTGATCAGTGTTATGTAACAAATGATCCTCAGATTAATTTCGATTCTTAAACTATTGTTATGCATATTCTCGAAAACAATCACGTTGGTACGAAAAAACCTCATCACACAGCTGTTTGATGACGTGAACGCCAGTTTAGAAAAAAATAGAGGAAGTTTAAATTTCAAATGTTTCAAAACATGTAAGTAATGTTACCTCAAAAATATGATATTATATGGTGACCTTATACCAAGCTATCGAACTTGAAAAACCCTTAAAAATAGGAATGTACACAGCTTGAACGAATACAAGTTCGCGCCTATATTCAAATTTATAAACCTAAACCTGGCACATAATACCAACCTATTATAAAACATAACGCATACCTCACACTTCTACAATGACAATATCCCTACAGAATAAAACCTTTACACCTCATCAAGATGGTCGCCTTTTACACGCGATTTCTCAAATTAATAATTAAATTCAATTCAACACCACTTCAACCACATTCAGCACATTATTTTCATTGCCGGAATTGCGATCCTGGGGTATGTCATATCTTTGAAATATGCAATCTAACATCAGTACTAATAGAAATCTCTTCCTTACAGTTTACCTCGCTATCCTAAAAAGGACAAAAATCCCAAATCATAAAGCATATAAGCATATGCAATCAGAAAAAAAATTCACATTAATTTTGTACATAAGAAAAAATCATAACGTCAAAACTGACCTAACGTATTAGATAATCCAAATTTGAACTAAATACCCATTCGACCTTCAAAATTACATAAATTGCAAGCTCTCTACAATCATAACGGTTATTATTATATCGCCGATATGAAACATTTCACAAGAATAATTTAAGGATTTCATCTGCTCATATGTACATAATTCTGTTAATTTTAACACTCGACCTCGAGGACTCCTAAATTTTAACATGACAACAAAAACTTATAACCACGTAAAACTGGCTTTTCTTGACTGTAACTACATGCACAAAATTTTTACTTTGCCTACAATCAAGATTTGGACGTATGCTGAACATGGCGCACAGGTCGAAACTAGTCCATGTACATTTAAATATTTAATATTTAATTATAACACCTGATAGTTCTGAATCCCCAACTACACCCCAACTACGACATAAAATTAAAAAAAAAAAAAAACAGGATGGATCTGCAAACTTTTCAATACTATCAAATAATATAAATAAATTTTAATAACTCAGTTTCATTATAAATTCATGTGAGTGTTAACTGTATTCATCAACCCGCCAATTACCATCAATTACCAAACAACTAAATACCTATTTCCATCAGTAAACAAAGGCTCGCAGAGGTTCTCCTTTATGTTTACGTATTAATTAGATGAAAAAATCTTGATGCACACTACACCGTAGTCCCAAAAATATCTGTTGTTGTGAAATCGCTTTCTGCACTAGATTCAAATTGACAGAAAATAGTGTATTCAGTATAACACAGATTACTACAAATCACCTACAACCAGTTAAATATTTCCATCAGTAAACAAAGGCTGGCAGAGGTTCACCTTCATGTTTAATAACTAATTAGAGGCAACAATCTCAAATACCCTTGACGGACACTACAGTGCACTCTGTCAAATTTTTAACTCACTCGATGAAATTATAAGACAGATGCCATATTTTCGACTACATCTATAAAATCTGTCAACTTTTTACCTTCAGAAGTAAAAACTATAAAATTTAAAACTGTCTCTAGGATTTTTCAATTTTTTTATATGTTTCTGTTCGATAAAAAGCGCCCAAGACTATAACGACTTCATGTGTTAAATAATCATCAACAAACCACATATATTATTAAATGGGAAGGGTCTTAGCTATAAGGTAACGAACATAAAAATCTTCTTTAAACACCGCCATGCATATGTTGTGACGTTACCGATAATTTTTCTAAATGTCTCGGTATATTTTTTTTTTATTCTTGAAGAGCATTTTAAGTAATTTTCACAAGTCTAAATTTTTAGTAGGGTGATACTATGAAATTTTGGCAAAAAATGTAAAAAGTTGATTTGAGCAAGCAGCTGTTCTTAAAATCCCTAGAATAAACAATTGGTGATAACAATAATACGTCAAAAACAGTCAACAAACCACAACAGACGCTGGTTCGTGAATAACACTAGCGCATCTGTTAGCACGATTCACCACATTTAAAAAAATCATAAATTACGTCCTTGTAAGGTGTATTACATATTTATTACTTACGATATTAATTTACATGTAATAATTAATTGGGTCAACCTAGTTTTCGTCCAGATTTTCATACCGAAAAATACTATCTTATGATGGAATCGAATATAAAGGTATTTTAAATGAGGTGTCACAAGGTCATCTCATTTAAATTTTTTAATGGGTGCTTATTGGAGGGGAGGGGTAACTGACACACACATCAACAGTAGGTACGTCAAAAGATGTAGTCGACTTAAATGTTGGTTTATGAGGTAGCCGGGGCTGGAAAATTTACACGTAACATATGGTTATGAACTTAACATTAAAGTAATTTAATGTAAAACGCTTGATGCACTCTCAGGAAAAACAATTTATATTCACAAATGTGAAACCATAAATTGTAAAGTAATTTGAAATGTACAATCACCCACATTCAAAGTATAACTTGGTTTTTTTATGACCGCCTTATCGACATTTGAGGCTAAGCTGTTTTGGGGAACAATACGGCTGTATCTGTAATTGTACGTGCTCAATCCCGGATTACAAACAAAGTTGAAATTCGCTCTGGTTTATGGCTTTTGGATGCACTTCGAATGTGGGCAATTGTACATCTGAGAATTACTTCCTCGGGCAATCGGAGACCGGTTTCGTTCTTATTAGAACTCGTCAGTCCGATAAAGCCAGATTCGTAATTCCCAAATGTTTCACATTAAATAATTAATGTTTCACATTTGTGAATAGAAATTGTTTTACCTGAGATTGCATGAAACGTTTTACACTAAAACAAATTAACTCTGGCTAGGATTCATACAATTATTAAGTAATGGTTTATTTGATTGAGGTTACGAAGGAGGTTAGAGTGAGAAGCACACGTTGAAATTCGTTCCGGCATTGAACTCGAGTTCAACGGGAAATACCGAACAAATAAAACACAGATGAGCACAGGAGGAGCCTGCAGTAATTAAGATCACTCGAAACACATACGAAGTAAGTCAACTAGGTTGGAAAGGACAAAGCAAGAATAGACACACAGCAATTAGAGGTTACACATCGGAAGGGAAGAACTGTGTGGCACCTCTAACTCCGGGCTAGGTAGTGGGTTGGGTTGCATACAGTGAAGAGCACGCTTCAGAAAACTGAAGTAGGTTGGGTGGCATATAGTCAAGAGCAAATAAACAAAGCAGAACATAAATAACAACGGCCCAAGCAGCAACTGGGGAAGCAACAAACAAATGAGCAGGAAGAAGGATAGAAATAGTGAAGAGAAAGATACTGCCGAAGGTAAAGAAATATTTAAACCAAATAAAAAATTATTGAGATCACCCGAGCAAAGGAACATTGTAGAAGAAAGCCAAGAAAAGCGCAGAGAACAGAATAAACCACTCCAGAAAACAGGCACAGAAGGAAAACAGCAAGTACCAAAGGAGATGGAGAGCGGAATGGAAGTAATAAAAGAAATGATAGGGAAAATGATGTGCGAAATAAGGGCTAACGATGAAGAACTGTAAGACGAAATAAAGAAAATAGCGAAGGACCTGAAAGCGAAGGAAGGAAAGTGGGAGCAATAAAAATCTCAACTGCAGTCAAAGGTAGAAAACTTAGAAAGATGATTCGAAAACTTAGAAAAGAAGAAGAAAAAGATGAACATAGTAATAAAAGGGCTAGAGATAGGAGACAATAACATTAGTAGTAACGTAGAAGTATTCTAAAGTAAAGATATGAACGTTGAAGTAAAAATTCCGACAGCAAGGAAAATTAATAAGGGAATGAAAACGGAAATGATCATTGCAGAAGTTGAATCGTGGGATAAAAAACAAGCAGTAAAGTAAGCCAAAAATAAGCTCGAAGGCAGAAGAATCTATTGAGATAATGACCTGACAAAGTTGGAAAGAGAAATACAAAAAGAAGTAAGAAGTATTGCAAGTGAGAAAATTAACAAGGGAAATAAAATAAAAATTGGATACCAGACGCTAACAATCAACGGTGAGACATACAAATGGGACAACAAAGAGAAGGGGCTGAAAGAAGTGACGAAAAACTAAATAAATATACTATAGAGAACAAAAAGATTAGGTAAAGACAACTTAGTAAAGATAGTAATATAAGGAACAATAAACACACTACAGAAACTAAAAATATTCAGGAAAAGTTAATAAACTGGAAAAAAACAACAATGAAGAATCAAGCAATGGAAATGGACTCAGAATATGGAAAACTATATAAGGGGACAAAAAGGGCACAAACTGACAAAGGTAAAAAGAAGGAAAAAACAAAAACAGTACAGTTAAAACAGAATAAAGCAGAGACAATATACATAGGAAAATGGAACATAACAAGTCTGAAAGGAAAAGAAACAGAACTAATAGAAGAATTTGAAACAGCAGGAACAGATATCCTAATAATAACCGAGACAAAGAAAAAAGGAAAAGGAATATTGAGAACAGAAAACGGGCACATACTAATATACAGTGGAGTATAACAAAATGAGAGAGCGAAAGCAGGAGTGGGATGTGTAATAAGAAAGGAAATGAAAAAAAAAACACGGAATGGAAGTGTATAAATGAGAGGATACTGACAGTCAAAATAGAAGAGACAGATAAGTTTGAAGCAAATATTATGGTAGTATATGGAGTAAATGAAGATGGAAGCAAAACCGACAAAGACCAGTTCTGAAAAGAGGTATAACAAGAATACGAAAAGCTTAGAGAGCCAACATACGTAGTAGGAGACCAAAATGCCCGTGTAGGTAATAAAAACAAGGGACTGGAGAGCATAATGGGAACACACGGAAAAACGAAGATCAGCAACAATGGAAGAAGACTTATTGATTTCTGCATATTGAATGATCCAACAATATTGAACACCAAATTTGCATACAATGAAATACACAAATACAAAAGAGAGGAAAGAAACAGAAACGAGAAGTCCATAATAGACTACTTTTTAACAAACAAAGCACAAGTTAAGGGAGTAATGGATATTAAAGTCAAAAGAGGTAGCGAAATTGACAGTGACCACTATCTTTTAACAGTACGAATAAAAACAACAAGCAGGGAACTGAAAAAACACAGAAAACAATCGATAAGGAAGTAAGAATAGAGAAATTTAGAATATACTAAATGTGGAAAAACTAAAAGTACACCAAACAAAAAACAAACAAGTTGATGGAACAAAGAAGTGAAGGAAGAAGTTAGGAAAAAGAAACAAAAATGGAAATAATACCTAAGCACAAAAAACAAAGAAGACTTCGAAATATACAAGCAGAAATGTAAGACAGTGAAAGCAATAACAAGGAAGGAAAAAAACCGAAAATGGGAGGTTTTCGGAACCAAATTAGAGGAACATTTTAAAGGAAATCAGAAACTATTCTACAGAACACTGAAAAGCTGCAGAAAGGAAAAAGAAACAAAGTTAAAGCTTCTCAAAAATAAACATGGTGTACTAATGAAAGAGGATAAAGAAATCATGAACAGATGAAAAGAGCACTTCTAAGAGCTGCTGTCTGGAAAAGAGACAACCAAGGAAGGAAAAGAAAATTAAGAGGAACAAGAAAATTGTAACGAAACAGAAGAAGAAGAGGGATCTATAACAGAAGAACAGTTAGAAAACGCACTAAAGAAATTAAAGAACGGAAAAGTCCCTGGTCACGACAAAATAAAATCTGAATAGCTGAAATACATAGGAAAGGATGAGAAACAACTATTACTACAGTTAACAAATAGTATATGGAAAACAGGAAAAATACCAGCAGACTGGCAAAAAGCAGTGATCTTCCCAATACATAAAAAAGGAGACAGTAGAAATTGCAACTTTAGGGAAATATCCCTGCTGTGCATAGCGGCAAAACTGTATGAATCAATACTAGAGAACAAACTAAGAAAGGAAATTGAAAAAAACAATGGAAAAGTCACAACATGGATTCATGAAAGGACATTCAATACAAGACCATATCTTAACTATTAAAAAGATGACAGAAAAAATATTAAGACAAAACAACAAAGTATACATGATATTCGTGGACTTAAAAAAGGCATTTGATAGAGTCCCAAGAGCCAAAGTGTGGGAAATACTTGAACAAAGGAAGACAAAAGTGCATTTAATTAACGCAACCAAGAGTATTTATGAAACCATCGAAAACTACGTACGGACAAATAATTCAACATCTGAGAATTTCACAACTACACAAGGCCTTCGACAAGGGGGCGCTGTATGCCCTCTGCTCTTTATTATATTCCTAGACAACATAATGAAAAAAATAAGGATAACACCAAGAAGGTAGAAATAGGATACTATAAAATGAAAAGAATAGTGAAGCAGAATGTGCGTATGCTGATGACTTATGCCCGATTGCACCGTATGCGTTAAACTTTAAGGTTCCTTAACGGACGAAAAACCATTGCACCGCCATGTTAAGGTCACTTAAACACCGTAAGGACCCTTAAATTTTAAGCTCCCGACTCCGGCGGAATAACTTATTTAAGGGTTACAAACTGTCAGTTTAACGTATTATGAGCAGTGTATGTGTACAAAATATTACTTATTAAAGCAATATTGTGAACAATTTGGTGTTTGTAGGTTAGTTTGTGTTGAATTTTGATACAGGATAATCGGGTGTATTGCGTATCAAAAAACGTTAGCAGTAACGTGTACGTTACTGATTTTATATATATATATAATTTGATATAATTAAAAATATTTCTGTATACATTCACATTCACTGTTTCTGTACACACTGTTTTTAATATAGTTGTGTTAAAATCGCAAAAGTGACTATAATAGTGATGCTTTTGTACCAACATTTATTTACATTAGTATTTACATTTACCTCTTGTCTATTAAATAGTTTTATCCTAAACAAAGCATTAAAGCTAATTAATCAAAAACCAGTTTATTGAGAATAAAATTCAAGCATTTTTGTATCGGTCTAAATATATGTATATAACTACTTATGGGTCTGTTTAGAACAATTCTAAGCTGGTCAAAAGATGTCCCCATAAAAATAAAAATTGACGGGTTGCGGGAGTTTTTTATTTTGCAGTAATTCTCTAAGAAATTCGGGGCGGGTACTTTTAAAAAAATCGCCCTGTATAATTGTAAATTATAAAAAAATATAATAAAATAATACTAGTCAATGTCATTGAAATGTTGTTTCAAGATTTTCTTTGATTAACTATAAAAAGGAGCACCATCATGGCTATACCACAAATTGTTTCGAATGTTCAATGGTAATTAAAAATAGCTAGCGTATGGAAACTATCATAAAAATGTTACGACGGCTGCAATGAAATTTATTATCCCCACAGTTTATCCGTCAGAATGAGTATTTAATCACCACACGAAATGCATCATTTATGTTATGAAATAGTAATAATCGTCAGTTACCTCGCGAAACTTTTGCCTGCCAATCATCGGGGATATAATCCGAGCCGGATTAAAAATTCCCAGCCGGACATCAATCAGCGTCCAATCAAATCCGCATCATTGGCGAGGCCAATTAACCTGCAGATGTCGCCGGAGCTGACCCAGGCGCCGGCTTTTTGCGAGCCCCAGCAGGTCGCCGGGATAGTGGCAGGATGGGGGCGCGAATGGTCGGCCGGGTCAGTCCGAATTCCGGCATAAACATATCAAATTTATAACGGCTGTAAATATCAGCTCGCCCGGCGCGTATATATATACACACACAGTAACGGGATTTAAAGCCTGGGCGTAACGGGCGAGTTTTTTATGAGGCAGTTAAGACTGTATATGAACTGTCTCGGAGCACATCCGTTACCCCCTTATTGCTTCACTAGCTACTCGCGCTTGCCATGCAGCCAAATAAAGACTAACTACACCCACTCATTAACCTTACAAATATTTACGCAGCCCCGGGAAATTGGGGGCGGAAAATTTCTCATAGGGACTGATGAAATTTAAATTGGGGCTTTAATGACGGAACGTTTATTACATTTTTACTGAATTACCTAATAAGCGTTATAATAAAATAGACCGATGCACTCATTACGCGCTTTCCTTTAAACCTTATTACTGAATACATGGTTTTTGCTAAAGATTTGATACCGGTTTCTTTTAGGCATACGTGGAAACCTCAACAAATTAGGGTTCGTAACTAACTGGTAGGGCCGGGATAATGGCAAGGTAAACTAGGCACTTGTCTCAGGTGAACAAAGGGAAAGGACGCAAAATTGTCGAAAACAAAAATCAATGAACTGCAAAAAAAGAGCCAAACGATTCTTGCAATTTGAAATACGACGAAATTCATCAGATCAAGAAAACGAGGTAATATAAACTATCAAGAATATTTCTGACTAGCTTTAAACAATAGAATTTTTTTCCAGTCAATCACTACCTTTCTTAGGAATTGCCAAATAAAAATATAAATATATAATCCTGACATCATTGAACTGGCTGTAGGCTCGTACCTTAGGCCAGGGTTGGGAGCTCGTAGCCAAGCCCAATGGCTTGGAGGCAGGACCGTAAAAGTTCTGTATCTATATTTACAAGGTTCCAGCCGGCAATTGCCACAATACAAACTTCTGCCTTCGCGTCAGATCAGGACTTAAATAAATAGGTCCAGTTCCGCGAAACGGAGTGGCAAAAAAACGGACGCATCAAAAGTCGGCACAGATGGGGAGTCGTGCAATTCCCTTTTTTCATCTCGTCCCTTGCCGTGTCCGGCCATTCTGATAATTAGTGAAATAATTCTCCCACGCCTATACTAGTCCAGTTTCGGATGTTGCGTAGCCACGAAAGGGTTCTCTTGCCTACTGATCTTTTGCCTTCGTTACGACCCTCTATTATTAGTCGAAGAATATTATATTTTTGGTTACGAAATATGTGGCCGAGGTATGTGGTTTTTCTCCTTTTTATTATTAGCAGTAGCTCCGTTTCTTTATTCATTTTCTGTAGAACAGTTTCATTTCGTACTTTTTCCGTCCAAGGTATTTTCAGAATTCGTCGGTATATCCATATCTCAAAGGCCTCTATTTTATTCACGAAGTTTGTTTTTAAGGTCCACGTTTCGGCTCTGTACAGTAATATCGCCCAGACGTAACATTGAACAGTGCGACATCTTGTCTTTAAGTTTAATGTTCTATCGCATATTAAATGTTTCCATTTCATAAATACGTTTCTAGCTTTTCCATTCTGGTCTTTACCTCTTGTTTAGGGTCCCACTTTTCTTTTAGGATTGTTCCTAGGTATTTAAATGACTTAACTTGTTCGATTTTGCTGTTGTTTAGTTTTACGTTCACGGTTTTACGTTCACGAGTTGTTGTGTGTTTTTGTTGACTTTCATTACTTTGGTTTTTGATATGTTCATAGTTAGGCCTGCGGCAGTGCTCTCTCTGTGGACTCGGTCCAGCATGTGTTGTAGATCTGTTTTACTATCAGAGAGGATACAGGAGTCATCTGCAAAGCGTATGTTGCTTATCCAGTGACCATTGATCTTAATGCCCATTTCAACGTCCTCTAGGACGTTCTTGAAGATTTTTTCAGAGTACTCATTAAAGAGCATGGGAGACAAGATGCAACTTTGACGGTCTCCGCCGTTTATCTTTAAAAATATCTCTGTTTTTTTTTAAAGCCACTACAATTTTATGGCATGATATATTATATAACATATAATATTATGCAGCGTATTAAAAAAAAGTGTAAAATATCGTGACAGTTGTTGTTAGTGCACAAGTTTTCATTGCTATGCCTTTCATTCTAATGCAGAATTAGCCAACATGCATTTCATGTATGGTCGTGCTAATGGAATTGCCACCGAAGCGCGGCGTCTTTATGTAGAAGCTTATCCAAAGCTTATCCAAAAATTATCCAAAGCTTATCCAAAAATTATCCAAATCGTAAGATTCCCTTACATCGTATGCTTGAAAGAATTCACCAGATATTGTGTGATACCGGTCATCTTCAGCAACTCTGTTCTTTGTTTTTCCTAGAAGCTCTCTTTGTTTGTTTGTACATAATCAATAAGTAATAATAATTGCAAAAAGGCAAATAAATGTTTCAAACAAGAATAATCTTTCATATCTACGAAACCGTTACTTTGATAAAAAGAAGTCTATACATGGTCCCGTTTATCAAGACTTTTTTTTATTGTGGTTCATACTACTACACCCTTAAATATTTTACACTCTGTTTTAACACCCTGTATAAAATTTTTGGGCAGTTTCTAACCAAATAATTTTCGAAATTTCTGTTAAGAATTCTATAGTTTTATATTTGTATGGAATTGTATGCGGTTTTAGTTTTATGGAGTTAAATATAAAATGGAAATTATCATAGTATGTAGTGCATTATATATAACTACTACATTTCGGCCATTGAGCTGACTAATATCCTTGGTTAATAATAATATAACACCCTTATTATTATTTTTTTAATTCCGCCCTTTAAACTAAAATAGGCGCTGCTCCAACGTTTTTATTAGTTTGTTTAATTCGGCACCTTAATAACCATTTTCCTATATATGTGACAATATTTAGTAATCATCAAAATTTGAATTGTTTTTACTAAATTTTCGATTATCTAGTTGAAATTTCAAAAAGTACTGTCAAAATTACAGATACCGTTAAAATTTTCAAGATTTCTGTCAAAATTTCTAATAATTCTTGAAAAACTTCATTATTATTATCAAATTTTCCATTATCCCTACAAAATTTCAAACATTGTTGTCGAAATATTCTAGATTACTGTCAAAATTTCAAATATTTCTATAAAAACTTCATTATTATTAATAAATTTTCAATTATTCTGTAAAATTTTAGACATTACTATCAAAACTTCAAAGATACTGCTAAAATTTTCAAGATTACTGTCAAAATTTCAAATAATTCTCTAAAAACTTTATTATTTCTACCAAATTTTCAATAATTTTATAAAAATTAAATTACTTAATTAAATTAATTACTTAATTAAATTTAATTAATTAAATTAATTACTCAACTAAATTTAAATTAATTAAATTAATTACTTAATTAAATTACTCATACAGAATTTCAATACTTTGTCATATTTTCAATAATTTGTATCCAAATGTTTATTATTTCTAAGAGTCGGAAAGCCCCTATATACATGGTGTCCAAGATAAGTATGAACAGCCGAGGTCGCCACTCGGAAACAATATCCAGTATCCAAACTCCCAATTTAGTGGTCAATAATATTCTGTTGAGAAAACTAGAAAATCCGCTTACTTCCGGTGATATTCTATAAAGTAAATTAATCGCTTGTTAGTACATTTCAAATATTTTAATGTAGTAGGCGTTGAAATGAGAGTGACGAATTACACACTGAATTAGAGCTTGTTAATTTCATCAATAAGAGCAGGAAAAATTAATGAAATTGTATACATTTTGATATAGCTAAACATCTGAATAACATGGAAACGGTTAGGTTTCAATCGCAATTATCTGATATCAATTTAATTGTGTAGTAACACAGTATCAAAAAATGCATATATATATATATATATATATATATATATATATGTATACAGGGTGTCTCAAAATTGACGCCCGTCCTCTTGGGATTTGATCCAGAGGGCTTATAGAAATTGAAAATTAAGAGTGAAAAATTTTCCGTTTGCCCTTTGTTATTGATAGAGTTATTGATAAAAAACAAAAAAAAACTTTTTAACTTTAAACTTTATTAAATGCTTCTTCTGCAAGTGCCTATCCGTTCGGGATGTTGGCTAACATATTGGCTATCTTTACTTTGTTCACAGCTGCTGGAAGAGGCCTGTGGTTGTCGTGGAGAACTAACTCCAACCATCTACAAAAAATGATTCGAAGCTCCCTATCTCCGTCAATCAAAACTTGCAAAACTTAAAGTTTTTGGGGCCTAAATGGATGCAAACCATTTCTCCTTAACAATCTGTGAATTGAATCTTTTTCGGCATGAGTTTGGGACGATATAATTCGAAGGCTTGTACTTGATTCCGCCTGAAAAAATTCAAGAATTTGGTGTTCTTGATCGATGCTTAGCTTAGATCGACATCCTGCCTGATTTTGTCTAGAATTCTAATTACAGAACTTTGTTCTGCCCGTCTAATAGTTTTTCATCAGGGTTACGACGATTTGGAAACTTCTCTGCATATGCCCTAGCCGCAGCAGTGGCGTTGTCATTGCATGCACCAAACGCTTTCAACATATCCACATAATCTCGATTACTGTAGTATCGGTCCATAATACACAAAATACGAGACACAAAAGCGAAATACTTATCAATTGAACCTAATTGAATTATATTACACAACTAATTGTCAAATCTGATAGTTATGTCTCTAGATTTGATAAAATTAATCAAAATCATGTATTGAGTAGTATCCGTAGAAAAAAGTTATTGTTTACATGTTTATCATTAACTCTATAACAAAGGACAAACGGAAAATGTTCCACTCTTAATTTTCAATTTGTTTTAGCCTACTTGATCGAATCCTAAGACGACGGGCGTCAATTTTGAGACACCCTGTATATATATAGGGCGTTCCATTGAAAAAAAACCTATCTTTAGCCTGTGACTTTTATATGAATCCTCCTGTATAAATTTCAATATTTTTACGAAATGGAAGTCATTATTGTACACAACTTTAGTATAATAGTATATTATGAAACTAGTTTATAATTCATAGGATCATGGCATGAATGAATGGTTGGCGCATAAGCGAAGCGAATTCGCTAATTTCACGGATGCCATAATCCGGAATTATAAACGAATTTCATAAACGATTTTGTAGACGGCTAGAGAATGATTATAAATTTCTGGTAAATAATTGTTCAAAACTAATCCGCGTATAAAAAACTGACAAGAGGTGGCCTCTGCTGACATAGTTTTTCTATGATGATCTGATTGATGCGGTTACTAAGCTGTTGTTTATGGTAATCATTTTTCTCAAATTCTGCCAAAATGAATAGTTTTGACGAAGATTTGAAAGAAGCTGCAGAAGCTGAACTGAGTCTGATTAATAAAAAGTCGGAAGATGTTTATAAGAAAGAGTATGACAAGTTTTGGCAATGGGTAAGGATGAAAAACGCGAAGATAGTTGCAGAAAATGTTATGCTTGCGTGGCTTAGGATAAAAAACGCGGAGATAGTTTCCACAAAAGGTTATGCTTGCGTACTTTTTAGATCAGGTAAATTGTTCGAATTTAGATTATATTATTTATCTATTAATTTATCGTTTTATTAATCAAAACTTTAGAAGTCTGCTTCGTTATGGTGTATGTTCTGGAAGTTGAAATGCTGCTACGAATAAAAGACATCGTAATCTTTGACTGTGCTTATTTTGTTCTTATGGCTACTTTATGGCACCCTTTATGGTACAATGCCATAAAGTAGGTGCTTATGCATGATTTCTCTACAACATAGCATTATAAAGTTGTCGACTTCAAAACATTTTTTGATATTTTGTTAATAACCCCGTAGTTTACAGTTCCCAGAGCGTTGGAACACCCTGATAAAGTTTATGATGTTTATTTCGAAACAAAACGTTCTACTGACAATCTACAAACGATGTCTTGTAGAGCTAAAAAACTTTTCAAATAACTTCAGAAAAAAATTAAAACGAAATGGCAAAATTTCCGATTTTATGAATATCTTGGGAAGTAAGTGGAATTTTCTGCCTTTCTCAATGGAATATTACTGACCACTAAATTGCGCAACTTTTTGTTTTATTATTTAACCGTCTGTGCAACTTTCACGGTTTCCGAGATCCCCATGCTGTTCATCCTTATCTTGGACAGCCTGTATAGCAAGTACAGATTGTTTATAAGGCCAACAATTTTTATAAAAATGTTTGGTGTTATGTCAAAATTTCAAGTGTTCTGTCAACATTTTTATGATGACTGAATATTTTAATGATGTTTGTCGAACATCCCAAAATTTCAATTACATTACCATAATGTCAACAATATTTGCCAGAATTTGAATGATTGAAATAGTTAATAAGTATGCTCAATTTTGGACCACTTGTGGAATATAGATCCGGTAATACATTTGAGGCTTCTCGTTTAAACGAAAGTTTAGTGCTGCAATATGGACATGTAAATCAAGCCAAATTTACGGTCGGGACGATAATGACGCCGGTCCTGCGGAGCCACGGGTAACTCGAATACAGGAAAAGGAGGGCCTCACGTCCCCGACTTAATTCCGAGTCCCGACGTTTTGAAAAATTGTAATTGCTTTATCTTGTTAAAATGAATTGGCCACTTGAGATTTTTTACGTGCGAAGATTTATAAGGCGGAATTATATCTGTGTTTGCAACAAGGGTTCCGGGCGGTCTCGCTGCAGCGAGCCCGGCTGATCATCGCTTAAACCGGGGAGTTTTATAAGCCGTGTCGTGATGAATCGGTTATTCTGTGCCCACTCTCGCTGGCAACTTTAAAATTCACTTAGCGCGCTAATCATCATTAACCTCGCGAAGCATTCCGTCTCGTAAATTGTGGGAGCTAATTAGAAAATTTCTGATAATGAACAACAGCAGAATCGGGCCGCTAGAAATGATGAAATGCCGGGAGGATCACATCAAACGATATCCAAGGCGTAAAGGCTCTCGAATTTTCGCCCTTTAATTTACGGCGGAAATGTTAAAATTATTACAAGCCAAATACAGGTACCAATTATTTTATATTTGTGCGAAAATTCCCGGTGATTTAATTGCGCAGATACTTACAATGGCGCACCTTTTCTCCCGTAAAAGTTCTGTATCTATATTTACAAGGCTCCAGCCGGCAATTGCCACAATACAAACTTCTGCCTTCGCGTCAGATCAGGACTTAAATAAATAGGTCCAGTTCCGCGAAACGGAGTGGCAAAAAAACGGACGCATCAAAAGTCGGCACAGATGGGGAGTCGTGCAATTCCCTTTTTTCATCTCGTCCCTTGCCGTGTCCGGCCATTCTGATAATTGCGTTAAGAACGGACGGCGCGGGACGCGGGCCTTTGTTTTCCGAAGGGCTTCACGCTCTTTAGGCCCCTTTGTGTAATTATTGCCCCGTTATTATGACTGTTTATTAGGGGACAATGTACTGAGCCCGCGCGCCGCTTTTTGTAGGCGGATACTTCAGCGAGAGGACCGACGTTGACAAACGATTATCCTTTTTTTGTCTCAATTGAAAATAGCGTCGCCGTTGCGCGCTCAAAATGTATTAACAATAGTCTGCACTTCGGTTTTGTGCACGACTCCTACACTTCATATACAGGCGGTAATAAAATATATACAGAACGTTTACTCCGCCAAATTAAGTAATTAATAATTTTTCACTTAAAATATTCTATAAGCGAGTTTAATGCATTGGCATTCACATCCACGGGCGGCTAGGCCATGTGGAAAATGTAGAAAATCTCACATGGGCCATATGTAAATTGGGCCATTTTTAAAAGTGAATTGTATAGATCTAAAACCAGACATGCGAGACATGACTACTTTTGAGTGAAACGCAAAAGACCTTCCAAGACATTAAAAGATAACCAATCAACTTGACGCTTTGATAGAAATTTTCTGTTTATTATTTTGTAAGGGATCGGAATATCCATATTTTGTATGAATTAATTTAACATAAAACCACGAAAAAATACTGATATTAATAGCAAAAGCCAAGTATTGTGTTAGAATGGGAAGGGGTGATCATTTGGGGAAATAAGTATTATGATTAAATATGAATTCCATTTGAATCGATTACAAAGGAAATTACGAGAACTTTTATAATCACTTATTAAGACGCGTTCGATGCGCGGTGACGCAATTATATAAATAATCACAGAAGAGGCCCGAGCCGGCTGATGACTAATAATAACACTTTGGTATTTTATATCAGTAACCTTGATATAGGGTACTGTGACATCGCCGGAATAAGAATCAATGTTAGGGGAATCCCGCAGAATCGCAGAGTGGGCGAAATTTTAATATAAATAGAATCGTTATACATGCGAAAAGTTTAGTTGGTTCCAGATTCGCGAGGCGACAGGCCGTTATTATCTTCGTCAATAGTATACGCGAATATCATTATAAAGAGTATTATCCGATTTGTTTCAAAGTTACCGTTTGTGATTATTTCGAAATTGAGTTGTAATAATCAGTGCATTCCACCCAAAGTTACCAAAAACAAATACCCCGTAAATTATTTATAATTTGCGTTACCAAAATCATGTTCCTTCTCAATATATTGTTGGCATCAAAGCTATAAGCGTGGCCGTAACAGTATATGCAGTTCTTAGAGAGCTTTATTAATTTCTGGTATACGCTTTATAAGCGGTGCCGTGGAGGTTAATAAAGAAATCTTTCCGGTTTCATTCTCGTTCAGACAGGAGAATGCTACCATCTCTATTTGTGTTTACCTTAAAGGACATAATTAACAATACCCTTCACAAGCTAAGAGAAGTCATAAAAAAACAATTAAAATGAAATGCGTAATATCATTTGAATTTCCAATTTAATAAAATACTGTCATTATAAATTAAAAATGAAGTATAGAGAGGACAATACTCTTCAGGGAATCAGTATAAATTATCAAAATATAACCTAAATAATATCTATTCGCTAAAGTGGCAAAACATGATTTAATTATGAGTAATTAACAGTCATTGGAACTACCGGGGTAGAAGTACCGCGGTACTCTACCGCGGTACTTTTTTGACTACCGATTACCGTACCGCGGTACTTAAAAAAAAAAAGTACCGACTACCGTACCGCGGTACTTTTTTCTCTCAAAAACTACCGCAAATGTTCGGTAGGTAGAGGTAGTTTTTGCCAAATGTTTTCGTTTTCGAAGATATTTCTCAGGAAAACAATGTGATTATCTTATGCAGATAGATACCTAGAAGACCAAAGTGCAGTAAATGTCTTAATAAGGGTTGGGATTATTTTTCAATAACAGGATTAGAGGGGTCGTAAATTAACCTAAAATACCACCGTAATTACACAAAAGTACGGTTCCCGTACAGGTTTTTACCTTTGTAGTCCGCCCGTCTTTTCCATTCGAAGGAAAATGCGTCATGGTTACTTGTTCCTTTACTATTTCATTGAGGCGATACGTAGCATTTACGTCGATTCCAGTCGGCCGGCTAACGAAAGAGCGTCGAACAGGTAGTAACTTAATGGTTTTATAATGCATAAAGGGTAATTTTAAATGATTGTGGATTTGTCACGATACGTGTACTCCCATAAAATTCTTCCACCGCTTTTCGCCACAGTTAGCCAGTGAATCATTATGAATTATTTGGTTCATTGAAGATCGAATGTTGCAAAAAAAACGTCCCAATGATATAGTTAAAATAAAATAGATTAAGAGATAACATTAATTAAAAATGACAAAAAAATCGAATGAAAACTACCGCAAAACAGTTTACGCTACCGATTTCGCGGTAACCTACTACCGCTACCGCGGTACTTATTCACAAATGTACCGAATACCGTACCGCGGTACTTTTATAGGGAAGTAACGCTACCGCTACCGCGGTAGTTTTCTGGACTACCGCTTCAATCACTGGTAATTAATACATGAATTTGAATCAAATGAAAATTAAATTTAAATACGAAACATTACAGAAATAAAACTAAAAGTTAATGAAATGAAATCAATAAAATTTTCGAAATTGCTGATTTAATAAATTTTATTCTAAATTTAAAGCTGAAATCTAAAAACGATATTGTTCTCCAGGGAGTAAGTATAAAATATTAAGGTATAATTTACATAACAACTGGGCAATACTGTGGCAAATAATTGGTTGTTTTGTTAATGAGTATAAACGAGTTATAAATAAACATATTGCAAATTCATTAATATCAGTCATACAAACAATTTACAGGATATATTTAACAAACTTGTATCTACCAAAACCTAGTTAGTGAATCCTGAAGTAATAAATGGAATGTCACATTGGAAGGCACAAACAGTGACATATTTCATGAAGTGGTGACATGCATTTGGCAGTTTTGCGGGCACGTAGAATTGATCAGTGTGTGAAGTCATTGAGGTTACTAGAAATTTCCAACTGATGTACAGATAAAATGGAATATGACATTGGAAGGCACAAACAGTGACATATTTCATGAGGAGGTGACATGCATTGAGCAGTTTTGCGGGCACGTAGAATTGAGCAATGTCTGAAGTCATTGACTTAAGTACATCGTTTATCCAAAACTAACTATATTTTTTTGAGTCAATAAAGAACGTCATTAACTTCAAGTTGATGTTTAATTATTGTTGCAAAATCCTTTAAAGTGAAAAAAAATACACTTAATCCATAAATATGTGTCTTTATTTTATTAATATTATTGTTACTAACACACGCTTTACCTCTGAAAGAAGTTGAAGTTGTCACGATAATGATTTAATATCAAACATGACGTAAAGAAATAGTGCCATTATACGATCACACAATATAAAAGTAAAATAGATAAATCACGAGCCAACACAAATATCGTAAATTATAAGAATTTATGATTACAAGTAAAATATACCTAATTATTAAATAATGGGGAAACCGAAGTCTTACAATTTTAATAAAGTAGGTGCGTTATTCAGAAATAACTGAATATTACTAAACCTGTGGTACAAACACCAATAAGTTTAGGCAAGGCAAATTCGGGATTGAAATAAAAGAATATTCCAAAGAAACTAATAAAAATAGGAATCACTTCAGAAAAAATTAATAACACTCAAATCTTAATCATCTTCATTATCCGACATAACAACCATGTTATTTTCATCATGCTGATTTTTTTCTGAATTAGCTGTTTTTATTTCAAACGCGTTTCTGAAGAAGTAAAGACGATTGTCATGCGTTATTCGAATTTCTATGACTCTGAATTCTGAAAATTTATTTAATTCTGTAGAATTTCCATGATTTTTCTATTATGCATTCTTCAACTTTTTTTAATACCCCAATTTCCATGATTTCTTTATCTGGTATTTCAATTTTTATGATTTATTTATATTCACTCAATTTGTTTTTAATACTTTACAATTTACATGCCTTCTTTATACGGTATTCGGATATCCATGATTTTTCAGATTAGCTGTCGGGAAATATATTTAAGGCTGTTTGAACCCCCTCAAATTTCAGTTTCCTAAATTTCTTCTATTAAAAATTAACATGAAGCCACCAAATTTTGCACAGCTTTCTAAAATATGATTATCTACAATGTGACGGAGCATTTTTTCAAATAAAAATTATTGTTAATAAAATAAATCAATCAATCTGACATTTTGAAAAAAAAATTGTGAAGCTGTCAGCCATTCAATTTTCAACATTTTTTTTTTTTGAGTTTTTTTATATTACTAATAATTAATCAATCATTTGAGAGATACAATTGCAAAAATCAGCATCTATCTTGGATGTACTGAGCGTGGGATGTTACTTTGCATGATACAACGCGGATCCTCGTCTTTCGGATCCGCCCACCTTCCTGATTTTCCCACCTACCTCATGTCCTACCCCTTAGCTCTTGAGAAACTACGCTAGGCCCTACCGAACACCCTACCGTAGAACGTTACTCTGCTCGACGAAGTTTCAAGAGCTTGAGCATTAACTTATCAGTGAATATAACTCATACTTAAAACTGATAATGCTGAAAATACAACTAGTTGTATTTTCACGATAACACCACGAGCAAATGTCGGCCGCTGTCACAATTTCGAGTTCCACACAACGATCGTAACGGTGACGACGACATACGAAAGATTAATTATATTATGATTGATGATATCCGAACCGATCGTCTTATTTATCGGTTGAATAACTTGTAAACAATCGGCACGATTCGTCCACTCACAAACAATTTCAAGTCGGCCGCTAATAAAAACATAACCTGACATGTCAGTGTGTTCTAAGTACAAGTTCGTACATAATTGTGGTTTGCTGTTTGAAACATGAAGTGATCTAAATAAACATAGGTATTTAAACTGTATATTTAGCTTCTTGTTTAATCTGCTTTACTAGATGACTCAATCAATTCATTATATTCCTTTCCTAAATATAATTCGTGGTGTTTTCAAAATTCGATAATGATTTTAAAAATGCAATTCATTTCAACCCCAATCTTTGAAAAATGCACGTCGCCCTTCAGGCTCGGTGCATTTTCGTCGTTGGGGTTAAAATTCGTAGTATTTATAAAAAAACATTATCGGTAATGAGCACACCACTTGTTGTATTACCCCTGGTAATTATACGAACGATGAAATCAAAAGTAAAGGAGGGTTAGCCCTAACGCTTAAAGAGAGAGGGGGTGGGGTTGTTCGAAGCTTTAAAGGCTACAAGTTTCATTTAACTTAAATCCATTTTTTCTTATTATTTATTATCTGACAAAGATAATCTTCTATGCGAAAAAGAATCTCTCCAATAAATCTTCCTACGGTATCTCCCCAAGTCTAAATCAATCAATTTAATAATTCTAAAATTTACCTTATTAACCAATTCTAAAATCAATTTCTATACTATTGATAACACTTAATAGTGACACTATATCGCGATGGTATTTGTGAGTGGAGCAAAATTTAATAAAACTAGAAATGTATGGGTTCTGTCGCTGAAATAGCGTGGTCGAGTATAACTACATTTCATACCTTGTCCCGACAATATTTTCACATGGACAGTAGAATATTGTAAATTTCATTCTTTTCCCTCGTCACAAAACATTTGATAACCGTACGAGTGTCCATTGATTAGAAGCATAACTAAAACATCTTATCGATTCAGAGGAGAATGTATTGGAGGCCATAGCCGTTTCTATTAACCAATTAAAAAGCCAATTTTCATACTAATTATAACACTCACCTAGTGACACTATATCGCGATGGCGTTTGTGAGTGGAGTAACATGTAATGTATAGTCCATGTCAAATGTGTTGTCACTTTTGCAGTAAAATTATGCCCAGCCTTCTCTTTTGTGAACTTCCTGGCGGTCGGTTCTCGCGCGGGCAAGCAAGAAAACACGCATTAAACAATAATGTGATTTAAGGCGAGAAGTGGTAAACCCGCAAATCGATAACTATTAAAATTCAATGGTAAATAGGCGCAGTGGAATGGGGATGAAAGTACTCACGGGCCCGCTGGGCCCCATGCAACCTAATAGCGCCTTTACTGCTCATGCCACAAAGCTCATAGTAGTTCAAAGACCCTCCTTGTCTGGATTTTAAGAAGGGTCGGTTCGCATTTTACTGCAAAACTGACTACACATTTGACATGGACTACAGATAGAAATGTGGACTTCTGTCGCCGAAACAGCGTGGTCGACTCTAACTACATTTATCTTTCTGCTACTTAAAAACTTAAAATAAAATTCGTAACATTAAAAGATAATGCTCTAAAATCTAGAATCAATGTTAGAAACGAGAAATGGCTTTTTAACTGTACTAACGTTAAGATACCACCGAATGTCCACACTTTACCTTCACTAGGTCCACAATATTGTTGTGAAGTACCCAAAATTAAAATAAACATCGGTCACATATTAGCTGATATTGCATCTATCCTAGAACATGTCCACGCTGACAAACAAAACTTACTCAGAGCAAAAGTTATGAACATCTTATCAAATAGAGTCCTTACACCATCCAACATAGTATTTTCAGAATCACAGAGGGAAACAAATCTATTTAAAAAAAAAACCATCCCAATATTATGGTGACAAAAGCAGACAAAGGATCCGTCACTGTCATTATAACATCTGATCAATACAGAAGTAAGTCGTATAAACTACTGGATGATAAAACAACTTACAAAACTTTAAAAAAAGACCCAACACTAACCGCACAAACAAAGATTAACAAAGCAATAAAAACACTAATTAACAAAAAAATTATAGATGAAAATAAAGAAAAACATCTCATGGCGTATAATAGCATTCCACCAAAATATTGCGGACTTCCGAAAATCCATAAAAAATATATACCATTACGACCTATTATTTCGTCCATCAATGCACCGACATATAAACTTTCAAATTTCCTAGCCAAGATTTTACATGTAGCATTTTTTAACAGAACAAATTATAATGTAATCGACACTTTGTGTACCTTCACTCAATCACGAGCCAAATAAATATTACAAATTATGAGAATTTGCAAAATACCTGGGTGCGGACCGATAAAATTTCATAGAAATTTTCAAAAAAATACAATGGATAGAGAATGGCGTCATGGGAAAACTATAGTTTAAAAATAGCACCGCGAGTCGATAAAGTTTGGGAACCACTAGCTTATATTAGTAGTAGCGATGGTGGTAAAAATGTACAATTCGCATCCCATCAAGAATTGCACTGTTTCGCCTGAAAACTAATCTCACGCTTTGCTGCAAGACGCAAATAAAAGAAGAAGATTCACGCCTCGCCCGAGATTCGCCCGCTAATATATCGAACTGGGAATATTTTCAAATTTCAGTATACAATAGGTGCAAGCTACAAACGATATTATCCACGCTTTATCGCTGCAGCTTGCGCTCGGGCAGATAAAGCAGCGAACACAGTTTATTACACGTGTTGTTTGCTAGCTTTTTATGCGCCCCGATGTGCGGGGGCGACGAGGGGGTCAACTTTGCCGGCGAAAATTCTAGACGCGGATACATATTTGATGGCATTACGGAACGACCAGGCCTCCTGAAAGTCTCTTATGACTTACGCGCCCCTGAAAATTTTATAAGTGCCTCATACACGCGGCCGCGCTAAGTTTTACCGTGCCCATTCTAGTTTGCGAGCTGCGTACCTTCGGCCATAAATCCATGCAATTTGCAAAAGGGCATCCCATGCATATTTCAGGCGTGGTCCGACCGACAAATAAAAATAACATCCAAAGAGTGCGCACAGCCGAGTGATACAGGCGCGTAATTCTTCTAAGCTTCTGGCTATAAACGGATGAAAATGTAAGAATAATAATCACAGTATTCACTGAAAAATAAAGGTTTGGGGTTAAAAGTTTTTGTTGATATTTTTAGATTGAAAAGAAATAATAATAATTAATAGTTTTTCCATTCCTTTCTATTTGTAGCCTTTTTCCTTGCTTGATGTTGATCGGGGTCGTTTCTTCTTAGGATCTCTTCTATGTTGTTTTACCATCTTTTCCTTGGTCTTCCTCTTTCCTTCTTTTTATTTTCGTCTTTTGATGTACAATACTATTTTTGTTTGTCTGTCTTCTGGCATTTTTATCAGGTGCCCAAACCATCCTCGTTGTCGTTTCTGTATTATTTTTTGCACACTTTGTATTTGTAGGTTTTCCCTGATCTGTTCGTTTCTTACTCTGTCTAATCTTGTGACTCCTTCAACTTTTCTTAAGTATCTCATTTCGGTTGCTTGTATTTTGTTCATCATAAAGTTCATCATAAAGTTGTTGCAATTTCTACTGTCTCCTTTTTTATGTATTGGGAAGATCAGTGCTTTTTGCCAGTCTGCTGGTATTTTTCCTGTTTCAGATATTCTATTTGTTAACTGTAGTAGTAGTTGTTTCCCATCATTTTCTATGTATTTCAGCTGTTCAGATTTGATTTTGTCGTGACCTGAGGCTTTTCTGTTCTTTAACTTCTTTAGTACGTTTTCTAACTCTTCTTCTGATATAGATCCCTCTTCTTCTTCTGTTCCGTTACTATCTTCTTGTTCCTCTTCGTTTTCATTTCCTTCATTGGTTGTCTCTTTTCCAGACAGAAGCTCTTGGAAGTGCTCTGTCTATCTGTTTATGATTTCTTTACCCTCTTTCATTAGTACACCATGTTTATTTTTGAGTAGCTTTAGGTTTATTTCTTTTTCCTTTCTGCAGCTTTTCAGTGTTCTGTAGAATAGTTTTTGATTTCCTTTAAAATGTTTCTCTAATTTGGTTCCGAAATCCTCCCAATTTCTGTCTCTTTCCTTCCTTATTATTGCTTTCACTCTCTTTCTCTGCTGCTTGTATATTTCGTAGTCTTCTTCGTTTTTTGGGCTTAAGTATTTTTTCCATTTTTGTTTTCCTAACTTCTTCCTTCACTTCTTTGTTCCACCAGCTTGTTTGTTTTTTGTTAAGTGTACTTTTAGTTTTTACACAGGCGTATTTTGTTGGCTCTCTTACTATATGTTTGAAAGTGATCCATAAATCTTTACTTTTGTTTTTCCACTATTTTGAGGGCTTCTTATTAGTTCTTGTATTGATTCCTGGTAGTTTTCCCTTACTTGTTTGTCACGTAGCTTCTAAATTTCTCTATTCTTACTTCCTCATCGACTGTTTTCTGTGTATGTTTCGGTTCCCTTCTTGTTGTTATTATTCGTGCTGTTAGAAGATAGTGGTCACTGTCAATTTCGCTACCTCTTTTGACTTTATAATCCATGACTCCCTTAACTTGTGCTTTGTTTGTTAAAAAGTAGTCTATTATGGACTTCTCGTTTCTGTTTCTTTCCTCTCTTGTGTATGTGTGTATTTTCTTGTGTGCAAATTTGGTGTTCAATATTGTTAGATCATTCAATATGCAGAAATCAATAAGTCTACTTCCATTGTTGTCGATCTACGTTTCTCCAAGTGTTCCCATTATGCTCTCCAGTCCCTTGTTTTTATTCCCTACACGGGCATTTAGGTCTCCTATTACGTATGTTGGCTCTGTAAGTTTTTCGTATTCTTGTTGTACCTGTTTCCAGAACTGGTCTATGTCGGTTTTGCGTTCATCTTCATTTACTCCATATACTACCATAATATTTGCTTCAAACTGATCTTTGTCTTCTATTTTGACCGTCGACCCTTTCATTTATATACTTCCATTCCGTGATTGTTATTTCCATTTCCTTTCTTATTATATATCCCACTCCTGCTTTCGGTCTCTCATTTTGTTCTACTCCACTGTATATTAGTATGTGCCCGTTTTCTGTTCTAATTATTCCTTTTTCTTTCTTTTCTGTTTCTGTTATTATTAATATATCTGTTCCTGCTGTTTCAATTCTTCTATTAGTTCTGTTTCCTTTCCTTTCAGACTTCTTATGTTCCAATTGCCTATACATATATATATATATATATATATATATATATATATATATATATATATATATATATATATATATATATATATATATATATATATATATATATATATATATATATATATTATTGTATCTGCTTTATTCTCTTTTGACTGTACCGTTTTTGTTTTTTCCTGGTTTTTACCTTTGTCAGTTTGTGCCCTTTTTGTGCATTTTTTTGTTATATTGTTTTCCATTTTCTGAGTCCATTTCCATTGATTGTTGCTCATTGTTGTTTTTTTTCCAGTTTATTAACTTTTCCTGCCTCTTATCTGTTTCTGTAGTGTGTTTATTGTTCCTTTTATAACTATCTCTACTAAGTTGTCTTTACCTCATCTTTTTGTTCTCTATAGTGTATTTATTTAGTTTCTTGTCACTTCCTTCAGCCCCTTCTCCTTGTTGTCCCGTTTGTATGTCTCACCGTTGATTGTTAGCTTCTGGTATCCAATTTTTATTTTATTTCCCTTGTTAATTTCATCCCTTGCAATCCTTCTCACTTCTTTTAGTATTTCTCTTTCAAACTTTGTCAGGTCATTATCTACATAGATTCTTCTGCCTTTGACCTCATTTTTGGCATTTATAACTTCTTGTTTTTTGTCCCACGATTCAACTTCTGCAATTTACGTTTTAATTCCCTTGTTTATTTTCCTTCCTGCCGGAATTTTTACTTCAACATTCATATCTTTACTTAAGAATCCTTTTACGTTGCTACTAATGTTATTTTCTCCTATCTCTAGGCCTTTTATTACTATGTTTATCCTTTTCTTCTCTATTTCTTAGTTTTCGAATCTTCTTTCTAAGTTTTCTACCTTTGACTGCAGTTGAGATTTTTCTTCCTCCCACTTTTCTCCATTCGCTTTCAGGTCCTTCGCCATTTTCTTTATTTCGTCTTTCAGATATTCATTGTTGGCCCTCATTTCGCACATCATTTTCCAAATCATTTCTTTTATTACTTCCATTCCGCTCTCCATCTCCTTTGGTACTTGCTGTTTTCCTTCTGTGTCTGTTTTCTGAAGCGGTTTATTCTGTTCTCTGCGCTTTTCTTGGCTTTCTTCTACAATGTTCATTTGCTCGGGTGATCTCAATAATTTTTTATTTGGTTTAAATATTTCTTTACCTTCGGCAGTATCTTTCTCTTCACTATTTCTAGCTCTCTTCCTGCTCATTTGTTTGTTGCTTCCCGAGTCGCTGCTTGGTCCGTTGTCATTTCTGTTCTGCTTTGTTTATTTGCTCTTGACTATATGCCACCCAACCTACTTCAGTTTTCTGAAGCGTGCTGTTCACTGTATGCAACCCAACCCACTACCTAGCCCGGAGTTAGAGGTGCCATACAGTTCTTCCCTTCGGCTGTGTAACCTCTAATTGCTATGTGTCTGTTTATTCTTGCTTTGCCCTTTCTAACCTAGTTGACTTACGTCGTATGTGTTTCGAGTGATCTTAATTTCTGCTAGCTCCTCCTGCGCTCTTCTGTGTTTTATATGTTCGGTATTTCCCATAGAATTCTAGTTTAATGCCGGAACGAATTTCAACGTGTACTTCTCGCTCCAACCTCACTAACCTCGCTGTTATATTAATACATAATTATATAAGAAATAATATTCAGAAATATTAAAAGTTTTAATAACGATAAGGCGATATAATAATAATATCTATTTAAATATCAGGAAAGACCAATTGAACTATTGAAATGATCTACCCTAGTGATCGTGCCCAATGAATAATGATGTTTCGGTGTCTGCAAAATTGTTTAAATAATTGACTTTATTAGTTGGTGGTATGATAATAAATAAAATTATGTTTTTCGTTGAAAATGGAAACTTGAGAATGGAATAAACACAAACGTTGTTTTGGGTTATTTTTAGTTATACATTTTAATAACTGTATGTAACTGTGTATCTGTGTATCGTTAAATCAAATATACTCATGAAGAGCAACATTTTCAAGGGCACATCTGATCTATTGCAAGAAATAATTTTACAATTATTCATATGAGTAACTTTTTATGTAGTTAACACATACACAGGCCGGTTTTAATTATCTCATCAATGCCGATTTTACTCTAATTCCGTGTAGCGTGTGTATAAGCATACACACAGCAACACAGCATAACTATTTTCCCTCAACTGCATACAAGCTGCGTTATATTGAAATTTTAATGTTTACTAAATAGTTTGTAGTGCGCTATTTACTGCAAGTTTGGCGTATTATTGCGGACGAGGAATTAGGTAAAATAGCGGCAACTTGCTCCATCTCTTCAATTAACACTGCACAACGACCAAGCTCGCTGCATAGTTAACGCAAAAGTTACGAATCCGTCGAACACATGCGAAAGAAGTTGTTGCTGGAAATATCCAGAATTACAGTCATGCAATTCTCGGCTCGATTTGTGTATTTGGCGTTTGGTATTTATACATATACAGCAATTAGGAATTTTGTTCCAAACTTTATTACCACCCTGTATATGTGTATGTGTGTTATGGCGCTGGTATGGCATGCGACGTTCAAGTGGCAGCAAATTAGATGTAATTATGTAAGCGGATGCAATGTGTATAATATTACAAGCCAATGTTGGAAACTTGATGATATCACTGCCACTGAAAACTGCCACTTTTATTGCAATGCTGTGGATGCGAACGAATTAAATCTAGAAATGTCTCCATTTTTTAATAATATCTTATTACAAATCTTATTTGGAAACTATAGTTATAATTACATTTATTCATTTCCATTACAATTTAGGGTAGTCTTGACTAAACTGCTTAGAAAACGTATTACTAAAGTTGGTAAAATATTAAATAAAACATTAATATTGAAACAGATTAATTTCCCTTATTTAATGGCCTAAACTTTAATAATAATTCAACCTTTAACAATATTTATCAGAGTAAAAATAACCTTCCCCCCCCCCCCCCCCCCCACCTCAACATTTATTATTGTTTTCATTTATTCATTATGTTATTTGTTATCGTTTCTTGTAGAGTTTCTATAAATATTTCAATTTGAAATAATATTTACGGATTAAATGTTTTTCAGCCTCACGTAATGTTATTGTACGAAGAATATATTTTTAAAATGTAATAAAAATGATTACTAAAAGTTCTAACAAGAAATATAATACCAATAGTATAGTGCAGTATTTGATAGGAGGTTAAGCGAACGATTTTACTATGCCCTAAAACATATTTTATGTTGTCAATCTAAGTTATGAAGTAGTTGGTACATAAAACTGCATTGTGCAATAAATATTTATGTGTTCCCACTAAACATTATTTTAGAGCCCTTTATTAATGGTAGTAATAACCTCAATTAATAATTTCTATTAATAACTTCAACTTCAAGTCATAAACGTCATTAAGTCTTTATCAAACCATATCCTCTAATTGTATGCTTCCCACTTTGAAGTTATTGTTAGCTTAAATTTAGTTTTATGTATATTTTAACGACAAGAAATAAAAAATGTGCTCGCGCACATTAATAATTTAATGTTCATGAAAATGAAGAAAGAAAGAGGAATATAAAAGAATTCATGGAAAACCGAATACAACTTGAAAAGAATAATTATAAGTTGAAGACCAGCCTTGATTACGGTAGTAATATTACGTGAAGGGAGGTTTCTATAAGTATACAAATATGTATACATACTTATTAAACATATATACATGCATAATATGTGTACATACTTTATAAGTACACATACGGGTTACATCGCTATATCGTTATACAGGGTGTCTCTAGATTAACGTGGACATGGCTTTACCACAGATTACTGGGTTACTAAAACAAGACGATTTATTTGCAAGAGTTTTAACAATAACATTTTATTGTTAGTAGTCAATTAATCTAACAAAAAATGTGTATTGTTGGTACTCAATTAATTTAACAATAAAATAATGGTTAAATTTTAAAATGAGGTACTTGATCATTGTTCATGAACTATTGATTGAAAAATTAAAATTTTGATGGTTATTATCATTTGTTTACATACAAACAAACTTAATAATGAATGCCTGCGTCCGATTTTATTTTATTTTTTTATTTATTTGCTTTGTCATTAAAAAATATGAATATATTAATGTTGGGCCACCCTTGTTTTATACACAACCGGTCTACTGATAATAACAATATTATGTCATGCCCGTATAGAGGGTCATACCAAACAACATCTAAATCAATGTAAACGTTCTCTTGTTATAAGCAGATTTTGTTTTTCTTTAAATTAACTTTGAAGCTAAATTCTGGCTAAACCAAACGCATTTGTATATAGATAAGTTTCGTGAAATCGTCTTTTTTGATCCCAGTAATCTGTGGTTAAGCCACGTCCACATAATTTAGAGACACCCTGCATATAGTTTATAAAATTTATATTGACATTAGTAATAATAATAATAATGTTTATGAAAATGAGGAACTACATAACATACACACTTATCAAAAAATATGAAACATTACTAAATTACAATGAATATTGCAAATTTTGTATTGAAAATACAAAATTTGTATTATAAATTCCAAAGCTCAAAGCAAATAACTAAGTTGTCATGATAAATTATATGATTCTAAATTATGAAATTTTCATAAGAAATGCTTGCATGTTTTTGTTTTATATGTATTTTCTACAATATTTTTTTTATTATAGTATAGTATAGAGGCAAAGAAAACTAAACTGAAGTTGAGGAAACGATAGATGAAAAATCGAATTACAAATTAACTTTGAAACGAAGGATAAAAGGGCATCGAAATTACAAAACAATTAATAAAGTAGTTAATTAATTGTTTTGTTAATTGATACAGACACTAGAAATGAAGTATCTTAGAAAAGTATACGGAGTAACCAGAAAAGACAGAATCAGAAACGTAGACATAAGAAGAGAACTAGAAATAACAGAACTAAAGAAACTAATAGAAGATAGACAGCTGCAATGGTTGGGACACATATACCGAATAAAATACAACAATCAAACAAAAATCATATGGCAAACAAAAATAACCGAAAAAAGAAAAGTGGGAAGACCGAAAAAGAAGTGGGACAAATATGTCGAAAATATTATGGAAAGAAGAGGAATATGAAGGAAACAAGAAAATCTGGAACCTACTAGTAAAAGAAAATACAAGAAATTGAAAAACTACAATATTCTACACTCGAAAGGGTAGAAGAATGATGATTCTAATAATAATAATTAATTGTTTTGTAATTTCAATACCCTTTTATTCTTCAAAGTTAATTTGAAATCGATTTTTCATCAATCCTTTCCTCAACTTCAGTTTAGTTTTCTTTGCCTCTTTCTCGTGGTGAATTTGGTGTCATCGAATCCAAAGAATCGAACCGAAACGACATATCGAAATAAATGGCGGAGATCCGATCCGAAAATTGGGCTAATTATCACAAATAATTGTGAAAATTTGCCTTTATATTTGATTGTGTAGAAAGGAGCCAAAATTTCACAAAAAATGCGTTTCGAAGCACATATAATAACAATACTAAAACCGAAAAAACCCAAAAAACCGTTATTATTTTTCTAATATATTATCTAATATTAATTTAAAACGGAATATGGGTTCGGTTTCGGTTACGGTCCACAAAAAAATATCGGTTCCGGTCCGGTTTTCTGTTCAAGAACAACCGGTCCGGCTCCCTTTTATTAAGTTGTTATAACTGTTGATAGTTATTTGTAAAAAATAATTTTTTTAATTCAAAATAATAAATATTTCAAATATTGGCAAATGGATTTAAATTTATCCCTATTTATACACCGAATAAATAAATCTTAGCAAACAGCTCGAAAATATGTGAACGAAGTTGCCCGTAATGATTACAGTTTCAAAACAATTTTCTGTAATAATATCCTACATGCGTAAACACTTTTGTACAAATAATGATTAAATCCGCATATAATAATTTAATCATATTAATTACAAATTTCCGCCCTATTATTTTATAATCTCTCGTTACCTCTGTTTGCCTCTGTAATAAAGTATTTGCATATCATCAAAATAATTACTTACGTCAATTCCGGTGGGCAAATATAACTGATAAGTTATGCTGCCATATCTAACTTTTTGCAATGCGTTTTGTAAAAGCGGACACAAATATATTTCGTGTAAACAAAAAAAGCACCTTTTATCAGAATGCAATGGCAGCCGGCACGTTTTATTTTGCTCAGCGTTTTTGCGAGTCAAGCAAAAACACTCATGAATATTTATCGCAAACACATTCAATTTAGGCACCGTACATATGCCGAAAGTGGTTATTTGCAAATTGTTGGAACTGATTAATGCAGAGAATGAGAGATGTGCAGAAAAACGATGAAAGGAGAACATAGCACACTAATAATAACATAATAATTTGAATTAGGAGACCAACCTAGAACTATCAATATGTATTCTCTTAATCTAGAATCTACAACAATATAGAATTTAAAAAAATCCTATCGAATTCTGCATCAATGAATCAATAAGTATCTCCAGTCACTTTAGTATGAGAATCCATAAATATTTCTGGTTTACACCAACACCTGAAATAATTGTATTCAGCATTATTTAATGTCTGCATGACACACGTACGTCATTTGCATGCGCAAACAACGCTTTGTTTGCTCTGTAAGCCGTTAAAGTTCGCTCGCCCCAGTGTCAGGTGTCCCAGGAATTCGCCGGTTCGAATGGCCCGGATTATCGCGCAAAAATGTCTGTTTTTGGATATGATAATGTGTCGGGTTTTATGCGAAACCGGGAATGAACGTGCACATTTGCGCTGCGTTTCCGTTTCGAAGCGATCGCTTTTAATGGAAATAAATTAGCGTGTTTATCCCATCACGGTGTTGTTCGCTGCACTTTTCATCTGCACGTATGGGATTAGGTACGTGTTCAGCGGCAATGAGGAGAACCTGCAGTCAATTGGGAATTTTAAATGGATACAGCGCATAATGGCGTATGCCAAGTGTAAAAATAGTACACCGGCTACAATACTTTTAGGCCAAATAAAGGAAATTAAAAAGGAAACGGAAATTAGATAGGATAATCTCAAAATTTTGAATTTCGTTTAGCTTAACTCAATATGCTAATCGTAATATTCGTTATAATAACAATTGCATAGGATTCATATTTGCGATTACTTAAAATAATTTTCTGTTGAGGAAAAAATCGTGCACAGGTTTTAACTCTGGTATTAGGTGCATTCAACTAATGACATAAGATACAAATTTTCAATAAAAATTCCTCAAACTACAGCTGTGCAGAGGGATTGTCAAAATAAACCTCATATTCGTTGACCAAAATTACCTCGTATCTATCTCTATCTATAGTTTTTGGTATCTGTAACAGTTTCGACACAAAAAAATAAAATATGAAATAAGATTTCGGAATTTCCAACTGAATTTTGTAATTTATTACTACCGATTTGTCTATTAAATTTTGGATTCAAATTTAAGTTACTTTTTGTATTGACTCGAGCAGTGGATGGAATTACTATCAATAATTTATCATTATTGTTATTATGTATTATACCTATTTAATGAAAAAAAGCAAACATTTCTAAGATTATTCTGCAAATTCAAACTTACGATATTTATTATTTCAGGGTAATTATCAGTTTCCAAAAATCACAACTGTTTACTGTATCCCAATTTATCATTGTACATAGCAGTATTAAGCCGAGTTATTTGTAGTATTCTCTTTTTATAATACGTTTTACTGTTATTGTAATGCGAATAAACTTGGTATGCTTCGTCGACTAGAATTGCGATTATTCGCGATTGATCGGTCCGAGTTACATCCGATAACAGGAAACAAAGTTAATGGTCAGCTTCCCCACTTCAAACGTCTGCCGGGAAGCGCCATTCAATCTCCAATAGATTTGTTTCATTACTTAGTTATTATCAAAGCTACTGGCAGGCCGAGGGTGAGTTCGCAAATGTGTTGTGTAGGAGCGAATAATTGGTTTAAAACGCAAATATTTGGTGTCTATAAAGCGCAGTCGCAAATTTGTGAAATTGTTGTTTTTCTCTAACAACACAAAGTCCATATAGTCTCAAATTTTACATGATTAATCTATGTTTATAATTATACAAAAAAATGGGAAGAACTAAAAATACTTCATTAATAGTTTTCCTACAATGTGCATCTGAATATGTAGAAAGTAACTTGAAATTGCTCAATTACTGATGGATAGTTGGTTTATGGCAAAAATTATGTACGGAATACTCTTAAAATTAATTTATGTATTCTATATACTGTGATGGTATTCATTAATGTAATTAGTGTATAGATTGTTTAATTTTATTAGTGATTTGTTCTATCATTAATTAGTTATTATAACAGATTTAGATAGCTGAGACAGTTAGATAGTTTAATAAGGAGTTAATATAGGTTTTATAGCTAATTTTATACGTTAAGTAGGGCACAGTTAGCAACAATCAATGTAAATGAGTAAATTAAACATGAAAAAGTAAGTGAAATTGGAAACGCAACGCAAGAAGACGTTCCCCCACAGATGCGGGAAATTACGAGAATTCCGAATATGTAATTAGAATAGAAATCGGACATGCAGTTTCACCAGAAAAGGGGAATTAGATTTAAAATAATAATGTGTTATTCGTTCCCATGGGGAAATCATGAAATTATTGTGTATTGAACGACGATGCGTACCTAAACAAACAGTAAAAATTGACAATCAGAGGAGAGAAGACCTCAAGGAGTATCGAAGTAATCCCGGCGTAGCCACGTTGTTTTGAGAACGGAAGGAAGAAGGTTTTGTTCCCAATCCGATACTTGTTTCTAATTGACACGTTTAAAAACAAAATTAGTTCGTGAAGTTTTTACGTAGACAACCTTAAAATTTTTACAACAGTATTCAGTAGGAAATTAACTTAGAGCATCAACCGACGGACACTAGGGAATACAGAGGGAGTCTGCAAGAACAACACCACTACCAGAAGGATCCGAGAAGGACATCGATACGAATCATGACTTCAAGCAGTTCATTTGACTCGAGCGATGTTGAAAGTCACAGCGAGGGATACATCATAAGAGGAGGGCCACCACAAGGACGGACAGGCATATCCAGTTGCCGATACTACCAGACCACATTAAGCGATACGCGCAAGTACTATTTACCAATTTCAAGTTAACTTAATCAGGGTAACTGTGCGATTTGGGATTTATTTAGAAATTATTTAGAAATTATTTTTAATTAGTGAAGTGTTAGGTTATCGATAGTATTTGAGGAGCTAAATTTCAAAAGGAAATACTTTTATAAAGCCATATGAAAATATTGAAATTGAGTTCATTTACACATTATTATAATTGACTAATTAATTAGAATAATATTGCTTTTGAAAAAAAAATCCATTTGATTCAAAAGATATGGATAAAATTCCTTTTGAAATAATTTTGTAACGGTCCAAAAATAGCGTTGGCAGAAAGCGGCATTTTAATAATTAACGGACGTATGGACCTGCACGGTAGGCAACCATGCTTGCATTTTTTTGTTGTGGTGACGCGTCTCCCCGGTGAGCGATTTTTAAATTCACCGGCGGAAGCGCCGCCACGAGGCCGAACTAAATTGACTCGTGCCCAAGATAGATCGTGCCAGAAGAACCGTTGCAGATAAGGTATATCACCATCCGTTTTACGGGAATAATCAACGGTTCTCAGCTAACCACCCTTGAGGGGGATTGAGGCATCGACTAGAGGGCAGAGAACACGCTCATAACACCGGAGTAAGTAGTTATTCCTCCTCCTCTTCGTGAAGCCACGTGTCCGGCCATTTTGATTAAGGCCATGTGTTTTGTAGGCGTTTAGCCACGGGCTAGGCAGCTCGGCCAGAACATTCCTGGCTGGAGGCCGCGAGCGAGCACCAGGTCTACGACGCAAGCCGTCGCCCTTCCGGAGCTGTAGCAGTCACCAGCGACGACCATCCGGAACTCAGGCCAGATATAAATTCCAGATAATATAATTCTTTTTGTGTGCTCGATTGAGCCATTTTTGCTGATTATTGTTTTGTGTGTAAATTGTGTCGACGTGTTTCGTATCGTACGTGTTTTGCGCTAGTGTACGAGAAAGGTCGCTCCCTCTGCCCTTTCAATCGCGCGATTAGGAGCTTGTTTTATTCGGCCGAATAGAGTAAACCCTGCGCGAAAGGGTGGCGCTCGGAGGTATTTGTTTTCAGGAGCGCAGGACACGGTGTCCGTCATTGATTTGTGTGAATAAATACCGACATTTTACCATACCAAACTCACACCTGTTATTTTTTGCTCCCCCCACGTTTTCTCTTTACAGTTTTCTATATTCATTTCAGTTACAGTTTTCTTTCTCATTTCTCTCATTTACAGTTTTCTCTTCTCACTGCGAGATTTAAATCTGGTGGTGTTGACGCCAAACGGTCAGCGTTGTGACAGTTCGTGATTTCTGAACTTCGCTGACTGTCTGCCGTCCACCCACGCAGGTAGGGTGGAGCCTCCCTTGCGACGAAGTAGCAACGAGGTAAAATTACGTGGAGCCTTTTTTTTAACCCCCCCACTCTCTGACACCGAGAGCCTGGCCCTCGTCACTACTTCAGAGGGACCCTCCACTCGCTCCACGGCCTAACGCGCCGACTGCCCTTCAGGTACGTCACAATTTTAATTTACCAAAGCGTTATATTTTATTGCAAATTGGAAGTAAAAACTTTATTATTATCAAAAAATTTATTTTTATGAAACAATAACATTATTTTTAAGAACATATTATATAAGAACATCACAATCATCTTTGCAATCACAAGGTTCATCGTCCTCATGGCTGGTGGCTGGGTTTAACTTTAGTTCATCCAATAGTAATTCTTTAAAAAAAGTGTTTCGTCTTGCTGCCAATTTTCGTCGTATATTAAGAGTAATGTTTTAAGATTTTTCAATTTCTCTTCCTTTACTGGGACTTTCAGTACCTTTTCATTGACATTCAAGTCTTTTAAAACTATACCTTTTTTTGTTAGACTTTCAAAACTTTTCGATGAGTTACCGTTCCTTAAATATTCTTCCATTTTCATTTTTACAACTCCATTATTGTCTTTTCTTAATATAATTCATTTTATGTTTTTTATACCTTTTAACTTTTTTAAGCTTGTATCAAGGGCCATAAAATCTTTGATTCTTCATTCTATTCCTAGGTTCTTCACAGTTCCAACTTCTTTATAAATTTCTATGTATTCTTCAGCATTCAGTATTACTTCTATTCTCCTAAGCTTCTTTTCTAGAAGCTCAAACACCCGATCTGGGGGCAGAAAAGAGTGCCCTCGAACCGGAAATGTAACTTTAATTTCTTTTAATGACTCAGGAGCACTTTTTCACAGCCAAAGTGCCAGAGCATACATTACATATGAATTTTTATTTTGCACAGCGCATCCATCTGCAAATAATCGTAACACTTTGCAATTATCGGAAAATTTATGCGAATTTAAGAAAATTGTAATGGCAGAACCCACTTCATTAGATCCTCTATCGGCTTGGCTTTTATTCCAGGTGTAGAAAATTGGATATGAAGTCGCGACATCAGTAATACAAAAATTATAAAAAGAAAGCTACCTTAAGTAATATGCTTCTCCCACAGGCAGTTTGGGCAGATTCTGAACCTGCTGTAGGTCGAAACAAAATACTTCACTGTTTTTCTCATTGCTACTCATTAATAAATTAAATTGTTTCGCTCTTAATTTGTGAATTCTCAACTCTGTCATCACGTTAACTTTTTGCAATTCAGTGCAATTCTTCAGTTCATTTTTCTTTTTAAAACAGAAACTACAAACATTCGATGCTGGTGACCCGAAACTAATATTAAAATTGGTAGAAAATATTTTATGAAAAAATCCGTATTTTACCTTGTATTGTTCCTCAACAGAAGAATCGTACAATTTACACAATCTTCTTATATTTAAATTGGCGGGCAAATACAACCTTTTCGATTTATTGCGGTTATAATGGCTTTCGTTTGCATGAAGTTTACCAATAAACTTTTTAGTGTCCTCTCTTTTTTCATTATTCTTTAATGAACGCCTGTCTCCTCCCTCTTCTCTCTTTTATGTCGTATCCAAATTTTATATTTTTGTAATCGTATGTAACAGCTTTAAAGAAATTTCAAAACAATTTAAAATCATTTTTTGGCACACTCTGTAGGTTTTACCATTTTCATTAACCATACGGTATTTTGCTGAAAAAACAGGTTTTTGATTTCTGAAATTGGGCTTATAATTTTCCCTGTGTCTCTTTGGATTCGAAACTTTACAGAAATATGATAATTTTCTATCTTGAACATGATTATCCGGAATATGAAAAATATTTTTTCTTGCTGTAATTATATCGCATCTCTTTATTTTTAAACATTTATATGTAGGTCAATTATATGTACAGTGACGTTCAAAATTTCCTAAGTTAGGTAAATGATCCACATATCTATAACATAAGAGTTAATATTAGAAAATATGGATATAAATAAAATTATCGGAATATTACCTTAATTGCTTCGCTTTCTCCTTTCTAGAAGTTTTCTTCTGCCTTTTTCGGCTACCTTCATTATATTCACTCACAAAAACATCTTCTATATCCATTTTATTTCGATAAAAACACTTTCGAGTAAAGCAAACGAGCTGATTTTCGTTACTAAAAAGTAAACAAAAAATAAAATTATTTTTGACACGAACTTTATAGGATAATAATACCTTTGAAAAAGTTGCGATGTTTTGACATTTATTTTAGATGGGATAGAATTTTTCTTGAACAGTTTCGTCTTCAGTATATTAATTATGTGCTATTGAAGCCCCTAACGCCACCTATAAGTCATTAACTGAATTTAATGGATAATAATCTTTTTGAAATTTAGCTCCTCATTTGTTTGCTATTGTTTTTGTCGTTCAATTTTTAATTTATACATTGCATTAATTTAATTGTTTTTTATTATGTCTAACTTTACATTTACAATAAAAATTGATACAAACGTAATAAAACTACAATCTATTTAGTTTAATTGAACCTAACTTGAGCCCTGAGATAAGAGAAAGCAACATCACATTCATATTTTGGTGAAAACAAAAGTGAGGTTATTGAGACATTTCGTAAATTTGCATAATTGCTGGCGTCCAATAAACTAAATTATTTCAAATCATTATTAAACAAACACAATAAAAGAAACTACTACCAATCTCAATATTTTAGACCACCATACAAGAAGTGAGGTAAGTGAAAGTTTAGTAATAAACCATAACCAAGTAAACACTTACTAAAACAGCACAATACATTACTCTATAAAAAAATGTAAAAAACTAAAAACAACCCATCGATGGATTTGAACTTAATTCCAATTTAGTTAAATACAGTTAATTTTTTTTTCTGACAAATCAAAATCCAAATACTCTCAAATTTGACATGAGTAATCTATGTTTATTGCTCTATGAGAAATTGGGAAAAACAAAAAATACCCCATCGATAGTTTTCTCACAATTTCCAACTGAAAATTTAAGGAAAAACATCAACCTTATTCGGCTTTCTTATAATAGTATTTAAGAAATGTATACAAGGTGAAATTTAAAAGTGGCCATATTTAAGTTCACTTTATGATGCGATGTGATTAAAATGAAACATTACAGCCGATTTCTTATTTCCAAGATAGCTTCAGAAGTTTCTCGCACAAAGCTGGTGCACACTTTCGCTGAATTGTGTTTGTATTTTTTCGTACATAATCACTCGAAACTTGACTGGTTCGAGTTGTTATCTAGTGCAAAGTTGGGCCCGGATGAATAAATAACGGCGGCGAGTTGAAAAAAATGCATCCGTCACGTGGAATCCGGTCGCATCTCGCGGGTTATAAATAATATTTTATCGGGTAATGTCTGGAAAACCAATCTGGTTCGTATAAATAACTAGGGTCATTAGTTACCCGGATCAAATCCGCAGTGTCTGCCAACTTTCCAACTTGCCTGCTTTATCACTTCTTATTCATTACTTTTCTTCTTCTTCATTTTTTCGGCGCGCGTGGGTGTGAGTGCGGAATGCGGGTGTGTGTAAAATATTACGGGAATAGTAGGTACTGAGGAACTCCAGGAATTTATATGGTTTTTAAATTAGTTTGCGAACTTCCGCGCAAAATCGAATAAATAAAGGGCCGCCCCGCGAAAGTTTTGTTATTTATTAAGAGGCCATTGTGTTGTACTCCTCCGGTCAGGCTAAATCATTGAAGATAAAGTATTTCGACTGCATAAATTCTACATACAAACGGCATCAGAAAATTATAACTATAAATGTGATACGATATATATGGATGGCCAATATATTGCAAGCAATCAAACTTTACATAATTGTGTTTTGGCAGTGCAAAATTATTCGGACGAAGCCATAAACAGTAATGCGGCTCTAATAATTTTCACGTTCATTTGAAAACATTTAAATGCAAGCGGCGTATAAAAACGGACGGACATTTTGCCCTGCGAATAAAAATGATAAATCGTCCGAAACTGGTAATAATAAATAGCCCATAAAAGCAACTATAGATCACGGAATTATTATGCCGAATAAATAATGTTTAAACAAAGGGAGTCCGGCTCTTTCGTAAATTATTGATGTTATTAATTATGTTTTGTTGTTCATCAATTTTAAATTGGTTGCGGAATTAATCGTCCGTCTAGAAAACGCTAGTATTGATTACGAGCGCATAATTTTCTCGTAACCGTGGGGATTTTCAAACAAATAGATTATTGAGATTCCACATAAATAACCGCTATTTTAGCAGACGTGAAATTTAAATTATGATTACCCTAGAATTAATTATCATCGCAGCAGTTTTTTGGGTCCGCTTGCGCTGGAGTTTCTGCCGTGGCAATTATTGCTGCAGCTTCTGGTTGGTTAGGCCTCCGTTTGAATTATTTAATTGCGAGTTTCGCGTGTACGTATGTGTCGGGGCCGGCGCTAATATTTTAATTAAAACTTAATATAATGGTGCGTGCACAAATCTCGGTCCTGTGAATAATCCGCATTGTTCGTGGGACATGAAAATTACATAATCCCTGCCCCATAGGTGGCGGTCTGAGGTTACTTCCGTGAGGTCCTTGAGTCCGGCCATAACAGGATTATACGTGTGATGTGTTTTCTGCGCCTATTGATAGGCAGCGCTCCTGCTCGTATCGACCGCACTTGAGATAACAGTTCGCTTGAGGAGAATCCGGCACACCCACGCAAACTATACGCACAATGTTATCTGCAGATATTACAATACTGTCATTGTTGGCACCAGGGATTACTTTAGTTACTGAGTTAATGTGTAACAGAAGAAGTAACAAAAGGTTAAAACTCGCAGTTATTACCTTTATTATAAAAATAATGATAATATCAATAATATTATTAACTACTTTAATTACTTGTTAATAAACATAAAAAATCAAAATCTCCTTGAACATTTGGTTAATTCTTTGGATGATAATCTAATAACTGGTTTTTTACAAACAAAACTGGCACTGTTTTTCGGTGTACGGTTAAGATTAAAAAATAGAAAGTAGTAGATACAGAGAATTATAAAAATAATTAAAAAATTAAAAAGTACAAAATTAAGACATTGCCATTTACAAAATAACTTGACCCATAACTTTTCAAACGTTTTTTTTTTCAACGTTTTCAATAGAAAATAGATGCAGCTAACACTAACATGTACATTTTTATCTACTACTAATAATAATAATTGATCCTTTTTTAAAGTTGTAATTTCGGATTGGTGAGTAAAATGCGAAATTATAGGATTTTGATGTTAAAAACCTACCTAATTTCGAATTTGTCGTTTTTTTTAAACCTGTATATTATTATAAAAAAATAACTAAATAATATAATTTAGGCAAAAACACAGTTTAAATTTAAAACATTACTGATTTTTGAATTGTGTTTGTCAAAATTTTAAATACGAAGTTAGAAATTTAATTATATATTGTAATGTTATTTAATAGATTTAATTTGTTATTTTACAGTATAAGTTAGATAGGATTTTGTTTATAGAAAATTATACTGAATATATTAGATTTAGGGTATTTAGATATTACTAGGATTACTTAGGTAGTCAAATAGGATTTGTATAGATAGAATTATAATTATTTCAGGGCACAATTAACGTAAAATAATTTTAATGAGTCAGTAATTTGTATAAAATTCAATGGAAAATTCAAACTCATCGTACAAAGACGTTCGTATAGAAGCAGAAAAATACAAGAATCTCGAGTATCAGATACAAATCGCAATTGGAATTATGGTTTCACCGGTAAATGGATCATTATAATCATAATTATAATTTGTTGATTCGTGGCCGTGGTTACAAACTGGATTCGGGTAGCAACTCGACAATTTATACGCTTATTTGGATCAACGTAGGCGGATTTTAACAAGCGAAAATCACTTGTTTAAGCGAGGTTTTAAAAAGGCTGAACGACGATAAACAATCAGATTCGCTTTAGATCCCGGAGCATCCACTTCAGTCAGCAGAGAAAAAGAAAACAGTTGTACAGAAACAAATATCATCAACAACAGTTATTTACATTCACGCGTTATTCAAAAACAGTTTGATATACCTTTTGTTTACGCGGATATAATCAATTTCGGGATAGTAATTATTTGCGTTCGAGCATCTGTAAACACTCGACGTGAACTAGGGAATCATCAAAGTTTTCCGATATTTACCATAATATTATAACTATTTATGGGGTTAAGGGGAAGAAATTTTGTAATTTGTAACGAAAATGACGAAAATTTCATTGTTTCAGCTGATTTAAAAAAATATAAAATCAACATTTAACCTTCGATTATAATTTTAGCAAATTTATATGAAATCTTTAATTGTGAGGAAATTTAATTGTAATTGTAAGGAAAGAATTTAATTGTGATTAATGTGAGGAATATTATTTCTGGGGAAAAACGTTATTTATGAAAATTATCGTAATTATAATAAAATACTCGACGAATTATATATTAAAAGTCAAGATAAATGAACTACAAAATTACATCCTGAAATTTTTGTAATTTCCTATATAAATTTACAACGAAATTATATAATTTCAAAGAGAATTTTTAGGTTTGAAACCTTTTTGCAGTTTTCAATCAAATTTCGTAATTTCTAAGAAAAATGTAGAAAATTTGCATGCAAAATATGTCATATGCACCAAAAAAATTCAAAATTTCTATTTGATTTTTTTATTAAAAGTATTACATGTATCTGTTAAAATATTAATAACTTAGTGGATGATATGCTTTGTGTTATATTAAAAATTTCAGGTTCCAATTAAACATAGTATTTATAATAAGAGTATCATAATTTTAAACAAAATTTTTCCAATTTCTAATAAAAAAAATATAATTTTCAACTAAATTCTGTAATTTATCTTGACAACTTTGTTATTTCATTTGGGTTTTGGAATTTATAATATGTACATGTTTTGTAATTCCAATAAAAAGTAGCAAAATTTATTGTAATTTAGTAATGTTTTATATTTATTTATTTTTGTGTATATTATGCAGTTAAAGCTGCTAATAAACTAAATAAAAAAGATAATAAAAATTGCCAGTAAAAATTCTGTGATTTATTATGAAGATTTCGTAATTTACTACTAAATTTTGTAATTTATTACGCCCGCTTTGCTTTTTCCATTGAATTTTGAAATAGCAAATTTAAAAAATGTAATAGGAAAAAAAATCCTAATATTCGTTGCAATTTTGCAATTTACAATATAAATTATATAATTGATATTAAGACCTTCATAACATTTTCAATAATATTTTGTAATTTGTAAAGAAGATTCCAAAAGTTTGAATTTAGTTCTGAGCAACTACACCGTGGTGTTTGGCCGGAATCTTTGTCAGGTCGATCTCGTAATAACATTGCCACCACTCTTATGAAAATTCTGGAAGTAGTATTTCAAGATAATCCTGGTATCGCATAACTCATTCTATGGAGTGAGTGTTGCGTTTCGCAAAATCGAAACTCGCATATTTCATTTGCAACCGCTGACTTCATGCTGCGGTATCACAACATAAAAAACATCATAATGAAATATTCTACACCAACAGACACATGCGTGGAAGAGATAGATTCGGTCCACAGCTGTATAGAACATGTGCTAAGTAAATCTGAATACTATTCGCCAACAGGTCTAATGCGCCTGCTGCTCAAGTTAATAGAAATAAGCCTTACAAAATAATACAGATGCAAGCAATTGATTTTAAGAACTTCCAAGAATGCGCGACTTTACTTAACTATACTTGAATATCCTTTAACAAATAAGTTTTGCGGATCTGCATTTAATATACGAGTATACTACAAAACTTCCCATGCTGAATTTGTCGAACAAAGCATAAAACGTGCTATTGGTAAAAAACGGGTGTTTGGTCAAACTAAGGTGGACTTCCCTGTACCTAAGCAAGCAAAGGGAACGCTTAACAAGATACCGCAAAATAAGATTGATTCAATCAAGCCAATGTACCGGTGGATGCCTACAGTCGATAAAGACTATTTGGACGCAATTTTTCCGAAATCGAAAGCTAATTACAAAAAAAGGGAAGAAAGAAAAAAAAGCTATGTAAATTTAATAAATATAAAATATTGTTATTGAGTTATTAAGTTATTAATCAGATTAAATTTGTTAGTAAATAAAATGTTATCTAATTTTCTAAACATTACGTTTGTCGAAAACGAAAACGAAACGAAAAAAAAATTATATAACAGAGTTGTATGTATTTTTTTGTTTTTTCATAACTCAAAAATTTGGAATGTTGGAAGCTTGAAATATCGGGATTATTAATATTGAAATTTTATAAAAATGTAAACAATATATCAAACGAATAGGAATGGTACGGCACGTTTTGTTACACCTCAATATTTAGAATCGATTTTGCCAAATTTATGAAATTTTCACATAAAACCTTGTAACACCAAGCCGACGATATATCACAAAAATGTTATGTCAAGAGTCCCATCTGTTGGCACTAAATGATATCGATCCATTTCCTCGTAACTACAAACATTAGGGAAAGGACAGAAAAGCGGCTTGACGGAATACAACATTAACAAAAACAATACAATTTTAACAAATTAAAGCCTACAGATTAGCAAACAAAGAAGTAACCAAAAAGCACGAGGAAGAGTTAATAATACAGCTCGAAAACAATACGATAAGGCAAGATAACACAGAAATATTATGGACACAACATTATTTGAAACCGAAAAAATGGTTTGTGGAAGCAGTAGGATAAGTAATAAAAAGAAACAAAATAGCTGGTGGTCAGAAGAAATAAAAAATGAAATAAGAATAAAAAAAGAAGAAATGGAAAATTTACATAAGAAATAAAACAATAGAAAATTACGAAAAGTATAAAATAGAAAGAAAGCTAGTCAAGGAATTGGTAATTGACGCAAAAAGACAACAATGGATTGAATTTGGCAATAAAATGGAAAGAGACAGCAAAGAAAGCCAAAAACTATTTTATAGGGACACTCAGAAGAGGAAGAACCCAACACACAAGAGGAATCAAAAATAAAGACGGGGAACTGCTAACGCAAAAGAAAGAAGTGATGGACAGATAGAAGGAGCATTTTCAAGTACTTCTATGGGCGGAACAAAAAGAACAAACAGTAGACAGAAGTGAAAATTCGCGGGAAACAGAGGACAAAGTACCGGCAAGTACCATAACAGAGATAAAAGAAGCTATAAAAAACCTGAAAATGGGAAAAGTCCAGGATACGACAGAGTCACGACGGAAATGCTAACATACAAAAAGGGACAAAAGCTGGGACAAAAAGGACAAAAAGCTGCGGAGAAATTATACCGGATAATAAGCAAAGCATGGGAAGAGGAACAAATCACTAAAGACTGGAGAACCACACTCATAGTACCAATACATAAAAAAGGAGACAAACATGAATGCAATAACTATCGAGGAATATCACTGACCAGTGTGGTTATGAAACTATACAAACAAATAATAGACAAAAGGATCAGAGCAAAATTAGAAAATACATTGGCAGAACCGCAAAGCGGATTTATAAAAGGCAGAACCATTCAAGACCACATATTTACAATCAAACAATTAATAGAAAAGTAATACCAACAAGAAGGGAAAACATTATTTGTAGGATCTATTGATATAGAAAAAGCTTTTGACAAAATTCCCAGAAGAAAACTATGGAACGTAATAGAAGAGAAAGGCATCATCCAAAAAATAATAAGAATAATTAAAAACATTTATGAAGGAAATAACAACCGTGTCATAAGCCAGGGCGGAATATCAGAACCATTCCAAACAAACGAAGGATTAATACTGGGTGGTGAACTAAACCCCCTACTATTCATAGTGTACATTGACGAAGTCATCAGAAAGTGCACACAAAAAACTAAAAAGCCGCATGTAGGATATAGATAACTTTAGAGAATATCAATCTCTGAAGGAGCTTTGACCTAATACTGATTGCAGGAAAGGAAGAAGAACTGAGCACAAATCTCAAAACTTGGAATGAAGCACTAAAAAAATATGGAATGACAATAAATAAAAGCAAAACAAAAGTAATGGTAATTAGAGATGAACAACACAAGATCGACATAACATTGGAAAACGAATAGATTGAACAAGTAAAAAACTACAAATACCTTGGAGTGGATATACATATTAATAGTCATCAAGATACGGAAATAAACAATAGAATAGAAAAAGCAATGAAAAATTATTATATATATATTATATATATATATATATATAATATGTAATTAGATACTCAATATAATAATCAAATAATCTGTACTAAGCGCTTTAATTAATGTTTACTATAATCATGGCATTAATAAAATATGTACGCGTGAATTACGCGATTGCCACCGATCCCATTACACAATTTCTCAGATCCAATTTAAAATTTTAATGCGACGTCGATCCGAGTCCTTGATTTTTTTTTGCGGCAGCCCCGGGGTCGGGAGTCTCCGTGAGCCGCGTCCTTGCCTGGGCCCCGGATTATTGTCTACTGCAGCCCCCATCTCGGGGCGCAGCTAGGCGTAAACGAATTTAATGATAAGTTCGGATGTACAGACATCTAGAAATTTCCAATTAAATTAGACGACATGGCTGGTGGCCCCCGCATCCACCACGTCGAGACACTTGCGCCCCCCTGCGGCCGCGGCGGCGGCGGGGTAAATAATAAATAGCGCGTCGGGTCTGCAAAGACGCCACCGGATTAAATTTCGGAGCGAGAAGTAATTGATAATCGATGCCTGCGCTTATGAATATTCAATTGATATTCGCTACCGGTTTAAAGAAGGATTTCTGGATGTTAATGCCAAACAACTGAGACGTTAATTAATACGTAATTAACAATCAATTAGATGCAGATTTTGAAATTTATTATTTAAATCTTAATACTGCTCAATATCTATAATTATAAATATTTACGTATAATTGAATCATTTTGTAATAACCAATCAGTGTATACATAATATATAATTAACAAATTTTATATTAATTATTTGAATTGCGTTATATAATCGACAACCTATTTACCCTTATTAATTAAACCATATTATTTGAATTCCGTATTCTTAATACAAGTAAATATCAATAATTACAATAATCAAATTACAACATAAAATTATAATTGTCTTATTTTATAGGAGTAGTAACCAATTATTATATTCGTAATACAGTGGTATGAAAATATTTACATTATTTTATGTCAAAATATCAGCAATCAATACCACTATTCAATTTACGCTAGCCTAAGCACCCTACAGGCGCTAACAAATGACTCGGTGGTCTTAACTCTCATTCCCCGTATAGGCAGGATTAAAGATGTCACTGTAACTCTCCCGCAGTTGCCATTTGTAAGATCAATGCCGATTTCGGAATACTTTTTCGCAGGCTTTATCGCTCCTACAATTTAAGCCCGAAATTAACTTTCAGACGCGCGTTTTTGCGACCAATTGTGCCGGTTGAAGCACCCCTCTGAACAAATTCCAAGTGATAATTCTCCCAAGAGATGTGTTAACCGTCGGACTTTAGATTTCGTCCTTGATAGTGCTAATTGCATATCTGGCAATGCCTATACATTTTCTACTTCGACCGAAATAAATGTAAATATCACAGAAAATATAAATTTTTAGTATGAATTGTTGAAATTTGGATTGAAATCCTTTAAATTTGAAAGAAACAATTGAAATTTTAACATAATTGATGCCAATTAATTATAATTATAATTAAGTTAATATACATTGAGAATCTATTATATAATTTTTTTTGAATTTTATAAACAAAATCATTAAACCTTTGACATGAATTTTAATCTTGGTTATATCATCAACAGTTTATATCTGTAATTGAAATTTTAATACAAATTATGCTGTTGCAACTTATTTAGAAGAAAAAAAATGTAAAAACTTCAAAATTTCGATACAAAAAAAAATACAGGAGAATTAAAATTTTGGTATGAATTGTCGAAATTTCGACTGAAATCATTATAATTTTAATCAGAAATCATTGAAATTTTAATTGATTATTATTGAGATTTTGATAGAAATTGCTGTATTGCCGTGCTAAGCATAATAGTGGTATGTAACTTGTTTTTTTTTGGCCATTTTGAGATATTCACAGTTTTTAATTTTCAAGTTTCCCAGTTTCTAAAAATTATGATTCAGGTCAATAAACTTTAAAAATTGAATTCAAGCATGAAGATTGAAGGTTATATTACTTGCTAATGTTATAAAACAATAATTATTATTTGAATGTGTGTGAATCCATACTGCGTTTTTGGTTAATGGAGAAGTATTTATGCACTCTCAGGTGTAGGGTAAATAAAACCTATATTTTTATTAACTAGTTTCGGCTTGGGAGCCGTCTTCAGCATTCAAATCTTGAATTAAAATATAAAGTTATAATTAAGTTACATGACAATTTGTTTGTTTTTCAAAATTACAGTCAATTATAATTTTTTCAAATCTGGTGGTGGTATTGTGGTACGTCGTTTCTGTTTGAAGACATGTGAGGATGAATTGTGTGATATGAAATGATTGTGATTGTTTTTAGTGTTTGCAGAAATTTGGCGACATTTGTCTAATATTACATTTTTAATCTTATGACTTAAATTTTTTTTTAACTAATAATAGTAATATTTTGACTGCTGTCTGACGTTAAATATTGATAAATTGAAGGTAAAATTTTGAAAAGGTGATCATGAGGATGAATGATGAAAATAAATGGCCGTTTGCTCTACCTGTGTGAACATTTTTTTTTTTGAGTTTAGAATGTGAATTAGTGTTCGTAATCAACTGTTCTAGATACCACATATTACCCAGAGTATTACATTTATTGCTATTGTGTTATGTGTAATGTAAATGTATTGGCTTCTGGGTGCTTTTAGTTGTACTTTTTAAAGCGGTGTGTGTCATGGTGGTTCGCCATTTTATGATGTGAAAGTTAATATACTTTGGGGTTTATGTGGGTTTTATTTACCCTACACCTAAGAGTTCATAAATACTTCTCCATTATTAATTATTAGTTAATTAAATAGTAAAATACAGGGTCCTGCAACAGTGTGTCGGGCTTTCCTAGCGCGTTTCCCGTGAAAGATAGAAAAAAATGTTTCGTACAAAAAGTTATTGGTTTAAAAATCTTTATGCCGTAAAAATATTTTCAAATATACAGGGTGTCCCAATTTTGCGAAATAACAAAAACAAACATTTTTTTAAATAGAACACCCTGTATTTATTCAAGGTTTCTGATGACATTTTTCAACCTCTACATTGTTGACTATTTAGTTTTGGATTATGTTACAGTGTTGCCAATTTACAATTTTTTTCTCCTAATATCATGTATAAGCAAACTCAACTTTAAAAAATCGTAGCGACCTCGTTTTTTGAAGGTAAGAATAAGTTTTAGCAATAATCGAAGTGTGGTTAATAAGCAACATGTTGTTAATGAGCAATTTGAATTTAGTAATACAGTGTGTTCAGAAAAAAATGTCAAACTTTACAAATTTCAAAGCGGTATAACCTATTTTTTTAAAATGAAATGCCCCCTATTTTATGTCATTATTCGATAGGTCTTTTTCTTCTCTTCAATTTGATGGTGCATATCTTATGTCTGAACTCTATAGTTGTTGAGATATTCAATATTTTTCACAAAAGTCACCATTTAATTACACTTCTATGCACTGAAATAGGTCATGCTGAGACAAAACAACTGTCAAAATGTAAGTAAGAATCAATGTGAGATGATCAGATCAGGTCAATAAACTTTAAAAATTGAATTCAAGCATGAATATTGAAGGTTATATTACTTGCTAATGTTATAAAACAATAATTATTATTTGAATGTGTCTGAATTCATGCTGAGTTTTTGGTTAATGGAGAAGTATTTATGCACTCTCAGGTGTAGGGTAAATAAAACCTATATTTTTATTAACTAGTTTCGGCTTGGGAGCCGTCTTCAGCATTCAAATCTTGAATTAAAATATAAAGTTATAATTAAGTTACATGACAATTTGTTTGTTTTTCAAAATTACAGTCAATTATAATTTTTTCAAATCTGGTGGTGGTATTGTGGTACGTCGTTTCTGTTTGAAGACATGTGAGGATGAATTGTGTGATATGAAATGATTGTGATTGTTTTTAGTGTTTGCAGAAATTTGGCGACATTTGTCTAATATTACATTTTTAATCTTATGACTTAAATTTTTTTTTAACTAATAATAGTAATATTTTGACTGCTGTCTGACGTTAAATATTGATAAATTGAAGGTAAAATTTTGAAAAGGTGATCATGAGGATGAATGATGAAAATAAATGGCCGTTTGCTCTACCTGTGTGAACATTTTTTTTTTTGAGTTTAGAATGTGAATTAGTGTTTGTAATCAACTGTTCTAGATACCACATGTTACCCAGAGTATTACATTTATTGCTATTGTGTTATGTGTAATGTAAATGTATTGGCTTCTGGGTGCTTTTAGTTGTACTTTTTAAAGCGGTGTGTGTCATGGTGGTTCGCCATTTTATGATGTGAAAGTTAATGTACTTTGGGGTTTATGTGGGTTTTATTTACCCTACACCTAAGAGTTCATAAATACTTCTCCATTATTAATTATTAGTTAATTAAATAGTAAAATACAGGGTCCTGCAACAGTGTGTCGGGCTTTCCTAGCGCGTTTCCCGTGAAAGATAGAAAAAAATGTTTCGTACAAAAAGTTATTGGTTTAAAAATCTTTATGCCGTAAAAATATTTTCAAATATACAGGGTGTCCCAATTTTGCGAAATAACAAAAACAAACATTTTTTTAAATAGAACACCCTGTATTTATTCAAGGTTTCTGATGACATTTTTCAACCTCTACATTGTTGACTATTTAGTTTTGGATTATGTTACAGTTTTGCCAATTTACAATTTTTTTCTCCTAATATCATGCATAAGCAAACTCAACTTTAAAAAATCGTAGCGACCTCGTTTTTTGAAGGTTAGAATAAGTTTTAGCAATAATCGAAGTGTGGTTAATAAGCAACATGTTGTTAATGAGCAATTTGAATTTAGTAATACAGGGTGTTCAGAAAAAAATGTCAAACTTTACAAATTTCAAAGCGGTATAACCTATTTTTTTTAAATGAAATGCCCCCTATTTTATGTCATTATTCGATAGGTCTTTTTCTTCTCTTCAATTTGATGGTGCATATCTCATGTCTGAACTCTATAGTTGTTGAGATATTCAATATTTTTCACAAAAGTCACCATTTAATTACACTTCTATGCACTGAAATAGGTCATGCTGAGACAAAACAACTGTCAAAATGTAAGTAAGAATCAATGTGAGATGATCAGATCAGGTCAATAAACTTTAAAAATTGAATTCAAGCATGAATATTGAAGGTTATATTACTTGCTAATGTTATAAAACAATAATTATTATTTGAATGTGTCTGAATTCATGCTGAGTTTTTGGTTAATGGAGAAGTATTTATGCACTCTCAGGTGTAGGGTAAATAAAACCTATATTTTTATTAACTAGTTTCGGCTTGGGAGCCGTCTTCAGCATTCAAATCTTGAATTAAAATATAAAGTTATAATTAAGTTACATGACAATTTGTTTGTTTTTCAAAATTACAGTCAATTATAATTTTTTCAAATCTGGTGGTGGTATTGTGGTACGTCGTTTCTGTTTGAAGACATGTGAGGATGAATTGTGTGATATGAAATGATTGTGATTGTTTTTAGTGTTTGCAGAAATTTGGCGACATTTGTCTAATATTACATTTTTAATCTTATGACTTAAATTTTTTTTAACTAAAAATAGTAATATTTTGACTGCTGTCTGACGTTAAATATTGATAAATTGAAGGTAAAATTTTGAAAAGGTGATCATGAGGATGAATGATGAAAATAAATGGCCGTTTGCTCTACCTGTGTGAACATTTTTTTTTTGAGTTTAGAATGTGAATTAGTGTTTGTAATCAACTGTTCTAGATACCACATGTTACCCAGAGTATTACATTTATTGCTATTGTGTTATGTGTAATGTAAATGTATTGGCTTCTGGGTGCTTTTAGTTGTACTTTTTAAAGCGGTGTGTGTAATGGTGGTTCGCCATTTTATGATGTGAAAGTTAATGTACTTTGGGGTTTATGTGGGTTTTATTTACCCTACACCTAAGAGTTCATAAATACTTCTCCATTATTAATTATTAGTTAATTAAATAGTAAAATACAGGGTCCTGCAACAGTGTGTCGGGCTTTCCTAGCGCGTTTCCCGTGAAAGATAGAAAAAAATGTTTCGTACAAAAAGTTATTGGTTTAAAAATCTTTATGCCGTAAAAATATTTTCAAATATACAGGGTGTCCCAATTTTGCGAAATAACAAAAACAAACATATTTTTAAATAGAACACCCTGTATTTATTCAAGGTTTCTGATGACATTCTTCAACCTCTACATTGTTGACTATTTAGTTTTGGATTATGTTACAGTGTTGCCAATTTACAATTTTTTTCTCCTAATATCATGCATAAGCAAACTCAACTTTAAAAAATCTTAGCGACCTCGTTTTTTGAAGGTAAGAATAAGTTTTAGCAATAATCGAAGTGTGGTTAATAAGCAACATGTTGTTAATGAGCAATTTGAATTTAGTAATACAGGGTGTTCAGAAAAAATGTCAAACTTTACAAATTTCAAAGCGGTATAACCCATTTTTAAAAAATGAAATGCCCACTATTTTATGTCATTATTCGATAGGTCTTATTTCTTCTCTTCAATTTGATGGTGCATATCTTATGTCTGAACTCTATAGTTGTTGAGATATTCAATATTTTTCACAAAAGTCACCATTTAATTACACTTCTATGCACTGAAATAGGTCATGCTGAGACAAAACAACTGTCAAAATGTAAGTAAGAATCAATGTGAGATGAACGAAAATTGTGAAATAGTAGATAGTACTTCTGCAATACGATTAATTATTTTATTCCAAAACCATGAGAGATAACAAAATTATCAATATAAAAGAGAAACGATCCCACAGCAATGTTCAAAATGTTTTTGTTCATCTCACAGTGATTCTTACTTACATTTTTGGCAGTTGTTTTGTTTCAGCATGACCTACTTCAGTGCATAGAAATGTAATTAAATGGTTACTTTTGTGAAAAATATTGAATATCTCAACAACTATAGGATTCAGACATAAGATATGCACCATCAAATTAAAGAGGAGAAAAAGACCTACCGAATAATGAGATAAAATATGGGGCATTCCATTAAGAAAAATGGGTTATACCGCTTTGAAATTTACAAAGTTTGGGATTTTTTACTGGACACCCTGTATTACTAAATTCAAATTTCTCATTACAAAAAGGTTGCTTATTAACTACACAGCGATTATTGCAAAAACTTATTCTTACCTTCAAAAAATGAGGTCGTTACGACATTTTAAAGGTGAGCTTAAAGTTGGTAACACTGTAACATAATCCAAAACTAAATAGACAACATTGTAGAGGTTAAAGTATGTCATCAGAAAACTTGAATAAGTACAGGGTGTTCTATATAAAAAAATGTTTGATTTTGTTATTCCGCAAAACTGGGACACCCTGTATGTGTGAAAATAATTTTACAGCATAAAGATTTTTAAACCAATAACTCTTTGTACGAAACATTTTTTTTCTATCTTTCACGGGAAATGCGCTAGCAAAGCCCAACGCACCCTGTATAATTTTTACATTTACCACATTTAAAATTATTAATTTTTACATTTAATACTAAAGCAACCTGAACCTGACAAAAAAGCAACCTGGCGTATCTTATCAACTCTTATATTTAAAAAATATTTGTTAATAAAATCTATTTATTTTATTACTTAACTTAAGATAGTAGAGAAGAGCATTACATACAATAAAAAACTTAGTAACACACATTTATTATCCAAGTTTCATATACTTATTAATTCAAAATTAATTAACCTATAAGTACGTAAGATAAATTATCTGTTCTAAATAAAAGAAACATTTAATTAAAAAAATACATACATTTTCTTTGTCCAAGTCACCATTAGCAATAACTGTTTCAAAGATTGGCAAATCATGCCAAAATTTAAGTATATTTTTTGGAATAATTCCATTGCTAGCAATAATAATTAATATTCATTATTGAACCTATATTAAACAAATTATTAACCAAATAACGAATTGTAATACGAACCTTTATATATTTTTATTATAAAAATACTTTTTGAAATTAATAATAACAGGTTGCTGTAGGTTGAATACTATCATTGTCCGCAGAATTTCCAATAGTCTTCCATTATTATTACTAACGAGAAGTGCCGTAGTTAATTGATGCTAAGTTAAAATAAGCGTATCTCGTAAGTACTAAGGCATTTTAGCGTAACTTTTTGAATAAAATATGTTAGTAATTGATAGATATGGCAAATTTGTGTAGTAATTCACACAATTTTAAAGAAGATACGGCAACTTTTATAGACTTATTTCATTGTGACAAAATAAATTAAACTGTTGCATTACATTATACAATTATTCACCAATTGATATTACACCATAACAGATTAATAACTCATTTTGCCAAAAAAAGTGAGTAGCCACCTCTGTGCTAGTACGGCAGTAGGTATAATTGCAACAGAAAAAATAAAATGTTGGTATAAATTGTTGAAATTTCGATAGAAATCATTTATAATTTATTGATTATATTTGAAAATTTACAATAAATATTAATAGAGGTTTTGATCAAAATCGTTGCGATTTTGGTAGAAATATTTGAAATATTGACTCATTGAAGCGCTTAAAAAGCAATGTGCAAACTGTCGAAATTTTGATACAAAGCTATTAAATTCGTACTTAAAACTTTGATAAAAACAATTCATATAATGGACATAAAGTATTAGTCATTATGTATATATTTCTAACTGAAACTATCTTGTTTGCACAAGCTGTACAGTTTAGTTATCATTGGAAACTTAATAACTTTTGGTGTACACCCTAAACAAGTTTTAGACATATAATACTATTATTCCTATTAATATAATGAGATACATTAATTTTGTACAATTGCTGGTATTTTAATATGAATATTAAAAAATGTCTTATTTCTTTACAGAATGAGAGTTTTTTTATGATGCGAGAAACTGAAAACGTATTTATTTTCGTATATAATTCTACAATTTCAGTTGAAGCAAAGGCAACCTTAATTTTTGTAATTTTATTTAATTAGATAAATAAAGTCTGCTTTGCTATATACCGGGTGTACATTTTAAAACAAGCTAGTCTCAATAACTTTTGAATGCAAGCTAACTTGATATAAAAAAATACGTAGATTGATTTTTGAAGGGGGAAGTTTGAAAACAACGTCAAATAAGTTTTATGTGTCACCCCCTCCTCCCTAGCCCCCCACTTTGAAATTTCAAATGGCACCCCCCAGTTTGCGATGCCTCATTTTAAAGCTTACAAAAACCTAATCTAGTGGCTCAATAAAAAATGATTTTTGTCTTTTGGTTTTGGACAAAATAAATAAATAAGAAAAATTCCAAAACAATTTATATTGAACAAATCCAAGTTCCTTTCAATGAAATAAAAGACAAGTCGAACCAGTTTTCGAGGCAGATGTTTATATGGGCAGAAATCATTGAAGTGTTTACATAATGATTAAAATTAGGACAGAATTTAATTGATTTCTGTAACATTTTAACGATTTCTGTCAAAATTTCAATAATTCATAGTCTGTTCCACTTTCATTTTTAACTAAGTTGGCTCTGTTAGCGTGACAGTATTGTTGGCCAATCTAAAAAGTCACTAGATTTGAAAAAAATAGGTTATATTAAAAAAAGAAGTTATATTTTGTGACAGTGGGCAATGTTGCCATCAAATTGAGTATCTATTGAGTGCAGAATTTATTTGCTATTTTTATTTTCAAAAGCATATCAGTCAAATTATAATATAAAATATAGTTGATGATATTCGTTTACTTACTAATAATTTAAAAAAAAAACAGCTCACTTGAATGATTAAAGTAATAATTTAATTATTTTAATATACAGGGTGTCTAAGATAAGGATCAACATCATATGGATCTCGGAAACCGTAAATGTTACACAGGCGGTTAAATTACAAAAAAAAAGCGCAATTTAGTGGTCAGTAATATTCTGTTGAGAAAACCAGAAAATTCCGCTTACTTCCGGAGATATTCGACAAAATCCTAATATTTGCGATATAGTTTTTATGTATTTCTGAAGTTATAAAAGGTATAAAAAACAAAATGAACTTTCTCATTGCCACTTTTTTAGCTCTACAAGACAGCGGTTATAAATTTTCAGTACAACGTTTCGTTTCAAAGAGATCATCATCAACTTTATATTTTTATATGGCCCGTAAATAAAGTACACCCTGTATTAAATATCATTACCTATTACGAATTCAACGATTTATATCACAGTATGATTTATCGTGTTCTTATTCAGAAAAAAAGCTTGTTATACATTTCGAACATTTTGGTGTAGTAGGCGTCGAAATGAGTGAATAAGACAAAATTTATCACATAATTTTATGAATTTAAGATAATTAAATGAACAGAACAATTCTCATAATACCGCAGTAAAAAAGTAATAAGTGTGGTTCTGAATAACTATAATGTTTCTATGTTTAACGACTATTCGTGCTAAATTGTTTTTAGTTACAATTTTAGTACCTATTCTGGGTTAAAATTAAGTAATAATTATTGTCTTCATCGTCATTAAATGAACAGAACAATTCTCATATCACAGTAAAAAATAATAAGTGTAGTTCTAAATAACTCTAATGTTTCAATATTTGACAACTATTCTTGCAAAATTATTTTTTGTTACTATTTCAGAGCATATTCTGGGTAAAAATTGTGTAATATTTTTTATCTTCATGGCTATTAAATGAACAGAACAATTCTTATATCACAGTAAACAAATAATAAGCGTGGTCCTAAATAGCTATAATGTTTTAATGTTTAATAACTATTATAGATAAATTAATTTTATTTACTATGTTGGTACCTATTTTGGGTTAAAATTTGATAATATATTTTTTCTTCGTCGTCCTCATTTCAGCGTCTACTACAAGAAATGATCGAAATGTATCAACAAGCCTTTTTCTGAATAAAAGCATGAGAAACTACACTGTAATATAAACAGTTGAATTCGTAATAAGAAATGCTATCTAATACAGGGTGTACATTTTTTTACAGGCCATGTAAAAAAATGAAGTTAATGATGGTTTCTTCGAAACGAAAGGTTGTACTGAAAATTTGCAAACGCTGTGTTGTAGAACTAAATATGTGGTAATGAGAAAGTGCTTTTGGTTTTCTAATACCTTTTTAAATAACTGCAGAAAAAAATTAAAACGAAATCGTAAGATTTCATATTTTATCGAATATCTCCGGAAGTAAGCAGAAATTTCTGGTTTTCTAAAAAGAATATTACTGATCATTAAATTATACAACTTTTTTGTAATTTAACCGCCTTTGTAATTTTTGCGGTTTCCGAGATCCCCATGCTGTTGATCCTTATCTAGGACACCCTGTATGAATTAGGCAACGTTGTTAGAAATCTGACATTTAATAATTTTGTCAGACCATTTTTGTTGGTGTTCATGTGTAAAACATTTTAAAATGAAACCACAGCCTTCTTAGTTAAAAATGAAAATGGAATATACATGGATTAACTATCATGTTTTCGATTTTTCTGTAAAACAATTATTTTTGTAAAAATTTTATTGTCTTGCATCAAAATTTAATTGTCTTGTATCGAAATTTCAGCTCGTTACAATACAAAGACGAATGCAGGTAATAATTGAAATTTGGACAGAAACAATTATAATTTAGGTTGAAATTTTAATAGAAATCGTTTTACTGATCTCAGTGATTGCATTGAATATAACTAATAATGTCAGGATTTTTTTTAACATGAACCATAATCATATATTAATTCTAATAATAATGATAATAATAATAATCGCTACTGCTATAAATAATAATAATAATAATGAATATGTGTCTGAGTAAGGTATTATTAAATTATAAGTACCTAATTATTATCGCATGAAATATATAAATAAATAATACTTATTATTATTATGCAATTTTTGCCTACCTATTTTAAAATTGCCTGAATTTATAATAAAAATTCATTTTTACTAGATTTGATAACCTGAAAACGTTTCTTATATATGTTAATTATTCAGAAATTTCCATAAAAAATCTTCATTTTTGTTGATTTTTTTTGGGTTTTGGCATTGAGCTTACTTTTCCTATAGATATTTGCACTATATCATTATACATTTGATTCATTGATTTTTAGAACATTTCGGAGGAAATTAAAAAAAACATTTAGTAAGAACTTTTGTAGACACGATACGTATAAAAACATTTGCCTGCCTCTGAAGACGTCATGACAAATATAGTTTAATTAAATGAAAACTGAGCCTTAATTCACTTCCTTGAGAGAGAGATTAATATCACTTTCTATCAGAATATTTTTATTAAAGACTTAAAACTACCTGTCAACGTGTAATATATTTGCTAGAAATACCCTACAACCCTACATGTATCCATTTAGAGAACATCTTAAATGAGTTGTTGAACGGTCTCCTCGAGTTACAAATGATAAATTGCGAGCTAAGTGCAACATGAAATTACTTTCAGAATGTACTATTCGCGTAAAGTGTCTGGTTGAACTTTAAACACATCCACCTGCAGGCTGCGGGGATGCTTTGGCGCTAACTTAATCGAACTCGCCATTTCAGTCAGTGAGTAACATTTATTGTTGCGGAGGTTCCTGAGCGTAATTGATGTGATGGAAGTGTATTCCGCGGAACGCTCTATTTCTCAGAATGATGCAGACTGGCACTATTGACATATCGATTCAGTTCACCTTACAATGCAACAGAAATTCTGATTATTTGTATACGAATACCATAAATGCATATGAATATTACCACAATTTTTAATTTTATTACAATTACTTATAAATACGCACGGAGATGAATTGCAAAGGACAATTAGATGATTACGTCCGGAATTTCAATTGGTAACGAAATTATATTTTGTATCACATGGTGGACTAGAAAATTCAAAGGTAATTTCGGTTAATTACTAACGTAGGTGGCGTTTACGTAATTTCATATCACATATCATAAAGAAAGTTACTAATGCTGTTACGTTTCGGATAAAACGGAATGCGTCGGGCTAATGTCATTAAATAAATTACTCTTGGGAAAAAATAATGCCCGAGTCCCATCTTGCCGGATCGTAATTACCACTTGTATAATTTAGGCTACTCTTTCTCCCCATTTAATTGCTCGCGAAAGGGAGCTGAGCACGGAGTGCCGATGAAATATGGAACGCAATGCGGAATATAATGTACAATTCCAGTGATTCATGAAAGATAAATTCCGGCAGAGTTTTTCAATGACAACTACCGGCGAAAAAATTCCCCCGGAGAGAGGTAGAGTTGTATCTATATTTCTTTGCCGCCTAATCCTAATGGTTCGTTTTACTTTGGCCTCGTCTCCCGCTATCTCGACGTGCCTCTCGTCTGCACTTTCTCATTGTTCCAACGCACACAGCTTCCGTTGATCGCACGGACATTGCGTATATTTATCTTAAACACATTCTTAGAAAACACCTTTGTAATTACCATAATTGAATTTGTACATACATTTGTACAATTATTATTCATAAGACTAATTAATCTAATTATGAATATAAATATCGATTACCACTTAGTAACTTTCAAAACACTCTTAATGATTAAATTATTTTTGTCTGTATCATATAAATTGCTCAAAGAATTATCGCATATATTAATTTTTGTGTTTCTATCTACAAAATGGAAACATCGGCAACTTAAAAAAATGAGGATGAGCAGTGTATTTCACTGTGGTACATTTCGAATAAAAGTGTTATTTCCTTATTATACACTTTTTATCCAATACGATGGTATCTTCTAACATTCCGTTAAAAAAACTAGATTTAAATCGATTTTACAAAAATACACCGGTAGACATATTCCTGCCGAATCAACCATTCGCAAAAACTATGTCGAGCAAGTATATAAACACGCTATTGAGGAAATAAAAAAGATAATTGGCAACAATTACATATGGTTCTGTGTAGATGAAACTACTGATTCATGTGGTCGGTACATCGCCCAGTTAATGATTGGAATATTAAACGAAGACTCCACCAATGCATTTTTAATTAGTTCCAAGCAGTTAGAAAATACAAATGGCAATACCGTTGCCAAATTCGTTCACGATGGATTAACACTTTTTTTGCCAATCCCCGTACCAAATGATAAATTATTATTGATGCTTTCTGATGCGGCTGCATATATGTTGAAGGTATATTCTAATTTAAAACTATTTTATGAGCAATTAATGCATTGCACCTGTTTGGGACATGGTTTTAATCGAGTTGCTGAAACGATTAGACTGCAATTTCCCCTGTACAATGATTTGATAAAAACCGGGGAGAAAATTTTCCTAAAAGCTCCACTGAGGGTTGAAATGCTTAGGGAAATAATGCCGAATGTACCTCTTCCTCCGGCACCGGTTATAACTAGATGGGGTACGTGGCTAGATGCTGCCTGCTATTATGGCGACCATTTCGATTCATTTAAGGAGCTTGTGTTTGCCGAAAATGTGTCAGAGGCAATTAAATAATGCCACAAAGTTCTTAAAGATATTACGGTCGTACAAAATTTAGCATTCCTAAAAACCAACTACAGTTTCGTAAGCAAAGCGTTTGATAAAGTCCAAGCAAGTGATAGAACTTTGGTAGATACGGTTCAAATAGTTAAAGATTTTAGGAACCACGTCTCAAACGTACGGGGATCTATAGAAGAGATTATTAAAAAAAATGGATGCAGTTTTGTCAAAAAATTAAGGGTTTGGCGAGTTACAAAAAATATCAATAGTTTTAAAAGGAGATTTCGGGGAAGATTAGCTGATAAAAATTACAATTGTTCGCAAATTTAAATATGCACCGCTTACAAGTGTGGATGTGGAGATAAGCTTTTCACACTTAAAAAATGTGCTCAGTGATAGTAGAATCGTCCCGTTGAAAATTTGGAAAAATATTTAATTATTATTTCATTTAAAAATGAACAGTAATCATTATTTGTTATTAATTATTATTGTTATTAATATTAATCACTAAAACCTATGTTATTAAAATATAACTTTTATCTACCTATAGTGCGTTCTTGCTAATAAAATTATGTTTTGTATTGTTTTTTTGTATTTTCATAAAAAATAAATGCTTTTTTTGCGTTTTTGTGCTTATTTTAATCTTTATTCTATTTAAAATGCTTATATATATAAACAATCTTTATTACGCTATCGACCCCATAGGGTCTTTCCGCCTATAAAATGCTTATTTTCTAAGATTTTTATGCATTTTAAGTGCTTACTTTGTAATTTTTTATGCTTATAAATTAGCACTTAGGTAATTAGATATTAAAATGAGCGTGATATTGTTTATATTTGAATGGGGCTTGAGTAGACTGGTCGTAGATCAGGGGGATCCTACGGAATCAATAATTAGGGGAAGTACACCAGGGATTAGATGGATTAAAAGCGAAAGGAAATGGTATGAGTAATTTAGGTGAAAATATCTCTAGCCCTGGCTCGTAATAATACTTACTACGTAATACTACTACAATATTGTACGGAATTATGCCTCTTAGTCTCAATAAGTTGTCAATTTGATTAAAAAATCACGTTTACACATTTCAGTTACACATTTATTTTTACAATCAATAAACAAATATACCTAAATTAATAGGTTAAAAATATATCAATAGAAATAATCGATAAAACATGTTGTTATCTCAATTTAAAAAATAAATGTTCAAACATAATTTATTTTTGAAAAATATATTTTGTTTTTGAAAACGTACTGACGTAAATATATGTTTGTTATATCTATAGATTGTATTTGTTTTAAGCTGTAAAACAAGGTATCACAACGTAGTAGTATAATTTAAAATTTGTAATGAAAATGAAGGTCCCTAGGGGGAGGGGATAATATTTTAGATTCAATTAACATTCTTTTAACATCTGCCTCGAAAACTGGTGCGACTTGTTTTTTTATTTCATTGAAAGGAACTTAGATTTGTTCAATATGAATTGTTTTGGAATTTTTCTTATTTACTTTTGTTTTCCAAAACGAATTGACAAAAATCTGTTTTTAGTGCGAAACTAGATTAGGTTTTTTTTAGCTTTAAAATGAGGTATCGCAAGGTTTGGGGTGCCATTTGAAATTTCAAAGTGGGGGTGGCTAGGGAGGAGGGGGTGACACTTATAATTTATTTGAGGTTGTTTTTAAACTCCTCCCTCCAAAAATTAATCGACGTGTTTTGTTTTATCAAGTTAGTTATCAAGTTAGTAAGGTATCAAGTTTGTATTATCATTAAAAAGTTATTGAGACCGGCTAGTTTTGAAATGTACACCCGGTATATAATCAAACATTCGGAATATTTAGTGATGTGGAATCAATCATTGCATTTAAAGATTGTAAGGGCCCTATATGGCTAAAATATCAATATTTAGTATACATTAAATAAATATAAAACCACGAAAACTAATACTTATTAATTGTATAAGTGTTTTAGATAATTTTCTTGAGTGGATAAAACGCGACTAAAACACGACTGCAATACGTTGCATCCACAATCACGGTCATTTAGAATTCATCAAAACATGATTTGACATTTCGCTCCGACAGCGACTGTGACGTCAAACATTATTGAAATTAATTAAAAAAATATTTGGAGGTGTTGACAACTACAAGCTTGTTATTAATGAAAACGAAGTGAAATATGATAATACAAAGAACGAATTGTATATTGATATAAATGTTAATGTTAATATTAATAATTAATAAATACAATGTAATTGACTTAAGATTGTATTTTTCATTATTCCATTAGTGGAATAAAGTAATTTCATTATTTCACTAGTGGATAAAGTGGTACTTTATATGCTTCTTAAGTGTGGACAAAACTACAATTATAATGTGATTGTGGATAATAGTCATTTAAGTCATAAGGACCGTAAGGACACTATAACGTTCGAGGATGAATTGTACGGGCCGAGGGAACTGAGGCCCGTAATTCTTCCGAGGATGTAATTCTTCCATTGCTTTTTATTTTTTCCCACTAGCAGAAGTCAATATCCTGCAAAATATCCAAAGTTTCCTTGCAAAGTGCTAGTTCGTAAACTCAGAAAATTGAAATGTCTAAAGAAATCGCAAGTGCCTGGTTGTCATGTGTCCAGGTACATTTTGTTTTCATAAACAAATAAAAAATCAAAATCTGTCACGTGTAGTGCTCTACGGTGAAAAGAATATGGATATTGAAGAAATTTCGAACGCTGCTTGTGAGAATGTATTACCCCCCAAATCTCAAAAGCGTTATGAAGGTAAATACACTTGCTTCAAAGACTGGATGCGAAGAAAAAATGCAACAGAGGTGACGGAAAATGTACTGTTGGCGTACATGACGTTATTTTCCTAGGAATATAATGAATTAAGTTCCGTCGTCAACAATTAATAAATAAGCAAATGTTATGACAACCTTACGGTACTTGTAACCATGAATGCAATGTCATCTTACGAGACTGCTAGTGAAAAATAGTTATTTTAGCATTAAGAGAGGTAAGTATCTTTTACCAGTCGAGGTCGAGTTTGCGCCCGAGCGACAGCGAGGGCTAGCAATAAAGACCGAGACTGGTCAAAACTTACCTCTCAAATTGCTTATAACTGTTTTTCCACTCCTGAAGTTGGTTTAATTATTTGTGTTTGATTAATTTATTTTCGCAACATGAACCAAATGTCAGTACGGCTTTGGTTGCTAAGACTATTTTTCAAACAAAGTGTGAATGTCAGAAATTGCATTCGTTCAGTTGTAAAATGAATTCCAATGAAAACAAACAAGAAATGGCAATTGAAGAAGCTGCAGATGCTTCCTGTTCCTTCCTACTACCGGAGAATTTGAAGGGGTGTTATCAAAAGTGTTTTAAAGACTGGTGCCAGAGAAAGAACGCTATTGAAATTATTTTACTTACTTCCCTGAGGGAAGTAAGTGATTACTTACATCCCGTTGCTCATAGTAACCAAAGCTTTATCAGTAAGTGGGACTTACTTCCACTAAATCAATGTTATAACAGTGTACTTACCATGCTAGGAGTGGAAAAATGATATTAATTGGGATAATTGGAATAATTTTTAATCATTTAATACCCCAGGTGCATTTAATGAACGGGGCCAATATTATTGTTTAGACTAAAACGAGATGGGTTGGTTCAGGTTATGAGTAGTGATAAAAGTGGGAATTATATTTCATATTAATATGAGCGTGAGATTGTTTATATTTGAATGGCACGTGAGTAAACTGGCTGTGGATCAGGGGGGACCTGCAGAATCAATAATTAGGGGAAGTACACCAGGAATGAGATGAATTAAAAGGGAAATGAAATGGTATAAATATGAGTAATTTAGGTGAAAATACGTCTAACCCTGGCTCGAAATAATAATTACTACGTAATACTACTACAATATTGTACATGCACCCAACGCCGTAATTTCTAATTGCGAAATTTAAATTGTTTCGTAATTTGAAGTTTATGGATGGTATTACTTTTATAATTAATAAATATTGGAAACTCTGGAAACAATATTTTCGTGTAATGGTAATTAAATTTTCATATTATTTTTCTTATAACTATACCTACAGCATATCGTATTCTAAGTAGTTCTTTTTTACAGATGTCGAAAATGAAAACTTGGAGAGTTACTCAGCTGCGAAGTACACCGTCGAACCAGTTTGGTAATTACATATTTACTTGAACATTGCCTAGATCAAAGGGCGAACGTTTTCGTTCAGTTATTTTCATTGAATTATCTTACTTCATTAATTTGTTTGACATAGCGAAACGTTTACAAGAATCTTCGGGCAAGTTAGCCAACGCAACCTTAACGGAAAGTATTTTATAAACATCTACAAGATGGTTAAACTTGAACGAAATAAAAAAAAAACGAAGAAAATATATGGCAGTTTGAATGGACTTAAATACTAGATAATATTTAATTTGAACGACTTACATTGAGGATTAATATGTGATATATCTATGAGAGAATGATCAGTATCAAAATTCAAACAATGAAGGTAATTATAAAAACATTAAAAAGTGTTTTATGTAAAACGCTTTGTAAAAATTATTAAATTAAAAAGTGTGTTGTTAATATAAAAACGCCATGAAAAAACCGTTTTTCTAATGGTCTGAAATAGCAATTATCTTCTGTAGTACCTATAAGAATTTCTCATTTTCATTTTGCCATTGTTTTTTGCAAAATATAGTCTTTGTACTTGTATGAAATTTAAATATTTAATTAGTAAAAGGTAAGCATTATAAATTAGTAGTTTAAAAAAATTATATTTCTTATTAGATCCCCCATGTTACGTTCATGACCCTCTTGTATTTCTTGCGGGCGGCTTGTATTATTTAGTAATTTTTTCGCCGTCTCTCCGTCGCAGACCTTTATAAATATGTATCGAATCATTTTGCCAGACAGCCCATGTGTCAACCCGCTCATAAGATAAACGAGACGGAGCCCCCCGAGCCGCCCACCCCCGCCGCCGTCGCGTCTAATAATAATCCTCCTGGAAATATTAATACAATATTCAAAGTCGATGAGTATCATTTGCATAAATTATGGCGTGGCTCAGGGGCTGAGGCATGCACGTTTCGTTCCTACGAAATTAATGAATGCACTTTGACAAATTACGCGGACAGGTTACACGGAAAACAACATGAATAAGTCATGGCGGGAAAGTGGGGAAGAAGCGCCGAAGAAGGAAAACAAACGGGCGCCATTTGCAGGGCGCACGCACGCCCGAGGATTTCTGCACGAAAATATGGGGGCAAGAACTTCCCAGCTCGCTTTATTTTTTTCTTCGGCCTTGTTTATCTGTGTGCGCCAGAGCGTGTTTCGCGAAAGTCGGGCCCTGAAGAAGCTTCATAACTCGCACCCTAGGCTGAACGACATTCTGCCACAGACAATGCAATCTACGGCAGCCAATCTGAACAAACTCGATTCGTGTCGCCAGAAATTAGCGCAGAACTATTGTACAAAACTTACGTTCTGTGCAAGTTCGATAAAGAGATGCTCAAATCTACAACACATTACATTAAGCTTGCTATAGTGGGGTCTTTTTTGATTGTCATATAACGCGAAGATTTTCATTGCAAACAACAAAATTTAAATGGAAACGTGTGAAATTTTCCTTAGAAATTACAAAATGTTATTGAAATATGCATTAAATTCTCAATAGAATTATATAGTATAATTTATATTGCAAAATGCAAAATGCAAAGTTTATTGGTGATTACAATTATTTTAATCGACACTTTCAAAATGTAATTAAAATAGCGGTCGTAATAAATTACAAAATTTAGTTGCGTAGGAACCTAACCGTCAGTACAGTTACATATTCTAATAAAAAAATTAATTAACGAATTGAGGTTGATAAAACATAGAATGCAAATGCAGTTATAATATGGGGAATGGAATATGAAATTAAGTTAAATATTTTAAACATATTTAAAACGACGAGATCGCGCATCGGAGCGATATGGGGGTTAAAAAGTCAAGTTTGTTTAGTCTGTAGGACGCGTTGGAGGCGGCTTAACATTCCAGGGATGACCGAGAAGGCGTTATACTAAAAGTAGGGAGTAAGTAAGGGTATAAAAAGCATGAATTAAGTATTTATCGGGAGTCGCTGCCAAAATTTCAACTGAACAACGTCTCGGCATAATTGTATTGGTATGTATTGAAAATTGTTGGGATCGAATGTTGTAGTTATATTATATTGATTGAATAGTAATATAGAATTAATTTGAATTCAATCAACGAGAGTTATGGTGTTACTGAGAAATAAATATTGATTTTGTTCGAGAGGATTCTCAACTTGTCATGTTTTATTTTGAGTAAATTAGTTAGGCATTGCCTGAAAATGATATATGGTGGTATATGACTTGTCTAGCCACATCCTATATTATTTTGGGTCAATGGTAATAATTAAGGACCGGATTTATATGTAAATACATATTTTTCCCTAAGCTAGATAATATCATTTACTAACTAGTATTACACTTTTTGAGGCATTTTGAATTGATTTAAGCCAATTTTATTTTATATATTTTTACATATTTCAGTAAAATTACATATATTTACATATTTACATTTTATTTTACATATTTTCTTACATATTTCATAAAAATTCAATATTTTCACGTATTACGCAGTGTGATTCACGCTGATGTCCCGCCGATGCGTGATGCGCTGGGCGCGGGGTACTATCAGAACATGGTCGAAGGTTTACGAAATAATACGATCATTTAATTTCGCGAAGACCTGACAACACGTGGCGTCGGCGTCCCCTGCGCTCAGTTGCATAGATTTTGTAGTGTCAGGTGCACGCCCAGTGCCTACAGTATTCGATATGCCGAAAACAGCGAGTACAACAAAAGAGCTTGTATCCAGGTACCTCCGTGAGTTCCCGAATGAAACTTTTAAAAGTGATGATAACATTTTGTATTGTACAAGTTGTGATAAGCAGGTGTCTGTTTCACAACGATTTTAAGTTACACAACATATCGCCACCGCAAGACACAAGCAAAACAAACAAATAAAGTCAAGCCTTATACAATCTTTCATAACAGCTTCTGGCACTGCCACGACAAGTACTGGTAAATCACCTTTTAACACGGATTTGTGCCGCGCATTAATTAGAGCTGATATCCCTATGCACAAAATCAACAATCCCGCTTTCAAGGGTTTTTTGGAAAAATATATTGGCAAAAAAATGCCTGATGAAAGCACCTTACGGAGAAACTATACGCATGATATTTATATGGAAACTATTGTTAAAATCCGCGATAATATTAAAGCTGGTACAATTTGGGTATCCATTGCTGAGACGACAGATGTTGATGGCAGATATATCGCCAATATAATTATATGAAATCTGTCTTCTGATTCATCTTCGACACCATTCCTTCTGAATTGTGAAAGTTTAGAAGCGTGTAACCATGCAACCATAGCAAGATTTTTCAACGACTCAATGAGTCTTCTTTGGCCGAAGGGTGTTTTGCACGATAACGTGTTGTTATTTTTGTCCGACGCTGCTCCTTATATGGTAAAAGCTGGGACTGCACTGAAGGTTTTTTACCCTAAAATGATTCATCTAACCTGCCTCGCTCACGCGTTTCACCGTATTGCGGAAACTGTAAGATCTCAATTTACTGATGTAGACTTATTGATATCAACTGTTAAAAAAAATTTTTTGAAAGCTCCAAGCCGAGTTAAAATTTTCAAGGACAATTATCCACAACTGAGTTTGCCTCCCCAACCAGTAATTACCAGATGGGGCACTTGGTTGCAAGCTGCTCAATATTACTGCGAAAACTTTAATGAAATAAAAGATATTATATCAAAACTTGATGTTGAGTCAGCTGCGGCAATTGGTCAGGCTAAAACGTTGTTGGCAAAAGATACTTTAAAACACAATTTAATTTACATTTCTGCCAATACTGTTTTTTTGGTGGATACAATAAGGCAGCTAGAATCCCAGGACGTGTCAGTTGACAATATTACTGTAGTCAAAGACGCCATCCAAAAATTAGAAAAAGCGCCAGGAGATATTGGGAGCAAAATTAAGAAGAAAGTGAAGAACGTTTTTGGAAAAAAACCAGGCTGGAACGACGTGCAGCTTATTGCTGACATACATAATGGCAAAGAAGTCTGCGAAAATTTAGAAGTGGAATTAAATCCCAGAGAAATTACGGCATTCAAAACTGCTCCAGTTACATCGGTCGATATGGAACGATCATTCAGCCGAAATAAATCTATTTTAAGGCCAAATCGACGTAATTTTTCATTCGAAAATTTAAAAATGAATGTTGTCGCGAATAATTTTAAAGAATGAACACATGTTTTGTTATTTTATTTTACATATTTGTTAATTTTATTTACATATTTGTTTTATTTTAACTACATATGTATGTACATATTTTGGGTTTTTTATTACATGAAAATCCTTTCCCTAGTAATAATAAAAGTGTTGGTGTTACTGCGAAATAAATATTGATTTTGTTCGAGAGGATTCTCAACATGTCATGTTTTATTTTGAGTAAATTAGTTAGGCATGCCTGGAAATGATATATTAGTATGTGACTTGTCTCGCCACATCCCATATTATTTTAGGTTAATTGTAATAATAAAGGTGTTAGTGTTATTATTTATGGTAATCGGTAATAATAAAGGTGTTTGTGTTATAATTTTGGGTTAATGGTGATAATGAAAAAACATTCGATGTAAACCATAATACTGTAAAATTTACACAAAATTTATTTAAATATGGGCCCAATGAGTTAAAAAGAAGTATATAATTTACATAAATTAAGAAAATACGATTCGTTTATACGTATTTTATATGAAATATGAATATTAAAAATGAAGAATGAAAGGAAATTATTATTAAACACATTCATTTTATGACATTGATTGCAATAAGATTAAATATTTGCCAAACACATTTGCCAAAAACAACTAACCATCGTGCGTAATATATAGATTGTAAATTATAAAAGAAAATATAATAGAATTCAAATAAGAATAAAATAAAATAGAAGAAAATAGAATAAAATTCAATTAAGAGTAAAAGAAAATAATAATAACACTAAATGAGGGGCTTATGTCTCATACACGTCAGACTGAAAGGGTTAGGGTATGAGATTCGCTATAAGGTCAGATATATGTACCTTTGCCAAACCACAAGACAATCGTGCATAAATTTTAGATTCTTATTTTCCTCTAATTAAATGCATATAAAACAAAATATAAGAAAAGAAAATAACAATAAAACCAAATGAGGAGCTTATATCTCATACACGTCAGACTGAAAAGGTTAGGGTATGAGAATCGCTATAAGGTCGGATATATGTACCTTTGCCAGCCACAAGACAACTGTGCACAAATCTTAGATACTTATTTAGCTCATAATATATGCATAAATAAAAAAAAAATCAAATGATAATGACAGAAAAATATAACAAAATAAAAATATAATACAAGAAAAAAATTAATAAAAGTAAGATATAATAAAAAAATATATACAGGGTGAGTTTTTTCGGATGTTTAGTATGGGGATCTCGGAAACTAGTGGAGATAGAGGAACGATTAAATGGGGAAAGAATTGCAGTTTTACGAGTTCAATTTCATGAGCTTTTTGTTTTTTGGAAAAATTGCATTGCTAACTAGATATCTCGAAATAATATATTTTTTGTTATTTGGTTCGGTGGCTATGGATCTGTTATTATTGACTTTAGAAAAAATGTGTAAATGAAAAAGTTGTACGTAATTATGTGCTTAATAATACAATCTAACCGATTATTTTATTAAAGCTATAATTTTTGAGTTATGAGATAAAGTTAAGTTTTTTCCAATGGAAACTATAGTTGGCCATGACTTTATGAAACAGGCGCTTTTTCAACTATTCTAATGATGATCACTTGATATAGTTATTTTTATAAATAATTAAATTATCGTAATTTTTTACTTTTCATTTTCGAAATATTCAGTAAGTAGGCTATGGAAACAATTGATAGATGCGCAACGCGTTAAATAATAAAATTCAAGTTAGTTATTAAAATTATTCTTTTCATTTCGAAATTATAAACATTATTATTTTGGTGTAAAATGTTTATTTCGTTGGAGTTACAATTTTATATAAAAATTATTTCTGATAAAACAAAATTACATAAGTTCAAAACTACTAAACATGGAATGACAGACGATAAATTGAGAAACAATACAAGCATATTAGAACGTAACTAAAGTAGTACCAAAACAACGTAAATAAAGTTAGGAAAGTATTTCCGACTAAATATGTTCAAAAGGTTCACCGTTATGATTAATGCACACCTTTTTAAAACAGAATTTGTTGCTTTTCTAACGGAACGTCCATCAATATTAGCAAAAATTTGTAACTTGTAAGTACAGCTTCTCTAATGTTTGATAGATGTTGAACGATGAACGATGTTTGATACACTCTATCTTTTACCATTCCCCATAAATAAAAATCTAAAACAGAGAGATCGGGAGATCGGCCACCTCTATAATTGTCGTTTGTATCTATCAATTGTTTCTATAGCGTACTACTTCGAATAGTTCGAAACTGAAAAGAAAAAATCCCATAATTTAATTATTTATAAAAATACCTATGTAATATGATATATCATTAGAATCGTTGAAAAGAGGTCTTTTATAAAGTCATGGACGACTATGGTTTCCATTAGAAAAAACACAAGTTTGTGTTATATATATATATATATATATATATATATATATATATATATATATATATATATTATATAAATAAATCACCTCTTAATTGAATAAATCAAATCAAGTAAATAAAAGATAAAAGTTGGATAAACTAACGATGGTTGGAAAGGTTGGTTTACGGTATTTCAATTATTTCTAATACTAATTGATTTGTACGAAGTATTTACAATTATTAATAATAATAAAAATATAAAACCAAGTCAATAAAGAATAATTAATAAATTTTAGTCACAAATGAGTATTTTATTTACCTATTATTTGCACAACTTTTTAAAATATCAATAAAGAATAATTATTGAATTTTAGTAAAAAAAATAGTATTTTATTTACATATTGTTTGCACCACTTTTTAAAATATCAATAAAGAATAATTAATGAATTTTAGTCACACATTTAAAAAATGAATAGATCATATTGAATCAACATATATATGCACATTTGTATTTTATTTACTAACAACAATTACTAACAGACACATTACCCATAAAACGACCCAAATTAAGTTGTCAGGATAAATATTTCAAAAATTAAACATAACGTAAATTACTATCACTAAATCACAAGTTTAGAAAACTCAAATATTATTTGAATTATAAGAATTCATGTAATATGCAGTTAAAGAAATTAAATGTATCCAATTGCATTTAAAGATGAATTTAAGTTAAATAAATGCAATGAAGAATAAATGTTACAAATTATGAGAATTTGTACAACACCTAGTTTCGAACCGTTACAGTTGTAAATTACGAAATCTTCATAATAATTCACGAAATTTTCATTGGAAATTTTCATTACATACAGGCTATCCAAGGATGAATAGCATGGGGTCTCGGAAACCATATAAGTTACAAAGGCGGTTAAATTACAAAAACGTTACGCAATTTAGTGGTCAGGAATATTCTATTCAGCAAACCAGAAAATATCCGATATTTTGAGATATCGTTTTTTATGTTTTTCTGAAGTTATTTGAAAAGGTATAAACAAATAAAAGGCACTTTCTCATTGCCACTTTTTTAGCTCTGCAAGACAGCGTTTACTAATTTTCAGTTTTCTTCGTTTCGAAGAATCGAAGATTAAATAGTATTTCCTATTACGAATTTACAATTTATATCACAGTGTGGTTTCTCATGTTCTTATTCAGAAAAAAAGCTTGTTAATATATTTCGAATATTTTGGCTTAAAGCGTTGAAATGAGCGACGAAAACAAAATTTATGACTTAATTTTAAGATAATTAGATGAACAGAACAATTCTCATACCATAATAAACAAATATTCCATCTAATGGGAATTCTCCTGACTGTAATAGAGTATTTGTCCTCCAGAAGATAATTATCCGACTAATGTTTGATATGAGTTTCAGAATGTCATGTAGATCCATCTTTAGGACTCGGAATTTACTTACATTGGCGGGTATCTATATTTATAAGTGTATAATGTACACAAGGAATAATATCTACAAATTCACCCCAAACTATGATGTACACCAATATCGTACAAGGCACTGCACAATGTTACGCAATCCTATTCACAGGACTACACTATTTGAAAGATCTCCTGCCTTCAATTGCCTAAACCTATATAACAAACTACCTTCTCCTATAAAACATATAACTAACGTCTACAAATTTAAAACCATGCTAAAACAATTTTTGATAGACAAGGAGTATTATACTGTGAGTGAATTCATCTGTGATAATCTGTAATTATTCCAATGTGTCATTTAAAAAAAAAAACTGTTACGTCATAATGAATACGATGTATTTACTTCTATATGTTAAACATTTTTTTTGTTTCTGTCTTTTGTTTCTCATTGTCTGACTTATCACATCTGTAAAAAACAGCTACGTGAATAAAATGCTTATTATTGTTATTATTATTGTTATACTACCGAGGACAATTTTCAAATAATTTAATAAAAATTATTAGTAAATTTTAAACTCGGTTGATATGAATGTTGATTTGACATACACTGTTTTAAATCGATGTATTGTAACTGTATTTTGTGTTATAATGTATTTATTGTGTTTGTATTGTATTTAGTCTATTTGATATATTTTATATTGTGTATAACTTGATGTAACTGACATATTCTATACCGAAAGGTCTAAAAGAATAAAGGCGATTATTATTATTATTATTATTATTATAATAAGTGTGGTTCTTAATATCTATAATGTTTCAATGTTTAACAACTACTATTGCTAAATTGTTTTTAGTTACTATTTTGGTACCTATTCCAGGTGAAAATTAGGTAATAATAGTTGCTTTCGTCGCCATTTAATGAACAGAACAATTCTGATTGATACCACAGTAAAAAAATAATAAGTTTTGTTCTAAATAACTATGTTTCAATGTTTAACAACTATGATTGCTAAATTAGTTTTAGTTACTAATGTGGTACCTATTCTAGGTTAAAATTAGGTAATAATTTTGGTCTTCGTCGCCATTAAAAAAACAGAACAATTCTCGTTTTACAGTAAAAATATAACAAGTCCGGTTCTAATATCTATAATGTTTCAATGTTTAACAACTACTATTGCTAAATTGTTTTTAGTTACTATTATGGTACCTATTCCAGGTGAAAATTAGGTAATAATAGTTGCTTTCGTCGCCATTTAATGAACAGAACAATTCTGATACGACAGTAAAAAAATAATAAGTTTGGTTCTAAATAACTATGTTTCAATGTTAAACAACCATGATTGCTAAATTAGTTTTAGTTACTAATTGGGTACCTATTCTAGGTTAAAATAAGGTAATAATTTTTGTCTTCGTCGCCATTTAATAAACAGAACAATTCTCGTTTTACAGTAAAAAAATAACAAGTCCGGTTCTAAAAAACTATAATGTTTCAATGTTTAACAACTATTCTTGGTAAATTATTTTTAGTTACTATTTTAATACCTATTCAGGGTTAAAAATATATAATAATTTCAACACCTACTACAAGAAAATGTTCTAAATGTATTAACAAGCCGTTTTCTGAATAAAAACATGAGAACCACTGTGGTATAAATCATTCAATCCCAATAGTAAATTCTACCTAACACATGGTGTATTTTAATACGGGCCATATAAAAATAAAGTTGATGATTATTTCTTCGAAACGAAACGTTGAACTGAAAATTTGTAAACGTTGTCTTGTAGAGCTAAACATGTGGTAATGAGAAGATGTGTTTGTTTTTTGTACGTTTTTTAAATAACTTCAGAAAAATAAATCGCAATATTTCGGATTTTGTCGAATATCTCCAGAAGTAAGCGGAAATGTCTAGTTTTCTCAACAGAATATTACTTACCACTAAATTGCGCAACATTTTGTAATTTAGCCGCCTTTATAACTTTTACGGTTTCCGAATTCGCCATGCTGTTGATTCTTATCTTGGACACCCTGTATACCACAACCTTCATTAAATAAATTACACAGTTTAATTGGAACTTCCCAATTTTTTGATGAAAATTATGGAGGCTCTATTCAGAAAGCATATCCCTAGCAAAGTTGTTAAAATGTTCATAATTATTTGCAGAAAGTTGAATAAAAATGAAAATTTGTTATTATTATTAAAAAATAAAAAGATAATTTTCATCGTTATTAGTTACAAATTTTAATTTTAATTTGCAAAATGTTAATCAGAACACAAATTCCCCTTTCAAATTATACAATTTATATTGAAAAAAATATACTAATAATTGAAAAAGTTTACTAATTGTATGGATCCTTTTGTATGGATCTTCCTTTTACCCTGAGTTAATTTGATTTGATGTGAAACAATTTATGCACCTATCTCAGGTAAACAATTTAAATTCTCGCTCTCCGATTGCCCGAGGAAATAATTTCCAGATGTACATTTTCAATAACTTTGCAGTTTATGATTTCACATTAGTGAATTTAAATTGTTTACCTGAGATAGGTGCATAAATTGTTTCACATCGAATTAAAAAAGTATTCACTCGTGAATACTAATTCCGTGTTTTATAAGAGGAAGCTACATAATATACCTACACAAAAATAAATAAATAAGAAAAATTACTGAATTACAATAAATATTGCAATTCTTTAATTTAAAATACAAAATTTGTATTATAAATTCCCACTCTAAAGGAAATAATACAGTTGTCATGATAAATTACAGAAATTAGTTGGAAATTATTAAATTTTCATTTGAAAAATTGCTATATTTTCGATAGAATGTATGAATTTCTTATTAAAAATACCAACATTTTAATTATAAATTTCAATTTTTACGGTTGATATATTTAAATTTTAACTAACATTTATTTTAATTTTATATTATGATTTAATTTTTTCGCCTGATTAGCTTCGGTAATGAAAAACCATCTTCAGAGGCATATCTACGAAGAAAACAATAAATTAATTAGGTTCAATATAAAATTTTAGTCAAGTTTGTTACAAAAAATGTTTAAATGTAAATTATAATAGTATTTGTTAACTGTTTAATGTTATAGTGTGTATAAATGATTTTGAAATGTGTGACAATTATTTTTTTTGGAGGTATTAAATTTGGTGAAGTAAAATCAATTCTTAAATAAGTATTTTAGTTATTTTATATGTATACAGTATGTTCCCGGATTAAGTTTACAAGAGAGATTTTTTTAAATTTTCATTTTTAGGTATAAATATTATAGGATATATGTCTAATTCCTGCTTGGTCTGAAACTACCATTTCAGTTATTGAAACTTTGATTTATTTATACAGAGCGTTGGCAAAATCAAAATATTCAAATCTTATTTTGACACTTATTTATTTACTATAGATCAAAAGAATTTAAAATTGCATCTAACAACATTACATAAAATCAAACAATCCCCCAAAGGCAGAAAATAATACAGAAAATTTTAAAAAATCGCCTACGAGAGGCATTTGCTTCGACAACTATATTGAAGAAGTACAAAACAGTTTTCAGGAGTTCCATACCAGGCTTCAACTGTGTGAAGAAAATGGCGGGGGATTGTTTAAATGATGTTATTTTTCTCAAGTGTTAAAATTAGATTAAATTTTTCTTTATTTAGCCAATACCCTTTATAAATAAATCAATGTTTTAATAACTGAAATGGTAGTTTCAGATCAAGCTAAAATCTTAATTCCTATAAGATTTTTACTTAAAAGTAAAAATTTAAAAAAACCCATTTGTAAACTCAATTCAGGGACATACTGTATATATGTTTATTTTTATTTAATGTTTATATATCTTGAATTTATTTGAAATGTAATTTTAAATTTGATAGATGTCTAATTTGAAGTTTTATTTAAATGGTTTTTGTTGTTTTATGTGTTATATGGATAATGTAAACATTTTAAAAAGAGGTTCAAAGGTTAATTGAGTTTTGTCATTAAGGCATTGTATATTGTGTTCTGTATTGATAGTTTTATCCATTTGAAATGCTTCTAATAAAATTAATTTTAAGGCTTTATCTGTATTGTGTAAGAGTGTAGTATGTTTGTTTATGTCGAAAGTATGATTGTGAAAGTGTAGGTGCCGTCCAATTTGAATTTGAAATGTTTCAGTCTATTAAATGTTCCTTTATTCTTAATTTTAAAGGTCTGCCGGTTTCTCCAATGTATTTTGCACCACAATCGTTGCAGGTTATTGGGTAAATTCCATTTTTATCTAAAAAATGTGTTTTATCTTTAGTCTTAAATAGTTTTGTTTTGATTGTGTGTGTTTAAGTGTTTGGTTAATTTTGCTGATTATGATTCCTTCAAATGTAAATGATTTATAATATGTGGTATTTCTATCGTTTTCTGTTTGTGTTTTTCATATTATTGTATTATTATTTATATTGTATAGTTTTTTTTTGAATAATTATATGTTGATTTTTAAATTATTTGGTTTATTGTGTTTATATTGAAACCATAATTTATGGCGATTTGTTTTATTAAATTTATTTCATTTAATTTATTATGTTCATTAAGAGGTGTTGTTAGCATTCTATCTACGTTCAGATCATCCATTATAGATATTAATTTTCCAATTCCTTGTCGGCCAAAATGTCACATTGTATAATAATTTTTATAGTGTACTTGTAAGAAACTAGTAACAAATATGTCATTGATGTCAACATGTGTGTTGAGGTTATGAGAACTCAATGAATAACCATATTAGTTTGACCCAATGGCACTTTGGCAATTCATATCTATAATGGATGATCTGTATCTGTATATGGTAGCGTATTTGTGTATATTGTAATGAAAGAGGTTGCTGGGATAATGATAAAATGTATGGATAAAGCCTTAAACTTAATAAACTTCAATGTTTAATTGAATGTTGAAATTTTTTGTAGAAATTATAAACGATTTATCCATAAAGCATATCACTTACTAAGTTTTGTTCCATTTTTATTTTTAACTAAGTTGGCTCTGTTAGCGTGACAGTATTCTCGGCCAGTGTAAAAAGTCACTAGACTTGAAATAATAAGTTATATTTAAAAATAGGTTATATTTTATGAAAGTGGGCAATGTTGCCATTAAATTCAGTATCTATCGAGTACAGAATTTATTTGCTATTTTTATTTTAGAAAAAGCAAATCCCTCAAATTATAATATAAAATATAGATGATGATTGGTTTACTTTTTAAATAATTTAAAAAAAACAGCACAATTCAATGATTGAAGCAATAATTAAATTATTTTAATATATAATTACGCAACGTTGTTAGAAATCTGACATTTAATAATGTTTTCACTGTCAGATCATTTTTGTTGGTGTTCATGTCTAAAACTTTATAAAATGAAACCATAAAAATGGAACTGGGTATACGTTGTTAATATTTACAAATTTGCAAAGCTTATAATTTAAGATGCAAAATTTTGATTATTAATTAATAATTTAAATAGAAATTGCGAAATTTTCGTTGCAAATGACAAATTTTGTATGCAATTGTTTACATTTTTCTTTCTAATGATGAAATTTTATTAGAAGTTACAAAAAGTTCATGGTACATGAGATGGTTTTTGATATGTTTTGCATATTTAATCTGAATTTAATAACTGTAGGTACTTAGTTATACGCTTTTCGTATATTTCCCAAGAATACCTGCCTAATCTTGCCATCGCATATTTTATTGATTGCGATGCAAACTTGTATTCTAAAGTGCCTTATTGAATTTTTATGCAAAGCTCACACACTTGTCGTATTTCAAAGAGTGCAATTCATGCAATTCTTGTGCCTTGGGTCCCGGATAAAAAATTCAGATTGCCAATGCATGTTGTACTCTAGGTTGTACATCTCCTCGACCTGGGCCAGCAGTGAAAAATTTACGTGCGTCGATGCATGGCACGGAACCCGTATTAATAACATAGCATTGCATTGACACGAAAGTGATCGAAACAATCAATTAGCGTTTACATAAAATTACTTATTAATGTATAAAGTGTGAAAATATGTTAACAATATTTATTGCGACACTTATACAGCAGAAACATCCCAACCCAAAATTAGTAGCAGTTAATTAATGTACATAAACTATTATACCCCATCATTATCCCGCTTTTTGTGGGCCTCTTTTAGCACAATGTAATTTACTTTAATAAATTCTCCGCGTGGTTAGCGTTTTTTTGGTCGATTTTTTTGCGGGCGCAATTAATCTACATATTTCGTACACATCAAATGCACCCATATAATGTTCGGACATGATAAATTATTATCTCCGTTGAGCGTAGGTCAGCTAGGCTGGCTGCCACGTCAGTTTGCAGAATTTGAACCCTGGGCAAATATTGTTAGAGGGACAGGCTCCGGAGATGCAGCCGCCTTCCATTATAATTTAGTCGCTATGGTATCGATTCAGATGGAAGGTCATTTATTACCGGTTCTGCGACGTCTAAAATGTTTAGATAGAAACTGGAAAACAAACAGCGCGAGGCGCCTTGCAGGTGCTTCGCCGGATTACGACGAGGATTAATACGAATTAAAAATATAATTGAGGGCATATGAAAATGAACTTTATATTGGATTATACAGGCATAGCGCTTACTATTAGTGTGCGGAGGATAATGTAAGCGGCAAGAAATGTGAATTAACCACAGTGCACGTTTATTTCTGGATGCAATTTCCAGGCACGTTATTTTAAAAAAATTTTAAACGTTGTAACAAATAATAATATTTTTCAGAAATCTGTTTAAATAAATTTCTACTTTCTTCTAAAAATTAAAAAAAGTTCTGGAAACATTTATATCGATATAATTCTAAGAAATAATTAAATATTTTAACATTGAAATATATATATATATATATATATATATATTTAAGTGTAGTATTATTGCATATACCGCCACCTTAACTAGATAATTCGAAATTGCTCATTTTCAGATATCTATGCCACCGGTCATAATTTCGTCTAATATTTCAAGGCAGTAAGAGGCAAATTCATATTATGTACCATTTTCTCAATAATAATAGATACTGTTACCATACCATAGGCTTCAATGTAATTAGCCACACTATTTAGCTTTTTATATAGAATGTTTCTTCAATAGCATGTTTCTTCAATAGCTGTCGTCAACATCAGAATAAACATCTATAGCCTACACGACCACTATGACTACGTTGTACAAGCAATACATCAAGGGGCATTTGAAGTGCCGGGACAAGATTAAACGTACACGTAAATAAGTCTATTGTTGGAATGATAACACAGCTGATGATATTAAACAAAAGAAGAGGAAATACAAAAAATACCTATGCATAAAATCTGTAGAAGATAAACTGGACTATATAGAATCACAAGCAAAAGTTAGAAAAAAGACCTGCCAAGCAAAAAAGGTAACCTGGGAGAAAATCTGCAACAAGATCAAAACATAACTAGAACCCCAAGGAGCAACAATCACGAAAAGTGTGCATTCTCACCAATATCAGCTACTGAATGGAAAAGCTACTATATCCCTTAGACTCCAAGTACCCACAATTGTGTGGTCCGTATTCAAAGTCGCTTTAAAGGTCATAATGGATATGGGAACGCCTGACTCCTGATTCATATGTTTGTGCGAGGTGTACAATACGTGAAATTCATGGACCTGCATTGTTTTTTGTCGAGAACACATTGAACACACACGTGCTAAGTGCTAGTTAATTCAGTGCCATGGCGACAAAAGGTAAGTATTTTTATTTTCAATTATTGGTTTAGCTTATTTACTACAGATTGTAGAGTACGTTTGTTGATTATTTTTACTTTCATAGTAAACTTTAAAATATGTAGATTGAGGAAGGATCGAGGTTACGTTATCATGTAATTAAGTACACAATTTGATTTTCACAATTGTGAGCACCAGTTTTGTTTTTCCAACATAACATTTTTCCAACAATTATTTTTTAAATTCTGCAGAAACCAGTGGTAAGATTGATTTGGAGCATCTCGCAAACAACCCCAAAGAGCTCTACATATTGTTGGATGAGACGAGAACAAGACGACTGCCTTTGGGAAGCAGATGGCCAAGAAAATTACGTAGGCGAAAGTGATACTGCAATAATTGATGACAAAAATGGAGAATTGCCAGAAAATGAAGACGAAAGTGAAGAAGAAACTTGGAGTAGCGATGATGTAATACCTCTGTCAACAATGTTTCGTGGGGTAAGAGGTTCCTTCCAGAGTCTGACCGCACCATCAGATGCCGATTGTGTTCAAGGCGAAGTACTCACTCCATGGAAATATTTTTCTATATATTTGAATGATGACTTTTTTGAACTTGGTGCTCAATGCACAGCCCAGTACTATCTACAGCAAAAGGGAAAGTCGATTGTTGTAACTGCCCAAGAGATAAAAAAGTTTTTTGGTTTACAAGCTCTCATGGGCTGCTTAAAATTACCGAAAATTCATATGTACTAGAATTCAAAATATCAATGTCCGATGGTTACAAATTGCAGATTTTATTCGTTAAGGGTCAAATTTCACGTGGTTGACAATCATAGCTTTTCTGATGAAGAGCAAAAAAATAACAGATTGTGGAAGGTTCAGCCTATGATTGATGTAGTGAGAAATCGATGTCATGGTATTGTCAGAAAGCAGAATTCAGCATTTTCTGTTGATGAGCAAATGATACCATACTTGGGTAGATGCCCATTGCGTCAATATGTAAAGAATAAACCAAGGCCGGTAGGACTTTAGAATTTTGTCGTTACTACATCTGATGGCACAGTTTTGGATTTTGAAATATATCCAGGTCTAACCACCCCACTAATAAAAAGAGAGTTAGGATTAGGACCATCGGTGATCATTACTGTGACTCTCACAGATTTTGCCTGAAAACGGTTTTTTATTTGTTGGCCGATATTTCTCAACTTTAGGTGTAATGAATGAATTGCGCAATTTAAAAATTTATGGAACTGGCACTATTATGGGCAACAGAATAAAAGGATTACATTTTAAGAAATATACGGAAATGAAAAGAGGGGAATCTGAAGAAATTATGAGCAGTGATAAAAAAAATTGCCTAACAACATGGAGGGGCAACAAAACTGTGCTGATGATTTCAACAGCTTTTAGTAAAGAGCCTGAGTGTCTTGTAAAAAGATGGGATAAGACACAAAAACAGCGGGTAGAAGCAACTTGCCCTAGAGTAGTGAACATATACAATCGACGGTTGGGTGGAGTGGACATCTGCGATCAGTCATAAAATATTATCGAACATTCTTTAGAACGAGAAAATAGATATTCAAAGTAATATTGCATGTCTTTGATATATCCATTGTAAACAGTAGGATGGAATACAAGCGAGATTGTAAAAATACTTAAACCAAACCTATGAAACTTCTCGATTTCCGACTTATTCTTGCGGAATACTTGACTGCTGGGTCCAAGAAAAGATTAACTGAAGACGAGGCAGATACCGGAGATAAAGAAGAACGGATGGCAGCGGAAAATGAAAGAAAGAATAGAAAAACGCCTGCAGCTTTGCCATGCAAAGACAATCGTTACGACGGGTTTGAGGATTGGCCTATTGCCGATTACCTCAAAAATCCTGTTAGCTGCCGAATGGAAAATTGTACAAGTCGATCAAGAGTTCGCTGTAAGAAGTGTAATGTATACTTATGTTTTGGCAAGCATCAGAATTGTTTTCTGAACTTTCATTGTAATAAATAATTTAATGTCACATTTGTGACTATGACTATTTGACTCCCAAGACAAACAATTGTGACTATCCTTAAAAACCCAGTAAAAATCCTTAAAAAAATAATCCAAAAATTCAGTGACGTTTTCAAACCATTTACTAGCGAAAAACTTGACCAGTAACTTTTAATTCAACTTTTAAAAATTCGGGAGTCTAAGGGATAAAAGTCTCCGAGGAAACACCAGAATACCAAGAAGCACAGCAAGACCAACCTACGGTGATAGTGACAGGATCTTCGATTAGAATCTAGATAGAAGCAGTGAAAAAAGTAGAAAAAACATCACAAGCATACACAAAAAGGAAATAAAGCGGTTTGTAACAACCACCGAGGAATATCTGTAACAAATGTATTCATCAAATTTACGGACGACTATTGCGATATAAGATCGAAAATGAATACAAAGATGTGGAAGCCGAAGACCAGGCTGGGTTTCACGCTGGAAGGTCAACAGTAGACAGTCTGTTCTATACAAGACAACTCATTGAAAATAAAAAGCGCTATCTCAAGAAATGCATCTTCTATTCGTAGACTTAAAGAAAGTGTACGATAACGTACCTGCATTGAAGCTGTAGGAAGCGTTGACAAAAATAGATATCAACATCAGTCTAATACAAGCACTGCAAAAATTCTGTGAAAGTCAATGTACAAAGTAAAAATCGGGAAAAAGATCTCAACTGGTTTTGAAGGCACAAAAGTCCTTAAACAAGGCTGCTGTCTTTCACCCACGATATTTAAAATCTACTTGGACCAGACATTAAAGAACTGGAAACCTAAACTAAAAACAATGGACATTTCTCTAAGTGACAATCACCTTTATACACTGAGTTTTGCCGACGATCAGGTAGTGATAGCCCAAAACTACGAAGACCTAAAATATATGACCAAAAAACGAATTTAGAAGTATAACGTCTGGGGGGTGGAGGTAAATATAAAAAAAGGACAAATCACCTAAGTATAGGCAGTACAAAACAGCATCTAATACTCCAAGATGGTCAGCAAAGGGACAGCTGCAAAGAATATAAGTACCTAGGAGTAAATCTAACACAAAACATGGACTCAGAAATGAAAACTCGGATTAACCAAGGCCGAAGAGCAATATATCATATTTACTCTGTGCTGTGGGATAATTATATGTGCAATAAGAACAACCGCAAAATCTACAATGCCTTAAGTAAGGAGCGTAGTGACTTACGAATGCGAAATATAGCAATTTGGAAGAGCGTTGGAGAGATCTTTGTTAGCAACCCAAATGTTTCTGGAAAAGATCAGCGGAAAGATCAAGGATTGAGATAATTAGAAACATCAGAATAAGGGAAGCAATGGACCTAAATCACACTATTATGGAAGACATAAAGACATACGAGCAAAGCAAGTGGTCTGGTACGGACACCTACAAAGATAGCAAGAAGAAAGGCCCATAAAAAAAGTTTTCTTATGGAACCCACAGGGAAGAAGGAAAAGAGACTTGCCCAGGAGAAGCTCGAGACAAGGAATAGATTCCTAGTTGAAGGATAGAGATCTTCAGGAAAGAGACATCGAGACCTGTGGAGATTGGGAATCGGAAGGTGGCGGAGAACGTTATGAACCGATTATATTATAATATTTGTAATTATCTCTGTTCTAAATTTTCAATTTCATCTTATAATTACAAAATTCTATTGACTTTGTAAGCCATGTGTGGTGAAACGGCAAGAGTGACTGCCTTTCACGCAACAGACCCGCGTTCGATCCCGGCCTCAGTGTAAAATTTATCTAGAAATCCGCTAGTCTCCTCTCAGAAGGAATGGCAAAAACCACTGACAGTAATCTGTCAAGATTAGTTTCCCCAAACGCTGCTGACGTTAAACTGTAGGTGCCATACGTCATTGTAACTACGATATAGCACTCAATCACTGACGTATGCGAGGAAATTGCCTACCTACACTCGTGTCAAGCATGGCACTCTAAGAAGAAGATTGACTCTATAAAATTCTTCGAACAATCGGAACTTACTCTCCTGATTTATACAAGTTTATTTTAACTTTTATTGAATGCAGAGATATTTAATTCGTTTGGAATTTTATAGAATTTTGTAACTTAAATAACATTACAAATTTTTCAGAAATCTGTAAACTAAATGTTTACTCATTATTAAATATACCCAAGTTCTGGAAACATTTTACATTATAATTCCAAAAATTATATTTTAATAAAAATATTTGTTAGTCGAAAGTTGAAAAACACCTTTTCTAATTATTAAAAGAAACTTTCTTTAAATACTTCTCAAAATTATATATTATTGTCCAGATTTTCCATTTTTTTTCCTACATCTGTGTACTACATTTTATCTTTCTGCTGACAATTTGAAAGTTCTAGCAATATTCTAGAACTACATTCTAGAAAATCCGAAAATTTATGCAAAACTAGTGTTATGCCACCCAATTTGTTAAAAAGGTAAATCTGAATATTTGTGCCTCGTTTGCTTGTGACAGTCACCAGGGCACCGTTCTATTTATAAATTCAGGGCCACCGTGATGTAAACACTGTATCGCTTTCTTGGGCCCTTCCTGGCGTCATTGTGTGAGTGTGAGCGATGCAGTCAACGACGATTATTAGCAAACTTTCAATAAGGTATTGCTTAGTGTCCGCATGGATAAATTGAAGGTGAGACGTTGTATTGTTGTATGTGAGTTTGAGGTTAAACCATCGTTCTCTGTATGAGATTGTTGCAATCGGTGTAAAAGCAGTTTCACCGCCCCCTGTGTGAGGTGTTACGTGTTTATTACGCCATAATAGCAATCGTAGTTTGTCAAACTGTATTATTACAATGCCGTTCTCTGTGTGAAGTAACGTGATAGGTTTGGTAGTCATTTAATTGTTCTCTGTGTGAGATTAAATGAAAACTGCCATATCCGCTAGTGCTCGGGGCAACAAATTACAAGTGTCTTACTGAGTTTTTAACTTACGACCGATTTCTTATTGTTATAGAATGGAGGTCGTTGGAGGAAGCGAGAGCAGAGCGATTGCTCTATTATCTTAAACGATTATATAACCTTCTTATAATTTTATATTGGTTTTTGTTTTAAATATAAGTTTCATTAATGCAAATCCTATTGTTTATCAATCGACGTCTTGACAATACAAATATAAAACTATCATAAGAATAAGACAGCAGATTTAGTATTGAAATTGTTTTTATGGTTTAATGATAGTTAGTATTAAACCAAAGTTAATTCACCGGTCTAACATTAGAAAACTCTAAATATAAAAAAAAATCCGCACGGTCGGCGTGAAACTGCGAAAAAAAATTAAAACGCTGTAACTTTTTAAATTTAGAAGAAAGTCTTTCTTTAAGGGAAATAAACGGCACTATCGATTTGAAACTCATTTATACAAAATATATTACAAAACTTTAAAGATTAAAAAATCCGCACGGCGTGAAGTCTTCGGAAAAAAAATTGAAAACCCTGTAACTTTTTTATTTTTGAAGATAATATTTTTTTTCAAAGGCAGTAAACGGCACTACCGAGTTGTCACTCATTTGAGCAAAAAAAAATGAGAAAACTCTAAAGACAAGAAAAAATTCCGCGCGGCGTGAACATTGCGGAAAAATAATTTCATCGTTACTGTTTTCAATTTTCCGCAAACTTCACGCATCTGTACAATTCTTATACAAGGTGGTGATTTTTTTTTATGTTCACCATTGGTATCTCGGAAACGATAAGATATATGAGGCCGCTTAACCTTCCAGTAGTCGCGCCAAAATATGTAACATGAGTAGTCGCGCCGGTCTCTCAGACCGGGATTTTTTTTTTAGCAAAATTAGCAAACAAATCAAATAAACGTAATTAACATAGGAAGCGTTAATAAGTAAACTACCAACTGGTAAATGAAAAACGAATGAAAATTATTATTTAAGTGTTTCATTGAAAAAAAATAAAAATTTATTTCAACCAACTATAAAAATTCTTAAATAAAAAAACATTGAAACAAAAAATTAACAATAAGTGTTTTTATGATAATTACATCCTATTGAATAAACAAATGTATCTGAAACTTAATTGTCTGCTGATAAAGCACTTTGTTGGCATACTTGGCAGACAGCTGTTAAGTGCTCTAAGCACAGGATATTTTTGCAAATTAAGCATGAAAGTCTTGTTTTCCGATTTTTTTTCCAAATACAATCTAATTTACAATATTAAAATATAACATTTTGGCCGCAAATATCTTTCTTCGTCATGATTTAAATTTTCTTCTACCAATTTTTGCAGGCGCTCCTGTTGTTTTTCATATGACCATATTGTTCGCACTGTTATATAATACATTATATAATAATAAACATATCATTTGAACATATCTTATGTTGAGTACGGGGGGGTTTGGGGTTATTCTGTGAGGTAGTACCTTTATTTGTCTACGGTCACTCAAGCGTCATAGACGGGAGAAGGAAGACAAATGATGACCTCACAGGATACCCAGCTCTGACTTATGGCTCCACGCGCCACCCCCCGGGCAACTGCATTGACCTGCAGGCTAAACTAAGCCAGGGTAGCCAGAAGTGGTGAAAGAACATGACTTGGGGCAGCAGCCAAGTCATCACTGAGCTGGGGCGTATGAGAATTGTTCTCGGCCTGGCCCAACATCAGACAGTTAGAGGCACGGCCAGAACGGCTTCAATGGCTCTAACACTGCGGTGCGGAAAGCAACGGAAAACTACTGCACTACAACTTCCCAAGACAATCATCATGGCAGATACAACCACAAAAACGGCCGTCAGTCCGGGGCACCTCTTTAATGAGGAGGCGGTGCTAAGAATCCCCCCGAAGAAACAAATAAACACAATAAAAATACACAGAAAAAACCTGAAAATCGCGACATGGAATGTGCGCAGTATGTTCCAAGCAGGAAAACTGGAAAATGTTACAGCAGAGATGCAGAGAATGCAAATAGATATACTAGGCGTAAGCGAAGTAAGATGGCTACAATCAGGAAAATGCGACACCGAGAGCGGCACACTGTACTACACAGGTAGAAACGACAACCAGCACCAGCACGGAGTAGGCGTAATACTAAGTAAAGAACTAAACAAACACTTAGTAAATACCTTACACTTCTCAGAACGTCTAATACTACTCCAACTACAAACTGTCATGGGGAAAATGAACATAATACAAGTCTATGCACCAACTGCAGACAAAGACGATGCGGAAATTGAGGAATTCTATAGTCAGCTTGACGAGATTCTAGCACTTCTGAAACCCAGAGATCTCACAATAGTTATGGGCGACTTTAACGCCAAGATAGGCCAAGGTGAAGCGGGAGAATGGGTAGGAAAGTATGGATTAGGCACAAGAAACGAACGTGGCGGTAGGCTTCTGCAATTCTGCATCGAGAAAGATCTAATAGCAACAAACACACACTTTAAACTTCATCCTCGAAGGTTATACACATGGAAATCTCCTGGCGACAGCAAAGATCACATAGTCCGCAATCAAATAGACTACATATTAATATGCAAGCAATTTAAAAACAGGGTAACATCGGTTAAAACCTACCCGGGCGCAGACGTAGCCTCCGACCATAACCCAGTAGTAATGGAACTAAAAGTAAGGCTGAAAGCAAGAAAATCAATAAAACCGACAAACAAAAATATAGACATCTGCAAGCTGCGAGACCCGGAAGTACTACAGAAAGCAACAACTAAAATAAACGAATGTCTTAGCAGGCTAAGTAACAACATAAAAACAAACATCAACGCCGGGAAAATTAACGAAGCCTGGGAAAATGTCAAAGAGGTTCTCCATACAACCCAGAACGAAGTCGTTGGAACCAGAGACCATGCACAGAAGAAGAAGTGGATGACAACTGAGATCCTAGCACTAATAGAACAACGCAGATCATATAAAAACAGAAAGGAAAAGGCATATCAAGACATTCAAAAAGTTATCAAGAAGAAAATACGTCAAGCTAAAGAAGAACAGTTGATGGAACAATGTACTGAAATCGAGGATCTGCAGAATAGGCACGACAGCTTTAATGTACACAAGAAAATCCGCGAAATGGTAGGCACTAATAACAAACGAACAACGACCATACAAAAAGATAACCGTGGGAAAATAATATTAGATCTACAGGACAAACTACAACACTGGAAAGAATACGTAATCGATCTATTCAACGATAGCAGACCCGATAGCTACGAACTGAACCACCCTGCACAGAACGGCCCTGACATACAAAATAGCGAAGTGAAACATGCTATAAAAATAACAAAAACAGGCAAAGCGGCAGGTCCAGACGGAATATACAGCGAAATGCTAAAGTTGGTTGAAGACGATCAAATAAACATCCTCACAGATCTTATGAACACAATATACAGAACTGGCATCATACCACAGGAATGGCTAACATCTACGTTCATCACCCTACCCAAGAAACCGCATGCAACAGACTGCAATGACTACCGCATGATAAGTTTAATGGGCCATACATTGAAGGTGTTTCTTAAGATTATACATACCAGAATATATAAAAAATGCGAGGCGGAAATAACAGACACTCAATTCGGATTCCGAAACGGATTTGGAACAAGGGAAGCACTCCATGCATTTGGGGTACTGGTTCAACGCTGTCAGGACGTAAATAAGGGCGTATATGTTTGCTACATTGACTACAGGAAGGCATTTGATAATGTAAAACATGAGAAGCTCATGAACATTTTAATAGGCATGGATATCGACTATCATGATATCAGAATAGTATCAAACCTTTACTGGGGCCAGACAGCGATAATAAAAATCGAAAACCAACTGACAGATGAAATTAACATACGAAAGGGTGTCAGACAAGGATGCGTTCTCTCCCCAATGCTGTTCAATATCTATTCCGAAGCGATATTCAGAGAAACACTCTTAGAAGACCCCGCAGGTATCGTTGTAAATGGCAGAACAATCAACAACATCCGATATGCAGACGATACAGTCGTACTAGCAGACAATATAATAGATCTCACGCGCATGATGAACAGCATAGAGGCGAAGGGCAAAGAATACGGTCTCCACATGAACCTAACCAAAACAAAGACCATGTTAATTTCAAAAAGCAAACAGCAAATCCATTTGGTAATCAATGGTAAACGCATCGAACAAGTCTCAAAATATAAGTATGTTGGAACATGGATGAACGATGACTGGTCATATAGACAAGAAATTCTAACGCGCATAGAACAAGCTAGAGCAGCATTCGTCAAAATGAAAATCATGCTAACTTCCCGAGATCTCAGTCTAGACCTAAGGCTAAGAATGGCCCGATGCTACATTTTTCCGATACTCCTCTACGGCATGGAAAGCTGGACTCTGCATCAGGAAACCACCAAAAGGTTAGAGGCATTCGAGATGTGGGTCTATCGTCGCATGCTGCGCATACCATGGACCGACAAAATCACCAACGTCGAAGTACTTCGAAGGATGAGCAAAGTGACCGAAATCCTTTTCACTATAAAGAAGCGAAAGCTAGAGTATCTAGGCCACATCTCTAGAAACCAAAAATATGGGTTACTACAACTGATAATCCAGGGGAAAATCCAAGGGAAACGGAGCATAGGAAGACGACGTATATCCTGGCTACGTAACCTGCGGGAATGGTTTGGGGTATCGTCGGCGGACCTGTTTCGTTCGGCTATCTCCAAAGTTAGAATTGCCACGATGATCAGCAACCTCCGTCGGAGAAGCTGAAGCAAGAAGAATATGTTGAAAATATACAAGTTACCATTTAGTTGAGAAGATTTTATATAAATATTAAAATTACGCCGTTAGTCGCGCCGGTCTCACAGACCGGGATTATTGTTTATTTATTAACTACACGCATTGCGTCGTTCATGGTCACACTACAGATTTATGGGTTTATTTTGGGAAGGTACTATGAGTTTAAGAAGTCACCGAGTTATACTTCATTAGTAATATAAAATTTTGTATTGGCCCGGTCTCAGAGACCGTGCGCGACTACTGGAAGGTTAAATTAGAGAAAAATAGCACATTTTATATGCAATTGAGAATCGGAAAAAAATCTGATTATTTTGATTGGTTCTTGATTTATAGTGAAAAATCTTCCCTGCCGTTGACGCTATTTTCATCAAACTTGGCAGTTTCATGTTTTTTAACCCTCTAAATCCAATGACTGCGACAGACATATTCTAAATCCTCCAGATTTCGAGTCACGATATTCAACTTTTTTATTTCTTATGTCAGCTATATTATATATTCACACTATTAGATAGAATAGACCATGAGATAAAAAATTACATTTAAAATTTTTAACTAAAATAACTTCTGATTTCCAAAAAAAACATGCAGAAATTTAAAAATTAATGTAAATAATGTATCACATCGCGAATGCTTTGAAAAACAATTGAAACGCAACTGAACTTAACGCAATAAATAGTCTAGATTCTAGACTCTAGAATATAATTCTAAAAACTTATAATAAAACGACAAATGCGTGATATTTTAAACACTTTTTAAAATAATGATGTCTATGAAAGATCGTAGTCATAAGTCATAAATTGCATAAATAATTTTGCCAAATTTAATACAAAATGCACATCAATTTTCAATAGTTACAGAAAATTTGTATACTAAACTTGTAGGGTCTTCTCTCAAAATTTGATTGTTGTATCATTTTTGTAAACCTTTAAACTCGAATCGTATTTTACAGATTGGTTGCAAATTTTACAAATTATTAATTATTATTATAATCAGATCCTTAGTCAACCCGTAGGGTGTTAAGGTAATAAAAATATTCACACATATAGGTATTCGGCCCATTTCCTTCTGTTCCTAGCTTTGTCTGCAGCTTCTTTCCATCTCAGCCCTCTTTCTTTGAAGTATGCTGCCACTGTGTCGTCCCATGTTTTCCGTGGTCTCCCCCGTTTCTTCATGTTGATTCCGTTTGCTAGCCATACTTTCTTCACTTGCCTGTCTTCCTTCATTCTGGTTATATGGCCAAACCATTTCAGCTGCTGGCGTACTATGTATTTTGATAGTGGTGGGACTTCTACTTCCTCTCTTACGGTTTCGTTCCGGATTCTGTCTCTTCGGGTGATACCGTTTACTGCTCTTAGGTATTTCATGTGGGTAGCCTGGATTCTGCTTTTTTGACGATCATTTAGTGTCCATATTTTGCATCCATATGTTGGCATAAGTTTGAATATTGTATTGTATACGGTTTTGTTTTCACTGACACCTCCCTTTTCTTTATAAATGTGTAGTTTATCGCATAATACAGTTTTGTAGTGCTTTTGATTCTGTCGTTTATATCTGCTTCGTTTCTGCCACTGCTGTGTATTATTACCCCTAAGTACTTAAACGTGTCCACTTGTTCTACGTCTTGTCCGTTTACTCTTATGTTGATTATTCTTCCTTCATCCCATATCACCATTGCTTTGGTTTTATTGATGTTGATCTTTCAGTTTCTTTCTCTAGAGCTTGTGCCCATACATCTAGATTGTATTGCAGTTCTTCTTCGTTTTTTGCGAATATCATCAGGTCGTCAGCAAAGGCTCCTTCTGCTATATCACTGGTTTCGTGAATCTATAGCCCACGCTTAGCTTCCTTGTCTTCCCTCTGATTTCTTTTAGGATATCGTCCGTTATTATATTAAATAGTGTCGCCCTTAGCACCCCCCCTTGTCTTAGACCTTCTTTGGTTTGGAATTCCTCTGATCGCAAATTTTGTGTTCTCCCGTAGTTCCTTGTACTTTTGTAGAAGCTACTTACGTTATTTATTAATTTCCTGTTTGCTCCTCTGCTTGCTAGGCTGCTCCAGATTCTTTCCCGAGGTAAGATGTCAAAAACTTTTTCTATGTCCAAGAAGGCCATAAGTATATTGCATTGGGCATTTTTCTCCATTAACTGTTTATGGTAAATATGTGATCTTGAACCACACGCCCTTTCCTAAATCCACACTGCGCCTCTTCTAGTTGTTCCTCACTTTTTTGTTTCAAACGTTACTTTCTCCTAGGTTATTTCGTCTTGTCCTGCAATATTTTCGATTTCTGCTTTCCGTTCTGTTAATTCTTCTATTTCTGTACGTTGTAGGCTTGTATGTTGCACATTTAATATCTCTTCAAAGTATTGTTTCCAATGTCCAATTATTTCTTCGCCGTTTTTTAGTAGATTCCCATATTTTGCTTTGATATACCTGTTAGTAGGTTGTTTTTCTGTTCTTAAAGTTTTTTGTTTCCACAGCTATCTTTTTCCGTTTTCTTCCCAACCTGTTCCCATGTTAATGGTTTTGCTTCTGTTACTAATGTTTTTACTTTTAGTCTGTGTGTTTTGTATTCAATATTGTTGTCTTTGTTTCTATCCCTGAGATATTTTTTCAATTTCTGCTTTTTTAAATTTTACAAGTTACTGGGACATTTTATTGATATTTTTAACATCTCTTACACGTGTGCAGTTTTCTAACAAAATATAAATATTAGGTACATGACATTTTACAGAATTTTATAACTTTTACAGTATGTACAAGTTGTACCTTTAAAGTTGATAAGTTACATCTGTATTGTTTTATCTTTAGTAGGTACACAGAACGATAAATATGAAAAATTGAAAATGGCTTAAAGTTTGTTCCAAAATATCAAAAGTTTAAGCAACATTCTACGAAATGAAACTTTGAGGTACAAATTTTCTTGAAGGTTCTGCCATGAGGTTCAATTACACTTTATAACAGATTTTACAAATTTTCCAGGTGTTTGAAAATTTTAATTCAGTAAACATCAATACTACTTTAGATCATAAATAATATTTATTGATCATAAAATAAACCAGCGCTCACAACAAAACTTCCGCCATTACATCCAATTTAGTCGATTACATTAACTGCTTTTTAATCAATTAACTCCCCGTGCCTGTGCCCACCCTCTCACCGGAATTGCGGCCTTTTCGAGCCGGGCAATTTGAGTTGTAATTTAATGACGGTCATTATTATTTTGTCGGCCATTTTCGCCCGGAAGAATAATTCGGGCCGCCGCCGACGAGTGGATGCCCGCCGTGTCACTTCCGCCTGATAAAAATGCAAAACACACTTCCGGCTGCATCCCTCAAATTTACTCTCAACAAAATTGCGGACGTCTTCCGAGTGGCGCTGTTTCCCGTGCATCAACGCGAATTTTTTTGCACCCCGCTCGTATTTTATCTATTACCAAAATTGAACTGCTACACCAAATCGTATAAAATAGCGGAAAAGATGATTGGTCGCATGCAGCCGTAGTTTTGAGGATACAAAGTGAAGGAAGGCATACATTAAATAATAATAATAATAATCCCTACTGCTCCTCTACCTAAGAATTAAAAAATGAAAACCTAAATGAAGGCTTTCCTTCATCAACGAATTACAATTTAGAAATTGGCAAATAAATGTGCAATAATTATTTGAAATAAATTTACACTTTCAGTAATTACACACTTAACCGCTATTTTGGCTGACAGGTTGGAATGCGTGCTTAGCATGCACGAAGACCTGGGTTCGAGCCCCAGTACAGGTAGAACATTTGTACTGAGAAACTAGTGCCTTTCGCCGTTGGGAGCTCGTTAACGGCGCTCTAGAGATCAGGGGCGAATTTCTAGAGTAACAAGCCAAGCCCTAACTCAATACACACATTTACACAAATCACACGGCAGGAGGACCCACGTTGTCGACAGCCAGTTAGGGATAATATCCCTAACAAATACAGTCACTACTACTATACACACTTGATGAAATATAATTATTACTTTATCTTGCCATTTTCAAACGATAAATTAATTGATATATTTATCCTTTGAAAATGTTTCAAAATACCGAAAAGACACATATCCTTCAAAATGCATGTTTTCTTAAAAAATAGACGACCAATGTGCAAGTCATCAATTAGGTAGCTTTTTTTTGTTGAATTCGAAAATTTGGATAATGACGCTAAAGTTAGCATAATTTCAATCAATTACAAAATTTTAAAATTCAACAAAACAATGAACCCAAATGATGTAAATTATGCTTATTTTATCTCCACTTTTGTTGAATTTGAAAATTTTGTTATTAAAGATAAAATGACTTGTAAAGCCCTCTTTTAATATTCAATTAAATATCATTCCTAACAAATTGTTCTCCTGTTATTCAATATCCTGTTCGTATATTTGCCCTCCTGTGCATATTACCCCGGTCTAAAGTATAAATCCTGAGCTGGTCGTTGGGGGTTATCGTATCGAGATTGAGATTTGAGAAAGCCATAAATATCGAGTACCATCTGCTACGGTCCTAATATCGTGATTTCCGGCCGGAAATGTTCTTTTTCCACACTTCCGTTCACTGTGTTACGTCTTATCATATCATACTTACATGACGTGGGGCGGCGAAGGGGCACGGGACAACACACATACACGCAAGATAGGGGGCAGAAGGCAACACAAAAGGCGTGCGGTCATTTGTTGTGCCATAAAATTTAAATGGGCTTCGAAATTCAGCAACCTTTGACTTCTGCACAAAGCTTTTTATTTGATAGGCTTTTATTGTCATATTTTATCTGAGCACTGAATGCAATAAAATTGAATGCGAAGAGAAATTAGTTTTGTTATATAATAAATACTGAAATCAGTATTCAGGAAGTGATTTAAAATAAATAAAATAATCATATTGAGAAAACAAATAGTTATCATTTAATACCATTTAATACTTATGCAATAAGTTGCATTAAAAAAAATGTTGATGACTAAATAATTAAAAATGTATAGAAGTCAAAATATATTTTTTAATAACATTTATTACATTTTTTTTAATCTCTTGATTAATAAAACATAATTAGTTAATTATAAACTGAACAAATATATTGTCGGTGTTCTGGCAAAAGTCATCAAGTGCAATAAGGTCACTCTTCAGTAGACACATTTAAAAAGTTAAACAGGTACTAAAAAACGCTTATTTAAGATTATAGGAACGTTCTGTACACCATACGTGCATGTATGGTGTAAAGAACGTTCGTATAATCTTAAATAAGCGATTTTCGTACCTGTTTAACTTTTAAAATGTGTCTACTGAAAAGTAATTGGACTTGGTGACTTTTGCCACAACACCGACGATATGTATATGAAACAAACCAAGACTTAAAAATATATTCATAATAGATTTATAATAGATTAAAACATAACTTTGATACTCTAAATGTATTCTCAAAATATTTAACATGTGATCCATACTGAGGTCGTTGTCATTTCATTTGTAGAGAAAAAGTATTGAATTGCATTTGTATTCCCATAGATGTGGAGATTTTTGCTTTGACTAAATTTACATAAACTTCACAGTGTTAAAAATATATAAATATCCACGCAATCTTACAATAAATTCTCTGAATTATATTCTAGAATGTTTTCTTTATTTTTTTGAAAAAAAGTACACATTTAGTTAATAGATTAACAAAACAATTAAATGTTAGAAAATATAATAAACATACATTAATTACATTAAAAAAAACTGTGCATTCTACAATATAAATAAAAAAAAATTTCTAAGAATGTGGAAAGTAAGCAATTATAGGAAGTATTTTAAGTAAAAAAAAACTGTGCACAACATAATAAAAAAAATATATTCTAAGAATGTGGAAAGTAAGCGATTATAGGAGGTATTTTAAACACAAAATTTTAAGAGAAAAATTGTGTGGACAGGTTTCTGCAAATATTGAATTTGCATGCATTTTTGAACAAATTTATTAAAATTCCACCGTTTTAGAAAAAATGTTGAAATTCTAGTAATTATTCATGAAATATAGCCAAAAATTGGAGAAATATGTACATACAGTTTCGTTTTCTAGAATGTAGATTGTAGAACATTGCTAGAACTTTCGAATTGTTAGTTTTCGCCTGAAATATATTTTACTCACAATCAGTTGAAAATATGTGCATTTATGCCTTTTAAAGCTGTCGGGAAGTAACTCATTGTATAATTTTACTACCCTGCTAGTAGGGAATTCACTTTCCCAGCTAGCAAGTGTCACTGTCACGTTGATAAATCACAAAACTTTTAAAGTAAACTAAGAAAAGTTTATTTGTATTAAATTATTTAGAACGGTTAATATTGACGGTTACATTACTATTATGATTGATATTGACTGTTGCAGAAGTCCAAAGAATTTTTGATTGACAAAATATTTGCATCTGTCAAAATGACAAATTTGTTATTTTCCCTTGGCAACAACAATTTCACAGATCTTATTGACGAATTAATTTATTAAATTTTTATAAACCATGCTAGATTGTGAGTTAAATAGTCTACAAACCTCGCGGGAAAGATCATTCCAGCCTCGTGCTTATAGCTACCCTCGGCGCTTCGCGCCTCGTGCATCTACAGAAGCACTTGGCTGTAATGATTCGTTTCCCCACTCGGTATGTAATGTACTATATATTTTTCAGAATTATAATGTAAAATATTTCTAGAACTTCAGAATTTATAGTATTTTTAGTAATAAGTATAGAGGAATGTCGCCGATTTTGGGGAAGATTCCTAATTTGGTGGTACTACAATCGGCGCCTAATGGCAATTGGGAAATTACTTCTGTTACATACGTTGACATACAACACTGACAATTCTGCAAACAAATGGGGGTGTAATTGCACGTTGTTTAAAACTGAATTTCTCTAAAATTTATTCACGTCACGTTTACTCATTAATTACTACGGTAATCTAAGTCATTTTAATTAATTCTATGTAACTGATATCCTCTATATAAACAAATATTTCATGTAAATTTCATCGTTTTTAGGTTACGAACGAATGTAAAAAAATTGACACATAAATTCAAAGAATGTATGGTATCTATTATGGGGACATTCTAGATTCCTAATTTGGGGATTCCCATAGTAGGAACCTTTATATTTTAAATGTTAATTTTACATAGTTTAAAACGTAATTACATTATTCACCGTACAAAACTCATGTTTCCAGAACTTCAGAATTTATAGTATTTTTAGAAGAGTCACAAAAGAAAAGCCAAAACCTTAAGCAGGATTTGGATTGAAAATAGTTGCAAATCCTGCTAAGCCAAATAAACCAACCAAACGTCCAAAATGACAATTCAGTTGAATTATCTGAAGAAGATGAGAACATAGATTATGGTGATTCTAACTGTGATCCAATATCTGATGACGAGGAGGTCGCAGAATCTGATTTCTGCGCAGATCTCTACTTGGACGATCACGATGATCATGATGGTGAGGACTGGATTCAATGCTCAAAATGTTACTTGCGGACATTTTTGTCCCACACCAGCACCATGTGCAGGTGTGGGACCAAAATCAAATAAAATTTACACGTACAAAAAGTGCTGCGCTAAACTTTCTGTTAATGAGTGATGTTAGTTTCTCTTCAACTCGTACTTTGATGTTTTTTTAGTAATACATGTATTCAAAACTAATTATTTGAAATATTTAATGAATTTAATAATTGTTAAAAATAAGACTTAATGCAGTTATTTTTTATTATAATATCTCCCCATATTAGGCTACCACTGGTTCCTAATTTGGGGAGGAGCAATATTTTTTTAAAAGCCTATCTTAGGGGCAATTTATATTAAATTGAAGCTTTTTGCTCTGCTCATATTATATTATAAGTAACATGAATTGTTACTATCTAATTTCATCAATCCCGGATCTATTCTTCCTTTTTCTCAGTGCTTGAGAAAATACTTCCCATAATAGGCGACTTCCTCTACATAAGTTTATAGATTTTTGAAAAAAATTAAATGTTAGTAAAGCTACAGAATTATACTACTATAAAATTCTATGTAAAATTTCAAACGAGTTAAAAATCCGTGCACTCTACAATAAAAGTTAAAATAAACTTCTACAAATGTGGACAAAACTTCTAATTATACGAAGGATATTATAAAAAGTTGATTGAATTTTGAAATTTCGAAAACTAGTTCACGGATTTCAGTAAAAATAGAAAAATTGGTATTGTAGAAGTTATTTTGAGAAATTTTCAGAATAAAGTATAACTTTCTTGTAGTTACAATCTTTATTTGCTATCGACCAGAAGTCTTTCTGCTTTTACAGTGATAGTTTAATTTTATATATAGTTTGATGTATTAATATTAATATTAACAATTATATCAAATTAAAAATATTAAATTAAAAGAGAAACAAAACAAAAAAAAAACATGAGATATTATGGAAGTGAAAAGTAAGAAGTGTGTATATGAAGGTGAAAATGAGATATGTCAGTCATTGTATGATTCGTATAGTGCTTTGAATGGAATGGTCCGTTTGGTACATCGTGTGGTTCGTTTCAAGCATAGTTCATCCATAATGGCCCAGTTTATATTATTGAATTTTGAATTTAAATCGTAGTTTTTCAAACCTAGAAGCGATTGGTAATAATTTTGTTATATTGTTATTACTTCATACAGATTTTTGTACTAGTAGCGTGTACCGGGTTATTGATATCATTAATAATAACTTAATTTTGTCTTAATTTTGTTATCATTCGTAGCGCGTTTCTTTCAGCAATCTCAATTGTTTCTTGTGTGATTTTTGATGTGTTTTTGCAAATAATATGGCCGTAGTCAAGTAGTGGCCGGCATATTGCTGAATAAATTCTAGTTGCAGTTTTAGTGGAGGTCCCCCTATTACTATAAGTGAGGCAACATAAATGTTTAGTTCGTTTTATGTTTTTTTATACTTTTTCAGAAAACTTCAGAAAAACATGAAAATTATATCGCAAAATTTCAGATTTTATCGAATATCTCCGGAAGTAAGCGGCATTTCCTGGTTTTCTCAACAGAATATATCTGACCACTAAATTGCACATTTTTTTGTAATTTAATGACCTTTGTAACTTTTGTGGTTTCCGATTTTATTTTATTTTGTGGAATACGCGATATTGATTATATTTATCAATAGATTATAAAATTATATTTCATGGTAATCAATCATAAAACTTGAATTATATATGTGGAAATTACAAAAGTATCTCTCAGAATCTTAATTATTACCATAATTTTTTTAATTAATTCTAATTTTTTTAGTAATATTGCAATGATTACTTTGAACTCTAAACTCTAAATAATGGAAACGTGTTTAGATCCATTCTGATTGTAGGTGACATTTTCTCAAAACTTTTTGAAATCTAAATAATTACTTATCATAGTCTCTTCTTCTATCGTACGATTCTTTTAATTTGTAGCTTCAACATTTTAAATTCTTGCAGTCAATTCATAATTGTTTGTGTAATCTCATTAAATTCTTCTGCGAAATTTTTAATTATTACTGTCAAAGTTTGAATTTTCCAAAACATCAAAGATTTCTGACAAATTTTTATTGATTGCATACTATAGCATTTTCAGTTTTCCCTACCAAAACATAGTAGATTACCATAGAACTTTATTAGTTTCAATTCTTCAATATCTACTTCAAATACAGCCGGCAATTTTTTAATGATTATTATGCATCAGTTGTTTTCTTAATAATTTTGCCATTTTTTTATTCTTATTACATATTGATTGACGATTACATTGTTTCAATGTCTCTGTCAACATTTTAATGATTACTATGAAAATTTCAATAAATGCTATTGATATTAGCAAATTTTAGTTATCGCAATTAGTATACTCAAAACTTCATTTACTATTTTTCTTTAGTTGTTATTTTTTTATATAATTCTGACATAACTTAATGATTACTGCTAATGTTTGAATTCCATCATCATCATTGTTAAGATTACTGCAAAACATTGTCTTTGTTTTATAAAATTTCAGTGTTTACTTTCATTTCCTTCTTTCAAAATTCTTAAAAAAAAGAGTTTCAATTTTTCAATTCTTCAAAGATTGCTGGTAATTTTTTAATGATTATTATAATATTTTATATAATATAGTCAGTCTCTAAAAATTAGGTTTCAAGTCAATAAATTATCAAATTTGAATTGAATCATAATGGTAAAAGGTTATAATACTTGTTAATGTTATAAAATTATTAATTATTAGATAATTAAATAGTAAAAGAGATTTTTTTTACACTGATAACTTGTAGATGAATAAAATCATTTAATTTTATTATTTAACTGGGAAAAACATAGTAGACAGATTATTAAAAACAAGAAATATACTTCATCCAAGTATCAAAAACTTATTATTTCAAGATAAATTAACTTCTAAGTACGCAATATAAAATTTTCAAATATAAGTAAAAGACACATTTAATTGAAAAATTATGTACCAATTTTCTTCGTCCGAGTAATTGTTATCATTAACAGTTTCGAAAATGGGTTTTACCAAAATTTCAGTTTATTTTTTGGAAAAAAATAATTCTTGTGGAATACCATTAGTTTGTTATAATGCTGGTTCCTTCAACCCTTCTTTAATGATTTTATTCTTCAAAAATATAACTATCTTATATTCAGCATCTTAAAAAGTAAAAAGTTCTCAAAAATATATAACGTATGGAGGTTGAGAATAATATTTAGTATTTTTCAATAGTATCAACGACAACTAACTTAATGCTATATAACCGTTTTATACAGGGCGCCTTGGAGGATAAGTGTCAGGTCGATGCGATCTACACTGATTTCTCCAAGGCGTTCGATCGTGTCTCCCACGGGGTACTTCTTCATAAGTTGGATGTACTTGGTTTCAACTCTAGAATCATAAAATGGCTACAAAGTTTTCTCAAGGATCGCAAGCAATATGTGAGGATTGATAATTGTGTGTCCAGAGAAATTCAAGTGAAATCTGGCGTTCCGCAAGGGTCACACATAGGACCATTGTTATTTATCATTTTTATAAATGACATCACTGCTAGTCTTAAATTCTGCATCGGCTTATTATATGCTGATGATTTAAAACTTTTCGGGAGAATTCGAAATCTCCTAGAAGCTTCACCAGTTCAACAAGATCTAGATAAAATATCTAATTGGTGTGATATTAACAACCTTCAGCTTAATATGAAGAAATGCAAATCAATTTCTTTTTTCCGGGGTAATAATGCAATAATCACAGATTATTTCATAAACGACACTAAAATCGAGCGAGTGGACGAAATCAGCGATTTAGGAGTCATATTTGACAAAAAACTTACTGTTGTCTCCCATATTCTCAATACGGTTAACAAGGGCCTGAAGCTGTTGGGCTTTATATCAAGAGTGGGCAAAGATTTGTCAATAAATGCAATCCGTTCCTTATATATATCGCTGGTTCGCTCAGGTTTGGAATATGCCTGCTGCATTTGGTCTCCCCATCAACTTTATTTGAAGAATGAATTAAATAAAGTACAGAATAAGTTTTTGCGTCTTGCGGCCTTTAAACTACATATCCCGTTTGATATTTTGAATTATGCACAACTTAGTGTACATCTTAATATCCCTTCCTTGCAAGAACGTCGCATAATTGCAGATTTGCAATTTCTGTTTAAAACAATAAATGGGATCGTTGACTGCCCGATAATTTTGGAAAACATTAACTTTAAATTTCGAAGCTCGGGTGCCAGTACACGTAGTAAAATTCTGTTTCACCTACCAATACATAGAACTAACTATGGTTACCATGAGCCGCTAACAAGAATGATGCGGATGGCCAATAAATTACAGGAAAATAACAACTTTACGCCATTTATTAACAACTACACGACATTTACCAAACGTCTTTATGTAATAAACCTCATCGATCTACTTGATTAACCCTATTACGATTTAAATTTTCGTGTTGTTTTTGTATATGCCTACATGTGAAATTTGTGTATTCTATATATTTAAAAAAAGGGAAGTTCCCGTTAAATAAATTATTATTATTATTATAATTATGGAACTGAAATCTTGCCACTAAAAGAAATCTTCAACTTTCATTTCCAAAATATATTTTATTTGACGCATTTGTGACGCACTCTTTGCGTCACTTTTTTCTTTACTTTGAGTCCTTTTTCTACCCTGTGTTGAAATGTATCAGCAAAAAACACACACCTCATGCAATATTAAATTAAATCATCTAAAATATTTTCTTATTTGTGCAATGCAATTCATCTTCTAACTTCGAAATTTAACGTCTGTCACGATAAAATGATAATTATTTTGTAATTTTTTACTATTAATTATAGACAAAATACTAAACAAATCATAAAGCAATAAAGCAATAAAATATTTTACTAGATCGAATACTTTAATTATAACGGAATTTCTAATTGTATTCCATTATTATTACCAAGGATAATTGACGAAACTGATAGTTACTAAGGTAAAATAAGCATATCTCGTAAATACTAAGATATTTTATCTTAACTTTTTGAGTTATGATTAAAATATCTTAGTAATTGATAGATACGGTCAATTTTTGTAGTAATACATATCTTTAAAGAAGATACGGCAAATTTTATAAACTATTTTTATTGTGAAAAAATAATTTTTATTGTTTCATTATATTATAAAATTGTACACCAATTGATATTACAACATCTAAAATTGATAACTCATTTTCGTCAAAAATGTGAGTTACCACCTTTGTGCTTAGTACGGTAGTATAATACATAATTGTTTTATTTATTTTTAACTTAAGGGTTAGAAAAGGGGTTTTATATTTGGAGTTTCAAGAGAGTCTCATTGATGAAACACAATTTTCAGTTACAGCTCATAACTTTTATTGCTGTTTTCTGCTCTATTTCACACATTTTATTAGGGCTTACTTCAAATTATTTCTCTTTAATTATTGAGCTAACATGACTGTTCTTGTGTTTAATATTTTACACAATTTGCTTTGGTTTATTGATGCGTATAGGGCTGGTTTTCACGTGTCAATTACGTGCAGGATTCGCTGATAAATAAGGATCAACCGGGCTTTAACACTGGCACAATTCCGGCCGTAATTATTTAGAGGAGTTGCCTAATTGGCGCATCAAACTCAAACAAATGCGGGGCTGCTTTCGGTGTTTTGGGCCGGCCATGAGCGCACGAACAACAGCTCAAGTCCTCTCCTCCCGTTAATTGTCCTGTTTGCCGCAGCAGAAGGGATCCCGGCAGAACAATATCAACCCATATCTTGATCTTTACGTATGATTGTCCCGACTAATACGGATTACCGAAGTTGCCGAAGGCCCCCAGGACTTATCTGAGCGCGCAGGGAAAGTTTTAACGGATCTGAGGGGGAAAAACTTTCGCCCCGACCCATCGCCTCTTTTTGCGATAGTTTAAATGACGTTGGCAAGTTTAAATTGGAGCTAAACAATGTCGGAACGACGTGGGACATCACGCGCACACTGCGGGACAGTGTCGGCCCTATTAGGGTCAATTTTGTTGACAATCGTCAGAATGGGGTGGCTATAAATTTGAAAAGTCGAATCGATCAAGGCGTTCAAAGGGGCACTTTGTTCGAAGTTTTTCCGGTATTTAATTTACGCAGCAAAAAAATTATACAACCTTTATATAAAATAGGAGTAGGGCCAACCCTATAGTTATTGGACACCGTCAGTTATTGGACAATGTGACTTTTTATTTAAAAAATAAGGTTTCTGTGGGAATCAGGCAATATTGCCGTCTACCAAAAAGACACATATGCAATGATGTTTGTGGAACGTGGCAATAAACTTTGAATATGGTACAGGTCTGTGTAACACTCTGAATTTTAATTCTTCTTCCCGCCATTTTTGCAGCTTTTGTAAACAGTTTGGTTAGGAAAGTGACATTTTAATTAATACATATCGGCCCTATTGTGAGTGTTTATTCCAAAAGTTTTATTCTATGTTTAATAGGTAAGTCTATAAAATTGTTGGGTCCAACCTATAATAACGTTATTGTTTGGTTTTTGCTAAAATAACGTGTCAAATAACTGTATAGAAAAATATTACATTAAGACAGTTATTGGACAATGTCCAATAACTATGTTTCAATAAATGGTGTACACTATTAATTTTCTTCTTGCACATTAAAAGTTGTATAAGGATATAGTTTAATATTTTAATAACTCTACTTAAGACAGTTATTGGACGGGGGTGTCCAATAACACAATTCATTCATTTTGATATTAATACAGTAATTGGACAGGCTTGTGACACAATTTCGCTACCTACTTAGGTACCCAATGATACCTTGTATCTAATAAAACCTTTTAATGATGTTTCAGATTGCTTTTAGAACGCATAGATTTCTACAGTAAGGTTCACCTATACAGGGTGGTCACTTTTACGACGCCCACCATTAGGATCTATTAAACAGATATATATATATATATATATATATATATATATATATATATATATATATACAGAGTTGGTCAAATATTGTCTACAAGTTTCTCATTGTTGTGCCTTTCAAAATACTGAAACGAAATCTGGGATATCTTGCACAGTTCCTGAAATATCGCTGAAAAACTAAAAAAGTGCACTTTCCTTTTCCATGGTCCATAGTTCCAAATTTTCATAGTCAAAAGATTCCGATTTTTTTAAACAATTATTTTTTCTCTCTAAAAAATGTCAGATTACCCACATTTAGTGAGAAACACGTCAAGAAACACTGAAAAAGTGCACATTCATTTTCCTTTTATAACTTTTTTACTTGTGAAGGAAATTTTTCGAAACTTTTCACTCTTACATTTTTCGACGTTAGCTTTCTGATGACAGTGTCAAACATTTTCTGCTCTAAATTGATGCCCAAATTTTGATAGTAAACTTTTGATTTTCTTATGGCCGCAATATTGGATTTTAATAGCATTTAAAAGAGCGAAAAATTCAGATTTCAACCATGTATAACACATGGGCAATCTAACATTTTTTAGCGAAAACAATCATTGTTTAAAAAAATCGGAAGTTTTCGCTCTTTTGAGTGCTTTTAAAATCCAATACTGCGGCCATAAGACAATCAAAAGTTGACTATGAAAAATTGGAACTATGGACTATGGAAAAGGAAAGTGCACTTTTTCAGTTTTTCAGCGATATTTCAGGAACTGTGCAAGATATCCCAGATTTCGGCACAAAAATGAGAAACTTTTATCCCAATTCACCATCTCTGTATATATTTTCGTTTAATTGATAATAGATATTGAAAAATGCCTAAAAGAGCTGGCTACATTTGAAACTTAGTAGAAATCACAGTTCAAGAAGTCCGAAACGGCAATTCCTTGTGTAACGTGTCTGTACAATACGGAATCCTAAAATCTACGATTGCGTTTAAATAAAAAAATCCTGGACACCATCACGTTGTGATCATTCTGCAGTTTTGACTACTCAAACAGAACATTCTTTAGCAATGTAAGTCAATAAATATCCTGTTACATATACATAAAAGTTAGTACCTAGGTTTCTACATACCTAAAGAGAAACTTTTATTTGTACCTAGATGGATAATAGAGTTAGCAAATAAAGGTTTTCCTAGAACTAGGACTAGGTTACAGTGAATGTTTGAGTAAATCACAAGATTCTTCTGATAAACAGAATCCAGATGAACGACCCAGTATGATATTTAATGATTTTGGCAAACCTCTCGGACCAGAGAGACTACAACAATATGAAGTTATTGATGCAATCGTCAAAAAGATACCATACATATCATCTGACGAAGAAGACAAATATGCGTGTCACAACTGTTATCAGGAAGGCAGTGACAATATAAGTGACAATATTGAATCTGATGATGATGATGATGATGTCGACCAATTATGTAATATGTATTTAAGGGAAACATATTGTTTCGGTAATTAGGTACCTACCTATTAAATAAACGTTTTTTTTCGTTGTTTATTGTTGCAAATAAAATAATTTAAAAATATAACCGAGTGTCCAATAACTGTCAAATTCCTGTCCAATAACTGAAAAAATTGTCCAATAACTATCTTTTTGTGCTTTATTTGTTTAAAAATGTATAATTTTTAATATCACAAAATCCTACAAATATTAAGCAAACTATTCGTTGGCTTATACTTAGAAGCTTACACCTTGTTAATTTCATTCTCTTATATCACATGGTACGTTGAAAATTACTTTTTTAAGATAGTTATTTCCTTAAGTGTCCAATAACTATACGGTATAATAAGTATTTGTTACAACTTGAAATAGGGGGAGTGAATAAGGTCCGTCTGGTCGTCAATGACAGGAAGTTCCGGATTACACTTTCGACCAAACAGATCCTCAAATAGACATAAACTACTTTTGTTATAGTTTCATCCATTATTTATATACCAGGTATTATTATATTATACTGATTTTGTCGTCTACTTCTTCTTTTTTCGGCGTACTACCTACTACTAGTAAGTACTCCGAAAGAAGAAGAATCAATATAATAAAAAATACTTTTATTTATAATTCATTATGTATCACGATGTGGATGCCATCAACATTAACCGAACACTTACGATTATTATTTTTTTCAATTCCAAGCTTGAAAATATTGCTTACTAATTATGAAAATATTTTATATGTAGAGATATAAATTCCCGTGCCTTATATGAAGAATAACGCGAAATAAATAATTCTCTGTGCGTATTCATATTTCATGCAGGAGAATAATCAAGCGATGAAAAGGACGTCGGCATTAATACGCAAGTTGCATGGACGCAGCTGTTCCTTTTGTGGATGGCTGCGGGAAATATGAAAATATAAGCGGCAATATCTCAGGGACGCGATCTATCAGGACTTTCGGATAGCACTGGTCGGAAGACAGCCAGGGAATTCTTGTACAAAATGAGAAAATAAGGAATAAAAGTCTCTCCCGGACGAGTTCGCGATTGATCTTCCCGACTCTTGGTTTCGGACGGAGTATTATATTCATGAGTGTGTACGTTTTGCGGGCGGAATAATTTATCCCGAAGGAACGCGTATTCCTGCATAGTTTCCACGAGTTTTCGGTAATAATTGATGCAGTATAATTTTTAACCATACAGCAAGTATAAATAATTTTAAAATACATTATATTATTGTCACCGATACATCTGATAATGAGTTAGAGCATGGTTAGAGCGTCACTATCCAAATCAGTGGATTGGAAGAAGAGGGCCTATCAAATGGCCTCCTAGATCATCAGATCTAACACAGGATATTTTTTTTGTCACTTAAAGTCTGCAGTTTATAAAACGCAACCAGATACTATTGAACAATTACGAGAAGAATAGCACAATAATGTCGAGCTATTACCAGGCAAACCTTTTAGAAAGTTCGTGAGAAGTTTGAAAGCAGACCATATTTTTGTTTAGAAAACAAGGAAACCATTTTCAACATTTACTTTAACATGTTATTTGAATTTAATTAATTGAACACTTTTGCATTTTATTTGCACGTAATTCCAAAACTAGTTGACCAAATCATATTGTATTAATAATGACTAGAAAGCATTTTTCAAGAGCTTTCGAACGATGTATCACAAGTACGGGGGTGCAATTAATTTTTTTAGGTGGTGGTGGCTATGGCTCAAAGGGTATGTAGGGGGTCGACACTACCTACGTCATTTTGGTTCCCCCTTCGAACCACCCAAACAGTTTTGAGTAATTTTAAAAATAATCATGTGTTCTATGAAATAAATCGATAGTAGCCTTTCAAATTGACACCTTGTGTAAATTTTATTGTCACTTTCGCGTCAAATTGCTAAGGCTATTAAATAAATTAAAGAAAATAGCAATACAAAAAAACAGCTCGTTTTTAGAATTTATTAACTAAATTTTATGTCAAGTATGAGGGATATTAAACAATCTAAATTCATTATGGACAATTAAAATGATTTTAATTCGTAAGCAATTTCATCATGACGGGATTAATCAAAATAGTAAAGGAATCCGTTTCCAAGCGAGTGTAGGGCAGTCACTCATTTTTTTTGGTGCTAAAACTGTAACAGATATCAAAAACTATAAAGATACAAAAAAAAACTTAATAATGAATGCCTGCGTCCGATTTGATTTTTTCAAAAGGTATTTGCCTTGTCATTAAAAAATATGAATACATTAATGTTGGGCCACCCTTGTTTTGTACACAACCGGTCTACTGATAATAACAATAATATGTCAAAATATGAGTTATACCCGTATAGAGTGTCATACCAAACAACATCCTAATCAATGTAAACGTTCTCTTGTTATAAGCAAATTTTGTTTTTTTTTCAAATTAACTTTGAAACTGAATACTGGCTAAACCAAATGCATTTGTATATAGATAAGTTTCGTTAAATCGTCTTTGTTTGATCCACCTAATCTGTGGTTAAGCCATTTCCACGTAATTTAGAGACACCCTGTATAACTATTTATTAACATAATTAAATTAACTTCTAATGAGTAATTTGTTTTTGAGCTTTGTGGTAACATATTTTAAAATCAATATTTGGGCAATTAATTAATTTTCCTGACAGTTCACTATGATATCTCAAGAAATTCTGAATTATTATCAATTCAATTTATTGCTCATATTAACTGATATACTGGTATTTTATACGTGTAATTTAACCTATATTCAATGAGCGATTCTTAAGATATTATGTCATTTAAGACTGAACGATTTCTTGGAGCAATTTTGAGTATTTCGCCAGTTTTCCTCATATCTTAATAATGATATCTCAAGAACGAGCTCATCAATATGAATATAATTAATCATTGCTAATGCTCGATAAATTGGCATTGCATGAGTGAAATTAAAATTATATTCAATGAATAGTTTTGAAGATATTTAAATTTTTGTTAGAATATGCGATATCTTTAATTTTTCTCATATTTAACTAACGATGTTTCAAGAACTAGCGTATCAATATAAATGAATTAATACTGATATTCGGTAATACACTGGTAATACTAAATATATGCTAGTGAATATCACAAGTGATTTTCATAATATTTTAAGTTTTGTTTGAATCGGCAATATATTTGGGCTATTTTAAGTGTTTCGCCAATTAGGCTCATATTTAATGTACGAAATTTCAAGAGCCACCGTATACACATTAATGTGAATCAATTCTGCCACTGCTTAATATAACGGCATCAGATGTTTAAAATTAAATTAATATTGATATTATATTGGTATTGTTATTGATATATTCAACGAGTGAATTTAAAGTTATTTCAGGATAAGTGGAAAATCATGACTAATTTAAGTGCATTTATAATTTTTTTCATATTTTATTAATAATATCTCAAGAACTAATGTATCAATATGAATGTAATTCATTTCTGCCATTGCGTGATATACCTACTAGGATTAAAGATGAATAACTAAATTCAGGTCTTATGAGCAATTCTTGAGATCCTTTTTTTACAAATTTATTAACCTGTTGAAAATATCTCAGGAATGATGTACAAGAATTTACACGTACATGTTTTTCGAATGATCAGTTATCATTTAATAAAAGAAGAATAAACATGCGTTTTGGTTTCCAATTATACTCGTAATTTACTATTATCACTTGTTACACAGTAATTATTACTATTAAATATAAAACTTATATTTGACACAATCGTTAAGGTAGTTCTTTTTCTAATCGTCGCCTTAACTTGACCCCATATTTAATATATAAATTTTCGCCATTTTACCTACTAATAATAGTAATAACGTACATAATATACTATATTTTCGTTGTCAAGAATCGCAGACTATATATTGAACTCGATCCAAAGATGCCACTGGCTCGCATTTTCTTTGAGATCCGCGACGTTTTTCTTTCATTGCTAGCTATACTTTGTTCATCAGCTTGTCTGAGTAGTAAACACTACTCACATTGGCATGTATGATGAATAAATCCATAATTTCTTGATTTGTATATTTATTAATTTTAATCTCGATTCTTTCGCGTTCAAAAATATTGACAGGTTGGAAAGGAATTTTGCCAGATTTGAAACAATGAATATTGATACTAGCCTACTGTGGTGCACGTGTGAATAGTACAGGAGTTATTCTATTGTGCAGAAATTCTTGGAGGAAACAAATTTCGAAATAACTCAAAAAGTAGTTGCTCTAGCTATAGGTTTGCACAATACTTTTTTTGAAGCAAATTGTCTTGCCAATTGCCATATGATATGAAATATTGGTCGTTCCATTTGAAAAAATTAAAATATGATGTTTCTAAGTGGGCACTGAAATATTGACATTTTTTAAATGCCTCTTGTCAAAATTGACAGATGTCAATTTTTTTAATTGTAGAGGAATATATTATTTACAATTAAGATGCAGCTCGTGTTTCTATATTGTTCCTACTAGATGTTATACGCATTTTTCAAAACGTATTTTTAATGTCAAAATTTGACAAATAAATTTTTGACTCAAAAACTATAAAAGTTAAGTAAACATAAGTTTATATGGGTATATAGGCAATTGAACAGGAAAACGAAAAATATAATAATATAGAGGGTATTTTATTTAAAATAACAAAGTTGGTAGCAATTTCCGGTAGAACCGGAAATGATAGACAGACGAAAATATTTTCGTTGAGGAGATCGTATTCAACCATGTAATGCTGATTTTGTTCAAATTTTTCCTCCACCAGGAACCCCGTAAACTTTTAATGGCCGTTATTCGTGGCTCACCCTGTATAGAAGAAACTTGCAAAAACTTTTAATTCAAAATATTTCAAGTATTATAGTTTCTTCTTTCTAGCTTTGATAGCTGTAAACTCGGAAATCACATCTTCAAAATTAATACTTTGTTAACAATCGTTAACATTGCAAGATTGTTTAGCCTCGTGTTGCTCATTGTGACCATAAGTAGTTTTTGATTCATTTTAATTTACTAAAGCTCCTCTCGCACGAATCAACGGATACGCAAATTGTCATAAATAACTATAGTGGGACAATGAGATTTGAAAGGGATTCTGTAAAATAACATTTCACGATGAATTTCAATAAGTCTACGGATACCCAATCAGACACTGTAACATTGGATGCTTTTAAATGTCTTCTCAACCTTGGTATCTCTTGGAGGAGTTCTGCTTCTGATACCTGTTTTTTTTACAATTGCGGTTGGGTGTCACCCCCAAACGGGTGACACCCGGTGCCCCCACACCCCTTAGCTACAACGCTGCTTCACATGAGTACTCCGGTTCTCACTTTCATGTAAGGACTCTTCTCCTTCACATGAGTACCATAATTATAAAGGACACAAGGACCCACCTATCCTTAATGCAATTACTGTATTTATAAAGGTCACAAGGTCACACCTCTCCTAAATGTAATTACAGTAGTTATAAAGGACACAACGGAATACCTCTCCCTAATGCAATTACTGTAGTTATAAAGGACACAAGGACATACCTCTACTTACTGCAATTACTGTAGTTATAAAGCACACAAGGACATAACTATCCTTAATGTAATTACTGTAGTTATAAAGGACACAAGGACATACCTCGCTTTAATGCAATTACTGTAGTTATCAAGAATACAAGGACATACCTCGCCTTAATGCAATTACTGTAGTTATAAAGGACACAAGGACATACCTCTCCGTAATGTAATTACTGTATTTATAAAGGACATAAGGACATACCTCGCCTTAACGCAATCACTGTAGTTATAAAGGATCAAACCTCTATGTAATGTGAGCATTTAATCTAATTGCATATGTATACGATTGCATAAGATAGTGATTTATTCTTCAGTTATAATTTAATATTGTCACAAATTAGTGCCATTAAACTAATATTAATATTTGATGTAATCTCTTGTAGAACCACTCTTATAAATGACTTGCTAATATATTTCTGTATGAAAGCCATAAATTATACTGCGTAGTAAATATCTGGTTTACAGCATCCCCTACATAAACATCCGATAAATAAAAGATAAGTCTCAAAAGTGGTGTATTTATAAGAAAGCGAGTCGCATAAAGCATACAAATAACGCGAGCGGTCAGTTATTTTGAATGCTTTGGCTCTCAGGTTAATAAAATCGCGGGGAATCGGAAAAATCGCTAAAAGGATTTCCCTCTAACAACCGCAAGCTTCGATATGAAATTCTGCCCGTAACAAACGGCAGGTATTAAGGAAGGCCCGTTTTCCGGCGCGGCGGGAAATATTTCCTCAATAAAACTTAAAAACGTCCGAGCCTTTCGCATATTCTCGCATAATAGTTGGCGCCAAATGAACGAATAAATTCCGACGTCACCGCCTAATAAAACGAAACGAATTCGGCGGAATTGCGGCCTCAGATTCTCCTTAATCCGCGGTTTCAATTTGTTCGTTTTCGCCGATAAGGAGGGCGAGGCGTGTGCACCTGACCTCGCATGTCTATGGTCTCATTTTCGCCTAAATGCGCGATCATCGGATGCGAAACCTCGATTATTCGGTAAACACGGACGCTTAGAGGCTGCATGCCCACGAATATTTTAAAATTGGATTACCCTCGGCGTCCTGGATTGCAGCCCCCGTCGACATCATCCAGGTGAGCTTCAGTAAATTTAAAACTACTCAAACGTATTAAGTTTTGCATAAGGTTGTAGATTAATTTGAAAATTATTCTGTTATTTACCTTATTCGAGGAATGTCCTCAGAAACGGAGATGGGTAAATTGTATGTACCTGAAACAAAAATATAAAAATTAAATTAGTTATTTTCTAACATGAATAATAGATTAAAATTAAATATATGACCGCATAAGAATTTAATATCCCTCGTACATAATAACACTGCTTATGTAATATGTATGGTGAATATTGTATATAACATATTACATCAAGTTATCAAGTTGTTGCAAGCAATTTTTTTAAAATGTTATCATTTTTGGGGCGCAAGTTAGACACTTGCCACATGCTCTGCATACCCTCTTCACTCGGACTGTATGTACATAAATTCATATGATTAGAGCGTATTTGATCTAATGATGTTCTTCCAAGCTGAACCACTCTATTAAACCAAAATACTGGAGCTGGGTTCATTAAGTTTCTTATAAATAAATTACGTTTTATCTAAGGTACAGTGCATTATGCCGTTCTGATCTTGATTAGGGTGGCTCATTGTGAGCGGCGGTATTTTGTCCGGTCGCATTTATGGGGCCTGCGAACTAAGAGAATGGCGATATCAAAGGGAAACAGGCACTATACAGTCTTGTTGTTTCTATTATGCCAGCCAATGGCTCCGATGACATCGTGTTGAATGCCATCGATTCAATCTGTAGGGAGATCGCAGACATTGTTATCCTCCCCCAATTTATTTCTCATGCATGCGTATGCCCGATAATGCAATCGTAAAATTACATGCAGACTGGCAGACATATTTTTATAAAATTTAAAAAATGATAAATTTAAAATTGGGGGAAAAAAATAGTGGACGAAGTAAAATTTTTTATCATAAATTGTAGAAATTTCAAAAATAATTTAGTATCATAAATTAAATCATTTAGATTAAAATTAGATAACATTACATGTAGACTGGCAAACAAATTTTTAGTATTATAAAGTTAAACAAATGTAAATGAAAAATTTGAACAAAAAAATCGACATTTGACACAGGAATAATTTAGTATTCATATCTCATTGCCAAATTAAAGAATTATTCACTCGGAAAATAGATAAAATAGATATTTTATGAAGAATTTAGTATTTTAAATTAAATAAACTAAAAGGAACAGATTCAAAGAAAGAAGTGGATAGTTTTGTAAAGAAAGATATAGGAGTAGACACAAAGATAGCCAAGACATATATGATAAACGAAGGCATGAAAGCAGAGATGATAGTAATTGAAATAGAGTCACGAGAGAACAAGAAAGAAATCATGAAAACAAAAAGTAACAAACTGCGAAAATATACATGGATAATGATTTAACAATAGCCGAAAGAGGCACACAGAGGGAAACCAGAAGCATTGCTAAAGAAGAGAGCAACAAAGGCAATAGACTAAAAGTGGGGTGTAAGAAACTAGTTGTAAATGGAACTGAATACAGATAGAATCCAGAAACAGACAGGCTAACAGAGGTCGGAAGTAGGGACAGTTCAAAAAACTAAAAACAAAAGAAATACCCGGGCAACGAAAACAAAAAACAGAAATATAGAGTATAGGAACCTGGAACATCAGAGAATTACGAGGGAAAGAAGACAAGCTCATAAGAGAAGTAAAATAAGAAATACTTGCCACAACGGAAACGACAAAATAAGGGTAAGGGATACAAAAATCTGGAATGTGGATCAGTTTTAATAGCACACCAAAATGACCTCGTATCTATACGAATTTCAGCAAATGAAGTAACGTGACAATTTTTGTTTTGTGCTTTTATGCATATTTTCAGTTTTAAAGCTTATAATTGCTTTAATGCATTTTTTGTGCATATTTCCTTATTTTTTGTGCTTATTTGCTTGTTTCTCAATTTTATAGCATATTATTTATATTAGCTAGGAATATATTTTGTTGCACATTATTGTGATGAGAATTTAGTATTAATATTACTCCGTTACGTCTAGAGTGCTTTGTTATCACAAAATCATCAACAAAGCGAGCGTGCGTACGTGATATTTGGTAAACAAAGCTTGATTATTTCGGGGATTGTCCTATTTTTACGTGCACAGAACGCATCTGAGGCAAGTGTGCCATCAATTCAGTCAAATTTATCTCAATCTTCAGTGCGTTGTGCTTGTGCCTTGTGTGTATTACGGGTTTATGAGTTTTCTTGTATAAAATGCCGAAAGTAAAACCTTCCGTCGATGAATGGATACCTGGACATTCTGAATTAAAATATGAGAATGGCAAATTAATTTGCAGGGCTTGTATCAAACCGGTAAGTTTTATTTTGTGTTGCTATTGGCCTAGGTACAGGCATGTATTATGTTGTAGATTAACTGCGAGAAAAAATTGAACATAACACAACATATCAAAACAACAGTTCACCTCGAAAATTTAAAAAAACACAAATCTGCAAGCAGTGCCCTAAGTACGCAGCAAACTATTTCCGAGTCTTTTGCAAGTTCTTCTACACAGAATGAAAAGGAATTTTACTTTGATTTATGCAATACGATAGCATCTTCTACCATTCCGTTGAAAAAACTAGATAATAGTATGTTTAAATCTTTTTTACAAAAATCCACCAGTGGACATATTCCTGCCGAATCAACCATTCTCAAAAAATATGTCGAGCAAGTATATAAACACACTATTGAGGAAATAAAAAAGATAATTGGCAACAATTACATATGGTTCTGTGTAGATGAAACTACTGATTCATGTGGTCGGTACATCGCCCATTTAATGATTGGAATATTAAACGAAGAGTCCACCTATGCATTTTTAATTAGTTCAAAGCAGTTAGAAAAAACAAATGGCAATACCGTTGCCCAATGCGTTCACGATGGAATAACACTTTTTTTTGCCAAACCCCGTACCAAATGATAAATTATTATTGATGCTTTCTGATGCCGCTGCATATATGTTGAAGGCGTATTCTAATTTAAAAGTATTTTATGAGCAATTAATGCATTGCACCTGTTTGGCACATGGTTTTAATCGAATTGCTAAAACAATTATACTGCAATTTCCCCTGGTCAATGATTTGATAAAAACCGGGAAGAAAATGTTCCTAAAAGCTCCACTGAGAGTTGAAATGTTTAGGGAAAAAATGCCAAATGTACCTCTTCTCCGGCATCGGTTATAACTAGATGGGGCAGCTATTACTATTACTAGATGCTGCCTGCTATTATGCCGACCATTTCGATTCATTTAAGGAGCTTGTGTTCGAGTTTCCCGAAATTGTATCAGAGGCAATTAAAGAATGCCACAAAGTTTAGTAGCATTTCTAAAAACCAGCTACAGTTTCGTAAGCAAAAGCGATGGATAAACTCCAAGCAAAGGACACAACTTTGGTAGATGCTGTTCAAATAGTTGAAGATTTTAGGAACGACGTCTCAAACGTACGAGGATCAATAGGAGAGATTATTAAAAAAATGTAATGCAGTTTTGTCAAAAAATAAAGGGTTTGGCGAGTTACAAAACATATCAACAGTTTTAAAAGGAGATTTCGTGGAAGATTTGCAGGTAAATATTACAATTTTGCCCAAATTTAAATATGCACCGATTGCAAGTGGGGATGTGGAGAGAAGCTTTTCACACTTAAAAAATGTGCTCAGTGATAGGAGAATGGGATTTTCCGTTGAAAATTTAGAAAAACATTTATTTATTAGTTCATTTAGAAATGAGTAGAAATCATTATTTGTTATTAATTATTATTGTTATTAATATTAATCATCAAAACCTATGTTATTAAAATATTACTTTTATCTACCTATAGTGCGTTCTTGTTAATAAAATTATGTTTTGTTTTGTTTTTCTGTATTTTCGTAAAAAATAAAATATGCCTTTTCATGCTTTTTCTGCGTTTTTGTGCTTATTCTAATCTTAATGTTATTTTATATGCTTATTTTCTAAGATTTTTATGCATTTTTAAGCGCTTATTTTGTAAGTTTTTATGCTTATAAATCCGCGCTTTGATTATGAACATAAGTACCTTATATAATATATTACCACTATTAACGGTCAAAACAGTCGTATTGATTATATTTTATTTATATTTGTTTATTATTACATTTAATTATAAATAATAAGTAGATATTTTAAACATTCCACTATTTTTTTAAAATAATTTTTCATTTGTACAGTTCTTCTATTTTATAATAATGAAAGTTTGTGTACCACTCTTAATAAACGATTAGCAAAAAAAAAATTTTACATACTCAATTTTGTACTAAATTGTAAGAATTACACTCATATTCAAGTTTAATTAATATTTTTAATTCCATTATCAACTATATTTATCAACTATTGTAATCAATAGCAGCAACAATGCAAGTTTTCTTGGCATACGAATACTATTTATATATTTTATATATTTGTTGTCAACAGAGCATTACGCTATAAATAGAAATAAATTGCTTCAGGCATTAAATTCATACCGGCCATTTGTTCCGTCTAGCCTGGCAATAATTGAGACAAATGACGAGCGGAATGTGAAAAACAAGTAATTTAGTCCATTGACATATTATTTAGGTTGCCACTTGGTCGATTCGGTGGAGCGCTGAGGTGCAAAAACCAAGGAGGTCGACGATCAATCACGCTCCTTATGTGTACGTACTTAGTTTTCGGGACATTTAAAGGTAAAGAATTGCGCTTAGGCGGTGTTAAGAAATGGGCCGCTAAAGGGGCGCTACAACAAGTAAAAACGAAACAGTTAATCGTATTTCTAGAAGGGAACGTGGAAGTTGCAAAAAAGTTGCTGCAACGTACATTTATTTTGCATTTTCCAGCTGCAATACTGAAAGGCAATCTGGAAATGCGAGATAAATGCATGTTGCAATTTAAAAGAAATATCGTCTGTCAATTAGTAAAAAAAGGGTATGCATTTTTTTAAATGCAATTTTCAAACCATTTTGTTAAAAGAAAAATGTTTTTCATTTATACACTCAGATGCAAAAAAAGCGGGTCCTTAGAATAAAATTTTTAGGGTTTTACAATCAAAGAGACCGTCAGGATGTAGAAAGTAGCAACATATGGTACATATTATTTTTTTAATGAACATTAATAAGCGAAAACGATAATGTACGTATACACGAAAGAAAATGCATTTCTGCAAAATAAACTTAACAGAGATTAATAATGAAAATGACAGTTCGAAAACAAAATCGAAAACAAACAAGTCAAAACCCAGTAGCCACCTTGATCCTCATTCGGCATTATCCTTGATGGATAATGCCGAATGAGCAATAGGTACTGAAGAACGCATACTTTAAAATGTTATTTTCACTTATTAAATAAACTGATAAGTATCATATGTTGTTTTTTTCTACATCCTGATGGTCACTTTGATTGTAAAACACTAAAACTTTCATTCCAAGGACTATACCAACATCAAAATTTTTTAAAAATGAGTTTTTTGCAAACAACGACCCAATGACCCGGTTTTTTTGCATCTGAGTATAATTACACGAGAGCTTTTTTTGTCGAAGTAAACTTGACATTTCAACGAGAATTTTGCCTTTGAAAAATTTACGAATCCGTAGGACGTGTAATTTTTTTTTTATAGTTTTTGAGTTAAATTGCCTAAAGGCAACAAAACTCAAATTATAAATGTCAAGTTTACTTCGACCCAAAAAAAAGCTTAAGTATAATTCGGTAAAACAATTTAATGAATTCGTAAATCACTAAATTAACAAAGGAGATGTAAACAAAACAGCGTAAATTGTCACCAAATTGACGTAGTTGAATTCACAGTATTACGAGGCACATTATTGTTGATGGCTTTTCCAATTTCTCCAATCGAAGACTCTCCAAATCGCGACATTTCCACACATTAGAAACTTTTCTGACAACGCAAGTTTGAGGAAAATTTCTTTACAATATTGGTTGTGTACTAGAATCAGACGCTTTGAAACGTTATGTTCCGTTTTGTCGCTGGAAAAGTTAGGGCAAACGGTTTTCGCTGTCATAATAACAAAAACACCGCTGGTTATCGGATTTTTAGTGTATGAATTAAATTGTCACAAATAAAAATGGAACAGTTAAATTGTTTTACTAGAAAAGAACATAAAAGTTACAATAAAGTTGTTGCAATATACACTTATGTTGCATCTTCCCCAAAATCCATTTTTTTAAAGAAAATGTGTGTTGCAAATTAAAAGATTTATCGTCTCTCAATTAGTAAAAATATACGGATTTTTTAAAATTGAATTTTCTCACTTGGGAAAATGTTTGTCCTTAAAAGAAAAATCATAGTTTTAGTATTGCAACTGGAAAATTTATATACATGTAAGTATATTGCAATTTAACAAGACAATAGAACTCCTACACTTGGTAAGCAAAAATTAAGGATTTTTTAAAGAGAATTTACCCAGTTTATTATTGAAATAGAAATTGATTTTTAAATTAAAAAAATAATAAAACACACATAATTGTATCTCTAGAATGGATGATAATAGTAAACGAATGTGTTTTAGTATTGCAACCGTAAAATTCAAAATAAATATATGTTATAATTTAAGAAGAAAATTGAACTCTTGCAATTAGTAAACAAGTTCAGAAATGTTTTGTTTTTAAATGTAACCGGAAAATTCATACTAAATGTACATTGCAATGTAACCAGAAAGTGAAATTCTTTCAAATGATGAAGATATATAAAGGATTTAAAATCTAGTTTATTGTTGATGGAAAAAAAGTTATTTTTAAAATGTGTTATCTTTTAAATTTAAATATTATGTTTATTTGACAAAATACATAACATAACATAGGTAATATCGGTATACAAACATTAGCATGATTATGGAATTTTATTATTAAGTTTCTAAATTATTTCCTTTAGTATGCATTTTGTTAACCACTTCATATTGAAAATGATAGTTATTATTGTTAAATATTTAATAAAATATTTAATAATAACAATATCAAAATATAATTTTTACTCGTTCCCAATATATGGAACGCTATGAGCTATTTTACACAAAGCATGCATTGGATAAATTCCAAATTATCGGGTAACTAAATACGTAAAACTACATGCAATTTACATTGAAATTGCAATAGGATTTAATTTACTGTATAATTGTTTATATCCTAATATTTTATTAATAAATATATACACATACAAATAAAAATAAATTATATTCCTGGTAGGCATTATTTTATTTGAACCCATAAATTTTCATCGATCTAAATACGTATGTACGTAGAATTTCATTTAGTAATAACTACGACTTCAGATTGGTCGGATTTTTCATTGTAGCTACAACGCAGAAAAAACATGTTCTACCACCGTCTTGCAATCAATCGTTTTGTAACCTACACGCATGCCAGAAAATGGATGATTCCTTTAGTGCCGATGGTTACTGTGTAACGAATAATAATACTGGAATATTACATTCCCGGCCTAGGCCGGCAATGAATGACAGTTCGGCATTTGCAGGAAATAATTTATTCTTATATCTTCCATATTTTCACGAAACTTGCAAAAATTCTAAATTATTGCGATGGGAGAAACAATACCATATGCGGTTCGTACATAAAGTGCCTTTCCGGCCTCTTTGGCTTGATACACTCGTCTGATAGCTCGGGCAATTGAATTCCAACGGTAATTGTCAAGATTTGTTATAGTTTCACCTGTAGGTGTTAATATTTAAAATTTTAACTGTATCTGTCGTAATCTGCGAAGTTTTTATCATCAGCTGTGAAAGTCTCTAAACCTTTTAACTCCAAATGTCGAAATTTGCTAATTTTATTGAACTCGTCAAATATTTTAAATATTCATATGAAACTGTATCCAAATTGGTTATATTTTCAACTGAAACTATTAAAATATGTTATATTTTCAACGGCAATTGTCAAAATTTGCCTGTAACTGACAAAATTTATAGTATTTTCGACTGTAGCTTGCTAATTTGTATATTTATGATATTTTGAAATGTAGCTGTCGATATTTCTGATATTTTGAAATGTAGCTGTCAAGTTCATTATATTTTGAACTGTAAATGTCATATTCGGTAATATTTTCAACTGCAACTATCAAAATCTGTCATATTTTCAACTGTAGTGTTAAAATTTTTAATTGTATCTATTATATATTTTGAATATCTCTCTTATGACTTATGTAACCCATTCCGGGAATAGCACTAATTAACTTTTATTATTATTATTAAAATGTATTATTTGTTTAACGCTAACTGCCAAAATTAGTCAAATTTTCAACTGTCACTGACAATAGTTGTCATATTTTTAATTGTATCTGTCGATACGAAGCATATTTTCAACTGTAACTATAGAAATCTGTAATATTTTTAACTGTAATTGTTAAAATTTATCATATTTTTAATTGTAACTGTGAAAAGCTGTCAAGTTTTTGTCATCAACTGTGAAAGTCTTTGAAATGTTTAAAGACGTGTCGTAATCTGCCAAATTTGATGACTCGTTAAATCTGTTTAATTTTCATTTGAAACTGTATCCAAATTTGTCATATTTTCATTTGGAACTGTCAAAATTTGTCAAATTTCCAACGGTAATTGTCAAGATTTGTTATATTTTCAACTGTAGCTGTCAAATTTTGAAATTTTAACTGTAACTGTCCTAATCTGCGAAGTTTTTGTCATCAGCTGTGAAAGTCTCTTGAATACATTGAAGAATAATCGTAGAAATATATTTAATCATCATTCATGCAGGATTGGAGGGTGGGTGGGTGGGCACAAGTACAATCATCCCCCCCACTCTTAGCATCGACGATTATAATTATATCTTTTTTGAACACAAATTTTATATTTTCCAATAAATTTACAATTCTCTATATAATTATTTATTTTATTAGTATAATACTGGAATATTACATTTCCGGCCTAGGCCGGTAATGAATGATTCCTCGAGATTTGCAGGAAATAATTTCTTCTTATATCTTTCATATTTTTACGAAACTTGCAAAAATACAAAATTATTGCGATAGGAGAAACAATAGCATGTGCGGTTCCTACATGAAGTGCGTTCCCGGCCTCTTTGGCTTGATGCACTCGCAATCATCATTTATGCATATATTATTATCTGAGCTTTGTGAACCGATCATTATTATTGATTAAATATTTATTTAATTAATATTGTATGCAATATTGAAGGGTAGGTGGGAGGGTGGATAGGTGGGCATAAGTACAATTATCCCCCCACTCTGGGCACCGAAGATAATAATTATATCTTTCTTGAACACAAATTTTAAATATCCCAATAAATTTACAATTCTGTATATAAATATTTTTTATGAGTAAAAATTTGATAGTTATATTTGTACAATAAGATCACAAAGTGGTACATTGTTGCTCTTGGGCGAAATATGCAATTCCCCGAGAGCAACAGTCTCACTTTGCGCTCGAATTACACACGCAAGTTTTCCTACAACTTATTGTTTTATAATATAATCGTTAATTATGCGTATTCCAGGATACAATAATTATGATTGCCTTTTTAAATGTCATGTAATTGATTGACCGATGAGGTTAAAGACGTGATATTTGCGAAAACGTCTATACTTCCACTATTCGCAAGCGACAATGTGTATACGCGAACTTTTCGCTTGTTGTCAATAGTAACGCGCGATAACGTGACGGTCCTCGGAAAACGTCAAATTTTCGCTCGCATTAGCAAGCAGAAAGACCTACTATGTGTGTCAATTGTAGGATTTTTTATGGAATAAATTTACAATTTTGCATCATAATTGTGATGATTCCTAATGCTGCTGAATCACGTTGTATAATAGTTATAGTGTGCCTATCCACCCACCCTAGAATTTAAATGTCTTCCAAAGTATGGAGCATCAAATTTCTTATAATGACTACAACTTGAGATTCCTACATTACATTGAAGCATAATCGTAAAATAGTATATTAAAATGCCAGTTGCAGAAGGCATCTATTCAAGCACGAATATAAATTTTTTATAAAATTGAGGAACAAATGGGTGCTTGAAAGACCTTCTGCAACGAGTGTTTTATACTATTTTTTCTATTTTGCCGCATCATACTATTTTATAAATTAAAAAAATGAAAATTTTAAATCTAGGGGATTTTTCGGTGGTTGGTGACACCAACCGTGTCACGGTAGTGCGGTGGTAACTTACATGGTGTCACTATTAATTCTCAATACAAATCGCTTGTAACTGTTAATGCGTATAATAATTGTACTTCCCACGGTAGTAATTTTAATTAAACTTCGTTTTCATTAATTTGCTCTTCTCTGTGAAATTTATTTTTTGACGTATGTCAGTTGAGAGTTCAACGTCAACCGTCAACTCTACCACTACCAACATCAATGCAGTAAATTTTACTAGTCTATTCTAGCACACCAACCGCTTATTCTAACACTCAAATGACATCATTTCGGTGCTAGAATCGAGTAATTCTAAACGCAAAATAGAAAAATATATTTAATCATCATTGATGTAAGATTGTAGGGTGGGTGTTCACAAGAACCTATAATCATCTTCGTAACTCTGGATATCGACGAAAATAATTATATAATTTTGAAAACAAATTTTTCAGAATATTAGTAATTATGCATCAATGTTGTGATAATTATTGTTTCTGTTGCATCAAGTTAGAGGATGGTAATACACATTTTAAAATATAACTACGTATCGTATAGATTGAAAGTTATTGAATTTCAATAACCTGTTGGTGGTTTGTTTTAATTTAATTACATTTCGTATGTCAATATGTTATAAATATTTACATTTTCTCATATTTGTTCAATGTTTGTACTGCAACCTATATTTTGTGTTCGCCACTGTTTGGGTGCTAATAAATTCATGCAGCTTGTGACCTACATAAATTGTATGTAGTAATATCGATGAGTATATCTAAAAAATATATATATTTTTGAGAATTAATGAAAATGTCGTTCAAAGTTTAAAACAGTTTAATATACAAACATATTTAGATTCATACAAATCTGACATATTTTGGAATATCTCCAAATTACTAAAATTATGATTAGGTGTATAAAATATACGCATATAGCAAATTAAAAATTGAATGTGTGAGCTGAAAAAGGGATACATTCCTATAGAGTAAAATTTTCTGAAACGTTTTTTTTGTTTGGAAAATCATATTGTATTTCAAGAAAAGTTGTAATTGATAATTTGTAGGTATAATTGATATAAACCCACTGATAAAAGATATACCGAGTGTGCGGGATAAGGGGAAACATAGGAATTTAACATGTAAAATTAAATATGTGTAATTATTAGCTCCCCTAATAATTTTAGAGAAAAATCGCAAAGACAGTCTGGTAATGGACCGTTAAGATATGAATTAAAAAAATGTATGTTTATTTTTAATATTTTTGGAATAAGTCTCTTTATCAACTTACTCAATGAATTGTGACATGGTTTTGGGAAGTTTTCCATATTCCTTAGACTCCTAGTACACACAACTGTGCGGTCCGTATTCAAAGTCACTTTAAAGTTCATAATGGATATGGGAACGCCTCACTCCGGATTCCCTTGTTTGTGCGATGCGTATAATACGTCAAATTCACGAGCCTGCATTGTTTTTTTGTCGAGAACACATTGAACACACACGTGCTAGGTGCTAGTTAATTCAGTGCCATGGCGACAACAAGTAAGTATTTTTATTTTCAATTATTGGTTTATTTTAATTACTCCAGATTGTAGATTACGTTTGTTGATTAGTTTTACATACATTGTAAGTTTTAAAACATGTAGATTGAGGTAACGTTACCATGTAATTAAGTACACAATTTGATTTTCACAATTGTGAGCTCCAGGAGCCTACTTGTTTCGTTTTTCCGACATAGTCAACAAAAAATATTTTTAATTCTGCAGAAACCAGTGGTAAGATTGATTTGGAGCATTTTGCAAACAACCCCGAAGTGCTCTACATGTTGGTGGACGAGATTGGATCAGATTTTGATGTCGATGAGGAACAAGACGACTGCCTTTCGGAAGCAGATGGCCAAGAAAATTACGTAGGCGAAAGTGATACTGCAATAATTGATGACAAAAATTGAGAATTGCCAGAAAATGAAGACGAAAGTGAAGAAGTAACTCGGAGTAGCGATGATGAAATACCTCTGTCAACAATGTTTCGTTGGGCAATAGGTTCCTTCCAGAGTCTGACCGCACCGTCAGATGCCGATTCTATTCAAGGCGAAGTACTCACTCCATGGAAATATTTTTATAAATATTTGAATTATGACTTTTTTGAACTTGGTACTCAATGCACAACCCAGTACTATCTACAGCAAAATGGAAAGTCGATTGTTGTAACTGCCCAAGAGATGAAAGAGTTTTTGTGTTTACACGCTCTCATTGGCTACTTAAAATTACCGAAAATTCATATGTACTGGGTTTCAAAATATCAATGTCCGATGGTTGCAAATATTATGGCTCGCGACAGATTTTATTCGTTAAGGGTCAATTTACACGTGGTTGACAATCTTAGCTTTTCTGATGAAGAGCAAAAAAATAACAGATTGTGGAAGGTTCAGCCTATGAATGATGTAGTGAGAAATCGATGTCATGCTATTGTCAGAAAGCAGAATTCAGCATTTTCTGTTGATGAGCAAATGATATAATTCTTGGGTAGATGCCCAGTGCGTCAATATTTAAAGAATAAACCAAGGCCGGTATGACTTAAAAATTTTGTCGTAACTACATCTGATGGCACAGTTTTGGATTTTGAAATATATCAAGGTCTAACCACCCCACTAATAAAAATAGAGTTAGGATTAGGAACATCGGTGATCATTAGACTCTCACAGACTTTGCCTGAAAATAGTTTTTTCAATATGTTGACCGATATTTCTCAACTTTAGGTCTAATGAATGTATTGAGCAATTTAAAAATTTATGGAACTTTCACTATTATGGGCAACAGAATAAAAGGATTAAATTTCAAGAAAGATACGGAAATGAAAAGAGGGGAATCTGAAGAAATTATTAGCACTGATAAAAATATTTGATAAAAAAACAAAATGGAATGACAACAAAACTGTGCTGATGATTTCAACAGCTTTTGCTAAAGAGCCAGAGTGTCTTGTATAAAGATGGGATAAGACACAAAAACAGTGGGTAGAAGTAACTTGCCGTAGAGTAGTGAACATGTATATTCGATGGATGTGTGGAGTGGACATCTGCGATCAGATGATAGAATATTATCGAACATTCTTTAGAACGAGAAAATGGACATTCAAAGTAATATTGCATCTCTTTAATATTTCCATTGTAAACAGTTGGATGGAATACAAACGAGATTGTAAAGATATTAAAACCAAACCTATGAAACTTCTCGATTTCCGACTTAAGCTTGCGGAATACTTGACTGCTGGGTCCAAGAAAAGATTAACTGAAGACGAGGCAGATACCGGAGATGAAGAAGAACGGATTGCAGTGGAAAACGAAAGAAAGAAAAGAAAAACGCCTGCAGCTTTGCCATGCAAAGATAAGCGTTACGACGGGTTTGAGCATTGGCCTATTGCCGATGACCTCAAAAATCCTGTCAGCTGCCGAATGGAAAATTGTATAAGTCGTTCATGAGTTCGCTGTACGAAGTGTAATGTATACTTATGTTTTGGCAAGCATTAGAATTGTTTTCTGAAATTCCATTGTAATAAATAATTTAATGTCACATTTGTGACTATGACTATTTGACTCCCAAGACACACAATTGTGACTATCCTTAAATACCCAGTAAAAATCGTTAAAAAAATAATCCAAAAATTCAGTGACGTTTTCAAACCATTTAACCGCGAAAAAGTTGACCAGTAACTTTTAATTCAACTTTATTCAACTAAGGATAAAGAATATTGGCGAAGAAACGCCAGAAAACGTATACATTGGAAAACTCATTACCTCTGATGCCCGATACTTGAATGGGCCATACTATTGAACGTCGTAATTAATCATCTTTTGGAGCGCCTCTAAACTCGTCCGTCGCATAAATCTTTTAAATAAACAATTATGACCGTTTCCCTCGGTTTATCTGCGCGCCCCTTCCGTTTATCTCCCCGGAAAGGATGGCGATACATTTTTCATTGCGCTTTATGGCGGCTAGATGGCGCTTCAATATTTCAGAAGCGCAGCCTTCCTTGGCGCGCATTGATACAATGATATATTCCTGCTGTCTATTATATATTTGGACGGCAATTTTTAAATTTCTCTCCCCCGAATGAGGCTGTATGCATAAAACGGAGCGGTTGCTCTCAGGTTTGTCCTGCACGTTCCCGGATGAAAAAAATATTATCCTGCTGTGCATATGTTTGCCTTCTAAATTATTTAAAGGGGCTTATCGTACACCATCACTTTTCATTTTGGTACGAAAATTAATAATTAATTGGGCCCCCTGAAATGCAGTTTTAGTTCGCCCCGTGTGCGTCTGGTTAATAATATGCACGCGATGTAAATCAAGCGGGAACATTAATCTCAATATTTGCAAAACCAAAACTTCCCATCCATACTGAAGTATAATGTATAATCTCCTGTGGGGGGTGGAGGAGCTTCCGTTTCAAAATTGGATTTACCAAGGGGGTGGGGGCGGAACGCGTCCCGACTATTTTTTCCAGCCGCCGCGGACTCTCCCCTGATCGATCAAATCGGGTATGATGGGGATTCGGGGGGAAGATGTGCTTAAGAGGGCGCTTTAGCATTCCGCGTCCGTGCGCAATTTGCCGGTCCGCCGCCCCTGCAAAAATTACGCGGCCGCCCCCCTGGGTGTCCCCCCCGACCGGCCGGAATTAGCACGTAATCAATTGTTTGATGCCTGCGAGCCTCCTCCTCGGATGACGCCCGAGTATGAATTTTAAGAATGGCAAACATAATCAAGGCTTTCTCTTTCGGCCCTTTCTTTATTACATCTGAATATATTCATTCTAAATTCAAGTACTTTGGAACAAGCTTTATAATGAAACTCAATTACAATTAAATTTCTTTATAAACGTACATACCTAAACAGGTTACTTTGTACTTAAAGATCACAAAGACTAAGTACATATTTTAAATAATTTATATAATCGAAAACAAATGTTCAATTTATACTAATTTTGTATGCATTATTAAGACAGCAAAATTTACCTTTGGTATCAATAATGTGGATGTATTCGTCAAAACTCCACCAACTAGTCTATATGGAAGAAAGGTCATGAGTAAAATACCAAAATCGGAACTGCTCACATTAGATGAGGAGTGGGAAGCAATAAAAACAACGATACTAGAGACTGCAAAGACAGTGTGTGTAACATGTAAACAAAGCAACTATAAGAAACAAACAGCATGGTGGACAGAAGAGATAAAGCAGCAGATTAAAGTCAAGAAAGCGAGATGGGAAAAATATATGCATACGAGAACATCGACCAGATATGAGGCCTACAAAACCCAACGAACAAAAGTGAAAAAGATGATACTGGAAGAAGAGCAGAAAGTGTGGGAAGACTTTGGTGTAAAGATGGAAGAAAAGGCTAAAAGCAACCAGAAGGTATTTTATAGTATGCTGAAAAGTCTAAGGAAAGGTAAACGGGAAGAGCTCATAAGAATAAGCCACGACGAAGGCAATTTATTAAGGACAGAAGAAGAAACGATGGAGCGATGGAAAACGTACATCAATAAGTTACTAAATCAGGATTATGAACCAGACACAAACACAGAGGCAATACCAATCAGAAATAGATCAACAGTGGATATAATATTAGAGGACGAAGTGGAGGAAGCTATCCAAGAACTCAAGGCAGGAAAAGCTGCAGGCATTGACAGATTCGCAGGGGAAATGATTAAGAACATAGGAGGTGAGGGAAGAAGGCGATTACATGCGTTCATTAACAGAGTATGGAGAGAAGAGCAAGAGACCAAGAGAGTGGACAATAGGAATGATTGTGCCAATCTTAAAGGCCGGGAAGGAAACAAAGTGTAAAAATTATAAAGGCATTACACAAATAGGAACGACAATGAAGATGTACGAGAAAATTGTAGAAAAGCGAATTAGAAAAACAGTAAAAACCAAACTGTCCAAAGCACAGGGCGGATTCAGAGCTGGGAGAAGTGTGCATGACTAGATATTTACTCTGAAAACCATAATTAATAGGACTTTGGAAAAGCAGAATAGTTTATACATTGCGTTTTTAGACATGGAAAAGGCCTTTGATAGAGTTACCCGCAACAGGATCAGGAACTAGTCAAAGTAAGCCAAAGAATATATAAAGAAACAAAAAATGTTGTCATATCAAGAAACAGAAAATCTAATGAGTTCATAACAAAGCAGGGAGCAAGGCAGGGAGGTAGTTTGAGCCCCTTGCTATTCATAATTTATATGGACTAAATAATAAAAGACGCCTGCAAGGAAACAAAACCAGAAAACATCGGATATAGAAATATAAGAAGAGTGCAAATACATCAATGCGCGTTCGCCGATGACCTAGCAATATTGGCAAACAATCAAGATGAACTGAAGAAGAACCGAGAAACATGGAATCGGACACTGAAAAAATACGGAATGAGGATAAATCTGAAGAAAACAGAAGTGATGGCAATATCAAGAGAACCTATACAGATGGACATAAAGGTAGACAACACACCAGTAGAGCAAGTTAAAGAATACAAATACCTAGGGGTCATTTTAAATGACAAAGGACAACAAGGAACGGACATTAATAACCGAATTAGCAGTGCCAATAAACTATTCTACACTATACGCAAATACCTAACAGGGAAGAAGGAAATAAAGAAAAAGACGAAAATGAAAGTGTACAAGTCAGTCGAGAGGCCAGTCCTAACATATGGAAGTGAGACGTGGGTACTTAATGAGAAACAAAGAAGCAAGATACGAGCGGTAGAAATGAAATACCCTAGAAGAGTATATGGAGTCACCCTATGAGACAGAATTAGAAGCTAGAAAATCAGGAAAGAACTAGATATTAAGGGCATAGAGGAGTACAAAGAAGAAATACAGCCAGGATGGTGGGAGCACATGCACAGAATGAGGGCGAGTACGCAAGCAAGAGTAGTGTGGGACGCGAAAATGCAAGGAAGAAGAACAAGAGGACGACCAGCGAGAACTTGGGAAGACGCGGTAGAAAATATACTCATAAAAAAGGACACCTTGAGACAAGAAGCGATCCAGATGACTAGAGACAGAAAGACGTAGAAGCAATTCATAAAACAGTGAAACAGCATGAAATATGCCTACACCCAGAACAGAATGGGTAGAAAGGTTTATTGAATAAATATATATATATATATATATATATATATATATATATATATATATATATATATATATATATATATGGTTTTGCAGTTGTAATGTATAAATTCGACAAATTGTGAACGAATTTAAAAATACATTAAAAATATTTTTAAAACAAACTATTAATTTTTAGATATTTAGATATAATTTTATTTTCGATTAAAATCAAAAACTTTTATATTATCTTAAAAAAATGTACGAACATAAAAAAACTGTGAATATTCCATTCTATTCTTCAAAAAATCGAATATTTCATCGAATATTAAAAAATAATGGTTTGCATATTTTAATAAATTTAGATATTTCCCGGAACCAATGACAAATATCTACGAATATAATGTTTTTTCACGAAAGCCCTGAAATGTGAATATTTGCAGACTTAGATATCATCTCCGCGTACAACTGGAGACCGATTGCGACCTAGCGGGTCTCATCTGTCCAGTGCATCTGGAGTTAATTCCCAAATGTGCACTAGAAGTGACGGTTATATGCTACTCTCACGCTTCATTATTCCAGTTCTTTATTTATAATAAAGCGCAAACTACATACATGTCCCCATTGTTGGACAAACGTTGTAAAGTGTAGATGGCAGAAGCTAGTATTAAAATGTTTATTACACATAAATACAATATAGAAGTTAATAAACAATTTACATTATATCTTCTACCGGAAAACTGTAACATTTTTATCCACGCGTTAATTGAATGGCTGCGTGGTTATGCATGCGACAGACTAAGTTTCGCCGCAGCTTGGCATTTTATTCGTATACAAATGTAACTCAAGATTTTCCATTTGCGTCGTACGTAAATTTAAAATGAAATTTCCGTTATTATGTCCTTATATTAAAATTCCTTTGCTTTTCCTTAAGTATATTACCGTCTTGCCGCATACATTTCACGTCTGTAACCGACATTCAGGTGCAGCTCTCAAGAAATAACCCACTCGGCGGAAATCTGCAGGCAGCCAACGAATCTGAATGTACATAAGACAATAATAAGTAATAAAATAATAACGTGGTATTCAAAAATAGTATTATACCAGACTGTAAGTATAAATTCGCGTACATTGCGATTAACTGCGATTAACTTAATTGAATATTACAATTTACATTAACATATACATAAAATAACAATAATAATTAACATAATTTCGATTAACCCTCAGCATTTCAGTTATCATTTCAAAATTATTATAATAATTATAATAATTTTAAAATGATGACTACCAATTATTCTTCACAAATTTTATTAGGAAATAATAAAAAGAAGAACTTTAATTGTTGCTTCCTTATTTTCCTTTATTTCAGTTAATATTTCTCTCAAGAGAGGATTACTAGACCATAGCCCTGATTTTAGGAAACATTCCTTTCTCTCAATTTTTAAGTGCGAAATAAAATAGTGTTATGTTAATACGTTTTATACAGACCTCGTAGAATTACCACCTATTTAATACTTCCAAAATGCCTATATTAGCTGAAATTGGCCTAGATTTGAAAAAGTCTGAAAAAAATATCTAAATTAAGTTCCTGAATTCGGCAGCTTTAAGTGTTATAATATTTTTCACGACATGGAATAGATCTGGTGTATGAAACTGTTAGAAATCAATATGAAGCATTATATGGCTTAATATCAATACAAAACTACAATTTAAAAAATATTTTTGAAGGCACCACAACGCTTCCTCTAGAGCCAGTGCTGACACCATGGCTAGAAACAGTATTATTTTATGTTGATAATTTGACAACAACGCCCGAGCCATTGAAAGGCAAGATATTATTTTAGCGTTAAGCATAGTAAAAATAATTATTGTACAATAAATCTAATTTCAAAGTACCTACTAATAGAAAGTATCAAAGGCTAGAAACAATTGGACTTCCTCTAACTGAAAATCTTTGGGAGATTTGCCTGGACCTGTGGTAAAACTTGCCTATGAAAAATTGTGTTTTGAATGAAAAATGTAATATCAAAGTTACTGAAAAATGTAACTTTATTTACAAGTTTAATATATTTCCCAAAAAAAATCTATTAAATGATTTGAAAACCACTTTAAATTTCCATAAAGAATTTATGGAGACTTGATTTTAATTCATGAAAATTGCTAAAATCTTCACTAACTCTGAAGATTTAAAAAAAAGTAACTTAATTAGGAAGTCATAAAAGAATTTAGAACATTTTATACATTTGAAATATTACAATGAGGTAGGTGTATTGCGTATCAAAAAACATTAACAGTAACGTGACAGTTACTTGACAGCATCACATTCGACTCTCATATGCATTTATGACATAACTGCATCTAACATTCGAATGTGATGCTGTCAAGTAACGTACACGTTAATGCTAACATTTTTTGATACGCAATACACCTGAATCAATTAATTAATTCAATTGATACATCATTCAATACAATATTTAATTTTTTTAAATCAAGAATTGACTGAATATTGTGGTTTTTAAAGAATTTGTAAAACCATTGAAATGAAGTGAAATTTTACTCACTTGCAAAATTTTAATGCCTTCTGGAATAGTTCCAAAAATATTATTGCAAAATTCATGATGAACATTAAATGGATCTAGAAATATCTTAAAACTTTCACTCAATCTGAAAATTGTGCAAGAACTGTCAAAATTTCGAAATTGAATAAAATGTTCATAAAGTTTAAGTGTAAACCCTTGAAATGGGGAAAATTCGCAGTTATAAATATACAGGGTGTAACAGAAATACGTGTGTTAATTTTAAACATTGGTAGAACTCGTTATATAAAACATTTTTTCTATATGTTTTTTTTCAAAATTTACAGGTTTTTTAAATATTTTTTTGCCCCCTAATTTTGACCAAACGAGCCGTTCTCAGGTACTGTCACTATAATTGTCAAGTGAAGTTCATTTCAAAATGCCAAATTTTTCTAATCAAGAATTAACAGATATTGTGTTAGTATATGGCCGAGCCTTTGGAAATACCGCAGAAGCCCGTAGATTGTACAGTGCACAGCATCCTGAATGTGTTTTGCCTAACAGGCAATGATGTACCTTCATGACACTGTTGCCATCACAACAAAAGATTTTATCGCTGCACACCTTTAACCATAGGCGGGTACGCGTTTTAGTATATAAACTAGAACAATTTTATATCAGTTTAACGTTGGTTTTTGAAAAAAGAAACATATAGAAAAAATGTTTTGTTTAATGAGTTCTACCAATGTTTAAAATTAACACACGTATTTCTGTTACACCCTGTATATTGTAATATTTACCTATTCGGAATACCCAAAATCGTGAAAATGGGCATATTATATGCAAATTTTTAGTCGATATTGTAGAAAATGTAAATTCATTGAAATGTTGATAATACTCGTATATGCAAAATTTTAGTCGGTGAGGAAATTATAAAATCGTCAAAATGGGGTAAAATACATGGAAACTTTGTCCATTTGATGAAAAACATTCCATAACTCATATTACTGTCCATTAGTATTTTATTGTTAGATCGAGAAATGTTCGACATTTTAATATTCAGTGCGATATTCAGGAAAACTTTAAAAAAAACTTCAACTAATATCTCAAAATTGGCGCTTTTTTATTATTTGTTCAGGAATATAGGTACCACTAAAATTTCATGAATGGAGAATTCATTTCGAAATTTTAAAATACTAGTATTTCCTATAAAAACGTGTATTGCGTATCAAAAAACTTTAGCAGTAACGTGTACGTTACTTGACAGCATTACATTCGGATGTCAGCCGCATTTATGACATGTATTGAAGTTTCAGTATTAACTTTCACAATAGCTAATGAAGAAGATTTTCAAATACATACAGACATTGAAAAATCGTATCAAAGGGGTTGTGAATCTTTGGTTCCTAAAATATCAAATAAAAGGTATGAAAACGTTTAATAATTGAACAAACTGTAATTTTAACATCTGAAATCTGTTGGTGACAAATATTACTATTACTTACCGCACTAGAGCTGTTATAAACTCGAACAGAACTGTGTTTCCATGGAGACTAGCCACAGTATTGTTATGTTCAACTTCCAAGATGTATCAACAGAGACTGTAAATCGCTATAAACAACACGATTGTGCGAAAAGGATATTTAATAGTATAGGAAAATAAAGTACTAAAGATTAAAGTTCTTTAAGGTTTAGTTTAGAAGATATCAATAAAAGTTAGGAAAAGTACAACCGAAACATATCTAGCTTTTCTAATGTGGAGGCGTATGTCACATACTTTACAAAACAAATCTAGGGTTTTTGTTTTTACCGAATTTTGGGATATTTAAAAATTTGTTGGAAAATTCAGCAACTTACTCAATATTTGTATTAATATAGTTTAATAACATTTTTATTCGATTGTAACATTAGGCGAGCTGCTTCGCTGGAAATCTGGATAAAAACATAACCTTTGCGTTAAACATTGTAGGTGCTGGGAAATCGTATTTTTCGTCCTGGGACGAAAACATATTGATCTGAGTGGAGAGGAAGTCCACTCAGAAGACGAAGATAACGTTACAATTGCTCTCTATAAAAAACATTGTGACTGATATAAACGCACCAACTTTCAATGACAAATTTAAAACAATATGTGTTTGTTAGGTATGTAAATAAAAATTGTCTTAGTTTACTTTTTGCTTTTTATAAACTTTAAACTTTTAAACTTAAACTTGTGCCTAAATTTGCTATTTTAATTTATGTAAATTAACAAAATAGGACTTGTTAATTTATAGGACATTTTATAGAACCTATTTTTGATATTTTCAGTTCCTGAAATCCGGGCACCACTTATTACGTTTATGTCAAGTATTAGTTTAAAGCTAATTTCTTAGTTATCAGTCATATTTAGCTCACCCGAAATAAATTATAGGCTGTCTAAAATTTGGAATTTTATTACATTTTGCAATCATTATGATGTCAGTAGAACGCATCTGCTTGTGTACAGTATTTTATTGCGGGTCAATTTGTGTGAAAGCCTCTTGGCAAATAATTTACTTTTAAAATATCGCCACACGTTTTCCAGTTGAGATTAAAAATGATCCCATGTGTCACGCCGATAAATTGCCCGATGGATGCCAGACAAACTCCGTTTCCGTATTTATTTTCCCGCTGCAACAGCGCCCTTAAATTGCCGTCGGAGTTAATCGCGGGTTCGTTTATTATTTAAAGGCGTCCCGTCATCCCGTGATGCATCATTTTAAAAATTCCTGGCGAAATTCCTGTCACGCGAGCGGCGGCCTCAGTTAAATAAATCAATCTGGACCGATTGACGAGAGGATCCGGCTAATCAACCTCCACCCTGACATCTTAATACGGACGTTTTTTTATATATATTTTTGAAAAGAGGAAAGTTGGGGGTTACCCTATATACACATCATCTTTTCACCGCCGCCACTCGCATAATGTCGGTTCTTTCTTCTCCCGTTCGCTCCGAGCACCCAGTTCCTCTATCATCCATATACTGTCTGATATATGCCAATATCTTTCCTTCCCATTTATACTTCATTCCTGTCAGCGGCGTTTTTGATATACGGGCGCGCGTGTCTGCGAAAATCGCGTGAAAAGTTCAAAAATTAATATTTTTTCTGTCCTTCAAAGATAATTGATCAGTTTTTAATAATTTCGCGTTCTCGTGGCGGCCGCACAAAAGACAAAGCCGTAAACAGAACAAATGAATTATACGATTTCTCAGAGTCGTGGGAACAAGAACTAAATTAGAACCGTGATGGATTGCCGACGCACTGTTTCGCGCTTAGCAGTCGTTTAAGTGGCAACTTTTACCACGTCCAAGAAATAATTCAGTGATGATTAATTATTTATTGTACCAGCATTTATTCGTTTTTAAAAACCAATTACGTACCGATCCTTATAATTTGTTGGCGTGGTACTTGATAATTTTTTAAGTAACGTGAGCAGATATTGAATTACATCGAGCGTGCATCTTGATACAAACTTGAGGTGACATCCGAGACAATTATTCATACTATTGGCAAACCGCCCTGCATCAAAGACCTTCCCATATTTGGAAAATCCTTAGGAGTGCTCATCGATGATCGATGCACAAGCACGAGCCCTTGCAAAATTCATCATTATTGATCGTATTAAATTTGAATGTGCAATAAAAACAGGAATTAAATATCTTGCATTAATGTTATTATTATTTGTATTATTAAACGTATAATTGCTTCAATGCAGTGGCCGGTTTAGGAAACCAATTATTAGTGGAAGCGTATTATTACATGAACAATATTAGGTAAATAGCGTTCGATTAATCAAATATTTGACACAATCTCCGGCGCTTCCATATTAATGTATTATGGCAGGGTAAATGTGCAATATTGTGTCTCCACTAAATATGCGATTACCTCTAGACACCAGACATTATCATCAACGCCTATTTTGCTAGGCGTTACTGTTAAAAATTGTTACTGCTTAATATTAGCCGAAAGTGCCAGTTTAGTTTACAGATTTCCGAAAAAATTGAAATGTTTATAAAGTTAAAAAAATCAATAATATTTCCAAGTAAAATTTAAAATATATTTAAAAAACAATGAGCAATATACAAAATGAGTTAGAAAAGTATTATAAATGTTGCTAAACAGTAGGTTCCGATTATATAAAGCAATTTATACGAAATAAATAGAATTTTGGAATTTTGCGAAGAAATTGAAAATGTTGTACTAATTATTAATTACTAGCATTTAAATTTAGTAGTTTAGTTTAATAATGATTATTAATATAGTCAACAATGACTAAACATGTCAAAATATTAAAATGTGCATAAAAATTTTCGTAGATAAATCTAATTTGGCATATAAATTTTTCTAAATTTACAACTTTGGTATACTTTTTTACTTCAATTTTATTAAACTGAATATATTCAGTTTTATAAGTATAGAATAAAACTATAATTAATCTATCTAGACTAAATTCTAACACCTTAAAAAAATCTGTAGAAAAATTTGGCAGTCTTATATTTCGTCTTATATTTAAAGCTATATTTAGTAGATTTTTTTTTATTTTCAAGACACTTTTGCACTTGCAGTTCAACTTATATGTACTCGAGCAACTTTTTGAATTCCTGCTAATTAAAACTTTTATTCTCTTCATTTTTAATCTCCAGTGATTAGACTAAATTTACCTTATTAATTAGTAAGGACTAAAATTTTAAAAATACATTAGTTTCTCAAGTTAATTGATTACCTATTTAATTATTATTGATTAATACTTAAATGAAAAATAATGAGTTTTTGGCCATAACTCGAAAACAAAAGACGATAGCAAATTTTTATAGTCACCATTGAGTTTGTCTTGAAAAACCAGATCGAGGATACGCCATCCGACTTTCTCTATCTCTTCTAGTTACCGAGATCCCCTATAGAAACATTCAAAGTCATTCACTAGCGATTAAAAAGGTATATTTAAAAAGTTACAAGATATTGTACCAAAAGAAATCACGAAAATCTGTTAAAAAGAGTTCAACATACGTGTATACTAAAAATTAAGATATTTTTTTAAATTTTCGCTCGAGTACATATAAGTTGAACTGCAAGTGTTGAAAAAAGAGATCGACGATACGCCATCCAATTTTCTCTATCTCTTCTAGTTACCGAGATCCCCTATATAAACATCCAAATTGGGCCACCCTGTACCTTTAAGGAGTTCACATTCAGAGATTGAGTCATGCAGAAGATTCTGATATTGAAATGTGTGAAGATTCATATTTTCTTGACGTAGATCAGTAAGTATCTAATTAAATTACATCTGTCGCAATTGTGAAAACATTCCTTATCTCCAATCTCTACAAGGCGAAGAATATAGTTATTTTTGTTATGCTTTTTTAAGAGCCGTTGTAACGTTATTTTTTCGCATATGTACATGTCCAATCGCAACCATGAAAAGAGAACGATACTATTCAAACTGTGACATATTAGGACGCCCATGATTAAAGGTAAAAATCAAACTATAAAAGAAAAAGTTCACGTTTGGATGGCCGCGGTTGTACGTACAGTAGTCTAGGATTTTGCCCTAAAGCCTCGTTTACATTTGGAAAGTTTACTGACGGAAAGTACTTGCCGCTGGTAAACTTCCTGCTATATGTGTGTCTACACATTTGATAGTTTACTTGATGACTAGTACAGAAACAAATGACTTCAAGAGCGGTAATGAGACTGCTGCGAAAGTAAAATCTGTTGGTATTGCAGAATATTTAATTGAAAATATAAAAAAAAGGCAAAACAAATATGTATCTGCCTTGGAAAACCAAATAAATTTTCCGCCTACCTGCTCTGAAAGTTCATTTTGCGGTTCAAAATTTCGGGCGGAAAGTGACGTTTAGAGGCTCTAGGGCCTCTAAAATGTTTCAGAAATGTTCCCATAGACGGCAGCATACTTTTCATAAATAAATGTGACAGTGACAGATATATTGTAACTACTCTCTAATTAAAAAGTCTAATAAGTGCAATGGATGCTAGTAGCATTGAAGACTTGGCTTACACCACTCGATATAAGGGAAGTTGCCGCTGCCATTCCCGCTAACCTAATTAACCATTAAAATCTTAGACTCGGTATGTACTCCAATATAATAAGTTTTGTAATTGGAAACGGCCAAACAGTCAAAAAAACATCACAGATAATACAGTACTGACGTATATAGCAGAAAGCAGGAAACAGTGCTACATTGTGGTTGAACATTCAATGTTGAAGTCGGTTCTTAAAATAAAACAAAATATTGACATAAGAAAAGTCATCAAAATGCAGCCGTACCTGAAACGAAATTCGGTTGATTATAGAGCAAAAAAGTCAGATATTGTAGGTAGGAGGAAAAATAGTGTGTGTCCCGCAGGCCGAAAGGCTTTAGCAGCCCTTCGTTTCTTGGCGCCCTCGCTCGCTCCGCTCGCTCATGCGCCAAGCACAGCGGGCTGCTAATGCCTATTTTTCGCCCTTGGTGCACAATATACTATTTAACTTAACATTATAATAACTAACATTATATAGACATTGATTAGACTCTAATCAATGTTTTTAAAATCCTCTTGTTCTTTCAATTCTTGTAAAAGACGGTTAAAAGCAGTATTTCTCTTTAATTGATTCACATGATCTTTCATTCTTATATTCCACAATATATCGTAGTTTTCTTAAAGATTTAAAAATGTTATTATTTGATCACTGTTCCAATTCATTTTTAAAAAATTACTCCTGCATGTGTCAAGATAATGTTTACACGCAGAGAACTACAAGAATGGACGGGCAAGTTGGTCAGTAAACTAGCCGGGTCCTCAACTCCCCTTGCTACTTTCCGGAAAGTAGAAAGTAAAACGTCTGTCTAGTTTACACACCGTAAGTTTACTGGCAGTAAGGACTTACCCCCAGTAAACTTTCCAAATTTAAACGATGCTTAAAGCCTCGTTTACACGGTTTTCGCAGGTCCGCGAGGCGCGGAAATAGCCATGGGTGTGGGAGGTCAAGCGCCAACCGGTCGTAACTTTGTCAAGGACAAATATCCGAATAGAGTTCGGGATAATGCGACCGCCATTTGAGGCTTGCTATTGTTAAAGAGTATGTGGTTTAAGTGTGAACCCCCTCTACCGCGTCAGTCGGAATACGGGTTTAACTTACAACCTCGATTCATTTACACTAAGCGGGCGTTTCATCCTGTAGGTAAGATTTAGCCCTTTTTAGTTTCATTAGTGGTACTAATACCGACCTGTAGGCGAAGTCGCTACGGGCACACGACCCACGTCTACGTAGCTACAATCCTAAATCGCCTTCTTCGAGGCTGCGTCGAGGAATTTGGACGGTGTTATCCGCGTAATCCGCAAGGGGCCCTGAACAGTGACGTCAAGAATATCCCCCCTTCCCTTCATCAACGAAGAACGTCGACACCCGGAATTACAGATAGGATTGTAATTTTTTAAATGGATCAGGATGGATTTCTTCCATGGGTTTATAAATTTATTCTAATTTGTGATTTATTGATACGCCATAGGAGTTGTTAATTACAATATGGTAAGGGCACGTTGCGCCGGTTCATTCGTAAAACTGTTTAAGTTTAAACTTAAATTTTCGGTGTCGACGGTCATTTTCGGTGTCAACTTGAACCTGTGCATACGAGTTGGCGCCATGTTTCGGAAACAAGTCACGAACGACGTCGTCCAATGCGTTCCCTTCCTGCTTGTTCTTTTTTAAGTGCGATCACTTATTTGTTTAATTTTTACGAATAATAAATGTACCGTTTCGTTACGGGGAAATTTGTCGTAATTTAATTAATTCCACCTTGTATTCAAATCACGTGGAGCCTAGATAAGGCTAGAAGGCTAGAAGGACCGCACACGCGGTCTTCACTGAGCAAAGCCTGGCCCGAGGTGGTTCTTTTTAAGAGTGGACCCAAGTTCAACTACATCGGAAAGGTATAGTAGAGAAGAGAATGAAAAAGAGTAAAGGTGACTTCGTCTCGGCTCCGAAAGTTGGCAATCATCTAGGTTATTTTTATTTTTGAGGCCGCTGATCTGAATAGTTGGTTATTGGTACAGCTAAACCACTCCCGGAGGCCGCTGATCTGAATAGTTGGTTATTGGTACAGCTAAACCACTCCCGGAGGTTCTTCAGCCATGAATTTTGTGATATTCCTATGGACCTCCTTATTAGTTTCCGGTCTAAGCGTAGTGTAGCGTAGTCGAGTCTGGAATAGCAGATGAGTCCGAAGGAACTTAGGTACGTGTTACAAACATGTTTTTGTATATGCTCCCTAACCACAGTCAAACGTTTTAACGTTTTATAATGATTAGGGTTAAGATAAATAAACACTAAAAAATTAAAAATAAGCGCTTAAAAAAGCAGGCGAATTAATATAAATAAACAAAAAAACACAAGATAAAATCTTCAATAAAACAAAAAAGGAAAGAAAGCATTTATTTTCAAATAATAATTATATAAAAAACAGTAATATAAACAAATATACAAAATATGTATGTTAGTGTAAAAACAAGTAGTAAAAATATGAAAGAAAGGGTAAAAGGGCGAAAATTAGCAGAAAAAGCAAAATAATATAGATTCTAAAAAACTCAGTTTATGCATTTAAAATTAAATTTAATAGATGAACTCCAAAGAAAATTAATAAATAATAAATAATAAAAAAAAAAATCTGCTCAATATTTTTTTCATTTTTCTTTAATTAAAATTTTTAAAACTATTATCTAATAAATAAAATATTCAAATTCAAAAATTTATTTCTATATATTTTTTTTAAATAGCTTATTTGCTGATGCTTACTAAATACTAATTTATATAATGTTGGTGTGCTATTATTATACGTAAAAAGCAAATTTGCTAGAAATCCGGACCCTAATTATGATATTAATCAATGTCATCAGAGCAAACATCTCTCGAAAATAGTGCTTTGGATTTTAATTATCATGCCACCATAGTAACCACATAGTTTAACCATGGCAACTTTTTGAGACTGAATACCGAAAGTACTCATTTATTTAAGTGAGTACCTAAAATAGCTATTTTAGGGAGTCTGTACAATCAAATAATAATTGCAATAACGAATCATGTAATTTACGGTAGTAACAGATGTTTGTAGATATTAACAAGCTCACCAAAAAAATGTGCAACAATGCAATATTTTAATGTCTGGAAGTATATTATGGAGGATTCAGAAGTGGAGTGTCTCGCCAATGTCACAACATAAACCATTCTAGTGTTTACCTCGGCTGAACCACTCTGAAGGGGAATATATTTTGAAATATTATATCTACTGCTGCGCTGTTACTTCGCAAAATTATGCGACATTAAGTGTGTTGGGGATTTAGGTGGTTTTACTTAGATTGTACGTATTCAAAAAGTGTACATTTTACTCTACAGAAATTTTATTTGGCTCGCAGGACAATATTTATACTGAAATCCGTTATTCGTATAATTTATTTGCGAAATTATTACATGCTAAAAAGTTTCTTATGCATGCATTTTATTTGACTGAAAGGCTAATTTATGTACTTAAACCAACTATTATAATAATTTTATTGCAAAAATATTGCATGCTGAGAAGTGTATACATATAAGTTTCTTCTACAGACATTATTTGACAGGGAGGCTAATTTTTGCACTTAAATCAGTTATTATATTAATTTTATTGCGAAAATATTGCATACTAAATATAATGTAAAGCAAATATAAATCGAACATTTTTGTTTATTTGAAAGTTTGGATGAAAATGGGATATACACTCATAACAGATAAATGATGGACTATATTCATCCCCATACGAAAATTTCCAGATTACATCAGCCGAGATAAATCGCCCCACATACATCATCCTTTTTCTATATATTCCATTTGCTGGTAAAGTTTGTTTCTTATGTATAATATATTATTTCTGGGTCGCTTTATCGGCCGAATCCTTCGGCGTCCTAAATAAATAAGTAAAAACAAACAAGTGCCCCCGCCTAAATGGATCGTTTTTGTACCATCCCGGAATACAAATTTTAAAGAGAAAATGCAGTGCTGGAGTATAAGAGGAGTGCCTTTTAGATAAAGCAAATAACCGGGAGTACCTCCGTCCACAAATGTTTTCGTGTTCTTTAAGTAATTGTCGGGTTCACCTATTCCACCATGGAAATGTTTTCGAGCCCTTAATGGAGCCGGCGCGCTTGTTTTGACAGTTTTCAATTATCGGGCATTGAAAGGGGTTTCGCCCTTAGATGTGCGAAATTTATCCGGGGATTGTAATTAAATTGTTCACACCAAAAACCGTACCGCCGATAAATTTGCCGCTGTAGTTTTTAGCGGCGGCGCAGCATGTTCGTGAAATACACATTTTTGTGCAGCTCCAACCCTTTTCACGGCTAAAATTTCCCGGCAGAAAAACTAAATGTTACACACACGGAAATTAATGGGGGGAATTAATCTATTTAGGGAAACTTTTATAATTTCGGCGCAACTTCGACCATTCTTCTTAAAATCATCCGCGAAGTTAGGTGGAACTTTTTATCTGCAAATGTTTGGACAGAGAGGGATTTTTATGGAACGGAATCGGACGGGGGAGTTTAATGAATTAATGGACGGAATGCAACAGATGTAAAAATACATCTCCGGCAATTTTTTTCAGCGAACGCAATCGCCCCGATAATGGATTCGCGTCACATTAAATCCCGATTATCGGCGACTTACGCAAAACCTGCAATATGTTCAGATGGATGCTGCGACGGGAATTGAAAATTAATTAGTTATCCAGGCCGGCACCGGAAGCCGAACTTTGCAAAAGTGTTTTGTGTAAACTAAGCTACTAAATTGTAATATACATGAATCTGATTACTAAGCTAATATTAGGTAGTGTATATAGGGCAACCTTTCCCTATCCTTTAGGGTTCGTTTCTTGTTAATTTAGTAAGGACATCGCCAAGTTATAATATCAGTAATTTTGATGACATACCAGAATTTACACCAAAGTACTAATTTCCAAATAATCGAAATCAGTAAACTTATTATTAATTACAAAATTAAAAAAAATATTAATACGATTGTAATTACTTTACAATTCATTAATCAATAAGTGAGTTTTAATAATATTAGAATACATCCCTAAAACAGACATAAATAATAATAGGACACGAAACTTGTCGATTATCTCCTAACAATCTCCGCGATTATCTCCGCTTTCTTCGTGTTGCGTCGCCCATAATGGTCCTCCGGCCAAATATTGAAAACAAGTTTCACTAATTTTTATTCGCGGGTCTGCATTTCTGGGGTGGTTTTTCTGCAATTTTCCCATTTCCTTGCAACAAATGTTGGAAATGTGCCTCTACCCATCTATAACTCATAAGTCGCATGCAGTCGCAGATGGGCAATAATATTAATGCCCCTCTCCTCTTAACGCCCGCATAACTAGTAATAGTTCAGGTCCCTATGGTAAAATATATAATTGTGTCAGAATTCTCTGTCAAATAATGACTGTAACCAATTACGGCATAGGTGGAGGAGTTGTAGGGATTATTATTATTATTATTATAGAAATATATCAGATAAATCACTAGAAGATCTGAAACTATTTATGAGTAGTCTCTCAAGTTCCATAAAGCAACACAAAGAGAAAAAAATAAAGAAAGTGCCGAAAGTTTTAAATGCCGCTAGAGAGCTTAAAGACATGTTTTGGCTAGTAAAAAATTTAAACAACGCAGACCTTGAACTTCTCTATATTCAAAAAAAGAGGGACTACAAACGATTAGTAGATAATTCAAAGAAATTATTTTATAGAAATATTATTAACAACTCCACAAATAAGTGCAAAACTTTGTGGCAAGTGGTTAAAAACCAAATTAGTAGAGCAAAGTAAAAGGCTAAAATAGAGCTCAACGACGAGAATGGGTGTATTATAACTAGATCTCGTGATTTGGCGAATAAGTTCGGCGACTATTTTTCGGGAGTGGCAGAAAACAAACTGCGGCAACATTTTGAAGATCGTCTCTCCACTCACTGTACTCCGCCACCACTAAATCCAAACACCTTTTTTTTACTTGTGGCGAAGAGTCATATGCAAAGGCAGTATCTGAATTTAAAAAAAAAACACCGGAAGTAGAGGAATAGATGATATATCTACTAAGTTGATCAAATTAATATCTGAGGTCATTAGTGAATCTCTTGCTGTTATTTTTAATAAGTGTGTAGAAGACGGAGTCTTTCAAAATGACCTAAAAATATTGTCTATTGTCCACATTCCTAAAGAGAATAATAATAACACTCTGGCTAATTTTAGACCTATTTCAATATTATGTGTAATCTCAAAGATTTTCGAAAATATAGTAGCAAATAGAATGTTTAACTTTTTAATGCAGAACAAGATCTTTTCCGAACCACAGCACGGATATTTGCCAGGTAGATCAACTGAGAGTGCGGCATATACTTTTAGAGAGTATATTAATATAGAATTAGATAGGGGTAGATATGTGGCGGGGCTGTTTTATAACATGTGCATAGTGTTTGATTGCATAAACATTAAATTTCTCGAACAAAAATGTATGCTGTAGGATTCAGAGGTACTTTTCTGGATTTCCTGATATCTTATTTAACTGACAGAATATTGGTTGTTCGTATTGATGGCGCGCCACAGGGATCCATATTTGGACCATTATTATTTATAATTTTTACTAACGATGTTCCAAAGTTGATTTCAATAGGATTAAATTCTATGTATGCTGATGATACATTAGTAGCTGTTTCAGCAGAAACGCTTGAACAATTGGAAGATAATATACCGGAAATTAACAGGGACATCAAAATATGGTGTTATAGGAATCAAATGATATTAAATGAACATAAAACTCAATGCGTATACTTTCTTATTAGAAGAACCAGAAGCAATTACATAATTCTAACAAAAGTGAAATATTTGGGTATTTATCTGGACAATGATCTGAACTGGAATGAACACATTAAATATATATTTAGCAGTATTAGTAGGTCATATTTTGCGATTTTGCAGTTGAGAGGACTACTACCGAAAACTGACATTGTGAATGTATATTATGCACAAGTCTAATCGCACAAAGCATATAACATCACGCTGTGGTGAAATGCAATAGGGGCTGATAGGTTATTTATCCTATAGAAGCGGATAATAAGGTTAATCTATAACCTGGACCGCTACACATCGTGTAAGTCTTATTTTATTCAACATAAAATCCTCACACAAACATGCATATATATTAACAAGTGCTTACTGTTGGTACACGTTAACTGGGAAGGATTTGATAGAAACAGTGTAAATCTTGATTATTAAACTAGAAACTGTGAACTACCTAGAGTTACAAGACATAACTCGAGTAGGTATGAGAGGACTCCATCTACGCAAGTGTTAAATTGTATAAAAAACTTCCAAGACAGGTTCAGATACTGCCGCTGAAGAGGTATAAAGCTGCTGTAAAACGCATTTTGACAACATAAAGATATTATTCAATCAAAGAATATCTCAATGACCAAATTTTTAGGCCCCGTTAACTATTTATGTAACTTGGCCCTATTTTAATGTGTATTGTGTGTGTATGTGTATGTATAACGGGCTCTTTTTTCTTTATTACACATAACATTCCTATGTGTAACTTTAAAAAAAATGTCAACGCATAGAGCGGCGTAGGTGCAGGCAACCAGTTATACACTGTCGCCCACTGTCACCATTTTGGCATACAGCGTTACACAGAGAGGTTATGTTTTTGACATTAAAGAAATCACAAAATTCAGTTTTTTAATGAAATTTCTGATCAAATCAACAATTGGCAGTATTTTTTTTTTATCTTGAATGGATAATTTCATACTAGACAAATTCATAAAACAATATCGTATTTTAGTCATTTTCACTCAGGATTTCTCTCATTTAGGTTTTTTTTCAGATTATATGAAATATCCTCCTGGATGCATTACCATTTGTAATATTTATAAGAGTTATAAGCAACGATAATTCTAGTATTATTGAATATCGTTAGACCATACAGTGAATTTCGTAAAAAAATATTTTAGTACCTATTACATAAATCAATCTTCAATTATTTCAACCTTGTTATCTCTAATGGAATATTCTGTATATTTTCTCAAATTTAGAGCACTCTTTAGATTTCATAAAAAAATATTTCATTATTACATAAAACAACCCACAATTCTTGTACACCTTTTATCAGAAGTTTCAACGTATTTGCAGTTTTCAGAAACTTTTTTTTAAATTCTAGTGGAATATTCTACATATTTTCTCAAATTTAGAGCATAGTTTTGAATTTATAAAAAAAAAAATTCAGTATTACATGAAACAATGTTCAAATCTTGTACACCTCTTGACAGAAATTTCAACGTGTTTACAGTTTCCATTAACTTTCTTGAATCTCTAATAGAATATTCTGTATATATTTCTAAAATTGAGAACATACTTTAGATTTTATAAAAAATATTTCAGTGTTACATGAAACAACCTACAATTCTTGTACACCTTCTTAGCAGAAATTCAAACTTTTTTGCAATTTTCAGGATTTTTTTTTTAATTCTAAACGAATATTCTATATATTTTCAAAAATTTAGAGCTTACTTTAGGTATTATAAAAAATATTTCAGTATTATATACACAATCTTCAATTCTTGTACAGCTTCTTAGCAGAAATTTCAACGTTTTTACAGTTTTCAGGTGTATTTCACTAATAGAATATTCTGTATTGTTTCTCGAATTATGAAGATAATTATATATAATTATATACAGGGTGAGTCAGGAGGAACGGACCGAAGTCCAGGAGTGTAATGTACACGTACAAATAATTAAAAAAAATGAAATCTAGTCATCCGATTTTCATTTGTTTTCAAGTTATTGTTTCAAATCTGTATATGCAAATATGGTGTTTGTGTATAGTTTTTTGTAACGGGCGAGCTACAGCTACTGTTGAAGAATATCGTCACCGGTTTTAGCATCAGAAAACTCCGGATAAAAATGTATTTATCCGACTTTTCAATAAACTGTGCGAAACTATAACTTTAAAACAAATGAAAATCGGATAACATTTGAATTTTTTTTAAAAAATTTTTACGTGTACGATACACTCCTGAAGTTTCATCCGTTCCTCCCGACTCACCCTGTATATATTAAATTATATTAAATCAAATACAGATCATTCTAGAATTGTAAACCATAACTTCAAAATGGTCTAAGCTAGGCACTCATCAGACTGTTTTAGAATGGCAACTTTGCGTTTTTGGCTTTGTTAAAGTGGCTATCATGATACTTTCAGTGCATAGAAAACACACTTTCTGAAACTGTAATAGAATTGTCAGCATTAGAAGAAGTAATATTTTATTCATGCATATATCAAGAAATGTTGTTTTTCATTATTCTCTTTATTATTAATTATTATGTAATTTTATAGCATGCAATTAAATGTTGTGCTCTTTTTAACAATTATCAGTATTACTTGAAATAGTTTCCAATTCTTGTATACATTATACTAAAAAAAATACATGAACCTTCTGTAAGCAGAGCATTATGTAAAATGGTTTGGAATTCTTGCAATATTTTAACCATTTTATAATACTTTGTCTCCTTACTGCTGTAAGGATGTTCAAATACTGAAATTGGTCCTAGACTTTTTGTTTTCGTAAAATGGTTTTTCTTTTTCAATTAAAATAAATTATTAGTTATTAAAACATTTTTTTTTGTTATTTATATTTGTTTTTGTTTGTTTGCAACAAATTATCTTTCATAATTAAAATCTACAATAGTCTCGAGACATTTCTTATACGTAAATTATGTTGTTTCTTAATTTATTACTCGCAATCAATATGAAAGATGAGACATGTTTGTGATCTCGCCTTTCTTATTGGCTACGAGTATCTTTATGGATAACTAGAGCTTTAAATTTAAGAGAAAATTCACTTGGTATATCCACTATATACAAGTTTGTGCAAATTGTTTGTGAATTGTAAACCATAACTTCAAAATGGTCTAAGCTGGGCACTCATCAAACTCTTTTAGAATGGCAACTTTGTGTTTTTGGCTTTGTTAAAGTGGCTATCATGATACTTTTAGTGCATACGAAAAACACTTTCTGAAACAGGAATAGAATTTTCAGCATTAGAAGAAGTAATATTTTATTCATGCATATATCAAGAAATGTTGTTTTTCATTATTCCCTTTATTATTAATTATTATGTTATTTTATAGCATGCAATTAAATGTGCTCTCTTTAACAATTATCAGTATTACTTGAAATAGTTTCTAATTCTTGTATACATTCTACTAAGAAAATACATGAACTTTCTGTAACCAGAGCATTTTTTGAAATGGTTAGAAATTCTTGCAATATTTCAACCATTTTACAATACTTTGTTCTTACTACTGTAAGGATGTCCAAATACTGAAATTGGTCCTGGACTTTTTGTTTTCGTAAAATGATTTCTCTTTTTCAATGAAAATAAATTATTAGTTATAAAAACAATTTATTTTTATTTGTTATATATATTTGTTTTTGTTTGTTTGCAACAAATTATCTTTCACAATTAAAATCTACAATAGTCTCGAGACATTTCTTATACGTAAATTATGTTGTCTCTTAATTTAATACTAGCATCCAATATGAAAGATGAGACATGTTTGGGATCTCGCCTTTCTTATTGGCTACGAGTATTTCTATAGATAACTAGAGCTGAAATTTAAATGATCACTTGGTATATCCACTATATACAAGTTTGTGAAAATTGGGCTGCACACAACATAACGATAGATCAATAATATATTAAACAACGTTTTTGGCAGACATTTCTTAAATGGAAATTACTATTTCATAATTTTGAAATTGTGTGCATTTATTTGTATAGTGATTTTGATATAACATTTTAGTTATTGCATTTTTTGTTTTTAAAGTCGTCTGTAAAGTATGAGAAATAGCCAGTAACGGAAGCCATTATTTATTTATTGCATAGTTTCCAATTCTTGTATACATATACAAAAAAATTAGATGGACTTTCTGTAACCGGAGCATTATATGAAATGGTTTTCAATTCTTGCAATATTTCAACCATTTTACAATACTTTATGTCCTTACTTCTGTAAGGATGTCCAGATACTGAAATTGGTCCTGGACTAGTTGTTTTCGTAAAATTGTTTTTCTTTTTAAAATTAATAAAACAGTCTTGTAGTTCCTTATTTTTTTATAAAACAATTTATTTTAATTTGTTATTTATATTTGTTTTTGTTTGTTTGCAACAAATTAACTTTCATAATTAAAATCCACAATAGAATCGAGACATTTCTTAACTGAAAATTACTACGTATCATTTTTTTTTATTTTGTGCATTTATTTGTACAGTGATTTTGATATAACATTTTAGTTATTGAATTTTTTGTTTTTAAAGTTGTCTGTAAAGTGTGAGAAATAGGCAGTAAAGGGAGCCATTATTCATTTATTGCATAGTTTCCAAAACTTGTATACATATAGAAAAACATTAGATTAACTTTCTGTAACCGGAGCATTATATGAAATGGTTTTCAATTTTTGCAATATTTCAACCATTTTACAATACGTTGTCTCCTTACTTCTGTAAGGAAGTCCAGATACTGAAATTGGTCCTGGACTATTTGTTTTCGTAAAATTGTTTTTCTTTTGCAATTAAAATTTTAAAAAAATCTTGTATTTCCTTATTTTTTTATAAAACAATTTATTTTTATTTGTTATTTATATTTGTTTTTGTTTGTTTGCAACAAATTAACTTTCATGATTAAAATCCACAATGGTGTCGAGACATTCCTTAAATGAAAATTACTATCTAGCATATTTTTTTTTTATTTTGTGCATTTATTTGTATGGTGATTTTGATATAACATTTTAGTTACTGCATTTTTTTTCTAAAGTCGTCTGTAAAATATGAGAAATACGCAGTAAAGGAAGCCATTATTTATTTATAGCATCTCATACATACGATTATTTTTCAATACGATTTGTAGTAACAGTACTTTACTTTAAATACAATTTAACAAATTATGTATAAATTATTTAAAATTTAAAAAATACTTGTTTGGAATACAAAAAAAAATATTTCAAATTCGTGTATTCTGCTTAATTTTAATACTTGACATTCATAAAATAGTTGAAGAAATTATAAATGTTGGTACAATATATAAATAGTTTGTAAATGTTAGTTGAAATTCGTGAAAACTTATTTAAAATTTGAATAATAATAAAGATGTCAATAATACTCATCTTGTTACTTATTTTTAAAATTCCATGAATTCATGCACATTCAAAAGTAAAATGAATTGAACCTAAATGAAAATGTCACACACCTACACTAAAATGTCTGCATAATTTTGTAAACCTTCATTTAAATTAAACCTATAAATTTCAAAATTTACTGCAAACTTTTCAAAATTTCAGAAATGTTTTCGATTTCTTAACATATTAAGTAAGCACCTTATTATATTATTTAATATTTTCGCAATAAATTTTTATATAAAAATGACGGATTTAAGTACAAATATCCCAATCAAATAAAACGGCTGTATAAGAAAGTACTTAGTCCACTTTTAGTATGCAATATGTTTGTAATAAATTAATTATAACAGTGGATTTATGTACATAATTAGACTCCCACTCAAATAACAATGTCTGTATAAGAAACTCGTACTCTTTTAAAATACATTGAAGAATCTAAGTAAAACCACCCAAATCCCCTACACAGTTAATGTCGCACAATTTTGCGAAGCAGTAGGTGTAATATTTCAAAATATATTCTCCTTCAGAGTGTGCAGCAGTCGAGGTAAACACCAGAATGTTTTATGTTGTGACACCGGCGAGACACTCTAGTACTGCAGCCTCCGTAATATACATCCAGACGTGTTAAAATATTACACTGTTCCATGATTTTTTGGTGGCTAGTTAATATCCACAAACTTTTGTTTATAGCATACATTTCTGTTATTGTTATTACAATTAGATTAACTATCCAAATCAAAATGATGGCATTAATCGTGGTCCTTAAAATGCCAATAAATTTCCATACTTGGATTCTTCCATATATTTACAAATTTTTGGAAACTTAAATTTTCACGACAGTGACTGTCCAATTATCGTTTTTGAACACAAATTTTAAATTGTCTAGTTAATTTGTAATTATGCATCAAAACTGTGATGATTCCCATTGCTGCTGGATCACGTAGTTATAGTGTGCCCATCTACTCAGCTTCCAATTTAAATTACTTTCAAAATAAAGTATGGAGCATAATATTTCCTTCAATTACTATTACTTGAGATTCCTACATTACATTCAAGCATAATAGTAGAAACATGTTTAGTCATCATTTATGTAAAATTGGAGGGAGGTACAGGCACGAGTACAACTATCATCCTATTAAATTTAGGCATAGACGATAATAATTATATATTTTTTTAACGCAAAATGTAAATTTTCCAGTTAATGTATAACTATTCATCAAAACTGCAATAATCCCTATTGCTGCTGGAACGTGTTAGAGGATAGTTATAGTGTGCTCACCCAACTATTTTCCAATTTGAGGTACTCACAGAATAAAATATGGAGTATCCAATTTAATATAATGACTATAAAATGAGATTTCTACATTAAATTCAAGCATAATCGTAGTAATGAAAATATGTAATCATCAATCACATTAGAGGGTGGGTGGGTGGCCACGAGTACAATCATACCCCCAACTCTGGACCAAATAACAACGATAAAAATTATAGCTTTGTTTGATTATAAATTTTAAATCTTCCAGTAAATTTATGATTATGCATATTATTGTGATGATTTGTACTTCTGCAGGATTAAATTAGGGGACGGTTATATATTAAAATATGACTACGTATGAGAAAGCTTTAAAACTGTTCAATTTCAATTAACTGTTCGTTGTTTGTTTTTATGTAAGAATATTTCGGTTGACAACATATTTTTAATATTTACATTTTCTGATTAATTCATCTCTTGTTAATCAGAAAATGTAAATTTTAAAAATATGTTGTCAACCGAAATGTTCCTACATAAAAATATTGATTTGCAATAATTTATCTTCAATAACAGCTGTTTTGCTGTTCTTTAGTTTTTCTGTTCGTAGTCTATTCTATTACACTGCGTATACACTATAGTAGTAGGCTATATAAATAGATTCTATTCTAATCGAAGTATTTCGTGCAAAATGTATAGTTAAGTTTTATGTATCAAAATGTAATAAAACCGTTGTTAATTTCGCTATTCTGTAGATTAATTTGTGGCTGGCAAAATATTTTAGTATCACAAACTAATGAAAACAGCCTTAATACCAGAAACCTTTGTTAGCTCCCAATTTATTAACAGTCGCCGGAGGCCTATTGCGTATTAAGTAAATATTATCGGACGCTTCAGGCGGCCCATATTACGCCGTCAAACATTTTCGTTGTAGAAAATCGATATCGGTCATTTATCAAGCTACTGTTAGAACCGCCATGGAATAATGTATACACGAACAATTATATATTTTATAAAATATTCATTTTCACGCTAACACTTAAAGATGAAAATTAAAAAATAGAAGATAAATTATGAATTAAGAAATACCATATGAAAATTGAAACAACAAAATATCTTTAAACAATATAAAACAATAATTTGTTTTTGAAAATATTTAAATTAAAATTTCTTAGAAAAAAATTCGTAAAAATTTATCTGGTGCATTCTTTAAGTTTCTTAGATTTCTGATATTAAGGTTGTCAATATAAATAAAAAAGTTCTGTACTTCCTTAATTTTCTTAAAAATTCTACTTGCTACCGGTTTCGGTAGCATGAATAAATGTACATTTTATGAAAAGTAGTACGTAATATTTATATTAAAGTCTATTGTAGTTTTGCCTGAAGATGGTTTAATCACCGAAACAGGTAACAAATAATTTTTTTTTTTTTTTAATTATTTAATTACTAATTAACGCGAAAATAAAAGCGTTCAAGGTGCAAAGTTTTGCTTTAACTTTCGCTGCAACTACAATAAGTGCGAATCAGTTATTCTATTCAATGCCAACAAATAACGGAGCAAAACAAATTTGAAAAGAATAACCTCGCTTTGAGACACAACAGAGGCAAGGAAACAAAATAAAATGGGCTGAATACAAAGTGAAGAACAAAACATAAAATTTGGAAAATTAGCGCAGTCATTAGGTTAGGTTAATTATACCTTACTTTAAATGTAAAAAGTACCAGGAGATGGTTTCTAAATTTCTAAATTAGTACACATAGTGCTATTGTGAATTTTATTTTTTTCAAATTTGTGTACTAATTTTACATACTAATTTTAAGCACCTACTATGTTAATTACTAATTGAGTGCTTGTGAATCTAACTTTAAATTGACAAACTGACAACCTGCACCTGCTATTTTGCCAGTTCTTGTGGTATTACATCTGACACTCTTATTTAAACAAATAAAAAGATTAACTCAGCAAACAATTAATATCTCACAGAAGCAAAACACACACAAAACGACACCCGTTTTTTTAAATACTCCAAGTTCAACAACATTATATAACAATTATAAGTTTAAGTAAACGTGAACTTAAAAAAATTCTTAAGATGGTTGGCTATGTCGACGGAAGACGATGTTGTGCTCCATTTAAACATCTTTTGATGAACAAAATATTTCCTGTTAAAACTAAAAAAACAATTTATTAAAATGTGTTCGGTTTCTGTTAATGTGTAATTTTTACAATTATTATTCAATACTAACGTTTTAAATGTCTTAGCAAGCAAAATGAGTAGTTCTTTACGTGAAACATGAAATATATATTTTTTTAATCCACTAATGAATTAAAAACTTTTAATTCACTCTTAATGAAGAACACGCTGTGCCTACTTGATAGAATACCTTTGACTTCGAGGGCATCAACTTTCCAACTGCTTCCGAGGCTTTATTTGAAACCCCTTTTGATACAAAAACACTACAATCTAACTTTCTTAATTTTAATTTGACAATAAATGTCAGTTTGACTGTCTACCGACCTAATATTATAAAAAAAATATTTGTAACAATGAGTAATACAAAACTGTTTTTCCACAAAATTTAATAAATTATTGTATAGAGCATGTGAGTGAAGCATTTTTTTAACTTAACTCACTTATTATATAAATATCTATTAACCGTAAATAAAATATGAAAAGTTTAGATACACCATTTTCAGAATATTTAACTGTATCCATACTTTTTAGCGACACTGTATAATGATACATCAAGATTCAATCAAATTATGTTTAATTATAATATAAACTGCCATATAAATGAATTATATTCTCATCTAAATGTCTAAATTTTAGCTGTTTAGAAATATGATCATTTTAAAATTGATTCATTATAAAAGGAATTTACTACAATTAATTATTTAAAATAGTAATTTTAATAGTAAATGATGAGATAAGAAATATGAAAAAACCTTAAAATCATTTTTTTGGAAAACTTACAGATACAAAAAAAAACCATGGCCTTTAAATGATTCAGTAATCTAAAACTAACTTGCAGTAAAAACATATGAATGATATATTGCGCGATTTCCGAAAATTAGCACTATTTCGATTTTCATCATTTTGAAAAACGAGATTTTCTGGGTAAGTAAAAATCACTTGGTACATCTGATAGAAGCTAATACGGTTTTTAGACAAGCACAAATTAATGCCGTACATTTTTTTTAATCATTAATAATGAAAATTCCCAATACGATACCGGCTTTTTGGTGGTCACTGTATATAATATATTTATGATCAAGCGGATTATCAGAAATTTAAATTATGTGCGAATTCACTTTGATGAATTATAGTTTCCCAGAAGAACGTAAAAAAATATGAAAATCCAAAAAATCTAAAAATAATCGGAGGATTTATTATTTTATTATTTATTATTTATTGCGTATGTATATACCTGTGTTCCGAAAAAAAAAACTGGGATTGTGTTCATAAATTGTAGAATCAACTCGGTCTTCTCCAGAAATGAAGAAAATGTTTACTTGAATCGACTCTTAGGTGTAAGGAACACAAGTTACAGATAGCATTAACTTGACAAAGCAAACAATAATGAAGCACCTATCATTTAAAATAGTATTAAAATGTATATCTTACATACATCGTAACTTTGTTAAGTATCAACCATTACAACTAAATATATTTCATGTATAATTCATTGAATTGAAAGACAAACTAACGAGCCGTATTTATTTACTAAACTGTTTACAAGACTTTGTTTTTCGTAATTATTACCAAGACGAGTAACCAGAAAAAGTTAGATTCAATCATTTAATCTATGCATACACACAAATAATATACAATAAATGTGAGAAACCTCGAAGACATAAACAGTATATATGAAGCAAATATCGTTAAGAAAAATGTATGATGCTCTTTGTAAAATGAGCCGGAGATGTTCGATAATATTGTGAATTATATTGACGGTCATAATCGAAGCGTGACTAATTGATCGTCTCCGAGCCACTTTATGGTATCGAAAACGTCATCTAACCAAGAAATTATACCCACAGTGTAAATAAATCCTCTTCCAAATATTAGTTTTAATGTACAAGCATTATTTAAAAAATAACATGCATTGCTATGTTCTATAATATTCAGAAAACGACTTCTTTACGTTTTTAGCGCTTGTGCAGCACTCAAAAAATCTAAGGTGCGCGAACATAATATTGCACTGGAGATATCTTCCTCACATCATTCACCCCTGACGTTTCACACCGCCTACTGCGTTTGAGAGAGGGCATTAAAATCTTCCAATAGACAAGTAGGTATGTTTGCCTCAAAATTAGTTAATCAACGAATTTGAGAAACGAAGGCGGTGTTTTTTAATTTTTAGAGATTAAAAGGGAATTTTTAATCTCACGGGATTAAAAAGGTATTTTTAATCTCACGAGATTAAAAATGTAATTTTAAGCTCTGAGGATTAAAAGAGTAATTTTAATTTAAGGATTAAAATGGTTTTTTTAATCACTTGGGATTAGGATAGTACTTTTAATCACCAGGGATTAAAAAGGTAATTAGATTATATTCGATGATTATTCGAGAAAAATGTACATCACCGTTGGCATCGGCGTCGTTTTTGGGTCCGCTCTTCTGTAAATTAACAGAAACTCACAACATCGAGGCATATAATTTTTAAACACGACCACATGTTTAATCATTTCCTGAGATCTTAAATGATCAGTTGATTTATAAGCCATAAAATATACTCCGGTCTGTAACCACTGCGTTATCGTGAGTTTTGCACAGCGAGTTTCGCCCTCATCATTTAAGCTTTGGCGCACTTCGATCAACGATTTGTCCTACTTCTTAAAGTTAAAAAGCAGTCATTAATATCCCTACATTCATCGTTACAATTGATTTATCGGTATAGGGATGAATTGTAACTCTGTTAGATTGTAGTTCTTATTCACTCCAAAAATTAGCTGTAGCTCGCTGGTGGTTGGTAAGCAAGTGAACGTTTGTAGCTAACCGATTTCCCCGGCACGGCGATCCCTTGACCGTTACAATTTTATCCACTCACCCTGTCCATAGCTTGGGAGAACTAACGGAGCAAAAGTGCGGAGTTGAGAGGCAATGGCACGAGACATTAGTCGACTGCGGCCAATCACTATTTAGATCCTTCACGCGGTCAGCTCTAATTTTCCGGTCTATCGGCATGAGTGGAACGTTCGGTCATCCATTCCCACGTCTATGGTCACGTCTCTTATTCTTCTCGCAGAGTTACGACCGGCTGGACACTTTCAACCCCACGGTTTTTTTTTTGGAACGCCGAGTTTACTTTTACCGCTATCTATTGTCGTGCAGAACTTTCGCTTATCACTATAAAGTCACAAAGAGGTCGTTCCTTCAGCCACCGTATTTATTGCTCGTTATGGGATATTTGATGCCGGCGGTACACACCCTTCCGCAGGAGCGATAAATGCGTCAATTACGCCCGATGAGCACATTATTGCCGGTCTTATCGCCGGCCACCTCCAAGTTTGTCTCGTTACACCGGGAATTATTCGCCCGGAATTACTAGTTGCCGTTTTCAGAGTCAATATTTAGCAATATCTGCGCCAAATTCGCGAATTGTTGCTGGAATATGAATGTCTATTGGAGGCGCTATGGTAATTCGGCCCATATACGATGTGTGTTGCGCCTCTTTGAGTACTAATTAAGACGTGACAAATCCGCAGTTATGAACATCTATTTTACGCGAGTGCATCAAAAGGTTCCACAATCATGGATGTAAATACGGACTTCAGTCTCGCCCAAGCGTAGGCGTTCTATCGATTATATTACCGATGCTCAATACATATGTAAGCCTTACGCTGAACAGATATTACATGTCATCGTTCATGCAGGTATCTCATTTGCACATCAGATACATTGTTGGCTGGTACATTGTTAGCACAGTATACACAGTGTAAAGAATAAATACGGCAAAACTATTGTAGCCTCACATACAATTTATATAATGAATGGAGTTTGCAATTTTAACTTATAAGCACAAAAATATTCGAATTAATTTTATTTTTTTGTGTGTGCCCCATCCCTGCATTTTTCTTCAAATGTGCTGCAAAATAGAGGATTTTACCAGGCGTCTTAGTGTAATGTAGTTGTCGTAGCGAGTCTCAACTCACTCTTAACTCACTACTATTTATATTATATTTTGTTCAATTACTCGTATTCTACAATATATTTAAAACACTTTATATTTTAGATTTTAAGCAAAGAAAATTGTATAAAGTTGCATTTCCAACATAACTAGCTAATGAAAATGATAAAAAATGTACTTTGTGACTTAAGAATGATAAAATTTTCTAATAGTTTAGAAACCATTTGGAACTACGGTATATCTTTTTTTTTTTTTTTTTTTTTTTTTTTTTTATGATTGGCTTTTTCGGGCTACTCAACCCATCCGCCACAACTACGGTATATCATTTAGCTTGCAACTGAAAACTCTTCACTTTTTAGAATCTAATTTGCGAATTTTTATTTTGTTACTGAAACTATTCATATTTGCAGTTTTAACTTAACTAGCCAATGAAAAAGCCTTCAGCCTGGTGTCGTCCATCTTTGGACTTGGGGAGGCCTATGTCCAAAGATGGACGACAGTAGGTTGAAAAGAAGCCAATAAAAACGGTTTAAAGTTTTTGACGTGACTGCCTAATGAAAGTTGTAAAAATTTGCAGTTTGTAGCTTGAAAATGTGCAATAAATACACAGCAAATCTTTCAATATTTAGCATTTAAAATTTTTGTTTTTTTTTTAATTTGTTGTATATAATACCTAGATCCACAAATATCGAAAATTTGAATCATTCTTAAGTCACAAACTGCAAATTTTAATGACTAATGAAAGTCATTAAAATTTGCAGTTTGTGACTTAAGAATGATACTCAAATAAAAACCCAGAAATTCAAACGATTTTCTCATAAGTTTATAATATTTCTGATATTTGGGTATTATATACAGGGTTTACCATTTTAATCCATCCACGCATATCACTCCGAAAGTATGTTCGATAGCGAAATTTGACCCACCAAAAGTAATTAGGCTACAACATCTGATAATGACCTTGAATTTGACCTTGAAGTTGAATTTCAACGTTTTGCATTTTTATTTTTAATAAAATCATCATCATATTAGTACGGTGCGTAAAAATTTCAATACCTTACGTAAGCAAATTTTCGTTTTTTTTTTTTTTTTAGTTTAATAAAACACTAATTCAAAACTTCAAAAGTTCACTTAAATAGTGAGTAACATAAGTACACGTAAGTAACATAATTTAATACATGTTTAATTTATATACATAAAGAAGGTTACATTTGTAAAGAAAATAGATTATTTAATAAACAGAATCGGATGCAAATTAAATAAAATGTTTTAAAAGTTAATTCGATATTAATATGAATTTTAAATTCATAATTACCATTGCAGGCAAAAAATGAATGGATTTTTAGCAAGTTTAGCAAACAAAACTTAACGATTTTGTGGAAATTTTAAACTTTTCAATAGTTTTTAAAAAAGTTCCTGCAATTTTTATGAAGTTTACTGCAGTTTTAAATGATTTGCGAAATTGCTATAAAATATCCTGCTATTTATATAAAATTTCCTGCAATTTTCATGAATTTTTCTTCGATTTTTTAAAACACATTTATTTTTTTTGTCCGGGCACTCTGCTGGTTTTGTTATCTGTACTATGTATTTATGTATTTTGTATTATGTCATATCCCTCAAATATTTTATTATTGTTTTCCTTATGTATGCGATCTTATGTTACTTTTCTATTACTCTGTACTGACTTATGCACACGTGTTTTGTGCTAGCATGAATAAAAGTATTATTACTATTATTATTATTATTATTTGTAATGACTTGGTTAATTTTGATATCTAATAACTGAGAAAAAAAAACAAACCAGAATTTAGAACAAACTAACTAAAATATATATTTACGAAAATAACTCAATAGGTACACATTTATTTGAAAGTTATCTATAAATTTTAATATTTTTAAAATTAATTAATCCTCACTTAATTTTAATTTTGTAATTATTATTACAAGCAGAATCATTTTTTGTACAATCAATTCTACGAAACTACTTTAAGTATGAGGCAATATATTTCAATTTTAGTAATTTAATATTGACACCTTTTTTATATATAAGATATAATTTATTGAAACATTTACATATTTGTTGTTGTATGTACATTATTAAATTGTAAAAGAAGGTCTTGCTGCAATGCTTCAAATGGCAATCAGCTGCAGCCTTTCAGCCTGGATTTCTTCATTTGGAGTTGTGTTACACGTTGTGTTGTGTACCTTTTTTATTTTGTCATAGTTTCTACAATTTTTAAACTTTTTAGTATTTTTTTTATAAAACTTCATGCATTTTTTACGAAATTTTCTACATTTTTTAAACTTTTTGCCAGTTTTATAATACTTTTTGAAATGTTTAAAAACTTTTCTGCATTTAAAAAAATTAGGTGTCTTTATAATACATATTTAAGCATAAGATAATCTATATTCATTTTTATAATTCAGTAATGATAGTTTTAAAATTTTGTCAAAATTTTCTGCAATTTTTAAGCTATTCAGTAATATTGAAACAGATTTTTAAACTTTTCGTCTTTTTTTTAAAATAAATTCTCTGCAAGTTTTAAGATTATTTCTGCAATATTTTTAAACAATTTACTGTCTTTATAATAATCAAGCTTGAGGTAATCTATTTTCATTTTAGTAATTTAGTAATGATAGTTTTTCAATGTTGTCGAAAACTTCAGAAATTTTTAAAAACCTGCAGTAATTTTGATAAAACTACCTGCAATTGTTATGAAATATCCTGCAATTTTTAAAACACTGCAGTAAACAGGGTGTCTCTAAATCACACGGATATATACAGCGTGTTTCAGACCACCCGTATCCGGCTTTTTTTTCAGAAATTTGACGTCGTAGAGGTCCGAAAAACAATAGCCTACATAAAAAATATATGCATACCTAAAGAATTGAATGAAAGTAATTTTGATTTTCGGAAGTACCCGTAACTGCACATAACTTCAGAATTTTCAACTGGAACCCAGCTTATGTGTGGCATCGTTAAATAGGTATTTTAACAACAAAGAAGTTTTGTAAGAAAAGTTTTTATGTAAATGATATGCTGCACGAAATAAAAATTAATGTTTCAGACCAGCAGTCCCGCCATTTTCTCGAAAGTATTACGTCATAAAGGTTCAGAAAAAAAAGAAAAATGCTTTTCAGCATTTTTGTTTAAAACATTGGCCCTGTTTTAAAATAATTAAGCATGATGTAATCTATTTTTATTTTAATAATTTAGCAATGAGAGATTTCCAATTTTGTCGACATTTTCTGCAATTTTTAAACTTTTCAGTAATTTTGATACCCGCAATTTTTATGAAATTTTTCTGCGCATTTTAAATGTATTGGTAGTTTTGATAACATTTTCTGCAGTTTCTATAAAAAAAGGATGAAAATTTGTATCAACGCTTTTAAGAAAAATTATGAGCTCACAGTTATTTTCGCCTGATATCCATAATCTGAAAGTGATATTTTTACCGGATAGGTGATAGCAGAGTGGTTGCTCTAAATGAAAATAACATTTTTTTTCTTTTGTACATTCCCGTAAAATAATTACCAGGGAAGGAATGGAATTTCGGAACGGCCATAAATCGCGCATCCGAATTCGCGCTGCTGTGCCGAATTATTTTAAAATATCAGTTCCAAGGGGTTAATTATTAAGCCCCAGTTTTGCCGGGGAACTCAATTACGATCCGGGGGCTGCGCTGCCGCCGCGGATCCAGTCGAGATTTAAAACGCGATAAACATAAATTATGGACATTCGAACGGCGGCGTTTCGATCACACGGCGAAATTCGCTAATTTAAATCGGGGGCGAGCTGTTTGTATCTGGAGTGCAGATTGTGATTCATGGCACCCGTGGGATTCGCGGCCGAAAGGAAAATAATTACGGACAGATTATCTTTTTGTCGGACGTTGCTTAATTGATTGCCTGGCGGGGGCGTGAATATCCCTTCAGGTGAGAATGCAGCGGTGGCCGGTGAAAAATGCGAAGACCTTTTGGGAGAAGAGTGCATTTTATACATCAGATGGACGGGCTTTGAGCTTTATGCCCGAGGTGAAGATGAATATGCGGTGCTCCCTGTAATCCCATTAAATGTATGCCGTCTAACGTATTTAACTATCGCGCACTGGTTACTGTATTCGTTTTATTACCCTGGAGATTATTCTGTACAGCCGCGATTTATTATTTCATAGACTACACCCGTAAAGTGAATCCTTGATCTATTAACTTTATACATACAGAGAGGGCATAAAGTATTAAGACCTGGCTTTATTTTTTCCCCTGTATAAATTTTTGAAAGATGCTTGATGTTTTGAATTGTAACTAGATGCATTCTGCACATTGAAATAATAATTTAATAGTTTTACTCTAACGTACTTTTTCTAATTTTTTTTCAAATGTTACATATTGAAAATGTCATGTTGTTGAAACATAATAAAAATTACCATCAAAATCAATAATAAAAAATATAGGATGTCATTTAAAAAAATGGCTCTGACGTCATAATTTCAAAACGGAGAGAGATGGAAAATTGAAAATGGTCTAAACAAATTTGTTTGAAAAAAAACATTTTGACCTGTAGAAGCGTTTTTCGAAAATTTATACAGAGGAAAAAATAAAGCCAGTTCTTAATACTTTATGCGCTCTCTGTATATCAATTTCTCATGTACAGGTATGTCTTACTTTATTTAATATGGGGGGTTCTAGTTATTTATATATTACAATGACATATAAGGCGCCTTATGCATTGGATATTGAAATGTTACAATTTTTACATATTATGCGAAACAAATGGTACTCAAACTGTTTAAATCTGCAATCAAGAATCACTTAGTATAAAAGGCAATTTATACGTCTAGGATAAATTACGACTGGCAACTAAAGCGTCGATAAATTAAAATAGTGTATTGTGTATTTATTTGTTATTGATTACTATTGTTATGGTTACCAAAGGTAACGTATGTCAACATTTTTAATGTACTGACATCAATAATAGTAGATTATACCACGAGTCAAAAATGATAGCTTACCTCGGAATGTTACTAACTCGCCGCTTATGCGGCTCTGTTCGTAGATATTCCTCGGGAATAATAACCATTATTGCGAGTAGTATACTCAACTTTATCTTCGACTAAATAGGCTAGTAGAACATTTTCGGAAAATGATTTTGCGTTCTTCCGAAGATGCCATTTGTTGAAGGTTGCGTACGTTTTATTGTAAATGGAATTCGATGTTTCCGGTATCAAGGTAGAAGTTGTTGTACAATTTATGGAGGTGTGCAAGTAAAAACGCTTCATTTTCATTCATCTCAATACAAAATTCACAAACACTACGCGTTTAACAGAGACACTTTTCAGTTTGTGTATTTTGCTTCCATGGTATTATTTAATTTAAGAAATTTTGTAATGGGAGTGCAAGAGGGAATAATGAACATTAATCCCTAGTTATTATTCCCTAAGGGAATAATATACAGGGTGCCCTAAATAGAGTAGGATTGCATGGATATCTTTCTTATTCCTAAAGCTAGAGATCTGGTAAATAGGTAACAGTGTGCAATTTTATATGCTGGTTCAGATGATGTTGAAAATTTTTCAAAAATGCGAGTAGTTTAGAAGTTATTCTAAAAAAACTAAAAATCGTGATTTTCTACAAACTCCAATATTTTCATAATTATTAAAGATGCGGAAAAAAGTTTAAAATGAAAGTTACTCGGTTCGATTGCACAAACTTGTGAATCAAGTTAAAACAAAAGTCAATATGGCGGTTTTCGAGATATTAATACCAACTTTCTTATTTTACATGGCCGCTATATTTGATTTTTATACGTCTAAAAAGACTTTCTTTTCCTCTTTTCAACGATGTATGACAATCTATGTCAAAATTTGTACTATTTTGTACAGATTATTTAATATGCCTTTTATATTATTCGAGTTTATGTTATAGAATGTTTTTCGTTTCGTTGCTGCTAAAATGAGTTCAAATACAAAACCAACATAAAAAAGTTACCACGAGGACAATAAAAACAAAGTTTGTGCCGTAACAAGTTGGTAAAGGTAGAAGTCATTCTTCATGCACTTTCAGTAGATCTTGTGAAAACATGGTGAAACTTATAGAAAGCTTTCCAGGAAAACAGCAGGAACAAGCTGTTACCTCAGTCCTGAAGAAAATGATAGATAGAAATTAGAAAATTGATATCATAATATCTAATTACCAAAATGTTAATGTAAAGTAAATCTAGCTACTAGTGGATCTAGTTCAAAATTGGTCTTAAATTCAAAACCTAAAAAATAAATCAAATGCAACGTAGATTTCCCAATCAATTCTTTTGATAACTTTGAAGTAAATTCTGGGTTGTCGTCGTACCAAATGAAAAAAAAACTTTCTAAGATCCCACGCAGGATACAAGTCTGTACCAACATATTATCTGAATTATACTGCGAGGAATACAAAATTTTAGAAGATATGTATAAATCCCATACCTTTGCATTTACTGTTGAAGGTGATAAGAATAAAGAATTGAGGCTAGTTGTTTGGGCAGATGCAGAGGAGCTATTAGATTCTGTTTTAAATGCACGAAATCAGACCGGAAATTATGTAATCAAAATTATGGCAGATGGAGGGGGGGGGGCAAAGGTTCTTTAAACTCTGTATGACTATCATCCGCGAAAACTACTCACTTGTTATCGACTGCGGCAAAGACGTGAATACTGAAGAATTGGAAATAAGTTTCCCCCAAAAAGAAGATGTTATGTAGAAGAAAGAAGCGTTGGTAAAAGGGGAAAGCTAACAAGTGTGCACAGGTTAATTATGGTATGAATTGTACCTAAAATTAGTGAAACATACGAGAACATACCAATTATTATTCAAGTTAACCAAAATAAACAACATCCTTTTCAAATTCGTATCAGACCCCAAACTTTTATACCTCGTAAATGTACATCAAGTTGCGACTACTTCTTCCCATGCCCATATTGTATTATAACTTTTAGAAATCTGCGCAGTTATGAAGAAAATATGGATGCAAATGATAATATTGACATTGAATTTAACAACAATGAAATCCGCGAAATATTCCTGGAACACAATTAACCACCCACTCGTCGAAGAACTAGATGATTGTTTGTGATTGAAAAATACGTTATATCAGAATTACATCTTTTACAATGATTTGTTATTCATCCTTTTTGGCATGGCCTTCTTCCGGATCTTTGGAGAGATCGTGCTTTAAAATGGCCAGAATAGCTAAAACTAAAAGCGATCGAAGTCCGCCTATAATCGTTCCATATATTTTATTCTTTAAACTAGTAAACACTATAGTAGAAGACTGTTTTTCGACAAACAAAGCTGGTCCACTACCAAAACTAAAAACAAATATTGACTTACTGAGCAAATCACTAGTGGCTACTGGAGTCTCCAAGACGCTAAAAATACATGTTATTATGGAACATATATTTGATTCTCTATCATTTCTTGAAGAAGGTGGACTTAGTTTGTTCACAAGGAACTTCTAAAATACTGGGACAGGTACAAAATAAGTCTTATTGAGTATGATCATTATATTACCCAATTAAAAAAAGGTCGCCGAATGTTATTCTCTGCACTTGTAAATAAACGTTCTTTCACAAATTGACCAATTATTATTGCAATGACATCATAACTAATCAATCAGCTGCCATTTTCTTAATTCTTAAATGTTGATAGTTACTTAAGCAGCATTAAACCATTCGAAACATTTTGACATTCAAAACATTTTTGTAACCATTATACCAGTAATTTACAAGATCTGAAGTCATTTACTGTCGAGGACCACTGTGCCCAGTTTACTTCTTCGAGGGCACTGTGAAATTTATATTTTCCCAGCAGGGATAAGGGTCTGTAGATTTATCTTCCGATTGAGATTGCCTTTGTCATCTTCTTTCAAAAATGAAAATCTATTGCCAATTTTAAGATTTGTATTTCATATGTCTCACTTTTTAGTATAGTTTGAGAAATTTTTGACGAGAAGTAAGACAAGTAGTTTTTTAATTAAAATATCACTGGACTACAAATATTTTCGTGTAAAGCAATTCAAAAGTGTACAATATTAAATTAGTAACTGAATTGTATACATGTAGATTTGAGACGTTTTAGATGGTTGAATAGTGAACATTTTCGAAAAATGTATTCAGTCGATTCAATTTATTATTCATATTTCTTGAGATAAAATATATTTATTGAATCACAGACTTATCTTGTACAGAAAATTATTACCAAATTTTATACCCTCCTGTAAATGTCTTTATATGTCTAACTTTTTATTAGATTTAATACCTACAAGAATAATTGTTTTAAGTGACACATATTTTTCATACTTACAATTATCAAATTTAAAACATGCGAAAACTCTATAATTATATTATATTTATAATTATTCACCTAGTGGATTGTACAAATAGTGCAAAAGCGATGATTAATTTAAAAAAAATCTATTTTGGTTTTATTCAATAATCTATTTAAAAAAATCATTTTATTTAAATCACACCAACCTCTATTCATATTTCGTAAGATAATACTTATTTATGCATTAAGGGAATAAACGAAGACATTAATTGTGAAGCCATTAGTTATGTATATTTGGCTGAGGTATTATTGAGGTTTATTAGACAATTCCATACTAAATTTTTCTCCCGACAGTAAAGTTTCCATGTTAATTTCAATTTTTAATTAGATAGTTGACACGCTCGTTGATATCTTAAATTGGTAACGTATTTGTAAAAGTATATAAATTTTCAGACATTTTTATTGTTAAAAAGTAAAAAAAAACAAAAATGTTGCTTTATGCACATTTCTTGAGATTAAACATTACTAGAATTAGAATATTATCTGGTGAATAAAATCTCTTACCAATTTGCATTTAACATGTCTCGATTTTTAGTAGATTTTGATAAATTTATTGAAAATACAGTTTGGATGAGTAGTAAGTGAAAAACGTCAATAAATGTCTCCTTACTTACATTTTTTAATGTGAAACATCACTGGAGTACAAAAATTATCTTGTAGAACAATTATAAGGTGAAAAATCTTAAATCAAAAACGAATCCTAAATGAATTGCAAAATTATCTTGTAAAGAAATGCAATTGCCTATTTTCAATTTGTTAATAAATTATGAAGTCAATTATACAAATTGTGTAACGCGTAACATAACCAACTATTATTTTTTATTTATTAAGTTTGATCTCTTGCATTGAAAAGTTATAAAAATTATATAATATATTACTCCAAATGAGTGGAATTATGTCAAATCTGGAAATAAACCGAGTAATATACCATTCTTAGTCAGTTTCAATAAACAAGCGGACTACACGTATTTCCGGCGAGGCATATGATATCCTTGGGCTCTCACACGTAATCTGACATATGTAACCGTAAGACCGCGCATAAAGTAGCCCGAGGCTCACTGCAATAGGAGTTGCAAGAGCCAAGAATCTTGTAAATAGCAGCAATGCCCTCCAGCGTGGAATCGTGCATTTGTATATACGGGACGATAGATTTCTTGTAACTAGATTACTATAGATATTGAGCGAGAATTATGAAATAAAAATACGTATTATAAGTTTAAAGGTAAGTATATTTATAATCAATAATTATCAATATGAAAATATTATAGTTGATTAATTAACTTTTTATAAACACATAAACTTTGTATATCAAACTAATAAGCGTGCGATAAAGCATCTTTAAAACATGGCTACAGTTAGTAGGTACTAATATTTATTCAAGTAAAATTACTATTGTTGGAAATCTGAAAACCAGATAAATAAACTCTTCAAAACTCCATATTATTGGTTGTTTGTCGAATGTCGAACATTAGCAAAATATATAAATATATATGAAGGTAAGTACATACTGGGATGTTATTTAATAGATTTAATTTGTTATTTTATAGTATACGTTAGATAGGATTTTGTTTATAGAAAATTATACTGAATATATTAGATTTAGGGTATTTAGATATTAATAGGATTACTTACGTAGTCAAATAGGATTTTTATAGCTGGAACTATAATTAATTCAGGGCACAATTAACGTAGAATAATTGTAATGAGTCAGTAATATGTATAAAATTCAATGGAAAATTCAAACTCATCGTTCAAAGACGTTCGACATTCGTATAGAAGCAGAAAAATACAAGGATCTCGAATATCAGATTCAAATCACATTTGTGATTATGGTTTCATCGGTATATGGATAATTATAATCATAATTATAATTTGTTGATTCGTTGCCGTGGTTACAAACTGGATTCGGGTAGCAACTTGGCAATTTACACCCTTATTTGGATCAACGTAGGCGGATTTTAATAAGCGAAAATCACTTGTTTAACCGAGGTTTCCAAAAGGCTGAACGCCGATAAACAATCAGATTCGCTTTAGATCCCGGAGCATCCACGTCGGTCAGCAGAGAAAAAGAAAACAGTTGTGCAGAAACAAATGTCGTCGAACAATAGTTATTTACATTCACGCGTTATTCAAAGACAGTTTTATTTATGTTTTGTTTACGCGGATATAATCAATTTCGGGACAGTAATTATTTGCGTTCGAGCATCTGTAAACACTCGACGTGAACTAGGGAATCATTATCAGCACGGAACAGCTGAAAGGAGTCCAAGAGGATTCAACAAAAACTTCAACCCCAAAGACTATTCAGCGAGAACGTCAACTATAGAAGAGGATCAACCGAGGGCAGCAGGACTTTGAATCGAGGGAATTGGTGCCGACTTAATCGAATTTACTGATTTGACATCTGCAATCAGGATTGCCGATCACCACTGCGAGTTGCCGCTATTCACCAGGAATATGAATATGAATGCCAGGTAGAATTTACTAAAATTACTAAAATACTAAAATTAGGGAGGTAATTGTGCGAATTAGGAATTTAGATAATTATTGTTATTAAATATTGATAGTGTTCGTTTGCTAATTAGTGATAGCACTTGCTTTCTATTGTCAAGCGTTCATTTTGTTTCATATTGAATTAGTGTAGTGTTTGTTTTGTTATCAATTATCTAAATATTTAATATTATAATAAATATTAATTAAGATTAATACTCTTTGCCAGCCATCTAATTTATTTTCATCCCACTTTTTGACCCTGAGAAAAGAGAAAAACAAAATAATAAAATGCATGAGCTATAAACAAAAGAGTGAGGTTATACGATATTAAATTCGTAGTATTTTATTTATAATTGTAAATTATAAGTTGGCGAACAACAACAACAAAAGTAAGTAACAATTTTATAATTCTAAATTATCAACCCTAATAAATCTACGCGGTTAATAGACTTAGTACAACAGCACATGTTAAACACCCGAACGTGGGGCAAATATAAAACTTCAATCAAAACATTACAATTAGACACCCGAACATGGGGAATTGTCTATAACGTAGCATTTGCACCCTCAACGTGGGGTAAATCATAATTATTGTGTTAAAATAATTAAACCTTAACAATAACATAGCAATACATATCATTACAGAATTTCATTATTTTACTTCTACATACTACTTTCTTCATACTTTATACATTCCTCGTTAGTTATTACAAGTTTAAATTATTATTAACTATTACTGAAGTGAGTAATGCAAGTATAACTTGATGACCAAGCAGACACGTAAATGTGAACAGTTATTGAAATATATGCGAACTAATTCGGGCCTAATGTATTACACCGCACACACACACTGTTAATGCAAAATGTCACTACCAGCTCTTAAACTGGTTACATTACGCCATTTGATGACAGCAGGTTCGTTCCCGCAGGACCCGTCAAAGAAGCCGGGCGTAATCAGCGTGATACATATTAACACTTGCTCCCTCGTAGAGGCACCTTGCGGTAATGGACGTAAAAAGTAACTACGCCAGCGTTTACTTTGGAGAAACTACGTTTGGGTCGTCCAGACTTGGGTTTAGCAAACAGCATCTCGCGAACTAAATTACGAATTTAATTATTTAAAAATTATAACTTTGTACAATCAAAAATTTTAACCAGATGAAACTTAGAGACAAGCCCATATTTTTGAAAATAAGAAAAATAATCTGCTGGTGTAATTACATTTACGTAGCCTCAAGAAAACTAAAACATCAACTGGTTCAAACTAACATGCGAACTGGAGGAGTCCTGTGTAATTGCGAATCGGACGTCACCAACAATATTCATTTGCGAACGCATAAACAAGTCTGTGCTGGTTGTCACGCTCAAAGATTCATGTTCGCATGCACAATACCTGCACGTAGGGACGCTTGCGTCAAGTGGAAATATTTTATTACTTGATCCAGTGCTTGCATAACGCGCTGATGGCGCCGAAGGTGAGCCGGTAATGTAACCCATTAATTATATTACGGTTTTTTTTTTCGACGTCCCGAAATGTAGCGCGGCATGAAATATCCCGCGTGTATCCGGTAATTTACTCTTCCACGGCCCGAAATACCGAAAAATACGCACTAATTAAAACGCGGGATGATATATTCAGTTTCGGGTTTCCAGAATTGATAACCCGGTTTATTGCCTGAGCATTTTTTTGTCGTTTGAACGTCGAAGTGCACACTAGGGCCAGTCAAAGAGGGGCGTTTAATCTTCAATTACAAAAAATAAAAGGTATCTTCAACAATATATTATTCATATATTATACATATATTTAATAATATTTCATTCATATATATTTAAATTTATTTTTAATAATGTTTCATTCAAATATATACAGTCTGTTTGATTTATTGTGACAAAGCAAATGTTTTTGTTATTAGTACAGATAGAAAAACAAGTTGAAGAAAAAAGTTTTAGTAGTTTTTGTCGTCTATTTAATCCTAATTTAAGAAGAACAATTGAAAATCAAATAAATTTTCAATTGTTCTTCTGAAATTAAGATTAAATAGATAAGAAAAAGTACTAAAACTTTTTTCTTCAACTTTTTTCTCCATCTGTATTAATAACCAAAATATTTGCTGGGTTACAATAAATCAAACAGACTGTATATATTTATATTTATCTTCAATAATAATTCATTCATATACATTTATATGTATCTTCGTTGTAGAAATTTTTTGTTGAAAATTATAGAAGCTCTATTCAGAAGACATATCCCTCGCAAAGTTTTTAAAATGTTCATAATTATTTGCAGAATATTTATTGAAACTAAAAAAAATTGATAATTATTAAAAAAATGCAATTTCATTTTCAAAATTATAACTTACAAATTTTAATTTTAAATTTCAAAATGTTAATTACAACATAAAAACGTCATTTGAATTATACAATTTATATTGAGAATAATAATAATAATGTTTATTAGCAGGAGAAGCAACATATTCAACACAAAAATATATAATAGTAAAAATTGCTAAATTACACTGATTATTTCATTCGCGACTTAATGGTCTTAATGGCGACAAGGTATTGGAGTAACCAATAACTAACGGTTATTGTAGTGACCAAGACGACTATCGATTATACGAACCTTTGTATAACCGGTTATACGAACCTATGTACATTCGCATCATTAAAATCTTCCTATCTTTGAAAAAACTGAGGAAGAAACTGATACTCGATCAAATATATATATATATAATAATTGTACATTCAATATTAATAATTATCAAATTCATAAAGTTCGTGTGTACTTCATTGTAATTATTAATTATATTGTTCAAGAAATAATGCCTATATACAACTATATACAACTCGACGATCGAAAATACTCGAATCTCGAATCATTGCGTTTTAAAGCAAAATGTTTCAAGCAATACTTCTCGTAAAATCGTTTATTTTCAATCGTATAGTTGTATAACTTGCGATTATTGCATTCGCGACTTAATAAACTATCAAGAATGCACTATTTTCCTTAGTTACAACTTATTACGATTTTAGAACGTATTAAAACGGTTATTTGAGTATCGAAGATGACTGTCGATTATACGAACCTTTGTATAACCGCTTATACCAACCTTTGTATATTCGCAGCATTAAAATCTTCTTCATCCTTGGAAAAGAACCGTGGAAGAAACTGGTACTACATCAAATGTATATAATAATTTTACTTTCAATATTACTAATTATTTAATTTATAAATTTTCTGTGTATTTTATTGTAATTGATTTATTTTGTTCATGAAAAAATCTACCTGTATAGAACTCGACAATCGAAAATTCTCGAATCTCTACGCATTACCGATTACAACACTTTCAGGAATAACGTCTCCTCGTTCGAAATCGATTATTTTCGATCGTCTTGTTGTATAATATACGATTATTGCAATGTTTTTATAAAAAATACACGATTATAAATATACAGGGTGTCTCTAAATTATGTGGACATGGCTTAAACACAGATTACTGGGATCAAAAGAAGACAATTTAACAAAACTTATCTATATACAAATGCGTTTGGTTTAGCCAGTATTCAGCTTCAAAGTTAATTTAAAAAAAAACAAAAAGTTTACATTGATTTGGATGTTGTTGGATATGACACTTTATACGGGTATAACTCATATTTTGACATAATATTGTTATTATCAGTAGACCGGTTGTGTATAAAACAAGTGAGGCCCGAGATTAATACATTCATATTTTTTAATGGCAAAAGCAAATAAATTTTAAACAAATCAAATCGGACGCAGACATTCATTATCAAGTTTTTTTGTATCTTTATTGTTTTTGATATCTGTTACAGTTTCGACACAAAAAATAAAATATGAGTGACTGCGTTACACTCGTTTGGAAACAAATCATCAGTGAACAGAATTTTCTGGTTAAAAAGTAGTTCAGCTCTTTTTTCCTGAATAAATCGGCAAAACGCAAAACGTAGGTCATAATGAGCTGGTAAAAGCTCTTGCACTATTTGGATATGATATGGATGAAGCAATTGCTGTAATTTCCAAAATTTCCTCCTTGTTATTAGGGCTCCTAAAATCCTAAAACCAGCAACATATCTGTTTTATCGGCGTAAGTGTACTTTATATTCATTATTGTGAATAAACCATCATCAACCCGGTAACTAGATTACATTTGTTTCCAAACGAGTGCAGGGCAGTCACTTATATTTTTTTTTGTGCCGACACTGTAACAGATATCAAAAACTATAATTTTCTGGTTAAAAAGTAGTTCAGCTCTTTTTTCCTGAATAAATCGGCAAAACGCAAAACGTAGGTCATAATGAGCTGGTAAAAGCTCTTACACTATTTGGATATGATATGGATGAAGCAATTGCTATAATTTCCAAAATTTCCTCCTTGTTATTAGGGCTCCTAAAATCCTAAAACCAGCAACATATCTGTTTTATCGGCGTAAGTGTACTTTATATTCATTATTGTGAATAAACCATCATCAACCCGGTAACTAGATTACATTTGTTTCCAAACGAGTGCAGGGCAGTCACTTATATTTTTTTTTGTGCCGACACTGTAACAGATATCAAAAACTATAAAGATACAAAAAAACTTAATAATGAATGCCTGATGTCCGATTTAATTTTCTTTTTAAGTTATTTGCTATGTCATTAAAAAATATGAATATATTAATGTTGGGTTACACTTGTTTTGTACATAACCGGTCTACTGATAATAACAATATTATGTCAAAATATGAGTTATACCCGTATAGAGTGTCATACATCAACATCAAAATCAATGTAAACATTCTCTTTTTATAAGCAATTTTTTTTTTAAATAATATTGGAGCTGAATACTGGCTAAACCAAACGCATTTGTATATAGATAAGTTTTGTTAAATCGTCTTTTTGTGATCCCAGTAATCTGTGGTTAAGCTATGTTCACGTAATTTAGAGGCACCCTGTATTACCACATACGAAAAATTAACTGTGTTAATAATGACACGTTGGTTTTTAAGATATAACCAATAAAGTAACAGTCAAATAAATGTAATATTTAAAAATATATATCATCAAATATCAAAATTAATAATAATATTACTGATATGTTTGCTTTTAAGATATCGTTGATAAAATATGTGAAACATTTATATTGAACCTAAAAGCTAATATTTCGAAAACCATTATTCATTTAGAGATATTCACACTACACACATAAATTACAATACTAAAACATAAATATCTCAAGAATCGCACATTGAATATTATTATAAAACACATATGATTTGCGATTATTTCATTCGCGAGTTAATAAACCAATAAGAATGCGCGATGTTTCTTAGTTACAACATGATATAACGGTTATTTAAGTATCCGAGGCGACTACCGATTATACGAACCTTTGTACCGTGCGATCTACAATTGTTGAGATAAAAGACGCCCTTGAGATTTTGGAAGTATGTCTGCTAGGGCACACGACTTCTGTTAAAGTCTGGTGGCAGCAATTCACATTAGGCCTGTATGTTGTAGGGTTGCATATCCAAGTCCTTCAAATTTTTTTGGCCGGTTCCTTAATACTGACACAGTAGCCGCCCCTTATCTAAATAATTATTAATCGCACAGTATAATCGCATCATTAAAATCTGCCTTATCCTTGAAAAAAACCGAGAAAAATACTAATAATCGATCAAATTTATGTAATAATTGTACATTCAATATTAATAATTATTAAATTTATAAATTTCCTGTGCACTTTATTGTTATTAATTGATTTTATTCATAAAATAATCTATCTATATATTTACAACTCGACGGTCGATAATAAATACTCTAATCTATACGTATTGCCTTTTAAAACTCCACTAGACGTTGCGCGTCTCGTGATGTTTCAGACAATACGTCTCGTATAATCGATTATTTTCGATCGTCTAGTTGTATAACTTGCGATTGTATCACTCAATATTAACTGTAAATATTATTCATATTGATGTGCCAGACTTTGAGATATCGCTAATAAAGTATGTGAGTACAGTGATATTGCACCGAAATTCAAATATCTCTAAAATCACAAACTGGATAATCATTCATATATATTTAGTCTACAGCTATCATATTAACTGAATACGATGAATATTTTATTTATGTTGGTTGTTACGTAATCACTAATCAAATATAACAAACAATTGAGAATTGCACCTAAAAGCAAATATGTCAAAAATTACGTATTGAATAATAAGTCAAGTACCAATTGAGAATTGCACCTAAAAGCGAATATGGCAAAAATGATGTATTGAATAATAAATCAAATATCAATTGAAAATTTCACCTAAAAGCGAATAAGCTAAAAATAATGTAATAAATAATAATTAATAATAAATGTATCATTATAAAATATAATAACCTACTATCAAAATAAATGATATGATTTTCAGGTCTCATGCAACCAATGCTTATAAATACATATGTTGAAGCCAATGCCTATGAATATACTGATGAAGTAACTGCCTTTGAATATACTGATGAAGCCACTGCCTCGGAATATGCCTAATGAACTCAATAGCCATAAATGGCCAATGAAAATAAATTGATGAAAATTATACGAACAGGAAAGAAAGTTAAACATTTGAAAGGTCGGCCGGAACAACAATGTAAGTCACATTTTTCTGAAACGTGATTTTGCAGCTTTGCTATGAAATAATATCGAATAAACATATAGGAATATAGCCGCAATATACAGATCTCATTTTACTGATTTTACCCTTTGAATACGCTGTATTCAAAGGGTCTAGTTCGTGGCAGAACATGTTGTTTTTCGATTTACTCCGTTCAATGTTTTTGATACAAATAACAATAAAAGGGAGACTCTGAGCAACAATAGGGTTGCTCAGAGTAACCCTTCCTTTGGTTAACTTTTCACAATTATGTCGCTAAAATTGTGTTTAATTTACTTGGAATTATATTATTTTTTTAAACAATGATAAATTGGGTGATGTTTTCATTATTTAAAGAAATACGAAATTTTCAAACATCATGTCAATTTTTTTATGGCAATAAATATTCATTTCAGATTGTCGCAGAGAATTCATAAATAAAACTTCTCTAGCAAAATGGATTTATTATTTTTTGTACTGAATTTGTAGGAGGTCTGGCAAGATCTATGTCTCCATTCCAGTAAATCCTGAAGGAGCATTGTTTACAATATCGGCGAGGAGTGGCGGCAGCTGCAGGAGAGCGGGAAGATCAATGGGTCCCGATTTAATCTACATAGTTTCAACTTCGATGGTGGTGTTTTATACGCGAGCTGACACACGTAGCGCGACAATACAAACTGGGCGCAATAAAAGCAAACAAAACTGCCCCTCATGTCGGGGAGCTTTGCAGTACAGTTTTAACGCCCTTTAAGCTTCCCAGCACTTGCATTCGCGTACTGCAAATATCGCATCCTTCTAGGCATTATTTGCTCTCCTAAATGTCGTTATTATACATTGCGCGCCGTCTGCTCAAATAAACAGGGCGCAACATTCCCTTTTCGGCCACCTAGGCAAAAATCAGACGGATCCAAAACAAACACGAATCCCGCTGACCGGACGGCAAATTTCATTTTCCCTTTCGCTTCCTGAACTAAATCGGTTGCAAATATTTGGAGGACGCTAAAGCACCCATACAATTTTTTATGTAAATCGAAGAACATCGCATAATCCGCTGACTTCCCTATCGTCTCCACGTGAATTGAATCAAAGAAACGTAATTTGCTTGAGCAATGAAGGTACACCAACTATAAAGTACATTTAACTTGTGAACAACAATTAATTTACATGTTCTTGTAGAATACTCATTGTAGATTACTAACATAAATTTTAATATTTACTAATTTTAAATTAAAAACCACATATTGGACCAGTGGATATTTTTATCGAAGTAGTAACATTAGTCTCATTCGTGTGAATAATTCCTCATAGTTCCATCTGTCGCAATTACCAGTCTGTTTTGTACGAATCGTTTTTTTATTTGCCAGCCAACCGACGACTCAATAATAATGGATGGCCCAATTGCGTCAATACAATGCCACTTTATTAACTTTATTTAAACGGATTAACGTAAACCCGACGAAGCCACTTTGGCATATTTCGGCTCGAACAAATCGATTCCGGTAAGCCGCATTAAACAATCCGGCCGAAGCGGAATGCGTCGCACTTGAGCGGTAATTTAATATCGCCATATAGAAAACGGAACCGGAAGTAATCCATTGTGATATGGTAAACACATTAGCGAATGAGAGCTTCTCGAGTGATAAAGTAAGAAGCGACTTTCCGCGCGCCGAAACGAACAGCAAAAGACCGAAGATATTTTGAAAGCTAAAACCTGAACGACTAGGTACAGGGCTGTTCTATCAAGAAAATGTCAAGAAATAAAGAAGAAATCAAGAAAACCTCAAAGAAGACTTGAGATAGGGCTCATTTGAAGACAATATTATATACATATCAGGGTGGCCGACTGATCCTCGCTCGGACCATTGCTGCTAGACTAATTAAAATTGAGGACAACATCTGATTGGAAGTTGATGTTCTACTTTTTAAAATGGTTTTTCGAGTGTACAGAGTATACCATAAATTGGGACACAATATTTGGTCTCTTTTTTAAATGAATCATCATGTATATTCTTTCAATTTTAGAATCTGCTTCATGAGGACTTCACAAATCATCTTTATTTTCAGAGATCAGATGGAACGTTGCTAAGTTATTCACATTTTAATCATATTTAACGAAAAATCATTAAAGTGGAAAAATATTCAACAAAACCTTATTATAATAGATCAATGAAAGAATCTGGGTATGCAAGTACCCAAGCAATGTGCCAAAACATTCACAATATTTTAAGTCACGTTGAGTACACAGGGTATTCGGAAACAACGATCGAATTATGCTATTTTCAAATGGCTAAAACATATCGAGATTGATTGTTATTTACCTAAATTTTGGGTTGTTTTTCATATTCAAAATGATTTTAATTCGTACTTTTTTCTAAGCAAGTTAAAAAATAACCAACTCTACAATTATAAAACATTACAAGATAATGTGTATTTTGCTGATTCTACAGCCTTGAAGAAGAGTAACGGCGCCGCGTCTTATCTATTAAGGTTTTTAATTTCAAACCGCAGACTGAAGTCCGGTGAGAATATGGAAGAGCCGTGTTGTACACGAATTAATTTGAGTTGACGTAACACCTCCCAATCTAAGAGTGAACTACCAAGTTCACTGCAAAGCCCTTTGGAAAGGGTCCAAGTCAGTCTGAGGTTTGTTACAAATTTTTGGTTAGGTTTTGCAACAATCCTTGTTGAGAAAATGTCTCAACAAAATATAAACAAACATGATGAATATTAAGACAAGGATGATGTACAATCAGATATCATAATTGTTGATTGTAATCGGTTCGATACTTGGAACCGAAATTGCTTAATCGTATTAGGATTGTGAACTTTACCTAAATCTAAAGTAATACAAAAATTGCTTAGTAAATTAATTTCTTTCAAAAATCCAAGTCAGGATAACAATTTGATTTCCTTGAGCGGTTGCGTTAGAGCTGTATGGTTAATTTGTATGGAACCATTTTTAATGTGGATAATTGATGGTTGCTTAATAATAATATTACCAGGTGAACCATTACTTTCAATCGAGAGTTCATTTTTGGGTATTGCAACTACTTCCGAGTGGGTTGGAATAATAATATCATTTAGTAATTCGACGCGTACAAGATTACATTGCGGCGAATCATGGTTATTCAGTAGTTCTTCTATGCAGCGCGAAAGGGGCATCACATTCCCTTGATTACAAAAATATAAACCTTCTAATTCTAAACACTGTTCTTGAGTGGTCCATCGATTTGTGGAAGAAGATGTCAGAAAAAAGTTTGCGTTAATAAGAAGTGCATTGTTTGCTAAGGGTACATTTAATAAGTTGTAATATGAGTATGGTTCGGAGAATTTTGGCAATGAAATAATAAATATTATCAAATCGTGTTCAATGTGAGGGTCGCAACTGATGAATTTCAAACGAATTAATAGAAAGATCAATGTTTAGTTGTTTTAGTAATTCATTTTGAGTTTCGATATTTAATATAGTTGGATGTAAAGTGTGCATTCTAGCAAAGTTCACGGCTATTAGCAATTGCTCAATACTCGTACTGAACGTCGATTAATTTCAACAATACAGTCTTCATTATTTTCCGAAATGTCTTTCAATTGGTGAAATAGAGTATCTTGATTTTGGATGATACCATTGATTTTTGATTCATAGGTCTGCGTTATATTTTCAAAAAGTACTTTATCCTTAAGAAATTAGTTTTGAATATTTTTCTCATTCTATTGAATTTTTTGAACATAACCTATTATTTTTGCTTTGTCTTTATCATCGAGAGTTCCAAATAAAAAGTTTGAGGCTTCTCTTTCTTGTCCGTGAACGATGACGAAAGGTTTTTATTTAATAGTCAAGTGAATCGTGTTGTTATAAGATATAATACTTTTCAGAACTATTTCTCTTATTTTCAAGTTTGGTCTTTTTGCTTTAAGTACGCGTATGTTTTCGAAAAGTGTAGAATGAAATCTTTCAACGAGAGCTCGTCCTTGAGGTCTGTTAGCAATGTTGAAATGCCAATTAATTTCTTAGTTCTTATTAAAGTCATTACTGAAGTCTTTTATTAGTTCGTTATCAAATTCTTTTCCGTTGTCGCTAGTAATCGTTTTGGGAACATGTGTTGTGTGAGATACTCGACTAAGCTGAATTTAATGTCTGTGGGATTTTTACTTTCTAGAATTATTGCTTGACCATAGCGAGAAAATGAGTCGACAATGGTTAAGTATATTGATCTGTCAAGAGTGATAGTGTCGATATATAGATGGTCAAAAAGGAATTGTCCTCAGGGATTATGAAGTTAAGGGGTTTCTCTCTTTCTTTGATTCGAGGCATATTCTGCATTCGTTGATGAATGTATTTAAGTGTTTTTGTTGATTACGCCAATAATATTTTTTCTGAATTTCTGCTAAATTTTCAGAAATACCTTTGTGATTTGAACTTTCGTGGATTTTTTTCATAATGTCTTTTTGTTGAAGGGGATTGGTAAGGTTAATTAAATTGTTGTTGCATATTATAAATTCAATGGGTTTACTCAAATGGTGTTGAGCGAATTTTGTGAATTGATATTTAAGTACGTCGTCAGTGAAATATAGGGCGTATTTAATTCTTGGTTAGACAAATTCTTTGAAAAATGTTGAGAATTGATAGTCATCGTGTTCGTTTACGTGCCACGTGAGTACTTGTTTATTAAAAATGTTTTGTTTACGTGATTTTGATTTTGAGGCTTGTATGTGTAAATGAATTTGTCGTGGAAAAAGATTTATAGGTTTTTCGGATACAGAAAGTTCTAAGATAGATAGAAGTTTTTCCGGGTTGTCTAAATTCTTCTAGTTGTTCACTGTCTGAACAACTAGAAGAATGTTTCGTTTATGTGACATTCTTGCTGTGGAATTCGACTCAGGGAGTCTGCTACTAGGCTGCTTTTACCTTTTATATATTCTACTTGATAGTCGTACTCTTCTGGTTTGAGTCGCCATCTTACTAATTTTGATTGTGGGTCTTTAAAATTGAATAACCAGATCAGGGGTTTGTAGTCTGTTCATCAAGATAGGGTCGAAACATTTTACATGACCTTACTATGCCTTAAAGTTCTTTTTCTATTACGGAATAGTTAGTTTCTGACTGATTTAATGTACGGAATATATAAATGATGGGTAAATCTTGACCTTAGTCGTTCTTTTGACGCAAAGCGGCACCAATCGCGAATTTAGAAGCATTTGTGGTTACAATGAAAGGCTTTGAGAAGTTTTGGTACTGTAGGATGGGTTTGTTTGTAAAAATTTCTTCTATTTTGTCTACAGCGTGTACGAATTCTTCTGTGTGTACGATCTTTGAATTTTTCTTTAGACAGGCCATAAGAGGTTTAATTATTTTAGTTATTTTTTATCCGGCTAGATCCAAAAAGGATTTAAAATATCTTTGGTGGTCTTGGGAATTGGAAAGTTTTGAATTGATTGGACTTTGTTTGGATTGGATTCGATGCCATTAGTTGTGATTTTATGTCCTAAAAAGAGTACTTCCTTGCAGAGAAACTCGCACCTGTCTAACTGAATTTTAAGTCCTTTTTTGGCAAGACGGTTTAGTATAAGTTCTAAATTTTTCATGTGTTCTTGAAGACTAGATGAGAATATAATAACGACGTCCATATAGACAAGACAAATTTTGTTAACAAATTCTTTTAGCACTTGATTTATCATACGTTGAAATGTTGCGGGGGCATTTTTGAGTCCGAAAGGCATTCTTCAAAATTCATAGTGTCTGTCTTCGGTGTTAAAGGCTGTCTCTTGAATTGAGTCCGGGTGCTTTTGAATTTGACGAAATCCGCTCGCTAAATCAAGAGTGGAAAAATAATTACTTTTGCCTAACTTGTCTAATAAATCAGAAATGGTTGGGATCGGGTGTCTGTCGTCGATAGTTCGTTCGTTTAGTTTCCTATAGTTGGTGACAATTCGACAGTTCTGTTTGCCTGAAGAATCATTTTTTTTGGCACTGTGTAAATGGGTGCTGACCATGGAGAAAAGGATTCGCGTATTATATCTTTATCTAAAAGGTCATTCATTTGTCTCCTAACTTATTTTTTGTGTTTAAAGGGGAATCTGTAAGTTTTGACGTGGATGGGTATGTCGTCAGTTGTCTTTATTTCATGTTTTATTTTACTGGTAAAATGTAAAGGACCGTTGGGATCAAATAGGACGTTTAGGTTTTTGTCTAGAATTTTGAATAGTTCTCGTCTTTCTTCTGCGTTTAGATAATTGGTTATAATGTTTGTTAAATCAGCGTTAAAATTACTAGCTGAATGGAAATGAACTTCTTGTGACATTAAATATTCTGGTAAGTGCCTAATTTTTTATTCTCTAATTCATCGGTGTCAATTATAGCATGGAAAGGGTTGGAAGTCGGGTTAGTTAATTTCACATTAATTTTGCCGTTTGTCATATTTGTTATTATCTCGTCTATATTGAATGTCTTAGAAAGTTGTCCATTTTGAAGTACATAGTCGCCATCTGGTAATTTTGTAGAGAGATTTATAATTTTTGATGAATTTGCGGGGATTATGTGTTGCACAATGTTCTTGTTTTGAGGTGGAGCATATTTCTGGAGAAGAATTTGGGTGCTGTCGTCTCGTAAACGCATATTGATTCGATCAACAGTAAATTTCAAAAATTTCAAGGCTGTGAATCCGATGATTCCATCAAAATGGGGGTGAAAATCATGGAGTAAACAGGGGATATTACATATTAATCCGTAGTCTGAGAGTAAGGGGATGGATACTTGTTTAGTGAGTGGTGTTCATTTGTTAAAAGATACGACAATAGTTCGATTGTCGGAAATCTGATTGGGAAAATGTTCGTAAGCTAGTTTGGGTTTAATTAAGTTTACTGTACTACCCGTGTCGATGAGAAATTTTGCGTATAGGAAGGGAATCTGAACGTGAGGTAATCGTGGTACAATTTCTGATTCTATGTTATAGGATTCGAAGAGGCAGTTTCCTGAAAATTTACTTCGGAATTATAATCGTTTTGCAAATGAAGGTCATTCTCAGTATCATTAACAGTATTTTGTTCATCGTAGTTTTGCATATTTTCGTCTGTGAGACAAGAGTCGGACTATTCGCAATCGGACGAATAATCTGGGTTAGGTTCGAAATTTATAGATTCGTCGTAATTAAGGTTTTCTTCGCATGTTAAACTAGTTTGCGTGGACATTGGTTCAGGTTGCAGGAATGGTTTCCGTTGCATAAAGTTGTTACGTTGCACAAAATTGTTGCGCTGAAATTGACTCGGTGTATTTCTAGAAAAATTATAATTTGGTCGTTGAAATTGTTGAGAAGGCTATATATAAGCAATTTGGTTTTATAGTGGGTGGTACATTGGTCTAGATATATGATTGTTTTGTTGATTTTGGTGGTTTTGATGGTTTGGTCTAATTTGAGGCGTTATAACGTTTTATTTAATGGCTGATTAGTTTTTTGGAAAGAATATCTTTGTTTAGCTGCTTGGCTTCTATTAATGAAATTAATTTCGTCATTCGCATACGTTACTGCTTGATCCAATGTTGCAGGCCGTTTCAAACGTACTTGGCATGAAATGTGATATGGGATGGACACGAGGAATCGGTCAAGGACGTTGCTCGTATAAAGTCATTGTCTTAAAATTTTGTCATTTAAATTGGATAAATTAATTTTGGAAATTAGTTTTGCAAGAGATCCTCTAATTATGTGACCAAATGAGATTATATTTTCGTTTCTAATCTGATATTATTAAAATCAACCAACAGTTCTTCGATAGATCGGTTGTCTGAAAAATGTTGTAATATTGCTTTTTTATCTCTACCCAAGTTATTAAATCGTCACGGGGGTATAGAATATAATAAATAATAAAAAATATAAATTATATATAAATATAAAAGTAGAACATTAAGTGTCCAATAACTTCCAATCAGATTTTTTCCTCAATTTTCATTAGTCTAGCGGTAATGGTCCGAGCAAGGATAGGTGGGCCACCCTGTATGATAATATAAAAAGAATTACAAAATACACTACCCACAGTTTCAGGGAACAGATAATAAATGGAGAGCGGTCGGCGCACTCGAGCTCTTTGCGGCAATCCACTTTTTTCGGGCCCTTAAAAAATATCAAGTAATCAAGAATATATTTAAAATAAATCGAGAAATCAAGAAATCAAGAAGAAATCTTGGGATGCGGCTTTTTTTAAGACAATGTTAAATACATGTGGTAATATAAAAAGAATTACAAAATACAGTATCCACAGTTTCAGGGAACAGAGAATAAATGGAGAGCGGCCGGCGCACTCGAGCTCCTTCCGACAATCCACTTTTTTCGGGCCCTTGCGCTTGTCTAGAGATATTCAGATGTAATGCGGGAATTATATGGCGGCGCCCTTGTCGAAACCACTTTAAATTTATACCATCAATAAGAGAGCCGGATCGTCTGGCCCTGGATCCGGCCCGATCCGCATTATGAGGGTGACAAATGTTCCTCGAAATTCGCCCAGAAATAATTTGTCCACGTCGAAAATCCTCACTGCCGCATTAAGAGTCCTTACAGCACCATAACGCATTGTAACGCCGCGAAAAAAGGATCCGGGCGATGTGCAGAAGTGAGGGCCGTTTGCGTTACAACGTCGCCCTTTATGCTTCGCTCCTTTCTTCTGCCACCTTTCAGCGCCGTCCGCGCCGACAGGAAAAGCAAAATTATCATCAGGTGCTGAAATTGAATTCGTCCTTGGACAGGAAACGCGAAATTATCATCAGGAGATGAGATTAAATTCGTCCTAGGACAGGAAATGCAAAATTATCATCAGATGCTGAAATTAAATTCGTCCTTGTTCCAATCAATAAAGGCGAAAATTGCAACCGACTAAGTGGTTGTGTGAAAAATATCAACGGCAATACTATTATTTTGAATGAGCTTAATTATTTTAAAAGCTTTCTACATGTTTGAAAACATTGTTTGGCGAATATTGGTTATCCCATAAGAAGCGCAACAAAATTATTTATTTAACACTGCTGTTTATTTTATTATACTTTGAAAAGGGGAGCAGCACACTGCGGAAAATCATGTCCTATGTGATATTCCTATAATATTTCCGAAACAGTTGAAGATAGGTATAGGACATTGTACATGAAATATGTCTAGAATTTTCTGAAGAATCCAAAAATTGAATAATATACCAGGTGTTGCATTTAAAATAATAAAGTTGGTATTGGCCACGGTCACATGACACACCCTGTATAAAAAGTTTTTGTTGAAAAAAATGCGCAACTAAAAATAACAATCGACGTGTCCGAGCATTTCTTCGAACACGCCCCCATTTATTTATTATCGAATTTATTCCATTTGGCTGATACACAGTGTATGATAATCCACTGTATCCAATATCAATAACTGTTGCGTGTTTAATATAATTATTAATTGGCTTATATTCCGATTGCATTATTTGGGCGCTTGTTGTAAGCGAGCCTAATGAATTTATATACGTATTTCTCATGGCTATCTGTTTCGGATTAAAGGAAACGGAAGGGCGGAATAAACAGTTTTAAATCCCCATCTGTCTAGACGTTTCATTTTTTCTTTCATATTTAATTAACGAAAAATAATGGAAAGGCCCTTCCGCGTGGATTTTCCTGCGAGCGCTTCAAATTGATAAGGTATTAATATTCATTAGGAGAAAGGTTTCTCGGGGACGTCCCGGGAAACCCGATTTTATAATTTATTAAAAGTGCCGGATCGCATTACGTCAGTCCGAAAGGAAAAGTCATTATTTCGGATTTCCCCGTCTAAGGCCCTCCGACAAATGCATCGACTTACTTAATTAATTTCATTAATTGTGTCCACGGTCGCTACTCGGCTTCGTTGCTTCTTCAGATAGACATTTATTAAAAATAATTATACTGCAGTGCATGAAAGACGTAACAATACGAATTTTCAGAAATATACTAACATAATTAAAACGAGTTAAAACTAACATAGTGAATTAAAAAAAAACTATCACATTGTTCAGCATTATGGTAGAATTCTCCCTTTTCTTTGGCGAAATTCTTTCTTTAAGGAAGTTCGCAGGGAGTTCATTTTTCAGTTCATATTTTTCAGGCATACGTAGAAAAATTAATTAGACTCAGAAAAGTAAATCGGCGAAGCTCTAAGGACAACAAGAAGGGCGTGAGAGAAGTAGGAGAAGAAGCTAGGAAAATTTGGCAACCCTATTGTATTTTTCCATCAAAATCTTGGCAGCCCTATGTTTATTTTTCTATCAAAACAATATCTTACACGAAATCAAAACAACCTCCACAAAAATTGCAATCCTTAATTCCTAATTAACTAATTTAGTTTCCTAAGTAACTAATTTTAATTTTATATTTTAATTTTTTTCAAAATTTGTAAACAAAGGAGTTTTTTTTTATTATATTATGATCTGAATCCTCTAAAATTGTATCTAAGTATTTTTATATTCATTACATTACAAGAAAATGCAAAAACCTACAAATACCAAAACAACATCGTTTTCTGGCAACGTCTCCTTGAAATTTCAAAATTTGTCACCTTGATTCGTTGAATTTATTATGATTATACAGTGTGTTTCATTTGAAATAGTAACACCTCTGTAAATTTTGGGTGGAATTAAAAAAAAACTTTTTTCAATATGTGAAGCTTGTGAATCTTTGATGAATTGGTATATATATATATATTAAATATTGATCGGGTCCTTGCACAGAAAAAAGGTGTTTTTAAATTGACCAAAAAATATGTAAGTTATTGAGTGTTATCATTTCAAGTGAAACACAGTGTATACAAATGATGAACTGAATACTCACAATTTAACGTAAGTAATCTATATTCAGTCCTCTGCAAGAAAATGCAAAATCCTAAAAATACCCCATCCTCAATTCCACACAATTTCAAGTTTTCCAAGATTCACATATGCTACCGAAGCAAGCTACCTGAAGTTTTTGCGGAAGTTACGGGACACCCTGTATTGCAATACTATAGAGGCATTACAAACATTTTGACAAGAAAATACATATCTGCTAAATTTCAGCAGAACTCTTAACTTTCCGTAAAATTTGTAATATTTTTAAGAAAATCAACACGTTATTTCGTGAAATTTTCAGATGAAAAATTTGCAATAAAATTATATAAAACATTTGAAAAAACATATATAATTCGATATGATTCGAACCCTGAAATTTTCAGATGGAAGTTTTGCAATACATATTCATAAAAGTACCGTAACAAAAAATACAAATATTTGATAAAACATACATTTCTGCTAAATTTCAGTAGAACTCATAATTTTGAGTGACAAATCTAAGGGTTTTATAAAACTCCTTGAATTTCGTGAAATTTGCAGTTGAGAACTTTAAAATATTTTGAATAACTATACGCATCTTCTATAAAAAAATACCAGATAACTGCCAGATATCTTAAAAATGTTACAATAATTTATTATATAACCACAATTCCACTTCAAGCCAATTAAGGGTTTGTATACTTTTACAGTACTTTGAAAATTTGCACTTAAATATATCAGAAGACAATTTTGAAGACTTCGACCCCTTAACTTCTCACCCCCTCAATTATGCTATATTTCAGTAGAACTCATTAATAAAATCTAATAAATTTTCTTAAAACCATGGAAATCGCGGCCATCCAAAAGTGAATGATACTTAGTGTAAGTATACTTTTACAGAACTTAAAAATCTTAGAACTTAAATATCTCAGAAGACATATTTCAAGACTTGGACCCCTTGGCTTCTCACCCCCTCATTATGCTAAATTTCAGTAGAACTCCTTAATAAAATCTAATACATTTTCTTAAAACTATGGACAAGCGCGACCATCCAAAATTAAACGATACTTAGTGAACATTTCTGTATTTTTCATAAAATTAAATTAGGCTTTATTCATTGACGTTCGTGCAGTAAGCACGATAAGCAATTAAATTAGGCTTTATTCATTGACGTTCGTGCAGTAATATTCAAACTGTGACTTTTTAGCACGCTGTGACATTTTAGGACGCCAATGATTATAAGTAAAAATCAAACTATAAAAAAAAACATTCACTTTTGGATGCCCGCCGTTGGACATTCTATTAGATCCACACATAAATTTATAAAATTTATAACTTTAAGGCCTCAAACATCTACATAAAATATGAAATTTAAAAACAATCTAAGAATAATGGACATAAAATCACTCATTTACCATATTTGAAACGATTTCTTGGACAAAATACGTATATAAAAAAATGACAAATAACCTAGAAGTAATTTAATAACTAATCCTGCACAAATCACACTTTGCCATATTTGTTACTGATATCGTTTGTTGATACGTAATACACTTGATTGTCTCATTAAGAAATCTAAAATGTCAGATATCCCAGAAGAAATTCAAGAGCTTTTCTTCAAGTATTAAGTATAATGTAAGTCAATAGAAACGCCTATATAAAATACTTACAACTTACACTATTGCCGTATTTGAAATGAATTCTATGAGCATTCTTAAACTCCGCAAATTTTGCAAGTCAATAATGTAATCAACTAACAGTCTAATCAATAATAATTTAAGTAACTAACAGTTTACTAAACTTCTTAGCACATCACATATATTATTGTATCGATTATCCTATCAAAACTAAATAGAAATTGAAAAGAAATTATAAAGCAAAGCCTTCAAACTATTCTGCAATTGTATATATTTGTAGATGAAGTAATCTATAGTCTTTACTCTACAAGAAAAAGGAAAAAATTAAAAATACCCCATTGATAGTTACCCCACAATTTTAAATAACAAAAAAATCTGCAACATTTTTCAACGAAGGTTAAATTTTATTGAGTTGTTTTGTTTAATTTAATTTAATTTATAACGTATAATCATAATCTGTTTTCATCCGGCAGCAATGTAAATCATTATTTTATTGAATAAAATCATGAATGTACTAGACGAGACATAAAATAATGATTTAAAAATAGTATTTTATGTTATAAGGACGAAAAACAAAATATTTCGGACGATTTGCTGGAAATCGTCCAGTATTGAGTCCGAAATATGGTTGTCGTCCGTATATCATACATATTTTTTTATTCGATTGCAAGAACTTTACAAACTACAAAATTAAAAAGAAATTAAATTAATCAAATTGCCGTGAAATTTTTATTACGTTGTCAGTGTTACGTTCGATCAACAACGAAAATATTAATATCATTTTAAAATGTCGAAAATGGCGAGACGCCGCAAATCAAGTTTCGGTATAGTTGCTTCCGCAAAAATCAAAAGAAGTTTATGAAAGGGCAAATCAAAGATGTGAAACATCCCGCCAAGAAAATAATATTCCAACTCTCTACGAGAATATTTTACTGGCATATTTCTCAAATTTGTTTCAACAAATGAAATCTTCGACTGTATGGTCTCACTATTCTATGGTAAAAGCCATGCTATGCCATAAATTAATCAGCCATTGACTTATTTTTGCTGCCGAAAAATATTTATCGCTTAAGAAGAAAAAGACCGTTACCTAGCAATCATAACAAAATGATGGCATTTTCATACGGAAAAATACTATCTTATGATGCAAACGAATAAAACATGTATTGTTGATTAATTTTATTGTCTTTAAGTTTGTTTGTTTGTTTGTTTGTTTGTTTTGTTTAACGACGACCAATTTCTGCAGATATAGCTAAATACCGTCGCCATGGAGCGATCCACCACACTTGGAAATTTTGCCTTTATGAATTTCGCTGCATCCATATCGGGTTCTTTAACGTGCACGCACAACTTAATAGTACACGGGATCGCTAGCTTCAGTTCCTCTCCAGAGAAACGGCACTTTGAGGTTAGAGAATTTTAATAGCTCAAAAATTCTCGGGCCGACGAGGTTCGAACCTGCGACCCTTGCCACGAGAGGCAGTGCGATAATCTCTAGACCACCATCGACCATATATTATCTTTAAATGATCTCACAAGAACGAGTAGAAAGTAGGTGATTAGTGATAAATATAATCATTCTCTCAATTATTGGACGTGTCATCTATGATTATATAAATTACTTGTAATATAAACTTTAATCATCCAACAAATTTATGATTTCGTATCAATAAAGTGATGATGCCTATTGCTGTCACATCAAATTGGAAGATGATTATAGTGTGAGCACCCACCCACCCCCAATCAAAATTTCATGCAAAGAAAACATTTGAATGTCATTTTTTTACAAAGACAACAACTTTAACAAACAAGTCGTAAATCATTATTGTACAAGTAACAGCTAAGCTTTAAAACTCAAATATGATAATAGTGTCATTGACACCAATTTCTACTTTTACTATTCTTAATTATTTTTCTTATTTATACTTTTACTTCAAAAATACTTTACTTAAATATGTGCGTTCCTTACTTGCATTTTTCTTACTTATATTTTTAATTGAAAAGTACTTTAGGTTTGACAGTCCGAAAACACTAACTTTTATATTTGTTAGTAGGGCAGAATATCATACATTTAGTACTAATACGTAATGACAAAGTAAATTGAACCCCTACTAATATCAGAAATAGCAGCTTTAATTTTAACCAGGTAAATATCAAATAAATACAATACAAATTAACTTAGTTGGCAGTAGTGATTCTCTTGCATCTATATGCTTAAATTTACAATGACTGGCATTAGTACGATAGCCTGATAAAAATATGTAAGTTTATATTGTTTCAGTTTTTATTCCCAAAGTGCTAAAAGCAGTCGAACATAAAACTTTGTATGCAATGCGTACATAATGGGGACTTTATGGATTCGCCCTATTTATAGTCCTCGCTCGCAAGCTCGATCGGACCTTAAACTTTAGGTCCAATCCATAAAGTCCTAAATCATGTACTTATTGCATAAATAGCTATTTCTTAAATAGTTTTCTTACTTGTACTTTTACTTGAATAGTACTTTTCTTAAGTACTTTTCTTACTTGGGCTTTTACTTGAAAAGTACTCTTCTTAAGTACTTCTCTGACTTGTACTTTTTACTTGAAAAGTAGGAGTATTTTTCTTAAGTACCTTTCTTATTGTACTTTTAGTTGAAAGGTACTTACTCTTAAGTACTTTTCTCAAAAGTTTACAATTTATTGGAGATTCTAACGTTCATTACAAGATTGTTAAATTCTTTCTACCTGTTGAGAAAAAATCCTGATTCTCAGCAATTTTTATAACGGTTTAAAATAACCATAGAAAATGAAAGAGGTAAAAAACGCACACAGGTTACTTTGTTAGTATTACTTAGGTTTATTTCATAGTGACTATAGTTTCGACACCTTAACGAGTCATTATCAATGACTTATAATGACTTACAACTTATTGTAAGTTTGATAATAACCAGTTAATGTGTCGACACTATAGTCACCATTAAATAAACCTAAGTTTTTTTACCTATTTCACAATGTATCATAAAGTAGAGCTGTCAAGCGTAACTCAAAATAAAAGATTTTTGATACAAAAATAACGAGATAGATTACAGTAATCCGGGTGAATGGACAAAAAAAGCAAATCAATTTTATGATTTTGGCTTAATTTACTTATAAGCTTTCTGCTTTTGTAAACTTACAGCTTTAAGTTCACGTTAGAAGGCTTCTTACGTGCACACCAATCAATCTTCATTTTATATATATTGTGATGTTATTTAATAGATTTAATTTGTTATTTTATAGTATACGTTAGATAGGATTTTGTTTATAGATAATTATACTGAATATATTAGATTTAGGAAATTTAGATATTAATAGGATTACATAGGTAGTCAAATAAGATTTGTATTGCTAGAATTATAATTAATTGAGGGCACAATTAACGTAAAATAATTGTAATGACTCGGTAATATGTATAAAATTCCATGGAAAATTCAAACTCATCATACAAAGACGTTTAACATTCGTATAGAAGCAGAAAAATACAAGGATCTCGAATATCAGATTCAAATCACAATTGGATTTATGGTTTCACCGGTATATGGATGATTTTAATCATAATTATAATATTTTGATTCGTTGCCGTGGTTACAAACTGGATTCGGGTAGCAACTTGGCAATTTACACGCTTATTTGGATCAACGTAGGCGGATTTTAATAAGCGAAAATCACTTGTTTAACCGAGGTTTTAAAAAGGCCGAACGCCGACAAACAATCAGATTCGCGTTAGATCCCGGAGCATCCACGTCGGTCAGCAGATAAAAAGAAAATAGTTGTACAGAAACAAATATCGTCGAACAATATTTATTTACATTCACGCGTTATTCAAAAACAGTTTGATTTACGTTTTGTTTACGCGGATATAATTAATTTCGGGACAGTAATTATTTGCGTTCGAGCATCTGTAAATACTCGACGTGAACTAGGGAATCATTATCAGCACGGAACAGCTGAAAGGAGTCCAAGAGGATTCAACAAAAACTTCAACCCCAAAGACTATTCAGCGAGAACGTCAACTATAGAAGAGGATCAACCGAGGGCAGCAGGACTTTGAATCGAGGGAATTGGCGCCGACTTAATCGAATTTATTGATTCGACATCTGTAACCAGGATTGCCGATCACCACTGTGAGTTGCCGCTATTCACCAGGAATATGAATGTGAATGCCAGGTAGAATTTACTAAAATTACTACTCAATTAGGGAGTTAATTGTGTGAATTAGGAATTAAGGGAATTATTGTTATTAAATATTGATGGTAGTTAGTTTGTTAATTAGTGATAGGACTTGCTTTCTATTGTCAAGCGTTCATTTTGTTTCATATTGAATTAGTGTAGTGTTTGTTTTGTTATCAATTATCTAAATATTTAATATTATAATAAATATTAATTAAATTTAATATTTTTTGCCTGCCATCTTATTTATTTTGATCCCACTTTTTGACCCAGAGAAAAGAGAAAAACAAAATTATAAAATTCATAAGCTATAAACAAAGAAGTTAGGTTATACAATATTTAATTCATAGTATTTCATTTATAATTTTAAATTATAAATTGGCGCCCAACAACAACAAAAGTGAGTAACAAATTTATAATTCTTAATTATCAACCCAATAATAAATCTACGCAGTTAATAGACTTACCATAACAGCACATTTTAAACACCCTCAACGTGGGGCAAATATAAAACTTCAATCATAACATTACATTGTACACACCCGAACGTGGAGCATTGTCTATAACAATACAATATATTAATCCAATATAATCATGTGATCTTTACGAGGATCACATTTTCTCTTTGCGTTGATATCTTTTGCTACAATCTTGTTTTTTTGTTCTATTCTTCGTAGGGATTAGCACAAAAGTGCATTTGTGTGTCTTTTTAATTAAAATCTCACGAACACAAAATATGTGAATACATAATTGCCCAGGCTCGTTAAAAAGGCGCATCATTCCGAAACGGATAAATAGCCTCCACCTAATCCATGTAACTCTTATCAATTATCTGCAACAAGTCAGACAATTTACGAGCCCATATTAACGTGCCGTGTCGAATTTACGGCCCCTAATTTTATACACACTTTGCACGCCAACCAGGGCCGAAGCCGCATTTTTTTATTGCACCCTCGCGTTATTGCTGTTTTCACTGAGGGGTGTAATACGGTCCTGGGCAGGTGCACGGGAGCGCCGGAAATGGCTGGACGTGTGCCCATGACGTTTGACCGGAAATTGACAGTCGTCACTGGTCCGCGCCCCCTTGATCGCGCCCTAACGCCGTTGCAGTCTATTCGAATTGATTGAAAAAAGCTCTAACAGCGATTTATTTAGCGAAATTTGGCGAGATTTTTCAGCGGATTAACGAGATGGGTTTTCCCAAGATTTTGCGAGACGACTTTTGTTCAGACATTTGAAGCCACCAGCGTCGCAAATTCGATTAGTCTCGCGGAAAATTCGTTAGACCTCCATTTAATCGGTGGATTTTCCGGTGCATGTGTACATGTATGTTGGGCAAAAAGAAGTCTGCGACCTGCAAATTGTATAAAATTCGCCGCCGCCGCCTCCAGCGTATGCCTGTTTAATATCAAATTACAGTTCCCATCTTAACGTAATCACGCACTGTAAATCATTTCCTTATTTATATCCAGAGGCGCACAAACTAGGGCCAGCCTTTGCTCACTCCCCGTTTACTAACTGAATACATTACGCAAGCAGTTTGTGTAACGACAAAACTTTGAATTAATAATAAAATTTCGCAAGGCTCCTCTAATCCGCACGGTTATTTTTAACTGCACCCTCAGGCATGCAGGCGCACTTTTTCGCTTCCCAGGACGTGCGGCGTAAATTATTCACGCGGAAGCCGTTCCGCTAATTAAGTCCACGGACTAAAGTATTATTGCCGATTGTCGAGGCCGAAGAAGGCGAAATTAATAACGTCGAGGGACATCGCATCCAGGAAATTGGGTGTAAATGGAATTTATTGGCGGAAAAGTAGCGCGCCATCAATTAATTAATACACCTTCGTCGTGGCCACGCGCAAAGTGAAATTTACTTTCTTTGTATTGCTTTTCCTAAAAAAAAGAGATAATGGGAAACCCACACAAAATTGCATGCCAATTGATTTATTTATGTTTAAATAGTAATTGCTAATTTAGATTTTTTTTTCAATATCAAGAATTCGGATTTTATTTTGTTTGTCCAATCCAATGAGACATTATGAGAAAACTATCAACGGGGTATATAGTAAGCGAGTATATACCTCTGTAGATAACTGGCTTAAAATTTGCAAATTGTTGGTTTATTACTTTTTATAAAAATAAAATATTTTTTTATCCTCGATTACAAATTTGAAATTTTGTTTCGATTTTCTATTTCGGCGAGAAATTATGGGAACATTATTGATGTATTTTTAATTTTTCCATTTTCTTTTTGAGTACAAAATATAGATTATTCATATAAATTTTGATACTTCTCCTAAAGTAATCAAATGTAATCAAGTTATCACAGACAATTACACAGACCATGGATTATGTGGAAAATGTTACTTTGTAAGGATTTTTGGTAATCAAATTTGATTTGATTTGAATCAAAGTTGATCATTTGATGATTATTAGCTACAATAATGTTTTAGCAAGTTCAGAAATTAAATAAAGAACAATTCAGTTATTACATTTTCGTCAGAAATTGTGGGAAAAACTGCGGCATTTTCAGTGTTTCACATTTTCCAGTTGATTAAAACAGGCAGATACAAACAAACTGGTAGCATTCAAACGATGGTGTTATAGAAGAAATCTAAAGATATCTTGAGCAGACCATATCACAAATGTTTAGGTGTTTCAAAGGCAGAACAAAGAAGAACTAATCAATACTATTAAAAAACGGAAATTGCAGTTAAATCAGTTGTCATTAAAGTAAAGATTGTCATGATGATATCCTACCTCCGATAAGACATAGAACTTTAAGAAGTTGAGTAATGTATGCAGATTGGTCATATGAAATTTAATATTTATGACGTTTATAATATTTAAAAAAAAGACTAAAACAATTTTAGCTTCAGTTGAAAATTTTGCAATTTCCGCTTGATTCTCTATCTCAGTGAAAAATTATGGAAAAAGTATCGCTGTGGTATTTCTTGCATTTCGTTAACTTGCTCCATGCATGCCAGTGCTTCAATAACGCTTTAAAAAATTTCATCAATCGTATGAAAATTTTAATGATTACTATAAAATTTTAATGATTTATCTCAAAATTTCATTACTTAATATCAAGTGTTATTTTTCCGTTAAAATAACAATTATTTTTCCGTTAAAATAACAATTATTTTTGTAAAACTTTCAATTATTATGTAAATATTTCAATTATTATGTAAAAATTTCATTTATTATGTAAACATTTCAATGATTTATGTCAAAGTTGTGTAACGGTCCGGTATTGCCTCCGACGGAAACTGTCTTTTAATTTTTAATTGCGCGCACAGACCTCCACCGTAGGCAACCGTACGCACACGTTTTTTTAAACGTGACGTGTGATTTTTTAAAATCGTCGGCGAGATGCTACCATGAGAGGAGAAGCTGGTTACCTTCCCTATAGTGCAGACGTGCCACGAGGTCACAGTTTTCTTTGGTATATCACCAACCGGTTTCCGGGATTCAAAACGTGAACTCATTTAACCACCCTGAGAGGAATTGACGGCACCAAGCACAAGACAAGGGATGGTACTATACGACTCAACTCCATACGCTCACAACATCAGAGCGTTTTTTTGGGTAAGGGCTAAGTAACCCAGCCAGACAGGTTCTTGGCTAGGGGCAACAAACATCCGGCCAGAGTGGTTCCGAGAATTGGAATCCAGCGACGGCGTTTCCGACGATCGCCGGCCGCCCGCCCGTCATAAGAACCAGAACCGCCAGCGAAGTCGCAGACGAGGAACACAGGCCAGATCTTTATATATTTTTTTGTTCTCATTTGTCGCTTTAATTTCGTTTGATATATCGTTTTTTTCTTTTGTGTAAAATTTGCGTTGCGTGTTTCATGCCGTACGTGTTTTGCGCTTTTGTAAGAAAAAGGTGGCTCCGATTGTACTTCGCATCGCGCGTTACGTATTCGCGGGATTCGGCCGAATCTAGTGGAGGTGGCGCGATAAAGTTGCGGGCGGAGGAATTTATTTCGGGAAGCGTAGGCACGGTGTCCTGTCTTTTGTGTGATTAAACGCAGATATTTTTCACCACAAAATTCACACCTGTTATTTTTTGTTCCCCCCACGTTTTCTCAATCGGGCATTCTTTTCAGTTTAACTTCCTCTTCTCATTGCGAGATTTAAATCTGGTGGTGTGGGCGCCAGATGGTCAGCCGTCGCGACAGTTCGTAATTTCTGAAGTTCGCTGACTGTCTGCCGTCAACCCACGCAGGTAGTGTGGAGCCCCCCTTTGTGACGAAGTAGTGGCGAGGTTAAAATTACGTGGAGCCTGTTTTAACCCCCCCACTCTCCGACACCGAGAGCCGGCCCTCGTCGCTGCTTCGAAGGGACTCTCCACTCGCTCCGCGGCCTAACGCGCTGATTGCCCTTCAGGCACGTCACAGTTGTAAGAATTTCAATAAAAATATGAACAGTTCATACCAAAAATATTAACAAAATTTCAATTATTATGTTCTAATACTAATTTATTATTGATAATTAAATTATTTCTGTCAAAATGAATTGATTTGTATCGAAAATTTAACAGTACGCACATATATTTTTTTTAATTTTCTGATATTTTTTGCATTTTGTTAACTTGCTCCATGCATGCCAGTGCTTCAATAATGCTATCAAAATTGCCATCAATCGTGTGAAAATTTTAATGTTTACTATACAATTTTAATGACTTCTCTCAAAATTTCATTACTTAATATCAAGTTTTATTTTTCTGTTAAAATAACAATTATTTTTGTAAAATTTTCAATTATTTAGTAAAAATTTCAATTATTATGTAAAAATTTCAATGATTTATGTCAAAGTTGTAATGATTTCAATTAAAATTTCAATTATTATGTTATAATACTAATTTATTATTAATAATTTATTTATTTCTGTCAAAATTAACTGATTTGTATCGAAAATTTAACAGTTTTCACGTTTTTTTTTTAATTTTTCTGTAAAATTTCAATGGCTGTCATAATTGCAATTATTTCTGCCAAAATTAGATTTGTATTTAAAACTTCAATTATTTCTGTCAAAATAATATTTATTCAGTCAATTTATAAATATTTACTATACAATTTTCAATTATTTCTATCAGGATTTAGAATATTTATAACAATTACTATCAAAATTTCATGATTTGTTCGAGAATTGAATTAATGTCAAAAGTTTAATGATTATGTCTATAGATATCAAAACCTTAACGTTTTAAAACAGTGTTGCAATAATTCTGTCAAAATTTCCGTTAATCCGTTAATTGTGTTAAAATTTCAATAAATGCTTAAAATTTAAAAGATTGCTTTCAAAATTTTAATAATTCCAATCGAAATTTTTATTTTTCTGTTAGATTTACAAGTATTTCTGTCAATATTTTAATTATTATGAAAAAATATCAATGATTTCTGTCCAAGTTATAATGACTTCAATCAAAATTTCAACAATTTTGCTAAAATTTTAATTTTTATGTCAATTTGTTTATTATTTTGTTAAAATTTCTATGTTTTCGGTCATAATTGAACTGATTTGTTTGGAGGTTTTAATAGTTCGTAGAAAATATTTAAATTTTCTGTATAAGCTTTAATGACTCATTATTTCAATTATTTCTATTAATTCTGCTAAAATGTCAACTCTTTGTATTAAAACTATTTCTATCTAAAATACTATAATACTTATTAATATTGTTATTTCAAATATTTGATTTCATATAATATTTAATATGATTAAGTAATACAGGGTGTCCTAAATAGAGTAGGATTGCATGGGTATCTTTGTTATTTTGAAAGCTAGAGATCTGGTGAAATGGGCAATGTCATGCTGCTTTGTATACTGGTTCACATTATGTTAAAATTATTTCAAAAATCCAAGCAGTTTAGAAATTATTCTAAAAAAACAAAAAAGTGCGATTTTCTAAAAACTACGATATTTCCATGTTTAAAGATGCGGAAATAAGTTTAAAATAAAAGTTACTTGGTTTCATCGCTAAACTTAACAATCAAGACCAAACAAAAGTTAAGATGGCTGTTTCCGAGATATAAATAGCAACTTTCTTATTTTGAATGGCCGCCATATTTCATCGACTTTTTCTTTCTCTTTTCAACGATTTGTAAGCAAACATAGGAATTTAACATGTAAAATTAATATGTATATATTAGCTTATCCCAGACACTCGGTATAATAGTCACATAACATTTCGAACCATTTGGTTAAGCTTATTATTCCATAGTACATTTTCAATTTACGTTTTTTGAGTATCTTGACTACGAAGAAAAGCGTAATTATTTTAAATTTCTTTTCTTGCTCATAGCAACTTCATTAAAAAAAATATATATATGTTCATATACATACTTTAGCTTCGTTGTGAAACTGACTGAATTTTGATTTTTTTCCAAATATTGCAGCACTATATCTGTAAAATTTCAGAAAACAATTAAACAGCATTTCCCAAAAGTATTAAAAAATTCTAAAGTTGAAGAAAACTTGTAATGAAATTGAGATAATGCACGCCAGATTTTAAAATATGCAACTCATTTAAGATAAATTTGCTTCGATGAATTGGCGTTGATAAAATAGAATTTTAAAATTTGAAAATATTTCTACCAAGTTTAGAATATTAATCAATGCTTTAGAAGTTTAGAATACTATATCTTCTTATAGTAATATATTTTTCTAGTAGCTGTGATAATTCGTTAGTAATTACCAAATATTCTAAATTAAGAAATAACTACTTAAGATATGAATAATTAAAAAAAAAATAGACAGAAAGAAACTACTGGCTAATAAATGGCGCTAAAATCTCATTAAAATTGGAGATTGTTTCTGTTTTCTTAAGTCGCCGACGATATGATAAATATATATAAATGATTATTATATTATTATTATATACCGTGATTTTTTTTTAACTCTGAACATAGTCAATACAACGTCCCCATGTTCAATTTAAGAAAACACAGGTCAATGCGTGAATGTTATCAAATGACTAATGTAACGTCAAAATAACTATTTGATGCGTAACCAAAATAAATAGAATTGTCAAGTTGTTTGAACTATTATTGTGCTAAAATGCATTAAAGTAATGTATTCAACAGAAGAAAGATAGAAATAATGCATTTTTACCATGCAAACCAGAGCATAAAAACTGTGCGTGGCGTTTTACAGTCTTATCACGATAGGTACAGACAGAACCACAGAAGATGAAAAGGAGGAGAATAAAGAGACAAATGGGAGAAAACCAGATGAAGAAGAGGGAGAAGATATGACAGAAGAAGAAGTGAAAACAGCAATAAAGGAACTAAAAAACGGAAAAGCGGCAGGTAGTGACAGAATCAGCAGTGACATGGTAAAACACATGGGCACAAAAGGACAAGATAGACTACAGGAAATAATAAGAAAAGCGTGGAAAACGGAGAAAACACCGAGCGACTGGCAGACAGCACTCATACTACCGATATTTAAAAAAGGGGATAAGAAGGAATATAACAATTACAGAGAAATAACCCTATTAAACACAGCGATGAGAAAATCATAGGCAAAAGGTTAAGAAAAGTAATAGAGAAGACACAACAAGACCAACAGAGCGGATTTAGAAGCGGAAGAAGTGTACACGACCACATTTTCACGCTCAAACAAACATTCGAAAAACGAGATGCAGACAAAAAATATACATAGCGTTTCTAGACCTAGAGAAAGAATTCGATAAGGTTCCAAGAGCGAAACTATGGCAAACACAGAAACAAAGGAAGGTAAACAAAATAATAAGGACAATAAAAAATATATACGAAAACAACACCAACACACTAATATGCAACAACACACAATCAGAAACATTTAAAACCAAAACTGGGCTAAGACAGGGAGGGAGCCTAAGTCCCACACAAGTCATTACCTACATGGACGACATCATAAAGAAATGCACACCAGAGAGCAACAAGAAATGGATAGTAGGCTACAAAAACATGGAAAAAATAGGAATATCGTAAGGAGCATTTGCAGAAGATGGGTGAACAACCACGGATGGGTTGAGTACAAATACCACAAACGAAATAGAACAAATAACACAGGTCAACCGCCAAAAAACGTTTTGTGTGTGTTTACCTAATTCTTATCGTTTTCAGTGTGCTTGTTCCAAAAATAACATTAAAAATGCCGTATCACCCACCATTTGTTCACATTTTAACATTCTCTATGTATAGCTAGGCAAATGCAGCTCTGATTCTCTAGAAACGTATGAGATGATCCCTTCCACTACCGCGCATCGAGAGTCGTGGCGGTTTCACAGTCCACTTGTCGGTGGCTTCACAGTCCAAGTTGCGTTTGACAAGCAAGCAGTACGTGTTTGCATTGTTGCTATCTAGATAAGATACTAATTTAGCAGTTAGTGCTCAGACATGGCTAGTCGTGGTTGTGCGAATAGTCCTGACAGTTTTTGTTATATTTGTGGCGAATGTGTGATTAAGAAACACCAAGTATAAGGTATGTTATACTTGTGAAGAAGACCTTAGAAAAGTGTAAAGAAAGTACAAAGCATCCTTTAGGTTCGCCTTTCCAACGGTATGAAGGGAGCCAAGGAATCATTCTGATGATTGCAACTTTTGTTGCATAGATGTTACTGGTTACAATTCAAAAACAAAAAAGTAATTCAGTACCCTAACCTACCATCTGCCATTCGGCCAATAGGCTATAGTTCGAATCTGCCTATTCCTCAACCATCAGTGGCTATTGGTAACTGTTAGTCTGGATAACATGTCAAATGATGAATCTTCCTGCGATGAAGATGTATCAGTTAGCGATGAGTTTCAGTATCCCGTAAACAGTGTGGAACGTCAGTCTTTTACTCAAACTGAGCTAAATGATTTTGTCAGAGATTTGGCTTTAACAAAGGAGAATGGTGAACTGCTTGGCTCCAGACTCAAGGAAAAAAACTTATTAGCAGCTGAAACTTCAATTCGTATGTACAGAAGAAGAGAACAGCAATTTGCTCATTTTTTTCAAACAAGAACATGATTTAGTGTATTGCTCAAATATTGCCGGTCTGTTGAATGAGTTTGGAATTGAATACAAAAAAGAATAATGGAGGCTATTTATCGATTCCTCTAAACGTAGTTTAAAAACAGTTCTATTAAACAATGGTAAAAACGATGCATCATTACCTGTTGCTCATTCTGTACTCATGAAGGAAAATTACGAAAACCTCAGTGTACTTTTAGATAAACTAAACTACTCGGCTCATGGATAGATGATATATGGTGACTTGAAAATAACATGCGTGCTTCTTGGCAAGCGAAGTGATTTTACTAAATTCCCATGTTGTCTATGTGAATGGGATAGAAGGACCTTGGCCTTTGTCTAGAAAGAATTTGCATGTAAGAAAATCATTAAAGCCAGGAGAAAAGAACATTCTACGGGAACATCTGGTAGATCAACACAAAATTATGCTGCCTCCATTGCACATAAAATTAGGCCTCATGAAATAATTTGTGAAGGCCTTTCTTAAAGATGAGCAGTATTTCAAATACTTTTGTGAAAGGTTTGCGCAATTGTCTGAAGCAAAATTAAAAGAGGGTATCTTCGTTGGATCCGATATTAGAAAAATTATGTCTGATCCCCAATTTGAACTACATATGACAGTGAATGAAAAAGAAAGCATGCATTGCATATAAACATGTTGTAAATAAGTTCCTAGGCAACAAAAAAGACCCAGAGTATCAAACAATTGTTGCCAATATGCTGGATGCCTTTAAAAAATTGGGATGTTTAATGAGCCTCAAAGATCACTTTTCAAACAGTCATTTACAATTAATTCTGGCCAATTTAGGTGATGTAAGTGAAGAACAAGGTAAGCGTTTTCATCAAGATTTAAAAGTGATGGAAAACCGTTATCAGAGACGCTGGAATACCAACATGATGGAAGATTACTGTTGGTCACTTCACCGAGAGATGCCACTTTAGCAATCGGCGCAGAGAAAAAAGCTAATCAGGTGCTTTTAAGAAAAGAGACAAAGAAAATATACATCAATGGACATGTAAAGCCTTTGAATAATATAATGTTAAGAATACAAAGCCACCTTCTATGTTTAAATAAAGTTCTGTTGGTATTTTAAAAGTCGTTTACTTTTCAAATTTATTGCATATTTAGCATATTTTCCCATATCTCACTAGATCAAATTGTGACTAAACTATGGGTGATGGAAACAAACAGAGTTCAGATACGGATTTAGCACCCAAACAACTATAAAATTTAGCTACCAAGATTTAAAAAGTTTTTTTTTTTGTTGGCCTGTGTAATTAATAGGTAAGCACTGATACGTTATGTTAATAAATATTCGAAATGGCCACTTTCACGTTCTAGACAATGTGCCTGCCGATTGTATAAAACTTGAACAACTTTCTAATGAAATTGGGATCAAGATCATAGCAAACATGGTCTGTAGTGACCATCGAATATTTTAGTTCTTTGTATTATTTTAGACAGAATCGACAGATTTTCTGACAAGTTTACGGTATAATTGGTTGCATAGGTAATACTCGCAAATTGCTGACATGTGTTTTTTTTAATTGAACATAGGGGCGTTGTATTGACAATGTTCAGAGTTAAAAAAATGTCACGGTATATGATTATTATATCATTATTAATACTAAATGTTGCTCTGTGTAGTTGCATGTTCGTAGAATAACATAATTAAGTTATGTACATGACCGAAATCACGTACCAATTTAGGCCTTAATTTATGAGACGCGTCGAAGCGAAGATTAAATCTCAACACGGCGCATTTAATATCCGAAGCGTGGCCCAAATAACTCCCATTGAAATGCGTCCGCAGATATGGATCTCTATTAGATCCTGACAGTGAACTAATTCTAATTAGAAGCGACCGCAGCGAAATAAAATCACGTTCGAGTAATTTATGGAAATTTGTGCCAAGTTTGTGCGCGCCGGGAGGTTCAGCCGCGGATTTTTTCCCCCCGCCCTTGTTTGTGCACTGTAATTCGCAATTATACAGCCATCAATTAAGGGCCCATCTTACCCACCTTGATTTATAGCCCCTATTATTTATGTGAAATTAACCGTTTCCCCGGGACGAATTTACGGCGCGGCGCGGCTGGTAGGTGTTGATTCAAATTTTTGCCGGCAAGTTTAAGAGTGGAGATGATTATTCAATCCGTTTATGCATATTCATTTATCCCGTAAACTTCCGAAAACTCGCTTTCAAGATATATCCTGCCAAACTGAATTTACTTTGCCGCCGCCGCACTCGGCGACACCGTTGCGTCGGTTTTTATGCCAATTTATTAGGTCCTCGCGGAGATTAATCAAATTAAGTAACGTGTATATAAGTTTGGGAAACGCCGCTAAGAGGGATGATATTACACATCATATTTCATGTACACTTTAAATCAAAGAGGGTTTTAATGAAAACGCTCCAAAGGTTTTAGGCGGCTAATTTAATTAAGGCATTAAACATACGGGGCGCCGCTTGATTTTAGATTTATGGCCCAAGCGTTGTGTGCAAATCCGGCCGAACTCTCTAAGATCTTTAACCCATAAAACACCACCTAACGACACCGGCGACATGTAAATAAGAAATGACGAGGCGCCCAGGTCTGGGCGCGGCGGAGCCGCAGCGAGGACACACTCTGAATAAATTCTCCACGGTCCCCACAACTGCCTGCCTGCGCCGGGAATCGATAATATAAACATCCAAGTCTTCCGAATGGAATAACATTTTTACACAAATTCGACAGAAGTTCCGTTGATCTGAATTTATTTCGATAGTGGCGCGTTTCTTTGCAGCCGCAAGTCGCGCTATTCCGCGAACGATTCAAAGAGAATGGGCAACATTTAGCAAAAAAACGTCCGATTCAGTGGGAAATTTATTAAACGTCTCTTCCGAGCCGTTGCCAACTCACTCACTTGTGCTATCATAAATATCGCGAATCTCAACAGTTTCAACAAATATGAACAAAATGGCACCAATCAATCAGGATTTCTCAATTTTTGCAACTGAACAATATTTGTCAGCCGAAATGAGAAGCATAAAAAACACAAAAAAACCTAAAAAAATTGCGTATATAATATCAAATAGTATGAGGAAGTGGTTAATTCTTGGTGAAACATTTTGATTAGGTTAATAAAGAAAACACTTGGTAAAGTTTCACAAGTTTTATAGAGTTGCTCTACAATTGTTTCGGCACTGCTGCCATTCGCAAGAGAGAGAAACTGAACACAATTTTTTTTTTTTTTTTTTTTTTTGAGGAGAGGAAATCTTCTGAAAGACACCCCTTATAGGGGTAGTGTCGGATTCCTACCGACTAAAACCTCTCCGTACTCAGGACACCAGAAGGCGTCCATGAATCAATAATGAGGTACCGGTTGTTCACCATGACCTGCCGTATCATATTGATCATCAGAAATGTTCAGCATTCAGATATGAAAACTGAACACAAATTCATATTGTGTAACTTAAATACTAAACGCGCTTAATTGATAATGGTGGTGGGAGTTCATTCATTACACGGCTTTCCAGGATGCCGTTAAATATTGGCGTGTTTTCAAAGCCCACCTGGTCGTTAACGATGTTCCCGGTAGCTTTCTTGATTTCGAGGATTTCCAATAGATCTAATCTTCTTCCCTTGTTGCCGTTATGGAACAGCAATAATCCTTCCTTATGTACATAATGGATATATTTGATACAATGGTCAGCCATCCCAGTGGACTCTTTATTGTCTAAAACTATTTTTTGGTGTTCTTTAAGCCTGATGTTCAAATTCCTCCCCGTTTGACCTATATAGAAAGCATCACATCCAAACACTGTAACTTGTAAATTCCACTCTGCTCTCGTATAGTTTTTTGCCGTTGGTGTTACTCAGAATATTGCTCAGATTAGATTTATTTACAACTACACACTTAATACCTAATTTATGCAACTTATTTTTAATATTCATACTTACTCTATTTACATAATTTATATACGAACAGTTTTCTTCTAGTTTATTAATACTCGTAACATTATACAATAATTTCTTAGACGTGTTTGTTGTGTGTTTTTTTTATTAATTGATCTATTATTCTACTATCGTATCCGTTATTTATGGCAATTTGTTTGATTATTTTCACCTCTTCATTATAATTTATGGTGGACATTAAAACATTTAACAATCTATGAATTAAACTGTGAAAAGCCGACATTTTACATGAAATTGATTGGTAAGAGCTGGCTGGAATTATTTATCCGTGAAGTATAGTATAAGTATTTTTTCTAAAGATTTTTAGGTCTAGTTAGTCTATTTTTGATATTGTTAGGTTAAAAGTTGAGTGAGTTATTGGTCTCCATTTCCATAGTGAATTTAATGTTATTATTAATAGAATTTAGAAATGAGAAAAAATGTTGAAATTGTCTCTCTGTGCCAGCCCAAATAACCATAATGTCGTCTACATATCTGGTCCAAAATTTTACTTGATTGGATTTATTTTTATTTTCAAAGACATTCGAAATGTGCCCTATAAATTTCTGACAACAGTGGGGGTAGAGGGGAACCCATTGGCAGACCATCTGTTTGAATATAAATATTGTTTTGGAATTTAAAATAGTTTTGTTGAATGCAAATAGAGAGTAAATTATGTAGTCCTATTCTCTCTTTTTCGTATAGGTTACTAAGTTTAATTTTGTCTTTTAAAATGAGATTTAATTCTAGTAGGGGGATTGAGGTAAATAGACTTGAAACATCAAAGGAGATTAATTTACTATTTGACGGGATCGTTAAATTCTTAATATTATTAGATAATTTAATTGAATTTTTCACTGCATATTTAGATTCGAACCCAATCCATTTCGGTAACACCTTATTTAATAGTTTGCAAAGTTTATAAGAAGGTACATTGATGTATGATACTACTGGTCAAATTGGGGTATTTTCTATATGTAGCTTTGGTAGACCATACAACTCTAGGGCTTTCGGGTTTATAATTTTCAAGTGGTAGATATCGTGGGGGTTTAATAACTCTGTGGATTCTTTAACAGCTTTAATTACGTTACTTTGGAATTTATTGGTTGGGTCCACTTTGACTTCTTTAAAATTATTGGTTGAAATGACCTCCATAATTTTTCCAATATACTCGCTTTCATTCATTGTTGTGATTGCATTCCTTTTGTCCGCTTTGCTTAAAATTAATTGGTTATTTCTTAGTTTAGTTTTAATATCCTTAATTATTCTGGTATCTTCGCTAACATTCTGAGTGTTGTCTGAGGTTAAATGACCTTTTAGTAACTTAGGACACTCATATTTTACTCTTCATTTTTCTACATTATCTGGTATTGAATTTAATGCGAGTTCCGTATTAACTGCTAATAGGTCTATTTGTTTACTATCTATAACTTGAGGTGAATATTTCAAGCCCTTGTTTAACATATCTGTTTCAGATTTACTAAATTTGACCTCAGATAAATTGACTTTTCTATCATAAAATACTTTTTGTTTAGTCCTTATTACTAGTTCTCTTCATGTCACTTAAGTTGTTCATATTTTATACATTGAATAATAGTGTAGAGTAATAGTGCACAACAGATACATCAATTTCATGTAAAATGTCAGCATTCCACAGTTTCATAGACTGTTAAATGTTCCCATGTCCACCATAAATTACAATGAAGAGGTGAAAATAATCAAACAAATTGCCATAAATAACGGATACTATAGTAGAATAATAGATCAATTAATAAAAAACACACAACAAACATGTCTAAGAAATTATTTTATAATGTTACGAATATTAATAAACTAGAAGAAAACTGGTCGTATATAAATTATGTAAATACAGTAAGTGTGAATATTAAAAATAAGTTGCATAAATTAGGTATTAAGTGTGTAGTTGTAAATAAATCTAATCTAAGCAATATTCTGAGTAACACCAAAGATAACAAAACTGTAGGAGAACAAAGCGGCATTTACAAGTTACAGTGTTCAGAATGTGACGCTTTCTATATAGGTCAAACGGGGAGGAATTTGAACATCAGACTTAAACAACACCAAAAAACAGTTTTAGACAATAAAGCGTCCACTGGGATTGCTGACCATTGTATCAAATATATCCATTATGTACATAAGGAAGGATTATCGCTGCTCCATAACGGCAACAAAGAAAGAAGATTAGATCTATTGGAAATCCTCGAAAACAAGAAAGCTACGGGGAACATCGTTAATGACCGGGTGTGCTTTGAAAACACGCCAATATTTAATGGCATCCTGGAAAACCGTGTAATGAATTAACGAGCAATCCCACCACCATTATCAATAAAGCGCGTTTAGTATTTAAGTTACACAATATGAATTTGTATTCAGTTTATCTATCTTGAGAATGGCAGCAGTGCCGAAAAAAATGTAGAGCAATTCTATAAAACTTGTGAAACTTTACCAAGTGTTTTCTTTATTAACCTAATACAAAATCATCGAAAATATAACAATGTAGCAAAACGGTCGGATCGTCCGAAGGCCTAATAAATATTGTTATCTCCCTATAGGTCTCCCTATCCCTATAAATCTCCCTATAGATCTTGGTCTCTTGCGATTATTAAGAGTCTCCAGGGTCGATTAAGACTAACGACAACAAGATTGGGAAAACTTTTTTAAAAATAGAATTTTTGAAATGATCGAATGCTCGATTTAACAGTTTTCAGTGATGAAGCTTGGTTCCAACTATCATGATATGTTCATTCACCAAACTATGGTGCTGGAATACTGAAAACCCTCATATTTTTGTGGAAGCACCTCTACATCCTCAGAAGGTTGGAATTTGGTTGGCTGTCTCTGGTCGTAGAATAATTGGGCCTATATTCTTTCATGACAAATCAACGGGGAGAAATATTGGCAACAAATTATCCAGCCTTTTATAGATCAGTTAGATGATGAAGAATTGCAGAACGGACATTTCCAACAAGATGGTGCAACAGCTCATACAGCCAGAGCAACATTAGACTACCTGCAAGATTTTTTTAATAATATACTAATTAGTCAACGACTATGGCCGCCACGCTCTCCAGATCTAACTCCAATCAATTCAACTCCACTAGGCTACTCAATTTTTGGATATTTAAAAGATTGATTAAAAGATGAGTTTTCCAAAGAAGACTGTATACGTTGGAAGAGTTAATGGCAGAAATCGTAAATGTTTGCCGAACCATAACTTTTTAAATGCTAATCAAAATTTTCAAGAATAAAAGAAGACGGGTGCAAATGTGTTTACAAGCAAATAGCACACATTTTCAACACCTGCTTTGATTATATATTTTAAGTATTGATTATGTTTTCTAAATCTTTACTTCTTTTTATGTTTTTGTTTATTAAATAATTTACTTTGATTACTTTAATAACTTTATGTGATTGTTTTATTGTCTGCTAGTTCTCAATTTGCAATAGTAAAATATTTTATATCATTGTCAGATTTAAAGCGGAGCTATTATTAGATTTGTCGCAGCTCGTTTATTGTATTAATTCCTGCATGATTTTTAGTTTACAGCTTGCTTGTGCCGGGAAGTAGTCTGCCCCACTTGGGGATTGGGTTGGCTGTGAGGACTTCATTTCATGCATATCTGGTTATTTTTATATACACACAATTTAAGAATTCCCTAAATTTTAAAAGTAGGGTTATGTAAATAATGTACATTTAAACTCGTGGACCCGTGGGAAACCACAAATATTTTTGAAACTAATAATAATTTAGTATTTGAGTAATCAAATATCAAATGCCATAATAGAAATTTGAATTGCATGAACATAGCTTTTATTGCCATCTTCAAGAGTAATTTGTGAAATGTCTTTTTAAATAATTCTTTATTGTTGTCTTTTCATGTATTCTAAGCCACAAATATTTCTGAAACTAATAATAATTTCGTATTTGAGCAGTCAAATATCAAATTCCACAATAGAATTTAGAATAGCATGAAGTTAACTTCCTTGTCATGTTCATGTCTAATAAGTGTAAATGAAGTTGCCTCTGTCAAAAATTGAACTATTTATACTGGAGCGGAACAAAAATGTTACATGGTGATGTAATTACAAGCATTTAGATACACCTTGTACTTACGTAGCAAGATTATAATGGTGCAGGGGCCGGGTATATAAATAGGTCTCTGCACCGGCGCAGCCACCAATTTATAATTTAATTGTAATAACGGAATAATAACTATCATAGGAACTATTTCTAGTATGTATCTTTCATTAGTTTTGAAGTATACCTGTAAATAATTAACTGTTACTTTAGTACTAGTGAAATATCAACTCGTACAAGTTGTTGTAATGATAAAGTCATGCTTCAGCTATAGTATTCAAAAAACTTTCTATTCTAGTCACAAGAGAAGTTTTAATATTTTTTAAATCGTCTATTTGAAGCAAAAACTTTGGAAATTATGTTTTTTTACCTACTAGAGATATGTGTTAACAATCTGCATAAAATATCTGATTTTTTTTGCAAATTTTTATTCAGCATACCCCAAAATTATTCCGTACTCCTTCTTACTTTCTCTTCTTCTTCCACTCCACTGTGCACAATTTTCTACCTTCGCTATTTATTTTTGCTTTCTTTTGTTTTGTTTCTGTTATAATCAATATGGGAAGTCTTGCTTCGTAAAATTGTTCTAGCGATTCGTTTTTGCTCTATACATGCTTCTAATATTACGTGGAGCTTATTCTACAATTTACACTTTACTAATTGTTAAATAGTTATTTAAGCATTAAGAGAGGTAAGTATCTTTTACCAGGCGAGGTCGAGTTTGCGCCCGAGCGAGAGCGAGGGCTAGCAATAAAGACCGAGACTGGTCAAAACTTACCTCTCAAATTGCTTATAACTGTTTTTCCACTCCTGAAGTTGGTTTAATTGTTTGTGTTTGATTAATTTATATTCGCAACATGAACAAAATGTCAGTACGGCTTTGGTTGCTAAGACTATTTATCAAACAAAATGTGAATGTCAGAAATTGCATTCGTTCAGTTGTAAAATGAATTCCAATGAAAATAAACAAGAAATGGCAATTGAAGAAGCTGCAGATGCTGCCTGTTCCTTCCTACTGCCGGAGAAGTCAAAGGGGTGTTATCAAAAGTGTTTTAAAGACTGGTGCCAGAGAAAGAACGCTATTGAAATTATTTTACTTACTTCCCTGAGGGAAGTAAGTGATTACTTACTTCCCGTTGCTCATAGTAACCAAAGCTTTATCGGTAAGTGGGACTTACTTCCACTAAATCAATGTCATAACAGTGTACTTACCATGCAGGGAGTGGAAAAACTTGTTTACGTCATTTATTTTTAACCATTTTCTTTTGCATTGCCAGTCAACATATTGTACCAATAATTTCATAGCCTACCATATTAAATCGTCATGATATTACATCTTAATAACAGCTCCATTAAATATTGATATTATTCGATGATGAGGATAAAGCAATTTTCAAATGAATATGATTTACGTTAGATACGATTCGAAGGGAGAGAAATAGGACGGATAGCTCTTTGATATTTTCAGGTGAGGAAACAACGATATGTGCACTGGATAGTTTTACAGCGGAATTCGGTTAATCAGCGACCATGCAAGTGAATGCACTGCTGTACTGAGCGACTGAGAGAAACTAATTAGTACTTCAAAGACATAAAAGTTAGCAGCACAGAAATATGTATGTATCTATGTTATATATACACATATATTTAGAACGAGCGATGAGGAGAGGAGAGGAGAGAGATGGAGAGAGAGAGCGAGAAAGAAAGAGACAGAAAGAAAGAGAGAGCAAGGAAGGTACTGATAACCATAGTATTTCTCGTGACGTTCGCCGCATCGTTTGAAATATTTTGAGGATTTCTGTAGAGCTAATAGAAAATTAAACTTTTAATAACGAAATAAAATTGCGGCAGTATTTCTGTAACGGCAATATTTTCGTTCCCTTGTGATATTTCACAATAACAAAACAAGAAAAACAATAGAAGATATATTTATATAGGAATATAGGAAATATTATTTGCGATTATGCTTGCCAAAATTGTAAAAAGAACATCATTGCACTAAATAAATTTGGATCAATGCAAATTTTTATTCAGCAAACCCCAAAATTCTTCCATACTCCTTCTTACTCTCTTGTTTATTCCACTGCACTGTGTGCAATTTTCTGCCTTCGCTATTTATTTTTGCTTTCTTCCTTGTTTCTGTTATAATTAATATGTCTGATCTTGCTTCTTAAAATTGTTCTATCGATTCGTTTGTGCTCCATACATGCTTTTTATATTCCATGTAGCTTATTCTACAATCGGTACTTGACTGCTTGGTAAAACTTATTTCAGTCGTTTCTCTTCGACCATCCTCTGCTCATATCGATTTCAGTTGATTATTTTAATGTCATTGTTTACATTAAGTAAAATAGGGGTAACCACAGAGACTTATAATTTAATAATTGTTTGCAATTTACGAAATACCCTGCTGGGAATTGCATTATATTTTCGTTCATTCGAACTAATCAAGACCGAAACAGTGTATACAGTTATTCCACTCATATGCGTTTGGAGAACACGGCTATTCCAGTTTATTGATTGGAGTTTGTGAGAATACTACTTGCGGAAATCCATCAAAAGTTAGGACATTAATGTTAGTGCGATTTTAGCCCGTCACCCAGAACTTCCACCGTTAACCTGCTCAATAACTGAAACTTTGTCCCCGTAAACCTTAAGTACTGTGTACGTTACATCGATACCGTGACATCAATATATTCACCTGTAATAATAGTACGTTATGTTGCTGGACAAACTTTTATGTGTGCGCCTATAAAACCTTTTCAATTCAACATTTTGTTGCAGAAATTATGTATAATTTCAAGTCATATACTTGTAAACATCATTTTCTAATTTTAAGTTTATTAATTCTAATTATTTTGTACTTCAGTGTTGCACTATGGTGTCTAGAGCCCGATTACTTGGCCTAAAGTCATATTTTCGATTGTAAGAAAGCGTATTTTTTGACATAATAACAGATGCTAATCATTCCAAACTACAATGTAATCACGTGCACAGAACTTTTTGCAAAAATTCGCCGTGTGTCTCGAAATTTTGAAGAAAGGTACAATCGAGCTTGTCGACGAGTAGAATATTTTAAGAGGACAAATTTTGCTTGGCTGGATGAAAACTTTATTGTTTAAGTAGACAAACCCACGCTTTCGACATCTTTTGGTCGACCCACTCTTCCTATTTCTGTAAAAACAAGCCGATCGCAAAGGAGAGAAGCTTCACAATTATCCAAGGAAAAAAATCATGAATGCGCTTTATTGGTACAAGCTGCAACCTCGGCAGCACGACACCAAGGCAAACATAATTTAGCGACCATTTTGAAGGAAGTAAACACAAGTCCATCTCGACCATCCAAAATTCGGAAGATTATTTCTACTCCCAATAAAGAGATGTCAAAATATACCGCCGGAGAAGCCTTAGAGCTTGTTATAAATAGTAATTTACGTATACATCAATATTTGGACATCAGACACGGTGCTTTTTCAAAGGGATGCGACATTTATCCTGATTACAAACAAGTGTGGCTTTGTAAATCAAAATGTAGACCATCTGACATAAATGTTATCGATATTAAGGCAGAAATTCCACTTGATTCTGTTTTGGAGCACACAAGTAGACGTATAGTTGAATTGCAAAGAGAGGTTATTTTGAGTCATATGGAAATGCTCAAGGTTATAGAAATAGATGCAGAAATAATTTTTAGTTATGACTTCGATGGAAGTAGTGCTCAAACAAATTATAAACAAAAATTTGAAAGTCCTGGTACTCATTCTGACAACTCTTTGTTTGCAATAACATGTATTCCTCTTCGCTTGCAAACCTTGAATGAAACAATTTTATGGAACAATCGCACGAGTACGTAAAAGAAACATTGGAGCACATTTTAAAGGAGAAGCAAAATATTGATAATGAAATTGAGACGCTTGAAGTATTAACAATATGTTTGATAGAAGACAAAGTCATAAAAATAAAATATAAATTATATATGACTTTAATTGACGGTAAAATATTAAATATATTGACCGGAAAAAAGTCAAGTCGAGCTTGTCCCATATGTGGTGCTACTCCAAGACTGATGCTGGAAATTTTGAAACGACAAAAATATTTGAGCCAAAAGCAAATACTTTGCAGTTTGGAGCAAGAGCTTTACATGCATGGATTAGATTCTTTGAGTGCATAGTCCATATATTGTATAGATATGATTTGTGTGTGTGGGAAGTTCGAGGGGATCAAAATACGGAAATTTTAAAGGAGAGAAAGAAACTTGTTCAACAACGATTTTTGGAAAAGCTGCATCTAGTTGTCGATAAACTCAAATCCAACGGGTTTGGCAGTACCAATGACGGAAATACCAGCCGTAGAGCGTTTAGCAAGTCAACATTGTTTTCCGAAATTACAGGTGTTAGTGAAGAATTAATTCAAAGGTTTAAAATAATTTTAATTTGTTTATCTTGTAGTTTACCAATTGACCCTATAAAATTTGGCACATATTGCCACGAAACGCCAAGATTATTTATGTACAAATATTCTTGGTACGCCATGCCACCAACTATCCACAAAAGGAAGGGTTGGAAGGAACAAACAAAATTTATAAATCTGACAGGCAATTCCATGCCAGAAAAACAAGTAGAAAAAACACTTTGATATCTTCTATACACGTAGAAGATCGTGTACGTCGTCAAAAGAAATTGCTTCTACTTTTTGAAGTTATCAGATTACTCCTGGAAAAGAATCCAAACCAAGCCGAATTTAAACAAATAGATTAAGATGAAGAACATGTAAAAAAATGATTTGAAGACTATACTTTTAGAAGACATCATGCCTACTGCTGAATTAGACATATTTAAATAAGAATTAGATAGTTAAATATAACATTTCTTGTGTAGAAAATTATTTATTATATGTTATTGCATACAGTGCGAAGCGGGTAGACTTTCAGTAAAGATTAAGAAAATATGTAGTAAAAAATCAGTTAATAATATCTATCGCTAAGTCAATTCTGGGGTACACTGTATGTTATACAAAATTGTTTAATTTTCTTATTTATTACCATAGAACTAGTTAAGACCATTAGTTTCTGATAAAACACATTATATTACTTTTGGCCAGGTAATTTGGCTCCAGAAACCACATTGTGTTGTTGTAGAAATCATAATTTTAAGTCATGTATTCGTTATCATCATTTTCTAATAGCAAGTTTCTAACTTAATAATATTGTTTAAAAGAACTTTATTGTTGTAGAAATATATTCGTCAAGTTCTTAACTTCTAATTATTCTATTTAAAAATACTTCATTGTTGTTGTAGAATCATTATTTCGAGCAATGTATTCGTTATCATCGTTTTTATATTTTAAGTTTTTAACTACTAAAATTATTTTCCTTAAAAGTACCTACATCCTTTTACCAGTCGTAGTAAACCAGTTATTGATCGTTTTCTTTCCTTTCCTATAATTACTGTGAACCGCGAGAAAAGTTCTTCCGTTAATTCTGGCAGTTGGCTTATTTTTTGAGCGGCACGTAAAGATCTCCGAGTCACGATGCATCTTGTAAAATACTTCCACTGCACTTCATTAGGGGCGACATTCCGGCGAACCGATGCAAAGTACTGTGTGCTTAAAACGCAGACGGTTTAAATTCGCCTCCCCGAGCAGACAAACGGGGTAACCATGCAGACGTATGGGCTCTTATTATTCGCTAATTTGTTTGCCCAGAGCACGCAGACCGAGCTGCGTACTTTCATGTTTGTTTTAAATTAGTCCTCCGCCTTTGCGGATACTTCCAATTGCTGGATTGTACTCTATTGTGTTGTGCTTACGTTTCTCTGGAGGAAATTTGAAATACAACGTAGCGTTAAAAATACTCGAGCAACTGTAATAACTCAGGAAACTAAATTGAAATGCGTCGCGTTTGTTGCATGACGTAACTATAGATTCCATAACCGCTGTTGTTAGAAAATTTGATCACATTACGTTACATTATTACTAGGGCTCGGATTTGAGGAAACATCTGTTTCTTAAGTATGAAGGGCAAAATAAAATAATGATACGGGGTGTTTCAAGTTATACCGCCGAGCGTTTTTTTAGCCATTTATAGTTGCATAAGAAAAAAAAAATGTCAGTACATACATACGATGCCAATCTTGTAGAAACTGGTCTAAAATTTTCAATATCATTTCAAACGTGACAACAAAATTTTAAAAAAGAACTCTTTTCACGAGAAATATATATTTTATAAATTTGTCTACTCAAATGTATTCCTCGAATTAAAAAAAACCATTTATGAAATCAAAATTTAAAAATATCGATAAGATTTCAAATTAAGGCCACTTTAATATTACCAACCCAAAGAGATAACGATTTACAATTTCAAAAGTCAAATGGCAATAAATCATTGGGGCGATGCCACAAATCAGATGCTTGCAATAAACTAATCCCTGTGCCTCTGGGTTCATTTAGTATTGATATGGCAATTGACCAGTTTTATGGAAAGTATATAACCGTTCATCCCAGAATATTAGTAAGCGTCGTAATATCTATTGTTAAAAGTTTCACAAGTTCGTCGTAAATATTAGCGCCACATTACCAAATTGTATTTATTTAAAAAAACGGTTATATTTTAAGTATAATATTTTAAGTATAAGTAGTTATATTTTTAATTTTTATTGCACAGCAAAATGTAGAACTGAGCAAAAGTACACTCTAGTGAAAATCAAATAAATAAGCATTCAATTACTTACAAAAAACGGAGAAAACTGCATGGTGGTTGTAAAAAAAATTAGATTGACAAATATTGTTCTGCATTAACACACAATTGTATACTAAAATATGGATATTTTATTTCTAGTAGAAGTGGCAATTTTGGGCTCGATGGTAAAACTTGGAACTCACGGTACATTAATACCTTTTATAAATAACTCATTGAATTAGCACCTATTTCATATCTTCTAAATATGCCTATTGTGATCGAAATTTTCAAAATTGTGGCTAAAATTACTTGCTTGATACAACGCTTTCTCCAGAGCCAATGCTGACATGATGGGCTACTTGCCTTGAAACAGTATTATTTTATGCCGATAATTTCGAACTAGTAAAAGCTGTAAAAGTAATGCGAATTTTTTTAATACATATTACTTTTTAACACTACCTTTTTAGGCCGTAATAGCATTTGACGACAACGCCAGACCAATTGAAAAGGTAAGATATTACTTTAGCGTGAATTGAGAGATCTATTGGGGCCATCAGCGCAAGAGTGAAGAAATTAAAAATTACATTTTATAAGTTCAAATTTTATACAAATTGAAAAATAATACTGCAATTTCATGGTTGATTTGAAAATTTAGAAGATTTAAGTAATGGTAATAAAGTATTTCATCTAGAAGGAAATGAAAATAATTGACAGCTCAGTATGGAGCTACTATGCTAGCTAGTATGGAGCTTTCAATTATTTACATTTCTTTCTAGATGAAATACTTTTTTAACAATACTTAAATCTTCTTAATCTTTGAATCAACCATGAAATTAAAGTAATATTTTTCCATTTGTATAAACTTTGAACTTATAAAATGTAATTTTTAATTTTTTAATGTGGGTTAAGCCACTTTTGCATTGATACTGTAAATTATTTTAAATAAATAAAGCAAGGTTAAGCCATAAGCAAATAAAATTAATTTCATGAACTTACAGGTTTATTAACCATAATCTATTATAATATTCAGAACATTAAACTAAAGAAAAACACAATTAATGTCTTAAGGTAAATTTCTCGGCCTCCACATTTTAGAAGTTCGTTGGGAATACCCAGGTGACTTTCTGTTTTTGAATTTATTCAGTTTTGCTTCGACCTTTTCGTCGTTGACTCTATCTTCTGCATCTGTTTCATATTAATTTATGGTAAGAGTCTCTTCGGCATCTCACAGTTCATTAAAGTACTGTTGCCATGATACTCGTTTTTTCTTTTCGCCACTTTGCTTTTTTACTTGGTATCAAAACTTTAGAACAACTTGGAATTTCTATAAAATTTTAATTCGTGAAAACTTAACTAACTGAGAATTTTTTTTAAAAATTATGTGACATCATTAGGAAGTCATCAAAGAATCTAGAAATTTTTCCAGATTTGAAATATAACAATTCAATACAAAATTCATGAAAAATTCTGCAAAGTATCTCTTTTCTTCATATTGTGGTTTTTAAAGAATATGTAAAACTATTAATATGAAGTAAAATTTTACTCACTTAATGCAACATTTTTAATGCCTCCTGGATTTTTTTCCTAAAATATCATTGAAAAATAAAGTTGAAATCAACTTTATTTTTTATATGCCCCGTAAAAAAAGTACACCCTGTATTAGGTAGCATTTCCTATTACGAATACAACGATTTATGTCACAGAATGTTTTTATTCAGAAATAGACTTGTTAATACATTTCGAACATTTTCTTGTAGTAGACGTTGAAATTATGACGACGAAGAAAAAAAAATTATCTAATTTTAACCCAGAATAGGTACCAAAAAAGTAACTAAAAATAGTTTAGCAAGACTAGTTGTTAAACATTGAAACATTTTAGTTATTTGAACCCACACATATTATTTTTTTTCTGTGATATGAGAATTGTTCTGTCCTTTTAATGGCGATACAGACAAAAATTATTATCTTATTTTAACCAAAAATAGTTACCAAAATAGTTACAAGAAATAATTTAGCAAGAATAGTCGTTAAACATTGAAATATTATAGTTATTTAGACCCACACTTATTATTTGTTTACTGTGGTATGAGAATTTAATTTTCTTAAAATCTTAAAGTTACGTTATACATTTTGTCTTCGTCATCCATTTTAACGCCTACTATACCAAAATGTTCGAAATATATTAACAAGCTTTTTTTCTCATTAAAAACACGAGAAACCATATTGTGATATAAATCGTTCAATTCGTAATAGGAAATGCTATTTAATGCAGAATGTACTATATTTACAGGCCATATAAAAATATGAAGTTGATAACGGTTTTTTCGAAACGAAACGTTGCACTGATAATTTATAAACGCTATCTTGTAGAGCTAAAAAAATGTCAACAAAAAAGTGCCTTTTTTGTTTTTTTTATACCTTTCCAAATAACTTCAGAAACACATAAAAACGATATAGCAAAATTTCGGATTTTGTCGAGTATCTCCGGAAGTAAGCGGAATTTTCTGGTTTTCTCAACAGAATATTGCTGACCAGTGCATTGCACAACTTTTGTGCAATTTAACCGCCTTTGTAACTTTTACGGTATCCGAAATCCCCATGCTGTTGACCCTTAATTATCTTGAACACCCTGTATATATTTAACTAATAAAAACTAACAATGGCGTATTTTTAATTGTCCTCTTTGTGAATTGACATTTCGATTGTGAAAATTAAAATATATCACAATTAATAAAAATAACATTTCTAAAATTTAAATACTTATTTTAAAATAAATGAATAGAATAATTCATATAAAAATTCAAATTAGCTGTTTTTTAAGTTCTAGGAATATAAAAATGTCATATATTCTTAGTGAATATTGGACGAAAAGAACTTTTAAAATTTCGAAAATTAATAAAACGTCCATGAAGTTTCTGTAAATATTTCTTACAATTTTATTGTTGAATCAAATATTTTCCATAAATATTTTATGGAAATATTATACAATTTTAATAATTATTGAATACTTTCCATAAATGTCTTGTGAAAATATTATACATTTTAATATGCAGTAAAAAATATATACCTATTGCGATTTCAGAAATTCTAAAATCGTAAAAATGAGCGTATTAGAAAAATATGTCGTCATTGTAGAAAATGTGAATTTATTTACATATCCCCATATTCTCTTAATTTCTGGATCCTAACCTTAATGTAAAACGAGAGGACAGGTTCGTATTTAGGACAAAATATTATTATCAATGACTGACTTTTAAACACGCTGTATGTGAAAAACAAACCAAAACAAAACACTTGTTTATTGAGCTACATTTAAAAAAAACTAGAATGAAAAAAATGCGAATTCCGAAAAAAGCATAACTTTATTTTAAATAATAATAACGTTGCAAAAAATCCACAATTTAATATACATGTTAATTTGATAATTCCGAATTTTGATACATTATTATTGAAAAAAATCATATTTTTATATATTGAATAACTGATCGTGATATCATTTATTTGATTTCATGGAAAATATGTCACATAAATGTTTGATACATGCAAAGTTTTAATCATTGATGAAAATGTAAAATCGTTAAAATGGAGCAAAATACGATGAAAACGTGCAGTAAACAATATGTATTGTGATATTTGTGTATTCAGAATACCTAAAATCGTAAAATTGGCATAATAGGTATATGGAAAAATTTAGTTGTTATTTTAGGGAAATTTTAGCTATTTTACAAAATATAAAATCGTCAAAAACGAGAAAAAATGGAAAATTTGTGAACATTCCAAAATTACTGTCAAATAGTATGAGTTTATTGTTGGACGAAGAACTTTTCCACATTTAAAGAGCAAACAGTTAAAAATTACAGTGCGTATTCAGAAAACTTCAAAATAATCTCAACTGATACCTGTTAAAATTGGATAAGTTTTATTAATTGTTCAGGAATATACCCAGGAATTCAAGTATGGAAAATTCATTTTGCAATTTTAAAATACTAGCTTTTTTTGTATGTGATACTATTAAAGGAGATTTAATACATACTTAGTATAGGCAAATCTAGTACATACGTTTCTAAAATTTCGACGTTGAATAAAGTTTTCGCGAATGTTTCATAATACTGCAAGTTATCAGTATAAGTTAGAAAATTTCAACCAAAATCTATCTGGTCTTTATACTGTGGAGGCGAATATCACATACTTCACAAAAAAAAAGTTTTCACTGAATTTTCGGATATTTTCAAAATTTGTTGTTAACTGCAGTAACTTATACTCAATATTTGTGTTAATATAGTTTATTGACATTTTTATTCGATTGGAACATTAGGCACGCTTTTTCGGTTCGAAATTTGGACAAAATATAATATTTCGTTAAACGCCGTGGTTGCTGCGGAAACGTAATTTTCGTCCTCGGATGAAAAATTTTGGAAAGTTTCTGAGTAGAGAGGATAACTAGTTAGATGACGAATATGGCGGAACAATTGCTATTGATAGGTACATATTTCAATTAGAAAGATGTAAAGAGATCTTGTTCTTCTTTAAAATACATGGTGACGGATAAACGCCATTAAACCAGCGTTACAATGACAAATTTAGAACAATGTTTAGTTTGCTATGCAAATAAAAATTGTCTCAAGTTGTCTACTTTTTGCCTTCTATAACTCCTATTTTAATTTATATAGTTACTTTTTGTTGTATTATGGGGTCTTTCTATAGATCCTATTTTTAATATTTTTAGGTCCTAATATCTGTGCTGTACATACAGGGTGTCTCTAAATTACGTGAAAATGGCTTAACCACAGATTACTGGAATCAAAAATAGACGATTTATCGAAACTTATCTATATACAAATGCGTTTAGTTTGGCCAGTATTCAGATTCAAAGTAAATTTAAAAAAACAAAATTTCCTTATAACAAGAGAACGTTTACATTAATTTGGATGTTGTTTCGTATGACAATCTATACGGGTATACCTCATATTTTGACATAATATTGTTATTATCAGTAGACCGTATTGTGCACAAAGCAGGGGTGACCCAACATTAATATATTCATATTTTTTAATGGCAAAGCAAATAACTTAAAAACAATCAAATCGGACGCAGGCATTCATTATTAAGTTTCTTTGTGTCTTTATAGTTTTTGATATCTGTTACAGTTTCGGCACAAAAAAATAAAATATGAGTGACTGCCCTGCACTCGTTTGGAAACAAATGTAATCTTGTTACCGGGTTGATGATGGTTTATTCACAATAATGAATATAAAGTACACTTACGCCGATAAAACAGATATGTTGCTGGTTTTAGGATTTTAGGAGCCCTAATAACGAGGAAGAAATTTTGGAAATTATAGCAATTGCTTCATCCATACGATATCCAAATAGTGCAACAGCTTTTATCAGCTGATTATGACCTTCGTTTTGCGTTTTGCCGATTTATTCAGGAAAAAAGAGCTGAACAATACTTTTTAGCCAGAAAATCCTATTCACTGATGATTTGTTTCCAAACGAGTGTAGCGCAGTAACTCATATTTTAGTTTTTGTGTCAAAACTGTAACAGATATCAAAAACTATAAAAATACAAAAAACTTAATAATGAATGCCTCCGATTTGAATTTTTTAAATTTATTTGCTTTTGTCATTAAAACATGTGAATCTATTAATGTTGGCCCTCACTTGTTTTATACACAACTTGTCTACTGATAATAACAATATTGTCAAAATATGAGCGATACCCGTATAAAGTGTCATACCAAACAATATCCAAATCAATGTAAACGTTCTCTTTTTGTAAGCTAATTTTGTTTTTTTTAAATTAACTTTGAAGCTGAATACTGGCTAAACCAAATGCATTTGTATATAGATAAGTTTTATTAAATCGTCTTCTTTTAATCCCAGTAATCTGTGGTTAAGCTATGGCCACATAATTTAGAGACACCCTGTATATGGAGTAATGCAAGCAATACCAATTTTTAACCCATACTAAGTAGGTAAGTATTTATCAATAATCGTTCACGCATTGTAATTGACATTGTTAATTGTGTTTTGCTAAATGCGGCGATGGGTAAATTTATATCGCATGCACTTCCTGCATTATCTCCGCTTTTAGCTAATTACGTTAATGAACACAACGGTTTCTATCTAATTTGCAAATTCCGAATACGAACCGGCGCAATTTGCGAAACGTATCGAAGAACGACCACATTATTCACGACCTCCTTTGGGCGATCAGGGCGAAACTCGCGGACTGAAATACTGAAATATCAATTTTTCAAACCGCCGCAAATGTCAATACCGAATTGCGGGCCTCTTTTGACGGGACTAATGCGATTCATAACCGCATACCTTCCATTGACATGCGAATATTTTCCGATAAAGCTGGGCGCCCATATTCGGGCGGATTTGCATTAATTGTTTCCCAGTCGAAACAAGGTATCACAGTGTGAATTATTGCAGTATGGCTGATTTACTTCTGCAACTCCTGCAACAATAACCCTGCAACAATAGGAAAAGTGCGGCCACGTTTTATTACATTAATCATGTGCACGTTTCAGGACGTGCAGAAAATATTTCGCGTTTTGTAGAAAATGTATTAGATGCAAAAAGATAATGTTGCATTAAAATAAAGCTCCAAGATTGCGTTTCTAATATGTATTAAAAAAAATTTCGTCTTTCAATTCATTATAATATTATCAACGTAGTTTAATCTTAATACTTAAAGTATCATTGGATATTAATTTTCACGTCGTAGTTTCGAGCAATGTTATTAAGAACCTGCAAAAGTTCTTCACTCTCGCTGATAATTTCAGCGATTAAAATTATTTCACTCTTAATTTGGGTGGCACGAGAATCCCATATTAATTTGCCCCATAACCGACCTATTAAGCAATCATTGCCCATTCATACAAAAAACGGCAGACCTCGGCGGTCGCCTTTTTAAAGTTTTAATGGGTTTATCAAGAAGTTGATGGCGATGGGGCCATTAAAAAGTTACTCTAATCTGCACGCAATTATTTTTTATGCAAATTCCGTCGGCACTCACCGGTTCGCCCGCTGAATTATTGATGCTGCAGCCCCAACGTACCTGGAAGCAAAAAGAGAGGGTTATCATCGTTAATTGATGTTGATATCGGTTGCGTGGGTTCTTCACGCCGGGATGCACATGAAAGTTAACACTGCGGGGATGCTGTCGCTCTTAGCGAACCGCCCGTTTAAGGGATGTTGTTAAGGGAGGCAGCGATCCCCGAGCCCGCGTCGAATCCGCAATGGGGATAATCGATCGCCGGTTCTCTTCGGGGTAATATCCATCGACTGTTGTATGTAATGTTGGCTGAAGCCATGTCGAGCTTAGTCGGTTGTTCAGTTTTCAGGTTTTCAGTGCAGGAGGGGTCTGAATATGTTGTTTATGGATCTGTTGGACCCGTTTGTCACGGCCGCGACGGCTTGACAAAAACATGTGTTTCACTTTACATTCCACACTTTATCTTAAGCTTATTACAACAAACTGAACTGCATGTGGATTTGCCAGGCAGTCCGAGAATTATTGCCCAACATTCTTATAATCGCCGAATTTATGGGCGGTTCAGTGATTAAATTCATAAATCATACCTTTATTCCCGCAAATACCTAAAATTATCTCCACAGAAGATATGTAGAATTCAACGTGTGTATGAACACCTACTGCACTGTAATCTGCAGCAGTTCAACCTAACGTAACTTCACTTCAGTGAAACATTATCATTTGTTTAAGTGCTAACTTCTCTCCAGTGAAGAAATAGCATTTATTTAATTTCTAACGAATCTCCAGTGATGAATTATTATTTATTTAAAACTATCTATAGAAAAACTAAAGGTGACTTAAGATTTTCCATTTTATGATACCTACTAAAAAGTGTACTTGATAAATACAGATATTTGTAACAATCCACGCCTATATATTCGTTAACAGGAATTTTTTTCTGAAAAAAAAACTATATGAACATAATCCATGAGCCCAAAGTGCCCAAAGTCTATCCAGTAAAGAATTATCATATATTTAATTAAAGTGTCCAAAATCTCTCCTTCTTCTTCTTAAAGTCCCATCTCCTATCGGAGGTTGGAAATCATCTAGGCAATCCTAACTTTATTAACAACTGTTGTAAATTTTCTAAAATCTCCCCAGTAAACAATTATCATTTATTTCATTTAAGTATCCAAAGTGTCTCCAGTGAAGAATTTTCATTTATTTCATTCAAGTGTCCAAGGTCTCTCCAGTGGAGAATTATCATTTATTCAATTTAACTGGCCAAAGTTTCAAATGTGCGAAAACATATACATACCGTAAATCGAGCCGAATGGGGAAAACGTATGAAATGGCGCGCGGAGTGCGGGGGTGGGTGGAAGACGGCGGTGGAAAACGGGAAAACTGGGGCACAATAGAAACCAATTTTTCTTACATAGAAATCCAATCGGCTCCTATATTTACCGTTGTCCCGTGCTCTCTGCATTTGCATGGCTCTGTCGTGAATGGCGCAGCTCAGACTTTACGGCCGTATATCCAAATAAATACGTTTCTTTTTTTGCGCCCCGCCGGAACGCAAAAAGTCGAGTTATAAAAATTTTATGCATACACGTTTTCTTTTATGCGAATTATTCGCAGGAATATTTATAGATTTTACGGCTCAGCTTTTCACGTCCTTGCAGTGCCTGCCAAATAATGTCAAGTTTTCCTATTATTATCACCATATTATCACCATATTATCAACAGATTTTACCATAAGTTGTTAAGTTCATTTTTAACTAAAACCACTATTATAACTTCCTATAATTAATCGCTATAATAATTTAATTATAATAGAGGTATGAGCTTCGAAAAGACAAAACTATCACCATATTATCACCATATTGTCAAACAGATTTTACTACAAGTTCATTTTTAACAAAAACCACTATTATAACTTCCTATAATTATTCGCTATAATAATTTAATTATAATAGAGGTATAAAGCTCGAAAGGACAAAACTAACGTTTCTATAAATGAATCACAAGTAAGCATTTTTAATAATCTTTAATATTTTTATTTTATTTAAAAAAAATTTAAATATCGGGTTGATAAGGCTAACAGGAACATGATGAAACTACATGTTTTTTTTAAGATATAACAACGTTAACGCTTAATTTGCAATAATAAATACCTAATTTATATTGTAATTTAACATGTACCTATCACAAGTAAATGATTTTTATTCTTTGGAATTCAGAGCAATACGCTCAAATATTTTTCTGGAGGGAAAATTCCTCTTAATACATTATAATATTATTATTATAATAAATATTACCTAATTATAGCAGTATTTATTTTATTTAAAAAAAAAAATAAAGAACCAACGAAAATTTTCTGCAGTATTTCCCACGTTTCACTCTTAAAGTTTCTTGTGGTAAAAAGTTGATTATTTGTACTTTTTTATGAAATTATTAAGTTTGGCATTTCCATTAAAAAATTACTCAGAATTATAATGGTGATCATATTTTTGTGAAAGAAATAAAAAGTTTCTGATTCTTGATAAGATTGTAACCCAAGTTTGGTCTGTATTTTGTTGTTACAGTAATAGGTGCGCTTTATTAGTTGAATAATAATATTGTAATTATTTATCATTATTATTATTGTTGTTGATAGCTTCATTAAGTGTTGATTGTTGAAAACAATTTGATATATCTAAGGTTTATGTAATATCTTATACAGCAGATTTTTAAAATACATTTCAAAATAATCCGCTTTCTTAACTCAAGTCAATTTTATTCACTACTTTGGAAGCAATTTATTGCAATTACGTATGAGCAAAATTTTCTGAAAAAACAAAAACAAAATAGTACCCCTGAGAGAAGGTTATTCGTGGTGCAAAGTTGATTATTCTAAGTAAAATTTTAATTGACGTTTCATTAAGTGTTCATTGTTGAAAACAATTTGATATATATACATATATAAGGTTTATTTAATATATTATACAGCAGATTTTCAATATATATTTCAAAATAATACGTTTTCTTAACTCAAGTCAATTTTATTCACTACTTTGGAAGCAATTTATGTAATTACATGTAATTATGTATATTATGGAAGCAAGTATGAGCACATTTAAAAAAAACAAAACAAAATAGTACCCCTGAGAGCAGGTTATTCGTGGTGCAAAGTTGATTATTCCAAGTAATATGGACAAAACCTTAAACTTAATAATCACAATATTACATTGAATATTTATTCAATTAAGTAACATACTGCCAAATGCAGTAACACTCAACATCAGCAATACATTTATTGATTCGCCAGTTTTGAAATATCATTATTTCGTTATTATTAAAAACAAATGAAAAGTTCATATAATGAAATTTTGACAGTAATATAAAAAAATGACATTAATAATTCGAATATTGATAGAAACAAATAAAAATTTGACAGTACTCATTGACAATTATCATTGATATTTGATAATATTCTTTGAAATATTGACAAAACAACATAAAACTTCGCAAAAATAAATGGAATTTATACAGTGATAAATATAATTTTTATCAGTTAACCTGACAATTATTTATAAAATTGTATAGTCCTTGACTATATAACAAAGTTGTACAGTACTGGACAAATTAACTTTCATATGATTTAACACATACAAAATACAAAATAGTACCCCGGAGAGCAGGTTATTCATGGTGCAAAGTTGATTTTTCCAAGTAAAATTTAAATTGACAATCTGTAATTTTTTTTTGCAAATTGGTGAGCTTTTTTATGAATAAAGGTATGTCGTTTCCATAAAAAATGTACTGGCAATTGGTCAGAACTATAATGGTCATCATATTTTTGTAAATGAAATAAAAACTTTCTGATTCTCAATAAAATTATGTCCCAAATTCTCTCTGCATTTTTTTGTTACTATCATTGGTGAGCTTTTTTTTAATGTAAATATTAATAAATTGTTTTGGTAGTTTAGTGTTACCCCAAAGGTAGGCATTGTTTTAATAAAAATGTTAATAGATTTTGTCATATTTTGATTTTACTGCAAATGGTGAGCATTTTTCATAATAATTTTAATATAATGTTAATTTGAATAAAATTTGTTTATTATTTGTTTTATGTTGATGCATTTGCATGCACTTTTATAAAACTGTATTGTTTCTTTTACCACGAAATTATTATGATAAAAATTTTGAACTATAATGGCGTTTGTTATATAAAAATTAAAATTTTCTTATTATTAATATAATAATTGTATAATATTATATTTGTGGGCAATTTATTAATACTGCAATTGGTGAGACATTATTTAATAATAAATTACGAGTGAATAAATAACGTTATGAATAAAGATGATGCGTTAGATAGGTACTTTGTCACAAATCAGCAGGATCCCAGAAATCAGCATGCTTCAGTTATTGAAATCAAAGACAAGATATCACGATGATCAGTTATTAAATACAATGATAATATATCATAATTGGGAATTATCAAATTCAATATCAAGAAATCTAGATAATTAAGACGTTCATATATTTCATATGAATCATATATTTAATATAAAGACTCTAAAGACAAGATACGATGATGAGTTATTAAATACAAAGATAACGAATCAAGATGACGTTTATCAAATCTACGAAGTTTACAAAATCAAGTAATCTAGATAGATAATCAAGACAAAAAATATTCAATAAATATAAAAAATATATATATTTTTTATATTTATGTTATGTTTAACCTTTAAAATGTAGCTTTTTTGCAACATTGTTGTTATTTAAAATGACTATATGAATCATATAGTCAATATAAAGACTCTAAAGACAAGATACGATGATGAGTTATTAAATACAAAGATAACGAATCAAGATGACGTTTATCAAATCTACCAATTTTTAAATTTATGTTAAGTTTAACCTTTAAAATGTAGATTTTTTGCAACGTTGTTGTTATTTAAAAGAAAGTTATGCTTTTCTCGAAATGGGCATTTTTTCTCATTTTATTATATTTTTTTATGTAGCGCAATGAACAAATGTTATGATCATTTTTTTACACATACAGCATGTTTGAAAGTGAGTCATTGATAATAATATTTTCTGCCAAATACGGACCTGTCCTCTCGTTTTACATTCAAGTTAGGATTCAGAAATTAAGAGAATATGTAAGAGTTAATAATTTTATTGATTACAGCTGTAAAATTATCATTTTTTTAAAATTTTGTGCCACCTTATTATCGAAACATTTAGATTTGTCTCAAGTTAATAAGTAACAAAGTTGTATGCGGAAGTACCAAATGCATTCAGTGTTACTTAATTTTTTTCTGGTCTGTCTAAATATGCAAACAAAATTAATATTTAAAAAAAATAATATATGGGGTGTTGATTCGAGTCGAAACCTACTTATTTTTTTAAGGCTGGACCTAGAATATTTTTTTTATGATTTATGTTAATCGACACCACAGTGGACAATGAACATACGTACCAAATATTACAAAAAATTATAAGGGTGGTACGTAAGTTATGATTAAGTGAAAAAATGGGCAATATTAATCAATCACCCTGTATATTGGTTATAAAGAACGATTGACCCATAAAATATAGTTTATTTAGAATCACCTCGGTGTCCCGCATGTACCATCACTGTATGCCAATAAATCACCCTGTATAAAGCCTCCAAGAGAAGATACGGTGATGAGTTATTAAATACAAAGAAAATGAATGAAGACAAATGATGAAATACCAAGCCGAGTCAATGCAATGGTGAGTAATTTTATATAAAATTAATTAAATTTATTTAGTTTATTTATAAGTAAATTTAAAGATTTATTTTTCGAAATGTAACTATAATAATAACTTTTTGTATAAGTATAAAAATATGTATAAGTAAATTTATAGATTTATTTTTCAAAATGTAACTATATTAATAACTCTTGTTTTTGTGAACATCTTAGTAATGATGACATATGTTACCAGCTTAGCGATGTTATACTCGTAATTGATTCAGTTTTGACTCGCTATAGTTTTTCAACTATAGTTTTTTTTTTACCTATTTGGTAGATATTCTTGAAGTGGGAGATGTTTGGGAATGAACGTCAATACTTATTAAGTTGCCTTATATTTGCCTTATGTTTCTAATATGTTCTCAAATTCAAATTTTACAATTTTTGTTATTTTCACATTTTATTAATAAACTAGTTTAGTTCTAATTACAATCAAAATTTCATATCATGATATTTTCGATTTCATTGTTTACCCTTTCAAATGATTTTCCAACTTATAAAAATTAATATAGAATAAAATTAAAAAAATTCCTAACCTAAAATTCACGACCTTTCATTCCCAAACATCTCCCACTTCAAGTAAAATAATAACAGTAGTGGTTTATTTATTTATTACAGGATTTATGTGCTTAACAATGTGTCCATATTTCAAAAAAGTGATTGGTATTCTCACGAAAATTTTCTCAATAACTGAAGTAGAGGGCAGTTTTTTTTTAAATTATAAACTTTTAAGTTTAATACAATTTAATTCACTATTTTGTCAGTATTTTATTGTAATTGTAATACCATTTGTTTCATTTAAAAAAATAAATAAAAAATGTGTTATTACAAATAAAATATTAATCGGTGACTGTCAAAATTTGGTCATTAAATCATACCATGAAAATTAGAGTTTCTAATCAGTTATTTGGTACTGAGGAAAAACTGCCTACCGACGCCATTTTTCATTATAAAATTTGATTCTTTATTTATCTCTCTATAATTATAACTTTGTAACTCTGTAACTATAATTGTGATCATAGTTTTATAAAAAGAAAAAGTTTTTGGTATTCTCACTAATATTATTTTTAAAATTCAGTCACCTGTAAGTTTTTTTTAATTTTTTTATTGTGTCTAGGTAATTCTATTTCATTTAGGGTTTCGTCGGATTTTTATTTAATTGTAGTAGCATTTGCCTTAGAAACAAAATACAAATTTGTTGTTAAAATAAAATTTTAATCACTGTTTCTTAAGATTTACATATAGACGAATGATGCGAGTAACAAATTGTTCATATTTTTTTGGTCATATAAGTTTTCGGTATTGTCACTAAAAATATATTCAAAATTAGCAGCAGTTTTCTGTAACAATAATGAAGGGGAGGTTTTTAAACAAAAGTTTTTTGTTTTTTAATACAATTCTATTAACTATTTTGTTAGTATTTTGTTGAAATTATATAAGAATTTGTTTTATAAAACACTTTAAAAATGGTTATTAAAAATAAAATTGTATGTGTACAAAATGTTTTTATTCATTGTAATAGTAAGCATTTATTTTACAAAAATACAAAAGTTAATAATGAAATTATATTAATTTTTTGATCAGAAAGAATCAGTAGAAATTATAAAAATAATTATAATGATTTATTCATTTATTACAGAAATTATGCGATTAATAATGTGTTCATGTCTTTTAACTTTTGGTATTCTCGCTAAAATTGTAGTAGTATTTAACAAATAACCTAAAATCACATATTACAATAATCACAATATTACATTGAATATTTATTTAATTAAGTAACAAAATGCCAAATGCCAATGTATCACTCTATATCAGTAATAAATTTATGGATGCGGCAGTTTTGAAATATCATTATTTCGTTATTATTAAAATAACTAAAAAATTCATAGAATGAAATATTGACAGCAATTAAAAAAATGACATGAATAATTCGAATATTGATAGTAACAAACACAAATTGACAGTAATAATTGACATTTATCATTGATATTTGATAATATTCATTGAAATATTGACAAATATCATATCATTTAACACATTATGTTTCAGTACCGATAATTGATTTTGAGAAATAATTAATTTTTTTAGAAGAAGTAGTCATTGATAAACTATTAATTTCATTTACTTATTAAGTCCACTTGGTACTATTAACAGATGCAAAAATCAGATTATACTGGGGTATATACTGGGGTACTAGAGATGGATCTCCATTTTTCGCTGACACTTACTTTATTATTACTTTAGGGAAAATAAAGTTCACTTAGTTTCGAAAAAAAATAAAGTTTCATCAACAGTCTAAATTTGTCATCACATGAAGACACTCTTTCTTCTTCCTCGTCGATTGTTTGAGTTTAAGCTTTGTGAATCATGAGCTAATTGTTCTCCATTGCTCCGTATTTGCAGCCAATTAAATAATTCGCATAGGTTTTTTCCAGTGGCATTAACTCACATGGCATTCTTTACTGTTGTCAAGGCAGTCCACTTAAATCTAGTCCAGTCTTATTAGCCTCAAAAAGCCTTTTTGACGGAAATAAATTATATAGTTCTGAAATTTGGTCTAGAATCGAATATCCGTCGAGTTTTTCCCCTCCCTCGATGGCGGCCTCGATCTCTTAATATTGGAAAAACACCCCCCCCCCCCCCCCCCCCCCAAGCGGTGAACTTGTGTTATTTTTCGCCAATATCTCGTAAACGGTGCACCGCCTCAAAATTTATATTTAGGATAAAGTTGATGGCAACAAAATTTTAACAAAATTTATATTACACGGTTTGGCACAAAGGCTATAGTTCACGCGGAATAGAGGCCGGAAGTCAAATTATCCAGTAAATCCAGGCTGAAGTAAATTAGACGGAAATAAATTATATTGTTTTTAAATTTAGTATACATACTTCTGAGTATTCTAGAATCGAATATCCGTCAAATTTTCCGTCGAAGCCTCCTACTGTGTAGGCTTCATCCCTTAATATTGAAAAAAACACTCCCCAAACGGCGAACTTGTGTAATTCTTCGCAATTATCTCGTTAACGGTGCACCGCCTGAAAATTTTCACGTCACGTAAATTTGATGGAAATAAAATTTTGAACGAAAATTATATTAACCGTTTTGCCACAAAAGCTATAGTTTGCACGGTGTAGACGCCGGAAATAAGAGATGAATACTGGCGCGCGACGCACAATTCCTTTCTCGGGCGCTCTCTTCGTAAATAACTACAAAACGGCTAAATATTTGTTTAAATGATTTTCTTGCTCTGATCGAGAATATTTCGTTCTACAACTTCAATTATGAGCACGTTTAACAAAAATCGAGTCGTTTGGTAGTTATTTACGAAACGAGAGCCCGATAAACGTATTGTGCGTTGCGCGGCAGTATTCACCTCTTACTTCCGGCGTCTACACCTTGCCAACTATAACTTTTATGGCAAAACGTGTTGTATAATTTTTGTTCAAAATTTTGTTTCTATCTACTTTACCTGATATGAAAATTTTCAGGCAGTACACTGTTAACGAGATAATTGCGAAGAATTACACAAGTTCGCCGTTTGGGGGGTGTTTTTTCAATATTAAGGGATAAAGCCCCCACAGGGGGAGGGGATACTCGGCTTATATTTGATTCTAGACTACTCAACAGTATGTAGAACATATTTCAAAACTATATAATTTATTTCCGCCCAATTTATTTCAGTCTGGATTTACTTGATAATTTGACTTCCGTCCTCTATTCCACGCGAACTATAGCTTTTGTGCCAAACCGTGTTATATAAATTTTGTTCAAAATTTGGATCCCATCAACTTTACCTGATATAAAAATTTTGAGGCGGTGCACCGTTTGCGAGATATTTGCGAAAAATAACGCAAGTTTACCGTTTGGGGCATGTTTTTTCAATATTAAGGGATGAAGCCCCTACCGGGGGAGGGAAAACTCGACGGATATTCGATTCTAGAGTACTTAAGGGTAAGTATATCAAATTTTAAAACTATATAATTTATTTCCGCCAAAAATCTAATTTGACTGGACAAATCCTTTATATTATGGCAATAGAAGCTTGTTACTTGTAATGCTGGCAACTTGCACTACAGGAACCGTCAGGGGAAGTTTTGAAGAAGAGAAAAGCTACGTGTAGTTTCTGATATTTGCTCAGATTTAAACCTTAGATGTGTAGTAAAGTAAATGGACTATATTGGTGCATACAATATTTATCCTGTCATATTGATCATATTTATTTTTCCTATTTAGCGATATGTTTCGGGTATACATACCAAATATCAAAACAATATCCGCCAAAAAGTCTAATTAGACTGGACTAATCCCTTATATTATGGAAATAGAACCTTGTTACTTGGAATGCTGGCAACTTGCACTACAGGAACCGTCAGGGGAAGTTTTTAAGTAGAGGAAAGCTACGTGTAGTTTGTTATATTTGTTCAGATTTAAACCTTAGATGTGTAGTAAAGTAAATGGACTATATTGGTGCAATATTTATCCTGTCATATTGATCATATTTATTTTTCCTATTTAGCGATATATTAGTATTTGACGTGTTTCAATAGGTAATTCATGACATATTTGCATTTAATTGATTAATGTTAGAGGCTTTAACATTGTGATACAGGGTCAATATTTAAATAAGAAACACTTACAATTTTGTTAATATCACATTTATTTATTATAGTGTTGCTCAAATTATATTCATTACGTCTCAGAAACTGGCGCGTCAATATTATTAATATTTGCAGTAATATTCAGTGATCTCATTTGTCAATTCGCAATCATGTGAAAAATTAATGCAAACGTTCCAATTTTGTATTTATATTATTTTGTCAGTTCCACCGAGTCAAAATAAATTAACACAATTAGTTAATTCTAATAATATAATAGATGCTGCCGAGTGCGAACCACTAACTGCTCGCAGCGGATGCAATTGTTTGCGTGTGGGTTTCAGAATAAATTGGAAAATTGAATTTGGTTATTTATGGGATGGAAGCGACAGCTGTCAGGAGATTATTGAGTTTTAATATTGCAGGTTCACCGGTGCCACTCAATTTGCAGGAATCCAGTGAAGCCATAATGATTAAAAACGTATTAGCCAGGTCCACTATCGTTCAATTGCCCTACTGCAATTAAACGAAAACGCCACACATAATTAACAGGCGGGCGCAAAGTTTCTAAGTAGTTTATAATAATTTGGGCGGGATTATAGTTTAGTTTTACACGACTGGCTTTTAGTTTTATCTGTTAACCCTGTGTGGAAGTTACGTAATATTTATGTTATTAAAAGACGAGAGCCCGGACGTAATTATAATTCAATTTATCTCATTGTCTACCTGTTTATAATGATAATTCGCTTATAATGCGCCAAGCTGCGACGGAATTTATGGGGATTAAAATCCGCCGGGCGGATGCCCAAAATAAAGGAAAAAAACTTTTAATTCTCCCTTAAAGTTAATATATTTCTTTGTAAGTGGTGTTATTGCGTCGCAACTAAAAGGTAGCACTTAGAAGTGTGCGCCCGAGAGAGACGCACTTTGGCGAACTTCTGGTATGTCCGGGCGTTGTCAGTTCATCTTCATTATCAACACTTTGCCGACAATGGACCAGCGTCTCCTGAAAGTTGCCCGCTACACGTGCTATTGCTCGAACGTTACAAGATAACTTTCCACGAAACGAGGTTTCACTTATTATCCTGTCAACAATGAGGGCACACTCGAGAGAAGGGAAAAAAGGACGAGAGCGGTCTTCCGGCGAAATCGAAATTTACACACTACAAATTATGTAGTCAGGTTGACTGCTGTAGCAAATACACAACATGAATTATATTAAATCTACCTGTGGTTAATATGTACTTGGTGAACCATATTTTACACACTTGGTTTAAGTTTCACTATTTTAAAATAGTGGAACTTAAACCAAGTGATTTTATTTATAGGTATTTACACAAAACGAATTATTAGCACTATTAGTTTTGATTGCTCATATCGACTAAACAATTACGCGAGTAAATGAACTGGCAGTAATTTGATACTGTCCGAAACAATGTGCCAAGATTTATGCGATAAGATTTGGGAACGTCCCTGTGTCGGTTCCGGGAGCCCTCTTTTGCGCCCAGACACGAGCAATCTGCGGAAACCGACCTCTTTCTCCGTCAAGGAGAATGATGCATTCCTCGCATCGCCATATTTCAGAATACGTTCTGGGCTTAATAAGATATTCATATAAATCTCACTCCATGCCTTGTTTATTCCTCGTGATAAAATAAGACGTCCGGGATTGAGGAGCTCTCGATTCCTCCAGATTAAATGTGCACTTCCCTCGGAGACTTACACCAAACAAATAACGCGTCAGGACGCAGCTCGGGACGAATTTTCTGCTGCGGCGGTTTCTTTTTTATGCGTCGCGAGTTTTATTACAGTAAATCCTGCATTACTTGCGAAAGTTCACTAATTTATTAATAATTTATTATTATTACCCATAAATTATGATAATAGTGATAATAGTGATAGTGACTATGATAATAGTAAATTCAATCAGAAATTAAGAAAAGAAGAAGAGATTTTCACCAAAATATGGCAAAATATACGAATTTTCGAGAAATTAGATCAAACGCTTAAAAGATTAATTAGAAACCCGCCGAAAATTATTAAAACATTGTAAGAATTTGTAACTAAAACCTATAACAAGAAATCAAGAAAAGGTTTCAAATTTAAAGAATTTTCGCGAAACGAAAAAAATACTACCTCTGATCCATAATAAGTGAGCTATTTGAGTTTTCTTTTAAATTTATTGACACTTAGTTATTTTTTTAATTTTAATTTTGATATTCTTAATACACGCCAAATTCTTAATCATATGTGCCATGGAAGTCAAAATATTTGACAGTTTAATTTGTCAAAAGCAACAATTAAAATTTGAACTTTTAAGCGAAAGTGTTCTCACGCCGGAAGTTTCAAACGATGAGAAGACCAAATTTAATCAACCAAAAACGAACGGCTATTGTTCAGCTTTTACTGAAACATCAGAAAAATGGATGCCTGAAAAGGGGAGCGTTGATTTTTACAATTAAAAAAATTACCAATAGTCCCAATTTGAATGTTCTCGATCTTGTTTTTTTTCTTCGTCTATTCAACCATTACAACACCAGCATTCACCGCCCAGTATGGGCGAATTTATAAGAGTTGTCGAAGAATCATTCGAAGCGGAGACTAGACATACATTAGAAAATGTGTTTATAAGTTTACAAACAGTTACGAAATCGATTATAGATTGTGGCGGTAACAATAATTATAAGCTTCAACATCTTAGCAAGGCAAAGCTTCGTAGGGAAAATCGCTTGCCTACTGTTCAGCCGTGAACAAGGTTTTTTTTGGTGATAATTTTGCGTGCGAGGTTTTGTGGCGAGTCGCTGGCGCGAGAGCGAAAAAAAAAACTCCACCGACCGAAAATTGAAAAGACAGAATCGTGTCTCCTCTCGTGGAGAGAAGACGAAAAGTAGCGATCCAGAGAAAAAACTTTTAAGTGTTGTGGGCCGTTCAGTGTGTTCGTTCCAGAGGGCGACCAGCAAAGGGAGCGCGTCAGCAATCGGGAGACCCAACCGGGGTGCCGACCAAGGTAGGTGGAATCTAACGCAGCGCACATGTGACTCGCCCGCCATTCCATACAAATCGCACGGTAACGTCGCAATCGCGCTAAACCAAAGGGCGTGACCGACGTCCGTACATGATGGTCCTTCGAACCGGATTCTAATTGCAGTGATCTAGGGTCATATAGAATATTTTCGTTTATCGTTATTCGGGGATTGGATGGAACGTTTTGTCTTCATCTTGGTTGATCGTCACTAATTGTTTACAATTCGTTTTATATTACACTGAATGCTCCTTATCGTTTGTTACACTCTTTCATAAGTGAATCTCTAATTCTATCGAAGTGGGCAATTGTAATTATCGCGGGATAATTGCCGCACGGGATAAGCAGACGGCGTATAAAAATACGGCCGATAACAAGGCGCAGGAATTTCGCTCCATTGTGGTACGCTCTGCAGAGCGCGGACCGCGCGGTTTCTTGCTCAGAGCCCGAGAAGAGAGTTTTTGCTGTTTCGACTGGCATACGCCAGAAATAGAAACGGAGGAAAAATACCGCCGTTCTGATAACACTCCACAATTTATTCGAGAAACTAAATTTATATATTTACTTCAGACATTGTGAAGATACGAGCCATTTACTCTAATCGTTTTAAGAATAATTAACAATATTGTTAAATCCTTTAAATCTATAATCCAAGTTTCGCAATGGGGGCCGGAGATGAATTACGATTTAAAACTGAAACACTGCAACGCAAAGTGGAACGTCTCCGTGAAGTAGCCACGCGGGTTGAAACCGACAGTGGTAAAAATGCAAAGGATGTAGCATTATTGAAAACAATGTCGTTAAATATGGATACTTACTACGATTCATTTAGCGAAGTTGTTGCCAAGTTGGCGGCGTATAACAATAAGCAAACGCCTCGAGTGGATACGGACTTACAAGCTTATATCGTTAAGTTTGAAGAAAACTTCTATGAGGCGAAGGCGATCGTGTCAGCAATGTGCCCCGGCGGAGGGGTTGCTAATCAACCAGTTGCAACGGCGGGACCAGCCCAGGCGTCGTCCCCCGCACAAATGATAGCGCTGCCCAAGTTAGATTTACCTAAGTTCGATGGGGATATCAAATCATGGGCGACATTCGCGGATATATTCGTTTCGTCCGTGCACCTTAATACTGCAGTACCTGACGTACTTAAATTTATGCATTTAAAGGCGGTGCTAAAGGGAGACGCACTATCGTTAATTGCCTCCTTGCCGCTAACAGCAAGTAATTATAACGTGGCATGGGATGCGCTCCAGAATCGGTACAGCGATAACACCTTGCAAACAAATGCGTACTTAGAGATCTTGGTGGACTACCCGGCAATTTCTAGAACCCCGGCCACACTGAGATCTCTCGCAGCTATGCTGTCAGAATATACAGGTGCCCTTAAGGCCCTCGGTCATGACGTTGAAGGGTGGGCGGTACTTCTGTTGTTTATCCTCCGCAGAAAACTTACGAGTACATTAAGAGAGCGGTGGGAAAAGGATGTAATTAATCAGGGCATGAACACCATAGTAGAATTTATTCGATTTCTTAATGAAGAAGCTAGAATTTTAGAAGCTACGTGCGAGGTAAGGTCGAGCGTGGGAGTAAAACCGCAAATGACCCACTCGTACCAAGGGCAGCATAGGTTGAAGGGCCCAACAGCGCTGGTCGTCAGCACATTAAACCCAAAATCACAACGCCAGGTTAGCTGCCCACTCTGTCGAGAAAGGCACGATCTCGCCAAGTGCCAGAAGTTCGGACAAATGAGTACTTCCAAACGGTTAGGATTCATAAAAGGAGAGCGACGGTGTTTAAGGTGTTTGTTGCCAGGACATTACATGAGTGACTGTAATATATCCCAGTCATGTTCGCACTGCTCATCAAAGCATCACTCTTTACTACATTTTGGGGAAAAGAAGGCGAACTTCCACCAATCGAATGGTGGGGATAATCGGAGTATGGCACTGCAGGAAAATGGGGCTAAACAACATTTACAACAAAACGCGCCGAACGCACAGCTAGTAGCAGCAGTGCAAGCGAAAACACCTTTGCTGGAATCCAGTGTACTACTTTCTACAGCCATCGCTCAGCTAAAAGATAGGTGGGGTCAGTATCACTCGGTGAGAATCCTACTGGATTGTGCCAGTCAGGGAACATTTGTAACGCGTGCTTGTGCCCATAAGCTTGAATGGAAACCTAAGGACCTATCGGTCCCGGTTTTCGGAATGGGGCAAACAACACTCGGAACTGCAGAAGGAATCGTACAATGCACCTTTAAGGCAAGTACAATGGACACAATTGATTGGTCAGTGAATGCATTAATTATTGATAAGATAGCTACCTGCCCAGCAGCTACCTTCGAGAGGCAGAATTGGCCTCATCTTGATGGATTGCCCTTGGCGGATCCAACCTACTATTGCACCAAGCCTGTGGACTTGCTATTAGGAGCAGAATGGTTCACCTCGACACTTCTGGGAAACCGAGTGGTTGGTCCACCTGGGACACCGAGCGCAATTGAAACCATATGGGGTTACTGTTTAATGGGTAGAGTCGGTTACCCATCGAATGGAGTGAGTGCGTTTTGCATTAACGTAGACAAAGGCGGACGGAAGCTCCACAACTGGCTGCGATGTTTTTGGGAACTCAAGGAACCACCAGCGACTGTGACGCTCAGTGTTGAAGATTCAGCATGTGAGGACCACTACAAGTCTACGGTTTCAAGAGCTCCGGAAGGGAAGTACATAGTTGAACTACCATTTCGAACAAGACCACCCCGACTTGGAAATAGCCGGTCGGCTGCCCTCAGACGCTTTCACGGTCTAGAGAGACGATTAGAAAGATGTCCGGAAATGCGCACGGCCTACAACGACTTCATGCAGGACTACATAACCCAAGGGCATATGGTCTCTGTTGCTGCCCCGTCAACACAGCACGAATATGATAACGAATGTTATTATATCCCGCATCATTGCATTCATAATGATAGCCCTAAGCTTGGAAAATTTCGCGTGGTCTTTGACGCCTCTATGACCACCAGCAGTGGTCACTCCTTAAATCAAGTTTTGTACACAGGGCCGAAACTGCAATTAGATATAATCGATATACTTATAGGCCTTCGACTTCATGAAATTGTCCTTATCGCTGATATTAAGCAGATGTATCGAAACATTTATATTAGTCACGGCGATTACGACTTTCAACGAATATTTTGGAGATATTCACCAGAAGAGCAGCTGGGAGAATATTGTCTTACCACTGCAACATATGGAATATCGTCATCACCTTTCCTGGCAATTCGCACGTTGCACCAGTTGGCCCGGGATGAGGGGCCCCAGTACCCAGCTGCCCGTAATGCAATACTCAATTCCACTTACATGGATGATATTGTGAAATCGGTGCCCTCGGTTGCAGAAGCATTAACCTTGCAAAGCGAGTTGATCCAATTGATGGGAAAGGGTGGATTCCAACTGCGGAAATGGATGAGTAACCAACCAGACATATTAGCAAGTCTGCCAGTTGAAGATTGTGCGGTAAGACCAGACAGCTTCACCTTCACTGGCGAATCCGAGTCAATCACCAAAATTTTGGGACTGGAATGGAGGCCAATCGCAGACTGCTTTTCGTATAAGATTAAGCAAACCCCTTCGAATATGACTAAACGCACAATCCTCTCTGAAATCGCCCGATTGTATGATCCCATGGGATTTTTGAGCCCAGTGATATTTGTTGGCAAGTTGTTAATTCAACATTTATGGCAATTAGGATTAAATTGGGATGAGCGCCCCCCTGAAGATGTGTGCACAAAATGGTCGAGGTTCCAGAAGGAGTTGCCTCAAGTATCGAAGTTGATGATAAGACGGTGTTTACAAGTGAGTACTGCGATCAATGTACAACTGCATGGATTCTCGGACAGCTCCGAAAAGGGCTACGCGGCAGTTGTGTATTTACGCGCCGTACAACCGTCAGGAGAAGTAATAATATCGATCATTCTAGCCAAATCGAAGGTGGCTCCCGTAAAAAGAGTAACGTTGCCGCGGCTAGAACTGTGTGGGGTGGTGTTAATGGCCAGATTATTAAAACGCGTATCAACCACTTTGGCCCTAACTCTTAAGGCACGCGAAGTCACTGCCTGGTGTGATTCAAAGGTGGCCTTGTATTGGGTGAAGTCCTCGCCATCCCAATGGAAAACCTTTATCGCCAATCGGGTGAGTCAAGCACAGGAGTACTTGGAACCTAACCAATTCCGACACGTGCCGACGGCAACGAATCCCGCAGACTGTGCTTCAAGAGGCTTGTTTCCTGGAGAACTACTGACTCATCCCCTCTGGTTAACGGGACCGGCTTGGCTTGCAGAAGACGAAATCGAATGGCCCCAAAGACTGATTCCTACAGTAGGACCAAGCGATGAAGAAGCTCATACTATGGAGGCCCGGGTCCTCTCGTGCATGACACAAATTGAGCCAGATCGTATCGAACAGATGCTTAATCGGATATCGTCCCTCTCATTGCTGAAACGGGTAACCGCCTACTGTTTACGCTTCGCCTTCAACTGTAGAGCGAAGAATTCCAAGCGACTGGTATACCTGACGACGCGAGAGTTAAAACAAGCCATGGAAGCCTTAGTTCAGTGGGTTCAGCACAAAGAATTCGCTGCGGACTGGGAACAATTGAAGGCCGGTAGATCGGCCACAACTCGACTCCGCAAACTTAACCCATTTATCGACGAAAATGGGCTATTGAGGGTTGGTGGGCGCCTCCGACATGCAGCAATTGCATTTGGTGCCAAACACCCTGTTTTACTTCCAAAGACTAGTCGTCTTACGGAGCTTATAGTGGATCACTACCATAAATTGTATCTCCATCCTGGACCCGGGAACCTTCACTGCATAATTCAGCAAGAATTTTGGATTTTGCATGGTAGAGATGTCATTCGGCGACGCCTATCAAGGTGTCAACAATGTTTTAGAATGCAACCCAGACCTGTACAACCGCCGCGCATGGGAGATCTGCCGGCGACGCGATTGCAGGCTGTCAAGCCCTTTTCGGTCGTGGGCGTCGACTATGGGGGCCCGTTCCAAATATCTTTGGGAAGGCTAAGAAAGGCCAGAGTTTATAAAGGCTATATTTGCCTATTCGTATGTTTCACTACTCGAGCGGTGCACTTAGAACTGGCCTCGGATCTCACAACGGACGCCTTTCTCGCTGCGTTACGGCGTTTCGTCGCCAGACGAGGAGCAGTTCGGGCAATATACAGTGATTGCGGTACGAATTTTGTAGGAGCCCAGCGCAAGTTAGCAGATTGGGCCCAGCTAACCACATCGGATACCTACAACGGACTGGCGTCGCGAACGTTAAGTGAGCATGGAATCGAATGGCACTTCAACCCACCAGCGAGTCCTAATTTTGGCGGTCTTTGGGAAGCCGGTATAAAGTCCACCAAGAAACTGCTCGCCCGGGTTGTAGGTGAGCAAACCCTCACTTACGAAGAATTCAATACGGTACTTGTGCAGGTGGAAGGCACATTGAATTCCAGGCCACTGGGGTCTATAAGTTCGGACCCAAATGATTTGGGAGTTCTGACACCGGGACATTTCTTGCTACTTGCACCACCCACAGCTTTGCCAGAGCCGATGGAAGAGGAACGACCACTCCCACCTCTGGCGCGCTGGCGCTTGGTACAACAACTTGTCGCATCCTTTTGGCGCAGATGGCAAAGCGAGTATCTAGTCAACCTCCAGATGCGGGACAAATGGTCAAAGGCAGGACCTAATTTGACTATAGGAACGCTGGTTGTAATCAAGGAAGGTAATTTACCTCCTTTGCGCTGGCGGTTGGGGCGGATTTGTAGAGTGTATCCTGGAGATGATGGGATAGTTAGAGTGGTAGAATTGAAAACTGGGAACGGCGTTCTTACCCGTCCCGTCTCAAAGCTATGCCCCCTCCCAATGATGGAATAGTCGAGCAGAGCCAGCGAATTGATTTTTTGGAATGATTTTTGTTTTTCGTTATTCCCTTCCTACTCCTTACCGTGGGTCTCCTGGCAGCCCGGGTAGTCTCCTTGACGACCCCCAAGGAGTGAAGTTCGTTTTATTTCAGATGGCGACTTGATCCTTTCGCATCCCTTATCATTTTGATTAAGTTCGAAGAATTTCGTCTTCATAAAATTTTCCTGTCGTTTTTTTTTTGTTAATATTTTTTGGTTTTCTTTATATTGGGAATGTTTGAATCGCTTTTAATTTGTTTTGGAACGCGGTCGCACTCGTTCCAAGGTGGGCGGCATGTTCAGCCGTGAACAAGGTTTTTTTTGGTGATAATTTTGCGTGCGAGGTTTTGTGGCGAGTCGCTGGCGCGAGAGCGAAAAAAAAACTCCACCGACCGAAAATTGAAAAGACAGAATAGTGTCTCCTCTCGTGGAGAGAAGACGAAAAGTAGCGATCCAGAGAAAGAACTTTTAAGTGTTGTGGGCCGTTCAGTGTGTTCGTTCCAGAGGGCGACCAGCAAAGGGAGCGCGTCAGCAATTGGGAGACCCAACCGGGGTGCCGACCAAGGTAGGTGGAATCTAACGCAGCGCACATGTGACTCGCCCGCCATTCCATACAAATCGCACGGTAACGTCGCAATCGCGCTAAACCAAAGGGCGTGACCGACGTCCGTACACCTACTATTCGTTTATACTAACATTTTTTGTATGTTATTTTGAAACAAAATATATTTAGAACTTCTTAGAAACGAAAATGGCTCACTTATTTTGTAAAAAATAAACATCGGAAATGGCTCACTTATTATGGAAAAAAATAAAAATCTATAATGGCTCACTTATTATGGAACAGAGGTCGTATATAATTAGTGAAAAATTTTGTTAGCGGTTCCAACATCCATAACGAGATAAGCAAAGCTTAACAGAACTCCTAGAATTGATAAGAATGGCTTAAAAAAATCATGAAATATCATGACTAGTGATAATTATTGTAAAGAATATGATTAATAATAAACTGAACTAAATATATACTTGTATACAGGGTGTTTAAAAAAAAAAGTAAAATATTTAAGGGGGTAGTAGTATCAACCACAACAAATAAAAACAAACAAATAAATTTTGCCTAAACTTGCATTTTCTTATCATATTTGGCTGATGTTTTATGAATAAACATTCAGTATATGACAATTTTTGTTAGTGCACAAGTTTTCTTTGCTATGGGTGTTTATTCTAATGCAGAATTAGCCGACATGCATTTCATGTATAGTCGTGCTAATGGAATTGCCACCGAAGCACGACGTCTTTATGTAGAAGCTTATCCAAATCGCCAGACTCCTTTACATCGTATGTTTGGAAGAATTCACCAGAGATTGTCCTGTATAGCCAATAGCCAATGAGGGTGTTTTAGAAAGAGTTCGAATATCCTTCAGACAACCATGTCGTGCCTGCTTGTAAATGTAAGGAGAGCACTTCGAACAACTTCTGTATCTCTGTTCTTGTTTTTGCTAGAAGCTCCCTTTGTTTGTTTTCACATAATCAATAAGTAATAAATAATTGCAAATAGGCAAATAAATGTTTCAAACAAGAAAAATCTTCCATATCTCCAAAACCTTTACTTTGAGGACTTTGTGCACTAACAACAACTGTCAAATACTGAATGTTTATTTCACAAAACATCAGGCAACTATGATAAGAAAATGCAAGTTGTAGCAAGGTGAAAAAGGAGGTAAAATAAAGTAATCTTCCATAATTCCGAAACCGTTACTTTAAGGACCCATGTTTATTAAGACTGTTTTTGATTGATGTGCTTTATACTACTACTCTCTTAAATATTTTAATTCTTTTTTTAATACCCTGAATATATTATTACCCAAAATTCAACTAAACCTCCAAGAAAGTCGACAAAAAACAAATTCCAAGAATTTGTGATAAAGGCCATAAAGTGAACAAAAATTTAGTTGCTTCTGAGAACAATAGTTGAAATTTTTTGTTATCATTGAACAATTGACAGAATAATTGAAAATTTAACAAAAATAATTGATATTTTCATTATAATCTTAAATATTGAAAACAATGATTTGAAAAAGAAAATCCGCATATATAAATTGAGATTGCTATTAAAAATAAATTTGGATTATAACCGCCATAATCTGAAAATCTTTAATACTATGAAAAATATTGCCTAAAATTATCATCCAGGCGTTCCCTGATTATAAATTTAAGTTAGAAATTTAAATTAGAATTTTAATTTTAATTTTAGGCATATCACGCCTCTGATGATGGTTTGATAGAAACTGAAACTGGTCAGGCAAAATAAAATAAATAAATAATAAAATAAAAATAACTCTACCAGTAAGTACAAAATAATACCTTAACTTTAAATGTTTGTAACGGGTTGTACTTTGACTGTTTCTAGGTTTTGTTATACTTAAATTTATAATTTACTACTATATATAATTTTAACCAATTTGACTCGTGTAAATGATTTCTGAACTAACACACAATTAAGCATATTTATTATTAAAATATTATTATATTAAATTTAAAAAAAATTATGACGTTTGTTCCAAAAAAGTACTAAGAATTTAAATTGAAGGCTTTGCTCAAAAAATAAATATCAAGAATTTGTTAAACTCAACCAAAAATGGACAAAAACTGAACACCAATTATTAAATCTTACACTTTAACCCATATTATAAGAATTGGCCAGAATCTGCAGTCAAAGTTTACAAAACACCACGAATTCATTAAAATCCGGCAACAATTCGAAACATTAAATAATTTGTGATATAATTCAACCATAATATACAGGGTGGTCACTTTTACGACGCCCACCATTAGAATCTATTAAACGGAAATACGTACAGTATTTCAACTCTGTACGTATTTCCGTCTAATAGATCCTAATGGTGGGCGTAATATGATAAAAGTTTCTTATTTTTGTGCCTTTCAATATAGGTACTGAAGCGAAATCCAGGATATCTTGCACAGTTCCTGAAATATCGCTGAAAACCTGAAAAAGTGCATTTTTATTTTCCTCTTATAACTTTTTTCTTTTGAAGGAAATTTTACGATACTTGGCACGCTTACATTTTTCGACGTCAGTTTTGTGATGACAGTACTAAACATTTTTGCGCCAACTAGATGCCCAAATTTTCATAGTCAACTTTTGATTTTCTTATGGCCGCAATATTGGATTTTAATGGCATTCAAACGAGCGAAAAATTCCAATTTCAACCATGTATTACACATGGGTATTTATTATTTACCACCAAAAATCAATAATATTTTTTTTTGCAAAAATCAAACTGCTGTGTACTGCTCTAAAAATCAAGTTGCCATGGAATAACAAATTACCATTTTGACATTTCTTTATACAAAGAAAATAACTTCTGAGTAATCTTATTGTGTATAAAGTGCAAAAAGGAGATAGTATCTTTGATTAGTAATAATGGCAAGATATTATCCTCAATATGAACAAATTGACATGTATAATCTCTATAACGTAATATCTTACATTATATTGCCAAGATCGCAAATCATAAATCATATTGTATTCATTAAATTATCTGATCAAATACCATTCTTGAATTAAAATTTAGGATATTTAATTATTGCCATTTTTACTAATCAAAGATATTATCTCCTATTTTGCACTTTATACACAATAAAATTACTCAGAAGTTATTTTCTTTGTATGAAGAAATGTGAAATTTGTTATTCCATGGCCACTTGATTTTTAGAGCAGTCCACAGCAGTTTGATTTTTGGAACAAATTTTTAAATTATCGATTTTTGGTAGTAAATAACCTCAGATTACCCATGTGTTATACATGGTTGCATTCGGAATTTTTCGCTCTTTTGTTAATGGCATTCAATCCAACATTGCGGCCATAAGAAAATCAAGTTGACTTGTTGACTATGAAAATTTGGGCATGTAGTTGGCGCAGAAAATGTTTGGCACAGGGATCAGAAAACTGATGCCGAAAAATGTAAGAGTGCCAAGTTTCGTAAAATTTCTTTCAAAAGTAAAAAAATTATACATAGAAAAGGGAAAAGTGCACTTTTTCAGTTTTCAGCGATATTTCAGGAACTGTGCAACAAATCTCGGATTTCATTTCAGTATATTGAAAGGCATAAATATGAAATTTTTTTATCCCATTTGACCAACTCTGTATATATTTCCATTTAATAGATCCTAATGGTAGGCGTCGTAAAAGTGACAACTCTGTATACAAGAATACGAGAAGAATTCCAGACCGTTAACCTTAAAAGTTTATTAGACCATTAGTATACAACCAGAAATTGATATAAATTCAGGAACTATTTAGAAAAATTATTAGAATTTGTAAAAAAAACCTCAACAAAAGTAAGCGAAAGTTTTCCGAACATTCTTACAATCTCAATTTATATTAATTTTTATAGTTAATGGAAAACATTAAAAAAACTACAAGAAATTGCGAGCAACTCCAATAAAAATTAACAAAACACCATGAATTCATTACCATTTTCTAAAAAATAAAAAAAATTAACTTTTAATAATTTAACTAAATTAATATAACCAGCAGTTAACAAAACATTAAGAAATAAAGATAATTTTGCCAAATATGTGTTCAAGTGCAAGAATTCACAAAAAATATAATTAATAGAGAACTTAAGAATTATAATTACAAGACTATGCAAGAAACTTTTACAAAAGTAAACGAACGTACTCTAAAATTTCTTACAAACCCAAACATATGTAATTTGTATAATTAATGAAAAACAATGCCAAAAATTACAGGAACATGAGAACAATTCCAACAAACGGTAATGAAACACCACGAATTCATTACAATTTCATAAAAAATGAAAAATTTCAAGATTTTTAAATAAATTCAACAAGAAATTACGTGAAGTTTTGTTTCAAGAAATAAAAATAATTTAGCCACAAATTAGTTAAATTTGAAGAATTCATGAAGAATGCAACCAAAATTTCACAATATGTAACTTTTTTTCGCGTACGTACATGTATGTATGGAGGCCTAGTTTAATACACTGTGTGTGATCTTGTGAGTTGTGAAACTAATCAAAAATCTAATGCAGCTTGTAAAGAGTAAATTTAATTTAACTTTAATTAGTAAATTTAGTAAATTTAATTTTAACTATTCGATTATATCGTTCGGCGGGTGCATTATTTACTTTATGATACTATAAATGCATAACGAATGACTCAATCTACGCTAAAATCTTGAATTGAATATTTCACTGTTGTTTGAGGTTAGATATTCAACTTGATCATTCATTTTCCTACTGTGCTCGTTATTTTGTTACCTATCCGTGGCCCTTCTGTATGTATTAAAAGTCACCATTATCGGCCCAGTTGGCGTGTTCCCTGTTCGCTGTTCTGTCTCAGTCCATAACATTATGTATTTATTTATTTATTTACTTTTTCTTTAAATAATTAGCACACAATTGCACTTCCGTACACTTACAACTCCAGTACACTTGGTTGCATATAACGCGCAATTCAATTAAATCCCAATAATTTATGAACTATCATTAGAAACCCTTATAAGCCGAAATATGAGCATGTGTTGTGGGTGCAGCAATCAATTTTCGTGTAACGAAATTTTTCTGTGCGAGTTTTGCGGCGATGGCAATTGTGCTTCGTGCGCAAATTATCAGCGGTAGAAGTGAAGCCTCTTCTCAAATCAGACCGGGTGTTACAATATTTTTGCGAAGTCTGTGCTGGAAACATTTCGGAACATATAAATTCATCAAGTTTTGCCATAGACTTGAATTCGTTCTCAATTAAAGAAAAACTTAACAGCATCGAAGAACACATACTAGGTTTAACGTTGAAAATGTATCGCATGAAAGACAGTACTTGCATCATTACTGAATCTGGGCATGTCAGACATCTCCAATGTCAAACGATGTAAATATTATGCCGCCGCAACTATTTGTCTCTACTCGCGAAACCTACTGTAGCCCTACACTAAATAATATTTCTCATATTGATTCAACTGCAACTTCTCATGAAGTGTTGCTATTGGGTGACGAGAGTTGTGGCAATATGCTGTAGATGTAAACAGACTATCTTGGGTCTCGTAATTATAAGTGTAAGACTTGGTTAAAACCAAACGCGCCCTTTAAGGAAGTACTGTCAAATTTCGCTACCTTAACTAGTAAGTTCGTAAGTTCGATCAAGACGACTACGTTATTTTATGTTTGAGGGACAATATTTCCTACATACCATCTGAAATTCTACTAAAAAACATAAACTCTCAATATCAATTTAATTTAATAATCATGGGATCCCTATCAAATCATATCAGAAATCTAAAAGAATATCTAGCATCACTCGGTACTCTTACAGATTCATTAAATATATAAATAGTCAACACATCTATCTCCGAAATTTTAGAAATACTATCACGGATTTTAATACTGCTGCAAAAAGAGCTATAATGTATTACCTATACACGAACGTACTAATTAAAATTTCTCACTATACCGTACAAAACTCGCTCGAGTTAACAAACGTTTCCTATTCTAAATGGGATTCGTTTGCATTGTTCTATGAAAATATTTGCGGCTTGCGCACAAAAACGGTAGAACTGTATTTAACAAGTCTTACCACTAATTACGACTGCATCTGCTTAACAGAGACTTGGCTCAACGAAACTATAGGTAGCTCAGAATTATTTAATAACCAAACATTCAAATATATGTAGAGAAGACCGCAATTACTAACGTTTACACGGCACAAGAGGAGGTGGTGCCTTGATTGCATTGACAAATGAGTATGGAGCAGTTAAATTTGCACAGCTCGGACGATCTCACTTTCGAGGATATGTGGATACGTCATCAATTATTAATAATATTACAAATTTGATTGAATCAGAATTCATAGAAACGTTTCAATTGAATAGTCTAAAGTAGATTAATTATATTAAAACGGTAACATCAAGATATTAGATTTATGCTTAATCAGTGATAATTGTGATAACATTTGTGCCATTAGCACTGCAAGTTTTTTTAACTCGGCAGACATACACCTTCCTCGGTTTATTGCAAACTTTAACGTTAAGCAAATTAAACATTTAAAAGAAGTAATAGGCCCATTTTCTTGGGCTCATTTTTGCGTTCACAATCGATTGTAAATGCAAAAATGCACAATATAAAATGATCTGGGTAATATTTAATGCACATGGGATATTCGGGAGAATATCGCTCGATTTTAAAAGAATGTAACGGAAGTAATATTTGGCATTTATAAATTCAATAATAAAGTTAGTATCTATGACTACAACATATAAATAGCAATGACGTCATAACTTTTAAAATTTTCATTTTTTTTAATCTGAAAAAAATATTTTCATATGCGCAGTAATTCATATCGCTACCTATCTTTTAAATTTTTTCTCTCTCATACACTTAACGGAGTTATCGAATTTATCAGCTACTTAATTTCCACGCTGTATATATTAGGTATCATTTGTGTGTGTGTAGAATAACTCAACATTTAACTTTCTTATTAAACAAAATTTTAATTGTGATAATTAATTATCTTCATTTGACTTTGACAGAAGTGATAATTTGCACTAATGCAAATTATCACTAAATAGAAGCCTAATTGGATCAAACTTCAGATAATACCCGCTATAGTGGCACGAGAGTTTGTTGCCGTGAAAATGTTTTTACGGCAACAAGCTCGAGTGCTATGCCCGGAACTATGCCCGAAACATATTTTGCATGACTAATGCACGTGTCGTATTGACGTGACAAATATTTAACAAATATTATAAAAATGTCTTCCAACCGGTTTGACATCAAATCTTTTACAAAAATAAAACAAGAAATTGTTCGCTCCATGCCAAAGAATACTAAAAAGTCACAAGAATATATTTGGAGACAATTTGAAAAATTGATCGAAAGTGATAAGTGTTCGACAGCAATTATCACTTTAAGTGGATTCTAATTGGCCAACAACAATTTAAAATTTGGATTATTTCTTTGGTCTGTCAGTGTGAAGTTTGATATGTAAATGTGACAAGTGCAATAGTCATACAAATTCAACAGCAATAATTGTAATATTGATTATTTTTAATAGTAAACACCAATTGCTAGTAATTTGTTAGTTAATACTGCTATTCTTATAAACTCTTAGGGAAAATTGAGACTTCTCTCACTTGCACTATAAAAAGGTGTTTATTTGAGCACTTGTATAATTAAAAGCACTAAATTATGATTGCCGAGTGCACCATTTATTTTTGTTTGCTCTGATTATGCTAAAATATGGTGGTGGCAACTTGTTTCCAGTAATAAGTTTCATTTTTCCCACTCGCATTATAATTCGCTCCATCAGTTTCGCATCGATCAGCATACTTTCTTCAACATCACGGACATGTGGATGAAAAGGAGCGGATTGATGGATGCGACTTTCGCCTCAGGACGGTGCATGATATTGATGAACGCGCCTCATTAAGTACCTTTCCATTCCTTTTTCGATCCGGCGAGATTGGACTCATCCCGTGCCGCAGTCGATAACATTATTTTTACTTGAAGCGCACTTCCTCTGTAACTCTTTTATTTCCGCAAATCCGCAAGAAAAATGGTGCAAGAACAGTTAAGATTCGAGAGGACTTTGTAAATATTTTATTAAATCGCTGTAAAGATGAATGCATTTGCGCCGGAAAATATTAAACTTGACGTCGATTTCTCTTGAGAAATCGGTGGAATATTATTAACATTTTTCATACCAAAATTTAATGTTTATGGCATTCAATTTTATCGAGATTATTGATGATAAAGTAAATATTATATTAATTAAAAAAAATATCGAAATTTATAATTAATACGATAAAATTCTACAATGCCAACTTAACTAACTCGATTAGAACGCAATTTGCTTCGAGCGATAAATATTTGGGGCCAAAAGTACGCTTGGTATGTACTGCGCTAGGTTAATTACAGAAAGTTACAATTAAATCGTCTTTAATTACTGCGAATCGCAATTTCGGATGGCCCTCGGAAAATTCGACGGTTGACTGCGCGCAGCTCCGCCCTGGCTCGCATTTATTTGAATAACTTTGTGTACCGTTTGGTTATAAATTACCAGCATGATATACATAATAAACGAGACCGTTTTCTGGATGGTTGTGTATGTATGTATGTACAGTGTACGAGCGAGAATTCGTTCGATTCGGCGTGCAGATTTGCCCGGCATAAATCACTGTTCCACGTGAATAAATGTATTTTCACTTCACTAGTATGTGCCAGTGGGCTCACTTCTTCAGGTGTATTAATTCAATAAAAGTCCATCAGCAACTATTGGTTTTCGTCCACGCAAGGAGCTGCTGGATTTGTGTGTTCAGCAGAGAAACATGCAGAAGTTATAAGAGATTGGCGCTGTCTTGCAATAAAATCTAGATAAGATGTATGTTTCAATTCAATAAAAGTCTTGGATGCTGCAGTAAATTGTGGTGAATTATCTGTGGGGATTTTTCGAGTCCATAATATTTCTTGAACATTTATTTCAATTATGCCGAAATATCGAATTTGTCAGTGTTTTGAAATTTGGTTTATAATTTTAGATGTTACTTAATGTTTCCTTGTAAATTATTTATTATACATAATAAGACTTGTTGTAATTCTCGTCATACTTTACAAATAAAAAAAACTAGATTTCAATGATCAAAATTATTACTTAATTTTGAGTACAATTGTATACACAAACTCATAATTTTTGATATTTATAGAACAATAAAAAAATTATGTTATTTGCATTAAATATCGATAAAGTCCATAGTCCAAGTTAAGTATGGATTGATCGATTACTTTAGTATTAAATTTCAGGAAAAATTAAAAATGAGGTATTTTCTGATTATTAATGTGTTAATGATAAACATTAAAAATAAACAAGAAAGCTTTACTTGTATAGTGCGAAAAGACATAAATGATTTAGCGGAATGTAACACTTGTGGATGTGCAGGTATCGAATGGAGAATAAAAGGTAATAAGTATGTTTCCGTGGTAATTTATAGAGCGCCGCATACGCAATATGCAGAGACTATGTAAGCTTGATATGTTACTAGAAAAACTTACAAATGAAGAAGTTACATACTTTATAGCAGGTGACTTTAATGTTGATATTGCAGAAAACATACAAGATAGCCGTGAGTTAATAGGCATGGTCCATAGCTATAACGCAAAATTAACAATACAGACACCTACACGAATCTCAAATAATAAGTCATCTATAATAGATAACATAATTACCAATACGGATCAAGATTATGGGACATGTGTTTTTGATGCTCATGTGTCTGATCATTGTGCACAAAAGTTAAAATGGAAGATTAACAATTGCATAAGACAACTTCAGTGAAAACGTCTGGAAGTGTCTTAGGTACCGAAAATGTTTTAAACTTCGTAGATATAATAAATACTTGTAATATATGGGATGAAATATTTTCTTTGAATTGTGTAGATGCAGCCTGGGATGCTCGACTGAGATCGTCTCATGCAAGAATGTACTTGATTATGTGTTAGTCTTAGGGATTACAATGATAACGCAAAATTTGTGTATAAGAAGGTATTATGTGAATACAGGTTCCTGTTGAAAAGCGAAAAAATTAATCACATTAAAAACATAATTTTAAACAGTGATAATAAAAATAAAGCTACCTGGTATGCAATAAACACATGTATTAGGAAAACTACTAAAACAGATTGAACAGTACTTTCTATGTTGGATCATAAACTGGATGAACTAAACCACTATTTTACAAGCGTAGCATCAAATTTGACAAAAGGTTTGCCCAACGTTCAGTCAGTCACGAACATATTAAGAAACGCAAAGTTTGATTATCAAAATACCGAAACAAGATAAATACCTAAATACCTGTCAAGATTATGTGTATACCTAATCAAAAGGGAATTGTATGACATAAGGGAGTTGTAAACTCCTTTATGGCGTATGTCTTATATATCCTATGTCATAATGATAATAATTCTGTTGTCTTAAACTTGAAAATTCCTGAAAATTTTACAGGGCATACATTTCGGAGGACGAGTGCAACTATGTTGGCAAATAATGGTGGTGACCTCCCCTCATTAAAGCAATTTGGGGGTTACTAGTCCTCATCGGTAGTCTAACAATATGTGAAAGAATCGGTCAGTAAGAAAATCAAAGTTTCTAAACAACTTTTGAATGCAGAACTACGAATTTCAGAAATTACTTATTGTGCAAATAATGAAAAACGAGAAATTCCTGGACAAAATTATGCTAGGAAAATTGTTATTTCAGGAAATGCAAATTGTACTATAAATATTGTTTAATTTTCATGAAATGTTATATTGTAATATGTTGTTAAAATATATATGAATTTATAAAAAACATTGTTATGATAGTATTGTTGTTAAAAAATATCGTTCACGGCTGTTAAATTTTAACGGCCGCCACGCTGCTATCAGTTAAATAACAACCATCGAGACAGTACCGATAATATGTAATTACAATCAAGTATATAAAAAAAAATGTTTTTCTTCGAGCGACATATAATTGACAAATTATTTAATTGTGTACGCCATTTTGCTACAGTAGTATAATATAATGTAAAAACTCCTAGGACATAATATATCAAAGAATAATGATTTCTATAAATGTCAGTGTCATTTTGAATAACATTTAATAAACTTTCAATAACTCATTCTAAAAATATAAAAGAGGAAGAGGTAGTAATATGGATGATACCGAAAATATATAGAGTACTCCACCAGAGCTGCAAGAGTTAGCAGATACGGCAATCCAATCCACGATTACAGAAAAATCTAAAAATATATATACGAACGGACGTATATTAAATTTATTTCATGGACAATGAAGAATAAAGCAGAAAGATACACTGAAAATGTGTTCTTAGCCTGAATGTCTACCTAAGACACAAAATAAAGAGAATTCCACGATATGGACTTAGTATTCCATACTTAAAGCTGAGATGAATTTGAAACACAGAATTAAATTAAATGAGTAGGTATACAAAACGTACAGCTTACTTAGAAAACAGTTCTTAAAATTATCTAACTGTCAATTTCAAATTCACCTACGTAGTATGTATTCATAATTCATTAATTTATTGTCAATTAATTTGCTCGAAGTTGGCATTTTAAAATCTAAAATTAACCTATTTTTTTAACATAATATACCTATAGCAAATAACTATTAAAATCTTATCACTGCATTTGAGATATTTGAGACGATGATCGATTAATTTAGATTTGCATGAGGAGTTGCTGGTTTATGTTGTTCTGTGATAAATGTGCATGCACGATATTGAATTTTCCTTATATTGCGGTGAATAATATATCGCCGATGCATGTCTTCAATGCATCCTGGGCCAGATTTTCAAGACATATGCCACCGGTAATGGCAGGATTTCAATTTATGTAAAATATGTAGACAGTAAACGGCACGATGTAGATAAGTCTAGCGAGGGTTGGGTCATCGAATATATTAATTTTACTCAAACAATATAATTTCCGCAAATATCGCTTCAAAATTTAATTAGCATGAGATGTTTTGAAAAATATATAATTAAGTATTGCATATTTCTGAATATAAAGGTTTAAAAAATTGCAAAGCGAGGGTTTGGGTCAACTGTTTATTATCTACATATTAATTTTACTCAAACTCAATAATTTCAGCAAACATCACGCTTTAAAATTTCCTTCGTACGAGAAGTTTAAAAAATTATAATTATTATGATTTCTGGAGATCAGAAAATTTTAATTAACACAAACATATTCCAGAGAATATGTATGCTTACGCGCTTTCAATTGAGGTTCATTTTGATTCCTGTCTCGATAATATAAATTAAATATTTTGCCTGATCAACCAACCTACTGGCCTACAGATAGGAAAATAACTGCAGACCTCATTGACTTCGGTATCTCCAAAAACATTACCCAAAACTACCTACAAATAGAATCCAGCTTAGACTTTACTTCTGACCACTCACCCTCCATAATTACACTAAGCATACAAGTCAAGCTGAAACAGAGACCATTAACACTCCATAACAAAAAAAACAACTGGGAAAAATTCAGAATACTTGTGGACGAAAACCTAAACACCAAAATCCGCCTGAAAACAAAGGATGATATGGAAGAAGCCATAGAACACTTCAAGCAAGTGGTCCAATTAGCAGCATATGAATCCCCACCAATTGAAAAAAAATACAAAGTACAGCGTACAATAGCACCAGTAAATAAAAGAAACAAAATAACCGAAAAAATAAAACTTCGCCGACAATGGCAAACCACAAGGCATCCCAACGACACAGCCAAGCTCAACAAAGCAGCTAAAGATATAAAGCAGGCATTAAGCGACCTGAAAAATGACGCATCATAGCACCACCTCCAAAACCTATCGCCAACTACAAACTTTGAGTAGTCACTATGAAAAGCTACAAAAAATATCAACAAGACACAAAAGCATATTCCACCCTTAAGGAAAAAAGACGGCAGCTGGGCAAGAGACGACAAAGACAAGGCTACAACATTTGCTGAATACCTCGCTACGGTATTTGAACTCTTCGAAAGAAGTACTAATCAGGAAGAGAAAGAAGTTGAGGAATTTCTAGAAACACCTAACCAAATGAGCCTACCAATCAAACAAATTAAAACCAAAGAAATACAACATCAATTACGGCAGATCAAACAAAAAAAGCCCTGGCTTCGACCTAATCATAGCAAAAACCTTGAAAGAAATACCAGGCAAAGGAATTAGAATAATAGCTATGACTTTTAACGCGACCAACAGGCTAGGCCATTTCCCAGCCCAATGGAAAGTGGCCCAGATAAAACTCATACCTAAACCTGGTAAAGATCCCTTAGAAACAAGCACCTATAGACCAATCAGTCTATTACCTATCCTTTCTAAACTGTATAAGAAGATACTCTTAAATCGATTGCTACCGATAATAGTAGAAAACAAAGTTATCCCAGAACACCAGTTCGGTTTCCGACAGAATCACTCCACCATCGAACAAGTTCACAGAATTGCAAAAATAATTAAAAAAGAACTTGAAACAAAAAAATATTGCTCAGCCGCATTCCTAGATGTCAGCCAGGGCTTCGATAAGGTCTGGCACCCAGGGCTACTCTACAAACTCAAGAAAAACCCACCACACAGCTTCTTCCAAGTACTACAATCGTACCTTAGAGACCGGCTTTTCCAAGTAAAGTTCGAAGAGGAACAAACCAGGCCCAGTCTTATATCTGCTCTACACTGCAGACTTCCCAAAAAGCAGTAAAATTCTCTCATCCCATTCCGACCTAAGTGTTGCATCACAACACCTCCAAGAAAGCCTAACTAATGAAGAAAACCGGTTAAGAAAATGGACAATAAAAGCTAACGGAACAAAGTCTTCACATGTGACCTTCACGCTAAGAAAGGGAAACTACCCACCAGTAAAACTGAATGACACAATAATCCCCCACGCAGAGACCGTAAAATATCTTGGCATCCACATCGACCGCAGGCTAACCTGGAGTAAGCATATATGGGCCAAAAGATTACAGCTAGGACACAAGTTTAGATAAATGTACTGGATGCTAGGAAGAAAATCCATACTAAATCTTTACAATAAAATCCTAGTATACAAAACGATAATCAAGCCCATATGGTACATATGGTATCCAGCTGTGGGGTTCAGCCAGCGACACAAACATTGCAAAACTCCAGAGATTCCAAAACAAGGTAATGAGAGCAATCATCAACGCCTCCAGTTATCTACCCAATTTGGTAATCCAACAAGATCTTCAAATCCCTACAATAACAGAAGAAATCATGAAATGGAGAGCCAACTACAGTGAACGCCTGAAGGCACATCCCAATGACCTAGCAGTGCAAATATTAAACAAGACCACACTAAAAAGGCTCAAGAGACATGATCCGCTTGATCTGCCAAGCAGATTCAAATAATCAATGAGAAGCATCGCTAGTGTACGATCGTTTCTAAATGTCACCAGCGCTCCATCACAACATTAACTTAATATCTTATCTCTTAATATCTCTTATCTTATCTTATCTTTAAAAATTGCCGAGCCCTTGCAATATCAAGGCTTATAGCTATTGTTCTGTAGGTTTTCTGATAGTTAGACATATACAATTATATAGTGGTATTCGTTTTCATTTCGTCCTATATAATAGAAATCAAATATACTGCTTTTCATAAGTTAAGGTTATTGCCAGAGATAAGGCTATCCTTGCAGTTAGACATACTTGTATGCATTGCCATTCGTTTTCATTTCTGCCATGGTAATTGAAAGAAAATATTTTGTCTGAATAGATGCCTTGTTATGGTTCTGTGCAAAGGACCACTCAAATGAGATGGGCCTCCTAAAAACCAGGCAAGGTGACTATACCAAGGACCCTGAAGAAAGCTTAAATGTTCTGCTGGAGACACACTTCCCAGGGTCCTCGAGAACAACAACGGTCGCGGAAAGAAGACGCAATAGCTCCCGCTCCACCAGAGACAGTAAAAAAATGGCCAGGAAGATATTTACTGACCAGAAGGTGGTATGGGCTGTCTCAAGCTTCAAACCCTTCAAATCGCCAGGCCCTGGTGGCGTCTTTCCAGACATGCTGCAAAGGGGGAGTGATCTCCTAGCTCCAAGCCTGGCTGAGATTTTCAGAGCTAGTTTTAGACTAGCATATATACCTAGAGGATGGAAAGAGGCGAGGGCGATATTTATCCCCAAAAATGGGCGCAGACCCCCTAAAGAGGCGAAGTATTACCACCCTAGCAGCCTCACATCCTTTTTCCTAAAAACCATGGTAAAGATTGTGGACTACCACATACGCAGCGGGGCGCTGAAGAGAGCCCCGCTTCATAAGCACCAAAACGCTTATCAACCAGGCAAATCGACAGGGGCGGCTCTTCATGAGCTGGCAAGTCTGATTGAGGCGTCACTGGAGAACAAAGAGGTTGCACTGGGGTTATTTGTGGACATAGAGGGAGCGTTCGATCATACAACGCCTCTGTCCATAAGAAAGGCAGCCACAGAGAAGGGAATTGATGTCCCCACTATAAGGTGGATAGAAGAAATGTTGAAGGACCTAGAAATTACCGCCAGACTGGGGGGAACATCGCAAACGGTAAGATCGGCAAAGGGCTGCCCCCTAGAAGGGGTACTATCGCCCCTGCTGTGGTGCCTAGTAGTAGATGGTCTCCTTTCAGGACTGACGGCAGAGGGCTTTAACACTGTCGGTTACGTGGATGACATAGCCATAATAATAAGGTGTAAGTTTGAAAGTACGACTATGGACCGTGCCCAGGGGGCAATGAACGTCATTAACTGTTGGTGCACGAGGGAGGGCTTCAGTGTCAACCCGAACAAGACAGTAATGGTTGCGTTCACAAAGAGAAGGAAGCTCAAACTGATAACTCCCACTCTGAACGGAGTAAAACTGGTATTCTCGGAAAAAGCAAAGTATCTAGGGGAAACCCTGGATAAAAAACTCACGTGGAACCAACATCTAAGCAAAACTCTTACCAAGGCAACGAGGGCATTCTGCGTATGCCGTAAACTCTTTGGTAAGAACTGGGGTTTAACACCGAAAATGGAGCTATGGCTGTACCAAGCGGTTATAAGACCCATTGTCACGTACGGCTCGCTAATTTGGTGGCCTAAGACAAACGAAAGGAGAACACAGGACGCACTACAAAGGCTACAAAGACTCGCGTGCCTGGGTATCACAGGAGCCAGATACACAACTCCAACCGCGGCAATGAAAATCCTACAGGACCTACTTCCACTGCACATACAGGTGGCAAAAGAAGGTCTAGCCAGTGCTCTCAGACTAAGGCACACGCAGCGTAACAAAGGGCACATGGCTATACTGGAGCAGGCGAGGTGTGAACATCGGTCATACCCCAGCGACTCCATGCCGATTCTCCACGATCTGGGCAAAGCTTTCGAAGTGGTAGTAACTGACCGCCAAAGCAGCGTCCTAAGAATTGGTCAACTTGAGGAACAAACGTACATCTGGTACACCGACGCATCTAAAAAGTCGGAGGGTACCGGTATTGGAGTATATAACATTAAACACAGAGAGTCCGTATAACTGGGAAGGAGCCTCACTATCCTACAGGCCGAACTCATAGCCATTGATAGGTGCGCACAAATATGCCTAAACAGATAGCTGAAAGGCAAGAGCATCTGCATATTCACGGACAGCCAGGCAGCACTATGGAAACTAAAAGCGTACACGCTTGAGTCCAGAGTGGCTTGGCTGACCAAGCTAACCCTAAACCAACTGGCGAAAGGAAACAGGTTAACCCTGCCCTGGCTGCCCGGACACTAGGGGATTGAGGGTAATGAGGTAGCCGATGCAGTCGCTAAGAACGGTGTGCAGGCCCCCTTTACGGGCCCGGAGCCCACGCGTGGGCTTACAAAGGCCCATAACAGGTGGGTGGTGCGAAATTGGGAGATTAAGCAAAAACTGGGCTGGTGGCGTAAAACGCGAGGATAAAGACAGTCAAAAAAGCTCATCGAATATTCGAAGGAAAGGACGAAAGAAATCCTACATCTCTCCAAAAAAGAGATTAGAGTCGTAACGGAAGTACTCACCGGACACTGCCCGGTGAAATACCACCTGTGAAACATAAAGAAGGTTAACGATGCTATCTGTAGACTGTGTGGAACGGAACCTGAAACGGCCGAGCACATCATGTGTAAATGTGAGGAATTAGATCACATAAGGCTTGCCACCCTGGGTGCTTCTACGCTATCAACCCAGGAGCTAAAGAGCAAGTCTCTTAGGAAGCTCATAGACTTTACCCGTAAGGTTGCCTTCCTAAGAACGGAGTAGAGCAGGGCGAGCACAAAAGATCTCCCAGGTCGCAGTGCAGGATGGCCTAGCTGGCCTATCACCCCCTGAATACAATACAATAGAATGGTTCTGTAGGTTTCCTCACAGTTAGAATTGGATTAGTAAATGACGTTTACCAAAATTAATTACGTCAGCAATTTTAATCCCACTATAATCGCTGCAATGTCTTTCGTAATTAAATTCAACGATTCCCAAAGTTTTAGCAATGCTGATGCTTTGTGTTAATCTTAATACATGTAAGTGTTATATGGCGTTTACAATGTGCGCACATTATATTGATGTTCGTAAATGTGCTGAAGCTGAAATACGAGGGCTCACAATATATAGCAGCCGCAAATGCCTAGGACGTAAATTATAATCGAACTTAACTCGACGAAGGGACATCTACTTTGCACCGGCTGCCATTGTAAAATGAATTAATTCGTTGGCACAGGTACGTAAGCGCAATAATATCGCCCCCCGCCCCCTTAATTCGGCAATAATTCCCCGAAATAATGCGGTTTATATCGATTAGCCTGTGTCGGTGTAATGCGGCAGGTTGTTACATAAATTGGGATTGTAAATCGTCCCCGGGTTTTCATTAAAACCTCGCGAACGTCGCGCCTGAGCCTTCCGCCCCCGCGGGGGCGGCCGATTAGTCGCATGCGGTCCCGCGTCCCCATCGGCGGATAAGGCGGATGATATTAGGTTGTCGGTGCTTAAAAATAAGCAATAGTAATATGAAGTGGGCCCCCGCCGTCGTTGAGCCAGTCGCTTAAGCGCCCCATGCTAGTTATATCGGAGTTGTTGGGCTAATGCCTCCTCTGCACAAACAGGGCTATTACAACAGGAGTACTTCTCACAACTCGGGAGAAATGTTCTGGAAGAAAACCGTTTATAAAATGCATCCGCCAAGATTAGGGGAATTAAACTTTAGCGCTAGTGAAAGCTATAACTATTTGCGCGATCCACCGGCTGCACGTGCCCTTATGTACACCGGCCCTTTCGGTTTTTATTTATCTGCCTGATTAATATTTTTTACGTCGTGTGTTATTTTTTATGTGCAAGAGTGTCATAATGGTGTATAACAGCAAACAATAAATATCAGTAATGGACAAGAATCTATATATATATATATATATATATATATAGACATATGCACGGTCATTGTGAAGCCCTTTGAATATATTAACCGACATTGTGCAGCCCAAAAGTACGTTGTTTAGCCCGGTCCCGGGCTACACAGCGCATCGTTGTTTATTTCAATACCACACATGGTAGGAATATCATGTTATCGCAAATATACATTTTTGTGTGGGCGACATTAGGACATATTTACATATACAAGATACACCTTGTAGTTCATATTAGTGGACTCAGAGGGCGCGTCAGTAGATACTTATATACAGTGTATACCTATGCGCACATGGATGGAAACACTGCGTTATGTAGCCCGAGATCTGGCAACGCTGAAGTGTCACCTCGTGACTACTCGGTAGCTCATTCAAGGATATTTTCTTATATTTTGCCGCGGCAATGCACACTTCTCATTATTTCGATTTTATTTATTCTGCAAGAACCTGGCAAAAACGGAATGATGGAACGAAAGAGCTAATATAGTATCGTTAATCTGAGATCTGGCAGTACATTTCAATTTTTGTCAATCATTTCAAAAATATTAGATAAATGAAAAATACTTTAATAAAAGCAAAACGAGAATCTTCAAGTTATTATTTTTTTCAAAAATACTATAAACACACAAAAAAAATTTAAACTTTTTTTTTCCCTTAATATATATATATTTAAAACGAGACAAACATTGCTATTTATTTATTGCTATTTCATTCTCAGAACATAAAAATGTGCCTTTATGTTAAGTATCTCATAAATTAGATATTAAACATATAATAATAACAGCTATTAAAAGTAAAAGCATATCACGAATTTGGTACAACAAAATATGGTTTATTATATAAATACTACATAGGTATTAAACACACAGAAAAATTGAAGAAATCCTATTTACGAGTGAACACTATTACAGAGATTACACTATCAGGTAAAGTTAAAGTCGGTCTTTAGTTTACAAGGACTAGTTTAGACCGGGGGGTGATGTCGATCGTCCAAATCTTTATTCAACCCCAAGAAATTATAATAACAATTGGTGAAGGTACATTTCTGTTGTACCTGTAAATGTACTAATTCTTATTAAATTTTTTTGGTGTTGAATAAATATTTGGACGATGCTGATGACGACCCCCGGTCGAAACTAGTCCATGTAAACTAAAGACTGACTTTATCTATACCTGATAATGCTAACCTTCACTCATGAATTCACCTATAATCAGAATGGATCTATATACTTATTAAAACCTATTTATTTTTGTAGCAATTGTAAACGAAGGCTTTGATTTTGACCCAATTTTTTTCTTTGAATAATTGCTTGTGTTTTGCAAGGAGCTCTTCAACTTCTTTTTTCTTGGGGTTTTTTTTCGATTGTATATGATTTCTAAAAAAATTAGTTATTATAAGTCTTTGCTCTTCGGTCCATCTGATTCTTTCGATTTTTGCCTTCTTATATTTACCTTTAAAAGTCGTATCTGTAAATTAAATAGATGAAAATGATTGAACAGAAAATTATTAAATAAATAAATAATAGATAAATTATAGATTTATATATTAACTTTACGAAGATTAATTATCCCAATTTTTCCCAATCATCCCAACATAATTTATTTTATTACGCTACCTGAAGGTGTAGAAGAAGAGCAGGCAATTTCATCTTCTAGCTCAACGTCATTTTGTGGTCCACTCGCAAGAACATCCGTGTTTTCAAAATTATCGCCATCCATTCTAGATATATGCTGAATAGAATCGGAGTCTGAGTCTGAAACTGCAGCATTTGAAAACTCTATTTCGTCCAAGGATCTACCCTTATAAAGTGCAATATTTCCTTTATTTATCGCCATTAATAGTTTAGATACCTTTGCAGTTTGATAAACGTCTTGTGGCAATCTAAAAAATAATATAAAAATTCATTGTATTTTAATATTTGATTCACTTTCTTCTTATACTGAGAGTACTTTCTTGCGCATTAAGTGTAGTCAATATTTACCTATAGTATGTTTCATGAGTTTTTTTTTGTATGACCCATGAATGCCGCAAACTGCTCTATTTCTGCCTCAGTTAGATTCATTACTTGCAATACAGTGGCTATTTGTTTTCTAAGCCGTGTTGAAGTAAACAAATCTGGATCCTTTACACCAGATCGATGCGCTATTTTTTTTATTACATGATATCCACTCAACGAACTATTTTTAGTCGCTGGATTTCCAAACAGGTATTCATTGGTATCCGATACACATTTATTTCTAGCATTTAACATTACACGAATAAATTTCTGAATATTCTTTGGAAACAATAAAGGGACTGGTTTCGAGCCTTTTCCTCCACTTATAATTCGTTTGAAGCTCTTAGTGAGAATCTTTTCACTTTCGGACAGTGTTTGTAAAAATTCTTCTTGCTGGCTAGGTGGGACCTCGGAGTTATAAGTTGTAACCTTTAAATATTGAACTTCGCCAATTCGTTTTCTATTGAGAAGTAATGTTAATGCTAAGACATTTTCAGAGAGTATTCTATAGTTCCTCTTAATTAGGTTTCCTTGTAAAATATTTTCACTTGCTTTCTCAGCTTCTTTTAATGCAAATTGTTGAAAGTGTATCACATCACTTGTTAGCGGCATCAATTTTTGCTTTTCCCAATGCTTTTCGTTTAAATCTTTTAATGCTAGACTAGACACTTCCGAATTCCAATTATTAATAATTAGGTTTCTAAGCCGTTTTATACATTTTAGTGCACTTTCGGGTTCGTCGCAAAGTAGAAAGCGACTCTTTTTAATAATTAATTTAGTCGCTATGTCGCAAACTTGTTTTAATGTTGTGCCCATATGCAAAGCTAAGCTGCTTGCTTTGTACGTTTTAGTTTGCTCATCATACCCACTTATGACTTTCGTAGCCGAAACTATGTTGTCAAAAAAATCAGGTTTTAATATGTCAACAAACCGTTTTACACCAGTCATTTCTCGTAGTATTATTAGAAGTCTTCCAAGTTCTCTCATTTTATTAGATATGGTTGTTCTAATCTGAGGACGTTTATGTTTACGTAATATACTTTCAGCGTAACTACAAATAAGTACATCGTTCATTGCCACCTGTGACTTCTCATCCGCTCTCATAATTTTGAACACCTCTTCTTTTAGTCTTAAGGTGTTATAAAATTCACTGTATGCACCTGCACAAATTGTAAACATTTGTGACTCTGATAAATGATTTTTACGTTTAGATAAATCTTTATTCCCTGAACGTAATTTGCAGGAATTCCTATGCCTTCTTAAAAAATTTCGTTTGAAGTATCCGAAACAGTCTTGGCATACAACATATTGATCTTTTCCGTCTTCCTTATTTTGAGATGCAACCCTATCAACATTTCCATCATAAGATTCCCTAGGTCTTCTCACCGGACGCACTACATTCGTTTGATTACTGAGAAAATAATTTCCTTGTCTTCGAATAATGTTGAGTAAATCTTTTCTTTTGGGATCTTTTAACGATAAAGCTAATAATTCTTTAACTGCACCTTCGCTGGCATGGTTTCGCTCTAAATGACGAGGAAAATGTGTTACTTCTTGAAAACAATAAGGGCATGCATTTTTCTTTGTCCACGGTCGTGCATTTCGATAATGCTCAATACCATCTAGAGGTTCCTGCAAATATTATTACATTATTTTATATCCGATAAACCAGATTTTTAATCCTGCAAGTAAATTGTTACAATATGTACTTGTACTTCTCTAGTAATGTAAGAGGTTTGAACATTTTTAGCAGTAATTACGAGATTCAACAACAAAAATTAAGAGAGAGTATCATATTATTTATTTTGGCAACTTACTTGTACTATTTTACCAAATTTCATAATAACTCCATCAATGTTCTTTTTTAAAGTACTTGTAATTTTGCAAGGCGTCTTATTTACGTTACAGTTGTTTATTAGTAGATTTAGATTATCTACGATATTGACAGAAATCTGAAATTATAACGTATTAAATATTGTTGTAAATACAAAACAAATTAAGTATTTACTTCTTTTATGCATGGAATTGGGAGATCTGATGTATGTGATTCTGGACTAACTGAATCTGAACAAATTGACATCACGTCATTCGGACCCGTTTCAATATATGTTAAAAGATTGAATGAAGTCCCATCCAAATTTTCACTGTTGTGAATATCTGATTCATTTTCCTCCTAGAAAGTCAATAAGTTATAACAAGTTATTACAATCGTTGTTTCTGTCTCAGTAAAATATTTAATATTATTCATACAGTATTCTTACTGGTGATCGAATTTATGGTATGGTTGTGGCGACTGATAACAAATTTCGCAAGTATTGTTTCCAAAAGTGGTATCATGTTCGCCGTTAAATAAGTATTACAGTTAGTTAATTACTTGATTTGACCTGAAACAGCGTATTATTTGTTTCAAATTCAATTGGCAATGCCGTTAATAGATCATATCGGATTGAATATGATATAAAAAAATATTTCAAAATTCTAGAACTAAATTACAAATTTTATATAAAATAAATTGCAAAATCAAATTATATTTTAACTTACAAAACTGTTCCTCGATTGTAACAGTAAACACAGCTGTTGACAAAAAATAATGCCGAAAGATAATTTTCTAGAAGAAATGTATATATCACCCGAGCATACCACTGCGAGAATTTAAATTACGTACCGTTTGTAAATGTGATGAAGGCACATCTGACTGATATGATTCAGAAGTTTCATTTGATAAACAAGAGTAGTCAACATCTTGTGATGAATCTGCAACGCTTTCTGGACTGTCAAAATTATTTATGGCATAATTTATCTAAAAAAATGTTCTTATATGTATTATTATGTATTATTATATTCGGAAGAAAAATAGTTATTTGTAGGACTATTATCCGTTTCAGGTTTTGACAACTGTGTTTGAAACAGATCGGAGAAAAGAGTTTGAAACAAAAACAGGTTTTTTTTTTTTTATTTTTCCAAAAACTTTTCTGCGGAATTAATTTAGACTTAACAAGTGATTTGTATTTTCCTACAAAACCTTGTTTTTCAAAATTATAAAAATCAAAATAGTGCTAATTTTACGAAATCACCCAACGCAATTTTACGATCATATCAATGAGATTTTTTTATTGCATGTTAGGTTCAGATTACTGAATAATTTAAAGGTCATATCTTTTTGTTTTCTGTACCTTTTGCAAAATACATATACTGATTCACATGGGAAAATCGCAATTTTCTTATTTAAAATAAATGTACATTTCTTTACATTATTAACAAGAAATAATAAACTCACCTGTGTTTCTTCTCTTAAGTTATATTTCTTTGTTGGAGGAGAATTTTCTAAATAAAAGAAAATGTGTGTAGGTACTTTTAGAAAAATCTAAAAAGGTAATACATGAACTTTTTGCTAAAAGTGCGTATGAACATCAGTTTGGTTGTTAACCTGTGTAGGACTTTGTTTCATAAATTTCGATACCCATAAGAAATAAATATGTTTTAAACTTCTAAAGTGTCGCTTTGATATTGTTTTAATTGAAGGGTCGGCCGGCATAACGTTATATGTAGCAAAAACATTGAACGGAGTAAATCGACAAAAAATTGCCCAGGTAACAACTAAGAACTAGACCTTCATGATTATACACCTATTTGCATACAAAGTATGCAAATGTTGCAAATTTGAAAATGCTGCAAAATCACGTTCCAGAAAAATGTTACTGACAACTTTGCCTGCTGACCCTTCTAACTAATTATATATCTAATGTAAAATGCGAAACAAGCGTAAATAGTAATTTTTATAGATAACCCTAAGTTATATATGATCTAATTACTTACCTTTGTTCATATTCGCTAGATGCACTAACATTTTACCTCGACTCTCGTTCATTTTTATGCATTCACTTGAAACTACACCGCGCACGATGAGGGTATATTACGAATGAATATTGCGAATATTGTGCACAATCAGCATTTTACTCTAGCAACGCTGTCGGGCTGTACAACGTGCTAATAGTTTGTATTATATACAACTGGGCCACAGAAGAACCTATTCCTATATCGGGGATTCGCAGCGTACTATAATTATATAGAATAAAATAGATGTGAAAAAAGTTTCCCCTCATTTGATGCCTTTAATTTCACAGAGAAGTAGTTCTTAAAAATGAAATTCCCACAATTTTATACACAGCTAAAGTGCCGGGTGGAAGAACGACCTGTTTATATAGTGGGCCACACAAGATACCGTTTATAAGTATATATATATATATATATATATATATATATATATATATATATATATATATATATATATATATGTGCAATTAGTTCCTATACACCTCCAAATGTTATACGATCCGGTTGAGTTTGCCTCCGATTTTACGTGTTCGCCTCCGAATTCGGAGGCGAACACGTTTTACATGGTTTTTTAGGTTTTCTATGCGAATTTCGACTTCCTCTTTAATCTGGCAAATTTTTGGTCGGAGGTAAAAATTGTCTCAATACATATACTCATATACACCACAGTTCAGTTTTCTTTCCCCAGGTGGCGCATCGGTTTTATACATATATATGTGGTTGATACATGTAGTTACAGGTCGACTCCATGCGTTCACCGTTCGAGTTTGGCTCCAAGTATTGGCAACAACGCTTCTACATCTGTACTACACTAAATATTATATTAAGTGGGATATAGGCGATATGATAATAAAATGTATTTGGAATTTGCGTATTTTAGATAGGTAATTAATGTTGTGTTAACTTAAGGTGAAATTGGGGTGTTAATATTCAATTTACCCACATATAATAGATGCACAATATTTCATTATTTTTTTAATTTATAATAAACAATAATATTTTAAATATAAAAAAAGCCTAATTTTTCTTTAGAGTAAACAGAATTTTATCTTAGATATATAAAACCTTATTTTTATTTAGAACAAACAATATTATTTAAAAAAAATATATTTTTCTTTAGAACAAACAGAATATTATTTTAATTATAAAAAAACCTTATTTTTCTTTCTCACAAACAGAATATTATTTTAAATATAAAAAACGTCAGTTTTATTTACAACAAACAGAATATTATTTTAAATATAACAAAAACCTAGTTTTCTTTATAACAAACAGAATATTATTTTTATATACATATAACAAACAATTTAAAAATCAAATATAAAAAAATCCAAAATCTTTCAGGCATGTAAGGGAATTCTACTACATCTCACTTTTAAAAAATAACAAATTTATTTATTCATATTTTGTCAGTTGTATAATAATAATAAAATGTAATCTACTTCTGGTAATGACCAATATTAATTTGCAAAACTTATCGTTTTATTAATTAAGAGTTAAAAAATCCTAAATATTTTACCAGCAGGCTAGATACTTTACAAGTAATTTCATTAACTTGATTATATTTTGTCAAGTTCCTATGAATAATAAATTGAAACAAAACACTTAAACTACTGGCAAAACAATTATGGTTTATGCGCTATTATTTGATAATAACAAAATTTGACTAACTAATATTGGCAATCAGAAGTGAATCTATACGACAAGTAGCTTAAGATTTTTTTTGAGAATACGTATTATATATATAAGTCTTCACTCGAACCCAATCTAGGTTGTTTAGGATATCTTTGTGGTCCAATATTAATTTTTCACATTCATTTTTTTTAGGAGCTCTTTTGTTTTTAATGTGATTTTTGAAATGTGACGTAACTATATTTTTTTGCTGTTGAGTCCATTTAACTCTGCAACTTACATTTTTTGTTTTCAAAAGACTCCTAGATTTTGAAGTATTTTGTTCTTCGTTATTTTCACAACTTGGTCCTGGTGTAAAATCCTCATTATTCTCTATTTCGTTTTCAGATTCGGCTAACACTTCATCGGGGTTAATGTCAACTTTCGCCAGATCCATATTTCTGTACTCCATTCCTTTCCCCTGATCAAACAAGTTCAATAACTTTCCAACTTTCGCCGTTTGATAAGCATCTTGTGTAATTTCATAAAACTGTTTATGCGTTTTCTCGGCATGTCCCATGAATTTGGCAAACTGGGAATAATCATCTTTAGGCAAATTTATTATTTGCATTAAAGTAGCAATTTGTTTTCGTAATCGGTTTGATGTCATAGCTTCTGGATTTTCAATTCCACTAGATTTCGCAAATTTTTTTAAAACAACATCTCCTCTAACCCACTGATCGGTGACTCCAGGATACGCAAATAAATAACGATTTTGGTGCGGCACAATGTCTGTGTTATTCCTTATTTCAAGTAATAGGTGGATATATTCTTGAACAATTGGAGGAAATAAAATTACTATTGCTCTGCTACCTTTTCCACCCGCTACTACACGTTTATAACTATTGGTCAGTGTTCTTTCTGATTCTGACAACTGTTCTAGATATTCGGTTTGATTATTTGCCGTATAATTGTTTAAATAAGATTTAATTTCAACGTATTGGACATCGCCGATTCTTCTGCGATTAAAGAGAATTGTAAATGCTAATGAAGCATTAACTAGTTTCTTAAAAGCTGTTGGGTCGGCATTGTCTTGTTTTAGGAAAGTGACAGATGTATTTGCGGAATCCAAAATATGATCTCGAAATTTAATGATATCTTTTGTTAATGGCAATATTACGGGTTTATTCCATTTTTTTTCGGCTAAATCTTTTAGTGCTAGGGAAGATACTTCATTACTCCATTGAGTTTGTACCAAAAATCGAAATCTTTTTATTTCTTTTAATCTCTCTTCAAAATTTACGCATTTAAACTCAGGACATCTCTTTAATAACAAATTTGTGGTTAGTTCACATACTTGTTGTAAAGTAGTGCCCATATGTAAGGCAAGACTGGGAGCGGTATACATTTTCTGTTTGTCTTTATATCCACTTATTGCTTTAGCGGATAAAATAACGTCATCAAATAAGTTAGGAATGAGCATTTGATAAAAAGACAAATTCGGATTTCCAATACGTCGACGCATTTCAATGAGTAATCGAGAGCATTCTCTCATTTTATTCGAACAAGCTATTGAAATCTGAGCGCGTTTATGTTTTTTTAGGTAATATTCAAAGAAGTGTCGAATTAATTGGTCTTTTCTTGCTAAATATCCGATTTCGTCAGTAGCCATTCTACTGAACACCTCGTTTTTTACTCTTAACGTTGTTGTTATATTCGTATGCTCACTAGCACAAGCAACTAAGGTCTGAGAAGCTGCCCGATGTCGTACATTTCTACCAGTTTCATTAATTGGCTTTACAATACATTTTTTGTAATGTCTTCTTAAATAGTTTACTGAAATGATGCGTCTACAATGAGCACATGGCATTTTTTCTGTATTAGAATTTTCATTTTGCACAAAACTTTCGAATTTTGTCTCATATCGTAATAATGCTAAAATATTCCTTCTCATTTGTTTGCCTTCTTTAGTATTACTAGGAAATTTCAAATAATCTTGAACCTCCTTTTCTTCTAGGTGGTGCCTTTTTAAATGACGTTCAAAATTGGTGACACTGATTCTACAAAATTTGCATTCTGTTCTTTTCTTTTTTTGTTTATTTAATGCGTTGTTTACATATTTAGAGCATAAATTCTGTTGTGCCATTTTCACTGAATTTATTTTACTACATGGATCAGAGTTTTCTAATTGATATATTTTGTCACTATTTTGTATAAAGTTATTAAAAATGGGCGGAATATATGGAATTTCTGGGCTTCCACCAAACGTCTCAACGATTAAAGAGTCATACTCATTCTCAGATGATTCTATTATCGTCAGCGTTGTATCAGTTGACACGTTTCCTTTAATATTTGAATTATTTTCTAGAGTCTTATATTCCGTTTCAATTTTGTTTGGACTACGTTCCTCTAGCGGAATTTTGTTTATTAAAGGTTTATATGGAATAATTGAACCAACTGAAGATGATATGCTACTTGCAAAACCAGCCTCATTTAATTGTAAATTGTTTGTCAACTTGGGCGACGATGCAGGTCTTCTATTGTATCTTTTAACTTTTTTGTTTACAATATTTTCTGCGTCCATTGAGTGATGATCAACTATCCAATTTTGTGTGAGTTGCCTTTTTGTGCGTTCGGGATGATACGTTGGATCGTCAAAATCTGAGCAATCCGACCACGAATTGGATTTTTCGGTAAAATAATTATCTACAAAAAAGTTGAAGAATGCGATAAATCCAAATATGGATAAGCGACGAAGGATAAAATAAAAGTATATTGAAAAACTGAATCCTTTTAATCGAAAATTGATAAGTTGGGCTTTCAAAGCGAAAAATAATAGAAAATTATTAATATAATATAATTATTACGTCCTGCAGTTAGAGTAATACTTACCACAATTCACTGATTTATTCTGACTGTTGTTGCCTTTTACAGCCATCGCCAGTATTCTTAAAGAACTGAAAAATAGATAAAGCCATTTAAAGTTGCGACCAGGAGCATTGACTGGACCGTGTCAAAAATGCATACCGTTTTTTATTAATGGTTTTTAGATTTTTGTCTGTCTTGCTTGCTTGCCAATTTACATACAAGGGGATAGTGAAAAGTAATGTAACAGTAATTTATTACGTTAACTATGAACTTTTGAAATTATCTCCGGACTGGTTTATTTTTAATCATTATTACGCACTTGTTGGTATGCATAATAGCAATAAAATTGGTTATTCAATTAAATTAAGATTAAATGTATTAGTACCTCTAATCAATAATAGTTTTATCTAAATAAAACAAGAAGAATAACCTTTTTCGCAATAAACATTTATTACACTATATGTACATTTCATGTACTATATGTTGCATTTAGTATAATAAATGTTTATTGTGAAAAAGGTTATTCTCCTTGTTTTATTTCAAAACTTTCACAAGCTCCAATACTTTGATTGAGTAGTTTTTTCTCTATTCAAGAAGTTCGGTTTTGGCCGAAAGAGAAAACTACATATGAGTAAACGCAAGCTACAGGGAAATTATAACCTCAAAACCGTGTTAATCGCGTTTTTAGTTATTTTATCAACTAGTACTTCAATTACCTTAATATTAATAATGAAACATTTAATTACTTACCGTGAGCTATTATTCATTATGAATAACGTACTATATTAACTCCAAGAAACTGGAAACACATGCAGTAAACCACAAACACTATTTCGCGCTTTTATAAAATGTGCACGGTAAATTTGGCAATGTGGTAGGAGGCGAAAACCACCGCTAGCTGTATTGTTTTTATATACAGTGAAGCAAATGCGCCTTTTAAATAGTAGGAGTCTCAAAAGTACGTTACATATGTTGATTTTTGTATATCATAAACTTAACCTCTTCTTACCCCTCTCTCTCTGCTCATATTTGACGCACGGAAATAATCACTAATACGTTCATTTGAATAATGTATATTTGTTTCTTCTGCTGGATAAGCGGGTGCCCTAAACTTGTACGGAGTCAGACACGATACAAATGCACATATATATATATATATATATATATATATATATATATATATATATATATATATATATATATATACACTGTGTATCAGCCAAATGGAATAAATTCGATAATAAATAAATGGGGGCGTGTTCGAAAAAACGCTCGGACACGTCGATTGTTATTTTTAGTTGCGCATTTTTTTCAACAAAAACTTTTTATACAGGGTGTGTCATGTGACCGTAGCCAATACCAACTTTCTTATTTTAAATGCAACACCTGGTATATTATTCAATTTTTGGATTCTTCAGAAAATTCTAGACATATTTCATGTACAATGTCCTATACCTATCTTTAACTGTTTCGGAAATATTAAGTCTTTTCAGATTTATTGCAAAAATTAACATTAAAACAAGAAAATTATTTGATTACAGAAATTCGTTACAACACACTCAAAAACTAATAAGTAATACTGTTTATTTCTTGATAATGTAAAAAAACATTAAAAAACAATAAATTTCAATGGAGGAGATGTTCAAAATGCTCGCCGGGAACGTCTTGGCAACATCCTAATCTTAAATAGAAATTTCTTCTAACGTTACTCAACATCTCAGGCGTGACCGATCTAATCGCAAGCATTATTCGTCTTCTTAAGTCAGCTAAGTCGAGGGGTTTAGTTTTGTATACAATACTTTTGGTATAGGATATTGTACATGAAATATGTCTAGAATTTTCTGAAGAATCCAAAAATTGAATAATATACCAGGTGTTGCATTTAAAATAAGAAAGTTGGTATTGGCCACGGTCACATGACACCCCTGTATAAAAAGTTTTTGTTGAAAAAAAATGCGCAACTAAAAATAACAATAGACGTGTCCGAGCGTTTTTTCGAACACGCCCCCATTTATTTATTAATGAATTTATTCCATTTGGCTGATACACCCTGTATATATATATATACAGGGTCCGTCATTTCACCTACCGTCTTCAATAGCTCAGTTACTAATTGAGTAAGGATTTTGATATTTTGCATACTTCAGTTGATTTCTAGGGTGTATATCAGGAAAATATTATTGATTATACAGGGTGTCCCAAAAAAGTGTGACGTCAACATGATGTATATTTTTAGATTGCATGGTATATTTCTTGTTACTTATTTGAGTGCCTCTTATAGATGCCTACATACCCATAAAATTTGATTGAAATCGGTTTAGTGACATTAGCACAAAAAAATTAAAACTAAAAAAAACAGTTTTGCACCATCGGTTAAGAAAATTAATAAGGGATAAAAATAGTGCCTCGTTAATAAAACCGTACAAGGTACTCATTAAATAAGGTCTGACAGTTGCGTTAACCAAGTTTTATTGATATGCATTATACAGAGTGTCCAAAATTTAGCGTCAAACTTTTCAAACTTTAAAGCACTTTATTTTTCTTATTTTAAATTGGAACCCCAATATGTTTTTATGTAATTCTATGCGGAATTAAAAGACAAACATTTTTCCTAATTACAACCCTATCTCACTTCCTAACAAACTAGAACTAGAACTACTATTTTAGGCAGTTTGAGATCCAGACATTTTAGTATGCGTGGTAGAATACCAGTGTTTATTTTTGAGAATTATGATTATACAATAATCTAATTATGTTCTTTATAATATTGAATTAACAAAATTATGATAAGTTTATATACTAAACACGTAATTTAACGGCAAGGCTATTAAAATTAAATTGTAACTTGGCCACAAAGCGATCGCGATTCAATATATTTTATCCTCAAGAACCAATTTGAATGGTAGCATGATAACAGTTACAATTAAAACTTTCAAACTGCATCAAGTGAATGCGGAGTCGGTATCTAAATGGAATTAAATGTGGATGAAGCCATTTATAGGATAGCTCGCGCTTATTATCTTATAATGGTTTTTAAACGAGCTTAATTATGTAAGAGCAACTTATATTGTATGTACATAGTGTGGGCAAAGAACTAAATAATTGTTATGAAAGCTGTCTTTTATTTCAATGCTCAAATGAACTAAAATTATCTTACAGAAATTCATATGTGTACACAAAATACAAAGAATGTAGTCGATCTTAGTGAAAGTTAGATTTTATTTCGTGAGTTTAAGTGAGAATTACTGAATGATTGGAAATGAAAATGCAAAAACGGAAATGCACCATATCTTTAGTTTCTCCATAATGTTTATTTCCTCTCGCTGATTTTGAATGTAAACTTTCTTTTAACCTTAAGCAAGGTTGTTTCGATGGATATGGGAGTGTCTAAAGCCTCTACTCTAAAGGTTTAATGTTAAGTTTTGTTTGGTTAAATGGATTGAACTTTAGCCTGAAAACAAATTCATTAATCGTAACTTACACTAGTAGAAATTGGAAAAATCGAAATACACCTCATCTTTAATTTTTTCCAAATTTTTCATCCAAAGTTGATACAGCAATAACCCTAATTTTGAATTTCAACTTTTAAGATTTTCATAATCTATTGGGTGGTTAAGAAAATTGAAACTTAACAAATATATTAATCATACCTATTAGGAAATGTAAAAATGTAAATGCGAAAATGATGCGAATTGAAAATAGTTGGGGTCTTTAGTTTTTCCGGAATTTTCACCTAAAGTTGATAAAGCATTTGCGCTATTATAAATTTTCATTTTTAAGATTTTTTGTTTTCTTTGGTTAAGATTGAGAAAATTGAAACTAATGTAATGTAATTCTATCAAAAATTGAGAATAAAATTTATATGAATAATTTGTTCAAAAAGAACAAAATATCTCAAATTTTATTCATTGGCCTACAATGCAATTAAATCATTTAATTACCAATCCTTCACTCTATATCAATAATAAATTTTGTTAATAAAGCTGGTTTATGAGATATTATTTGAGAATCTCATGATTTCATGTAAAATCACACAATCACATTAAAAAATATATATCACAAGAATTATGCATGGCATATTAATTCAATTAGGTAGGTATAGTATATACTAATATATCACTTTATATAAAAATACATTTCATTAGTATTGATACGCTGGTTTTTGAGATATTATTTGAAGATACTCAACATTTCACCTAAAATCACACAATTACAATAAAAAAAAAATATCTCAAGAATTATACATTGCATATTAATACAATCAAGTATAGTACATACAAATGTATTACTCAATATAAAAAATAAATTTTATTAATATTGATAATAATATGATAATAAATTATATCTGAAAAAACAGCTTTTTTCAGATATAATTTAAGAATACTCAACATTTCACCTAAAATCACGCAATCACATGAAATGAGACAAAGCTCTAGAATGGAACATACATGCAAATTGAATATTAATTCACTTAGGTACAGTAAACGCTATATTATCACTCAATATCAGCAATAAATTTCATAAGTATTGATACGCTTGTTTCGAAATATCATGATTTCATTATTAGCAGAAACAAATGAAAAATTGAGACAATGAATCAGTAATATCTATTTGAAAATTTGACATAAATTGGAATATTGATAGAAATAATTGAAAATTTGATAGTAATCATTGAAATATTGACAATTTCAATAATATTTATTTAAATATTAACAGAATAATATATAGGCAATTAAAAATAATATGAAATAAATATAAGGCGGAAAGGCTCACGGCCCATAGCCTAATAAAAATCGACTTTTCTCTATTAACAGAACCAACTGAAAACTCACAGAAATACGTGAAATTTATGCAGTAATAAATAAAATTTTTGAAACATTGAAATATTGATAACATTTTATAGTTTAAGCTTAAATAACTTGGGTGTGACCCACCACATTATTGGTTATATTATTATAAATTCTTGATTTTGAGAACAATAGTTGACATTTTTGGAGTAATCATTGAACAATTGACAGAATAATTGAAAATTTGAAATGTGTTAGTAATAATTGATACATTGATCATAATCAGTGAAATATTCGCAAAAAAATATTGAAGACTAGATATTAATAAATGAAATTTTGAAAGTAATAAATTAAATTTGGAAGTTAAACATTGACATATAGTACAGGTTTAAATAACTTGGGTGTGACGTAAAGGCTCATTTGAGCTTTTGATTCTTTGTACGATAATATGAATTGTTAACGACGAAGAAAAAAATTCTCTGCTATTAAAAAATATGTAGGAAATATAAAGCACCCAATGGATTTAGAGGCCATATTAGTGCATTATTAATTCACAGACTGTTATTAAAAATAACCAGCAAAGGATATATGTTCAAAAATGCCGTCAGAACTTTGCGCATCAATTATTCATCTCTAAATTGTTTATGACGTTTAACACACCGAAGAACTAACTTTAGTCTAAATATTAAACGGAAAAGCTAAGTTGCAGGAAGTTCCATGTTACCAAATAAGATTAAATATTATTCAATCTCGGTGGTTGTATTGCCCTATTTTATTTGAGCAAGTTTAAAACGGGATATTTATTCATGAATAATTTATAATTTTCTGATATTTTTAGTGGCAGTAACAGTTTTATGGAGATTATTTGGAGACTAAACTGCACTCCATCTCCATAAAATTGTTTCAACCCCATCTTCATATTTTATTAATGTATTAAATACTTTATAAATAATGCTTCTTTTACTTTATTGTACTGCATGTTTGGCTAAAAAATGCATTATTTATTTATTAATGTATCAGGAATTATTGAAATTATTTAATATTAATATGTATATTTTTATTGTAAATAGCTTATGAAATATTGATTTTATTTGAAACGTATACGTAAATTTTATGATATGTTAACGATATGTAACGATTTATTACGATTCATATTGTTACATAAGTTTCTAACTGAATTATTTTATGGTGAAAAATCATTTTTATTGGAAATATTTTATTCGTAAGTAAATACATTTAATTAAATTGGAAGTGTTAGAATTTTCTGAAATTTATATATAATGTTTCTTATTATAAAGTTTCTAACTGAGATATTATTTTGTGTTAAAAAAGCGTTTTTATTGGAAATGTTTTATTCGCATAAAAAAAATACATTTAATTAAATTACTTCTACTTGTGTAAGTTTAAAATTATTTGCGCCTGAACGGGCCTGGGATTCGCGGCTCCTTTTTATTAAATATCGAGTTTACTTATTCAAACGTTCCGGATTTCGCCCTTTCCTTTAATAAATTCGGCATCGATTTAAAATTTAAACGTCGAAAGTTAGGCATGCAAATGGGGCGGCGTCGAATGTGCCCATGTCTTTGCGGCCATAAAAATGGATGTGGAAACTTTGGAGGGAAAACCGCAGGTTAATCTCAGATGTTAATCTTCCGATATTGTTGAGATCTAAATCTGCGGCGCCCTTAAATCCGGGCGGCCGTCACTTTTCGGGATTTACGCCCTTCAGCGGGCGCCCTTTTTTTCCGGGGCGAACCGTAAACGTAAAATTAAAGTGCGCCCCCGCCATTGGGTCCCCGGGAAAAGTGGCTGGTGTCCCCCTGGCCGTGAAATCCGTGGAAATTAATCGATTCATCTCGTGGAAATGTGATTTATGCCGGCGCTTTAAGGTTCGAAAAGATAAATAGATTCTAGGTTTCAGACGTTGATGCATCTCGCAGCCGATATTACGCGAAGGGCCGGGTGGATTATAAAACACCTCTTTGCCGCCGCCGCTGGGGCAAGGTTTTGAATAATGTAGTTGTTTACCGGGCAATCGCGTGTAAATCCGAACATTGATTTCGCGCTGCGAAACACAAAAAGACCAGTGCATCGGGTAACGAGGGGAAACCCGTTTACTGCCGCCGTCCATTCCGATCACATCCCCGGCTTGGCCTAACTTCATCGCCACCGGATTAAATCGGGAAAATTTTAAAAAGCCAACGCATGCATATAGGGTTGGACTGGATTCTAAACCGGTCGGCGAACGGGAAACATGATCAAGAAACATTTAATCTCTATTTTAAATTAACGTAGAATCAAGGGCGAACTGGCTATGTGGTAAATGTGGAAAATCTCACGTGGGCCGTTTAAAATATTGCCGTTTTTCCAAATCAAGCGTATAGATGCAAAGCAGACATTTGACATTGACACATTACTTTTGAGTAAAACCCAAAAAGTAAAAGATATTAAATGATAACCAATCAACTTGCTAGATTTAAGAATCCATTTGTTCTGTTTATTATTTTAATGAAATAGGTAAAGTAATCAAATGTGTCTGATTATTACTAAAAATATATTATGTTTAAAATATTACATGTTCAGTTTTGCAGCTCAGACTTGCAAATGTCGGCTTGTGCATCTGTGAGAACTACTAGTGTCTAGTTTTGCAACTCTATATTAATAGTACCAACACCAATAACTTTGCTATTCTGAAATTCGGAGTTGAAATTAAAAAAAATATTCCAAACAAAGTAATAAAAATAGGAATCACTTCAGAAGCAACAAAAATTAACAAAATAACAGCTATGTCATTCTCATCAGGCAGAATAGCTGTTTTTCTTTCAAAACCGTTTCTGAATAAGTAAATACGATTATAGATACGTTACACATTGACATTTGCTTTCTGAATATATATTTAATACTGTAGAATTTCCACATTTTTCTGTTATGCCTTAAGGATTTTTTTTAATGTTCTAGAGTGTCTTTGTATGCCATTGGAATTTCTTTGATTCTTCTAATGTACCTTTAAGATTCTTTTAACTACATAAGGTACCGTAGAATTTACATGTCTTCTTTACATGACTAATTCATACCAATAGTTTGAGAGTTTTTTACTAAAATATATTCACATTTTCTGAAATCTACGTGAAATGATTCAAATTCTTTCAGAGTTATTTAGTTATTTGCATTAATGAACTCTTATGATTGAAATTATCTTTCAAAATTTAATCAAATTCAGCACATACTATATAAACAATGAAGTAAAATTATATACAATTTTATTTGGTGCTGTAAATTTGCGACTTAAAATTTTCAAAACCCTTCAACAAAACAACCTAACTTCCTATATTCAACACATATAACAATCTTCGTTTTTATTCATTGATATTCAATGATATTTTTGGGTATTTCTGAATGTTTTAGTGTTTTTTTCTGGAATATTCTATACATTTTTATCGTTTTGACTTTCTGATGTTTCAGATGAGATTAATTTATGTTATCATTAAAGCACGGACAAATATGCACGAAAAAAGACGAAAATATGCGCATATATATGCACGCAAAATTTAAAAAACATGCACCAACATTTCAAATATATGCCAGTATATGCAAATATATTTAATTAAAATCACATTTAAAAATTAAAAATGCTTTATTTATATTACAGATATATACCGGGTGATTCACGTTTTATTACCAGGTCAAAAATGGCGACTCCTAATTGAAATAAAAAATCCAAGGTGTTCGGTTATTGATGCATCATTCTGTCTCATGCGGGAACTAATGCGAGGTGCATGTTCTGCTCAAGGTCAAGAATGCGAATATGTCCATGTAGCAGGGCCGTCCTTTGAGGGTTGCGTAGACGTATGTGGCACTCTATACTGTTGTTGTTCGTATTATTGTGTGTGGTGTTCGATTATTGATGCATCATTCTGTCTGATGCGGGAACTAATGCGGGATGCGTGTTCTGCTAGAGGTTAAGAATGCGAATGTGTCCATGTACCTGAGATGTCTTTTGAGGGTTGCGTAGACGTATGTGGCACTCTATACTGTTGTTGTTGGTTTTATTGTGTGTGGTGTTCGATTATTGATGCATCATTCTGTCTGATGCGGGAACTAATGCGAGGTGCGTGTTCTGCTCAAGGTCAAGAATGCGAATGTGTCCATGTACCTGGGCCGTCCTTTGAGGGTTGCGTAGACGTATGTGGCACTCCATACTGTAGTTGTTAGTATTATTGTGTGTGGTGTTCGATTATTGATGCATCATTCTGTCTGATGCGGGAACTAATGCGAGGTGCGTGTTCTGCTCAAGGTCAAGAATGCGAATGTGTCCATGTACCTGGGCCGTCCTTTGAGGGTTGCGTAGACGTATGTGGCACTCTATACTGTTGTTGTTGGTATTATTGTGTGTGGTGTTCGATTATTGATGCATCATTCTGTCTGATGCGGGAACTAATGCGAGATGCGTGTTCTGCTAGAGGTTAAGAATGCGAATGTGTCCATGTACCTGGGATGTCATTTGAGGGTTGCGTAGACGTATGTGGCACTCTATACTGTTGATGTTAGTATTATTGTGTGTGGTGTTCGATTATTGATGCATCATTCTGTCTGATGCGGGAACTAATGCGAGGTGCGTGTTCTGTTCAAGGTCAAGAATGCGAATGTGTCCATGTAGCTGGGCCGTCCTTTGAGGGTTGCGTAGACGTATGTGGCACTCTATACTGTTGTTGTTGGTATTATTGCGTGTGGTGTTCGATTTTTGATGCATCATTCTGTCTGATGCCGGAACTAATGCGAGGTGCGTGTTCTGCTCAAGGTCAAGAATGCGAATGTGTCCATGTAGCTGGGCCGTCCTTTGAGGGTTGCGTAGACGTATGTGGCACTCCATACTGTAGTTGTTAGTATTATTGTGTGTGGTGTTCGATTATTGATGCATCATTCTGTCTGATGCGGGAACTAATGCGAGGTGCGTGTTCTGCTCAAGGTCAAGAATGCGAATGTGTCCATGTACCTGGGCCGTCCTTTGAGGGTTGCGTATACGTATGTGGCACTCTATACTGTTGTTGTTGGTATTATTGTGTGAGGTGTTCGATTATTGATGCATCATTCTGTCTGATGCGGGAACTAATGCGAGATGCGTGTTCTGCTTGAGGTTAAGAATGCGAATGTGTCCATGTACCTGGGATGTCATTTGAGGGTTGCGTAGACGTATGTGGCACTCTATACTGTTGTTGTTAGTATTATTGTGTGTGGTGTTCGATTATTGATGCATCATTCTGTCTGATGCGGGAACAAATGCGAGGTGCGTGTTCTGTTCAAGGTCAAGAATGCGAATGTGTCCATGTAGCTGGGCCGTCCTTTGAGGGTTGCGTAGACGTATGTGGCACTCTATACTGTTGTTGTTGGTATTATTGCGTGTGGTGTTCGATTATTGATGCATCATTCTGTCTGATGCGGGAACTAATGCGAGATGCGTGTTCTGCTAGAGGTCAAGAATGCGAATGTGTCCATGTACCGGGCCGTCCTTTGAGGGTTGCGTAGACGTATGTGGCACTCGATACTGTTGTTGTTAGTATTATTGTATGTGGTGTTCGATTATTGATGCATCATTCTGTCTGATGCGGGAACTAATGCGAGATGCGTGTTCTGCTAGAGGTTAAGAATGCGAATGTGTCCATGTACCTGAGATGTCTTTTGAGGGTTGCGTAGACGTATGTGGCACTCTATACTGATGTTGTTGGTTTTATTGTGTGTGGTGTTCGATTATTGATGCATCATTCTGTCTGATGCGGGAACTAATGCGAGGTGCGTGTTCTGCTAGAGGTTAAGAATGCGAATGTGTCCATGTACCTGGACCGTCCTTTGAGGGTTGCGTAGACGTATGTGGCACTCTATACTGTTGTTGTTGGTATAATTGTGTGTGGTGTTCGATTATTGATGCATCATTCTGTTTGATGCGGGAACTAATGCGAGGTGCGTGTTCTGCTAGAGATTAAGAATGCGAATGTGTCCATGTACCTGGGCCGTCTTTTGAGGGTTGCGTAGACGTATGTGGCACTCTATACTGTTGTTGTTGGTATTATTGTGTGTGGTGTTCGATTATTGATGCATCATTCTGTCTGATGCGGGAACTAATGCGAGGTGCGTGTTCTGCTCAAGGTCAAGAATGCGAATGTGTCCATGTACCAGGGCCGTCCTTTGAGGGTTGCGTAGACGTAGGTGGTACTCCATACTGTTGATGTTGGTATTATTGTGGGTGGTGTTCGATTATTGATGCATCATTCTGTCTGATGCGGAAACTAATGCGAGGTGAGTGCTCTGCTCAAGGTCAAGAATGCGAATGTGTCCATGTACCTGGGCCGTCCTTTGAGGGCTGCGTAGACGTAAGTGGCACTCTATACTGTTGTTGTTGGAATTATTGTGTGTGGTGTTCGGTTATTGATGCATCATTCTGTCTGATGCGGGAACTAATGCGAGGTGCGTGTTCTGCTGGAGATTAAGAATGCGAATGTGTCCTTGTACCTGGGCCGTCTTTTGAGGGTTGCGTAGACGTATGTGGCACTTTATACTGTTGTTGTTGGTATTATTGTGTGTGGTGTTCGATTATGGATGCATCATTCTGTCTGATGCGGGAACTAATGCGAGGTGAGTGTTCTGCTCAAGGTCAAGAATGCGAATGTGTCCATGTACCTGGGCCGTCCTTTGAGGGCTGCGTAGACGTAAGTGGCACTCTATACTGTTGTTGTTGGAATTATTGTGTGTGGTGTTCGGTTATTGATGCATCATTCTGTCTGATGCGGGAACTAATGCGAGGTGCGTGTTCTGCTAGATGTTAAGAATTCGAATGTGTCCATGTACCTGGGCCGTCCTTTGAGGGTTGCGTAGACGTATGTGGCACTCTATACTGTTGTTGTTGGTATTATTGTGTGTGGTGTTCGATTATTGATGAATCATTCTGTCTGATGCGGGAACTAATGCGAGGTGCGTGTTCTGCTCAAGGTCAAGAATGCGAATGTGTCCATGTACCTGGGCCCGTCCTTTGAGGGTTGCGTAGACGTATGTGGCACTCTATACTGTTGTTGTTGGTATTATTGTGTGTGGTGTTCGATTATTGATGCATCATTCTGTCTGATGCGGGAACTAATGCGAGGTGCGTGTTCTGCTGGAGATTAAGAATGCGAATGTGTCCTTGTACCTGGGCCGTCTTTTGAGGGTTGCGTAGACGTATGTGGCACTCTATACTGTTGTTGTTGGTATTATTGTGTGTGGTGTTCGATTATTGATGCATCATTCTGTCTGATGCGGGAACTAATGCGAGGTGCGTGTTCTGCTCAAGGTCAAGAATGCGAATGTGTCCATGTACCTGGGCCGTCCTTTGAGGGTTGCGTAGACGTAGGTGGTACTCCATACTGTTGATGTTGGTATTATTGTGGGTGGTGTTCGATTATTGATGCATCATTCTGTCTGATGCGGGAACTAATGCGAGGTGAGTGTTCTGCTCAAGGTCAAGAATGCGAATGTGTCCATGTACCTGGGCCGTCCTTTGAGGGTTGCGTAGACGTGGGTGGTACTCCATACTGTTGTTGTTGGTATTATTGTGTGTGGTGTTCGGTTATTTATACATCATTCTGTCTGATGCGGGAACTAATGCGAGGTGCGTGTTCTGCTCAAGGTCAAGAATGCGAATGTGTCCATGTACCTGGGCCGTCCTTTGAGGGTTGCGTAGACGTAGGAGGTACTCCATACTGTTGATGTTGGTATTATTGTGTGTGGTGTTCGATTATTGATGCATCATTCTGTCTGATGCGGGAACTAATGCGAGGTGCGTGATCTGCTCAAGGTCAAGAATGCGAATGTGTCCATGTACCTGGGCCGTCCTTTGAGGGTTGCGTAGACGTGGGTGGTACTCCATACTGTTGTTGTTGGTATTATTGTGTGTGGTGTTCGGTTATTGATACATCATTCTGTCTGATGCGGGAACTAATGCAAGGTGCGTGTTCTGCTCAAGGTCAAGAATGCGAATGTGTCCATGTACCAGGGCCGTCTTTTGAGGGTTGCGTAGACGTATGTGGCACTCTACACTGTTGTTATTAGTACTATTGTGTGTGGTGTTCGATTATTGATGCATCATTCTGTCTGATGCGGGAACTAATGCGAGGTGCGTGTTCTGCTCAAGGTCAAGAATGCGAATGTGTCCATGTACCTGGGCCCGTCCTTTGAGGGTTGCGTAGACGTATGTGGCACTCTATACTGTTGTTGTAGGTATTATTGTGTGTGGTGTTCGATTATTGATGCATCATTCAGTCTGATGCGGGAACTAATGCGAGGTGCGTGTTCTGCTGGAGATTAAGAATGCGAATGTGTCCTTGTACCTGGCCCGTCTTTTGAGGGTTGCGTAGACGTATGTGGCACTCTATACTGTTGTTGTTGGTATTATTGTGTGTGGTGTTCGATTATTGATGCATCATTCTGTCTGATGCGGGAACTAATGCGAGGTGCGTGTTCTGCTCAAGGTCAAGAATGCGAATGTGTCCATGTACCTGGGCCGTCCTTTGACGGCTGCGTAGACGTAGGTGGTACTCCATACTGTTGATGTTGGTATTATTGTGTGTGGTGTTCGATTATTGATGCATCATTCTGTCTGATGCGGGAACTAATGCGAGGTGCGTGTTCTGCTCAAGGTCAACAATGCGAATGTGTCCTTGTACCTGGGCCGTCTTTTGAGGGTTGCGTAGACGTATGTGGCACTCTATACTGTTGTTGTTGGTATTATTGTGTGTGGTGTTCGATTATTGATGCATCATTCTGTCTGATGCGGGAACTAATGCGAGGTGCGTGTTCTGCTCAAGGTCAAGAATGCGAATGTGTCCATGTACCTGGGCCGTCCTTTGAGGGTTGCGTAGACGTAGGAGGTACTCCATACTGTTGATGTTGGTGTTATTGTGTGTGGTGTTCGATTATTGATGCATCATTCTGTCTGATGCGGGAACTAATGCGAGGTGCGTGTTCTGCTCAAGGTCAAGAATGCGAATGTGTCCATGTACCTGGGCCGTCCTTTGACGGTTGCGTAGACGTGGGTGGTACTCCATACTGTTGTTGTTGGTATTATTGTGTGTGGTGTTCGGTTATTGATACATCATTCTGTCTGATGCGGGAACTAATGCGAGGAGCGTGTTCTGCTAGAGGTTAGGAATGTGAATGTGTCCTTGTACCTGGGCCGTCCTTTGAGGGTTGCGTAGACGTAGGTGGTACTCCATACTGTTGTTGTTGGTATTATTGTGTGTCGTGTTCGGTTATTGATGCATTATTCTGTCTGAAGCGGGTACTAATACGTGGTGCGTGTTCTGCTCAAGGTCAAGAATGCGAATGTGTCCATGTACCTGGGCTGGCCTTTGAGGGTTGCGTAGACGTATGTGGTACTCCATACTGTTGTTGTTGGTATTATTGTTTGTGGTTTTGGTTATTGATGCATCATTCTGTCTGATGCGGGAAATAATGCAAGGTGCGTTTTCTGCTTTCAAAGAGGCCCTTTGGTCTTTAACACTTTCCCGGGCGACAGCGCGCCAGGGCTTCTTGCGGAGGGGTTAAGTATCGACTCTGCCTGATCATAAACCCTCTCTGAAACGGAGGTAGTCAGCTATTACGAGAGAGTCAGGTATATACAGTGCTGTCGTTGGGAAAGTATTAGGATCGATGAGTCAACACTGGTGAGTAGTATGCGCGGGTTTCATTTGCTCCTGCAAAGGTCAAGAATGCGCATGTGTTTGTATACTTGGGCCTCCTTCGAGGGTTGCGTACACGTAGGTGGTACTCCATACTGTTGTTGTTGGTATTATTGTTTGTGGTTTTGGTTATTGATGCATAATTCTGTCTGATGCGGGAAATAATGCAAGGTGCGTTTTCTGCTTTCAAAGAGGCCCTTTGGTCTTTAACACTTTCCCGGGCGACAGCGCGCCAGGGCTTCTTGCGGAGGGGTTAAGTATCGACTCTGCCTGATCATAAACCCTCTCTGAAACGGAGGTAGTCAGCTATTACGAGAGAGTCAGGTATATACAGTGCTGTCGTTGGGAAAGTATTAGGATCGATGGGTCAACACTGGTGAGTAGTATGCGCGGGTTCCATTTGCTCCTGCAAAGGTCAAGAATGCGCATGTCTTTGTATACTTGGGCCTCCTTCGAGGGTTGCGTACACGTAGGTGGTACTCCATACTGTTGTTGTTGGTATTATTGTGTGTGGTGTTCGGTGCATCATTCTGTCTGATGCATGAACTAATGCAAGGTGCGTTTTTCTGCTTTCAAAGAGGCCCGTTGGTCTTTAACACTTTCTTGGGCGGCAGCGCGCCAGGGCTTCTTGCGGAGGGGTTAAGTATCGACTCTGGCTGATCATAAACCCTCTCTGAAACTGAGGTAGTCAGCTATTACGAGAGAGTCAGGTATATACAGTGCTGTCGTTGGGAAAGTATTAGGATCGAAGGGTCAACACTGGTGAGTAGTATGCGCGGGTTTCATTTGCTCCTGCAAAGGTCAAGAATGCGAATGTGTCCATGTACCTGGGCCGTCCTTTGAGGGTTGCGTAGACGTATGTGGCACTCTATACTGTTGTTGTTGGTATTATTGTGTGTGGTGTTCGGTTATTGATGCATCATTCTGTCTGATGCGGGAACTAATGCGAGGTGCGTGTTCTGCTAGATGTTAAGAATGCGAATGTGTCCATGTACCTGGGCCGTCCTTCGAGGGTTGCGTAGACGTATGTGGCACTCTATACTGTTGTTGTTGGTATTATTGTGTGTGGTGTTCGATTATTGATGCATCATTCTGTCTGATGCGGGAACTAATGCGAGGTGCGTGTTCTGCTAGATGTTAAGAATGCGAATGTGTCCATGTACCTGGGCCGTCCTTTGAGGGTTGCGTAGACGTAGGTGGTACTCTATACTGTTGTTGTTGATTTTATTTTGTGTGGTGTTCGATTATTGATGCATAATTCTGTCTGATGCGGGAACTAATGCGAGGTGCGTGTTCTGCTCAAGGTCAAGAATGCGAATGTGTCCATGTACCTGGGCCGTCCTTTGAGGGTTGCGTAGACGTATGTGGCACTCTATACTGTTGTTGTTGGTATTATTGTGTGTGGTGTTCGGTTATTGATGCATCATTCTGTCTGACGCGGGAACTAATGCGAGGCGCGTGTTCTGCTGGATGTTAAGAATGCGAATGTGTCCATGTACCTGGGCCGTCCTTTGAGGGTTGCGTAGACGCATGTGTCACTCTATACTGTTGTTGTTGGTATTATTGTTTGTGGTTTTGGTTAATGATGCATCATTCTGTCTGATGCGGGAAATAATGCAAGGTGCGTTTTCTGCTTTCAAAGAGGCCCTTTGGTCTTTAACACTTTCCCGGGCGACAGCGCGCCAGGGCTTCTTGCGGAGGGGTTAAGTATCGACTCTGGCTGATCATAAACCCTCTCTGAAACGGAGGTAGTCAGCTATTACGAGAGAGTCAGGTATATACAGTGCTGTCGTTGGGAAAGTATTAGGATCGATGAGTCAACACTGGTGAGTAGTATGCGCGGGTTTCATTTGCTCCTGCAAAGGTCAAGAATGCGCATGTGTTTGTATACTTGGGCCTCCTTCGAGGGTTGCGTACACGTAGGTGGTACTCCATACTGTTGTTGTTGGTATTATTGTTTGTGGTTTTGGGTATTGATGCATCATTCTGTCTGATGCGGGAAATAATGCAAGGTGCGTTTTCTACTTTCAAAGAGGCCCTTTGGTCTTTAACACTTTCCCGGGCGACAGCGCGCCAGGGCTTCTTGCGGAGGGGTTAAGTATCGACTCTGGCTGATCATAAACCCTCTCTGAAACGGAGGTAGTCAGCTATTACGAAAGAGTCAGGTATATACAGTGCTGTCATTGAGAAAGTATTAGGATCGATGGGTCATCACTGGTGAGTAGTATGCGCGGGTTTCATTTGCACCTGCAAAGGTCAAGAATGCGCATGTGTTTGTATACTTGGGCAGTCCATCGAGGGTTGCGTACACGTAGGTGGTACTCCATACTGTTGTTGTAGGTATTATTGTATGAGGTGTTCGGTTGTTGTTGCATCATTCTGGCTGATGCGGAAACTAATGCAAGGTGCGTTTTCTGCTTTCATAGACGCCCTTTGGTCTTTATCACTTTCTCGGGCGGCAGCGCGCCAGGGCTTCTTGCGGAGGGGTTAAGTACCGACTCTGGCTGATCATAAACCCTCTCTGAAACGGAGGTAGTCAGCTATTACGAAAGAGTCAGGTATATACAGTGCTGTCTTTGAGAAAGTATTAGGATCGATGGGTCAACACTGGTGAGTAGTATGCGCGGGTTTCATTTGCACCTGCAAAGGTCAAGAATGCGCATGTGTTTGTATACTTGGGCCTGCTTCGAGGGTTGCGTACACGTAGGTGGTACTCCATACTGTTGTTGTTGGTATTATTGTTTGTGGTTTTGGGTATTGATGCATCATTCTGTCTGATGCGGGAAATAATGCAAGGTGCGTTTTCTACTTTCAAAGAGGCCCTTTGGTCTTTAACACTTTCCCGGGCGACAGCCCGCCAGGGCTTCTTGCGGAGGGGTTAAGTATCGACTCTGGCTGATCATAAACCCTCTCTGAAACGGAGGTAGTCAGCTATTACGAAAGAGTCAGGTATATACAGTGCTGTCGTTGAGAAAGTATTAGGATCGATGGGTCAACACTGGTGAGTAGTATGCGCGGGTTTCATTTGCACCTGCAAAGGTCAAGAATGCGCATGTGTTTGTATACTTGGGCCTCCTTCGAGGGTTGCGTACACGTAGGTGGTACTCCATACTGTTGTTGTTGGTATTATTGTATATGGTGTTCGGTTATTTTAGCATCATTCTTGCTGATGCGGGATTTATCGCTAGTCTTTAGACATAGATGGCATATGCTTTTCATGCAATGCGAGAATGAGCGAGTAAGACATCTCTGTTCATCCGTAAGACAGAGATATTCTCAGTACGGCCTATCTGTGGGCTAAGTATAGGTGCGCAGTTTTATGCTCGGTGTGGTGGTTGGGAGGAAAAGTTAAGCCAATGGCCAATTGCTTTATGAGCTTAAGTAGCTTTCATGCTACTTAAAAACATAATATCTTTTATCGCTAGAGTTTAGACATAGAATGCATATGTATTTCTTGCAATGCAAGAATGAGTAAGTAAGACCACTCTGTTGAATCGTGTATCAGAGATCATCTCAGTACGACCAATCTGTAGGTTAACTATAGGTGCGCAGTTTTATGCTTGGTGTGGTGGTTGTGAGGAAAAGTTAGGCCAATGGCCAATTGCTTTAGTTGGGCTGTGCTTCGAGGGTTGTTTATCCATACGTGGTACTTCATACAATTATTGTTAGTATTATTGTGTGTGGTGTTCGATTATTGATGCATCATTCTGTCTGATGCGGGTACTAATGCGAGGTGCGTGTTCTGCTCAAGGTCAAGAATGCGAATGTGTCCATGTACCTGGGCCCGTCCTTTGAGGGTTGCGTAGACGTATGTGGCAGTCTATACTGTTGTTGTTGGTATTATTGTGTGTGGTGTTCGATTATTGATGCATCATTCTGTCTGATGCGGGAACTAATGCGAGGTGCGTGTTCTGCTGGAGATTAAGAATGCGAATGTGTCCTTGTACCTGGGCCGTCTTTTGAGGGTTGCGTAGACGTATGTGGCACTCTATACTGTTGTTGTTGGTATTATTGTGTGTGGTGTTCGATTATTGATGCATCATTCTGTCTGATGCGGGAACTAATGCGAGCTGCGTGTTCTGCTCAAGGTCAAGAATGCGAATGTGTCCATGTACCTGGGCCGTCCTTTGAGGGTTGCGTAGACGTAGGTGGTACTCCATACTGTTGATGTTGGTATTATTGTGTGTGGTGTTCGATTATTGATGCATCATTCTGTCTGATGCGGGAACTAATGCGAGGTGCGTGTTCTGCTCAAGGTCAAGAATGCGAATGTGTCCTTGTACCTGGGCCGTCTTTTGAGGGTTGCGTAGACGTATGTGGCACTCTATACTGTTGTTGTTGGTATTATTGTGTGTGGTGTTCGATTATTGATGCATCATTCTGTCTGATGCGGGAACTAATGCGAGGTGCGTGTTCTGCTCAAGGTCAGGAATGCGAATGTGTCCATGTACCTGGGCCGTCCTTTGAGGGTTGCGTAGACGTAGGTGGTACTCCATACTGTTGATGTTGGTATTATTGAGTGTGGTGTTCGATTATTGATGCATCATTCTGTCTGATGCGGGAACTAATGCGAGGTGCGTGTTCTGCTCAAGGTCAAGAATGCGAATGTGTCCATGTACCTGGGCCGTCCTTTGAGGGTTGCGTAGACGTGGGTGGTACTTCATACTGTTGTTGTTGGTATTATTGTGTGTGGTGTTCGGTTATTGATACATCATTCTGTCTGATGCGGGAACTAATGCGAGGTGCGTGTTCTGCTAGAGGTTAAGAATGCGAATGTGTCCTTGGACCTGGGCCGTCCTTTGAGGGTTGCGTAGACGCAGGTGGGACTCCATACTGTTGTTGTTGGTATTATTGTTGTGGTGTTCTGTTATTGATGCATCATTCTGTCTGATGCGAGAACTAATGCGAGGTGCGTGTTCTGCTCAAGGTCAAGAATGCGAATGTGTCCATGTACCTGGGCCGTCCTTTGAGGGTTGCGTAGACGTAGGTGGTACTCCATACTGTTGTTGTTGGTATTATTGTGTGTGGTGTTCGGTTATTGATGCATCATTCTGTCTGAAGCGGGAACTAATGCGAGGTGCGTGTTCTGCTCAAGGTCAAGAATGCGAATGTGTCCATGTACCTGGGCTGGCCTTTGAGGGTTGCGTAGACGTATGTGGTACTCCATACTGTTGTTGTTGGAATTATTGTTTACAATAATGGTATAGGTGCGCAGTTTTATGCTCGGTGTGGTGGTTGGGAGGAAAAGTTAAGCCAATGGCCAAATGCTTTATGAGCTTAAGTAGCTTTCATGCTACGTAAAAACATAATATCTTTTAACGCTAGTGTTTAGACATAGAATGCATATGTATTTCTTGCAATGCAAGAATGAGTAAGTAAGACCACTCTGTTGAATCGTGTATTAGAGATCATCTCAGTACGACCAATCTGTAGGTTAACTTTAGGTGCGCAGTTTTATGCTTGGTGTGGTGGTTGGGAGGAAAAGTTAGGCCAATGGCCAATTGCTTTAGTTGGGCTGTGCTTCGAGGGTTGTTTATGCATACGTGGTACTTCATACTATTAGTGTTAGTATTATTGTGTGTGGTGTTCGATTATTGATGCATCATTCTGTCTGATGCGGGTACTAATGCGAAGTGCGTGTTCTGCTCAAGGTCAAGAATGCGAATGTGTCCATGTACCTGGGCCCGTCCTTTGAGGGTTGGGTAGACGTGTGTGGCACTCTATACTGTTGTTGTTGGTATTATTGTGTGTGGTGTTCGATTAATGATGCATCATTCTGTCTGATGCGGGAACTAATGCGAGGTGCGTGTTCTGCTCAAGGTCAAAAATGCTAATGTGTCCATGTACCTGGGCCGTCCTTTGAGGGTTGCGTAGACGTATGTGGCACTCTATACTGTTGTTGTTGGTATTATTGTGTGTGGTGTTCGATTATTGATGCATCATTCTGTCTGATGCGGGAACTAATGCGAGGTGCATGTTCTGCTCAAGGTCAAGAATAGGAATGTGTCCTTGTACCTGGGCCGTCCTTTGAGGGTTGCGTAGACGTGGGTGGTACTCCATACTGTTGTTGTTGGTATTATTGTGTGTGGTGTTCGGTTATTGATACATCATTCTGTCTGATGCGGGAACTAATGCGAGGTGCGTGTTCTGCTAGAGGTTAAGAATGCGAATGTGTCCTTGTACCTGGGCCGTCCTTTGAGGGTTGCGTAGACGTAGGTGGTACTCCATACTGTTGTTGTTGGTATTATTGTTTGTGGTTTTGGTTATTGATGCATCATTCTGTCTGATGCGGGAAATAATGCAGGGTGCGTTTTCTGCTTTCAAAGAGGCCCTTTGGTCTTTAACACTTTCCCGGGCGACAGCGCGCCAGGGTTTCTTGCGGAGGGGTTAAGTATCGACTCTGGCTGATCATAAACCCTCTCTGAAACGGAGGTAGTCAGCTATTACGAGAGAGTCAGGTATATACAGTGCTGTCGTTGGGAAAGTATTAGGATCGATGGGTCAACACTGGTGAGTAGTATGCGCGGGTTTCATTTGCTCCTGCAAAGGTCAAGAATGCGCATGTGTTTGTATACTTGGGCCTCCTTCGAGGGTTGCGTACACGTAGGTGGTACTCCATACTGTTGTTGTTGGTATTATTGTGTGTGGTGTTCGGTTATTGATGCATCATTCTGTCTGATGCGGGAACTAATGCAAGGTGCGTTTTCTGCTTTCAAAGAGGCCCTTTGGTCTTTAACACTTTCCCGGGCGACAGCGCGCCAGGGCTTCTTGCGGAGGGGTTAAGTATCGACTCTGGCTGATCATAAACCCTCTCTGAAACGGAGGTAGTCAGCTATTACGAGAGAGTCAGGTATATACAGTGCTGTCGTTGGGAAAGTATTAGGATCGATGGGTCAACACTGGTGAGTAGTATGCGCGGGTTTCATTTGCTCCTGCAAAGGTCAAGAATGCGCATGTGCTTGTATACTTGGGCCTCCTTCGAGGGTTGCGTACACGTAGGTGGTACTCCATACTGTTGTTGTTGGTATTATTGTGTGTGGTGTTCGGTTATTGATGCATCATTCTGTCTGATGCGGGAACTAATGCAAGGTGCGTTTTCTGCTTTCAAAGAGGCCCTTTGGTCTTTAACACTTTCCCGGGCGACAGCGCGCCAGGGCTTCTTGCGGAGGGGTTAAGTATCGACTCTGGTTGATTATAAACCCTCTCTGAAACGGAGGTAGTCAGCTATTACGAGAGAGTCAGGTATATACAGTGCTGTCGTTGGGAAAGTATTAGGATCGATGGGCCAACACTGGTGAGTTGTATGCGCGGGTTTCATTTGCACCTGCAAAGGTCAAGAATGCGCATGTGTTTGTATACTTGGGCCTCCTTCGAGGGTTGCGTACACGTAGGTGGTACTCCATACTGTTGTTGTTGGTATTATTGTATGTGGTGTTCGGTTATTTTAGCATCATTCCTGCTGATGCGGGATTTATCGCTGGTCTTTAGACATAGATGGCATATGCTTTTCATGCAATGCGAGAATGAGCGAGTAAGACATCTCTGTTCATCCGTAAGACAGAGATATTCTCAGTACGGCCTATCTGTGGGCTAAGTATAGGTGCGCAGTTTTATGCTCGGTGTGGTGGTTGGGAGGAAAAGTTAAGCCAATGGCCAGTTGCTTAATTAGCTTAAGTAGCTTTCATGCTACTTAAAAACATAATATCTTTTATCGCTAGTGTTTAGACATAGAATGCATATGTATTTCTTGCAATGCAAGAATGAGTAAGTAAGACCACTCTGTTGAATCGTGTATCAGAGATCATCTCAGTACAACCAATCTGTAGGTTAACTATAGGTGCGCAGTTTTATGCTTGGTGTGGTGGTTGGGAGGAAAAGTTAGGCCAATGGCCAATTGCTTTAGTTGGGCAGTGCTTTGAGGGTTGTTTATGCATACGTGGTACTTCATACTATTATTGTTAGTATTATTGTGTGTGGTGTTCGATTATTGATGCATCATTCTGTCTGATGCGGGTACTAATGCGAGGTGCGTGTTCTGCTCAAGGTCAAGAATGCGAATGTGTCCATGTACCTGAGCCGTCCTTTGAGGGTTGCGTAGACGTAGGTGGTACTCCATACTGTTGATGTTGGTATTATTGTGTGTGGTGTTCGATTATTGATGCATCATTCTGTCTGATGCGGGAACTAATTCGAGGTGCGTGTTCTGCTCAAGGTCAAGAATGTGAATGTGTCCATGTACCTGGGCCGTCCTTTGAGGGTTGCGTAGACGTAGGTGGTACTCTATACTGTTGTTGTTGGTATTATTGTGTGTGGTGTTCGGTTATTGATGCATCATTCTGTCTGACGCGGGAACTAATGCGAGGCGCGTATTCTGCTTGATGTTAAGAATGCGAATGTGTCCATGTACCTGGGCCGTCTTTTGAGGGTTGCGTAGACGTATGTGGCACTCTATACTGTTGTTGTTGGTATTATTGTGTGTGGTGTTGGATTATAGATGCATCATTCTGTCTGATGCGGGAACTAATGCGAGGTGCGTGTTTTGCTCAAGGTCAAGAATGCGAATGTGTCCATGTACCAGGGCCGTCCTTTGAGGGTTGCGTAGACGTATGTGGCACTCTATACTGTTGTTGTTGGTATTATTGTGTGTGGTGTTCGATTATTGATGCATCATTCTGTCTGATGCGGGAACTAATGCGAGGTGCGTGTTCTGCTCAAGGTCAAAAATGCTAATGTGTCCATGTACCTGGGCCGTCCTTTGAGGGTTGCGTAGACGTATGTGGCACTCTATACTGTTGTTGTTGGTATTATTGTGTGTGGTGTTCGATTATTGATGCATAATTCTGTCTGATGCGGGAACTAATGCGAGGTGCGTGTTCTGCTCAAGGTCAAGAATAGGAATGTGTCCATGTACCTGGGCCGTCCTTTGAGGGTTGCGTAGACGTATGTGGTATTCCATACAGTTGTTGTTGGTATTATTGTGGAAATAATGCAAGGTGCGTTTTCTGCTTTCAAAGAGGCCCTTTGGTCTTTAACACTTTCCCGGGCGACAGCGCGCCAGGGCTTCTTGCGGAGGGGTTAAGTATCGACTCTGGCTGATCATAAACCCTCTCTGAAACGGAGGTAGTCAGCTATTACGTGAGAGTCAGGTATATACAGTGCTGTCGTTAAGAAAGTATTAGGATCGATGAGTCAACACTGGTGAGTAGTATGCGCGGGTTTCATTTGCTCCTGCAAAGGTCAAGAATGCGCATGTGTTTGTATACTTGGGCCTCCTTCGAGGGTTGCGTACACGTAGGTGGTACTCCATACTGTTGTTGTTGGTATTATTGTTTGTGGTTTTGGGTATTGATGCATCATTCTGTCTGATGCGGGAAATAATGCAAGGTGCGTTTTCTACTTTCAAAGAGGCCCTTTGGTCTTTAACACTTTCCCGGGCGACAGCGCGCCAGGGCTTCTTGCGGAGGGGTTAAGTATCGACTCTGGCTGATCATAAACCCTCTCTGAAACGGAGGTAGTCAGCTATTACGAAAGAGTCAGGTATATACAGTGCTGTCATTGAGAAAGTATAAGGATCGATGGGTCAACACAGGTGAGTAGTATGCGCGGGTTTCATTTGCACCTGCAAAGGTCAAGAATGCGCATGTGTTTGTATACTTGGGCAGTCCATCGAGGGTTGCGTACACGTAGGTGGTACTCCATACTGTTGTTGTAGGTATTATTGTATGAGGTGTTCGGTTGTTGTTGCATCATTCTGGCTGATGCGGGAACTAATGCAAGGTGCGTTTTCTGCTTTCAAAGACGCCCTTTGGTCTTTATCACTTTCTCGGGCGGCAGCGCGCCAGGGCTTCTTGCGGAGGGGTTAAGTACCGACTCTGGCTGATCATAAACCCTCTCTGAAACGGAGGTAGTCAGCTATTGCGAAAGAGTCAGGTATATACAGTGCTGTCTTTGAGAAAGTATTAGGATCGATGGGTCAACACTGGTGAGTAGTATGCGCGGGTTTCATTTGCACCTGCAAAGGTCAAGAATGCGCATGTGTTTGTATACTTGGGCCTGCTTCGAGGGTTGCGTACACGTAGGTGGTACTCCATACTGTTGTTGTTGGTATTATTGTTTGTGGTTTTGGGTATTGATGCATCATTCTGTCTGATGGGGGAAATAATGCAAGGTGCGTTTTCTACTTTCAAAGAGGCCCTTTGGTCTTTAACACTTTCCCGGGCGACAGCCCGCCAGGGCTTCTTGCGGAGGGGTTAAGTATCGACTCTGGCTGATCATAAACCCTCTCTGAAACGGAGGTAGTCAGCTATTACGAAAGAGTCAAGTATATACAGTGCTGTCGTTGAGAAAGTATTAGGATCGATGGGTCAACACTGGTGAGTAGTATGCGCGGGTTTCATTTGCTCCTGCAAAGGTCAAGAATGCGCATGTGTTTGTATACTTGGGCCTCCTTCGAGGGTTGCGTACACGTAGGTGGTACTCCATACTGTTGTTGTTGGTATTATTGTGTGTGGTGTTCGGTTATTGATGCATCATTCTGTCTGATGCGGGAACTAATGCAAGGTGCGTTTTCTGCTTTCAAAGAGGCCCTTTGGTCTTTAACACTTTCCCGGGCGACAGCGCGCCAGGGCTTCTTGCGGAGGGGTTAAGTATCGACTCTGGTTGATTATAAACCCTCTCTGAAACGGAGGTAGTCAGCTATTACGAGAAAGTCAGCTATATACAGTGCTGTCGTTGGGAAAGTATTAGGATCGATGGGCCAACACTGGTGAGTAGTATGCGCGGGTTTCATTTGCACCTGCAAAGGTCAAGAATGCGCATGTGTTTGTATACTTGGGCAGTCCATCGAGGGTTGCGTACACGTAGGTGGTACTCCATACTGTTGTTGTAGGTATTATTGTATGAGGTGTTCGGTGGTTGTTGCATCATTCTGGCTGATGCGGGAACTAATGCAAGGTGCGTTTTCTGCTTTCAAAGACGCCCTTTGGTCTTTATCACTTTCTCGGGCGGCAGCGCGCCAGGGCTTCTTGCGGAGGGGTTAAGTACCGACTCTGGCTGATCATAAACCCTCTCTGAAACGGAGGTAGTCAGCTATTACGAAAGAGTCAGGTATATACAGTGCTGTCTTTGAGAAAGTATTAGGATCGATGGGTCAACACTGGTGAGTAGTATGCGCGGGTTTCATTTGCACCTGCAAAGGTCAAGAATGCGCATGTGTTTGTATACTTGGGCAGTCCTTCGAGGGTTGCGTACACGTAGGTGGTACTCCATACTGTTGTTGTAGGTATTATTGTATGAGGTGTTCGGTTGTTGTTGCATCATTCTGGCTGATGCGGGAACTAATGCAAGGTGCGTTTTCTGCTTTCAAAGACGCCCTTTGGTCTTTATCACTTTCTCGGGCGGCAGCGCGCCAGGGCTTCTTGCGGAGGGGTTAAGTACCGACTCTGGCTGATCATAAACCCTCTCTGAAACGGAGGTAGTCAGCTATTACGAAAGAGTCAGGTATATACAGTGCTGTCTTTGAGAAAGTATTAGGATCGATGGGTCAACACTGGTGAGTAGTATGCGCGGGTTTCATTTGCACCTGCAAAGGTCAAGAATGCGCATGTGTTTGTATACTTGGGCCTGCTTCGAGGGTTGCGTACACGTAGGTGGTACTCCATACTGTTGTTGTTGGTATTATTGTTTGTGGTTTTGGGTATTGATGCATCATTCTGTCTGATGCGGGAAATAATGCAAGGTGCGTTTTCTACTTTCAAAGAGGCCCTTTGGTCTTTAACACTTTCCCGGGCGACAGCCCGCCAGGGCTTCTTGCGGAGGGGTTAAGTATCGACTCTGGCTGATCATAAACCCTCTCTGAAACGGAGGTAGTCAGCTATTACGAAAGAGTCAGGTATATACAGTGCTGTCGTTGAGAAAGTATTAGGATCGATGGGTCAACACTGGTGAGTAGTATGCGCGGGTTTCATTTGCACCTGCAAAGGTCAAGAATGCGCATGTGTTTGTATACTTGGGCCTCCTTCGAGGGTTGCGTACACGTAGGTGGTACTCCATACTGTTGTTGTTGGTATTATTGTATATGGTGTTCGGTTATTTTAGCATCATTCTTGCTGATGCGGGATTTATCGCTAGTCTTTAGACATAGATGGCATATGCTTTTCATGCAATGCGAGAATGAGCGAGTAAGACATCTCTGTTCATCCGTAAGACAGAGATATTCTCAGTACGGCCTATCTGTGGGCTAAGTATAGGTGCGCAGTTTTATGCTCGGTGTGGTGGTTGGGAGGAAAAGTTAAGCCAATGGCCAATTGCTTTACGAGCTTAAGTAGCTTTCATGCTACTTAAAAACATAATATCTTTTATCGCTTGAGTTTAGACATAGAATGCATATGTATTTCTTGCAATGCAAGAATGAGTAAGTAAGACCACTCTGTTGAATCGTGTATCAGAGATCATCTCAGTACGACCAATCTGTAGGTTAACTTTAGGTGCGCAGTTTTATGCTTGGTGTGGTGGTTGGGAGAAAAAGATAGGCCAATGGCCAATTGCTTAAGTTGGGCTGTGCTTCGAGGGTTGTTTATGCATACGTGGTACTTCATACTATTAGTGTTAGTATTATTGTGTGTGGTGTTCGATTATTGATGCATCATTCTGTCTGATGCGGGTACTAATGCGAGGTGCGTGTTCTGCTCAAGGTCAAGAATGCGAATGTGTCCATGTACCTGGGCCCGTCCTTTGAGGGTTGGGTAGACGTGTGTGGCACTCTATACTGTTGTTGTTGGTATTATTGTGTGTGGTGTTCGATTATTGATGCATCATTCTGTCTGATGCGGGAACTAATGCGAGGTGCGTGTACTGCTCAAGGTCAAGAATGCGAATGTGTCCTTATACCTGGGCCGTCTTTTGAGGGTTGCGTAGACGTATGTGGCACTCTTTGTTGTTGGTATTATTGTGTGTGGTGTTCGATTATTGATGCATCATTCTGTCTGATGCGGGAACTAATGCGAGGTGCGTGTTCTGCTCAAGGTCAAGAATGCGAATGTGTCCATGTACCTGGGCCGTCCTTTGAGGGTTGCGTAGACGTAGGTGGTACTCCATACTGTTGATGTTGGTATTATTGTGTGTGGTGTTCGATTATTGATGCATCATTCTGTCTGATGCGGGAACTAATGCGAGGTGCGTGTTCTGCTCAAGGTCAAGAATGCGAATGTGTCCATGTACCTGGGCCGTCCTTTGAGGGTTGCGTAGACGTGGGTGGTACTCCATACTGTTGTTGTTGGTATTATTGTGTGTGGTGTTCGGTTATTGATACATCATTCTGTCTGATGCGGGAACTAATGCGAGGTGCGTGTTCTGCTAGAGGTTAAGAATGCGAATGTGTCCTTGTACCTGGGCCGTCCTTTGAGGGTTGCGTAGACGTAGGTGGGACTCCATACTGTTGTTGTTGGTATTATTGTTGTGGTGTTCTGTTATTGATGCATCATTCTGTCTGATGCGGGAACTAATGCGAGGTGCGTGTTCTGCTCAAGGTCAAGAATGCGAATGTGTCCATGTACCTGGGCCGTCCTTTGAGGGTTGCGTAGACGTAGGTGGTACTCCATACTGTTGTTGTTGGTATTATTGTGTGTGGTGTTCGGTTATTGATGCATCATTCTGTCTGAAGCGGGAACTAATGCGAGGTGCGTGTTCTGCTCAAGGTCAAGAATGCGAATGTGTCCATGTACCTGGGCTGGCCTTTGAGGGTTGCGTAGACGTATGTGGTACTCCATACTGTTGTTGTTGGAATTATTGTTTACAATAATGGTATAGGTGCGCAGTTTTATGCTCGGTGTGGTGGTTGGGAGGAAAAGTTAAGCCAATGGCCAATTGCTTTATGAGCTTAAGTAGCTTTCATGCTACTTAAAAACATAATATCTTTTATCGCTAGTGTTTAGACATAGAATGCATATGTATTTCTTGCAATGCAAGAATGAGTAAGTAAGACCACTCTGTTGAATCGTGTATCAGAGATCATCTCAGTACGACCAATCTGTAGGTTAACTTTAGGTGCGCAATTTTATGCTTGGTGTGGTGGTTGGGAGGAAAAGTTAGGCCAATGACCAATTGCTTTAGTTGGGCTGTGCTTCGAGGGTTGTTTATGCATACGTGGTACTTCATACTATTAGTGTTAGTATTATTGTGTGTGGTGTTCGATTATTGATGCATCATTCTGTCTGATGCGGGTACTAATGCGAGGTGCGTGTTCTGCTCAAGGTCAAGAATGCGAATGTGTCCATGTACCTGGGCCCGTGCTTTGAGGGTTGGGTAGACGTGTGTGGCACTCTATACTGTTGTTGTTGGTATTATTGTGTGTGGTGTTCGATTAATGATGCATCATTCTGTCTGATGCGGGAACTAATGCGAGGTGCGTGTTCTGCTCAAGGTCAAAAATGCTAATGTGTCCATGTACCTGGGCCGTCCTTTGAGGGTTGCGTAGACGTATGTGGCACTCTATACTGTTGTTGTTGGTATTATTGTGTGTGGCGTTCGATTATTGATGCATCATTCTGTCTGATGCGGGAACTAATGCGAGGTGCGTGTTCTGCTCAAGGTCAAGAATAGGAATGTGTCCTTGTACCTGGGCCGTCCTTTGAGGGTTGCGTAGACGTGGGTGGTACTCCATACTGTTGTTGTTGGTATTATTGTGTGTGGTGTTCGGTTATTGATACATCATTCTGTCTGATGCGGGAACTAATGCGAGGTGCGTGTTCTGCTAGAGGTTAAGAATGCGAATGTGTCCTTGTACCTGGGCCGTCCTTTGAGGGTTGCGTAGACGTAGGTGGTACTCCATACTGTTGTTGTTGGTATTATTGTTTGTGGTTTTGGTTATTGATGCATCATTCTGTCTGATGCGGGAAATAATGCAAGGTGCGTTTTCTGCTTTCAAAGAGGCCCTTTGGTCTTTAACACTTTCCCGGGCGACAGCGCGCCAGGGCTTCTTGCGGAGGGGTTAAGTATCGACTCTGGCTGATCATAAACCCTCTCTGAAACGGAGGTAGTCAGCTATTACGAGAGAGTCAGGTATATACAGTGCTGTCGTTGGGAAAGTATTAGGATCGATGGGTCAACACTGGTGAGTAGTATGCGCGGGTTTCATTTGCTCCTGCAAAGGTCAAGAATGCGCATGTGTTTGTATACTTGGGCCTCCTTCGAGGGTTGCGTACACGTAGGTGGTTCTCCATACTGTTGTTGTTGGTATTATTGTGTGTGGTGTTCGGTTATTGATGCATCATTCTGTCTGATGCGGGAACTAATGCAAGGTGCGTTTTCTGCTTTCAAAGAGGCCCTTTGGTCTTTAACACTTTCCCGGGCGACAGCGCGCCAGGGCTTCTTGCGGAGGGGTTAAGTATCGACTCTGGTTGATTATAAACCCTCTCTGAAACGGAGGTAGTCAGCTATTACGAGAGAGTCAGGTATATACAGTGCTGTCGTTGGGAAAGTATTAGGATCGATGGGCCAACACTGGTGAGTTGTATGCGCGGGTTTCATTTGCACCTGCAAAGGTCAAGAATGCGCATGTGTTTGTATACTTGGGCCTCCTTCGAGGGTTGCGTACACGTAGGTGGTACTCCATACTGTTGTTGTTGGTATTATTGTATGTGGTGTTCGGTTATTTTAGCATCATTCCTGCTGATGCGGGATTTATCGCTAGTCTTTAGACATAGATGGCATATGCTTTTCATGCAATGCGAGAATGAGCGAGTAAGACATCTCTGTTCATCCGTAAGACAGAGATATTCTCAGTACGGCCTATCTGTGGGCTAAGTATAGGTGCGCAGTTTTATGCTCGGTGTGGTGGTTGGGAGGAAAAGTTAAGCCAATGGCCAATTGCTTTATTAGCTTAAGTAGCTTTCATGCTACTTAAAAACATAATATCTTTTATCGCTTGTGTTTAGACATAGAATGCATATGTATTTCTTGCAATGCAAGAATGAGTAAGTAAGACCACTCTGTTGAATCGTGTATCAGAGATCATCTCAGTACGACCAATCTGTAGGTTAACTATAGGTGCGCAGTTTTATGCTTGGTGTGGTGGTTGGGAGGAAAAGTTAGGCCAATGGCCAATTGCTTTAGTTGGGCTGTGCTTTGAGGGTTGTTTATGCATACGTGGTACTTCATACTATTATTGATAGTATTATTGTGTGTGGTGTTCGATTATTGATGCATCATTCTGTCTGATGCGGGTACTAATGCGAGGTGCGTGTTCTGCTCAAGGTCAAGAATGCGAATGTGTCCATGTACCTGAGCCGTCCTTTGAGGGTTGCGTAGACGTAGGTGGTACTCCATACTGTTGATGTTGGTATTATTGTGTGTGGTGTTCGATTATTGATGCATCATTCTGTCTGATGCGGGAACTAATGCGAGGTGCGTGTTCTGCTCAAGGTCAAGAATGTGAATGTGTCCATGTACCTGGGCCGTCCTTTGAGGGTTGCGTAGACGTAGGTGGTACTCTATACTGTTGTTGTTGGTATTATTGTGTGTGGTGTTCGGTTATTGATGCATCATTCTGTCTGACGCGGGAACTAATGCGAGGCGCGTATTCTGCTTGATGTTAAGAATGCGAATGTGTCCATGTATCTGGGCCGTCTTTTGAGGGTTGCGTAGCCGTATGTGGCACTCTATACTGTTGTTGTTGGTATTATTGTGTGTGGTGTTGGATTATAGATGCATCATTCTGTCTGATGCGGGAACTAATGCGAGGTGCGTGTTTTGCTCAAGGTCAAGAATGCGAATGTGTCCATGTACCTGGGCCGTCCTTTGAGGGTTGCGTAGACGTATGTGGCACTCTATACTGTTGTTGTTGGTATTATTGTGTGTGGTGTTCGATTATTGATGCATCATTCTGTCTGATGCGGGAACTAATGCGAGGTGCGTGTTCTGCTCAAGGTCAAAAATGCTAATGTGTCCATGTACCTGGGCCGTCCTTTGAGGGTTGCGTAGACGTATGTGGCACTCTATACTGTTGTTGTTGGTATTATTGTGTGTGGTGTTCGATTATTGATGCATCATTCTGTCTGATGCGGGAACTAATGCGAGGTGCGTGTTCTGCTCAAGGTCTAGAATAGGAATGTGTCCATGTACCTGGGCCGTCCTTTGAGGGTTGCGTAGACGTATGTGGTATTCCATACAGTTGTTGTTGGTATTATTGTGGAAATAATGCAAGGTGCGTTTTCTGCTTTCAAAGAGGCCCTTTGGTCTTTAACACTTTCCCGGGCGACAGCGCGCCAGGGCTTCTTGCGGAGGGGTTAAGTATCGACTCTGGCTGATCATAAACCCTCTCTGAAACGGAGGTAGTCAGCTATTACGTGAGAGTCAGGTATATACAGTGCTGTCGTTAAGAAAGTATTAGGATCGATGAGTCAACACTGGTGAGTAGTATGCGCGGGTTTCATTTGCTCCTGCAAAGGTCAAGAATGCGCATGTGTTTGTATACTTGGGCCTCCTTCGAGGGTTGCGTACACGTAGGTGGTACTCCATACTGTTGTTGTTGGTATTATTGTTTGTGGTTTTGGGTATTGATGCATCATTCTGTCTGATGCGGGAAATAATGCAAGGTGCGTTTTCTACTTTCAAAGAGGCCCTTTGGTCTTTAACACTTTCCCGGGCGACAGCGCGCCAGGGCTTCTTGCGGAGGGGTTAAGTATCGACTCTGGCTGATCATAAACCCTCTCTGAAACGGAGGTAGTCAGCTATTACGAAAGAGTCAGGTATATACAGTGCTGTCATTGAGAAAGTATAAGGATCGATGGGTCAACACAGGTGAGTAGTATGCGCGGGTTTCATTTGCACCTGCAAAGGTCAAGAATGCGCATGTGTTTGTATACTTGGGCAGTCCATCGAGGGTTGCGTACACGTAGGTGGTACTCCATACTGTTGTTGTAGGTATTATTGTATGAGGTGTTCGGTTGTTGTTGCATCATTCTGGCTGATGCGGGAACTAATGCAAGGTGCGTTTTCTGCTTTCAAAGACGCCCTTTGGTCTTTATCACTTTCTCGGGCGGCAGCGCGCCAGGGCTTCTTGCGGAGGGGTTAAGTACCGACTCTGGCTGATCATAAACCCTCTCTGAAACGGAGGTAGTCAGCTATTGCGAAAGAGTCAGGTATATACAGTGCTGTCTTTGAGAAAGTATTAGGATCGATGGGTCAACACTGGTGAGTAGTATGCGCGGGTTTCATTTGCACCTGCAAAGGTCAAGAATGCGCATGTGTTTGTATACTTGGGCCTGCTTCGAGGGTTGCGTACACGTAGGTGGTACTCCATACTGTTGTTGTTGGTATTATTGTTTGTGGTTTTGGGTATTGATGCATCATTCTGTCTGATGGGGGAAATAATGCAAGGTGCGTTTTCTACTTTCAAAGAGGCCCTTTGGTCTTTAACACTTTCCCGGGCGACAGCCCGCCAGGGCTTCTTGCGGAGGGGTTAAGTATCGACTCTGGCTGATCATAAACCCTCTCTGAAACGGAGGTAGTCAGCTATTACGAAAGAGTCAAGTATATACAGTGCTGTCGTTGAGAAAGTATTAGGATCGATGGGTCAACACTGGTGAGTAGTATGCGCGGGTTTCATTTGCTCCTGCAAAGGTCAAGAATGCGCATGTGTTTGTATACTTGGGCCTCCTTCGAGGGTTGCGTACACGTAGGTGGTACTCCATACTGTTGTTGTTGGTATTATTGTGTGTGGTGTTCGGTTATTGATGCATCATTCTGTCTGATGCGGGAACTAATGCAAGGTGCGTTTTCTGCTTTCAAAGAGGCCCTTTGGTCTTTAACACTTTCCCGGGCGACAGCGCGCCAGGGCTTCTTGCGGAGGGGTTAAGTATCGACTCTGGTTGATTATAAACCCTCTCTGAAACGGAGGTAGTCAGCTATTACGAGAAAGTCAGGTATATACAGTGCTGTCGTTGGGAAAGTATTAGGATCGATGGGCCAACACTGGTGAGTAGTATGCGCGGGTTTCATTTGCACCTGCAAAGGTCAAGAATGCGCATGTGTTTGTATACTTGGGCAGTCCATCGAGGGTTGCGTACACGTAGGTGGTACTCCATACTGTTGTTGTAGGTATTATTGTATGAGGTGTTCGGTGGTTGTTGCATCATTCTGGCTGATGCGGGAACTAATGCAAGGTGCGTTTTCTGCTTTCAAAGACGCCCTTTGGTCTTTATCACTTTCTCGGGCGGCAGCGCGCCAGGGCTTCTTGCGGAGGGGTTAAGTACCGACTCTGGCTGATCATAAACCCTCTCTGAAACGGAGGTAGTCAGCTATTACGAAAGAGTCAGGTATATACAGTGCTGTCTTTGAGAAAGTATTAGGATCGATGGGTCAACACTGGTGAGTAGTATGCGCGGGTTTCATTTGCACCTGCAAAGGTCAAGAATGCGCATGTGTTTGTATACTTGGGCAGTCCTTCGAGGGTTGCGTACACGTAGGTGGTACTCCATACTGTTGTTGTAGGTATTATTGTATGAGGTGTTCGGTTGTTGTTGCATCATTCTGGCTGATGCGGGAACTAATGCAAGGTGCGTTTTCTGCTTTCAAAGACGCCCTTTGGTCTTTATCACTTTCTCGGGCGGCAGCGCGCCAGGGCTTCTTGCGGAGGGGTTAAGTACCGACTCTGGCTGATCATAAACCCTCTCTGAAACGGAGGTAGTCAGCTATTACGAAAGAGTCAGGTATATACAGTGCTGTCTTTGAGAAAGTATTAGGATCGATGGGTCAACACTGGTGAGTAGTATGCGCGGGTTTCATTTGCACCTGCAAAGGTCAAGAATGCGCATGTGTTTGTATACTTGGGCCTGCTTCGAGGGTTGCGTACACGTAGGTGGTACTCCATACTGTTGTTGTTGGTATTATTGTTTGTGGTTTTGGGTATTGATGCATCATTCTGTCTGATGCGGGAAATAATGCAAGGTGCGTTTTCTACTTTCAAAGAGGCCCTTTGGTCTTTAACACTTTCCCGGGCGACAGCCCGCCAGGGCTTCTTGCGGAGGGGTTAAGTATCGACTCTGGCTGATCATAAACCCTCTCTGAAACGGAGGTAGTCAGCTATTACGAAAGAGTCAGGTATATACAGTGCTGTCGTTGAGAAAGTATTAGGATCGATGGGTCAACACTGGTGAGTAGTATGCGCGGGTTTCATTTGCACCTGCAAAGGTCAAGAATGCGCATGTGTTTGTATACTTGGGCCTCCTTCGAGGGTTGCGTACACGTAGGTGGTACTCCATACTGTTGTTGTTGGTATTATTGTATATGGTGTTCGGTTATTTTAGCATCATTCTTGCTGATGCGGGATTTATCGCTAGTCTTTAGACATAGATGGCATATGCTTTTCATGCAATGCGAGAATGAGCGAGTAAGACATCTCTGTTCATCCGTAAGACAGAGATATTCTCAGTACGGCCTATCTGTGGGCTAAGTATAGGTGCGCAGTTTTATGCTCGGTGTGGTGGTTGGGAGGAAAAGTTAAGCCAATGGCCAATTGCTTTACGAGCTTAAGTAGCTTTCATGCTACTTAAAAACATAATATCTTTTATCGCTTGAGTTTAGACATAGAATGCATATGTATTTCTTGCAATGCAAGAATGAGTAAGTAAGACCACTCTGTTGAATCGTGTATCAGAGATCATCTCAGTACGACCAATCTGTAGGTTAACTTTAGGTGCGCAGTTTTATGCTTGGTGTGGTGGTTGGGAGAAAAAGATAGGCCAATGGCCAATTGCTTAAGTTGGGCTGTGCTTCGAGGGTTGTTTATGCATACGTGGTACTTCATACTATTAGTGTTAGTATTATTGTGTGTGGTGTTCGATTATTGATGCATCATTCTGTCTGATGCGGGTACTAATGCGAGGTGCGTGTTCTGCTCAAGGTCAAGAATGCGAATGTGTCCATGTACCTGGGCCCGTCCTTTGAGGGTTGGGTAGACGTGTGTGGCACTCTATACTGTTGTTGTTGGTATTATTGTGTGTGGTGTTCGATTATTGATGCATCATTCTGTCTGATGCGGGAACTAATGCGAGGTGCGTGTACTGCTCAAGGTCAAGAATGCGAATGTGTCCTTATACCTGGGCCGTCTTTTGAGGGTTGCGTAGACGTATGTGGCACTCTTTGTTGTTGGTATTATTGTGTGTGGTGTTCGATTATTGATGCATCATTCTGTCTGATGCGGGAACTAATGCGAGGTGCGTGTTCTGCTCAAGGTCAAGAATGCGAATGTGTCCATGTACCTGGGCCGTCCTTTGAGGGTTGCGTAGACGTAGGTGGTACTCCATACTGTTGATGTTGGTATTATTGTGTGTGGTGTTCGATTATTGATGCATCATTCTGTCTGATGCGGGAACTAATGCGAGGTGCGTGTTCTGCTCAAGGTCAAGAATGCGAATGTGTCCATGTACCTGGGCCGTCCTTTGAGGGTTGCGTAGACGTGGGTGGTACTCCATACTGTTGTTGTTGGTATTATTGTGTGTGGTGTTCGGTTATTGATACATCATTCTGTCTGATGCGGGAACTAATGCGAGGTGCGTGTTCTGCTAGAGGTTAAGAATGCGAATGTGTCCTTGTACCTGGGCCGTCCTTTGAGGGTTGCGTAGACGTAGGTGGGACTCCATACTGTTGTTGTTGGTATTATTGTTGTGGTGTTCTGTTATTGATGCATCATTCTGTCTGATGCGGGAACTAATGCGAGGTGCGTGTTCTGCTCAAGGTCAAGAATGCGAATGTGTCCATGTACCTGGGCCGTCCTTTGAGGGTTGCGTAGACGTAGGTGGTACTCCATACTGTTGTTGTTGGTATTATTGTGTGTGGTGTTCGGTTATTGATGCATCATTCTGTCTGAAGCGGGAACTAATGCGAGGTGCGTGTTCTGCTCAAGGTCAAGAATGCGAATGTGTCCATGTACCTGGGCTGGCCTTTGAGGGTTGCGTAGACGTATGTGGTACTCCATACTGTTGTTGTTGGAATTATTGTTTACAATAATGGTATAGGTGCGCAGTTTTATGCTCGGTGTGGTGGTTGGGAGGAAAAGTTAAGCCAATGGCCAATTGCTTTATGAGCTTAAGTAGCTTTCATGCTACTTAAAAACATAATATCTTTTATCGCTAGTGTTTAGACATAGAATGCATATGTATTTCTTGCAATGCAAGAATGAGTAAGTAAGACCACTCTGTTGAATCGTGTATCAGAGATCATCTCAGTACGACCAATCTGTAGGTTAACTTTAGGTGCGCAATTTTATGCTTGGTGTGGTGGTTGGGAGGAAAAGTTAGGCCAATGACCAATTGCTTTAGTTGGGCTGTGCTTCGAGGGTTGTTTATGCATACGTGGTACTTCATACTATTAGTGTTAGTATTATTGTGTGTGGTGTTCGATTATTGATGCATCATTCTGTCTGATGCGGGTACTAATGCGAGGTGCGTGTTCTGCTCAAGGTCAAGAATGCGAATGTGTCCATGTACCTGGGCCCGTGCTTTGAGGGTTGGGTAGACGTGTGTGGCACTCTATACTGTTGTTGTTGGTATTATTGTGTGTGGTGTTCGATTAATGATGCATCATTCTGTCTGATGCGGGAACTAATGCGAGGTGCGTGTTCTGCTCAAGGTCAAAAATGCTAATGTGTCCATGTACCTGGGCCGTCCTTTGAGGGTTGCGTAGACGTATGTGGCACTCTATACTGTTGTTGTTGGTATTATTGTGTGTGGCGTTCGATTATTGATGCATCATTCTGTCTGATGCGGGAACTAATGCGAGGTGCGTGTTCTGCTCAAGGTCAAGAATAGGAATGTGTCCTTGTACCTGGGCCGTCCTTTGAGGGTTGCGTAGACGTGGGTGGTACTCCATACTGTTGTTGTTGGTATTATTGTGTGTGGTGTTCGGTTATTGATACATCATTCTGTCTGATGCGGGAACTAATGCGAGGTGCGTGTTCTGCTAGAGGTTAAGAATGCGAATGTGTCCTTGTACCTGGGCCGTCCTTTGAGGGTTGCGTAGACGTAGGTGGTACTCCATACTGTTGTTGTTGGTATTATTGTTTGTGGTTTTGGTTATTGATGCATCATTCTGTCTGATGCGGGAAATAATGCAAGGTGCGTTTTCTGCTTTCAAAGAGGCCCTTTGGTCTTTAACACTTTCCCGGGCGACAGCGCGCCAGGGCTTCTTGCGGAGGGGTTAAGTATCGACTCTGGCTGATCATAAACCCTCTCTGAAACGGAGGTAGTCAGCTATTACGAGAGAGTCAGGTATATACAGTGCTGTCGTTGGGAAAGTATTAGGATCGATGGGTCAACACTGGTGAGTAGTATGCGCGGGTTTCATTTGCTCCTGCAAAGGTCAAGAATGCGCATGTGTTTGTATACTTGGGCCTCCTTCGAGGGTTGCGTACACGTAGGTGGTTCTCCATACTGTTGTTGTTGGTATTATTGTGTGTGGTGTTCGGTTATTGATGCATCATTCTGTCTGATGCGGGAACTAATGCAAGGTGCGTTTTCTGCTTTCAAAGAGGCCCTTTGGTCTTTAACACTTTCCCGGGCGACAGCGCGCCAGGGCTTCTTGCGGAGGGGTTAAGTATCGACTCTGGTTGATTATAAACCCTCTCTGAAACGGAGGTAGTCAGCTATTACGAGAGAGTCAGGTATATACAGTGCTGTCGTTGGGAAAGTATTAGGATCGATGGGCCAACACTGGTGAGTTGTATGCGCGGGTTTCATTTGCACCTGCAAAGGTCAAGAATGCGCATGTGTTTGTATACTTGGGCCTCCTTCGAGGGTTGCGTACACGTAGGTGGTACTCCATACTGTTGTTGTTGGTATTATTGTATGTGGTGTTCGGTTATTTTAGCATCATTCCTGCTGATGCGGGATTTATCGCTAGTCTTTAGACATAGATGGCATATGCTTTTCATGCAATGCGAGAATGAGCGAGTAAGACATCTCTGTTCATCCGTAAGACAGAGATATTCTCAGTACGGCCTATCTGTGGGCTAAGTATAGGTGCGCAGTTTTATGCTCGGTGTGGTGGTTGGGAGGAAAAGTTAAGCCAATGGCCAATTGCTTTATTAGCTTAAGTAGCTTTCATGCTACTTAAAAACATAATATCTTTTATCGCTTGTGTTTAGACATAGAATGCATATGTATTTCTTGCAATGCAAGAATGAGTAAGTAAGACCACTCTGTTGAATCGTGTATCAGAGATCATCTCAGTACGACCAATCTGTAGGTTAACTATAGGTGCGCAGTTTTATGCTTGGTGTGGTGGTTGGGAGGAAAAGTTAGGCCAATGGCCAATTGCTTTAGTTGGGCTGTGCTTTGAGGGTTGTTTATGCATACGTGGTACTTCATACTATTATTGATAGTATTATTGTGTGTGGTGTTCGATTATTGATGCATCATTCTGTCTGATGCGGGTACTAATGCGAGGTGCGTGTTCTGCTCAAGGTCAAGAATGCGAATGTGTCCATGTACCTGAGCCGTCCTTTGAGGGTTGCGTAGACGTAGGTGGTACTCCATACTGTTGATGTTGGTATTATTGTGTGTGGTGTTCGATTATTGATGCATCATTCTGTCTGATGCGGGAACTAATGCGAGGTGCGTGTTCTGCTCAAGGTCAAGAATGTGAATGTGTCCATGTACCTGGGCCGTCCTTTGAGGGTTGCGTAGACGTAGGTGGTACTCTATACTGTTGTTGTTGGTATTATTGTGTGTGGTGTTCGGTTATTGATGCATCATTCTGTCTGACGCGGGAACTAATGCGAGGCGCGTATTCTGCTTGATGTTAAGAATGCGAATGTGTCCATGTATCTGGGCCGTCTTTTGAGGGTTGCGTAGCCGTATGTGGCACTCTATACTGTTGTTGTTGGTATTATTGTGTGTGGTGTTGGATTATAGATGCATCATTCTGTCTGATGCGGGAACTAATGCGAGGTGCGTGTTTTGCTCAAGGTCAAGAATGCGAATGTGTCCATGTACCTGGGCCGTCCTTTGAGGGTTGCGTAGACGTATGTGGCACTCTATACTGTTGTTGTTGGTATTATTGTGTGTGGTGTTCGATTATTGATGCATCATTCTGTCTGATGCGGGAACTAATGCGAGGTGCGTGTTCTGCTCAAGGTCAAAAATGCTAATGTGTCCATGTACCTGGGCCGTCCTTTGAGGGTTGCGTAGACGTATGTGGCACTCTATACTGTTGTTGTTGGTATTATTGTGTGTGGTGTTCGATTATTGATGCATCATTCTGTCTGATGCGGGAACTAATGCGAGGTGCGTGTTCTGCTCAAGGTCTAGAATAGGAATGTGTCCATGTACCTGGGCCGTCCTTTGAGGGTTGCGTAGACGTATGTGGTATTCCATACTGTTGTTGTTGGTATTATTGTTTGTGGTTTTGGTTATTGATGCATCATTCTGTCTGATGCGGGAAATAATGCAAGGTGCGTTTTCTGCTTTCAAAGAGGCCCTTTGGTCTTTAACACTTTCCCGGGCGACAGCGCGCCAGGGCTTCTTGCGGAGGGGTTAAGTATCGACTCTGGCTGATCATAAACCCTCTCTGAAACGGAGGTAGTCAGCTATTACGAGAGAGTCAGGTATTACAGTGCTGTCGTTGGGAAAGTATTAGGATCGATGAGTCAACACTGGTGAGTAGTATGCGCGGGTTTCATTTGCTCCTGCAAAGGTCAAGAATGCGCATGTGTTTGTATACTTGGGCCTCCTTCGAGGGTTGCGTACACGTAGGTGGTACTCCATACTGTTGTTGTTGGTATTATTGTTTGTGGTTTTGGGTATTGATGCATCATTCTGTCTGATGCGGGAAATAATGCAAGGTGCGTTTTCTACTTTCAAAGAGGCCCTTTGGTCTTTAACACTTTCCCGGGCGTTAGCGCGCCAGGGCTTCTTGCGGAGGGGTTAAGTATCGACTCTGGCTGATCATAAACCCTCTCTGAAACGGAGGTAGTCAGCTATTACGAGAGAGTCAGGTATTACAGTGCTGTCGTTGGGAAAGTATTAGGATCGATGAGTCAACACTGGTGAGTAGTATGCGCGGGTTTCATTTGCTCCTGCAAAGGTCAAGAATGCGCATGTGTTTGTATACTTGGGCAGTCCTTCGAGGGTTGCGTACACGTAGGTGGTACTCCATACTGTTGTTGTAGGTATTATTGTATGAGGTGTTCGGTTGTTGTTGCATCATTCTGGCTGATGCGGGAACTAATGCAAGGTGCGTTTTCTGCTTTCAAAGACGCCCTTTGGTCTTTATCACTTTCTCGGGCGGCAGCGCGCCAGGGCTTCTTGCGGAGGGGTTAAGTACCGACTCTGGCTGATCATAAACCCTCTCTGAAACGGAGGTAGTCAGCTATTACGAAAGAGTCAGGTATATACAGTGCTGTCTTTGAGAAAGTATTAGGATCGATGGGTCAACACTGGTGAGTAGTATGCGCGGGTTTCATTTGCACCTGCAAAGGTCAAGAATGCGCATGTGTTTGTATACTTGGGCCTGCTTCGAGGGTTGCGTACACGTAGGTGGTACTCCATACTGTTGTTGTTGGTATTATTGTTTGTGGTTTTGGGTATTGATGCATCATTCTGTCTGATGCGGGAAATAATGCAAGGTGCGTTTTCTACTTTCAAAGAGGCCCTTTGGTCTTTAACACTTTCCCGGGCGACAGCCCGCCAGGGCTTCTTGCGGAGGGGTTAAGTATCGACTCTGGCTGATCATAAACCCTCTCTGAAACGGAGGTAGTCAGCTATTACGAAAGAGTCAGGTATATACAGTGCTGTCGTTGAGAAAGTATTAGGATCGATGGGTCAACACTGGTGAGTAGTATGCGCGGGTTTCATTTGCACCTGCAAAGGTCAAGAATGCGCATGTGTTTGTATACTTGGGCCGTCTTTCGAGGGTTGCGTACACGTAGGTGGTATTCCATACTGTTGTTGTTGGTATTATTGTGTGTGGTGTTCGGTTATTGATGCATCATTGTGGCTGATGCGGGAAGTAATGCAAGGTGCGTTTTTTGCTTTTAAAGAGGCTCTTTGATCTTTAAAGCCGGCCATACACGTTGCGGTATACCGGAGAGGTAAACCTGTGCAGGTGACCTGTACAGGCAAACCGGAGCGTGTGTATGGACAAGTTTCGGTATACCTGCACAGGCATACTGACCTGTACAGGCGACCGGAGAAGAATTAAAATTCGATTCTTTCTGCCTGCAGGCGAGTGCAAACCGGAGCGTGTGTGGGAATCGGCAGGTTTCAGTTGAGGTTTCAATTTTGTTTAGTTGTATCCTGTAAGTGATTCGAAGTGTTTTGCTACTGATTTTCGTTAAATTTTTCGTCAGTTGAAACAAAATGTCATTAACAAAGAAGCGTAATCAGGTTATTGAAGATTTCATTGATATATATAAGTCAGAACCTTGCCTATGGCGTGTCAAGAGCAAGGAATATCATGATCGCTCGAAGAGGGACGCTGCGTATGATAAATTGCTGAGAAAATTAAAAGAGGTGGAGCCTGATGCTACTAAGGATTCTACTGTAAAAAAAATCAATAACCTAAGAAGCAATGTGCGTAAAGAAAAAAAGAAAATTGAAGCGTCAGTGAAATCTGGAACATCTCCAGATGACATTTACAAACCTTCACTCTGGTACTATGATTTGTTTGAGTTTCTTGGGGACCAAGATACACCAAGGGTATCAACTTCAAATCTAGACGACATGGAAGGGAATGAGGATGAAGAGGTAAAAAATCCAAAACTTTTCATATTACATATTTATAAATATTTACATTGGTTTTGAAATTGTATGGTTATCTAGATAATGAAATAACTGAACTAAAATACTTTACAAAAATAGATATAATGTTACTGTTAATTTTTTTGGCCTGTTTCTAAAAACCCTTTCATTTTGCCATGGCACTAGACCGTCATTCATAAAGTATTCCATGAATTTCTCTCTGACATGTTTAGCTCTATGAGGTATCGCCCCCTGGTTTCGACGTTCAAGTGCGATCATATTCGATTGCGAAGTATCGCAGCCTGAGGAAATAATATTCCCATTTTCAGTATTTTCCTGATACAAACACTTTGAAGGTGCATAAGAACTAGATTGTCGTTCAATCAAATAGTTATGCAAGGCGCACGTGGCCCTCACTACTTTGACTATGTTTTGTGGTTCTAAATTGATTTGTGTGTGGAAAATACGAAATCGTGAAGCAAGTATTCCGAATGCATTTTCCACAATTTGTCTTGCTCGGGATAATCTGTAATTAAATATCTCTTTGCTACATGAATCTAATTGAGCTTGTCTAAATGGTTTTAAGATGTCCGTTCTAAGGGGAAATGCATCGTCAGCAACAAATACATAAGGAACATTTCTGAATGTTGCATTGAAGTCGTCAGGCTGTGGAATGTTTAATTCATTATCCTCCAGTTTTGTAAAAAAATTAGTATTCTGAAGAACACCTCCATCTGAAATGCGTCCATTGGTCCCAAAGTCTGCTAAAATGAATCGATACTTTGCATCCACTATTGCTAAAAGGACCATGCTATGTCTCCCTTTGTAATTGTAATAATAAGAACCAGAGTGTCCTGGGGGGACTATGTCTATGTGCTTCCCATCCATAGCACCAATGCAGTGTGGAAAATTCCATCGCTCCTCAAAAGAATTTGCAATTTCTTTCCATTTGATAGTAGAATCAGGAAACTGTAACACACAGCAATTAAAGAATAATTAATTCTTTTTCACTATATCATATACATGATTTTCAGGAAAACGTTGAAGAGAGTGAACAGTCACTGTCCGAGGCTCAGGGGAATGCAATTGCAACGAACAATGATGAGGAACGTTCTAAACCAAGGGCGGCAGCCGAGCCTCGAACACTTTACTCCAGACCCAACTTAATTAAGAGAAAAAAACAAGATGACTTGACCACAGATGTGTTGATGTCAGTGCGAGATCATTTTAAAACACCTCCACCACAAGAAGACCGCTATGATCTCCTGGGGAAAACTGTGGCTCTCAAGGTGAGAGGTTTGGAAAAACGTCAGCGCGTGATTGCTGAAAAAATGATCAATGACATACTTTTCGAAGCAGAAATGGGTACCCTTGCCCCACCGCCACGTCAGCGTACTGTTGAATATATAGAAAATATGTCAAGTGATCATTCATATCCTTCAGGAAGTCCTAGCCCCAACTCATATACATCAGGCAGGAGTCCCCAGTATGTGGAAACCCATTTCGTGCCGTCTGTTCAAAATAGTACTACTATTGGACCAATTGGAAATAACCCACAGCACTCACCATGTTCCATCGGATCTACTTCTTCTTACTTCTCGCAATACCAAGCATGATTTTTGAATTATATTATAATGGATATATAACAAATATTTTATATTGTAATTAATATCGTTCGAATGTTTCTTAAAAGATGTAATAGTTGAAATGTAATTATTTTATTATACATACCTGCAGATATGGTCGTAGAACTTCGTATATGGCATTGCAAGTCTCAGGAATAATTTTCCCAAGTGCTTGAGGGGATATTAGAGTTGAAAATTTGAGGCATTCGTATGACCGTCCTGTTGCAAGAAATCTCAGGGTAGCTGTGAGCCTTTCATGCGGAGAAATTGCTTTTCTCATAACTGTATTTTTCTTCTCTATAATAGGAGACACTAGTGAAAGCAATTCTCGGTACACTGTTTCGTTCATGCGTAAGTAATTAAGGTAATCCACGGGTTCTACTGTTAATTCTTGCAATAAATTAATATGCGTGTACTGGTTTCTATTTAGCAACCATTTTTTGCACCACTTTTTGCGTTTTTTCTTTTGATTTTGCTTGGCCGTTGAAGTAGCAAGCAGGAAACCGAGGACCGCAATTGCGTCTTTTGTAGATGTTGACGCCATTCTTGTCTTTGCCAACTGAGACCTGAACTGAAATCCTAGTACGGTTAACCCTACTGTGTGTGTGCAAGGCACCTGTGCAGGTATACCTGCAGGTAAACCGACAGGTTTACCTCTCCGGTATACCGCAACGTGTATGGCCGGCTTAACACTTTTCCGGGCAGCAGCGCGCCAGGGCTTCTTGCGGAGGGGTTAAGTACCGACTCTGGCTGATCATAAACCCTCTCTGAAACGGAGGTAGTCAGCTATTACGAAAGGGTCAGGTATATACAGTGTTGTCGTTGGGAAAGTATTAGGATCGATGGGTCAACACTGGTGAGTAGTATGCGCGGGTTTCATTAGCACCTGCAAAGGTCAAGAATGCGCATGTGTTTGTATACTTGGGCCGTCCTTCGAGGGTTGCGTACACGTAGGTGGTACTCCATACTGTTGTTGTAGGTATTATTGTATGAGGTGTTCGGTTATTGTTGCATCATTCTGGCTGATGCGGGAACTAATGCAAGGTGCGTTTTCTGCTTTCAAAGAGGCCCTTTGGTCTTTAACACTTTCCCCGGCGGCAGCGCCCCAGGGCTTCTTGCGGAGGGGTTAAGTACCGACTCTGGCTGATCATAAAACCTCTCTGAAACGGAGGTAGTCAGCTATTACGAAATAGTCAGGTATACAGGGTGTTAATACTAAGTTGTTACACCCGAAAATGGCAGTTAGAACTCATTGAAACAAACAACTTTTCTTAGTTAAGTCTCTCCAATTTTTGAATTGGAGCCTAAGTTCATAGTTATTGGCGTTCTTTTGTTTTTCGAAAAAGCTTCGTTACTCCCTAATTTTAAGAAATATTTAAAATATACAAAAACGTTCAGCATGCCCTATCGGTTCTCTAAAACATTTGTATTTAAGATTATTTTCTATTTTATCAAATACCAAAATGGCGATCGAACAAAAATTTCAAAACAAGATATTATGAAAATCACTCTATTAATTTTTTTAAATAAAACATTTCTGAAATGCTTAAGATATATTATAACATTTGTTTAGTAAAAAAAAATAAATTCGGTCATAAATATCCAATTATATGACCAAATATGCAATTATTGATAAAATATGCATTGAATACATAAAATATGCATCATATGCAAAATAAAATTGGTTAATTCGTTTTGTTTCTTTATGATTCGTGTAGATCTATTGAAATTTCAGTAGTCATATCATTAATTCAGGACATGCATTTTGCATATAGCCCGTGCTTTAGTTATCATATAGATAATATAGAAAGATGAAATTGTAAAATTTTATCAATATTAATAATGTTTGCTTTTCAATTATAAAGACTATTTCACTTATCTTATTTACATATGAAACTTCACACTGACGATTTTTTAATGCTCCTGAATTTCCATGTCTTTGTATGCTATTCGAATTTCTTTGATTCTTCTAATATACCTTTATGCATGACTTCTTTATAAAACTAATTCATAAAATTATGAACTATAGTCATAATTTGAGAATTTTTTACTAAAAATTAATTTTTGTATTCACATGTCACATACTGGACCTCCTTTAATATTCACATTTTCTGAAATCTACATGAAATGATTTAAATTTTTTCAGAGTTATTTGCATTAAAAGACTCTCATGATTGAAATTATCTTTAAAAATGTAATCAAATTCAGCGCATACCATATAAAAAATGAAGTAAAATTATATAAATTTTATTGGGTGCTGCAAATTTGTGACTTAAAGTTTTCAAAACCCTTCAACAAAACAACCTAACTTTCAAAATTCAGCAGATAAAACAATCTTCGTGTAATTCATTGATATTCAATGATATTTTTGGGTATTTCTGAATATGTTCTAGTGTTTTTTTCTGGAATATTCTGTATATTTTAATCGTTTTGACTTTCTGATGTTTCAGATGAGATTCATTTATGTAATCATATAGATATTACAGAATGATGAAATTGTAAAAATTTGTCCCGATTAATAAATAATCAACGGGTGAGGTCAGCACTGTCAGGTAATGTAAATTCAATCTTTAGTTTACATGGACTAGTTTTGACCAGGGATTCGTCATCAGCATCCAAATCTGTATTCAATACACCAAGAAAATTATAATGTCAATTAGTATAGGTACATTTCTTATAAAATAAATAATAGAAAACATGCATATTCTATTTACAGTTATAAGGTAGAAGCTACAGATCTGGGAATGTTTCCGGTTGACATGCCAGTAGAGTGATGAGTAGAGACAGGATGTTCAGGCAAAATGCCTAAAATGCCTAAAAATGCCTATTTTAACAATATTCATGCATAAATGCGTCTTTTACTAATAAGCGCCTATTTTGTCTTATTTTTCTGTTTTCAAGAAATATAGCTTACCTACTCCCTGTTTCTAGAATTTTCACATAAGTTATTGTAGCTATTATAATTGTATTTTAAATAGGCAATAAAAACCCTTGCAAGATTTAAACACTCATTGTTTTATAGCGCGATGGCAAAATCCGCCAAAATGTTACATGGCTCTTTAATCCGACCGGCAAATTGCGCCGAGTACTTGAGTACTTGAGTACAAAATGCTTTTGGAAAACAAATCAATAGAAAACGAATTATCTTTTATTTTTCTCTATTATCTTCATATTAACGTACCTCAGGCCCTGTTTCTTGATAAGAATATTACTTATTATAATTTCATCATTCTGTATTCTAGAAGGTATAAGAATAAATTTTAATGTAATATAAATCAAAACAGATGATTTCCGAGCAGAATAACTTGTATGACGTTAGGTGTAGTGAATTTTGGTGTATATTTGGTATCAAGTTGGCCCATTTGAGCTTCGTTTTACATTTTTATGTAAGTGAAATATAGTAGAAAGAAAATCAATTATAAAGATAATTCATTAATGCTCAATAACTTTTTTCATATTTCTGAAGTTGTAAATTTCTAAAACTCTCCAAATACACAAACACACTCATAATAAATCCACAAAATTGTAAGATGCACGTCACATACAATTAAACAAACTTCTGTAAAACTCAATAAAATCCATGTCCAAATGATATTTTTTGTGTTTAATAAAGCTTTTCGGAGTATTTTTCCTGAAATATTTCTACAATTTTAATCGATTCCAATTTTCGACCAAAATTGTTGGTCTTTCAAAATTCAAAACTTTCAAAATTCAACAGATAAAACAATCTTCGTTTAATACATTGTTGTTCAATGATATTTTTGGGTATTTCTGAATATGTTTTAGTGTTTTTTTCTGGTATACTTTATACATTTTAATCGTTTGGACTTTCTGATGTTTCAGACAAGATTCATTTATTGAATCATTTTAATATTCAGAGAATGTTGAAATTGTAGAAATGTGGCACCATTCATAATATTTACTATCAAATATAAAGACAATTTAATATTGTTCATCGACTTTTTGTAGACTAGATGTTGTAGACTTGAAGTTTTTGTGATATTTTGTCATTATTGTATTTTGAATATATGTAAATATAAGCACAAACATTTTTTTTAATTTGTGGGCTGAGCCCTTAACATTTTTTCCACACAAAATTTTTTCGCCCAGTCGGCCCTGACATAGAATTGAAGAGTTTTGCACGTTATTTACTCACTGAATTAACATCCAATAACGAATTGCTTTTTGTTATAGTTTCATCCATTTTGGATACCAGTTATTATTATATTTGTTATTGTTTTCTTTCTTCTTTATTGGAGTACTTACTGGTAGTATTTAAATATAAAGATGTTTTGTTGTTTTCATTATTTCTTTTGCACCTTACTGGACTAGTTTCGGCTATTGTGAGCCATCTTCAGAGGTATTATTTTTTTAAATACAATATACAGGGTGTCCAAAATAGAGTTGGATTGCATGGTTATCTTTCTTATTCTTAAAGCTAGAGCTATAGTTAAATAGGCAATATCGTGCAGTTTTATATGCTGGATCAGATTATGATGAAAAGTTTTCAAAAGTCGGAGCAGTTTAGAAGTTATTCTAAAAAAACTAAAACTCACGATTTTTTAAAAACTCCGATATACTCATAATTATTAAAGATGCGGAAAAAAGTTTAAAATGAAAGTTGGATGGTTCAATCGCACAAACTTGAAAATAAAGTCAAAACAATAGTCAAGATGGCGGTTTCCGAGATATTAATACCGACTTTCTTATTTTAAATGGCCGCCATATTTGATTTTTATACGTCGAAAACGACTTTCTTTTCCTCTTTTTAACGATCTAAAACAACTTATGTCAAAATGAAAAATATGGGAAATATTAATTATTCTGCTTTTTATTTTATTTTTTGAATTATTTTTAAATGAAATGTAAAAAATTTAAAAAAACATAATACAGCTAAGTAGTAAAATAACAAAAATTATAAAAAGTGCTCAAAATTCTGACAGTTATTGGCCAAAAACAATTGACAACGTTAAATGATCGCTAATCCGAACATTTAAAATTCGAATAGAAAATCAAGTTAACGTGTCTAAATCTAGAGGATCAACAATTTTAAAAAAGCACAAGTTTTGCCCTTATAAATTGCATATTTCTCAAACTTTACAAGCAGATGATAACATTCGTAGATTAACATTTTGCAGAAGGTTAATCAACAGAATTAGGTAAAATGGTGATTTTATAAATACAATTTTTTTGATAGATGCATCCTACTTTTCTAATTCTCGATTATTTAATTATTATAACGAACACTATTTTGCTCAGGACAATCTACACCTAGTAATTCCATGGCAAATGCAAGTGCGATTCGGCTTTAATGTATTTTGTGGCATATTGGGAAATGATTTACATGGTGCTATAATATTTCTAAGTGCACAACGCCATTTGTAAATTATTCAAAACAAATATAGTACCTTTGAGATGGCGCACCTCCACTCAATGCCAGAGATGTTGTTGTCTTATTTAAATGGCCCTTTTAATAACAAAATAATGGCGACTAATACAATTGTTCAGTGGTTAGCCAGATCTGCATACTTAACGTCTCTTCACTTTTATTTTGTAGGGTACTTCAAAAAACAAAATTTATGGAAGTAACTTCAATTATAACACTGGCCAACAAAATTGAACTTTATGACTGATGAATGACTTATGTCACTTGATGTTTACTAATTTGGCGTCGCTGATTCCAAATATAACCTCATTTCTTTTCTGACAGCTCTTGTTTACAAGTTACAGCTTTCACTTAAAATTAGCTTTCTTGCTGTGTTTATTTGCTATTAATTTACAAATTATTGAGTTATCTAACTATATTTTGATATGGCATCGTCAAGAAGACATTGTGTGAATGATCCAAACCATTTTTGTTTCATTTGCGGAGAGTATATGTCTAAAGTATGCCGTTTAAATGTGACAACGTTCGTAAATGAGGCTTACAAGAATTACTTTGGGCACACGTTGGATATGAAAGATAAGCCTTGGATTCCTCAAAAGGTATGCAAAACGTGCGTTGAGTTTCTACGCTTATGGACAAATAAGAAAAGAAATAGTTTCCGGTACGAAACCGCTATGCTCTGGAATGAACCACGGAACCACCATGACGACTGCTATTTTTGTTTGGTGAACATAACTGGCATTAACCGAACAAATAGAGCCAAATGGAAATATCCGTCCATACGATCGGCACATAGACGTGTCTTGAGTCCTAAGACACCTGAACCTGAAGCTTATGCTTCACAGGCGGAGCCATTTGATTTGGAGACGAAACTTGACAGTAGTGATAGTGACTTTGAATGTGACCTGGAAAAGCCAAAACCATTCAACCAAGATGATTTAAATGACCTAATCAGAGATCTGGGACTGTCGAAGTCTGCTTCAGAAATTTTGGCTTCTAGGCTAAAAGAAAGGAACTTAATAACAAAAGGAACTAAAATTTCATATTACCGCACAAGAGAACAGAATCTCCTAAAATATTTTGATGAAGAAGATGATTTCGTATTTTGTAGAGATGTACCTGGTTTAGTGACTGCAATGGGATTACGAAATTATGTTCCAAGTGAGTGGCGTTTATTCATAGATTCGTCAAAACGGAGTCTAAAATGTGTTCTCTTACACAATGGGAATAAATTAGGGTCATTACCTATTGCACATTCTACTAAAGTAAAAGAAGAATATACATCTATTGCTCTGGTTTTGGACAAAATTAAATATGTGGAAAACAACTGGCTCATATGTGTTGATTTAAAAATGGTCAACTTTCTATTAGGCCAACAAGGTGGTTACACAAAGTATCCCTGTTTTATTTGCTTATGGGATAGTAGAGCTAAAGATCAACACTGGGTTAAAAAGGATTGGCCTACTCGGGAAATGTTAGTTCCAGGACAACATAACGTGATATACCCCCCTTTAGTATCAAGGGATCGTATAATTTTGCTTCCATTGCATATAAAATTAGGGCTTATAAAACAATTTATTAAAGGTCTTGACAAAAATGGAAATTGCTTCCTTTTTCTACCAAAAAAGTTCCCAAAACTGAGTGCAGAAAAGATAAAAGCGGGCATTTTTGATGGGCCACAGATAAGATCATTAATAAAAGACACAAATTTTACGGACACTATGACAGAGATTGAGAAAAAGGCATGGAATGAGTTTGTTTGGCTTGTTCAAAATTTTTTGGGAAATAAGAAAGGTGCTGACTATTCTCAACATGTTGAACAATTAATGAGTCACTTTCAAGCTCTTGGATGTAACATGAGCATCAAGTTACACTTTCTTCACAACCACCTAGACTATTTTCCTGCTAATCTTGGGGATGTAAGTGAAGAACAGGGCGAGCGATTCCACCAGGACCTTCGTACGATGGAGGAACGCTATCAAGGCTACTGGAACGCACACATGATGGCTGACTATTGTTGGAGCATTCAGAACAGCTCTTCAACTTCAACTTCTGTAAGGAAGTCTTATAAAAGAAAGTTTTTTTAACTTAAGAAATCAATAAAATAGGATTAACTTTAAACGTGTTGTGTTTTATTGTAAAACGGCTCATGTGTCATATTTTTTAAACAAGAGCTGATACATAAATTTCGATCACAGATTTGAAAACGTCATTAAAAATTAGGCTAGTATCATGTAACATAACTCAATCATCAGAAATGCTGTTGTCCAGTGTAATAATGTAGATGAACTTCGTGAAGCAATGACAGACGCAATAAAAGGCATTATTTGCACCACATTGCGATAAGTAACTGGCAATATTCTAAAACGCTGTCAATTGTGTTTAGCTGATTTTTGGCCATTTAGCCAATAACAGTCAGCATTTTGAGCATTTTTCATAATTTATTTGTTATTTTACTACTTAGTTGTATTACGTTTTTTTTTAAATTTGTTTTACATTTGTTGAAAAAATAATTTATTGAATAAAAATAAAAATGGGAAAAAATGATATATCCCATATTATTCATTTTGACATAGGTAGTTATACTTCGTTAAAAAGAGAAACAAAAGTCGATTTAGCCGTGTAAGAACCAAATATGGCGGTCATTTAAAATAAGACAGTTGCTATTTATATTTCGGAAACCGCCATCTTGACTTTGGTTTTGACTTGATTCTTAAATTTGTGCAATCAAACCAAGTAACTTTTATTTTAAACTTATTTCTGCATCTTTGATAATTATGGGATTATCGTAGTTTTTAGAAAATCGCAATTTTTAATTTTTTTAGAATAATTTCTAAACTGCTCGGACTTTTGAAAATGTTTCAACATAATCTGAACCAGTATACCAAACTGCATGACATTGCCCATTTAACCAGATTTCTGCTTTCAAATTAACAAAGATACCCATGCAATTCTACTCTATTTAGGACACCCTGTATTACTTATTAATATTAAATATTATATTAAATAAAATAGTTGAAATAACAATATTAATAAGTATTATATTGTTTTTGACAGAAATTGTTTTGACTTTTAAATATTTAATTCTTTGTCAAATTTTGTTTTTTCAATTGCTTTTTATTTATTTTTTAATCATATGCTACAAGTTAAATAATACCTAGCAAACTGTTAGCATACATACACCTACTTTGTTTTTAATAAGTATTAGTAACATATTTTAATAAGTTTCATACGAATTTTACTTTTCTAATGAAAATCGAGTTATTTTAACACCCCTAAAATTTATGCAAATGCAATATTCTAGCACTTGGGGTGTTTCAAACTGAAACTACAGTGTAACGCAATAAATACAGTTAAGTGACAAATGATAAACGTTTATCCCCTCGAGGGACTGGAAATGGCGAAAGGAAACGATGGTTAAATTTATATGCGATATACATGTAGCCCTCGCCGCAGTCAACTTTTCATAATTAGCAGTATAATTATAAATACATTAGTGAGAACGTTAATTTAACACGCTGTACATTCAAATTTCGGCGATAATTTCGGGGCAACTAAAAATACCGATTTAATTTGCCGCAGTAATTAAAAATATTGATTGTGCGTTAATTCGGCTTCGTTGGAACGTTGAGCAGATAATTTACGTTGGTGTAATCGCCGTACTTTAACTGTTTGATTAGCGATACAAATTTGGTTCATTTATTTCAAACGTATTCCCCCTCAGTTTTCGGATATTATTTATTTATAAAGCAATCAGTTATATATTATTCATCCTCCTCCTCTGTCCTAATCCTTCGAAAGGAATTTTATATCAATTATACTTATATTTAATGCAAAAATCGTTGTAGCATTAAAGAAATAATCTATGTTGGTATAATGGCGGTATTTTAAAATACCAACTCTTTGATTAGTATTACAAAAAATTTGTTCATTTATTTCAAACCTAATAAAGATTGTTTATATATATATATATTTCAAACGTTTTAGTATTTTCAATTTTCAAGATTTTCATGATTTCGGAATTTTTGAGTACTGATTTTTGCCAATCCTGATATCTATTGATTAAATAATACTCAATTTTGTAATTTGTAGCAACAGTTCATCAATAAAATATATATAGCGATGATTTCTGAAAATTGTCTTATTAGAGCACTGCATTTAAAACTTTATCAATATTCGGTTATGTATTATTAATAGCCGACTAGAGGTTCAATTTTGGAATTTCCGTGCACTGATTTTCAAAAGTGTTGCCAATATTTGATATTTTTTGATAAAATAACACTTAATTTTTAAATTTCTGGCAGCGATCGTTTAACTGATCATCAATTAAACATCTAGGTTCCAGAATGTAAAGCACTGATCCGCAAAATTTCATCAATTTTGTAATTGCAGAACACTGATTTGTATAAATAGGTAAATTTTGGAATTGTAGGGACTGATTCGTAAATATGTGCCAATTTTGTGGCTGTAGAATACTGATTTTGAAAATAAATCAATTTTGGAATTTCACAGTAGGTACTACTTCTGGATAAGTTTTCATATGTAACTACAAATTTGAAAAAAATTGTTTCTAAGATTTTGAGGATTGTTGTATGGATATTTGTATTAATTTTTTTTTTTTAAGATTAAAGTAAAAAATTACAAAATAAGCGCTTAAAAATGTATAAATATCTTAGAAAATGAGCAAATGAAATGAATAATGATTAGAATAAGCACAAAAACGCAGAAAAAGCATGAAAGGGCATATTTTAGTTTTTATTAAAATACAGAAAAACAAAACAAAACATAATTTTATTAACAAGAACACACTATAGGTAGATAAAAGTAATATTTTAATAACATAGGTTTTAGTGATTAATATTAATAACAATAATAATTAATAACAAATAATGATTACCGCTCATTTTTAAATGAACTAATAATTAAATGTTTTTCTAAATTTTTAACGGAAAATCCCATTGTCCTATCACTGAGCACATTTTTTAAGTGTGATAGGCTTCTCTACACATCCACACTTGTAATCGGTGCATATTTAAATTTGGGAACAATTGTAATATTTATCCGCAAATCTTCCACCAAATCTCCTTTTAAAACCGTTGATATTTTTTTTGACTCGCCAAACCCTTCATTTTTTGATAAAACTGCAACACATTTTTTTTAATAATCTCTCCTATAGATCCCCGTACGTTTGAGACGTGGTTCCTAAAATCTTCAACTATTTGAACCGCATCTACCAAAGTTGTGTCCTTTGCTTGGAGTTTATCAATCGCTTTGCTTACGAAACTGTAGTTGGTTTTTAGGAATGATAAATTTTGTACGACCCTCCTATCTTTAAGAACTTTGTGGCATACTTTAATTGCCTTTGACACATTTTCGGGAAACTCTAACACAAGCTCCTTAAATGAATCGAAATGGTTGGCATAATTGCAGGCAGCATCTAGCCACGTACCCCATCTCGTTATAACCGGTGCCGGAGGAAGAGTTACATTTGGCATTTTTCCCCTAAACATTTCAACCCTCAGTGGAGCTTTTAGGAAAATTTTCTTCCCGGTTTTTATCAAAGCATTGGCCAGGGGAAATTGCAGTCTAATCGTTTCAGCAACTCGATTAAAACCATGTGCCAAACAGGTGCAATGCATTAATTGCTCATAAAATACTTTTAAATTAGAAAATGCCTTCAACATATATGCAGCGGCATCAGAAAGTATCAATAATAATTTATCGTTTGGTACGGGGTTTGGCAAAAAAAAGTGTTAATCCATCGTGAACGAATTTGGCAGCGATATTGCTATTTGTTTTTTCTAACTGCTTGGAACAAATTAAAAATGCATGGGTGGCGTCTTCGTTTAATATTCCAATCATTAAATGGGCGATATACCGACCACATGAATCAGTAGTTTCATCTACACAGAACCGTATGTAATTGTTGCCAATTATCTTTTTTATTTCCTCAATAGTGTGTTTATATACATGCTCGATATAGTTTTTGCGAATGGTTGATTCGGCAGAAATATGTGTACCGGTGTATTTTTGTAAAAAAGATTTAAACATACTATTATCTAGTCATTTTAACGGAATGTTAGAACCAGATACCATCGTATTGCATAAATCAAAGTAAAATTCCTTTTCATTCCGTGTAGAAGAACTCGCAAAAGACTCGGAAATACTTTGCCGAGTGCTCAGGGTACTGTTTGCATATTTGTGTTTTTTTTTTTATTTCCCAGGTGAACTGTTGTTTTGATATGTTGTGTTATGTTAAATTTTTTCTCGCAGTTAATCTACTACATAATACATGCTTGTACCTAGGCCAATAGTAACACAAAATAAAACTTACCGGTTTGATACAAGCCCTGCAAATTAATTTGCCGTTCTCATATTTTAATTCAGAATGTCCACGTATCCATTTATCGACGGAAGGTTTTACTTTCGGCATTTTATACAAGAAAATTTATAAACACGTGATACACACAAGGCACAAGCACAACGCACTGAAGATTGAGATAAATTGGACTGAATTGATAGCACACTTGCCCCAGATGCGTTCTGTGCAGGTAAAAATAGGTTAATCCCCGAAATAATCAAGCGTTGTTTACCAAATATCACGTACGCACGCTCGCTTTGTTGATGATTTTGTGATAACCAAGCACTCTAGACGTAGCGGAGTAATATTAATACTGAATTCTCATTGCAATAATGTGCAGCAAAATATATTCCTTGCTAATATAAATAATACGCTATAAAATTGAGAAACAAGCAAATACGCACAAAAATTAAGGAAATATGCACAAAAAATGCATTAAAGCAATTATAAGCTTAAAAACTGAAAATATGCATAAAAGCACAAAAAAAAAACGTTATTTCATTTACTGAAATTCGTATAGATACGAGGTCATTTTGGTCTGTTACTAAAACTGATGTCTAGCATAATACCTAGAAATCCGCGCCTTGATTATGTGTATGTTATGTTGCAGATATGATATTATGTATGTTATTTTTATAAGATGTTATGCGTGCGCAGTCGAGTTTTGCGTATATATTATATTATGATTACCAACGTTATTTGTGTCACGTCGAATCATTACAGCCACATTAATACTGAACAGCCATAAACCTCCCCCAAAACCGAAAATGGGCACACACATGCGAAACGTGGGAATATAAAATGTACATCACTCTTCAAACGCAAACCGCCGCAGGCGCATTTGCATTCCTGAAGGGGACAGGGAGGCTCGCAGCCTGTGGCCCAAAAAAAGGTCCGCGGTGAGACCGAAATGTCCGTCCTCACCTCAACAATCGCATTAAGTGTTGTTAACGTTTCTGTTTAGCGCAGGAAAAACAGTTCGCGTTGCTTTTAATAAAATAATTCGCCGGGAATTGGTGCGGTTTCTGCACTACATAATCCGCGCCGCAGCGGCGGCTCTGTTATTTGCTGTAATGCAATATCGTGCGTGCGTACAGCTGGCTAAATTAAATGATGGATGGGGCTTTCGCCGGACGAAATTCTCGCCGCGGAGGTGTGCAATTATGTTTCTGATTGGGGTTTGTAATTGTGCCGGGAATTATTTCGACCGCACATCCTTTCGGCCTACTCCATATTGTGGAATTTTTAATTGTGTAAATGATGAATTAGAACCGAGGCAAAATTACGGACACAGTTATTGGAGCGAAAACATCCTTAGAAGGTCGCGGTTCAGGTCCATGTCCAGGTCGAAGTCGTCGTCTAGCTATGTATGCACATAGCAAGGAGACTATAGTCAGAGTCAGAGTCAAGGAGACTAGGGACTCATGGTTCTAATAACAATAAAGATAATAATAAAAATAATAATAATAATAATGATAATTTTAATTTTTGTAATATCCATTGTACCAATCATTTAATAAATTATTAATAATATAATCAATTTACATCTCCTATACCCTTTCGGGTGTCGAGATTCATGCCACCACTAATTTATGTTGTCTACGAAGTTTTTCCATTCCTTTCTATTTGTAGCCTTTTTCCTTGCTTTTTGTCGATCGAGGTCGTTTCTTCTTAGGATCTCTTCTATGTTGTTTTCCCATCTTTTCCTTGGTCTTCCTCTTTCATTCTTTTTCTTTTCGTCTTTTGATGTCCATACTATTTTTGTTTGTCTGTCTTCTGGCATTCTTATCAGGTGCCCGAACCATCCTAGTTTTCGTTTCTCAATTATTTTTGCACCCTTTGTATTTGTAGGTTTTCCCTGATATGTTCTTTTCTTACTTTGCCTAATCTCGTGACTCCTTAAACTTTTCTTAAGTATCTCATTTCGGTTGCTTGTATTTTATTCATAGTCTTTTCATTTGTTGTCCATGTTTCGCTTCCATATAAGAGTGTTGGTCTATAAATTGTCTTGAAGAGTGTCATTTTCGTATTTTTGGAGATTCTTCTATTGTTTGGAATGTACTTGTTCATTGCATAGTAGGTTTTATTTGCGGCCATGATTCTGTTATTTATTTCGTTTTCCATGGTTCCTTTATTATGTATTATTGTACCTAAATATTTAAAGGTTTCAACTTGTTCTACCCTTTTCAAATTTATTAGTATTTTTGCTTTGGTTTCCTCTTTTGTTACTACCATTACTTTTGTTCTGTTTATATTAATTACCATGATGTTTTTTCAGTTCCTCCTCCCATATGCTTATATTGCGTTGCAGGTCTTCTTCGCTTTTGGCTAGCATGACTAAGTCATCAGCAAAAGCACATTCTGCTATCACTATCCTTTTCATTTTATAGTATCCTATTTCTACCTTCTTGGTGTTACCTTAATTTTTTTCATTATGCTGTCTAGGAATATAATAAAGAGCAGAGGGCTTAAAGCGCCCCCTTGTCGAAGGCCTTGTGTAGTTGTGAAATTCTCAGATGTTGAATTATTTGTCCTTACGTAGTTTTCTGTGGTTTCATACATACTCTTCATTGCTTTGATTAAATGCACTTTTATCTTTTTTTCTTCAAGTATTTCCCACACTTTGGCTCTTGGGACTCTATCAAATGCCTTTTCAAGTCCACGAATATCATGTATAGTTTGTTGTTTTGCCTTAATATATTTTCTGTCATCTTTTTAATTGTGAAGATATGGTCTTGTGTTGAATGTCCTTTCATGAATCCACTTTGTGACTTTTCCATTGTTTTTCAATTTCCTTTCTTAGTTTGTTCTCTAATATTGATTCATGCAGTTTTGGCGCTGTGCACAGCAGGGATATTCCCCTAAAGTTGTTGCAATTTCTACTGTCTCCTTTTTTATGTATTGGGAAGATCACTGCTTTTTGCCAGTCTGTTGGTATTTTTCCTGTTTCCCATGTTCTATTTGTTAACTGTATTAGTAGTTGTTTCCCATCCTTTCCTATGTATTTCAGCTTTCCTTTCCTACGTCTTCAGATTTAATTTTGTCGTGACCTGGGGCGTTTCCGTTGTTTAACTTCTTTAGTGCGTTTTCTAACTCTTCTTCTGTTATAGATCCCTCTTCTTCTTCTTCTATTTCGTTACTATTTTCTTGTTCCTCTTCGTTTTCATTTCCTTCATTGGTTGTCTCTTTTCCAGACAGAAGCTCTTAAAAGTGCTCTTTCCACCTGTTCATGATTTCTTTATCCTCTTTCATTAGTAGACCATGTTTATTTTTGAGTAGCTTTAGGTTTGTTCCTTTTTCCTTTCTGCAGCTTTTCAGTGTTCTGTAAAATAGTTTTTGATTTCCTTTAAAATGTTCCTCTAATTTGGTTCCGAAATTTTCCCATTTTCTGTCTTTTTCCTTCCTTATTATTGCTTTTACTTTTTTTTGCTGCTTGTATATTTCGTAGTCTTCTTCGTTTTTTGTGCTTGGGTATATTTTTCATTTTTGTTTCTTTTTCCTAACTTCTTCCTTCACTTCTTTGTTCCACCAGCTTGTTTGTTTTTTGTTCGGTGTACTTTTAGTTTTTCCACAGGCGTGTTTTGTTGCCTCTCTTACTATATGTTTGAGATTGACCCATAAAACTTCTACTTTTGTTTTTCCGCTTTTTTGAGTGCCTCTTATTAGTTCTTGTATTGATTCCTGGTAGTTTTCCCTTACTTGTTTATCACTTAGCTGGTATATTCTAAATTTCTCTATTCTTACTTCCTTATCGACTGTTTTCTGTGTTTGTTTCGGTTCCCTGCTTGTTGTTTTTATTCGTGCTGTTAGAAGATAGTGATCACTGTCATTTTCGCTACCTACTTTGACTTTAATATCCAATACTTCCTTCACCTGTGCTTTGTTTGTTAAAAAGTAGTCTATTTTGGACTTCTCGTTTCTGTTTCTTTCCTCTCTTGTGTATTTGTGTATTTCCTTGTGTGCAAATTTAGTGTTCAGTATTGTTAGATCATTCAATATACAGATATCAATAAGTGTTCTTCCATTATTGTTGATCTTCGTTTCTTCGTGTGTCCCCATTATGCTCTCCAGTCCCTTGTTTTTATTCCCTACACGGGCATTTTGGTCTCCTACATTATGTTGGGTCTGTAAGCTTTTCGTATTCTTGTTGTACCTCTTTCCCAGAACTGGTCTTTGTCGGTTTTGCTATCATCTTCATTTACTCCATATACTACCATAATATTTACTTCAAACTTATCTTTCTCTTCTATTTTGACCGTCAGTATCCTTTCATTTATACACTTCCATTCCGTGATTGTTTTTTTCCATTTCCTTTCTTATTATACATCCCACTCCTGCTTTCGCTCTCTCATTTTGTTCTACTCCACTGTATATTAGTATGTGCCCGTTTTCTGTTCTCATTGTTCCTTTTCCTCTCTTCATTGTTTCTGTTATTATTAGTATATCTGTTCCTGCTCTTTCTAATTCTTCTATTAGTTCTGTTTCCTTTCCTTTCAGACTTCTTATGTTCCAATTTCCTATATAAGTTCATTTCCATTGCTTGATTCTTCATTGTTGTCTTTTCCAGTTTATTAACTTTTGCTGCCTCTTTTCCGTTTCTGCAGTGTGTTTATTGTTCCTTATATTACTATCTCTACTAAGTTTTCTTTGCCTCATCTTTTTGTTCTCTAGAGTGTATTTATTTAGTTTTTTGTCACTTCCTTCAGCCTCTTTTTTTTTGTTGTCCCATTTGTATGTCTCACCGTTGATTGTTAGCTTCTGGTATCCAATTTTTATTTTATTTCCCTTGTTAATTTCCTCCCTTGCAATACTTCTTACTTGTTTTTGTATTTATCGTTCCAACGTTGTCAGGTCATTATCTACATAGATTCTCAACAGCAATCAAAGGTAGAAAACTTAGAAAGAAGATTCAAAAACTTAGAAAAGGAGACGAAAAAGATGAACATAGTAATAAAAGGGCTAGAGATAGGAGACAATAACATTAGTAGCAACGTAGAAGGATTTTTAAGTAAATATATGAACGATGAAGTAAACATTCCGACAGCAAGGAAAATAAACAAGGGAATGAAAACGGAAATGATCATTGTAGAAGTTGAATCGTGGGACAAAAAACAAGAAGTAATGAAAGCCAAAAGTAAGCTCAAAGGCAGAAGAATTATTAATAAAATAATAATAATAATAATAATAATGATAATTCGCACATGCATGCGTGATTGCATACAGTACGAACCTACCAAATAAATTAAATTATGCACAATAATCTAATAAAATATTAAGTTTGCAAAGTACGTATAAATACAATATATTGTTTGTTGATCGCATCTTGATAATCCCTCTCTTCGAATTGTGATGTTTAATGGTAGAATTGAGAAAATATTAGGATTAGTAATGGAATTGTCATGATTGGGCAGTGTATTGTTTTTGAAGATATAATTAACAAACGATTGATCTATTGTTACGTGCTATTAATTTCAGTAAATGTCCGTGCCGTTGAAAATTGCTAATTTCGCGAAAATTCCAATCGATTACTATCCATCACTTCCAATGCAATAATTAGTAATTTATGAACGCGTCTGGTTCAACGATTAATAATTATATATTGTACGATGGAGCATTGCTTTGCTACTCAAAACTGGCCTCGAATGTTCAGGGGCGGATTATCTTCTTATGCATATTCCGAAGGCCCAGTCAGCAAAATAAAAAAAATTAATACAAGAATATTTCGCTTCCTACACCGAAAAGTGAAAAAGGCTGAATTAAATTAATTCAGGAATATATGTATAATAAAATATTAATAAACGTAATTTCTAAATTAAAGCACTATTGGGTTCTTTCACAAAAAAACAAATTAACTTCACTACCAATATCTACTGAAGATATCTAGCAGCACTATAAAGTTATTTCACTTTTATATTATAACTATAACATCACATAATTATTAAACTTAGTTTTCTTCATACTGGGCTCTTCAGTCAGTCGAGAAACCTCTGGAGGTCTACATTCTCAACTGAAAATTAATCTTTTATGTAATCAGAATTTAGAACGAAATTCTAACCATTGAAATACGAAATTAATGAATACAATATAAACGAATCTGAAATGGATTCATGTGAACGAATGAATACCAAAGACATCAATATGTAGGATTTGCCATATTTTTATATATTCACTATCCAAGAATAAATAACAGAATACTCAACCGAATGTTTTATAATACAGTGTGTAAATTAAGTACCGCATAGATTTGATAACTCCATTCAAATTAATTTTTGAAAAAGTGTGCCATGGAAAACAAATTGAACACAAAAATCAGTAAAAGACATCTATGGGATAGTGTGATGTTAAGATTTTCGACTCAGAATTTTGTGACTAACATCGCCATGTATTTTTTTCCTTTTCTGGACGTGTCTAAAAAAATGTTATAAAAGGTATACAAGGCAATAAGAAAATTATAAGATAAAAACAAACACGTTTGATATATATATATATATATATATTATAAATAATGCATTTTTGACTTTTCATGCATCAATTATGGGATATTGGTTCAATTTTGTAATTTTTTAACTCTAATATTTAAAAATATTGACAGTATTTAAATTTTAGAGCACATTTTTGATCTTTTTAATGAAAGTTTGATCTCTTTAGGAATTTTAGAGCATTAATAGTGGACGAAAACTGTACTATGAACAAATTTTGAGCACTGATTGTGGAACAGTGAATCAATTGCACAGTTTTAGTTGCTAGAAATCTTCTCAAGTAGAATTATGAATACTTCACATAATTTTCTGCGATTACGATTGCAATTGTTTTAGAAATGCAAAAAATAGTCTATATACCATGGTTGTGAATACTATTATAGCCTCGGGCAATGTAATGCTAGGAGTTACCCGCCTTACGATACGAGAGACCTCGACTGTAGTAGTATACTTCCGAACCTTGGTGTATAATATACTATGCTAAGTTATTTTTTTTAATTCAGCGGGTTCTTTTCTTTCTAATAAATTTTTCATGAAGGTAATATACGATACTATATTAAAATCTTAAAAACCAGAATTTACCAGTGCAATGGATCGCTCCATTCAATTCAAATCAATTCAATTTATTTTTATACTTTGCCACCTATTCATGTAAGAAACAGTTGGCGAATGTATACGTCAATTAACAACATGGTGACGATAATCAGCCATAGGCATCAAAATATCCAGATAAATATACACAAATATAAAGTACACGAAGACATTTAAAAGATTACCATGAAGGGTTCATTATTCCGAACACCCTGTATGCCCATTAATTTATTATCAGCGTGCCGTGCATGTAAAATCGGCAATATCACCAGCAATCGCGTGTTGTAATTAAATAATGCCCTTTTTCTCACGAAACAAAAAAAAAACGGGAACGAGTGGAATCTAATGTTTGCGTGTCGCGAGTAATATAACAAGTAATTCGTTAACCGATAATTCCGCCGGCTGCCGAATTTTCCGCCAAGCCAAAAATTTCCCGCCGCCCATTACCAGTTAATAAACGCACCGCAATGATTCTGCCCACATAATGCCGTTAATAAAGACGCAGATTAAGGTATCAAGGGGCGCACTAAAAGACGTCCACGGCTGCTCGTAAAATGAAAAAGAGGGTCATGTATTTTCGGAGTTACTTAACACGATGTTTGATGTTTCACAAATCCTCTGCAGCGGAAAACTTCCTAAAGACACGGCGTGTCAACGATTTTTTTTTTTTTTAGAGAAAAATCGTTTACTTTCTTTAGAGGCAAGTGTACAGTTTTAATGTCTTTTATTAGAAAAAATGTCGTTCTTTATTTACATTTTTTAAGTTCTCAATTGAAAATCCGTAGTTGAAAATACTTTTCCTCAGTTTTGTTATCGAAAATAATCGTAAAAACTATGCCCATTTAATTTTGTAGTTTTTACAAGTTAGGAATTTAGTAGTTGGAAAAGCCACATCAACAGTGTATACTTGAATCTGAAAAAAGAATTATTGTATCATACACATGTTATAACTTTTAGAATTGATTTAACACCAGACATACGAGGTATGATAAAAAAATTCATTCAGTTCTTTAATTTGAAAAACAATATTTATACATATATTCATCAACTATTAAAATGGCCCCTTTAAAATAGTCACCATCGGATATAATGCACTTATTCCACCGTTTAGTCCAGCCTTCAAAACACTTCTGAAACGCATATTTTGACATATCGTTCAGTACATCCAGCAATTATGAGTCTTGCTTCATTTTGAGCTTCCTTTGAGATTCTTGAGCCTTTGTTTCGTTGTCAAAATTATACACCCACGTCTCGTCACCCATTATGATGCGCTGAAGCAATGTTGAGTCATTGGCGAGCATCTATCATTTCCTGAGAAACTGTTTCAAGACACATTTTTGTTCAAAATTTAAAAATGTCTGGTTAAATTTTGCTACCACTCGCCTCATGCCCAAAACATTGGTCAAAATATCTTCTCATGAACCATACGATATTAAACTACTTCCATATTTTTCCGGTGATAAAAGTTCTGGGTTTCCCAACTTTTTCCTCATCTTGAACTGAATATCGGTCATCTAAAAGCCTTTATACCATTTGTAAATACTTCGTTCATACATACTCGACTACCAAATGACTTCTCTAACATTTCCATTACTTTACAGCACTTGATTTCATTTTCACGCATTTCATACATATATATTCGTTGATTTATTTATTCTTATCTTATATTTGTTTGAAAAATAAAATCGCCGAATATACAGAAACACCACTTCTTTATGTGGCTGTCAAATCTCAAATAAACATCTAATATGGCTGCACATTCATATAATCGTCAAATACGACGAAAGGTTAATCAACATTTGAACAAAAATGATTCCAATGATTCCAAGTAGAGAGCAATTATTATAGCAGCAGGTTGTTAAATTTTGATGAAGCATTCGCAACACTTAATAGAAATTGCCGCCATAAAAGTTGTGGGTACAAGTATTTTCACAGTCCATAGTTCGACACTTCCACTCAAAATTTGGCATATGTGGTAATTGAAACATCAACAAATTTAGAGAGTTTTGATATCAAAGTTGGCAGATTTCACCAGCAGATGTTGAAAATTTTACATATTTTTAGGGCTAGTGCTAAATTCTTTTGAAATACATACCTAGTTGGAAATATGACATTTTTGAGTGGTCTCATTTTCACTACTGATACTAAGCGTTGTCACATATTATCAGTTCTACTAAATTTGATCAGTATCTACATTTTCATCAAAAATTTAACGTCACATGCGTATTTACAATTGAAACTTGTAAAACTATTAACAGTCTCATTTGCAGGTTTTACCAGTTCAACTGCAAATTTTGCAGAAATCTACAGATACAGTTAAACTTAAAGTTGTATCTTACAGTTCACAAACTTGGTAGATTTTGAAAGTTGCAGTTGAAAATCACTGGTTTAAACAGTAGTAGTAGCAGTTGAATATTTGCAGTTGAAAAATTAACTTACTTCGCCAATTGTAGTTGAAAATTTGGTAGATTCTGAATGTTTCAATCGAAATACAACGGATTTAGATATTATTAATTGAAACTTGCACAATTTGAACTGTTTCAATTGAAAATTTAAAACACGTGACAAAATCGTTTTGAAAATTTGGTGCAAGTTTTTCACAGGAAAATATTTTGACACGTTGACCTGAAATTTTGACAGTATTCTACTTCTGAAGCCTAGGCGGATTTGATTGCATTAGTTTACAGAAATTGACGTATTTTGACTATCTATGTCAAGCTCTCAGTTTGAGAATTTGAAAATTGAACTGTTGCATAGATAATTTGGGCAACTGCATTTCAAAATTTTACATACTTTAATTTTTCATAGATCGACTTCTTATAATCGAAAAATCGATTTTTTACCTTTGCATTTGAAAATTACAGAGTATGTCACAGCTTCTGTCAAATGTTTTACAAACTTGGACAGTTTTAATAAAATAAATAATAAATTCAGAGAGTTTAGATGTTAAATTTGGAAGACTTCGACTATTGAAGTTGCAAATTTAACATATATTAAAAGTTCAATTGAAAATTTTTGAAACATTCTACAATTTACATACATAGTTATATCTGTGATGGGTGGGAAAAACAGTATTAGTCGAAAATCTGGGAAAATGAGTTTAAGTCAAATTATATTTCAGAAAGTGATGCTGTACATTGTGTTTGAAATAGTATATGTTACATTATTCAGTTAAGGCTTTTAAATAGGTTGGCAGTTTTAGTACAACTTTAAATGCTACGATTATTGGAGGGAAAAAGGTATAAGTCGACGCTTCCTTAAAATGCTAATTCTTGACTTATACTGTTTTTCCCACCCATCACAGATATAATTTACAGTGTTTTACTTCTAAAGATAAATATTTCACAGATTTTGAGAGGTGCAGTCGAAAATATGGCAGATTTGTATATAATTTCACATTTCACATTTTATCAGAGTTGATTGAATATATCTTAATATTAAAATGCCAAAATTCTTATCTAGCAGAATTTTGGAAAATATATAAAAAAATTCTAAGCACAGTTTTAAATTTTACAAACTAATCAGTTGGAGCTTGTGAAATATTAACACTTTAAGGAAAATAACAAATTATCCTTTTTCACAACGACATTTATTTCTCTAAATGTACATTTCAACCACTACGTGGTCATCTTCAGTAGACATTTAAACTGAAATTTTACAGTCGAACTTTTCAAGATTTTTTTTAAGGTATAGGAAGGTTTTTTTACTTCTGAATGTAAAAAAATGACAGATTTTATAGATATAGTAGAAACATTGCCGATTTGTTGTAATTTCATTGAATGAGTCAAAAACTTGTTAGATTTAGATTGTTGTAGTCGAAAATATGGCATATATGTTACATTTAATGTATCAACATTGAAGCATTAGTCTTTTCAAGCAAAAGACTTTGACACATTCAGTATTCAGACATCGAGAAATTTTGTTTCACTTCAGAAGCTTAGTATTTTACAGATTTGACCTTCTTAAGTAAAAAAATTAGCATATGGTTACATTAACATAATTAACATAAGTTAAAAATGTAGCATGTTTTAATACAGACAGACAGACACCACATCAAAAAGACTTTTCTGAATAAGAAAATTTCAAAAACTGATTTTTCCCAGAAGTCCCCAATAAGAATTTCATAATTACAAAACTTACCAATAAGTCGCTTAAGTGTAAATTTTTATGAGGTTTATGACAAGGCTTAGAGCAGACATTCACAGCAGTAAAAAAAATGACTTTGACACATTCAGTATTCTGACATCCAGAAATTTTGTTTCACTTCAGAAGCTTAGTATATTACAGATTTGACAATCCAAAGTAAAAAAAATAACATATGATAATAACATTAACATAATTAACATAACTATTAATTTTATAACTACGAGAAGACATTATACTGGGTGTACAGAAAAATTTTGGAAAATTTTGAAAATACACATTTTGTTATAAATCTTTAAAAAAAATCATCATTTGTTTTTGAGTTAAATGTCATCGTTTTTTTTTACATGGCGCCACTATTTTTTTATTTAATTTGATAGACAAACAAATGTATATTCTGAAAAAACTTCGATGATGTCATAATTCAAAAACAAATTGTGACAAAAATTTAGGATTTGTAACAAAGTGTGTATGTTTAAAATTATAAATCGACGCGTCCGAGGAATTTTCCAAAATATTTTTTTATTTCCGAAATGATCAATTTATTATTAATAATAATTTTATAGATAACATTTTTTCAAGAGAAATATTCACACACTTAAAAATTTCGCGATTCCGACATTGAAACAAAACAAAACAAAAACAAAACTGAACTATGTATAATTTGAAAATTCTGGCAATATTATTTGAAATATGAAGAGAGTAACTAATTTTAAAAATCCATAAGCTGAACCATGAAGTCTGAAATCTATATTACTCAAATTTAGAAGATCAAATAAAACAAAATGCTCTGAATGAAATTACAAAAGAATTCTAAAACGGAAGAATCTTCAGAAAATATAATTTTGAAATTTTAACATAGAGATTTAATTTATAATTTTAAAATCTATGTTTATCTTTTAAAAATATGTCTAAAATCAAGGACACACAAATTTTGAATAGCAAAATCCAAAATGCGTTGACAATATATTTTTTTAAATTAAATTTGCAATGCACCAAATGTTAAGATTAATAAACACTTTTTGTCTGACCTAAATGCTACATTACTATACTGTTCCGGATTTTCCCTATGGTCCATCGTGGTTTCTGACTATTCCATTTCTCTATTGTGTCTGCACTGCACTATCACATAAGCTCATTGATGTTTTTGCAAACGAATTCACGAAACATTTGAAATTTAAACATCGAGTAAACATTTCAAAAATTATAATGCATTTTTTTTTTAATATTTCGAAATTTTTAAAAACATGTCCAAAATCAAAGAGACTGAAATTTTGAATACCAAAATCCAAAATGCTTTGACGAATTTGCTAACGCACATGAAGGGATTAAGTAATTTTAAATATCCGTCAGCTTTCTTCATATTTTTTTTATTATCGCCGTTGTTTAAATACCTCCTAAATGTGTAATATTTTTTATAATAAGAGTATTTGCAAAGAATATTATAGAAAAATTTAATTGTCTTCAGCAAAAATTTGCAGATAAAATAATGCCTGCAGTAAACAAGAATAGTTTAAAAATTGAATTACGACAATATTTTTCTAATTTCCTGAGATTTTTGGATTACGTACATTCGAAGTATTAAAATTACACCGATATTTTGAAATTGAAGAAATGCATCGAATATCGAAATTACTATAATTTAGAAGACCAAATGAAGAATGCTCTAAATGAAATTGCGCAATAACTCTAAAAAACAAGAAACGTTCGAAAATATAATTTTGAAATTTGAACATATATATCTAACGTTTCGAAATCTATAATGTTTATCCTTTTTTTTTAATAATATTTAGTAATGAAAAAATAGCTATTTGTATTACAAGGGACGAAAATGCATCATTTCCTCCCGCGATTAGTTTGTTGCCCAACTCGAAGTGGATGGCATCCAAATCTGAGGGAGGAAATGGCACTTTGCTTCTGAGTAAACTTTTTTTTGTACTACTTTTGACGTGTTTTGCATAAATATTATATTTTCTTGCGCATGGCAATTAAAAAACAAAATGTCAAAATATCATAATAGAATAAGTAAATATTGGTAAAAATCAAAGTACACAAGGAACGTCGTACGATTTTTTTATAAATAAAAATAAACTACTAATAACGAATCGGTTTAAATGAAATGCATTATAATGGTTTTTTTTGATTTTTTTTTTTTTATAAAAATGCACAAATATACCCTATTTCTAGATTTTCCCGAAATTTAATCTGAAGTCAGAGGAGTTATATGTAAACCTTTTGTAATTTGTTTTTTAAATATGTTCTTTTAACAATATTATAATGCAATAGATTATTGACGTATTTTCTAAAAATAATGAGTTTTGTTGTTAACCAATTTCTGGTGGGCCTTAAAATATCTTTGAACCTTGTGCCTCCAATGAGGTAAAATGTGTGTCTTGTCCGTATAGTTTATCTGGAATGTCTCAAAAGACCCTGCATATGGATGCGCTCAGCGTTGTCCTGGGGGTCCAATTGGGAGCTGTACATTTAGCCTGGACGTATTCCTTTCATCTTGTCACCGTCTGCAGGCGCCATTAACCGTAATTGAGCATGCGTCCATAAACCGGCGAGAAGTGCCCTATTTGCAAATGCCTTTACACAGTTCGTACCCCTTAATTGCACACCGCTGGTTACAATCCGTTAATTATTTACGTATTTCGCTGGCGAAAGATGCGCAGTTCAAAATCACTGCGTGCATTTATGTGAATTACGCGCGGATAATCCAGTGATATATCGTTTCAATTTTCACATAATTCAGCGAACTATTAGCGTAACGCGGTTTGGCTGAGTAATGAGTAACGAGATTATTGTGGGCGCAAACGAAAAACCCGGCGCAAATTGTGTAGCGAGAAAATTAAAATCGCGTTACGCGAAGGGTTGCCGTAACGCAATATTAAAATATCCGAGGGAAGTTTTGTCGCTCCTGAGGATAGTTTGTTGTGCAAATCGTCGCGCAGACTGGCAAAAAATGCACGACGGATTGTAACACGGCTCGAGACAAATTAAATTTCGAGAAATCTCCTGTTTCACGCTCATTTTGATGCGCCCAATTTGACCTTTTGACGGCGTAAGGGAAATTTATCATGAGGCATGTGATAAGGTTTCCTGCCAGATAAGCAAAATGCTACGGCGACATAAATTGGGGTGCTCATGAAATATTGAACTTTAAACCTTAGAGAAATCATATTTATGGCCTAATAAAATCATATTATCACTTTAAAACATGTTGTTCATTTATAATTCCATCAACATGCGTTTATTTTCAACGGCTCACTTTAGTAGATTGAAATCCTATCAATAAGTCGATAAATGTACGATAATTTTCAGCAAAATCTCACTAAATTATAACTTAATATACCTAACAATATTATTGACATAAAATATTTTTATTACAAATTTAGTATCACACTTTTGGGCTTGAAACCAGTTTTTCTGAAAAATGAAGTATATTAAATGATATTGCTCGTGTGTTGAATTTTCAGGTGGTGTGAATTCCGTCTTCCCCCATGGCGAGTAGGTCATGTGGCGGAGTGCCAAAAGTTAAATGCCCCATATATAAAGTCCATTATGCGACAAGAATTAACGTCCTTGTTATCTCTCGAGAACTGCAGACTCATAGATTTATCGGAGATATATATTACAAGGAGTATATTTAAAATCAGGCACGAGCAAAGTGATAGCAAGTTTGTTAGGCATTATATTACATAGCGATTTATTAATATTTGATATTCAGGTTTATGCACATACAGTGTGGAAATTAAGTAGCGTATTAACTCCGTTAAAGTGTATGAGAGAAACAAAATCTAAAAGGGAGATAGCGATATAAATTACTGCACATATGAAATAATTTTTTTCAGATTCAAAAAAACCAAAATTTTAAAGTTATGACGTCATCAACAGAATTTATCCGCTACTTAATTTCCACACTGTATAAACACCCACACTTGATTTTATATATACAACAGTATATATATATATATATATATATATATATATATATATATTAACAAATTTTTTTTGTGTTTTTGTGCATATTTTCAGTTTTTAAGCTTATAATTGCTTTAATGCATTTTTTGTGCATATTTCCTTATTTTTTGTGCTTATTTGCTTGTTTCTCAATTTTCTAGCATATTATTTATATTAGTTAGGAATATATTTTGTTGCACATTATTGTTATGAAAATTCAGTATTAATATTACTCCGTTACGTATAGAGTGCATGGTTATCACAAAATCATCAACAAAGCGAGCGTGCGTACGTGATATTTGGTAAACAACGCATGATTATTTCGGGGATTAACCTATTTTTACGTGGACAGGACGCATCTGGGGCAAGTTTGCTATCAATTCAGTCCTATTGATCTTAATCTTCAGTGCATTGTGCTTGTGCCTTGTGTGTATTACGTGTTTATAAGTTTTCTTGTATAAAATGCCAAAAGTAAAAGCTTCTGTCGATGAATGGATACGTGGACTTTCTGAATTAAAATATGAGAACGTCAAATTAATTTGCAGGGCTTGTATCAAACCGGTAAGTTTTATTTTGTGTTGCTATTGGCCTAGGTACAAGCATGTATTATTATTAAATTTAACATAACACAACATATGAAGACAACACTTCACCTGGAAAATTAAAAAAAAACACAAATCTGCAAGCAGTACCCTGAGTACCCAGTAAACTATTTCCGAGTCTTTTGCGAGTTCTTCGACACAGAATTAAAAGGAATTTTACTTTGATTTATGCAATACGATGGTATCTTCTAACTTTCCGTTAAAAAAAACTAGGTAATAGTATGTTTAAATATTTTTTACAAAAATACATATTCCCGCCGAATCAACCATTCGCATGAACTATGTCGAGCAAGTATATAAACACACTATTGAGGAAATAAAAAAGATAATTGGCAAGAATTACATATGGTTATATGTAGATGAAAATAATGATTTCTGTGGTCGCCAATACAGCCAATACATCGCCCATTTAATGATTGGAATATTAAGCGAAGACTCCACCAATGCATTTTTAATTAGTTCCAAGCAGTTAGAAAAAACAAATGGCAATACCGTTGCCAAATTCGTTCACGATGGATTAATACTTTTTTTTTGCCAAACCCCGTACCAAATGATAAATTATTATTGATGCTTTCTGATGCCGCTGCATATATGTTGAAGGCATATTCTAATTTAAAAGTATTTTATGAGCAATTAATGCATTGCACCTGTTTGGCACATGGTTTTAATCGAGTTGCTGAAACGATTAGACTGCAATTTCCCCTGGTCAATGATTTGATAAAAACCGGGAAGAAAATTTTCCTAAAAGTTCCACTGAGGGTTGAAATGTTTAGGGAAACAATGCCAAATGTACATCTTCCGGCACCGGTTATAACTAGATGGGGTACGTGGCTAGAAGGTGCGTGCTATTATGCCGACCATTTCGATTCATATAAGGAGCTTGTGTTAGATTTTCCCGAAAATGTATCAGAGGCAATTAAAAAATGCCACGAAGTTCTTAAAGATAGGAGGGTTGTAGCATTCCTAAAAACCAATTACAGTTTCGTAAGCAAAGCGATTGATAAACTCCAAGCAAAGGACACAACTTTGGTAGATGCGGTTCAAATAGTTGAAGATTTTAGGAACGACGTCTCAAACGTACGGGGATCTTTAGGAGAGATTATTAAAAACATTATTTTGTAATTTTTGATGCTTATAAATCTGCGCTTTGTACATAAGTGCTTGGCAAAGAAATAAAAGTTGAATTATTACTAATGCAGTAACTACAAAAGGCAAAAGAAAATGTACTACTAACAAAAAGTATCAACTTTTTTTTTAAATATACTCAAATATCTTAAGCTTTTAGAAAATGAGGCAATACCGAGAGTCTGGTTTACGGGGCGAACATAGGAATTTAACATGTAAAATTAAATATGTGTAATTATTAGCTCCCCTATTAATTTTAGAGAAAAATCGTAAAGGAATATTTTTTTAAATGATGACAAATAATTATAAATTCAGGCTTGTCGTTTGGGATAAATTATAATAATAACACGTAATTAGTGGAAGAACGATAATTAATTCATTATCAAAACATTTTACAGTGGCGTCAGTTTACGCATAGTTCGTGACTTAGTTTCGGTTAAATTTAACAATCGACCAATTCTGTCTGTATCAGCAATTTGCAAGATTGTGAAAAAGTTTGAAAATACAGCAAGTGTAGCGGCAGATGATTCAAATGGTATTTTAATACTCTAATTTCAACAAATATTATTTCAAAAACATTAATATTATTGGCAAACGTAAAAGAAGAAGCAACGATAAATTGGAAGAAAGAGTTTTTCACAAACTTGCTAATTGTTGATACAGACGGAATTGGTTGATTGTTAAATTTAACCTAAAATAAGTCACGAACTCGGAGTAAACTGACGCCACAGTAAAATGTTTTGATAATCAATACCGTCTCTTCACTGTAATAACTCTGATTATTGTTAATTGTAAATGATAACTGACTAGTAAAATTAATTTCACTATAACATGACATTTGTCACTCATGATAAGGGTTTTTATGGTACATTGTTCAACTTATTTTTATTATTTCTGAGGTGGATTCTGGTACAAACGTAAATTAAATAGATGATACATTTATAGTTTTTAATACTCTTAAAAATATTCCTTTGTGATTTTCTCTAAAATTAATAGAGGAGCTAATAATTACACATATTTAATTTTACATGTTAAATTCCTATGTTCGCCCCTTATCCCAGACACTCGGTATATTATTTATTGCTATATTTTATTCACTTCTTTATTCAAATTCTTATGTAAATTATTCCGTCATAGAAAATTGCATCTTTTACATCGTAAAATGTAGCAATATTAACAATAATAATTATGTACAAGATTATAGATTATAGTCATTACTTATACATAAAACACATGAACACATATGCTCATGCATACATACAAGTAGAGGACAACACCCAAATAAACGCAAAGACTTGATTATATATAATTAACAGTGCATAGTGTTACAAACTATGCAATACAAAGTGTTGGGGAAAAATAAAAGTTAAATTATTACTAATACAGTAACTACAAACTCCCCTTTGCTATTTCACATGTTATATTCTATTACATAAATATAATTATATTGTATCTACGATATATTAATATGCATAGGGTTATGCAATAGTATGGAATGATGGCTGGCATAATTATTTTGTTTGCAAACAAAAAATCGTGCTTAAAGTTATTCTCAGTGAGATAATTATGATAATATTTTTTCATGTGTTATTACAACTACAAAAGGTAGTAAAAGTTTTTATGTAAAAATACACAAAAATTTTGTGCGACCTCATTTGCTGGTGGCTCAAGATTTTTGAGTATTTAAAAAAAGGCATTTTAGTATTTTGGGTTTACCCGACATTTTCTACAGTTTGTAGTAATAAAGCATGAGGTGGTTCTAGATATTATGACATATTTTAAAATTTATTCCCATAAGCGTGGAATAATAGTTTAACTTATAAGTCTTCGTGCATTTTAATTTGGAGTAATTTATTTGCACTGTAAAGAACTGAAACATGCATACATTTTAATACAGCTATGTTTTATCTCAGATTGCTCTATTTCGTATCATGCATTCACCATATAACAACTACACAGAAATATTTGTGATTTATATCTGGGAAAATGTAATTAATTTGAATATTCAACTACGGACCGTGTAAATAATTTACGCGGTAATTTCAGACAACAAGAGGCGTGATTTACTGTAAGCTGGGTCAGCTCACTACAATATGTAGTCTTAACCGTTGTGTTGTGAAATCAGTTTGTCATCTACAGTCCCCCCTTTGCTGTTTCACATGTTATATTCTATTGCTATTATATAAATAGAATTATATTATATCTACGATATGTTAATATATACAGGGTCATGCAATAGCAAGGAATGGTGGCTGGCATAATTATTTTGTTTGTAAACAAAAAATCGTGCTGAAAGTTATTCTCAGTGGGATAACCTATGATAAGCTGCACATAACATACAGCTGCACATAACTACAAATGTTATTTATATTCATGGCCAAATTTAACATTAAATGTTTTGTATTCTAGAGAAAATCCTTTAGTCTCTTAAGAGTTACAGTTCGATTTCTTTTTTTTTTACAGAAAACGTCTTGTTTATGAACGTTTATGCTTGTTCTCAATTGAAAATTCCCAATAAGATCACCTATAATGTGTATAAAATATTATGTTTTATTGCACCTACAAATGTGTATCATAATTTATACTAACTAATGTTTATATAAAAATTTTATATTTTGTATTATATATTTTTACTATTTTATTTTAGTTTAGTTTTACTGAGAGTCAATATACAAATATATTATTATTACACTCATCGCCAAATTTAACATTAAAATTTTCAAATGACTTATGCTATGTATTCGGCAGCAGTTTCTCCGTACGTAAGTATATAGAGTACCAAAGCATGATTTTTGTTCAAAATAAAAAAAAAATCCAATTTGAGTGAGAGACAAAATTTTGAATAACAATTTTACAATTATGAGAATTGTAAATTTGTAAAATATTATTTAACACATATATTAATTATTTCTGTTATAGTACTTAATCCATCTATATTATATAAAATTTGAATTATTATGTAGTATGTATAAGTATAATTTTTATGCAGAATAAAATATATTTTTTTCTAATTTGAGTGTCTACTACAGAGCCATAAAAAAAATAATAATTTGTAAATTTGAAAAATATTGTTTAATTATTATATGACTTAATATAATTTGTGTTATGCATAATCCATCGATATTATACAGAACTGTTATACAGTGACTTTTTGAAAGTAGTAACTCCCAAAACGTCAATTTTTAATTTGAGGGGACATCTTATGACGTACTGTTGGTATGTGTGTCAGTTTCCCCCTCCAGTCCAACAAGCACCTCTCGAAAATTTTAACTGGGATGACACCTGATTTGATAGGTTTTATGCCAGTAATACAGCAGTGCTCAGGTTTTTTCACCAAATTTTTTTTTTTATTGACTGAAAAAACATGTTTATTCACGAAAAAATATTTTTATTAAAAAAAATAATTACGTTTTTATTTTTATTTTTTGCAAAATTAAATTTGCACAGCTGTATTGCAGACATTACTAACATAAAACCTTTCAAATGAGGTGTCGCAAGAAGGGTCATCCCATTTAATATTTTCGAGAGGTGTTTATTGAAGTAGAAGGGGAACTGACACACATGTCAACATACGTCAAGTTACAAATTTATGTGTTTCGGGATTTTTTTATTTTGCTCTTATTATCTGATAAATCCTGGGTGGATACTTTTCAAAAAATCACCCGGTATACAATTTTAATTATGTAGTCTGTATATTTAGGTTATGATTAATACATTTATAGTGGTCTGTGTATAGTGGCCATACCTAAATTAATTAGAGCTAGAATTTCATTAAACCGCAGATTGATTTGCTCTGGCATTTCTACGGTTAATAATGTGCAATATCCAATACTGCAGTTTTCATAATATCGATGCTCCTAAATTGATGCAATAATATCCACATTATTGATACGTTTTCATTTACTCTGCGGCAGAGGACTCAAACTGACAGATGTTAATTGAATTAATGTTACATACATATTCGCATATTATGAATTGTGATTGGTTATCCATAACACAGATATTATTTGTTGTACGCATTTGCAGCATTGATGGCATTTAATGAATTAAGTTAATTGAAATCCTCATTCCGGATTGCATGTAATTTCTGGCTATTTCCTGTTTCGTGAATTCTTATATTTTTCAAAGAGGCACATGAAGCTTCTGAATAGTAAAACATTTAAACATGTAACCGGTGTCAGTGAAATACAGTGAAATATTTAATCAAAATCAATCAAAATTATACACAAAATTCTTATATTTTGTGCAATTAATGCAAGTAATTGTGCAGAAAATACATTACGTTACATTTCGTAATATTGTCAATATATATTGTTCTGATATTTTTACTCTCGTTTTGTATTTATATTTATCACTAAGTGAAACTATATTATATTTGTATTTAAATATAAAAACCCCCAAAAGTTTGTCTTGTCAAAAAATTAATTTCTATTGACAGCTTTTTTGACAGCTGTCATGAGTCCAAACTCGTTTTTGACATCATATTTGAATTTAGCGGCATTAAAACACTTGATTAAGACTATTTTCCCAATTGAAAAATTAAAAAAAAATAACTAAAAATTCGATTACAAATTTCATTGACAGCTTAATTGACAGTTGTTATTTAGAAAAACATGTTAATACTTTTTTTTGCGTTTTTTGCGTTTAGAATAAGTCGATTCTAGCACCCAAATGATGTTATTTGAGTGTTAGAATAAGCGGTTGATGTGCTAGAATAGACTAGTAAAATTTACTGCATTGATGTTGGTAGTGTTAGCGTTGACGGTTGACGTAACTGTCAACTGACATACGTCAAGTTTGGACTTGTCAGGCAGTAAATTTTTTAAGGTTTTTTGTCCAATTTGCATAATTTTCGGCGGCGTTAGTGATAAATTTTCTTCAATATTCATTTTCAAACAACGCAAAATTGCGAAAATAAAATCCTAAATTTACGCCACATAAATGTCACCAACGGCCGCAAAATCCCCTAGATTTAAATTTTTCATTTTTTAATTTAAAAAATCGTATGATGCGGCAAAATAGAAAAAAATAGTATAAAACACTCGCAGAAGATCCTTCAAGCACTCGTTTGTTTTCAACTCAATTTCAATTTCGTGCTTGAATATATGCCTTCTGCAACTAGTATTTTAATATACTATTTTACGACGAAACTTTACTTGATTTGTGATTTAAAAAACCTTACAATTTTAAATAATAATAAAAAAATTATTGACTGCTTTTTTAACAGCGGTCATGAGTCAAAACCGATTTTGACATGATTTTGGATTCAGCGGTATCGAAAACCAAGAGATACCAAGTTTCACCTTGAACCAATGGAAATCAAGTGCTCAATGCTTTTGGTGTAACCTAAATAACCGAAAAACCCATGTTAAATCCCATTTAAAATTCAACCTGCGTGCGGGACGGTTCATTATTTTTTTTTCGACTTTTTTTGCGTCATAATTATTTTTAGGCCTCTACTTTTGATTTAGGGGAGCACTCAAAAAACTGTGGACTTTTCCAAAATAAGGATCACCCTAATACTGACATAATATATAAATTTATGACAGAATTTTGGCAGATTTCGCAATATTCATAGTAATCATTACAACTTTGTTTAAAGTGTTGTTGGCAATTGAAGTCGATATAAAATCATGAAATTATCTCTAAAGTTCCATTTTTACTTAAAAACATTTTGTTAAAACATTAATTTTCGAAATTAAATAAATCTGAATGTGTCATCATTGAGATATTGACATAATAATTAAAAAAATAACACTAACTATTAATATTTTGACAGCAATCAGTCAAATTTTTAACAACATACAATTATGCCAATATTTCAGTACACTGATAAAATTTCATTATTCTGTTGGTATTTTGAGAGAATTATTGAAACATGGACTAAATAATTATGAAATTATGACATTAAACATTAATATTTTGAGAATGATTATTGAAATGCAACAAACACAATTGCAATAGCAATTTTGATATTAACGATTCATATGCTGACATAATATATCAAATTCTCAAAAAATTTGACTATATATAAAATGTTCATAGTAATTATTACATTTTTGTTATATTTATTAATGCAACAATAATAAACAAAATATTTGATATTATCACATACACTTATGTCACATACATCACATACAGTTATGTCACATGCATCACATATAGTTATAGTAGTCCCAGTGAATGCTGACAATGACTCATCGCTCCATATTTTCGAAATTCGACATATATATCATATTTCATTTCACCCTTTTACATTTACCGGAAGGCATGCAAACGAGCCTAGAAAACACGATTATTTGTTAGAAAGAGCACGAGTCATTATCAGCTCTCGTCATTGAGACGGTATGTTAATATTTCAGTTTATTGACAAAATTTTAACGATTTTATATGTTTAATAATGGAAATTTCAACAAAATACTTGATCTTTGTGAAAATAACAATTGAAATTGATCTGTAACAATTGAAATTTTAATTGTAATCATTGACTTTTTGAGTCGCCATTGTGATATTTTCAGAATAATCAAAATTTTAACAGGAACTAATATTTTTTTACTGCAATCAGTGCAATATTTAATAACATATAATTATGCCAATATTTCAGTTTACTGTCAAAATTTCAATAATTACTAATAATTTTTTCTATTAACTTGTCTTAAATAAATTATATAAATTACTTGGTTAGTATCACATATCGTCGGCTTAATGTTACAAGGTTGTATGTGCAAATTGGTAAATTTAGGAATAAGGATTTTAAATATGTTTGCTCTATCAAGAAATGATAAATTTTGCACTGTCAATAGATATGTTTCTATCACAGGTTCCCAATAATTAAATTTGTATTTTCCATCAAGTTGAAAGGTCCTGCTTTGAAAACATATAGCCCTGCAAAGCTATTGAACTAAATATTTAAAAAAAAATGTTACATGCAACCATGTAATACCGAGCCGACGATATATTAACGGTGACGTGGACCTTCTAAAAGTATTGTAGAAAATAAAATACGGAACAACTTTTTCATATAAAAACATTTATTTACTAAATGCATATTTCGGCCGCAATGCAGCCATCTTCAGTAGCAATAGAGTACTATGCCGAAATGGCCGAAATATGTATTTAGTAAATAAATGGTTTTTTTTTTTTTTGTGAAAAAGGTGTTCCGTATTTCATCACATATATTAGTTATTGATTCGTGACTATTTTCGACAATTTAAGTAATCATTTTCATAATTATTTTATGGGCGAATTGTTTATTAATTACGTCAATACGTACATCGTTTGTTACTATAAAAACGACAATTGTTTCTGATATATTTCAATTATCGTTCTCAAAAAATCAATATTTCTTATCAGCATTTTAATGATTGTTATTGTGAGAATTTTCATTTTGGTCAATATTTCAATGAATACTCTCCCATTGAATATTGAAAAAAAAATGAAATGGCAATAATCAGAAGTAATATAACAAGAGCGTCAAAAATAATCGAATATAGCTAACATATGCGAAATGTGTTCTGAGAAATACGCCGAGTCCGTAGGACGAGGCGTATTTTAAGAAACACATTAAGCAGTAGTCGCTATATTCAGATTATTTTTGATGCTCGAGTTATATTCGGAGGACTATATACCGAATAATAAATGTAAATGCAAGAAATATTTTGTCAATTTGACTTTCGTGTAATACATATTATGATTCACGGCAACTTGATTTTTATTAACACCTAAATTAAATAAAATTCATAATTATGACTTATAAGAACGTGATTTATTTATGGTATGTAAAATTAAAAGTACAATTATTATAAATTAGTGAGCCACTGGAATAATTATTATTATTATTAGATGAGTCAAGAGAAACTGACAAAGCATTTTTGATAGAAGAATTTTCAATTTCCGATTCCATTGATTCACTTCTTAAATTTGAAATAAGATTTTTATGATGATTTTCACGTCGATTCAAATAAGGTTGAATTGAAGCAGTATTGTTGTGTCCAGTTATTTTTATAATTTCTTCAGCGTTAATACCCGTACTTGACTAACTGTAGACGATCTGTTAGAATGGTTTGTTATTTTTACAAGTTTGGTATTTATTCCGATGCTGTTAGCAGCACCTTTTGCCCATTTACTCATCTGATTCTATCATAAGGGCATACTTTTATACCAATAGCTATTTTCATGTTTTTCCCAATCTTTATATACTGTAAGAAACAGGGATTAGTTTTAATGTTAGGTGTCCGTTTAGAAAACATTTTCTTTAGAAGTCGAACGGGCACATGTCTATATCATTTGAATTTTGGGTAATCCATTTACTATCTGCAATTATCTTATCACCTCCTTGTGCTGTTTTGGAGAAAATTGTGTTGTGTTCCATCCGACCTGTTGGCAAACCGTAATTGTTTATTTCTTCTTTGAAATATTCTGTCAAGCAAGCACTAGCTTCTCCTCCTCTCCACGCAAGTTCAACAGACGCAATATGGTAAAACTTTCGCTGTAGACCATAGGGTGTATTTCCATTTAAATAATGTTTAATTCTTGTTTGTTCTTCATGGGTTAAAGCCGACGAACTGCGTTTTCTTTCTTCCAAATTGCGTTGTAAAATTTTCCTCTTTGAATTGCAAGCATATCTTGCTTTTTGAAATATAAAGCTTTTAAAAGGATCTATAACTCTTTTGAATTTATTATAATTAGTAAGTGGAATATGCTTAGCTGTGAGATTTCAGAGTGTTTTCAATACTCCTTCTTTATAATCGTCACCATTAACTTTTCGCATTTCGTAAGCCCAGTCTTCCAAAATTTTGCATAATTCTTCATGAGACTTTTCTTCTTTTATATCATCATTTCTTTCCGAACAGAAGTGATCAAAATGTCTTATAACATAACATTCTGTTCGCACTGTATTAATGGGTTTTGTGGATGTGACGGATTCTTCGATTTTATGTATCTCATCAGATCCAAATCGATTCATATTGACTGCTTATTATATACTGAATGCAACCAGGTAATTAGTAATAAGCGCTGTAATATGAAGTAACTAAGGAAAATTCAATATTGCGATTGGTCCATTTAACTATGAGGTATATAGTCATTGAAATATTGACAGGAAATATTGATCTTTTGAGAGTGATAATTCAAATGTAACAGAAACAATTGTAGTTTTTACAGTAACAAATGATTTACTTATTGACATAATAAAGGAAATTCTAATAAAATGTAAAATGTTAATACTTAGTAATTATCATTATGGTATTCATAAGGTTATAGTAAAGGTCATTGTCAATAAAATAAAAAAATACGTTTACAACTAATAACCTCTTTTTAATAAGTTAGGGATATTCGCACTATACATTCACGACCATTTTGCAACCGAGTTGGCTGGACTTTCTTTTTGTCATATTGGACAAACTGATTCAGTGATGCAACGGAAGTTAATTATTTTTTTGTGTCGGTGTCTATAAGACATTTGCTTCCTCCCACACTGTCAGATTTATAATTCTTTTTACTACTAGCTTTTAAACATAATTATTTTGCACTGATATGTGAACCCAGAAATAATTTTCACTTGTGTCAAAATATTAATCAAACTTTAAATTTTCTTTCCTGCCGTTCCATTTTCATCTCTAATAATTTAAACTTTACATCTGGCAACAATATTATTTAAAAAATATAAACTGTCTTTGTATACCAAAAACAATACAAAAACTTATTAAGTGCTTATAGAAAACAATAAAAATATAATTTAAAGTGACATTTTTTATTCTGGTCTGTAGTGAAGAGCTGTATGTTAATAATGCCTTTATCAGAGCAACAAAATAACAAAATAAATAACTATTATCATTATATTTTTGTATTTTCTATTGACGACTAGTCATTCAAGGCGATTGAGCATAATTACAAAATTATAAACGTATTTTGGTGGCTGCGGCAGCTTTTTCTTTAATCGGTGTTCGCAGGGAATTACCTAAATTCTTGTGTGATTCCGCCACGCCACGGCCCCTCGACACGCGCATATTACCCGGGAAATATGGTTCGTTTCCACGAACGGCGTCTCCCGGAAAATGGCCTCGTTCGAGTGGCAGCGCATTTGAATAAATACCAACCCCGGCGAATAAATCGCTCCCTGGGCGCGGAAAAATCACGAAACCCCAGAAGACGCGCTCCAATTAACGGAGACGAGGCGCTAATTCCTATCTGCCCTTAAAATTGTGGAGTGAATATTATTTGCTGGCGTATAGAAAAACTCGCCCTGGGATAAATTACTTTTTATTGGCGATAGAAAAAAAGGTAGGGACGGATGTCTTACTTTGCACTTTCCAAAAAAAAACTATTTCACGGAGGTTATAAAGGGTATCCCGTGCGTTGTAACTTCCAGGGTTTGTTTTAGGACATTGTAATAAAACCCGGGGATTTGGCGGACAACATTTTTTATAAAGTTAACACGTGTACGACGTGCACCGGGAAAATTGCCTTATTTAAATAATCTTGCCCAAGTTTTCCGTAAGCGCAGACATTTAGGGATTTGATTTAAACTTTTTGGGTACGACCACTAAGCCCCCCGGGTACTAATCGATGATAGAGGGCATTTTATAGATTATAATCGTTACATGAAGCTCCTGGCAATTTATTATTATTTTTTTTTTTTTAGTTCCAGTCGTTCTAATATATCGCCCGCCGTTCCAACAGATGACAAGTGATATTGTTATCCCTTGTTTCAGCGAAAGTGCCCTCTCTCGCTCTTTCCCTTCCTTTCCTGCACACAAACACATTCTCGCACATACACGTGCAGGTCTATCGCTTCTTTTTATTTATGACCATTGTCTGCTACTGATTTAAGTTATATAACATCCGAGCGAATGTACAGAAACTTGTAAAACGCAATATTAACTTTGGACGGGGCGACGATAAACTTTTGACAGGATCCCATCTCTGAATCGCAGAAGAAAAATATTTATGAAGCGAAGATCCTTGTAAATGTAAAGTGGCGACAGTAACCTGACACTAGTATTTTCAAATCTCAAATTTATCAAGTATTTACAAACATTCATAAATGCTCCATTACATACTGATGTTGGTGCTATTATTTAAGAGGGACATTTGAAAATCAGACCTAACTGTTCATAAAGAAAAATAGATATAGATACGGGGTAGAGCAACATTTCGCTAATAATTACTACCCACAAATGTATAAACGCGAGGTGTTTCTACAAATAATAAGTCCCAAGTTTTAATCGATTAAACGACTCTGCAGTATGCAACACGCTCGAAGTGTGCCATATGTGGATTGTTCCAGAATTGATGAGGTTATTAGTTTGCGCAAGTTGCAATATTCCGGTCGCATAAATCTGAACTGCCGCTAATTCAGTTGCGCGTGGCGGTTTTTCATTTAAAAAAAATGTTTTATGGCAAACTTTCAAAATGATTAAACGCGCAAATAAAATATAAATTATTTCCGCCGAACGTTCCGTCCACTTGTTTTGATTAATTTCCCGGAAAAATCAGAAACAACAGGGCAGATAATTAAAATTATGGAACGTCGTTCATTATTTGTATCGCGGATGGGCGGACGTGCATGACGCCCACTAATCAAAATCGGGAAAAAAGTTGCTCCCGGAAAAATAGCGCTCCGGATAAAGGAGAAATTTTAAATTCAATTAAAACGGGAGACATGTGGCCTAAATACATTTATTAAAGGCGGGCTCACTAACGAACGCAATTCAATTAGGGGTTAATCGAGTAATTGGAGTTAACGCTGTAAAGCCCGTCGTACCCAGACTTTTTACGCACGCCCTTCACCCGACGACAGACTACCGAATTTTAACTTTCACCCTATCGACTAACAAAGTGCCGCACAAGGAACTTCATTACCATAATGATAGCGGGTTGTTTGATTTTGCACAAGTAAATTGTTTAATCAATATAAAATTCGCGCTGAAATAATCGGTTAAACATTTTAAATACTAACTCGTTTCAATCAACAATGCGACTATTAAAATAAAAATGCACTTCAAGCTTTATTAATAAAACCCAGTCAGTGATTTCAAATGCATGGAAATGTGTGCCATATACAGTCAGTTTGATATATTGTGACATAACAAATATTTCGGTTATTAGTACAGATAGAAAAAAAGTTGAAGAAAAAAGTTTAAGTACTTTTTGTCGTCTATTTAATCCTAATTTCAGTAGAACAATTGAAAATCAAATAAACACGTGAAAGCTATAAGCTTCATTTTTTTAAATGGAACACCCTGTATATTTTGGTTATTTCTAATAGGAAATAACATTAGCTTTATAATGATAGAACATAAGTACCCCTTTATTATTAATATACAAATAACGTAACAATTGCCATGCAATTTATCAGTTGCCATGAATTACAATTGCACGCTGACGTAAAAAAATTGCTATTGCTTTAATGTCAAAGTGGCTTAGTAACTTCCTGTCCTGCGTATTGTTGATTCACATCTTTAGAGATGGGTGATAATTATTATACTAACGATGAAAAAATGGATATGCTGAAGGTCTTCGTTAGATGCAACGAAAATTCTAGAGAAGCTACGGTCACTTATGGAAGCATGTATCCAGAAAGAAGACAACCACATTATCGCACTTTTGCAAGACTTGAACAAAATTTACGGAGAAATGGCTGCTTTAATAGTAAATTGCGAATAGCAAGAAATGAACGTGAAGGAAATAATGAAGTTTTCATATTGGCCTATTTTAAAGCACATCCTGGATATTCAATACGCGAAGCAGTCGCTGCCTTAGGAATAAGTCTGTATAAAATATTTTCTATTCTAAGAAAACATAAAATAAGACCGTATAAAATTAAATTAGTACAAGGTTTAAGAGATGATGATTCTGACACGAGGATAATATTTTGTAATTGGCTTAACAATAATCAACATTTATTAAATTTAATTCTTTGGAGCGATGAATCTAACTTCAGCAACAACGGAATCTCCTACCGAAAAAACGATCTTTGCTGGGATACTGAGAATCCACGTCAAATTCTGGAATGCAGATTCCAACACAGATTTGCAGTTAATGTGTGGCTAGGTGTGTTAGGTGATACTATAATAGGTCCTTTTTTTATCAAGAAACATTAAATGCGGAGCGATATGCCAACTTTCTTTTGAAGAATTCGAAGATTATTTGGATGATATCCTCCTAGAAATACGTCGTGATATGTGGTTTCAGCAAGATGGAGCTCCTCCCCATCACGCAATAATTGTCAAAGATATTTTAGAAAAAAAGTTTGGTGTGAAATTAATTGCAAATTGTAGCCCCAGGAACTGGCCAGCAAGATTGCCAGATTTGACAATATTAGATTTTTTTATTTGGGGATTTTTAAAGCAAAAAAATTATGTTACTCGTCCAGAAAATCTAGACGATCTGAAAAATCGTATTCGTAGGGCATGTGGCCAAATAACACCACGCATGTTGCAAAAATGACGACAAAATTTTAAAAAGAGATCTGAAGAATGTATTGCAAACAACGAAGGTCACTTTGAAGAGACACTTTAAATTGTAATTCATAGAAACTGATAAACTTCATTTATTGGCAATTGTCGCGTTATTTGTATAATAAATGGATACTTATGTGGTATCATTATTAAGCTAATGTTATTTCCTATTACAAATAACCAAACTATACAAAGTGTTCCATTAAAGAAAGTGAAGCTTATAGCTTTCACGTGTTTATTTGATTTTCAATTGTTCTTCTGAAATTAGGATTAAATACACGACAAAAAGTACTAAAACTTTTTTCACCAACTTTTTTTTCTATCTGTACTAATAACAGAAATATTTGCTGTGTCACAAAAAATCAAACAGACTGTATAGACGAGAAGTGACAGAATGAACTGCATCTATCTCTAAATGAAACAAACAGGTGCATTGCGTAAAAAAAACGTTAGCACTAACGTGTGAGTTACTTGCAGCATCACGTTCGAATGTCAGATGCATTTATGGCATAATGAATAATGACATTCGAATATTATGCTGTCAAGTAAGTATACGTTACTGCTAACGTCGTTTTATATACGCAATACCCCTGAGCCTTTCTAAATACGCGTAATATTAATATTCTTAAATTGCAGACTTGAGGACACCATTTTGGAGAATTAAATGATGGCTGCAGTCATTGCACGGAATTTGATGGTTTATGCAAGCATTTATGCAATTCCTTATGTCCAAGGAAAAGATTCGTAGTAGGTGGAGACTTCTATGAATTTTGATCATTCTTCAATACTCCTAACAATATGTGAGAACATCATCCAGAAAGATAATCACCCAGCACTGGTCAACAAACGCACAGGCTGCAACAGTTTTAGACAAAGTCTAGAAGGAAGAATAAACTAAAAGGTACCATTGAGCAATGAAGAACAATGAAAGACTATAGTTGAAAAATGCATAATTGATATCCAGCAAGCAGGTTGGGATAACATCCCGGAAGCAAAATGAAGATACCACGGAAATAACTACCCTAAAGAAATTAGAGAGCAACTAGTTAAAAGAAAGAGGAAAGCAAGAAAAAGTTGGCAACAGACAAGAGCCCCGCAAGACAAAACAGTACTAAACAATATCACCCAACAACTGTGAAGAGACATAAAAAATAGTTTTGATTCGGGAAGTTTATAATAATAACATATAATTTCTTAAAGCCGGTTGCAGATTTATTTGCAATCAGTAGTTAAATAAAAAGTTGCGTCAGAGGAATATAACTTAATAATTTCAATATAAATAATTCAATGATATTCTGGGTAATTAAATCGTATAAATAAACTTGCTCAACGTTCCGGTATTCAAGAAATCTCAGCATTATGAATGAATCAACTGAATGTATGCATGTGCTTAAGTACTTAGAAAAGTGGAACTAGAATAGAGCTTTATCATACTATTCTATAATCGAATTTGAATAACATTACCTATTAAAGTTGTTATGATCACATGGCTGACAATGTTGGTAGACACAGATACTAGCAATATCTCCGGATGAGGACATACATTGGGGTGCATCACTTGAAGAACTTTAATATGTGCAGTTATGTGATTCGTTCCTACCCTCAAGGTGGCGTTGAAATGCATTGGTAGGCACCGTGCTGGTGAATTTCTGTGTAGTGCTGACATGTATCAAATAACCTCGGCACAATTTGAAGATGTTGGTACGTGAACTCGCTAATATGACTTTGTAATTCCAAGAGTAGTATTAATAATTTACTCTTCACTTAGTTTTCAAAATAATATAAATCATTCAAAGTCAAAGAATATAATAAAGATTCAATAATTACTAAATAATATCTATTCCAAATTTTAAATAAATATAATTAAATAAATAACGTTCAATTTGAGTAACAAAACAGTATTTTATTTACCAGTCGCTTGTATAACCTTTTAAAATGAATAAATCATATAAAATCCATACGTGTGTGTGCGTGTGCGTGTGTAGCGTGTGCGCGCGCGCGCGCGTGTGTGTTTTACTTACTAACTAAAATTACTAACAGAGACATTGCCCATAAAACGAACAAATTGAGTTGTCACGATTTTTATTTAAAAATCAAACATAACGTAAAGTAGTGCCACTAAATCACGAGCCAAATCAATATTACAAATTATGAGAATTTGTAAATGACGAGACAAGCAAATATTACAAATTATGAGAATTTGTACAACACCTGGGTTCTAACCGTTACAGCTATTGAGAGATTTATAGTTACATATGCTATTCTTTATCTTAAACATCCTGTATTCAGCAAATGTTTATACTGGTATAGATATCTGGATGACATCCTAATCTGTTTTACCGGCAGTAAAAGACAGCTTCACACATTTCAAAACTTTATCAATTCTATTCACAAAAACATTGAATTCACTTTAGAATTAGAGTCAAACAAAAGTATTTATTATTTGGATTTAACAATTAGCCACTCGGATCTTAAACACGAATTTTGTATTTTCCACAAACCTACACATACCGACACTACTATCCACATGAATTCCTTCCATCTAATGTCCCATAAACTAGCAGCCTACCACTCCATGCTACACCGATTAATAAGTGTTCCGCTATCCGATACGAATTTTAACAGCGAATTAAAACAGATTGTAGCAATTGGCAATGGCATAAGTGATTGTAGCAGTGATTGTAGCAGATAGCAATGATTGTAGCAATGGCATAAGTGTAGATATGATTAAAACCGTTAAGGATCTGCTCATAATCCCACTAACTTACCTTATAAACAGCAGCATAAAATGCGGACGGTTTCCGAACGTACTAAAATTTTGTAAAGTAATTCCTATACACAACAAAGGTGATAAAAACGACACTAATCACTATCGCCCCATATCACTGCTCCCGGCAGTGTCTAAAATAATGGAAATACTACTAAAGGACCAAATTGTTAATTACTTTGACAACACTAACCTTTTCTCAAAAAGCCAGTTTGGATTTAGACAGGGACGCTGAACAACTGAGGCACTGTTAGATCTCTGTAATGTAATATATGATAGCTTCGAAAACAAAACCTGCTGTATGGCCTCTTTTCTGGACTTGAGCAATGCGTTTGACTGTGTTCCCCATGACATTTTGCTCGAAAAACTACAAATGTACAACTTCAATGAAACTAGCATAGATATCATGAAGTCATATCTAAGCGGTCGCAAGCAGTCGGTATTTTTAAGTGGACGCATGCCTGACGCGTTGCCGGTGCTACAGGGTGTTCCTCAGGGGTCGATAATAGGACCCATATTATTTTTTATATACATAAACGACCTCCCGCTGGCATTAGAAAAGGCGGCAGCAGTGGTATATTGGGGGGGGGAGGGGGGGGGGGGGGGGGACGTGGGGGAACGACGTTCCGGCACCTTTTTTCAGAAACGGAACGCGTTCCGGTACTTTTTTTGGTAGTCATTTTTTTAAATTTCATAAGAAAATTATGCAAGTGCTAGAACTAAGGAAAAACCAAAGGATATTCCATCAATATCAACAGAAAATGTTCAAAAAGAACCAGAATCCCCATTAATAAATTGGCCGAGTATTTGGAATGCAGATAAGTGGTTCGAAAAGAAAAAAAAATATGCTGGGCTAAAATGCGATTCCGGAAAATTGGGATGTCTGAGTTGTTGGGCTATTCAAAATTTAGGACCTTTAAAGGCGCAGGGAGTAAGCATCTCAAAATAATGGATAGGCACTCAGGCCGCACAACCGCACAACTAAAAAATTTTAAATGCCTTTAGAGATTACTTGGCTTGTGGTGGTCGTAACATTTCATTCGATTTGGAAACGTTAAATTTTTTTTCTAAAATTATAGCTTGCAGTTCTTCAGAATGCGAGCGTGGTTTCAGCAGCATGATTTTAATTGTAACGGAAAGATGATCGCGCATTTCAATTGACAATGTTGCAAATTTATTGTTTATAAAACTTCATGGACCACCCTTGGAATTTTGGAATCCAATTTTATACGTAAAAACCTGGTTGCGTTCTCATCAATCCGCTACTGACTAGCAAACTAAAAGAGCAGCGGCAAATGCTGAAATTTTGTGTGATTCTATTTGGGAGTTTTTGTAGTACACTATAAGTGTACTACATGAAATAATAATATCTTTAAGATTCTTATATTCTCTTTTTTCGAATTTCTTATTTTTGTGTTTGTTAATATTTTGTATACTAAGAATTTAAAAAAAACTTAAATAATAAATAATTAAAAAATAAGGAAAACAATACTTTGCTTAAAATAAGACCTCCGAAAACCTCCGAAAAACTTTCAGGAAGCTGCTTGTGGAAAGTCGCGGACAATTTTTTTGCTCTCACCATGCGTTCCGTTACTTCTTATTTTACCAATACACCACTGGGCGGCAGTGATACTGTTCGCAGATGACACAACAGTGGTAAATGTGTGGAACGACAGCGACAAACTCAAAGTGAAAATTGCTCAGTCGCTGGCACTAGCACAAGCTTGGTGCAGCGAAATCAAGCTGAAGTTAAATAACAACAAGAATGAAAAATGATATTCTCTACCACAGGGTCAACCCTGAACATTGAATCCATCCGCTTTTTGGGTATTTACTTAGACCCTGAATTGAGGTGCCATAAGCATGGCGATGAACTAGCCAAATTACTAGCTAAATATATATTTTGCCTGCGAAACATTTCGCATCAATTACCTAAGCAAGAGTTGAAAAGTGCCTACTTTGCACTTTTGGTTGAGTCCCACATAAGATATGGCATCCTTGTTTGGGGACACTCTGCTATCACTCATCGTATTATTATATTAACGTTGCCTTCAATCTTCATCCTGGAACATATCTACGAAAGAAGAGGGAGGGGTGACCTATGTCTGAACAAATTAAGACTAAAAAGAATGCATACAGGTGGCAAGTACTATGCAATAAAGTTTTTTTAACAAACTGCCAAGGGGTATAAGAAATTATCCAACAGAAAAGTTCAAAATGTTCTTCAAAAACTATTTGGCTACCAACTCCTTTTACTCCCTTGGTGATTTCATGAACCGTGATAGAGTGCGTCTTATTTATATAGTTGTTCTTATGTGTTCACCAAATGTTTAATGTGTCTTAGTTTAAGTATTGTATTTGTATCTTATAGATCATATTTCTATTTTGACTCGTGTAAAACTTTGTTATTAGCACCAAATAAATATTATTATTAATATTTTTATTATAAATTGCGAACAACAACGGATTCCCGGAAAAAAATATTCCTAATCTCCTAAAGAGGAAACAAAAGCAGCGAACGACCTCTATGATTTTTCCAACAGCTAACGATGCTGTAAAGGAGAATAAAATGTATTCTTTCACGTACTTCGGTTATCCGCAGGGCCGTTTTAAGACATTTTGGCGCCCTGGGCTACTATAATTTGGCGCTCCTGTGAAATTGATGTTTAACGATTGTGGTGCCATCCCTATCTTAACTATGTGACCAATGATAGCGAGGCGGTTTTTGGAAATTTCGGCGACGTAGCGGCCGCCCTATTAGCCCATATAGTTATGGTGGGCCAGGTTATCCGTCATCGAAAGTTATCAGGAAACTTAAATCTATGAACATTTCCACGACCTTCAAAACAAATAACACCTTGGGAACATTTATTAATAATGCCAAGGATAAAATGAAAAAAACAAAAAAACTGACGTCTATTAGTGCGGTTGCCCTGTGGTCTACGTTGGACACACCGGTTGCAGTTTCGAGGATAGGATCTCCGAACACCAAAAGTGCTTCATATACGAACGGCATTTATAAGAACATAAACACGACTTCCAACCAAAGTTTAAAACATTACGCGCCTGTGATAATGGGATAAAATTAAATCTTTTAGAACATTTAGAAATTAACAAATATAATACACATGGTCCACGAGGGCGGTTTGACGGAAGAGTGACTTTTCAGGTTGGTAACACTTTCACAGTCATTACATTCACAGTCATTATGTTGCTAGCTCCTGAGGTCTTTCGGAGGTCTACTGTCAAAATTTGGCACCAATCTGACAAATAGATTATGTATTATACTTTTTTGAAGAAAACTGTTTTCGCTGTTGTGTAAATATGGAGAAAAAATAAGTTCGAGTGTTAATTAAACATTATTTTCTACGTGAAAAAACAATTAAAGAAACCGAGGAAAAGTTACGTAAATATTATCCAGAATATGCTCCGACCCATGGAACGATTTGTATGTGATTTCTGCTTTTAAAAGTGGCCATATGAGCACGGTTGATGCTGATCGTCCGGAACCATCATTTGCTGTAATTACTCCAGAAATGGTTAATAAACTCCATGGCCTTGTAATTGGCGATCGTCGAATAAAAGTTCGTTAGATAGCTAATGAAGTAAATATCTCAACCGAACTGGTATACAATATTTTGCATGAACATTTCAGTAAGAAAATGGAAACCGCGCGATGGTGATCAAATGCGCGCTCGCATTAAGAATTCAGAAGAATGTTTGGCCGTCTTCAACGTAATTCAAAGGAATTTTTTCGTCGATATGTCACAGTAGATGAAACTTGGATACATCATTATACTCCAGAAACATGCATACAGTCTAAATAATGGATTTCTCCATACGAACATGCTCCCAAAAAGGCAAAAACAATTTTTTCGGCCAATAAGGTCATGGCCACAGTTTTTTTGGGATTCTAAAGGTGTAATCTTTATTAATTGTTTACAAAAAGGAAAAACGATAACTGGCCAGTATTATGCTGATTATGCAGACACGTTTTGATGCCGAACTTGAAAAACAACGACCGCATTTGATGAAGAAAAATGTGTTGTTCCATCACAATAATGCGCCCTCTCATTCGTCTGCAATTGCTACAACTAAATTGGCTGAATTGCATTACAAATTACTGCCTTATCTGCCATATTCGCCAGATCTGGTTCCCAGTGATTTCTTCTTATTTCCAAATTTTAAAAAATGGCTGGGTGGAAAATGATTTCAGACAAATGAAGAGGTGATAACCGAGACAAATGCATATTTTGAAGACTTTCCGAAAGATTACTTTTTGGAAGGTTTAAAAAACTGGAAACTCGCTGGGCTAAGTGTGTAAAGTTGAAATTGTGTTATGTTGAAAAATAAAATATATTTTTACAGAAAAATAACGTTCTCATTAAAAAGTCACTCTTCCGTCAAACCGCCCTCGTATTGTTGAACGACCAACTTGAGGTTAATAATTCCCCACTTTTGAATTTTCAAATGTACCCCCAGTCTCAATATGTAACCCCCGCCCCCATTTTTAGTACCTGACTATTAACTGTAGTTGCAGAATATCAGTTTTCATCTGCCTGATGAAGCCACCGTGTGGCGAAACAATTGTCGCAGTACAACATTAAATATTTTGTAAAACTCGCACCAATTGTTTTTTATTTTTATGAATGCTATTCTATTCAACTTTGGAGAATACGAATTTTAGGATATTGCTTCCATGAGTAAACTTATCGAATCTATATAAATTATTGGGTATTGGTGAATACGGGCATAAATGAGAAAACGGTTAATAAATGAAATACGGTTCTGGAGAGCGTAGGATCTTGCATGTTTTTTTAACTGTTTCCGGAATCTGATATCCAATAAATATTGTAAAAAAATTATTGCAGTAAATGATTTGTGTTTGTGTTGTATCTATACCGTCAATTTAAAAATTAGATTGTTAAAATTATTGCATGTGCAATAAAACTATCTAAGTATCTCTAAGTAAAAGTATCTAAGTAACTCTCTAAGTATTAAATTGTTTTCACACCCATTGAACCGTGTAATAAAATTTTATGTTCATATTCGAGCATTAATAGTATTAATTTTTCGGGCAATTTCCCGTCTTATACGCTGTAAATTAAAAAAATAACGTTTTATAGGGAGATTAAACAGTTTTCATATAAAATGAAACGCGCGAACTTATTTGCTCCCTAACGTGGATAACGAACCTGTTTGTTGTTCCCTTTAATTACCGAATTTCCCTTCCGCCGTTGCCGTAATGAAAATATCGACTGGGAATTTAAAATTGTTCGCACGCAAACCTCGAATCAACAATCAATCACGTCCCTCGCCCATTCATTTCCTCCTGCGAAGGGATGCGCAGCGGAAAATAACGTTCCGATTCAGTCTCACCTGGCCCGTCCCCCGTTTTTTCTGCTCTCCCCGTCTGGCGCGAATTTATGCCCAAATAATCTAGCATTTATGAAAGCCCGTGAGCGCCCTCGAACCGTTTATCGGAAAATACACACGGTCTTCGCGCTTCCCACGGCCCGCCGGATTCCGATACGCTTTATCGACGTCGCCCGTTTGTTTTTCCATCGCGGAATCATCGCCCGGGAAATTTAGCGCCTCCACTTTTCCGGCTCCATTCGCACGCGCACGTAATAGAATAGGCATGTTGAGTGTGCTGGAGCGGAGGAAGAGACGTTAGCTCTCTTGAAGAACCTGTTCATTAAAAATGCGCGACGGCAGTAACCCGAGGCCCGGAAAGTAGCGGGCTTCTTTGATATATGTAAATACGAATTATTTGGAGTGGAGCGTAATTAATGTCGAATTTTAATGGGTTCGCGCGGGAACCGGCGGGGGAGGTATTTAGATTGTCGCCGGTTTATCTCGTTCCCTCTAATCTGTTTTCGGGGAGATACAAACAATTTAAATATTTACGAGAGATACTCCAGAAAGTTCGCTTATCAAGAACACGCCGTAAACGATTTAAATTTATTCGTACCTTCGTTCCGCAAATGTCAGAAATGGAAAAGAAAAACATAAATAGATGCAGCGAATAAATTCGACGCCGACTTTTTTTGCATCCAACTACCGCATACATCCGTTTACCGCGAAAATATTGCGAGCAAAACAACCCGAAACCTTTCATTTGAATGCTCGCTAAGGATTCCTGGTTATCTTTACATTTCTTTAATGCGCCGGTAGCTCCCTCAATCTCCCGATGCACTACTCCATGTACCTACCTACATAAATATATGATGTAATCACATACGTTCCTCTACATTCTACATGTTTGTATGTTTATCGTCCATAATTGGATAATAAAGTATTAGATATATGCCGAATCAATGGTTATTGCGATAACATAATATCGCCGTTCCGGTGGAATTTTTCAGGAGAGACGAAAAATGATTATTAATTACTTAGTTAAGGCCTTAGCTTAAGGAAGTTAATGCATTGGTAATAATATGTATTCGTCATAATATTTCACATTCAAATCTTTATAAATAAAATACCTACACTTCACAAAAACTCAATAATTAAAAATCGTATTTGTCTCTCCTGAAAAAATAATTTTGCAGTTGCGTCAATATTCCACCGGAACGGCGATATGTAGGGGAGAGGTGGCATGAAAGGGACACGCATTGAAAGCGGCAATTCAAATCACGCTACAATTACAAATCTCCCCGAAACAAAAGTATTTATGTTGTGTGGCTACACCAATGCACCCCCATTTGAACCTACCTACAAGCTTCTATCATGTGATGGTATTCGTGCTAGAAATTAAACATTTTGTAATTCTTTCCAATTGTTTTGTAAAATATTGTGAATGGTTTATTACACTGTTTGTCATTGCATATAATTGGTCATATATTCAATTATTGGAGAACTAAAGGTCAGTTCCTTTTAATTAAATTTATAGCTTTACAAGTTATGTTTCTAATTTTTGTGTTATATTTATGAAATCGACACATCAAACGGTTATGAAAGGGAAAGGGAACGGTTAATCAAATACGAATTCTGACTTTAGTAAAGTAAAGTTTTAATGGGGATATCAACTAGTAATACAAACACATTAACATGTTAAAAACTCATTTACCGAGTAGTAGCATTTTTCGATGAGAAAATGTTTTTAATTCGACTTAAAATGGTTTACATGCTGAATATCGCTTAACTTAGTGTCGATGGATCTCGTAACTTTTAAACAATTTAGTTCTGAAATCGTTCGGTGTATTTTGCGACATGGTGAGCCTGAAAAATGGTGCAACCAAGTCTCCTCGATTGCGGGTATTCTAGCCGTTAATGTCCTCGCGCTTAATCTGAATTACATTTTGTTTTGTGTGAATTAGGGTCGCGAGAGAGCGCAGAGTTAGTATTCTTGTACGTTTGAAGAGCTCTCTACAGTGTGGGACCGTGGGGTTACATTCTGCATGTATCTAGCGGCTCTATTCTGTACAGCAAACACGTTTCGTGCATCTTTTGTCAGGCCACAGAATAACATCTTATAGGCCATGGTTGACTGGAATAAGCCATATATATGAGTTTCAGTACATCCAATGATGCTATGTCTCGAATTTTTCTAAGTATGTAGCATTGTGAACATCATTTTGGGAGTATATTCTTAATACGTGTACTTCACGTCATATTTTGATCCATGTATAGTCCAAGAAATTTGCATGCGGTTACATTTGTGATTGATTTGTCATCGATTCTTAACAAAATGCTTGAGGCCGTTATGCATACACCAGTCTAATATGTTGCCAATGGCCAGTTTTGCCTTGTCCACTAGCACATTATGAGAGTTTCCTGACATCAACACATTTGTATCGTCGGCGTAGATTACGGAGAGGCCGAACGGTTCCAAGTTAAGAGCTATATCGTTGATGAAGATGTTGAAAAGTGTTGGGGAGAGACAAAAGTCCTGTGGTGTACCTTTGGATACACTTACATATTCAGATCTTGAGTTGCCGACAACGACCTGTTGACTCTTGCCAGAGAGATATGAAGATATCCATTGCAGTGCCGGTCCTCTAACACCGATCCATTCTGATTTGGAGATCATCAGGGCATAGTCCACGGTGTCGAAAGCGCGGCTAATGTCAAAAAATAGGCCCAGTACTGGGTTCTTGTTATCGAATGAGTTACCAAAATAGTTGAGCGCCTGATTTAAGGCAGTACTTGTCGATCTATTGGCACGAAAACCATTTTGATTATAGCATAGTAACTGGAACTTTTCCAGGTATGTATTAAGTCTCCTGTTAAAACAGCACTCAAACACTTTGCCAAATTGGTACTGCAGCGTAATAGGCCTATAGTTTGCTTTGTCTTTTTGTCACCCTTTTTATATACAGGAATGACTTTAGAGTGCTTTAAGGATTCCGGGTAAACCCCTTCTGTAAAACTTTTATTCATGAGGTATGACAATGGTTCCGATATAGCATCGCTCACTTGAGTTAGAGAATACTTCCAGGTATGTTATCTATTCCGTACGACTTTTTGTTGCAAGTAGTATTTATTATATCCTGAACTTCCTATGGAGTTAATGGATACAGGTAAAATGAATGTGGCACACCTTTTTTGACCCTGTGGCTTAAAATTGAGTGTGTGCTATTGTTGTTATAACTAGCGAAATATTCATTTAGTATGTTGGCGACTTTCATGGGGTCGGATTGAGTATTGCCATGGTCATCATTAATTTGATTTACGTGTTGCATATTTTCTTTTCCTCGTACTTCCTTTATTATATTCCAACATTAGTTGCTGGAATGCTGGAATGCTATAAGTTCCCGCCATTTATCACTCTCTTACGAGGGCTGTTTGACGGAAGAGTGAATTTTCGAAGGTTGGTAACACTTTCGCTATAATGATTATGTTGCTAGCTCCTAAGGCCTTTCGGAGGTCTACTGTCAAAATTTGGCACCAATCTGACAGATAGATTATGTTTTATACTTATTTGAAGAAAACTGTTTTCGTTGTTGTGTAAATATGGAGAAAAAATTATTTCGAGTGTTGATTAAACATTATTTTGTACGTGAAAAAACAATTAAAGAAACCGAGGAAAAGTTACGTAAATATTATCCAGAATCTGCTCCGTCCCATGGAATGATTTGTAAGTGGTTTCTGCTTTTAAAAGTGGCCATATGAGCACGGTTGATGCAGATCGTCCAAAACCATCATTTACTGTAACTACTCCAGAAATGGTTAATAAACTCTATGGCCTTGTAATTGACAATCGTCGAATAAAAGTTCGGGAGATAGCTAATGAAGTAAACATCTCAACCAAACGGGTATACAATATTTTTCATGAACATTTCAATAAGAAAAAGCATTTCGCGAAATGGTTGCCGCGTTTGCTTAATGGTGAACAAATGCGCGCTCGCATTAAGAATTCAGAAGAATGTTTGGCCGTCTTCAACGTAATTCAAAGGAATTTTTTCGTCGATATGTCACAGTAGATGAAACTTGGATACATCATTATACTCCAGAAACATGCATACAGTCTAAATAATGGATTTCTCCATACGAACATGCTCCCAAAAAGGCAAAAACAATTTTTTCGGCCAATAAGGTCATGGCCACAGTTTTTTTGGGATTCTAAAGGTGTAATCTTTATTAATTGTTTACAAAAAGGAAAAACGATAACTGGCCAGTATTATGCTGATTATGCAGACACGTTTTGATGCCGAACTTGAAAAACAACGACCGCATTTGATGAAGAAAAAAGTGTTGTTACATCACGATAATGCGCCCTCACATTCGTCTGCAATTGCTACAACTAAATTGGCTGAATTGCATTACGAATTACTGCTTTATCCGCCATATTTGCCAGATCTGGCTCCCAGTGATTTCTTCTTATTCCCTAATTTTAAAAAATGGCTGGGTGGAAAGAGATTTTAGGCGACTGAAGAGGTGATAACCGAGTCAAATGCATATTTTGAAGACTTTCCGAAAGATTACTTTTTGGAAGGTTTAAAAAAACTTTAAACTCGCTGGGCTAAGTGTGTACAGTTAAAAGGGTGTTATGTTGAAAAATAAAATATTTTTTTAACAGAAAAATAACGTTTTCATTAAAAAGTCACTCTTCCGTCAAACAGCCCTCGTATTATTATAAGTCTTATTTTTGTATTTTAGTTGATTCTGATACATCCTAGCACTATTGTAACATTTGGAGATATAGGCCATTGATGGCCCGCAGGATGGAGAGCTCACGCAACTGCGAAGACAAGACAAAACCTTTTATGTGTTTATTGTTTTTTTTTCTTAACAAGTGGGAAACTTACTTCGAAAATATCTTTAATCTCAACATGGAAGGTGTTAAACAATATGTTTGAGCTTGATAGTTTATTATTAAAACCGATTCCCAATTTATTGAGTTAAGTTTGTTGTTAAATTCTGTTACGTTTGTGTTTGAGAAAAGTTTGTAAAGTCTTGAGTCATTCTGTTTAATGGCGTTTCTTTGCTTCAGATATAATATCTGATAAGTATGGTCTGACAAATGGTTGTCGATTTCTTTTGTGTAATTCTCATCAAAGTCTGTAAATAGGTTTTCTATGCATGACTTTTTGTTTGGTGTGGTCCTTGTGGGCTCCAGAATTGTTGGATGGAGCCCATACTCTTTGAAAATGTTTAGAATGGTTGATTTTTTTATTGTTATTGCCGATTATATCCACGTTTACATCCCCGCAGATGATATATTTCTAGTTAGGCTTGGTAATTTTTTCCAGCATTGTGTTAATTTTACTGAAAAATAAGTTGTATTGAGAAACAAGATTTCAAACAAGAAACAAGATTTTGGTATGTGATAAAAACTCTGAGATTCTGAGTGAAGTTCCTACCAATACACTTACACATACAACATATGTGTAAGTGTTAATTTCATAGAATTATCGTTACAAAAAGAAATATAGGATTGATTTCCAATAAGTTTAAAAAAGTATACATTATTAACAGTACACGTACATATCGAATTACAACTTTGGCGATAATAATTGCAAGTTTGGTAACTTGCATTCGTTCAGATTCATTGAAAATTTTAAAGTAATCAATAGTAATATGTTAAGTGCTTAGTGACTTGCCGATAATACCCGCTATGGTGGCATGAGAGCTTCGCACTCGTGCATATTTTCAAGCTCGAGTGCATCACTATAGCGGGTATTATCTAAGCAAGGAACTATGCACAATACATATTTCATGACTATTGCACGTGTCGTATTGACATTGACAAATATTTAATAAATATTATAAAAATGTCTTCCAACCGGTTTGGCATCAAATCTCTTGCAAATAAAAAGCAAGAAATTGTTGACTCCACGCCAGAGAATACTAGAAAGTCACAAGAATATATTTGGAAACAATTTGAAAAATTTTGCGATGAAAAAAAGTATGTACTAAATGAAACTACGAGTATGCACCAAATTGCATTGATTTTAACTGATTGGGCATACAATATGAAAAGAAGACGGAACTCAGTACAAAGAAGGAGTTGTAATACAAATTTTGAATTTAAAATCCAATTCGGTATTTTATTTTGTAGGTAATAATCTTAACCTCCTCGAAAGTGATAAGTGTTCGACAGCAAATATCATATATAATATAACGTGCGGAATCATGACTATCGATTATTTGACAACATGTTGAGTGCATCAACCAATGCGATTATCAATAATCACGATTCCAAGAGTTGTATTCGTAAGATTATACCACCAATGAAAAAATTAATACTTTCCGTTTTTCTGTCGCATATTGAATACCTAGTCTTGTATGATCTAGGCCAGTTGCTCCTTCGTGCTGTTCTCGGACAAAATATAATTCCCTGAGTTGCAGAACTTGGTAAATTGGGCCCAAATATACTTTTGAGACCTTACAGAATTAAATGGTTTGTGGTTTTGTATGTTTTCTTCAATATTATTTAAGGAAGAATCACTGAAGCGCGACATTTGGTCTAATTGTGACATTTTAGTTGACAGCATGGCACACCAGATGTACAGAGGATCAAGTGTTATTATCACTTATTAGTTAATTCGAGTTCTGATTATCAGCTATTAGGCGGTCACTAGGATAGGGAATAAAACCATTATGAGTGATATAATCGCTTTAGGTGGATTCTAATTGGCCAACAATTTAAAATTTGGGTTATTTCATTGGTCCGTCAGTGTGAAGTTTCATATGTACATATGAGTACGATAATCTTTGAAACTGTGAAGGAAGTACTGTTGTCCCGACCAGCGGCACGTTATGGCTAAACACGGCTTTGGTCAAATTTAAAATTGGGGCCCCCATGTACAGTGTATTTTTTGTTACACTTTTTTTGTTACTTAAAACAATATATATATACACTGTGTATCAGCCAAATGGAATAAATTCGATAATAAATAAATGGGGGCGTGTTCGAAAAAACGCTCTTACACGTCGATTGTTATTTTTAGTTGCGCATTTTTTCAACAAAAACTTTTTATACAGGGTGTGTCATGTGACCGTGGCCAATACCAAATTTCTTATTTTAAATGAACACCTGGTATATTATTCAATTTTTGGATTCTTCAGAAAATTCTAGACATATTTCATGTACAATGTCCTATACCTATCTTCAACTGTTTCGGAAGTTTCGGAAGCCAAACCCCTCGAATTAGCTGATATATATATATATATATATATATATATATATATATATATATATATATATATATATATATATATATTATTGATCATATTGAGCGTCAAAGGGGCCACTCTGGGCAAATGTTCAATTTACCCATAGTATAACGCGCCACTGGTCCCGGCTCAGTATTGCTGAATACATAATTAAAAAAATGTAATTGGAGGTCTTACTGTTTGTTTGGCATTGTCCTTTGTCCTTTCCCATGTGTGTTTGAGCACCAGAGCATCCACGTAGTCGGTCCCTTGTATATGTGTCAGTAGCATAGGCTGACCAGATTTGCAAAAAAACAGGGCAGAATATTTTCTGGGGCTTGTGAGGGATAATAGAGGCATTAATAACATCCGAATTCGGTAATTTGCCCCACAAGGGCATTGTCCAGAGTCAAGTAAATGCAATATATACAAGGCATATATGTATGTAGGTACCGTTTAAAAAATAAACTTGTACATACTTGTTAACAATTTTTATTTTTACACGAAAACCGGGATCTCAAGCAACATTTCTATTTTTTTTGTTCTCTATTAAGACACTTATCGTCTCGTGTGATCAGTTTCTACATTCCATCTTTTTAGAATTGACCGCCGAATTTGATAACCATTGCTGCACAGCCGATTTGTCTTTCTTTGTGAACACTTTTTCAAAACTGTCGAAATTATTTAGATAATGAAGAAATTGTTAAGGGATGTTTTTCCCTAACTTTTCCATAAACTTTTTTCACCAGGTCTTCATTAATAACAGACGATAGCTCATTTTGTGCCTTATCGTGCATGTTTGCTCGGCAATCTTTCAATGCTCTAACCTATTTTCTTACCATTCCTTCACTCATAGCACTGTCTCCATAAAATTCACTAATCTATGGATTAATTCTGTCGATGCATTCCGACCGTTATCATGATCGAAACGGCCGTGCAGCAATGATTGTCAAATCAGGCGTCCGATTCTAAAAATATGAAATGCAGAAACTGATCACACAAAACAATAAGAGTAGTTTATCTGTGAGAGTTCTAACTCATCCCCCGCAGAGATTTTGATTAATTAAATTACTCGCAATTTCCGCAATCATCCCATTGCAGCTGCTCGCGGGGATCGATTAAATCTGCGAATTAAAAGCGCGAATTAAATTCTCTGCGGGGTGAGTTAGAACTCTCACAGCTTAACTACTAATAGGTGTATTACTAGAGACGGAACATATGTAGAAATGTAACTTAAGGTCCAGGTTTTCACTCATAGCATTGCCTCCATAATTCAGTAATCTGTGGATTGTAATTGTTATATTTGTAAGAATTACTTTTAAGTTGGAATCACTTATATTATGTTAAGATTAAGTTGGCAACGCGCAGTGCAGGCATGAGCACGGCCAGTGTACATGTGGCGTGGAAATAAAGAACATGTCAATTCGCACGTGGTAGTTTTATTTAATTATGTCGAACATTACATTGGCGACGAGGATTAGTAGAACCTAGAGCGGACCGGGAAGTGAGAACAACAGTGAATTAAAAGTGCAGAAGAAATGTCGTACAGTAAAATTGGAGAGTTTGGTTTACAAACGGATTGGTCCATATACAAGGCCAAACTAGGACAATATTTTATCGCAAACGAACTAACCGAGAAGCCAGAGATAAAAAGGGCAGTACTACTGAGCAACCTAAGTGAAGAGGCATACCAGCTCCTGTCGAGTTTATGTGTCCCAGATGACCCGGCAACAATAACATTCGAGAAATTAGCACAAACCTTCACTCACCATTTCACACCGACAAAGGCGGTATTTCCAAAGAGATACAAATTCTATAAGGCTGAAAAAGTGCTCGAGGAAGAAATAAGTGAATGGGCAGCGCGTGTGCGAAGCCTGGCGGCACAGTGTGAATTCGAAAAAGCCACGCTACACACGATGTTAAGAGACAAATTCATCATGGGAATGCAACCAGGAGCCGTCGTGGACAGATTGTTTGAGGAAGACCCAAAAGCATTAACATTGGAGCAGGCAATTGAGATAGCAGTTAGAAAAGAGGCCAGTAAAAACCACTACAGGGGTGAAGAAGTGACCATCAAGAGGGAGCCATCGGAGATGTTCCGGCTGGAGCAAAGGAAAGGTTCGTGGCCAGGATCATCGCAGCGTCCGGACGGCGACTCCTCGGCGAGCGGGCCATGGTCCAGCGGAATGAGACGCGGAGGGATGCAGAGCGGAGCGGCACACGGAAGGCAGTCGTCATCGCCAGGACAAGGCTGGATGCAGAGCGGAGCGGCACACAGAAGACAGCCGCCATCGCCAGGACAATGCTGGGTATGCGGGTACACAGGGCATTTAGCCGGGGGATGCAAATATCGGAATTTTAAATGTAATTACTGCAAGAAATTCGGACATTTAGAACGAGCATGTAGAAATAGGAACCGAGTGGATAGGGATATGATAAACAATTATTTAGAGGACAAAGATAACGAACCTCCACAGGAAGAAGTAGTATTTAATTTAAAAGATCAGAGAAAAGATCCGATAGCAGTACAAATCGAAGTTAACGGGAAGAAATTAAATTTTGAATTAGACACCGGGGCCAGTTGTTCGGTCATATCAAAAGGATTCAAAGAAAGGTTTTTTACAGGGTTTGAATTAAGAAACACTACCAAGGTATTCCTAAATTACGATGGGAATAAAATCTTCCCTCTTGGGTACATTAAGATTTGTTGTAAATACAGGAAGATGTTTAGGAATATGGAATTGATAGTCACAAACGGTGAGGGACCACCATTATTGGGTAGAGATTTTTTTATGCATTTAATCTAGTAATAAATAAGTTACAGGAAAGTCACGAGTCGGTGATGGGGGAAATTTATAAGGAATACGCGGGAGTGTTCACGGAGGCATTGGGGACCTTTAATAAGGATAAGGTTCATTTGAAAACGATAGGTTGTGTGGAACCAAAATTTTTTAGGGCACGGCCAATACCATTTGCCATTAAGGAAAAAGTGGAAACGGAAATCAAAAGGTTAGTAGAGTTAGGGGTATTGGAATCTGTAGATTTTTCCCCATGGGGAACTCCCATAGTGCCCATACTCAAAGCAGATGGCTCAATTAGAATATGCGGGGACTATAAAGTCACGATAAACCCAATATTAGAAGTGGACCAGTATCCACTGCCACGGGTAGAGGAACTATTTGCAAAATTGCAAGGTGGGGTGTATTTCACGAAACTAGACTTAAGTAATGCCTATCAACAACTCGAACTAGATGAGGAATCACAACTGTTAACGACTATTAGTACACATAAGGGGCTGTATAAATTTTCACGGCTACCGTATGGCATCTCGTGTGCACCGGCAAAATTCCAGAAGCGTATGGAGGCATTATTGGAGGGACTGGAAGGGGTATCAGTATTCATTGACGACATAATCGTTACAGGAAAAAATTTCGCGGAGCATGTTAGAAGGGTGAGACAGGTACTAAAAATTCTAAATGACTGTGGGTTAACAATAAAAATAAACAAATGTGAGTTTTTTAAAAATCAGGTTAAATATTTAGGACATCGAATTGACAGGCATGGGCTACACACTCTGCGGGAAAAGACAGACGCAATTCAAAATGCCCCCCAACCAAAAACCTTAACGGAACTTAGATCATTTCTGGGGCTGGTGAATTATTATCACAAATTCATAGCCAATAGTTCAACACGCCTAAAGCCATTATACGACTTGTCAAAAAAGAACACCACCTTTGAGTGGACTGAGGAATGCGATCAAGTTTTTAGGGCAATCAAAGAAGAACTAAGCGACCCCAAAACATTGGCCCATTATGACCCTAACTTACCCATAACGCTAGCAGTAGACGCTTCGGACGTGGGAGTAGGGGCGGTAATTTCACATGTAATGCGAACAGGTGAAGAAAGACCCATTGCCTTCGCGTCGCGAACGTTAAACAATAGCCAAAGGGCGTACTCACAGATTGAAAAAGAGGGGTTAGCAATCATATTTGGGGTACAGAAATTTCACCAGTACCTATTTGGAAAAAAATTCACACTACTAACAGACCACAAACCATTAGTAAAAATTTTTGGGGAAAAACAGGGAATTCCGATAGTATCCGCAAATCGATTGCAAAGATGGGCCTGGTTGTTAAGCAACTACTCATACGAAATTAGATACGTGAAATCAAAGGATAACAACGCAGATTGCTTCTCGCGGCTGCCGGAAAGAGAATTCCTACCGGAAGAATTAAAATTCACATACTTAAATCATATTAGGGAAAATAAAGAAATGCCATTAGATTGTATAGCTATAGCGTCGGAAACAAAAAATGATAAAATTTTGAAACAAGTTTTTAAGTTTGTGGAAAAGGGATGGCCAAAAAGGGTCTCGGCGGAATTAAAACCCTATTTTCTAAAACGCAATGAACTATCGATTGATGAGAATTGTATACTTTTTGGCTACAGGGTCATCGTTCCACAAAACTTGCGTTTACAAATATTAAGGGAACTACATTTGGCCCACATGGGCATTGTCAAAACTAAAAGTTTAGCTCGATCATATGTGTGGTGGCCGGAATTGAATGTGAACATTGAAAACTTAGTAAAGTCATGTAACCAATGCCTCAGTGAACGACCAAGTCCGCCTAGGGCGGGACTTATTCCGTGGGAGTACCCTACCGGGCCGTGGGAACGTATACACGTGGATTTTTTGGGGCCAATGCGTAACAAATATATACTAATAATGGTGGACGCCTATACCAAATGGGTGGAAGCTGTAGTTATAAACAACATTACGGCCGAGACAACAATAACGGTTTTAAGAACAATTTTTTGTCGGTTCGGGATGCCACAGTTAATGGTCTCTGATAATGGTGCACAGCTAGTCTCAGAAAGGGTTCAAACGTTTTTAAGCAAAAATGGTGTGAGGTGGAAGGGAATTCCAGCTTACCACCCAGCAACCAACGGGGCTGCGGAAAACGCAGTCAAAACAGTAAAAAAAGCTCTGTTAAAAATGTTATCGGAGGAAAAAGGGGAGGACATACCATTACTCTTGCAACGGTTCTTATTGGCCTACAGAAATACGCCACATTGCACCACCAGCGTTTCGCCGGCCATATTAATGTTTGGGAGGTCCTTACGAACAAGATTAGACCTAATAAAACCCGGGGACAGCCACCGTAAACTTGGCGACATCGACTTAAAAATCAGAGTAGAGAATAAACAGCAGAAGCAAATCAAAAATTATGCGGGAAACAGGAAACGAGCGTATGAATTGCAGGAACGTGTGGCAGTTAGGGATTATCGGGGTAGGAAACCCACCTGGATCAAGGGGGTAGTAGTCAAGGTCTTAGGACCCAGGACATACTTGGTGGACATACCGACTATTAACAAACAATGGCGTCGGCACATTAATCAAATGTTGGACTGTTCGGATTTTTCCTTATACCACCCTGGGGGCCCAGCGGTTGGCAGCGCGAGTGTGAGCGAGAAAACAAGTGCCACGGAAGAGAGTGCGAGCGCTGAAAATATAGGCCTCACGGGAAGTGCGAGTGTTTCGCCAGGTGTGCGTAATTTAAGGCCGCGTACCAATGTACCTAACTATAGAGAATAAGAAAGAAATTAGAGGGAGAATGATGTTATATTTGTAAGAATTACTTTTAAGTTGGAATCACTTATATTATGTTAAGATTAAGTTGGCAACGCGCAGTGCAGGCATGAGCACGGCCAGTGTACATGTGGCGTGGAAATAAAGAACATGTCAATTCGCACGTGGTAGTTTTATTTAATTATGTCGAACATTACAGTAATGTAAAAATAAAATTGTTAACAAATATGTCCGAAGTTTTTTGAAATATCAAAATAACTAACTTACTTATTAACTACTTAAAAACGGTTCCTACTTACTTAAAAAATATAACAAAATATAACTTTGAATCTTCTACCAATAAAAGTAACCATTAAATTATTGACAGAATAATTATATAGTTTCTGCATATACAACTGTGATACAGAAAAGAGAAGATAATTAAATCCTGCCTGCACTCTGGCTGAAAGTACACAATCTCCAAATTAGATGTAATCCAGATTCTCGGCACCTTTATTATATCCCACAAATCCCCGTAGAACGCGGCGGGACAAACGACAGCTTAAGAAATTATCCATTCCCCGGAATTAGCGGCGCTCTTGCGTAAATAGATTACAGGGAGGCCGCACGTGTACATCGCATGGGGGCCTCCACACCTGCACGAAATACCTGTCCAGGTCTCGACGCTTCTGCTGCACTTATTACGTACCGCAATTACTGCGATGTCCTTAGGCAGGATTACATTTTCATTTGCCGGTTCCGCTTCCGCTCTTAAATTGCAACCTCAGATAATACAAAGAAAAAAGAAGAAAAGAAAGAAAAGTATTATAGAAAATATAAAGTCGATAGTCTAATAAAGATAGTTCGTCTCTCTATAACCAAATATATATAACACGACGAAATATGAAGATTAAAAGGGGTTTTCACTAGATATTTATTTTGACGGATGATTTACAATTGTTCTGTCTCAAAAGTATTAAGTCTATAAAATAACATATATTATTGAGCACACAAAAGATTGATTTAAACAAGAATGCACTTAGGTAACTTTTCATCACAATATTTATTTGTCTCTGATGACCACGTGACCATTTTCAAAAGAATAGTGAGTATTATTGATTAGTATTAAGTTTTACCAAAACGACTAATCTTTAACAGGCTAGGAGAAATCCAATAGAATTGAGAACATAATAATCTGCGGCTACTGAGATAATAGTTATTTATCTAATTAGTGGGATAAGAGCATTATTAACTAACGAATGCTGTGAGTGAAAGTAAGAGCATGAGTTTCAGTTAATATGCCTTATCACTGTATTAGATACAACTTTTTATGCACGAATGTTATCATTACGGAATAGCTATTTGTGCAATAAGTTAGGAAATGTAATTTTTGTCCGTACTAAGTACTAGGCATGGGAAAATAATTAAATAAATAAATTAAATTTGGATAATAGTAACATTTTAATATTATTTCTAAATTAAATAGCGGAGCAAAGATGGTTCTGCTTTCATTACTATGGATAAACAAATATGTTTTTCTTCAAACGTCAAAAAATTATGTCATTATTTTGTGGTAGATATACTGCTTTCACTAATAATAGATTAAATCTATAAATGGTTTCTTCAACAAAAATTATCACGGTCACTGTTAAAAGCTGAAATACTTTTTGTCAAGAAACAAAAAAAAAACATAGGATGCATTCTTTGATATTAAATTTATTTGTAAAAATTATATATCAAAATTATAAGTTTTCGTATTTTGCAGTACGTTTAAAGAAAAACTAGTATATTTCATTTGTAGGCGAAGTGACTTTTCATGGGTTGCCTTCTATTACGCGCCTCACTTCGTTCGGCACGCAAACTCAGGCGCGCCATGAAAACACTCACTTCTCCTCCACGGAAATAATATACTATTGTACAAAAACAAAGTTTGTGAAGGCGTTTAAGTTGTTGGTACGAGTAAATTTACGAAAACTTTATTACGATGTCTGATACAAGTGCATCGTCTGATATTGAAGAATCGGCTGAGTTAGCCATTGAGTCTCTATTACCAGTGGAATCATAGGAAACGAATAAAAAATCTTATCGACAATTTGATTATTGGTGTAAAGAAAAACGAATGAAAGAGATCAATGAGGAAGTGTTGCTAGCATATTTTCAGCAAAAGCCTATAAGAGTTCTACATTGTGGAGCATTTACTCGATGCTGAGTACAACATTATCCGTGAAGAAAAATATCTATATAAAGAAGTTTGTAAGTCTAATAGCTTTTACTTAACGAAAGTCGAAAGTCGTGAAATAATATACTATTATTTTTACAGTAAGATAAAGTTTTTGTTCACTTCCGAAAATGGGAAAATGGTGAGCGATAAAACTTATTATGACATTCATTAGCGTTAGATAAGGAATTGTATTACGACGCATGTAGTTTTTTAACTGCATAGAAATAAAACCGTATTTAATCAGGAACTTTGATTGTTTTTTTAAAGAAATTTAATTTTTAATTTAAGTACTAAGAAATGCAAATTCATTGAAGTTCCACATTAAATACTATTTTATTTCCACATTGTTTAATTTTACAGGAATTTAAGGACATTTACATTTCTCACATTTTAAATAGATTTTTATTAATATTCTACAAATTACAGTAAACACGTAAAGTATAAAATAATTTCAATGTAATTTTTTTATCAAAACACCAAATAATGCAGCACCAAGATTACTCTGCTTATTTTATTACTCTTAATTTTTTTTTTTTTTAATCTTAACTTTACTGAAATTTAAGGGCAATTATATAATTATAATTACATGTTAAATAAGCATTTGTATTTAAATTGCACAAATTACATTTGTTTCAAATTTTAAATAGATTTTTATTAATATTTTACAAATTACAGTAAAATACGTAAAATACAAAATAATTTCAATGTATTTTTTTTATCAAAACTCCAAATAATGCAGCACCAGATTACTCTGCTTATTTTATTACTCATAATTATTTTTTTAAATGAAATTCTTAACTTTACTGAAATTTAAGGGCATTTATGTTTTAACATATTAAATAAGCATTTGTATTTAAATTGCACAAATTACATTTGTTTCAAATTTCAGTTGCAACCTAGACGTTTTAATTTTCTTTTATGTAAGTATTTATTTGTACCACCAATATTTTTATAATTTGCTAGCTGTTTAGTCATGCGTTTTAGTACGATAATATTTGCGCAATGCATGCGAAATTTTGTTTTTCAAAGTTGGTAGAGTGCGGCTGGCGAGGGCGGGGGACCATAGTGTCATTTCTATGTGATATCAAATGCTTTGTATTGTAGATTCAATGGAAATGTTATCCAGGTAAGTTATTAATATTGTCTTGAGAATGAAACACTCAGGATACCAATTTTATTTTGTAGATCAACATTGCCCAACCCTCCTTCAAGAATCCTTCACGTTTCGACAATTTGAGATAACCTGCAATATTTTTCAACACTCTTCCGATATAATTTATATCAAAATCGTTTGTAGGAAACTTTTTACTTCTAAGGTTAGTACAATTTTTAATTAATTTAACCCAATTCATTTCAGTTATTTTATTGGTAAACTGTGTTTTGTTTGTTTTAGCAACGTATCTTGCTGATGCCCGTTTTACAAACTACAAACGCTGTAGTTTGTTATACCTACTTTGAAATATCTACATTATTATGTAGATTTAAACAGCATCGCACCATGGAATAAGTTGTCCATAAAGGGGATGATTTGTATTAAAAAAAAAGATTACAAAAATAAGAATTGGAAATTCGAAATTAGAAATTAAGCTCTACGTGCATAACTAGGGAAAGGATTTTCATGTAATAAAAAACCCAAAATATGTACATACATATGTAGTTAAAATAAAACAAATATGTAAATAAAATTAACAAATATGTAAAATAAAATAACAAAACATGTGTTCATTCTTTAAAATTATTCGCGACAACATTCATTTTTAAATTTTCGAATGAAAAATTACGTCGATTTGGCCTTAAAATAGATTTATTTCGGCTGAATGATCGTTCCATATCGACCGATGTAACTGGAGCAGTTTTGAATGCCGTAATTTCTCTGGGATTTAATTCCACTTCTAAATTTTCGCAGACTTCTTTGCCATTATGTATGTCAGCAATAAGCTGCACGTCGTTCCAGCCTGGGTTTTTTCCAAAAACGTCCTTCACTTTCTTCTTAATTTTGCTCCCAATATCTCCTGGCGCTTTTTCTAATTTTTGGATGGCGTCTTTGACTACAGTAATATTGTCAACTGACACGTCCTGGGATTCTAGCTGCCTTATTGTATCCACCAAAAAAACAGTATTGGCAGAAATGTAAATTAAATTGTGTTTTAAAGTATCTTTTGCCAACAACGTTTTAGCCTGACCAATTGCCGCAGCTGACTCAACATCAAGTTTTGATATAATATCTTTTATTTCATTTCAAGTTTTCGCAGTAATATTGAGCAGCTTGCAACCAAGTGCCCCATCTTGTAATTACTGGTTGGGGAGGCAAACTCAGTTGTGGATAATTGTCCTTGAAAATTTTAACTCGGCTTGGAGCTTTCAAAAAATTTTTTTTAACAGTTGATATCAATAAGTCTACATCAGTAAATTGAGATCTTACAGTTTCCGCAATACGGTGAAACGCGTGAGCGACGCAGGTTAGATGAATCATTTTAGGGTAAAAAACCTTCAGTGCAGTCCCAGCTTTTACCATATAAGGAGCAGCGTCGGACAAAAATAACAACACGTTATCGTGCAAAACACCCTTCGGCCAAAGAAGACTCATTGAGTCGTTGAAAAATCTTGCTATGGTTGCATGGTTACACGCTTCTAAACTTTCACAATTCAGAAGGAATGGTGTCGAAGATGAATCAGAAGACAGATTTCATATAATTATATTGGCGATATATCTGCCATCAACATCTGTCGTCTCAGCAATGGATACCCAAATTGTACCAGCTTTAATATTATCGCGGATTTTAACAATAGTTTCCATATAAATATCATGCGTATAGTTTCTCCGTAAGGTGCTTTCATCAGACATTTTTTTGCCAATATATTTTTCCAAAAAACCCTTGAAAGCGGGATTGTTGATTTTGTGCATAGGGATATCAGCTCTAATTAATGCGCGGCACAAATCCGTGTTAAAAGGTGATTTACCAGTACTTGTCGTGGCAGTGCCAGAAGCTGTTATGAAAGATTGTATAAGGCTTGACTTTATTTGTTTGTTTTGCTTGTGTCTTGCGGTGGCGATATGTTGTGTAACTTGAAATCGTTGTGAAACAGACACCTGCTTATCACAACTTGTACAATACAAAATGTTATCATCACTTTTAAAAGTTTCATTCGGGAACTCACGGAGGTACCTGGATACGAGCTCTTTTGTTGTACTCGCTGTTTTCGGCATATCGAATACTGTAGGCACTGGGCGTGCACCTGACACTACAAAATCTATGCAACTGAGCGTAGGGGACGCCGACGCCACGTGTTGTCAGGTCTTCGCGAAATTAAATGATCGTATTGTTTCGTAAACCTTCGACCATGTTCTGATAGTACCCCGCGCCCAGCGCATCACGCATCGGCGGGACATCAGCGTGAATCACACTGCGTAATACGTGAAAATATTGAATTTTTATGAAATATGTAAGAAAATATGTAAAATAAAATGTAAATATGTAAATATATGTAATTTTACTGAAATATGTAAAAATATATAAAATAAAATTGGCTTAAATCAATTCAAAATGCCTCAAAAAGTGTAATACTAGTTAGTAAATGATATTATCTAGCTTAGGGAAAAATATGTATTTACATATAAATCCGGTCCTTATGCATAACATAATCGTCGACTGAATACAAAGTTTCAGTAGGAAACCATTGTTTCACAGTTTTCTAAATTTTCAGAATTACAAAATTCATTAGGAAATATATTTTTTACATATGCAATAAATTCCCTTTAAACTTTTCATGGACTCTATGAGCAACTTTACTCTTTTTACGAACTTGGTCAAACAAAAGAATGATTTTTTTTAAACTTTCATAAAAAACACTAATTCAGGTAAGAGTTTTTATACAGTGTGCACCTAATGTATGGAATAAATTCATTAAAACCGATATAAAAATTTTTGGAAAAAACTCCGCTAACGCGTTGATTTTCTTTGATAAAAATACACATTTTTGCATGATGACAGTCGATCTTCAACCATTTTTTGTTTTTGAGTAATGACGCCATCCATTGTTTTCTCTAAATGACAACCCCATATTTTTGTTCTTGATTTTGAGAGTTCTTTTCATTGTCAAAGTGATAGTTTAAAAATGTTACTATGTTACAAAAGCACTTTTTTGAGTAAATGACAATTGAAAGTGAAAAACGGCACAAACGAAAAATAATGGCACATTTAACTAACTTAAAAAAAATGAAATTTTATCATTCCATCGGATGTAGGGATAAGAAATGTAGGATAAAAAACTAAATCTGATGACGGTTTTGCTTTATTTTTCATGATTTGCCGTTTTTCACTTTCAATTGTCATTTACTCGAAAAATGTCTTATGTAACATGGCAACATTTTTATACTGTCACATCGACAATGAAAAGATCTCACAAAATTAATTAAAAAAATAGGGGGTTGTTATTAAAAAAACAATGGATGACGTCATTACTCAAAAACAAATAATGGTTGAAAATCGAAAATCGTGTTCGAGGACTTTTTTCCAATTTTTTTTATTTCTGTTTTATTGAATTTATTCCATACTTTAGGCGCACCCTGTATATATAAATAATCATTATCATGTAAATCAGTCTCAGCAGTATAAAAGCGGATTTTCATTTTTCTCACAAATTAAATGCGGAATATTTCTAGAATTTGATGGAAAATTTAAATTTAAATAATCCAACGAAATTTGTATCATACTTATTCACTATTTTATGTCATTAACAATTTTGATGATTTATTTATAATATACTTAATCTTATTTTTTTTACTTGCATTCATTTTTTCGGAATACCTTATGATAGCAAGGTAAAAATTCCTAATTTTTCACAAGTATATGTATATTTCTGTAGTTGCAACCCCCAAATTATGATATTTTTACATTTTCAAATTATTTTTACATGAATTCCACCTAAAATCACCACCTTTTCTTCCACTAATTCCAGGACAATCCTAAACATTGAGAGATATCAATGGGAAATTTTATCTTTTTTTTTTCTGAATAAGAAATCTTTAATAATATTTTAATGAAATGTACGCGGAAATAGATTTGTTTTTTCATGAATTTTATGTGAAAATTCATTTATGTTTGATAACATGATAGCAAGGTAAAACATCCAAATTATTTAATAGTAGGTACTCGTATTTTACTGTAGTTGTGATAGTTTTTTTTACATTTTTAATGATTTTTTATTGAATTTTATGAGCAATGCCTAATGCATTTTAATCCATAAAGTAGAAATCACATTTTCTTCAATAATTCCTGGAGAACCTATATATTTAAAAAATATTATCGGGAAATATATCTATTTTTTGTTTCAGCAAGAAATCTTTAATATTGTCATGATTTTATTTATATTTATACAATGTATAAATTGTATTTGTATAATTGAGTACAATGTTTCAATTGAGAAGTTTCAATGAGATCAGTTTGAATTTCTCAATAAATTCATTTAAAAAAAAACAAATGAATAACGCAAACCTTTGCACCTTTGCATTTTGATGTGGATTTTTTTTTTATAGAATATCATAGGAAATTGTTACGTATTTCATGAATAAAATATTGACCTGATTTTTTTTGTAGTTAAATACTATATTATATTATATGGGAAAAGTTTGTTCTCTTGTACTTTGTGTTTTATTACATGTAACCTTTCTATTTGCAACATAATTATAATTGTAATTATTATCTTTGTTTACCTTGCTAATCTTGTCTCTACAACACCGTTATATTTTCGCGTTTATATTTTATGTGTTTTTTTATATATTTAACTTTAAGACAATCATCTTTTATTCTTTAATAACTTTTTTTGTAGTTTTGCCTGAAGATGGTTATATAATATATCCGAAACCGGAATAAAATATTAAGGAAGTACAAGAGAACAATATTTTCTCATATCATAATAAAAATCCTTAATATGACACAAATAACAGAAATAATATATTATTAATTTTCATCAGGAGAACAGTTAAATGTGCTTGTGAATGATTAATTAAATATCCAATTTAGGTGAATCTCTACATGACAACGATAAGTAACCATGCCAGAATATATATGAGCACCTTAAAAAAAAATTGTTTCAGAATTTCATGCGAAATTTTTACGTGTTTTTTAATCACGTATTTACTTCTCATCAGAATTAACAGTTAAATGAGCCTATCGTAAATTAATTAAATATCTAGAGTTGGCTTCTTGACGGCTATAATTATCCATAGCAGCATAAATAAGATCACCATGAAAAAAAATAATATTCTTTTATAAAATGTCAATGGAAATCTGTTCGTGTTTCATGAATCGCTTATTAACTTGAACATTGTAATTGTTGAATAATGTATTATTATCTTCAAACGTTAGAAAATTATGTCATTATTTAACTCAGTTGACTGTGGAAAATGTCATATTTCCTCCAGCGGAAGCTTTACTTTTCCTTTCCCTGTCGGCGGAAGCGAAAGTGTTGTCATGGCAACATTAAATAAACAACGCGAGGCAATACTATAAATTTCATCATATAACAATTAAATATATCAGTGTTTTGCAATTCTTTTCCTATTTTCTGGTAGATATACTGCTTTTAGTAATAATAGATTAAATCTATATATGGTTTGTTCAACAAAAATTATAACTATCACTGTTAAATGCTGAAATAGTTTCTGTTAAGAAAACAAAAAAAAAACATACGATGCATTTCTTGATATTAATTTTATTTGTAAAAATTATATATCAAAATTACGAGTTTTCGTATTTTGCAGTACGTTTAAAGAAAAAATAATGTATTTCACTTGGAGGCGAAGTGACTTTTCATGGCTTGCCTTATGTCACGCGCCTCACTTCGTTCGGCGCGCAAACTCAGGCGCGCCATGAAAAGTTTCACTTCTCCTCCACGTAAAATAATATACTATTGTAATATTCTCATCAGGATAAACAGCTGAAGAAGATATATTAAATATCCAGTTTTAGTGGATAGTAGATTTAGTTATATAGTAGCTATTTATGCTACTACTGAAAACTACTGAAAACATTTGCTCGAATAAGGAAGTATCATAAAAATTGTTCTCATGGAGTGATTTGCAAAATATTAGCGGCGCATCTAACTTATAAAATGTAATGTATATACAAATTCGGGCTAATTTAAAAAATCTGATTCGAGCTGATTTTAAAATAACTTACCTTATCTGTGGTTTAGAATCCGTCTTAATTTTAAACCAAACGTAATTATAATCAACACCGGAGTTTATTTTGTATATCTCCTTATTTATCCTCGCTACGTGACCCCAACTTCGGCAATTTATACCAGTTACAGTTCGGAAACGTAATCCGAACCGAATGAAAGTTTGCTTAACTGACGCAGCAGATATAATTGCCAGCAGCCATAATTTATGCCTAAATGATTTTATAAATTTGAAATTCTCGATTATCAAGTGAATTATTTTAGGCAATTAATTATTAATTTAATAACTTTACCATCACAATGGTCTCAAATTATCGATTGCAACGAACTCGATTGTTAATTACGGATGTAATAGCTTCGCGATGATTGCGAAAATAATGATTACCGCGAATATTTGTAGGCCGGAGTTTCCTGTTTTAATAAAATAGTTTCGCGTTTCGATTTATTGCAAAAGTTAATCTAATTTGCATGGGGAAATTTTATTGTAATTGCTTTAAAATTTTCATTCGCTAAAATAAATCCAATAATCCCTTTTAAATAGTACAAATTGTAACAGTAAGTATCCAAATGATGTAAAAATAACTAAACTTCATGTGTACGTGACATAAAATTGTATCCGGCTAACTAATAGTTTCCCTATAGTTTTTATACCAGAAAACAGTGCTCATTTCAGGTAACTTCATATATTCTACATTGATTATGAACTAATGCTTTTAGTTGTACGAACTTTTTCGCGCTGTAAATGTGATTGTTATTACTGTTATTTTAACGTACTTTCAATAATTCATGGCATACAATAGATTCAATAAAATGCAATTTTAGTAAATTCATCAATTCTGATTTGAAACGCTCCCCATTAAATGCGGAATTAATTACGCTGGCACGCCGATGTAAGTGCACTGATATAGAAGATGTACTACACATGAATATAATTTACGGGTTACACGACACAAATTGGTTCGTTCGCTTACTCTCGCAGCCCCTAGATTTTATCAGGTGTTTGAGAACATTCCATATTTTCTCGGTTCTGACAAGCGGCTGGCAGTGTTCCCTCATCCGCTTAACTTGAAGGGTATCAGCGATAACATCTGATGGTGCGGCCATTAATTCAACAGAAAATATCAATTCATTTGCGCACAATGGGTTAATTAAATGATTACATGGTACGAAACGTGGGGCACGTAGGAAAATATTATCTTTTAAATTATGTTTACTCAAGCGGTGGAAGCAATTACGACTGTAATTAAAATTGTAATGATGTAACTGAATTTGGTGTACAGGGTAATCCAAAGATGCTTGAAGTACTTTAACCTATGTAAAATGAAATAAATTGAAAACCAAATTATTGCTACTAATATAAAATATTTGTTACTAATCTAGTGCAATAAAATCCTCATACTTAAAATTATACAAAATGATTTATTGTAATTTAGTATCAGTTTAAAACACTTGAGTCTCATAATATAAACCATTCTATAATTTTATATTATAAAATATAATATATACTTATATACTATATATTTTTTAAGCAAATGTTACTTTTGAGCAGGGTTGGAATACATCATTGTTAAAAAAAATAAAAAATAAAATATATCATGATTTATTTGATTTTTTTTATATAGCTGATCAGTTTTTTCCATTTTATATCTGATTTAAATCAACATTCACATCACGATTCAAATCATATGATTGTTTTTAATAAATACTTTAATTTGAACAAGAATTGATTAAAAAATATATACTATGTACTGTGTAATGGACTAAAAATGGAAGAAAAGAAAATTATTTGACTTACTTACAATTATATATTTTAAAGCATACTAGCTCTACAGTTACATTATATTTTTATTTGTACACCTGGTGGAATGCACAAACAGTGCAAAAACAATGATTAATTTTAAAAAAATCTATTTTCATTTAAATCAAGTTTTATTTAAACAAAATCATTTGATTTAAATCAATTCATTTAAATTTCACCAACCCTGCTTTTACGCAAACAAAAATGTTTATAAAGATTTTTTTATATATAATTATAATTTAATTAATTCAATCTAAATTTTCATATGAGGTATATAAATATAAAAATACAAACCCTCATAAAATTGCCTGTGGCAATTAATTAATAGTAGAGGTCTTATTTATGTTTTAATCTTAAAAGAATTTCAATTTAAATGTTTTTGTGGATATAAATGCTTAATTGAATGGTTTATTTCAGAAACTGGTCAAGTGCACCTTTTCAAAATGTTGGGAAACAAAGAAACACATTATATCTTTGATATTTAAACAGATTTTCGCCTGAAAAAATTTCTAGTATTACTTAATATCTTCCTTAAGTTCATGCCGCCTGTAATTAAATTAAAATATTTCTCCCTTAATTGGAAAAACATATTGAAAATATTGCAGTTGACTCGTTTCTGCAATAAAATACGATTTTAATGTAGAAACATATATTTTTAAAGGTAATTGCCTAATTTTTTTGTTGTATTACGATTTTTAACATACAAGACATTGGTATAAACTATATATTTTTTATTTGAACACAGAAAAAACAATTAAAATACAATAAAAAAAATGTAAACTAATCTTCTGATTTGTTAAATATACCAAACTACTAAGCAATGGTAACTAATGGTAAACCAATGGTAATTGTTACCATGGTATCAGTATTATACAAAATACCATAGGACTTTTACTGCAGAAATTAAAATTTACTACAGAAACACGCTATGTGATGTTGCTCAACGGGTTTCGGCACTTGACGCGATATTCATTGTAAATTATATCCCATAAGACGGAATGGTAGTTGAAGTTATTTTGCAGAAAAATATGCCCTGACAATAGAAGATACTGATTCCACATAAAAAGAAAAATCCATAAAAATGTCTCTTAACCAGTTTCCGCAATAGACGGATCAATTAATGTTTTGGATCTAAATTCAGGACTTCAAAGTTTCAGTCGTCATTTTCCTCGCACTTAAATACTAATATCTCTAAATCTAGCGTAAATGCATTTTGTTACATGTATTAAGTATTACTGGTATGTAACTTGTATAATTGTATTATTATGCAATGAGCAATTCTCAAAATGTTTCAATTGTTGTTTGCAATTCGATATTTCAGTGGTATTTTAAGTGTTTCTCCAATTAAGCACAGAATTAAATAAATATCTCAAAAACCACCTCATCATATATATATATATATATATATATATATATATATATATATCGGGATTTTTTTTCGTTTTTACACATATGATTGACAATGTATAACTGGTTGCCTGCATCTGCCCGCAAGAAATTTCCCATGTGTAATTCTAAAAAAAAAATAGTCAACTCATTAGTGGCGTCGGTGCAAGCAACCTGTCAATTTTGGCATATGTTACACATAGAGGTTATGTTTTTATTCAAGACAATACACGAGAGTATTCGTAATGCATCAAGATCAGCTGATATGTCAACAAATGAGTATTTTCTTTGGGGTTACCTGAAAAGTAAATTTTTTAATGACGTACAAATACATAACGTAGATGAATTGAAAGTCCGTATACGTACTGCGTGTAATGGCAAAAATCCACAATACATTACGAATACTCTGCGTGTCTTAAAAAACCCTGTCGTGTATTGCCTTGAATAAAAACATAACCTCTATGCGTAACATATGCCAAAATTGACAGGTTGCTTGCACCGACGCCGTTAATGAGTTGATTTTTTTTAATTAGAATTACACATAGGAAATTCCTTGTGGGTAAATGCAGGCAACCAGTTATACATTGTCCATCAGTGTGTAATAAGGAAAAAAAAGCCCGGTATAATGAGTATTTTGTATATTGCATGATATACTCGTATTACATTGATATTTTTACATATTTATCTAATGAGCATTTCATGAGATATTTAATTTTGTGTGCCATCTTTATTTTATGGATATCTTGATATTTCAAAAACCAGCGTATCAATATAGATCAATTTTGTGTTTAACATTAAGTAATACACTAGTTTCTTATTTGTCTCTTGATAATGGTCGTGAGACCGAAACAATTGTCGAGTTTTTCTATTACAAATTTGTGAAACTTAACCAAGTGCTTTATTTATACTAATTTAAAGATGTTTCAAGAAGTATTAACTACCGATTCATACAATCTAATATACTAGTAGTTACAAAGGTTAATTACATTTATATCCAATGAATAATCCTTAACTTATTTAAAATTTCACTTGGACTTCGATAGTTTGGGGTTATAATAAGTTTATTTCTCCAATAAGCCTGATATTTAAATAACGATATCTCAAAAACCACCGTATCAATATGACTATAATTAGTTGTTGATATTGCGTCATATATTAAGATTATATTGGTATGACAAAATTCGCATTTAATGGGAATTTCTGGAGGTACTTAAATTTTAGTGCAAACATCTCATTTTGATAGCTGATTTCAGTATATCTCTCAATTTTTCCATGCTTAAAGACTAATATCTCTAGAACTAACGAATTAATATAAATGGGATTTATTACTGATATTAAATGATATACTGATATCACTTGTATAATTGTATTTATATGCAATGAGCGATTCTCCAGAAGAGATTCCATTTTTTTATGCAATTTGATATATTGATAATACTTTAGGCTTATATTGAATAATATACTGGTATAATTACAGTTCTATCTAATGGACGCATCAAGATAAATTTAGATTTTACTGGCAACATATAAATGTATCGCCATTTTTTTTTTCATACTTACATAGTGTACTACTGTACTCCCCTGCTAATGTTCTACTGTACTACTGTACTACTATACTACTGTACTACTTAACTGGACTATAAATATCAAAATATCACAGTAACTCTCGCAAAAATGGTGAATATTAACATGATTTTGGAGAACTAAAATTGTGCTAAAAACTTCATAGAATAACAAACTCCAAATCCCTAATTTTTAGGTGGACATATGTTTGATAGCAATATTTGAGGTAATATGCTAAAATAATTACGTTTCCTTTAGGTTCTAACCTAAATATGTTTCCGAAAATATGTCAACTTGATATACCTATACGTGACTGCAATGTTTAAGGTAATGTATCGAAACAATTACGTTCCCCTTAGGTTATAATATAAATTTGATGGTAGAAAATATGTCAATTCATACATATGTTACAACAGTATTGGAGGACATTCGTCAGAATAATTAATTTTCTCATTAATTTTTAACCTAAATCGGTTGCCTTTTGTAAAATATGTCAACTTGGCACATTTAACTAAAATTTAGAGCTAACTTATTAAAATAATTACGCTCGAAAAAAAATCCATCAGTTTTTTGAAATTACGCGAATTTACACATTTCTGACAAGAATATGACAATATTAATCAATATATTAACATGTAATTCTTCGTTCAAATACAAAGCTATTATTTTTGGAAAGTATTTTAATGTAATTTATTAAAATAATGACAAATATTAAATTCTAATACAAACCCATGATTTTTTTGAAAATATGTAAATTTGACATATTTTTTGACAACAATACAGGGTGTCCTAAATAGAGTAGGATTGCATGGGTATCTTTCTTATTTTGAAAGCTAGAGATCTGGTTAAATGGGCAATGTCATGCAGTTTTCTATACTGGTTCAGATTATGTTGAAAAATTTTCAAAAGTCCGAGCAGTTTAGAAATTATAAAAATAACTAAAAATTGCGATTTTCTAAAAACTACGATATTTCCATAATTATTAAAGATGCGGAAATAGGTTTAAAATAAAAATTGGAACAATTCATATTTCCCATATTTTTCATTTTGACATAGATTGTTATACATCGTTGAAAAGAGGAAGAGAAAGTCTATTTAGACGTATAAAAATCAAATATGGCGGCCATTTAAAATAAGAAAGTTGGTATTAATATCTCGGAAACCGCTATCCTGACTTTTGTTTTGACTTTATTCTCAAGTTTGTTCGATCGAACCAAGTAACTTTCATTACAAACTTTTATCCGCATCTTTAATAATTATGAATATATCGGAGGTTTTAGAAAATCGCGATTTTTAGTATTTTTGCAGTAACTTCTTAACTGCTCCGAGTTTTGATATTTTTTATCACAATCTGAACCAGCATATGAAACTGCACAATATTGCCCATTTAACCATATCTCTAGCTTTAAGAATAAGAAAGATACCCATGCAACCCCACTCTATTTAGGACGCCCTGTATAACAGTAATTTAACAAAATAATGACAGCCCTTACAGGGTTCTAATCCTATTCCATCATTATTCGAAAATATGTCAATTTGACATTTTTTTGACAACAATATGATAGTAATTTATTCAAATAATCTTATTAAATATAATGTTATTAAACTGTAACCCAAACCCATCAATGTATTTTAAAATTAGTCACCATTTGAAAGCACCATGACTGGTAACGTGACAAACTAATAAAGTTTCATATTGCCTAAAATTGTTTTAGGAGTAGAACATATTTATTTTGAGAATATGCATATTCTCGTAAAAATGTATCTTCCATTGGTCGCAAAGACGAAATTCAATAATCTGTTCCATATAGGTATCATATAATAAAAAAAATTGTTTCATGCCAAACCGTGTATTTTCAAAATTGAACATCCACCTGTTTTTCAATATTCCAAAAAAAGTCGATTATTTTTTATTTTGAAAATAATTAATATATTCCTTACTTTTAGGACACACCGTGTATCAATTTCATAAACTTCGCCATGAGCATAATTATATAATAAATAATTGAATGAGTGAGTTGAAAGATGGACAGATTCCCCAAGAGTAAGATTTTGGGAAACTAAACCTTTTATTTTCAGCAAACAGATCGTCTTACAAGAAATGTTACAATTGTACAAAAAAAAAGGTAATTTTCAGTTATAGTTGATACAGAATCACTGATACTGTACATTTTTTAATATTACTTACAGCTGAGATATTAATAAAAAAGTGATTGAATATTTTTGGAATATTTTTGGTGTACAGGGTGTCACTTTTACGACGCCCACCATTAGGATCTATTAAACGGAAATATATACAGAGTTGGTCAAATGGAGAAAAGTATCTTATTTTCATGCCTTTTAATATTCTGAAAGGAAATCTGGGATATCTTGCACAGTTCCTGAAATATCGCGGAAAAACCGAAAAAGTGCACTTTCCTTTTCCTTTTATAACTTTTCTACTTTTGAAAGAAATTTTACGAAACCTGGCACTCTACATTTTTTGACGTGAGCTTCCTGATGACGGTACCAAACCTTTCCAAGCCAACTAGATGCCCAAATTTTCATGGTCAACTTTAGATTTTCTTATGGCCGCCATATTGGATTTTAATTGCATTAAAAATAGCGAAAAATTCAGATTTCAACCATGTGTAACACATGGGTAATCTAACATTTTATACGATTCCATAAACGCCGAAAAGTTGTTGGATCTGTTTCGGGATACAATTCACCATAAATTCTAGACGTGACTGTCGCATTTCTGTAATTCGTTACACAGAGATTGTACATGTCAATTTTTTCATGTTGAGGATAATATCTTGACATTTTTAATAATCAAAGATACTATCTCCTTTTTTTCACTTTATACACGACAAAATTACTCAGACGTTATTTTCTTTGTATGAAGAAATGTTAAAATGGTAATTTCTTATTTTCCATGGCAACTTGATTTTTAGACCAGTCCGCAGCAGTTTGATTTTTGCAACAAATTTTTAAATTATCTACTTTTGGTGGTAAATAATGTCAGATTACCCATGTGCTATACATGGTTGAAATCGGATTTTTTTTGCTGTTTTGAATGCTATTATAATTCAATATTGCGGCCATAAGAAAATCAAAAGTTGACTATGAAAATTTGGGCATCTTGTTGGCGCAGAAAATTTCTGGCACTGTCATCAGAAAGCTCTCATCGAAAAATGTAAGAGCGTCAAGTTTCGTAAAATTTCCTTCAAAAGTAGAAAAGTTATAAAGGAAAAAGGAAAGTGCAGTTTTTCGGTTTTTCAGCGATTTTTCACGAACTGTTTAAGATATCCCAGATTTATTTTCAGAATATTAAAAGGCATGAAAATAAGAAACTTTTCTCCCATTTGACCAACTTTGTATATAACTCCATTTAATAGTTCCTAATGGTGGGCGTCGTAAAAGGGGGGTCACTTTTACGACGCCCTTGTATGTCCCTTTTGTCCCTTTTCCGTAATATTTTCCCCTTTTATAATAGTAATATAGTAAATTTATTATCAAAATTGATAACCTACATACAGAGATGGGTAACATTTCCACAAAACCCAGGACATGTCTATATACTTCGGAAATCTTAAAGCTAGAATCTAGACACTAAACCCTAAACACTAAAAGCTACATTTTGTGGTTGCGTACATTATACCATAGGCATGAGGTTAATATTACAATATTTTGAACACACTTATTCAATTGTAAATAATTGTGCTAGACATGGAAATTATGTTCATACTATTATATCTTTAATTTTAGAATGTTATCAAACTTGAGTATATATTTTTTAAACGTTTAAATGTAAATGGTTAGGATTTTAATCTAAACTATTACGAGAATTGGTTATGCGTTTCTCACCTTGCCCGAAACTTAGTTGTTATCGCTGAGGTTTTTAGTTGGGCAAAGTTTCTTACGTGACCTAAATTACTTCCAAAGAAATTTCAGACATGAATTTATTATTCCGCAAACGGAGGCTTAGGTCTCCCCACGAGTTCTCCTGCGGGCCGGTTTTACAATAACTGGATTACCCTAAGCCCAAGTTTTATAACAATTGTGCGCGTCATTATAATAATGATTATAATTGGCTACTACCTCAAATTGTAAGTGTGATTCGTATAATTGATTAGACGTTATTAGGGCTGATTTTGTAATAATATTCATTGGAGTTTTGGGCCATTCGGAATAGATAAATTCGGCTGTGCTTAATTTAGTGGAAATTAAAACCGCAGAAGCGATAAAGTGAATTCCCAGGGAAAGGAGAAACTGTTCGCGATTTAATGATATTTATAACCGAAATATGAATATCCAATATTCCGGCCCATATATTATTTTAAATAACCCCCAGAAGAGGGGCCGCAGGAGCGATATCCTTCACCCCATTAAAGTTGTATAAATTGCGGGAAATGCATTCGGGGCGGGAAAAAAGGAGTGCGCAGTGAAATATCGGCGGAACGCCGAGGAGGGCCCTCGATCGGGACCATAAAAATCATCGTGGAAATGACGGATGATTGTTTGCCGGTGAATTGATACATTTTATGTCGCTCTTGCCGATTTTCACGCATTAAACGGCTAGAAAATTGTTAAGCTGTGAGCACTTTTAGCATCGCTGAATAACAAAATTTATCACTTTGGTGAATCCAAAATAATTGCCAAAAAGACATAAGTTTCAGTAAGCTTGTGAAGGATTATTCACTTGGTGACCGAACTATGCATTAAATTCAAAATAAATTACAAAAAGCATAAAAAGTACAAAAATTACAAAATAAAGTGAAGAAAAGTTTTTGATGATTTAAAAAGGCACATCTTAGCAGATTTTGCTATTATTTGTGTTATCATTTCGATGTGGTTTGTGTAAATTATGCAAGCTGATGAGAAAATAAATTGACTTTGCTAAAGACTTTGCATTAAACGGGAAGAAAACGTTTATTAAATTTATAATCATCCGGCGGAATCGAATCCCGGGATCAATGCTCTGAACGTGGCTCGATCAGGGATAATTCTTCTTCTCCTCGTTCCACGGCGAAATAACAAACGCACCGATTAGGGTTCCTCGGCGATGATTAATATATCGTTCTGCTTGTTCCCTAAATAAAATGTTGCTGATAAAATTGAGCGCGGCGCGTCGTTATTTTATCACGTACCATTGTCCCGGGATAAAGGGCGAAGTAGGTCACAACCCTCGCATTGTTATTATTTGCAACCATACTTTCAGTGTATCAGCTCACTTATGGACTAGTAATTACAACCTTTGAAAGTGACCTGACAATATTACAAAGCCCTCCAAAAACGGAGTGACGATTTGCTTTCGCCGCACTTCATTAAGCCGCGAAATAAAGCCGAAGCGCGTTCGGCTTTGTAGTCAATTACACGTTCTTAATTATGAGCTGGACGTGTGCCAGAATATTGCAAGCCTTTAATATCAAAGGACTTTACAACGGTTAATAATGTACAATTATTTTAACTGCACACAAATATTGCGTTCAGAAATAGTATAATCAAAATATTATAACTAAATATTTATCTTGCATTTCAGCATTAGTTCAAATTGAAAAATAAATTATACTGCGAATATGATTGCAGTTACATCATTGAATACATTTATATATATTTAACAAAAATATCAATTTCTACTATACACACGCGTATTTGTACCTATGGATACATTTCCATATAAATTGCTGCCGTTTTGAATATTCGAACCCATGTTCACATCAACAGTAAACATAGAGAGGCTCTTATAGCAAAATTCGGCCAGTGAAAATAAATCTTATATAACATAATATTCTATAAGCAAAACAAATATATGAAACAAGAATAAATATCAATATAAAATTGATATTTCGTGATACTAAAAAAATCGTGAAAGTACTGCAATACAATTTTCAAATTAAAACAAAACCTACATTTTTTTTTTTCAAAAATAGTGCACTCCGAATTGTGAGCTGATTCTTAAAGTATTTCAATTTTTTTCGCAATATTTTCCAAAATACAGATATGTACATGAATATAATCTGACAGGAAGTTTGTGATCATTTTGGTCGCAATATTTTTACATTTCATTTTGATAAAATCATATAACATTTTTATTTTGGATGTAAACATGACTGGGCGCATCCATACATAGCCTAAAAAGTTTTGTGCATCATTTTTTTCGTAATACATACAGCAATACATACAATACAACAATACAATACATATGAGTTATAAGATACAAATAAAAAAATGCTGAGATTTAAGAATTAAAAAAAATTAAATAAATATAGAAAAACAAAAAAACAGATTACTTTTTGTCAAGTAGAACAGTTTTCCATTTTCAAATTTTCTTTAATAAACAAGATGACCAAGATATATTGTTTATCTGTATTTTTAACATTTTTTGTCTGAAAATTAGTTTTCTGATAATATCCTTAACTTTATTTTGAATACATGGAATCAGTGTTATATATTTTTTAAAGACACAATAATCACAAGCTTTCAGGCATAAATAAAATCATAATAAAATCATTATAGGTACAAAATCATCAGAAGATATATAAGGATAAATAAAATTTTCAGTACATATCATGACATCATAAGTACATCTTGATGTTTGTTTTGTCGACATGAACTCATTGCTATAGAATGTTCAAGATATAAAATCAATATCGTGAGGTTTATTAATACAATTTTTCTCCGACAAGAGCTCATTGTCATAAAATTTCCAGGACATAAAATCATACCACATGTGTATCTTGTTTTCGTTGCATTAAATCATTGTTATACATTTTCAAGATATAATATCATTATCACATGCTTTTCTATTCACAATAAGGTTGACACAACTATTTCTAGACACAAAATCATTGCCATAAGTCTTGACATAAAGAATGTATTTAAGACATAAATCAGCTCAACTTTTTCTACATAGGTAAAATAAATGAATAATAAAGTTTTTGTAGGAATTAAATTTGTATGGTATAACTTTCAAGAAAGAAATTCAAATTTAAATTTTTGTAAAAAAATATCATTAATATAAGTGTCATTATAACATCTTTTAGAGGGTTTTAAATTATTGTAGTAAATTGTTTCGACAGGCATAAAATTTTACGTTTTTCTAGGCAATATCATTAAAATATCAGCATTACTTTGTTTCGTATGTTTAGTATTAGCAATTTAGTATATATTTATTTATAATTGGCCATAGAATGCAGTAGATTTTCACGTCAAATATCACATTTTAAAATAAAATTTATTAATTAAAAATATAAAATTTAAGAAATAATGTAATTGTACACAATATTGATCAAAATATACATAACATAACATAGTACATAAATATACAATAAAACATAATACTCATAATACAAATGTAATCTAGTTACCGAGTTGATGATAGTTTATTCACAATGATGAATATAAAGTACACTTACGCCGATATAACAGATATGTTGCTGGTTTCAGGATTTTAGGAGCCCTATTAACGAGGAAGAAATTTAGGAAATTATAGCAATTGCTTCATCCATACGATATCCAAATAGTGCAAGAGCTTTTACCAGCTGATTATGACCTACGTTTTGCGTTTTGCCGATTTATTCAGGAAAAAAAGAGCTGAACATATACTTTTTAACCAGAAAATTCTGTAAGATAAAAAAAAAGTAATAATGCATGCCTGCGTCTGATTTGATTTTTTTTTCATTTATTTGCTTTGTCATTAAAAAATATGAATCTATTAATGTTGGGCCTCTCTTGTTTTATACACAACCGGTCTACTGATAATAACAATATTATGTCAAAATATGAGTTATACCCGTTTAAAGTGTCATACCAAACAACATCCAAATCAATGTAAACGTTCTCTTTTTATAAGCAAATTTTGTTTTTTTAAATTAACTTTGAAGCTGAATACCGGCTAAACCAAACGCATTTGTATATAGATAAGTTTTGTTAAATCGCCTTTTTTTTGTCCCAGTAATCTGTGGTTAAGCCATGTCCACGTAATTTAGAGACAGCCTGTATAATTCCAGTATATCGCCCAATACGAATAACAAATTATATTCATATTGATACGGTGGTTTTTGAGATATCGCTATTTAAATATCAGGGTAATGGGAGGAACACCTAAAATACCACCAAAATATCAATTTCACGTGAAATTTTAAATATCTTAAGAATCACTCATTGGATATTAAATTAATTAAACATTATAATTGGTAGTATATGACTTAATATCAGTATCAAATTTGATATTTGTTTATGCGGTAGTTCTTCAGATATCGGTATTTAAATCAGACAAAAAATTGGAGATGCATTTATCATTGGCACTGATATTTGAATATTTCTAAAAATACCATTAGATACAAATTTTATTATAGCGATAAAATGCTAGTATTTTGATCTTGCTTTAATTATAGTTTTAAGAGGCCTCTTTACCCCAGCTAGTATACGCCATTATTAATAAGTCATAGCCAAATAATTGATGAACGGGATAACATAATTACAATCGGAGAACTGATATAGAAAGTTTAGACATTTATCTACAATTAAACTAGTTTTTAGAAATAAATCAAATGTGTTAAATTAACCAGTTCACAACATATTCACAACATAAATTCATAACAAATTAACAAATTTCAAGTTCAAAATGAGATCAATCAATTTCATTTTGGAAAGTAACAAATTCATATTGAGACCAATCAATTTCAAATTGGAAACATTAAAATTTTAATTGGAAACAATCAAATTCAAATTGGAAACAATCAAATTAAAATTGAATTGAAACAAATTCAATTTGAGATTTAACTATTTCTAAATGAGATTTTTAATTTCAAATTTAGATTAATCAAAATCAAGTTGACAATAAACAATTTTTAATTAAACAATTAATTTATTCATTCATGTAATATTAAATATTAACATCATACAAAAAAAAAACAATCTAAGGAATAAACTACTAAACAAAAAGTGCGTGTCTTCCATGTTTAACCCAGAAGAAATATATTTTTGGATACCTGCCAGAAATTTCGCATTGTCAACATTATTTTTTCTTAAGTTTTCATTAATTATGTTTTCTAACCTTTGAAGGCTAAACTCTGTTTGTATCATATTATGCCTGCCTTTTCCATTCAAACTTTGTGGCATTTGTACCGCAAAATCTGCTTTCACACCAGATTTCATGACTGGTCTGGTTCAACATTGGGCTATATGAACTTAATCGAAGTAAGTGATTATTTCTGAATTAATTTTAATGCCCATCGTATTAGCAAGGGTTTTCCAATCTCTATTATTATTATAAACAGCACACAGCTGCTTCTTGAGATGTACTGCTTCTGCTTCTTTTATGTAGCGTGGTATTATATCATATAAATTAATTATGTTGTCATAATAAATTTTATTTGTTCTCTCAACTTGATATTGTTTAGTGTCAACTTGATTTTGTTTAGTCTCAATTTGAAATTGATTGGTCTCAATTTGAATTTGATTGGTCTAAATTTGAACTTGAAAAGGATGCATAACTATTTGATTCTAATGTACAAAAACTTAATTGTTTGCACTCATCTGCTTCATCTGCACTCTGAAGATGCAGAAATATAATTTACAACAAATGTGTGGACGATAAAAATGGCATTGACCTTCCTCCTCTCTTTTAACAGCTTTCGTATTTCTTCAACAAATGTAGTCTACGTTTTTCTTTCTTAATTCTTATATTTGTTGAATGTTTTTTCAGTGTTTGATAGTATTTGATAAGGTTTTGCATTTTCGTTGCTATTACTGGTTTTTTTATCACAGCGATTTATCAAGAAAGATTCAAATAAAAACACCATCACTAAATTCCCCCCAGCCACCACACTCATCTGGAAAAGAAAAAAACCAAAAGTCACCATAACCCATAGACCACCAAGAGCGCAAAGGACTACGGTCGATAGCGCTTTGAAAGGACCAATACATCTAATAACACACAAGTAAACATATTACGTAATGTATACCCTGGCAATAAAATGATTATTCTTCAATTTACATTTTCATGAATTATGTACGTTATGGCAAGTATGAATTCTGTACCTATAAATTGTTAATTAAAATAAAATAATTAAGAAAATGAATGCATGTAAGTGTAATTGAAACTTATTCATTATGTAATTCGGTTGATTTATCTGCAGTGAAATGACCAATAGGTTTCCGGCGCCGGGTTCGCTTCGGGTGGCCGTTCATCTTCGCCGGAATCTAAATGCGGGGAGATATATCAGGCAAGGTACACATCGCGTATGATATGAGTGTCCCCAGGGGGGCTCAGGAGGTGCTAATATCGGGGAAGATATCCTGGTAAGCCCTTTCATATCGCGGCGGGACGTATTTCACACACACCGCAAGTCTACAGTTTGCATTAATGACCCAGCCAGTTCGGGGCTGCGGCGCGTTTCAAAAGGCCCCGAATGCGAAATATGATCAAACGCTTTCACGGGCAAAAAATACCGCGGCTCGCATATAAAAGTGGATGGCGCAGTCAGAATCAAAGGAAACGTTTTCCAAGTGCAGGATTAATACCCGGCGAGGCAGGGGGCGGAGCTCCGCTGACGCCCTTCATTACTTAATACTTTAGGGGAATGAATGCATCACGATGCAGTTCAACTTTCGCGAAAACATTGACGCTCCAAATACTCGGAAACGATGAATTAATAAATAAAGACTAATTTAACTTTCGACGCTCGCATCAAAACATTTTAGATTCCAAATGATTCTTGATTAATTCAAAGATCATTCAATAAATACAAAATACTTCATGACTTACTTGCATATACAAGATTTATATTTAGATAGAGGTACTAAAGGTTATTTAGTTAGTCATTCAATATTACTGGTCAATTCAGAAAGTTATATACTCGATTTTTTTACTTAGTAAAAACAGACACTTTGTCAAATGTTCAGAAGAATTGTCTTGAAGTATACTATATATATACAGAGAGCGCATAAAGTATTAAGACCAACAGGTCAAAATAATTTTTTTTTCAAACAAATATTTTGAGATTATTTTCATTTTTCCATCTCTCTCCGTTTTGAAGTTATGACGTCAGAGCCATTTGGTTTTTAAATGACATCCTATATTTTTTATTATTAATTTTGATAGTACTTTTTATTATGTTTTCAACAGCATGACATTTTCAATATGTATCACTTGAAAAAAATTGAGAAAAAATACGTTAGGGTAAAACTATTAAATTATTATTTCAATGTGCAGAATGCATCTAGTTACCATTCAAAACAACGTCAGTTAAAACAAAATTACGAAAACAGGCTTTTATTTTAAATATTGGAATAAAACAAAATTGATTAACTTGAAAAACAATCTAGTACAATTATGTGAAACAAATTATTACGAACTCACAGACAGATTGACCTTTCGTTCGATTCATCGTGTCACAAGTTAATTTCAAAATGGTTCGACGTTTTTCGGAGGCACAAAGAATTGAAATTCTTATGTTTAGAGGTTGTGGTGATAGAATACGTACCTATGAAGAAGTGTGCATTTACTTCAATAATAAATATCCGCTTCAAGAACCTCTTCTTAAGACGTCTGTTAGTACAATCATAAGAAAGTATGAGCAGTTGGGGCATATTAGAGATCGCCCGAAAAGTGGACGACCGTTAGTTCCGGAAGATGTTAAGCTAAGCGTGCTGTTAGAGTTGCAAGAAAACCCTGATATTCCCTCCTGAGCGGTTGCGGCAAATAGTGAGCTTTCACAAACATCTGTTATGAAATTTTTGAAACGGCAGAAATGGCATCCTTACAAAGTAAACTTAGTCCACGAACTGAATGAAGATGATTTGATCGTAGGGTTCAGTTTTGCGAACAAATGATGAATCTCTGTAACGTCGATGAAGGGTTTGCTACCAGTATTTTATTTAGTGATGAAGCAACTTTTTATATGAATGGAACGGTGAATAAACAAAATTGTCGCTATTGGTCCGAGCACAACCCTCAGTGGATAATGGAAGCCCATCCCAATTTCCGGAAAAATTAAACGTTTGGGCAGGAATAGTAGGTGATATTATTATTGGGCCCTTCTTCATTGATGGCTCGTTGACAGGCCAAACATATTTGGAGCTATTGAGAGATTTTCTCGTTCCAGCTTTGGCGGTTCTATTCCCAAATCAACACGATCCCGACATTCCAAATGAAGACTTATGGTTCCAACAAGATGAGGCTCCACCTCATTATAGCCGAATGGTACGCGACTATCTCAACGAAGTCTTTCAAAGCAGGGGATTGGCAGAAGGGGTTTTGTTAAATGGCCAGCGCGTTCCCCTGACCTGACCCCTTTAGATTTTTTCTTATGTGGTTACATCAAAAGTAAAATATACTTTAATCGGCCAACCACAATTGAATAATTTAAAGAACGGATCCCAGTCGAAATGAGACAAATACAGCAAGAAATTCTCCTCAATGTCTGTGCGGCCTTTCGACATCGATTGGCACACTGTCAAGAACAAAATGGTCAACAATTTGAACATCTAATTTGATTTTTTTCCCTAACCAATATTTTTTCGTTATTTTAATTATTTTTGTGACTTCATATTATTTCAAAACTTATCTTAAAACAAGTCATTAGTATTTTTTTCTCGATAAAAATTTCTTTTGGTTTTTCTGTTTTTATTTTTGTAATTGATGTTATTGTAATAAGAATGTTTTTCAGGTTGATCAATTTTGTTTTATTCCAATATTTAAAATCCAAGCCTGTTTTCCTAATTTTATTTTAACTGACGTTGTTTTGAATGGTAACTAGATGCATTCTGCACATTGAAATAATAATTTAATAGGTTTACTTTAACGCACTTTTTCTCAATTTTTTTCAAATGTTACATATTGAAAATGTCATGTTGTTGAAAACATAATAAAAAGTACTATCAGAATCAATAATAAAAAATATAGGTTGTCATTTAAAAAATGGCTCTGACGTCATAACTTCAAAACGGGAGAGATGGAAAATTGAAACTGGTCTCAAAATATTTGTTTGGAAAAAAATAATTTTGACCTGTTAAAGCGTTTTTCGAAAATTTATACAGGGGGAAAAATAGAGCCAGGTCTTGATACTTTATGCGCTCTCTGTATAAATCTCGCATTAAATCATTATCCAAAATGTACATAAAATAAATTTTGGTCAATTCAGAAAGTTATATCCTCGATTTTCTTGCTTGCTTAAAAGACTCTTCATCAAATTGTTCATAATTAGTTAAACTAATAATATTAGAAATACTGATGCGGAAATATTATGCACAAAGTACAACGGAAGAGCAAATATCTCCTCACGTCAGTGCAGCGGAATTACTTCAGTTTTCGTTAACCTGCGAGTCGGAACGACGGAATGTAATGGAGGAGCATGCCTCTTCTTCCGAGTTAACTCCTTTGGTCTTTTATCAGCACGGCACTCTAGAGAATACACTGCATGCCGAGAAACGAATAATATTGCAGACATTGAGGCGTACATATAAAGTGCATGCACGATGGCTAAAGGCGCAACGTGATGCAATGTCTCCCACCAGATATCCTCAACACAAATATATTTAAATATATTATGTACTTGCATCAAACCAGAATCAAAATTTTATATTTAACGGAGTACAAATGCGAAGTTTTTTTTGCTTACATATCTGCTATGTATACTTTTGTAAAAACAAACGAGCCAATGCATTGTTTTACTGCAATTTTTTGTTTGTATACATATTTGCTATGTATACTACTATAAAAACAAACGAATCAATGCATGGTTTTAATGCTAACTATTGCCTTTTTTGTATACATATATGCAAGTTCTGAAATATTCTTTGCATAAATTTTGAGTTTGACAATGGGTGGGTGGGAACACTATAATAATAATCTAATTTGATACAGAAACCATAAAAATCGTTAGTGCATCGATACTTTAAACATGAATTTGATGGATGAGTATAATTTGCTTGAATTAGATGATATAATTATTGTCGACAACAAAAAGAAATTTAATTATTTCTATGGCTTATGAAATTAATCTAACGATGATGGACATTGAGCACTGGTAAAATTGAAGGGGGATGTATATGCTTGTGCCCACCCACTTATCCAGACTTTCTTCTAAGCTGATTGAAAATATTGTTGTGGTTATTGCAAAAAAATGAATGATCTAAGATCACTTTAATCATCTTCTAATAACAATAAAAATTATCACTTAATCATCACTTAATCATCAATTGACACGTAAATCATGAATTTTCGGGATGATAACATATTGTATTGAATAAGATGATATAATTATAGCCGACAACAAACAATAGTTTAATATAAATTAAGTCTGTACAAAAGTAAGGTGACCACAGTTATATTTTTGAAACAAAATTTCCAGGAAATAAAAAGAACATTGTTATACTACAAATTCGTGAGAAAAAGAAAAATTCCATCATACCGGGTGTACATTTCAAAACTAGCCAGTCTCAATAACTTTTGATTGCAAGCTAACTTGATAAAACAAAAAACACGGATTGATTTTTAGAGGGGGAAGTTTAAAAACAATGTGAAATATTTTTTTAGTATTACCCCCTCCTCAATAGCCATCCATACTTTGAAATTTCAAATGGCACCCCCCAAATTGCGACACATCTTCTTAAAGCTTAAAAAAACCGTGTGCAATTGTGTTTACCAGCAAATGGTATACATTTTCAATTTTCATTTGCTATACCTCATATTAAAGCTTAAAAAAATCTAATCTAGTGGTGCAACAAAAAATGATTTTTATGGATTCGTTTTGGAAAAAAATTAATAAATTTAAAAAAAAAATCCAAAACAATTAATATTGAACCAATCTAAGTTATTTTCAATGAAACAAAAAACAAGTCTAATCAGTTTTCGAGGTGGATGTTAAAAAGTATGTTAATTGAATATAAAATATTACCCCCTCGCCCTAGCGACTCTCACTTTTATTTAATAAAAAAATTATAAATTACACAGCTACGGTGTGATACCTTGTTTTAAAGCTTAAACAAATAACAATCAAGAGGTATAACAAACCTTTTGTTTACAAAAACAAAATATATTTTTCAAAAAAAAAAATATGCCGACGTTCATTTCAGGAGTAACCAGTTTAGTACAGTCAAGTTGAATTCAAGACTTGGCCAAAATCCCCTAGAATGAGTAGGTTGGCCCGACTGTGATCAAAGTCATTTGAACAGGGAATGTCAGCGCATATGTGAAAAAGCGTAAACAAAACTGAAATTAGAAATGCCAAGCATAATATTAAAAGTAGAAACGAAACACTCAATTTTAAAGCATTTTAAAGACAGCGCTCCCCCGACACCACGTTCGAAGCCGCTCCAGGAGGCCGAGCAGCAGCAGAAGCACTACCAGAACGTACGAAGGCAGAAGAAAATGAAATTGGTACAGCACACTTTTTTTTTAGTTTAGTATTTATTTACAGCTGTTGTGTCATAAAGCAAAATTATGCACAGTACACTCAACATTTTCGACAGGCTTGGTTGACGGGCCCCAAATTCAAATATTGGTTGATAGCCATAGAAAGTACAGCAAGTACCAAAGCAAAATGTAAATTTTGTTCGAAAATTCTTACCAGTCCGTATGCAGATCTGAAGGCCCACGACGATTTGAAAAAGCATAAGGCTAATGCAATGATTTTTTTTTTGGGGAAGAAGGAAAGATTCAAATAAAAATTCCCATTGTCTAGAATGAGACTTTGGAGTAGGCCAAATCAACTGAAGGAAGGTTAGCAGTTTTTATAGCTCAACACACATCAATTAACATTGCAGATCATCTAACTGACTTACGTAAAAAAATAAAAAATGTGATGTCTGAACATGTTTGCAAATGCGTCGAACAAAATGCAGCAACGTAATTAAAAATGTATGGGCACCACATTTTATGAAGGAACTTTATGAACGTGCTAGCAATACTCCTTTCCGCATTTTATTAGATGAATCTACTAATAAAACGACCGACAAATTCTTAGCATGTACTGTCATATATTTTAGGTTAACGAGGAAAAAAATATGAATTCTTTTTTAGATTTAGTTGAGCTTGAAAATGATAACGCCGACGCAATTGCTGATGCCTTGTTGGCAATACTAAGAAAATATAATTTAAAAATTCAAAATTGAAAAGGCATAGGAACAGACAATGCATCAGTAATGGTGGGAATCAATAATGGCGCTTATAGTAAATTAAAGTTGCATGCCAACAATTTAACATTAATAAGATGTGTGTGCCATTCATTGCAGCTCGCAGTATGAGCGGCCGCCAAAGATTTTTTTTCCAATACATTTGGAATTTTTAATAAGAGAGACATATTATTGGTTTTCACATTCAAGCTTAAGACAAACAATGATTCAATTTAATAAATGAAGGACAATATCCTCTTAAAATCACTTCAGTTTGTGCAACTCGATAGCTGTCCATCGAATCAGCGGTTAACAGAACTCATAATCAATGGCTTGAACTTAAAACTCATTTTGGGATTGTTAGAGACAAAGAAAAATGTTATACCGCCCATATTTTGTTTGAAATGTATAAAGACGATGTGAATTATGCGTACGCTTCATTTCTCAAACAATTTAAACGATATTCAGAGGGTTAATAAAGCTTTTGAAGCAAAAAAAACTGACTCAGCCAAACGGTTAGAAGATTTTACAAGTTGTTGGACAGCCTAATTAAAAAAGTTACAACCCCAAATTCATAATTATTTTATGATTATATCGAATCGTTTGTAGTTTTTTCTGTAAATAATAGTCTACGAGTAATCACGCCTGATTTATTTAAGATATTGGAACATTTTAGATATAATCCTGACATCATTGAAAAAATTCATAATCAATGGAAAACAATTAGTTTAACGGAATGGCAAAATACCACATGTACAGAAGAATTTTGGTCTGAAGTTCTTTCGTTTAAAGACAGCAATGGAAAAAATCTTTACCACGAACTGGCGTTATTAGCGTTATCATTTTTAGTATTGCCCCATTCAAATGCCGAAGTCGAACGATTATTTAGTCAAATGAATTTAGTTAAATCCAAATTAAGAAACAAAATGAAACTGCCAATGCTAAATGCTATTTTGTGTGTTAGGTCAGGGATGCGCCCGGAAGAAAAATGTTGCCATAATTTCGACATAGCTCGTGATATTTTAATAAAAATAAAAAGCATGGCAACATATAAATCTATGGATTATGAAGATATAGGGTTAGATCCCGATTTTGAAATTTTTCCATAGATATTATACCCAAGCTAAATTAGCAGACATGTATAAAATCTTAATTATTTTGTGTTTTTACTTGTAGTTACTTATATTGTTTATAATAATTATTATTAGGTATATGTATAATATTAGGTATTACTAATGACATTTATTAACTGTTTATGTATTTACTGTTAAAAAATAATGTTTATTAAAAGATAAATTGAAATGTTTGTTTGTTTTTTTTTGTGTGTCCTATAGTACAAACCCGATTTATTTTTTAATTACGAAATCTATTTCTTTGTCTCCTATTTTCTCACACAAAAAATTGTACACAGTAAAAATTCGATAACTGCAACACGCCTGCTTCTATTTGTCAAAAAAGTTGCTTGTAACGAGTAATGCTATTATCGAATTGATTACAAAATTTTAACGCGAATTTGAATTTACCGATGCTAATACATGTAGAAAGTTCAGCCAAAGGCACTATATAATTTTTATTAGGGTAATTTAAATTTAAATATAATGTAGAACACCATCAATAAGCAACACAATTACAAGTAAATTAGTTGTGTTTTATTTTGCTTAAAATAATTTCCTCTCTTATATTTCTCAATGTCAAAATGTGAAACAATTGATAAATTGATGAATTTCGTCCGAATCTATCAAGCGCTATTTTTTTACGTCATCAGTTTTACATGGTACTGAGAATTCTCAGTGGTATCATCTTGACAATTCATGTTGAAACTTTGTGCATAAAAATTTAAATGTTCTTCTTATTATTCTTAATATGGAAAATTATGCTTTTATTTACTTTGTACATTTTGCAAATGTCACTAACCTTTACATTTATTTCATTTAATATTTATCCCTTTTCATTCATTGTTAATTGTTTTTTCGTCATTTTAATAAGGGAGAATTAGAAAATTAGAACCACTTAACATGAGATCTGTCAATTGTTATTCGTTGCCCTTATGAAAAAATATGAATCAAAAACAGTTGCTCTTATACAGAGTTGATAATAGGAGATGTGGCGTTTGCAGGAGTTGCATTAATAAAATTTTTACTGTACTTTATTTAAAAACCTCTAAATTAAAAAAAAACCCACTTTTTACACCTTTTCTCCTTCTCGGGAAGTTTTACTTGAATTCTGGTAGATTTATTTGAACGAACTAGTGAAATTCAAATACCAACCGTTGGCAACACTGCCTGGGCCCCGCTCACTCTTATGAGAATTAACACGGAACTACCCCGTCCACTTTTTTCCCACCAACGTTTCTTGGCCTAGGGTCGGGATGGGCAACTTTACAAAAAACATCGATGTTGACATCGATGTTGACATCGAAACTTAACATCGATGTTGCCAAAACATCGTTTGAAAAACATCGATGTTCGAAAACATCGATGTTTTGAAAAACATAATAATTAGGATATTTCAACGGAATTTATTAAAGTAACAAACGAAAAGCAAACATTTAAATTATTTCAAATATTATATTGATAAGTAAATAACAAAAAAACATAATAAAATTTTAAAAAAAATAGGCAAATAGGGAAATAGATCTTCTTAGACCTGCGAAAACTGCTGTATTTGCATTCTGTGCCTAAGTAGATAATCTAATCTCAAATTTAAAAAAAAAACATGAATTGTACTTACTTTTATTATTTAAATTTATTAAAGTTCCCAATACAATTTATCTACGGAATGCAGAAACAGCAGTTTTGACAGGTTTTTTCCTTTTAACCTATTTCTATCTTGGGTCAGCGTCTGTCCGGCTTTAGAAAAGAGCCGCTCAGAAGGAACCGAGGTTGATACCGTGGATAAGAGTTTCATAGCGACGGGAAAGAGAGAAGGATACGCTGAATTATTGTTTATCCACCATTTTAGTGGATTTTCATTGAGATTTTTCATAACAGAATTTTTTAAATATAATGACAGTTCGCTAATGCTTCGTTCTTCTTGGAACATATTATCGTCAATTAATTTGTTATGTTCTCCCCATAGGTTAAATGTTGTAGTATCTGAATCTGCAAACAGTTTACATTGCTACATATTAGTATTATGCTGCAAAAAAGGTCTAAAACTCACCATTATTTGTATTTTCTGGTGGTGAATGTGAAGATATCCCCAACTCATCGTTTTGACCTACTTGGTCCACATGGGAAGTACAGCCACAGTACAACTCTAACGCGCATTATAAATATTTCCACTCGTCTTCGGTTTGCACAGTGTACAGGAACCTGCACGGACCCTTGTACAGTTTTTTTGTTCGAATACGTATATGAATAAATGGATGGCGCCATAATTGTTTATTTTGGTGTTTTACCATTTTACGAAAACATCGTTGGTTTGACAACATCGAATGATTAACATCGATGTTTTAAACATCGATGTTGGACCGAAACATCGATGTTATAAAAACATCGATGTTTCTTGCCCATCCCTAGCCTAGGGAACTTGTTGACGCGTGATATTTGTACAACGGGTTGCCTATGTTATGTCGTATGTGCGGTTGCCTCTGTTATGTCGTATGTTGGGCAGCCTATCGCCTAAATTTGGAATTATTTGAATATTATTTAATTAGTTATTACTTATACAACGGTTAGTACCCCTACGCCATGGTCTTGGAATTTTGAATTATTTGAATTAATCCTATATGCGTAACCAGTGAAAAATGTTTGTGCCCGGTAAGATTACCCGGTGCACACTATAATTATTCTTTAATTTGATACAGAAACAATAAAAATTATTGATACGATATCATGAATATGAAGAATAATTACAATTTGTATTGAATAAGATTATATAATTATAGCCGACAACAAAAAATAATTCGATTATTTTACACTTGTAAACACGTCCACTTGTAATGTTCTTTGAACGCTAATCACTGTAAATTTTAGGGAAATATTCACTGTATGTCTTCTGCACATTGACGAACCTTTTTTGAAATGCTTATTGAATCATATTTCAAAATACCCACTGCATGTTTTTCTGAATATCTCTTCATATTGATCAAACTTCTTCAAAATATTTACAGAAAATTTTAATATTTGCTCACTTGTTGTTCGCTTATTGAAATGCTTATTGCTTACAAAGTAGTCGGTGCACATTTTTCTAATTTTCTCACTCATCGTGTTGATGAAACTTCAAAATACTCACAGTAGATTTTACGCTTTCTCCTAGAGGCGGTTATGCATGCACGGTTTTCCAAAATGCTCACTCTGATTTTCTCAATCTGTACGTTAATGAAAAATTTTCAAATGATTTATATCAAATTTTACAGAATAACATATCAAATATCGTCTTCACGTTGAAGTGCTTATTGGATACATTTTCGAAATACTCAAAAATACTCACTCACCGACTCGGTTGGTTGTATAAAAGTAGTTTCAGCAATATGAAAAGTAAGAAATTCAGAAAAAATACATTGTTTAGTGTTCATTATTAACTTTTTGTATAAATATCTGCTATGTATACTTTTATAAAAACAAACGAGTTATGCTTTGTTTTAATAACCATTCACTTTTTTGGATACATATCTGTTAAGTGTACCTTTATAACAGCGCACGAGTCAATGCATTGTTTAATATTAGCTAGCAATTGACTTTTTTGTCAACATATCTGTTGTTAAATAAAAGTTCAACGTTCAACGAAGCTTTTAATTTTATTGTTCATCTATATAAAAGTAAACTATATGTATATATTTCCAAACAACACTTTGTGTATGTATCAAAGTAAACATGACCTATGTGTATAAAAACTTCATACATGAAAATAAACATTACCTATATTTATATATTTATTTAGATGTAAAAATACTCAATGTATCTCTTCGCCCCTGACAAATGTTTATTTTTCGTAATATGAGACACTCTACTGCATATGTTGTAGGATAATCCACGTTGGATATAAAATCCGAAAACCTTTATTCAATCGAACAAATGGACATAATCGGCTCAACTAATTAGAAAAATGCAAATTTGTAACTTCCACTGTGTCGCATGAAAGCCCATTAAAGCTAGATAAACGCTGTATCAATTCTAATCTGTTCAGCAATCCCACTTACTTGCTTTCAACCCTTTCGCCCCGGCCGGGGATTAACCACTGCATTAACACATTTATACATCGCACAGTTCCAATCGGAAATGATTCCTGACAATAAAAAACGAACGATTATAAATTAATTATAATATTTGATAATATCTGTGTTAAAAAATATAAATCAATTATTCTAAAAATAACACAAAAACTTTTTTTTTCAATAATCTGTTAATAATGTCTCTGTTAATAAACACTTTTAAATATACTATAAACAATTAATTAAGCAACTCTTTCAACTTTGTTAATAACACACTTATTTATAATTAGGGGCTATAGTTTTAACCAATGTCTGGTCATTTGCGAAGTTTTAACAACAATAATACAGCAATTATTCAAAATTAAAAGAATTTCTTATTTAAATATTAACCATGTATCACGAAGTGAAATCCACTGACATTAATCAATACTACAAAAAGCTTTTAATTTTTTTTTTTAATTTTATTAAGATGTGACTGTTATAACTATGCTTATAACTGTTGATATCTCTGTTATAAAAACATAAATTATTCGAAATGTACTATAAAGAGCATTTAATTAAAACAAAATTCAATGATATGATAATTATATCTCTGTTAAAAGAAACAAATAAATTAAAAAAACATAAATTATTCCAAATATACTACAAACAGCATTTAATTAAAAACATTTTTTCAATGATATGATAATTATATCTCTGTTAAAGAAACAAATAAATTATTTTAAATATACTACCGAAAGCTTTTAATTTAGTTTGTTTTTTCAATGTATAATCATATAATTTATGTTTCATATAATTTAATAGATTTGATGTACGCGGAACATTTGAATATCTCGCTATTCCTTCTGTGTTATTGCAAGATAATAAGCCTATTCAGTATTCGATCAAATATTCCTGCTGCTCCTCACGTACGCAAATGCGGCATATATTAGGGAACACACGTTCCAATCGTGATTGTTTCCCTTTCAGCAGGCAATATGAGCCCACAAAGTGCCATAACATATTTTATCCGGCGAGCCCTAATTGCAGAGAAATGTTTTTACTGGCAATATTTCGCATCGAGTTGATGGAAATCCGAAAGCTCGTCGATTTATGAAATTGAAACTTATTGCAGTTCTTATTTTTCGCGCGAATAATTTGGCAATTAGTAAATGGAATTCTTCTTGCGTACGTGTGTATGACGAAACACCTGCACAGGTGCAATTACTGCTGCAATTACTTTTTAAGCGCGGCAAAAACCGAGAGCTACTGCGTGCACTTTCAGTAATTAGGATAAAATGTTGCTGGAAGGACTGTGATTCCGTCAATTAGCAGAGATGTGTTTTGATTTATTTGCAGCTTGTACAAGCATATAAGAATACAGTGATGTTCGAGTAATATAAATAGTAACTAATTGGAGTAATATGTTCAATCATATGTCGATGGTGTAGTGCACAAATGTTGTAAGTGCTAAAATTATACTTTCATTTTTTGTGTGTAAAGATTACGGTACCATGAAATTTTGTTATTGATAGAAAAAATATGTTTTTATAGAAAATAATTGAATTATTTGATTTGCTTCTCCATTAAAATATTTTTACGCATTTAATAGAATTTCATCCGAAACGATAATTGCAACATTTGTTCACTACACCATCGACATTATTATTTCAAAATGTACCACACAACTTGTGTAAATTCTTGTGTGACACAAGAATTTACTAATCTAATACCTCATAGAAGTATTATAAGTTATTTAAAGTAGTTGTTTTAAAACAGGACTTCCCCACAACATTAGCAACTTCTGCAAATTGTAATTAAATTCGGAAAGTGGCTGCAAGAAAACTGACGCGACACAAAGCCGGAAGTTTGCACGCGATACGAGCCTCAAGTTTGCGAACTGAAAAGGCAAAACAGTATGTTCCCTGGTAATTTTATAATTGCAGTCCTGTGATTTTAGGCGAGGCACGACATTTGGCCAAGCAGCATCTTGTATTTGCCTGGCACATATTTGAGCCGTTAATAGTGAAAATGTGCATGTAATGTGTAGTTTAGTCACTAGATTTAATTTTCCTTGCGCTGATGCTGTTAATTTAAACATGGTTTGTTTAATTAAAGTTCAGTACAGAGTTTCTTAGCACCGTCAATTGTAAATCTACAAATATTAAATGGCATTTAAATATATCTAATAATGTGATTGCCCTGGATAGTTTCCCCAAACCAGTCGTTCGCAGCCGACGTTAAACTGTAGGTGCCATACGTCACTGTAACTACGATACAGACACTCATACGCTGACGTATGCGGGGAAATCGCCTACGCTCTAGGGATCGAGTACGGCACTCCGAGAAGAATGTGATCACATTTAACAGTATTACGATTACAGCGTTAATGATGCAAAAACACAAATGTAGTATATGCCAGAATATACAGTTCTGAAGTTTAGGCAACCAACCACACACATTGCGTCGTATTCAGTACTGTTTGTGTGTTGCCTGGATAAATTTCAGTACTGTTTATTCTGGCGCATGAATATTTTCCTATAGAATTGATACCATAAACCAGTGATTCCCAACGGGGGCGGTACCGCCCCCCGGTGGGCGCTGAAGGGATTCAGGGTGGCGTTTCTGGCCCAAGGTATATTTAGGGGGCGTTGAGGACCAGCCGCCGCCTCCCGGGCAAAAACGGAGTTCCGTCAGAGCAAGAGTGTAAACCTAAAATCTACAGATCACATTCAAAAGAACAATTAAATGTTGGATCCACCGAATCAACATGGGATTCCCCGTACTGACCGATATCTGTACATCGGCCCACTTTGAGAGCCTGTGGATTACCCCGCTTGCCCGGTTTGGTGGGCAAGGTGCCGGAGCGTGGACGCTCCGGCCTGCATTCTGACTTCCTGCCTGACACGCAACGAGTCAAGTATATTTGACCTATTGTTTTTGGAATAGAGGTAAGTACTTACATATTATCTATTGTTATATTTGATATTTGATTGGCTGCAATTTATGTACATATAGTTCCAAATATTTAATATTTTGGGTTTCATATAACTTGTTTTAATTTTTAATCGCCTGTAATATAAAATGTGTCTTCGGATAGATGTTATAAGATTTTTTTATAGATACATTAACTAAAACTATAGGAATGATTATTCCATGTTTTGAAATTAAGCCCTAATCCTTGGTTTAAAAAAAATGAACCCACATTCTGGATTTTGAGTCAATAGGAAATTGATAGTTCAGGAATATTTTTTTTCTAAGCGGCAAAATATATTAATTATGACATACATACGGCAAAATATTATTATTAAATTATATATGCAAAATATGTATACAAAATTTGAAAATTGCTTTACAATTCTCTAACGTACATTTTTTGTAGAGCCGCAGATTTTATATTTGTAGTCAAAAACACGGGTACACGGGTCACATATACACGTGTACGTACGGCATAATTACACGTGTAATTAGTTACACGTATAATTACACGTGTAATTATTTACACGTATAATTACACGTGTAACAGCGAAGCGTTGTGCACTGCTTGCCGAAAACGTCGATATATTAATATTTTTGAACCATAATCGTTCTTTATTGTAAGAATAAATCGTTATTTTGATCGCCGCGCGAATTTAGCGTTGTTTTTCTACTGCGGGTAATTTAGTTACTTTTTTAGTTACTTAGTAACTTATTCAGTTACATCAGAATCTTACGATATCCTAAGATCATGTACATATTTATTTTCCAAAGTATAAAATAAATGACTGAATGAAAAAACCGAGAGTATTATAATTACACGTGTAATTACATAATTACACGTGTAAAATAAATACACGTTTAATTATATTTACACGTGTAATTATAATTACACGTGTAAAATAATTATACGTGTGATTACACGTGTAAAATAAATACACGTGTAATTACTTCTATCCTGGGACACTCTGCATATTGAGCTATGTAGACCCAAATAGTGTTTGATGCTGCGCGCAAGAAATTTTAAGTAACTTTAAATTTTTAATTTTGTTTTTAAATTGGTTGGTTCTGCGCTAACAACAACTTCTTGTTATTATTTTTCTTGTTTTATTTTTAAGATATGTCGGAATCAAAGAAAATATGTAGACAATACAATGTCGAATATTTAAAATATGGTATTATTCAGTCACCCACAAACAAGACATTGCCAATGTGCCTGATTTGCCAGAGAGTTTTCTCAAATGAAGGCATGAAACCTTCACGTTTACAAGAACATTTGAGCAAAATACATTCTGCCATAAAAGTTAAAAAATTAACTTACTTTCAAATGCTCAAAAATCAACATTCGAGACGTCCAACTTTAGCCGGTATGTTTTCAGAAGCATCAAAACAAGACCATGATGGGTTACGTGCATCTTACAATATTTCGTTGCTTATTGCTAAATCGGGAAAACTGCACACTATTGGATAAGAATTAATACTGCCAGCTGTGAGTGAAGTTCTCCGTACTGTACTTCACAAGTCACCTTCTGATATTATTAAAAAAATCCCCTTGAGCAATAATAATACTGTACAGAGACGAATCGACGAAATGTCCGAGAATGTGGAGAGTTCTCTAACCGAATTCTTGAAGACGACCGAATTTGCTATACAGCTCGATGAGTCTACATTGCCTAACAATGAGGCATTACTTCTATCGTACGTTCGCTTCATAAGAGATTAGAACATTTGTCAAGAACTATTATTTGCAAAAAAATTAGAAACTGATACTAAAGGAAAATCTGTATTTGACGTTTTGGAACAGTATTTTAAAGAAAAAGATATCCCTCTGAATAATATAGTGTCCGTTGCTACTGATGGTGCTCCGGCAATGGTTGGACGATACCGCGGGTTCATTGTATATTTAAAAAAGCTGTACCAAATGTAGTCGCCATACATTGTGTGATTCACAGACAACATTTAGTTGCAAAAAAACCTTAGTGATTGCATCCATTGCTCGCTGCAGTACGTAATTACAGGGGTTAATAGAATCCGAAGCAATTCTCTTAACGATAGATTGTTTAGAAAGCTTTGTGATGAAAATGACCAGGACTTTAATCGTTTACTGTTGCACACAGAAGTTCGATGGTTGTCAAAGGGTACTTGTCTGCAAAGATTTTATGAAGTGTTTCACTCAGTTATAACGTTTCTCGAAAATAAAGATGATTCCTTAAAAGAAAATTTATTGAAATTTCAAAATTATATAGCGTATTTAACAGATTTATTTAAAATTTTACGTAACCAATCTGCAGCTACACGGAGATGATTTGAATTTTATTGAAGCTAAGGTAATAATTTCGGTATTCGTGTAAAAACTTGCATTATACATATTAAATTTGGGTCGGAGACAATTCCATCAGTTTCAAAATCTTTCCTCGGTGAAAACCAGTGATGATGACATTTTGGTTTATTGCCAGCATTTAGAAACCTTTAAAGAAGATTTTTTTAATAGATTTCAAGATCCTCAATATGATAATTCCGGACTAGGTCTTGGAACTTTGCACAAACATTGAAACAGCAGAAGTATTTTTACAGGAGCAGCTCATAGAATTGTCAACAAACGAAGAATTAAAACTAAAATTGAAACATGGCTACTAAGCATTTTGGCTTCAAAGACAAATTCCAATTTTATATTCGACCTTATGAGGTACAATAAAGAAGTTTTTTCTATCATTTCCATCATCGTATTTAGCCGAAAGGGGATTTAGTGTAGTATCCAATATACTTACAAAAAACGGAGCCGATTGTCAATAGTAGATCGCGGTGACTTAAGGTTGCTCATGACAAAACTAGCACCCAATATAGACAAATTAGTGTCATTACATCAAGCTCAGCCCTCTCACTAGTGCTATTTTTTATGTACATAGGTATGTGTTTTTTTTGTTAAGACCTAATAAAATATTTTTAAAAATGCGTCCTTGTTTTTAAATATATACGTAGTATAATATAGTTCACCAAGAGGGGCGCTCTTAAAATGCTCTTTGAAAAGGTGGGAAACCTATATTGATTTTAAGTGAGATTTTATTTCTGAATGGGGGGCGGTTAGTAATTTGTTTTTTTGAAAGGGGGCGGTAGGCTAAAAAAGTTTGGGAAATCGTTTTTCAATCGTACAAAATTGCTAGGAATATTTTGGAATGGTTTCGTTCTGTTGAATTTGTTGAACTGTGTCGTGTAGTGTGGTTTCCAGGAAATGTAAAAAGGACATCATAATAAAGTCTACGAAGTATAGTCGCTAATATACATGCATATGACTTGTATTTTTCCCACAACTTTGTTTTAAAAGGAAAGGAGATAAGTATGGCGTGGCTTGTAATGGTTATTCTGTCACGGAATGCCATCGTTTCACTGGCTGGAAACGGGAAATAATTTCCAACTCGGGCGAGAGCTTTCCATGTGGGCATAAAATATTGAATGCAAGTAATACAATCAGTTGCAGTTGTACAGCTGACCGCCGACATTTAACATAGTCCAGATTAGGGCTTAATATGTGGATGTAATATGTCGCTCGGATAAATTCAGGCAACACATCAAATCATTCTGCATTGCTCTGAGACCGCGGCTCGGAATTAACGTCATGCTATATTGTATGAAGGTAATAATTATTACAAGTAACAGATATTGCAGCGCAGGAATTTCCAGCTAATATATCACGCTGCTTGATTAGACGTTTCGTACGTTTATTAAATTCAGGATGTACATTATCAATTCTTTGATTCATTTAATTAAAATCCGCGAATTTTTTTTTCCGTGTAGTCGATAAACTACCCGATAACTAAGTAATAGTAATATATTTTTGATGGACGTCCGACGATTAGTTTATTGAATTAACAAATTGGAATTGTGAGAGCGGACGTGAAGTGGTTAGAAAAAACGTACCCTCGTATCGTTTCGAAGTTTCGTTGTGTACGGAAAAAATGTGTTTGGAGGGCCGGCAAATCGGTTGGTTTTCAGGGCGCTGCCAGAAAGGTAATAATTTAGTTACCATTCGAATCACGTACAGGGCATAAGGTACAGAAAGGGATGAGGGCACTTCAAGTGCTGCATTTTTATATAATCAATGCCATTATAAAGTTCAAATTGTATGGCCGCGTAGTGTTGTAAAATGCGGAACAAGCTTGTTTGATTTTGAATTTACATAATAAGTTCCCAAGCGGTGGACAATGCAGATAGATTTTATCCACCTCGAAGGAAAAAAATCAATTTGTTGTGCCATTGAAATGCGCATAATTTATTAACCTATTCAATACGTAGAAATGCAAATTACCTGATACATATCTACCTAATTCATCGGAGATAAATAAAGATCAAAATACATACAATCCAAATTATATTGGTTATAAATCTAGTTTTCCATATATCACTAATTGACATAACTCAGCTTTACCAGTTTTAAAGAAAGACCTGGAAAGCTTTTGTGCATATTTAGAAGGCTTCTTGTTCAAATGTCGAACGAAAACTGCTGACAATGATTATGTAAATATAAATAAGCTTATGTTACACTCTTTTCGTACACAATATGTTTCGAAAAATAATTGTTTTAGTCTCTCGACCATTTTCAAGAGTTATTTAGTTTACATAATGTGACATTAATGTTTGACAGATTAAATTAAATTTGTCAAAAAAAGTCACATTTTGATAAACTAAATAACTCTTGCATATGGCTGAGAGATCAAAACAATTGTAGAGGATTTTCTATAAAAATGAGGAAACTTAAATTAAGTGTTTTTATTTATATTTATCAAATATGTAAAGATTAACATTTTACTTATTTACAATTATCTACTTAAAAGCATGCTAACTCTATAGTTACATTAAATTTCTCATTGTTCGCCTATTAGAATGGACAAACTGTGCAATAACAATAATTAATTTAAAAAAACTCAATTTACATATAAATCATGATTTATATATAAAAAAAAAAAAAACAGTTAATTTAAATCATGTTTTAAATCAATTGATTCAAATCACACCAACCCTGATTAATATACTTTATTAGGTGTCTATTTATGTTTGAAATACTTGTGATGATTTTATACACACAAACTTGACACTAATTCTAAATTATACTTTTCGAAAAAAAAAGATTTAATGTCCGGAAAAATATTTTGATTCCAGAAAAACTTCTTGTATTTAGAATTACAATTTCACATCTACAATTTTATGTAAAACTTTTTTATCTGTGTCGACAAAGCAGCGAAGATTTTCTGGCGATGGAATGACTTTTTTGTATAAACATATCAGTGACCACAACTTCATGCCTAAAAAACTAATAATGAAAAATATTAAAAAAATTACAACATTCATTTTAAACCTTCCATAAGTAGTTTAATAACAAACTTATATTAGTGAATCTGCCCAGAAAAACAATTAATTTGAATGCCTCTCTAGAAAATTTGAGACAAAAATTTAATCCCACAAAAACTGTTTTAATGATTTCATATTCATATGAAAAAAGTTGTGTCTTAAATACTTGTGCTGATTTTATACACAAAAACTTGACACTAATTCTAAATTATACTTTAAAAAAAAAAAAAAGATTTAATGTCCAGAAAAATATTTAGATTCCAGAAAAACTTCTCGCATTTAGAATTACAATTTCACATCTACAATTTTATGTAAAATTGTTTTTTTTATGTGTCGACAAAGCAGCGAAGATTTTCTGGCGATAGAATGACTTTTTGGTATAGACATATCAGTGACAGCTTCATGCCTAAAAAAAGAATAATGAAAAATATAAAAAAAATTACAACATTCATTTAAAACCTTCCAAAAGTAGTTTAATGACAAACTTATAATAGTGAATCTGTCCAGAAAAAAAATCAATTTGAATGCCTCTCTAGAAAATATGCCACAAAAATGTAATCCCACAAAAACTGTTTTAATGATTTCATATTCATATGGAAAAAGTTGTGTCATATATACTTTCTTGTATGTCAAGACTTAAGCCAATGATTTTATGTCTACAAATACTGGTGGTAGGCTTATTGTGACTAGAAAACTAGCTAGTTAAAACAAGACTAGTTGACCCGGCCAGTATAATAAAATTCGTATTTTTCGTATTTATTCGTATTTACAACATTCATTTTAAACCTTCCAAAAGTAGTTTAATGACAAAACTTGTATTAGTGAATCTGCCCAGAAAAAAAAAATCAATTTGAATGTCTCTCTAGAAAATCTGCTTTCAAGACTTAATGATTTTATGTCTATAAATACTTGTGGTAAGCTTATTGTGACTAGAAAACTAGTTAGTTAAAACTAGACTAGTTGATCCGACCAGTATAATAAAATTCATATTTTTCGTATTTATTCGTATTTACAACATTCATTTTAAACCTTCCAAAAGTAGTTTAATGACAAAACTTATATTGGTGAATCTGTCCAGAAAAAAAATCAATTTGAATGCCTCTCTAGAAAATCTGCCACAAAAATTAAATCCCACAAAAACTGTTTTAATGATTTCATATTCATATGGAATAAGTTCTGTCTTATATACTTTCCGCCAGACTTGTATGTCAAGACTTAAGCCAATGATTTTATGTCTACAAATACTTGTGGTAAGCTTATCGTGACTAGAAAACTAGTTAGTTAAAACTAGACTAGTTAACCCGACTAGTATAATAAAATTCGTATTTTTCGTATTTCATGGGTATTTTTAGAGATATTTAAATTTTCGTCAAAAGATCTCATTATAATTGCTGATTTAAGAGTATCCCTCATTTTTCTCATACTTAAATTCTGATATTTCAAAATTTGCGTATGTTTGACTCAAGTCGTATGTTTGTGTATATTTGGTTGCGTTTGGTGCATAAACGTTTATGGCGAATACGCATCCAAATTTACGACTTGAGTTGAGCTCATGCTCAAGTACGGACAATAGATACGTTCCTAAACGAAACAAAATATATGATTGTCCTAATATTTTACTATTTTGTTACCAAACAAAATAAAATATTTAATTGTTCTAATATTTTTAGGCACATTGGTTTTAAATAGAAACTAAACTTAGTAAACTTTTCGGAATTACAATACAAAATTTGTTAAAACATATTATTTTATGTGATAATTTGAGTATCTAAAACTGTTTTCAAGGAGGTTTTGTGGATTTATTTCAAATTTAGAAAATTATATTTTTCTCCAATATTCGTAATTTGTAAAATTGGTTGTTTTAATATTTCTGAACATACAAAAGAGAATAAATCCCTATGAAAATGATACAGATATGATACATGATACTTATAATATTTTTTAAAATATTGTGGATATTTTAACTCTCTTGATATTTTCATTCTCCAAAACCTTTTCAAAATCATTATAAATGCTGTGAACCTTCATTGATCATTTTAGAAAATTTCTAAAAGTTTAATTGATTATGTGATGATGTTTGGGGGCATTAATAAAGGATTCACATAGTTTAGATTAAATACAAAAGTATATTATATAATGTTATAAAAGTAAGCAGAGAACATGGGCAGCAATTGATAGAAATATAAGCGTATTAATATTAGGAAGCTGTGATAATAACATTGAGTGAATATAAGTTAAAAGTGAGAGATTGTCAAGGAGACGGAGTAAAACTTTGGAACAAAATTGGAAAGAGACCCCGCTTTCTGGGTCTGGGTGAAGAAAAATACGGCGTAAATAACAAGAAAATAAGGGACATCTGGACCAGATCGAGACCATAGGAAGATCTACGTCAGAGTTAGGCTACTTATAGATTATAGATAAACTTATATTAGTTTGAATTTTGTGGCGGACATTTAGGTTAAAATTTATTAAATTATTATAGTTAGATGGAAGTTATAAAGGATGGAATTTAGATAGCTAGTTTGAAAGTATATTGTATTTTTTTTAAGTTGTTGACTTCCATGGCATGTTGCTTTTGTTTACTAAGGTTATTTAAAACAGTAAATTTGGATATATATTCATTAACAATTATTGGTGGTATGTAGGCTTTTATTAATATTCTTAAACAAAATAAGTCAACCCAGATACTGCTAAGAACTTGAGGAAAGAGTTTTGAGATAATAATCATAATGAGTTATAATAGAATAAATAATAAATTAAAAATGTTTCACATCATTTTTGTTGTTGTACCGTGAGTATAAAATAAAGATTCAAATAAGATTTTCTGGCTTTTCACTTTGTTCGATTTCATAATACTTTCGTTAAGTTAGTGAGGTTTACAACAATGTTCACAATGTCTGATACAATGATAATTTCGATATTTTTATTGAAATACTGGACATTTTATTTGCACATTCTAAAAAGTTCCATCATTCTTTGTGGCAATATCTGAAATTTAATGTAACTTCTACATTTATTTGTACATTTTGATGTTTTAATTACATTTTCTGCAACTCTACGTACATTGCGTCATATGCTAACTGTATAAGGTATAATAAAATTTATATGTAATGTGCTAATGCACTTCTTCTTCTACTTATAGTTGATTTTAGGCCCAACTATGATGACTATCTTTAAATTATACCAACAGATTTTTATGTCAAATTAAGTATCCATTAATAAAAATATTTCAAATATTCAGAGCAAAACGCCTTGGGTCATCGTTCATTATATTTGTCTGTGCATTTATCGTATATAATACAACGAGTGGAATCATGACTATCGATAATTGCGTGAGTTGGGACACGAGACATGTTGTCAAATATTAATTATTTGACAACATGTTGACAACTCTTGATTTCAAGAGTTGTATTAGTAGATTATATCACTGGTATATCACGAGTGATAAATTTACTACTTCGCGTTTTTCTGCCGCATATTGAATGCCCTGTCTTGTATGATCTGGGCCAGTTGCTCCTGCGTGCTGTTCTCAGACAAAATATTATTCCGAGAGTTGCAGAACTCGGAAAATTGGGCCCAAATATACTTTTAAGATCTTACAGTATTATATGGTTTGTGGTTTTGTATGTTTTCTTCAATATTATTTAAGGAAGAATAATTGTGACATTTCAGTTGACAGCATAGCACACCAGATGTGCAGAGGACCAAGTGTGATTATCACAAAAACATATTTATGTATTTTTGTCGTGTAATATTTTCAAATTATCAAAAAATTCAAAATTTTAAGTATATTTTATTTTATGTTTTTTTTGCGTGTAATATTCTGAACAGTTCAAAATTTTAAGGATTGATTCAAAGAGAAGTTTTGATATAAAATTGTTTGCCTACAATCACCTAGAAAACTGTTAAAAAAAATCCAGTTTAGGTTAAAAATTTTATGTTTATTAGAAATAAGAAATAAGAAAATAGTGAAAAGATAAAAAATAACAGCAAATCACATGCTTCTATTCTTCTGAAAATACACATAATGCTGGAAAATGTGTTGTGAAAAGATGGAAAGTAGGAGCAACAAAAAAGCAAATTTCTTCCAAAAAATATAAAACATAAAGCGATATTTGCGATAGAGTAGCAATAAAAAAATTTCGAACGAAATCGGAATACTTGATGAACAAATTACACAGGACTAAATTTTTTTTTTTCATGAAAAAGTGTTTCAACTTTAATAGGTATCCTATAGTAAATGGGGTGTGCTGATCACGAATCTGTGCTTTTTTTTTCAGCACGTCAGGTTTTCAGGAAAAGTGTGTTTGACATTTTTATAGAAATTGCCAAAAATACTGAGAAAATATTTATTGAAACTATATTTAATAGAAAATTAGACTGCAAAATTGAGTTGTTCATTAAAAAAACAATGCAGTATAATCTACGTTAGATAATCGTTGTTTTTTTTAAATAAAATCGTTCTCTTTTTCCCTCAAAACTGCGTTTTGTGGTTATCTTTTTGTGGATTTTTGTGAGCAAGTCCCTCTTCAAGGTCCAGCAGTAATCAGCCATCATTCTAATATCCCATCTTTCTTGGTAACGTCCCTCCATCTCCGTTATGTCTTGATGGAACCTCTCTCTCTGTTCCTCGCTGACAGCTCCAAGATTTTCGGGAAAAAAGTCAACGTGGATATTCAGAAAATGAAGTTTGACGCTCATATTGCATCCCAGTTTTTTTATAATTTTCGACCATGTTGGCTACAATTTCTTTGTAGTTTGGAGACTTGATGTTTCCAAGGAAACCGTCTATGACTTCTACGAAAGAACTCATGTTTCAGATTCATCCTGGGTCATTGTATTCTGGAACAATCTGTCCGATTTTAAGGTTCGAATTTGAGGGCCTACAAATATTCCTTCTTTGAGTTTAACTTTAGAAAGTGCAGGAAATTTGTCGCACAGGTATTTAAAGCTGGTACCTTGTTTATTTAAAGCTTTGACAAACCGCTTCATCAATCAACTTTATGTGAAGGGGAGGCAAAAGAACTAATTTTGGGTCAACTAATGCTTCACACAGCATATTTTTTTTGTCCCGGTACAAGTCTTTCTCTGAGTGGCCATTCTTTCTTAACGTAATGTAAATTTCATGTTCGAATGTCCCACTCGCACAAAAAACATGGATACTTTGTGAATCCAGACTGCTGACCCAAAAGCATGGATATTATTTTGAGGTCTCCACAGAGTTGTCAACAATATTCGCTATACTTTATTGTATTTAGCAACAGCTCAAGATTCTCGTACGTTTCTTTGAGATGTACGGAGTGAGCAACAGCCACCGAGGCATAAGTATTACTATTGTGCAACAATTAGACTTTCAGCTATGGAATTAGATTATCCCTTTAGACTTCTCTTAGAAGAATCAATAAATAATCTCCATGATGTGGAATCGTAATTGTCAGCTTCCAGTTTCATGACTACTTCAGAAATATTATTACAATACACCAGTCCTCTTGAGAGAAACATTCCGCGAACTTTTTTTCACGGTGCCTTTATCACGAAAATGTGGTTCCTGGAGCCAACAGATTTTTGTCTTTCAGTCGTGATCCTAAGATTTCTGCAGCATCCTTCGATAGGCCCAAGTCTCTCACTAAGTCATTTAGTTCACTTTGGATAAACTGAGGTGGGTCTATATCAGGATTGAATTCGTCTTCATTTTTTTTTTCGTTTGAACTTTCATCTGATGATTGCTGTTGGATGGTGGAAGAAAAGGTGGAGGAATGGGAATTCCAGGTCCATGAGGTACAATTCGTTTAGCAGACGGTAAATCAGGATACTGAATAGTATGTTTATTTTTCGAATTGAAACCCTTGACATCGCAGCAGCAAAAGTAACAGTCGTCTCCGTGGTTTTTTTGTTCCCTCCATACCATAGGAATGCCAAAGGGTAAAGAGCTACGTGTACCTTTTGTCCATTTTCTCAGTAGCTCGACACACTGAAAGCACACTTTGTGTGGAGCCCAAGGTTTGTCCTGATCACCAAGCTTTACACCGAAGTAAGCGTGATAAGCAATCTTGATAAATTCTGTTATGTTTCGTTGATGCTTTGCTATCGTTAAATCACCACATACGTAACAAAATATATCAGGACTGTTTTTGCACTTTCTTGATGAGATTATGACGCACTAAACACTCAGAAAACAAAACACAACTCGATGCTACAAACAACGAACGCTAACTAACTATTTCGTAAACAACTGCCGATGCCATCAAGTTGACCTTGACAGATGCGAAAACGAAACAGTGTTGTCATTGAAATGAAATAAACATAATATTATACTAAAATATTTTCTATCGATCCATCAAGTATTTTAAAGAAATCATTTAAAGGCAATTTAGGAAATATCATAAAGGTACTTCTTTGTTCTAGTACAAAATATCTCACAAGGTTTTTTTTTTTAATTTTGTGAAAAATCTTGACGTGATGGGCTCAAACCAAATTCACATTCAGAATCAACGTACCCGTATTAGCTAAGGACACTTATCAAATTCAAAATACAAAAAATCATGTCGGCCTGTGTAATGGGTTTGGGTTACGTATGAGAACCACACCAGATGTTCCCCCAATGTATATGAAACCAATAATTATTGCAGATCAACGAATAATCCATACATTTAAAGTATAATCTATCGATTGCAATTTTCAATACTGTATATCACGCGTAATTGCGTACGTGTAGATTATGAAACAGATATGAGGGTGCTCGAGTAACGCCAGGAATTTTTATAAGAGCCGCAAAGAATTTTATATAGCGCCAGACGGGAATTTCCGCCCGTTTTTCTTTTTCGGAATACGTGCCCGGCGCTCGCCATATTTTAACTACGCCCCCGGGGTATTATCAAAATTTAATATATTATCGAATTTTGCAACTCTTATCGCAAATCTGCGACTCCTCCGCCGTCCTTATTACGCCGCCAAAGATATATCGGCGGCTCGTTTTAATTCCTGCAGTTTAATAAATTCGCGTTCGAAGGGGGATTCGGCCTGATTTATCGGAAACTGTTACCTACACAACAAAGTTCGGAAACTTTTGAATACATTACTCGTCCTCGTGAAGTTGCGGCCGGCTTTTTAATCAATTAAGCCCCGAGAAGCGGAGTTCTCGAGGTGCGCGGAATACGCGTTCGGTAATGCGTCTCCAAGTTTCGCGCGACAGCTGAGTCGGCCGGCACTTAGCCGGCGCGCAAACATTGTTTATGAATACACATCAATATTCCCGTTGGGGTTAATTAATTTGGCACACGTACACGTATCAGCCCATTATTTTCCCGTTGAGCGTTTTAATTTATTCCGTTTAATAAATCCCGCCGATATGCACAAAGGGGAATCCGCTCTCGGGCTTGAACGATTGGGGGGCCATTAATTTTGCGCGCTGCAAGTCTTGGGGCCCCGTGTTTGGGCCGGCGTTTTTCCAAGTCCCGAGCGCTTGTAATTAACAAGTTTCTGATGGTATTAGGATGTTATTAAATATCTCGTGCAATGTAAATTGCGTTTTCCGCGCCGCTTTAATTGTTGCCGAGTGGATTGTTAAGTTTTGCGTATTTCTTCTAACTAATGGCTCAATCAATTAAGTAACGAACTCGAGCAAATAACTTCCAACAGACGAAATCTAATTACGCAGCTATTGATACTAATTTTTGCTAATTAGTCTTACCTACATAATTACGTCTTGCAGTTATTGCAATATGGCATATTGGCATAGGCGCCGACTACGTGGGTGCTCTGGTGCTGAAGCACCCACGAGGAAGGTGGATGCGGACTACCCATGGGCCATTGTAAAACAATCAATAAAACCTTCAATTACATTTTTAAGGTATGTATTCGGCAGTAGGTGACAAAAGAAAAGGGTAAGGCAAACGAGGCACTTGCCTAAAATGATAAAATGAACATTGGGAAAGGGGTCAAAATTGAAGAAAAATGAAAAATAATGAATTGGAAAATAAGTAATTAAAAATTAAAAACCAAATAATTCTTGCAATTCGATATACGAGAAAAGACATATTTATGAGGTACATATTTCACTCTATTCATTTTAACGATATAATTGAACATGGGTTCAGACAATGACAAGACGCAGATTTTCATCTGCTTCAGAGGATGGGAGGTGATTTTTAAAGCACTATTTATTTTAATGTTCCAATGGAGAGCGAGTCCATCGCAACTTGTTTTTTTTTAGAAACTAAAGAAACATGTTTATTTAAAACGTTGTAAACATAAAATTATTATTAAATACTTATATTTCTTTCAGATAACAAACTAAATCTATAAGTATCCCAAACGTAAACACATCGAAGGAAAATATCTTTGGAAAAAGCTATCTATGAAGGTTATTGATAGCTTTCTCGCCTTGTTTTATAAAAAAAATGGGCGTGAGTATCAAAATCAATTTATACTCAAATCTGTAAAAATTAAAAATGTGAAACGGCGTAGACGAAAATCAATTTCAATTTTGGGTGTATCCAGATTTAGAATTAATAATATCACAAAACAATTCTATAGAGACGAGTTTTTGATATGAAAAAGAGGCGGATTCAAAAGAGCATTGGAACTGCTCCAAAGCAAACAATGTGTAACAGAGTTTATTAACAAATTTTATTGTTCAGAACCCCACTATTGTCGTCGGTACCTTTCCTCTGAGTTAAATAATAAAAGTTATAAAGAATATATCAGGTGGAACATGGAAATGATAATAATACGAAAGTAAAGCAATCGTATTTCAGAATGATTTTCAACACAAACTACAACTTAGGCTTTGGGTCGCCACGAACGGATGTATGTTCTGTATGCTGGACGAACAAATAAAAAAGGAAGCTGAGAAGCCTGCAAGAGTAAACCTTTTAATTGAAAAACGAGTCCACAAATTGAGGGTCAAAGTATTTTTGAAAACATTGCGGGATATGGATGTAAAAGTACTAATTTTATCTTTTGACTGTGAAAAGCATCTTCCTATACCAAAGCTACCTGATCAGTTATCTTACTATAGTATGCAAATATGCATAGAAAATTTTACAGTTGTTAAAGGTCATAGTAAATCATTGTTAAATCCTAACTCAGCAATGTGATTCTGTTGGACTGAAAATGAGTTCCGTCCGAAAGTAAGTATTCGTGATTCGAATGTGATATCTTCATGCATGTTTAACATCTTGTGTACAAAAGACATGACGCGTTACCGCAAAATTCGTCTCGTATCAGATGGGTGTGCTGCCCACAATAAAAATTCAACTTTTTTGGCCATGTGCAGTTACTGGTTGTATTTAAAAGCACCAAAGCACATTAAGGAAACAGAAGTTGTATTTCCGGTAACAGGTCGCAGCTTTATCCCCCCGGACAAGGTTTTTGGGTTTATTGAGAAGGACATCAAGAAAAGAGAAATAGTACCAACAAAAGAAGAAATTTATGAAATTATTTCGAATTATGCTACAATTAAACAAGTTGGGTAGGATTGTGAAGTGTTCGATTTCAGAGAATCAAAGGACAATGCAATGAAGGTGATAGCGTCGTGGCATTTCAAAATCTCACGACTTACTATTACCAGATCAAAACAAGGAAAAATAAAGATTCGGGGAGAAACAAGTTATAATTTGGACCAGGGGCTATCAAAATCACTACTAAAACAAGGAAAGAAAAACTGTTTATTTAAAACAAAAAATTATTAAACTGCAAAATCATGTGACGTTCAAAAACTTCTCGAAAATCACTATGGGACAACTGGAGAGATCGGTCTGATTTTGAGTGTTTTTAAAATGTTATTGATGGAGCTTCAGCTCCATCAATCCAAGAGGAAGAATTTTTTGTGAAAAACGAGGAGAAGAGATGAATCTAGTAATTTAAATTTATTAAATTATGGTGACTACAGTATTTTAAACCATTTTTTTATATTAGTTTAATTTTTAAATAAATATATTTTTTAATTTTATAATGTAATCTTTAGTTTATATAAAAATAAATAATTGTTATAGTTTAAATAACAATTATTGTACGCCCTTAATCTTATTACTTAAATTATTGAATTAATGAACCTTTATATAAGAAATATCATAGAAATCAATTTTAGTTTAAACTGCAGTTAAATGAAAAAGATAAAACAGGGTCTAGAAAGCGAAAACGTCCAATAACATTACAATCATTATTGTAGTACAATGATACTTGTTCAATTGACAAAGTTAATTTACAAAGTAGTATTTACGACTAAATATTACTAAGTTAGAAAAATTAGTTAGACTCAATACTAACAATATCCCAAGGGTATTGGTGTCAAAAGTAACATAATCCAATTTTTATCTGCTTTTATTACTAAAATGCTATATAAAAAATGATTTTTTTTATTTTACAATTTGTTTTGTAGAGCTAACAGGATGTAAAAAATTCATTTACAAAATTCGGAGAAATAGATTGTCGAGTAGAGCGTATTTTAGTTAATTCCCAAAATTTCGGTATTTGGATATTGTGAGTTTTGATTCTATATATACTCTCATATATACTTTTTGGTAAAGATCTAGAAAATTTCAATTATCACAATGTATTTATAAGTTTAAACGAATTCGTTCCGGAAAAAGTAAAGATGGGTTATTTTTATTTTTTTTCCATTTTCTGCTAAAAGTGTCTAATAACTAAGTATTGGAAATGTAATAATAATTTACAGGCCGAAACTCGACAAAAATGTGATTTTATAAAAGCATGCAAAAGCAATTTTGCACCCCAATATTCTCCTGCCTCAGGTGCAAATACTTCTAGGCCTTGGTCTGTAGTTTTGTACCTGCACCCTAGGCCATAATTTCTAATTGTGTAATTTAATTTGTATTGTAATTTGAAGAAGTTTATGGATGGTATTAGTATTATAATAATTACTCCTATAGATAGAAAGTGCGAGCACCCACGACGATTTTCAAATTTCGGGGCCTCTTCGTATTGGCTTCTAATGTAAGCAGAATTTATTTTGAATGAAATTTAAGAAATATATTGAAACAATGTTTAATTTCAACGCTCATGTTGGTAGATCTAAGCGAGGTCTATAAGAATCGACTTGTGCTTCAACCAGTGGCGGATTTATATTTCTGCTGCCTAGGGGTTACCGGAAATCTCCCCCCCCCCCCCCCCCCCCCCAACACAATGGTACTTTGTTATCATGTAGACATGTAGCACTTCGTAAATATTTAAGTACCTATTATTTTTGGACATGTTTTGATCCATTCCTTTCAAACTTCCTAATAAAAATGTATAAACTCCAGGAGCGAAACTAGGCTGATTTAGAGCTACCACTCCTAGGGGTAGCCTGGGGTAGCTATTCTAAAAATGAAAGAATATACAGGGTGATCCATTTTAAAAAGAGACCAAATTTTGTGTCCCGGATTTACGGTACACTCTGTATACTCGAAAATATTTTTTTTAAATAGCACACAAGGGTCCAATAACTTCAAATCAGATGTTTTCTTCAATTTTCATTAGTCTAGCAGCAATGGTCCGAGCGAGGATAGGTGGGCCACCCGATATATTATTAAATGGGAGGGTGTTAGCTACAAGTTGGTGAAAAACAATCTGTTTTAAACACATTCATTTATTTATAGAGCGTCACCGACAATATTTTTTAAAGGCTGGGTACAATATTTTGGTGTATTCTTGTAGAGCAGTTAAAGTAATTTTCACCGGTCTAAATTTTTAGTAGGGTTATATTATGAAATTTTTGCAAAAAAAATGTAAAAAAATTATTTGAGCTAGTAGGCTGGTAAATCCGAAATTTTCTGGAACAAGCAATTGGTGATAATAATTAAGCAAGCTTAAAATAAATTTAATCGTTTTGCAGCATCATTCACTTGTAAATTATGAACTAGGTTGACGAAATGAATTATTAAAAATAAATTAATATCATAAATAATAAAGATGTAATGCACCTTACAAGAACGTAATTTAAGTTTCCTTAAAATGTGGTGAACCGTACTAACATATGTGTTAGTGTTACGTCCAATTTCACGAACCGACGTTTGTGGTCTTTTTTTATGTATTATTATGATCACCAAATGTTTATTCCAGAGAATATAGAATTTGATAGCCCACTAGCTCAAATCAGTTGTTCACACTTTTTGCAAAAATTTCATAGTATAACAATACTAAAAATTCAGGCCGATGAAAAGTACTTAAAATGCTCTACAAGAATACACCAAAAAATTGTACCCAGCCATATAAAAAAATTGTCGGTTCCGTCAAAACAAATAAATGAAGGTGATTAAAAAATAAAATTTCACCAAGTTGTAGCTAGGACTGTCCCATTTAATAATATATATGGTTTCTTGATAATTAAATAACAAATGAAGTCGCTACGCTCTCACTCTATTTTTATCGAATACACTGTATTTTCTCAGAATTTAAGTAGGAAATCTAGCATGCAAATGTGGAGAAATACAACTAGGGATGAGTTGAGACAATGTTTTTGGTTTATGTATTGTTATGGGCAATATTCAAGTGCCTAGCATAAAACACTATTGCTCAAAACATGACATTTATAAGTATCCATTTTTCTCAAAAATAATGGCACGTACACGGTTTGAAACAATTCTTCGCTGTATGTGTTTTTATGACGGAAATGTGTTTTTATGACGGAAATGATAAACACAGATAGTCGTTTACACAAAGTAAACAATGTGTTAGATCACATTATGGATAATATCAGACGTGTTTATTATCCAGGAAAAAACCTGTCCCTTGATAAAGCGTTTTTATTATTTCGTAGAGTACTGCATTTCCGCCAATATATACCTAATAAGTCGGCTAAGTACGGAATAAAGCTTACGAATTGTGTACTCCCGATGGCTTCATTTTGAACATATTTATTCATTCAGGGAAAGGTACTGTCCAGCATGAGCATGGGCATGCCACTGGCGTGGTTCACAAACTCATAGAGCCTTATCGTGAAAAGGGCCATACAACATATTTAGACAACTACAATAATAGTGTGAAGCTTGCTGCTGACCTCAACTGAAAAAAAAAAACTAATATTGTGGGTACCCAAATAGGTAGCAAATAGAGTGGATAACCCTAAAGAAGTAGTGAAAACTAAATTGAAAAATGGTGGCTCGATTTGGCGAAGAAAAGGTGATGTGATTGTTGGAAAATGGCGTGACAAACGCTACGTCCTTTTTAGTTCTAATTTCCATAAATTCGAAATGGTCCAAACGACTAACACGAAAAATCAGAAATGTATCAAACCGAACGTAATCGTAGATACAGATCTTATGTATTTGATGTATTAAGAACCCTTTATTCTAGAGAAGTAAATAAAAAAATCCAATAATGACATGAACTCCATGAAATCCTATTGCTATATAGAATCTTGATACATGTCAGGAATTGACTGCCATGTCAGGAAGTCAGATCAGATGCTATTTTGTTATACAATCCCACGAAAAACCATTAGATGGTATATGAAATTATTTTATCATCTATTTGACTCATGTCTCTGGAACGGGCATTTGTTGTATAAAAATGCGACAGGAAAAAATATTCGCTTATTGGAATTTAGAAATCAAATAAAAAATCCAATCCCATTGGACCTGTAATAGCACCGTCTGTTAGCACAGCAATCACGGTGAAAGCACAGCATTATCTGAAAAATTTGGTAAGTGAGTGGGATGTCGTATATGTGGACAGAAAAAGAAGATGATAAAAATAATCCATTCGGGCTATGTCAGGACGAATGTTTCGCTCTACACCACAATATTATACAAGGTGTCCTAAATAGAATAGGATTGCATGCGTATCTTTCTTATTTCGAAAGATAGAGATCTGGTTAAATGGGCAATGTCATTCAGTTTGGTATGCTGGTTCAGATTATGTTGAAAAATGTTCAAGCAGTTTAGAAATTATTCTAAAAAAACTAAAAATTGTGATTTTCTAAAAACTCCGATATAAAAACAAAAATTGAAATAATTAATATTTCCTATATTTTTCATTTTGAGATAGATTGTTGTACATCGTTGAGAAGAGGGAAAAAAACTATTTAGACGTATAAAAATCAAATATGGCGGCCATTTAAAATTAGAAAGTTGCTATTAATATCCCCGAAACGGCCATCTTGACTTTTGTTTTGACTCGATTCTCAAGTTTGTGCGATCGAACCATGTAACTTTTATTTCAAACATATTTCCGCATCTTTAATAGTTATGGAAATATTGGAGTTCATAGAAGTACGCAATTTTTAGTTTTTTAGAATAATTTCTGAAGTGCTTGAACTTTTGAAAAAGTTTTAACATAATCTGAACCAGCATATAAAACTGCACAATATATCTCATTAAACCAGACCTGTAGCTTTAAGAATAAGAAAGATACCATGCAATCCTACTGTATTTAGACACCCTGTATAAAGAATGTAAAAAACCTTGTTATTTTTTTTTTAATTAATAATATCGTTGATATTGTTGGTTCTTATGTAGATATCGATACAAAATGTACTCATATGTGAGCCGCATGGTCTATTTGAATAATATATTCGTATAGACCACCGACTCATATTTGGGTCATTGTAAAAATAGCAATTTGCAAAAAAAAAAAAACTTAACATCGTTTTCCTATTAAAATATTGCACACAGATTCTTCATGAACTGGTAACGGTCCACCTGAGACTACATATTTGTTTTTACCCCTTGGTAGCCAACGTGTTAATATACTCTAAACTGGCGTTTCGTCATCAAAATAATAATCATAATAATTATGACACAATTTTACAAGGTTGCCAGCTGTCCTGGGCATTTAAAACTAGCTGCAATCAGCTGTTGCGCCCGTGCAATTTTTTGCGACAATGCACGGTTCGTATCAAATGCGTCGACTTCTCAGCCGTTTATCGTACAGATATCAATCTTGTGGTTATGGTTTAACATCTACAATGGCAAAATATGCATTGTAATAATCGATCAAATGTAACAAGTTAAACGTCAAAGAAGTTTGGTTATACACACATGTAAGAGCATGTGTTAGTGAAAAAGATTTGGCATCGTCGCCGAAAAAATATCACGCCGCCAACATAACATGATTTATTACATGATTGGCAGGCGAAATTGTGTTCGCGGTTTATACACCGATTACCTATTTATAACCACCGATGATCAGTGTTATGTAACAAATGATCCTCAGATTAATTTCGATTCTTAAACTATTGTTATGCATTTTCTCGAAATCAATCACGTTGGTACGAAAAAACCTCATCACACAGCTGTTTGCTGACGTGCACGTCAGTTTAGAAAAATTAGAGTATACTACTAGAAAATGCAAAAATCAGAATACACGACATCTCAAGATTTTCCGGAAATGTATAGATATGTAGACATATATTTTATAATTTTTATATATTTTGTTTTAAAAATAATATATATATATATATATATATATATATATATATATATATATATATATATAAAAACAATCTTTATTAGGCTATCGATCCCATGGGGTCTTTCCGCCTTAAAAATAATATAATACAAGAGATTATTATTGTATTACTTTCTTTAAATAATTTTATTTTGTTGTTAACAGTAGAGAAAAAAAATTACAGGAACAAAAGCTTCCCCAAATGGCAAAATAATAAATTGTTATTGCAGGGATGAGGGTGGCTTAAATTGATAATGGACGTTATGCAGGTCTACAGGATAAACAAGGGGTGCATAAAGCCGTGCAGTTTCGGAACAATGAGCCAGAACTTGCACTTCAAATTGCACAATAACTTAATTAATTGGGGTAGGTATGCTGCCGAATGCCTGGAATATTTCACTTGTTACTGCCTAAATCATAATCTGCATATTAATTGCCTGAATTTCTGATTGATATCTGGCTCCATTCATTAGCCGCCGGCTAATTCATCAGCCGCACATGTCCGTATTATACTTTATCATTCGCGACCGTTGCCATATTATTCTATGTTTAAATTCAAATATAATGCATTCATTGTAATTACTAATTTATCTTCAATAAATTTTGCAGCACTAGAAATGAATGGCTCCTATGTGTAAATTTAAATATAATTCCTGCATTGATTGTAATTAATTACTTTTTTATCTTCAATAAATTTTGCAGCACTAGAAATGAATGGCTAATAAATAATTTACTGTGTTGTTAAGAGAATTAAATGACATTAACATTTTGATACATCCGCAAATGCCACAGAAAATTCTGCAAGAAAGCTCGTAAAGCAGCCGGGATCCTTAAATATTTATGAAAAACATAAAATCTCGAAAGCAATAAAACAGCAATTGTTTCAATTAGGCATTAAAATGGGGCCGTAAATTATTCCGCCGCGGGGATTCGCCCGTGCGTTTAATTAATTTTTGTTTGCTTGCGAAGGAGTAAGGAGTCGCGTTTAGAGGTGTCGTTGCCTTCCCGAATTAATTCCTCTCTCTAATTAGCGCTTCCTGGGGTATCGGACGCAGGAAACAGGATTAAGGAGGATAACTGTGCAGTAAAAAGTGCCTAGTGCCTGCGGGGCCGGGCACGGTCACGGAACTTCCGCCGACGCCATTCATTTTTCAGCGGGGGCGGCTTCTGCGCACCTCGAAGGCCCGTCCGTCTGTCCGTTCGGCGGCAATTATTGCGAGTGTTTTTGAGGAGCGCGGGGGCAGAATGGCTGTAAAGTACGAAACGGCGGGACTTAATAAATTATTCCTCATCGCTTCTCTTTAGTTCGTCGTTGTTTCCGCCGCCGAGCTACTTTCAGCCCGTGGGCTTTGTTAACTCACTACTGAATAATGTCGGATACAAACATATAACATTGATACAGCGTGAATGTTTCAGCGACGTTTCACTGTACCACACGCTACTTCGCTGAACCTTGTTATTACATAAACTATTTGACTGAATTCGTTCAACGTAGCGTCTAACAGATCATCTGATAGATCTCTTAATGGATCTTCTGATAGATCTATTAATAGATCTTATGATAGATCTCTTAATAGAATTTCTGATAGATGTTTAAATAACTCTTCTGATAGATCTTGTAATAGATTCTTCCAATACATCTTCTATTAGATCTTCTGATAGATCTTCCAACAGATTCTTCTGATAAATCAGATTATCTGCTATATATATATATATATATTCAATAAACCTTTGTACCCATGCTGGGTGTAGGCATGTAACATAATGTGTATTTCTATAACATAATATAATAATAGTTCATGTTGTTTCACTGTTTTATGAATTGCTTCCACGTCTTTCTGTGTCTTGTCATCTGGATCGCGTCTTGTCTCGAGGTGTCCTATTTTCTGAGTATGTTTTCTACCGCGTCTTCCCAAGTTCTCACACTTCTCTTGCTTGCGTACTCGGCCTCATTCTGTGCATGTGCCCCCACCATCTTAGCTGTCTTTTTTCTCTGTACTCATCTATGCCCTTAATATCTAGTTCTTTCCTGATTTTCTAGCTTCTGATTCTGTCTCTTAGGGTGACTCCATATACTCTTCTAAGGTATTTCATTTCTACCGCTCGTATCTTGCTTTTTTGTTTCTCATTAAGTACCCACGTCTCACTTCCATATGCCAGGACTGGCCTGAAGACTGAGTTGTACACTTTTATTTTCGTATTTTTCTTCATTTCCTTCTTCCCTGTTATGTATTTGCTTAGAGTGTAGAATAGTGGCACTGCTAATTCGGTTATTAATGTCCGTTTCTTGTTGTCCTTTGTCATTTAAGATGACCCCTAGGTATTTGTATTCATTAACTTGCTCTATTGGTATGTTGTCTATCTTTATGTCCATCTGTATAGGTTCTCTTGATATTGCCATAATTTTTGTTTTCTTCAGATTTATCCTCATTCCGTATTTTTTGAGTGTCCGATTCCATATTTCTTTGTTTTTCTTCAGTTCATCTTGATTGTTTACCATTATTGCTATGTCATCGGCGAACGCGCATTGATGTATTTGCACTCTTCTTAGATTTCTATATCCGATGTTTGCTAGTTTTGTTTCCTTGCAGGCGTCTTTTATTATTTGGTCCATATAAACTATGAATAGCAACGGGCTCAAACTAAATCCCTGCCTTACTCCCTGCTTCGTTATGAACTCATTCGATTTTTTTATTTCTTGTCATGACAACATTTCTTGTTTCTTTATATATGCTATGGCTTCCTTTGACTAGTTTTTCAGGTACTTCCATCTTTCGTAAACCCTTCCAGATTCTATTGCGGGGAACTCTATCAAAGGCCTTTTCCATGTTTAAAAACGCAATGTGTAAACTATTCTGCTTTTCCAAAGTCCTATTAATTATGGTTTTCAGAGTAAATATCTGGTCATGCCCACTTCTCCCAGCTCTGAATTTGCTCTGTGCTTCGGACAGTTTGGTTTCTACTGTTTTTCTAATTCGCTTTTTTACAATTTTCTCGTACATCTTTATTATCGTTCCTATTAGTCTAATGCCTCTATAATTTTCACACTCTGTTTTCTTCCCGGCCTTGAAGATTGGCACAATCATTCCCATTGTCCACTCTCTTGGTATTTGCTCTTCTCTCATTACTCTGTTAATGAACGCATGTAATCGCCTTCTTCCCTCACCTCCTTTGTTTTTAATCGTTTCCCCTGTGATTCTGTCAATGCCTGCAGCTTTTCCTGCCTTGAGTTCTTGGATAGCTTCATCCACTTCTTCCTCTGATATTATATCCATTGTTGATATATTTCTGATTGGTATTGCCTCTGTGTTTGTGCCTGGTTCACAATCCTGATTTAGTAACTTATCGAAGTACGTTTTTCATCGCTCCATCGTTTCTTCTTCTGTCCTTAATAACTTCGTCGTCGCTTTTTCTTATGAGCTCTTCCCGTTTACATTTCCTTGGACTTTTCAGCATACTATAAAATACTTCCTGGTTACTTTTAGCATTTTCTTCCACCTTTACACCAAAGTCTCCCACACTTTCTGATTTTCTTCCTGTATCATCTTTTTCACTTTTGTTCGTTGAGTTTTGTAGGCCGTTGGCGTTTTAATAAAATTCTATAAACGCTTTCGATGTTTGTCATCGAAAATTCGGTCAATTGCATCAATTGAGTTTGAAAGTTTTGAACGTGAGGCCTACTTGGTGTTGGGATGTTAGTATTTAAGAAGTATTTGGGTTTTTATGTGTAATGTTTTTGTGTGGTCAGCTGGCAGTGTACGCATGGAATGTGCGCCAGTCCGAGCCACGCTCTATGCAAATGCACAGTGTCTTATAAATAAATAACGTGGTTTAAGAGTGTCCAATTATTATTACCCGAATTACTACACGTGGTATGCACATTGAATGAGTTTTCTCAAAATTCCTTGAGAGTATATACTATTGGCCCATAAAACCTTAAAAGTATACGGCGTATATGGAGTATACCCCATGGAAACACTATTGGCTAGAGGCGTCATTGAAACAATATATTTGAAACCAAAACACAAATTAAGATTATTTTACGAATACAACGATATTTATGTATTCTAGTTCATTTTTTTAAATTATAATAAAGATGTGAGTGGGGTTGATTTGGGGGGGGGTCATATAATTTTGCCCCGGTGCCAATTTTGCTTAAACCGCCACTGCGTATAAAGACAATTTTTTAGTTAAAATTCAAACCATTAATGGTTTAAAGATTGACGAAAATAAAGTTTTTCATAAAAATCTATAATCTTTTTAAGTTCCAAATTACTTACCGTTATGTTGTAGGTTTTATATGAAACTCGCTTTAACCAGTGAATATAGGACTAACAAGAAGCGCAACCTAGTGTAATTTCTGTTACCATCTATCTGTCGCATCTATTTTCTTTATCTATTACCTCGTCTTTCTCCGCGGTCGCCGCAGACTCTAAAAACTGCGAACTGTACGCTAGCGCCGAAAATCGCGCACGTGCATTTCGACAACTGCTTTAAATAAATAAACATCCATCCCGTGAAATATGAAAGCAGATGGAATGCAATTTTACTATTAATTATTGAATTTTTATTATATGTAATTATATTTCACATCGAGATACTGTCACAATAAGGCCAATATCGATTTCGGTGGTTCAATTACCCGGCGGACGCATATTATGCCGATACGTGCGTACCTAGGCATAAATTATTGCTTTGAAGTACCCACAACTTGTACATTACAATAAAATTGTTGCAAACCTAATAATATTGAATTTGACATTTTATTTGCCAAACTGGAGACACTTCTTCAAAATTAACAATGTTGTAAAATGTAATTTTATTTCTATATAAAAAATTACAAAGGTGCAAAATACAAATATTACAAAAACTGAAGGTATACGGGGCGTTTAGGGATAAGTGTAACAAGAAAATTTTTATTTTCAATTTCAATAAAAATTTATGTTGTTTGCTTGTGCACAATAAAACCCACAATACACATTAACTAACTATCAAATCTTAAATGGAAACCCATTCACACAGTTATCGAGATAAAGTATAAAATATTTTCACAATTATGCTCTTAATATACAAATAATATAAAAATAAAAATGAAAATGTGTATTTATACCTAAAAAATATTGCCAGATAAAATTCTTATCTTACGATGTGGTTTTGTAAGTTTTTTTGATAATCCACTATCGGCAGAAACCCACTTTAGTTGTCTATGAATCTTCATTTTTACAAAGAGATTAATGATGAACTCAGAATGAGATATTTCACTACATGTAAAAAACCAACTAAAATGGGCTTCTACTAATTTGGTCAATTCTCTTTGAATATTTTTAGAAACATTTTCCTGAAATTTGTACTTGGAAAATAAAACTTTAAATTGTTCCAAAACAAACATAAATAATTCAATAAAAGCATCCGATGGTCTTTTAAAGTAAGAAATATTATGAATGGAAAAGTCTTTAGATAATATTAAAAATTCATTTTTATTTACCAACTCTTCCCCATCTTTAAATAATTTAGTAAAACAAGGGCAACTTTTGAATTTTTTTTCTAATTTATAAAGTAAGTATCCGGCAACATAAACATTTGAACACGTCTCTAAGGTACATTTATCAGTGCCTACATCACTTGTCGCAACTGAACTTGGAACTTGGGAAATATTTTCTATATTTTCTGCCGTCTCTGATGGAGGAGAAGCAGACTGCATTTCAACTTCGACTAAGTTGCTGTCCACTTCTAGAAGTTCAGTGTCGTCCCCTTCGCAATTGCTGCTCTCTACATCCATGAACAATCTTATGCCCATATTGTGTTGGAGGGCTATTCTGCATTGCCTCACTGTTGGTGTAGGGTTATAGCCATTCCTATTTCTTAGAACAGAGAAAAGATTCTCCAATGCATCTTGATTCAGGAATCTTGTCAGTAAATATTTAACGCCATTGTCCTTCAAATGATCCCACAACATTAAAATAGACCTTATTGTCCATACAATACCATTAATGCAATAAATGTTATTGCGCTTCTTGTTGCCTTCATATATTTCAATCTGATTGAAATAGTCTAATGCATTTTTTAAAATAGCCGTTGTTTCGCCATTAAAAATTGACAACGGTCGTTTTTGAGGATTGGGATCATTTAATACACGACTATTTAAGGCATCAAATATTTGATTTACTGTATCTACAAATTCTGCAGTATCAAGAGATGTTTCCGAAGTTTCTAAGGGCAGTTGCAACACTATGTGAAAAAATTTGTGCCGCATATTTCACCTTCATCTTTTGAAAGTTTGTTGGCGCTATGTGTGCTTCAGTAATCTTTAGCATGGCTCTCGTTGACGAACTTTTATTATCGATATTGTAGGTACTTGTGACATCTTTCCAATTGACTGGTTTGTTCTTGACAAGAAAATTCAGTTTGTGGTTAATAAAATTGTTTCTTAGGCTCTTCAATAAGTGGGGAGCATCAAAGCAGGTAAAAATTTTCTGGCCACATATGTTCACGACTGGATTTTCTTTAGTTGCACCAAGAAGAGTCAAAGCGCCCCGATTGTTAGAACCTTGGTCACAAACCAAAACCATAGGTTTAAATGTTAGTTTCGCAAGCTGTGCGACAACATCTTCCACAATGGATTTTAGGGATGCACTTTTCATAGGGCCTGTGCTTGTATAGTAGCACAAGGGTAACTTCCAATTGAACAATAACCCTCGAATAAGGACAACTAAAGCTGTATTCGCCAGTGTATTTCCTCTTCCTAGAGCTGCTAAATCTTCATAGCCTTCAATGAAATCTTCATGCTCATTCAAATCTAAATTTGGTTTTAGAGAGATTTCATCGAGCATTACGACGCACATCTTTTCTCTATCAGACATGCATTTCGCTTTGGTTGCAAGTTTTTTTGTCAGATTATTTTTCATGCCTGTCCTTAGATTGTTAACTTTCAACCAAGTTTGAATTGTGCGAACCGATGGCAGTATAAATTTCAATGTCTGCAGCATATACTTGTAGCCGCCTGGCGACTTATAATGGAGCGAAAGTGCTAATTGCCTTTCAGCACTAGTCCTAGAAGTAAATGGTGGTTTAACTGCATACGAATAAATGTTTTGACAGAATGGCTCTTATTAGTTAATAACGTGTGTAACATATTGTTCGTAGTTAATTTGTTCTTCTTTGCATGGTAGAACTGGACTTTCTTCACCTTTAGTGTTTTTCTGAGTTCCACTACTTTTGAAGAGAGAATTCTATTTTTTTTCTTTAAACTGGTCTTCTTTGATAATGGCATTGTCAAAATTCGATCGCTTACTTTAGATGAAGAGCTGCTGCTGCTTACAAAGCTTGAAATTTTTGGAGGGGGTTTTGTGACGATCAATCTTAACGTTTCTGCCTCGTCGGACATTGAAGCAGTGCTTGTCGAACTCGACCTTCTTTTTCTAGATGTATGCAGATCGCTACAAGATGGATACACCTTTGATGGCTCTATAGTCAGTTGTGCTAAACAAAGACGTTAGGGTTTCCCCATTAGTCGATGGTTGTCATTAGTGTTAATCTATAGGAATAAGAAGTGTGACTTGTTAAACACGTTTTGTTAAACTAATAATTATCTTGTATCCCTTCAGAATGGTCGTGAGACCAAAATATGACGGGAATTTATAAATAAATTTATATATTATAAAACATAAACAAAGTGTCGTTTCTACCTCTTTAATTGTTCAAATGTTTTACCAAGTGATGGATAAGATAATTAGGTGTAATGCCCATCAAAAAATGTTTGCAGTTACGTGTACAATCGCCGACATTTGAAGTGAAACTAAAAGCCATAAACCAGAGCGAATTTCGACCTTATTGGTAATTTGGGGTTTCGGCACATACAAGTACAAATACAGATGCAAAACAGCTTCGCCCTCAAATGTGTATAAGGCGGTCGTAAAAAAACCGTATTGCACTTTGAATGTTGGCGATAGTACGCTAATTGTAGCTGTCATAAATGTATCTGACACTCGAATGTGATGCTCTCAAGTAACGGATACGTTACTGCAAACGATTTTTGATACGCAGTACACCTGAATATCAACGTTAAATTGAATGTTGTTCGAATAATAAATATTCGGAATACAACATAGAACAAATAAATGTATGTTTTGTGTTAATTTTTAAACAACTCAATTTATGTAATTTATACGTCCTATATTTTATTCACTGGCATTAAATTTTTTTTTTGCAACATAAAATACGTACCTTGTTCGATAAATTTTATAGGCACTGCATTTTTTCTTAACAATTTGCGTTTATTATTAGAATAGTAGTCCTTAGCTAAGAAATGTTTCTCACACACAAGTTTATTTTTTAAATTACAATTTTCCATGGTAGCAATTTCTACGTTTCCGCAATTTTTTTTCCATTCTTCGGTCCTCGCTAAATCCTTTACCGGAAATTTAAAGAAGCTTACATCTTTATTTTTTCTCTGTTCATTACAACAAGTGTTGTAAACACAAGTATGATGGGCTGTATTCATTTTTGCGATAAAAAAAACGCAGTCGAACGATGCACTTGGAAAAGGAAAGAACACGTGGCTAACGGAACTCGGAGAACGTTACTCAACGACGATCGTATTACACTGAATCATTTGGAGCCGAGATATTAGTGGCGCCGACTGTATGTCGGCTCCAACATGGGTAACATAACCACCGTAAAGGTTGCGCATCTACTGCTTTAACATATAAGTTACTGAATTGAAAGGTGGATGTAAACTGACTGACGCGGCCGTTCTGCACATGCAGTATCCAAGCATCTTGTACAAAAACGTACACAAAAATAGTTCAATAGAGAACACGTGCGGGACACCTGTTTCCTCAGGCCGGACATATATGTATATTCGATACATTACGTATCGATTAAGATTCAAATTAATTATTTACTATATTATGCATACAACACACTTGATTTACATAACATTTAAACATCATAGACATTTTTTCTACAGTAATAGATGTATTGCAAACATTTAGCAAATATTTAATAATTTTTAATTATTAATAATATTTTTAACATTTGCAATTTTAATTCAGCACATAGACATTTTTAAAAATAAGAACGTTATAAAATATAATATTTTCGTTAGTTTTTCTTTTTGTTAAGAATAGGAGATTTTTTAATAATGATACCTACTACACGACTTTATTAGAAATATTAAGTTAAATTTATTAGGTGAAATTTTAGGCTTACGGCAATGTTTATAATGAAAAATAGATTTATTAAATTTAAGAAGTAATAACGAAATTTCATCGCTAAAAAAATAAATCAAAAGCTTATTTATTCCATTATAAAACGATTCACACAGACATTTGAAAAAAACTAAAAGAATTTACTAAAATGTAATTTTTTCCACTAGATTTTTTTGTTTCTCCACAAGCTCCATGTTCTTAAGAATCCTTAATTCATGTCCTTATATCAATCATTAAACATTGAATTTTAACCTATATTTGTATGTTTACTTCCAATATCATCTTGTGTGATAAAGTACATTAGGTTTTAATAAAATATTTATTATAACTAACAATTATCGATATTGGTGCGCTAATTTATTAATTATTATTGTACAGATATCTGCTGGATTGGGAAAAACCGGACAAAAATTGCTCATAATAATGCTCTATTCAATTACAAAATATTGCATTACGACGTTACTTAGTATGTTTACTTTTAATATAATAAAAATTTAAAAAATTCAAGAACAATGTGTGATAATGATTACGAAATTAAAAAGTATTTATTATGTTTCTATTTACGCCTGAAAAACGTGTAATGAATTCCTCTACGAACTTTTAGCAATGATTTCATGCGTACAAAAATATGGTAATGATTTCATGTCTAAAAAACCTTGTGATCATTTTATATCGAGAAAATCTGTTGTCCACACAAAAACGTGGTGATGATTAAATCTTCAAAAACTTGACAAACATTTGTTTTTTTTTTTCTAGAAAGGCATTAAATAACACAAGGTAACAATTTTTTAACTTTGTTTCGATAACATACAAAAATTTTACTATTATTTACTAATTGTGTAGAACTGATTTCAAATTTGGCTATAAAAATATTGCCTCACGTAAGGTTTTTTAATAACTTTTATTTTTTCGTGAACAATACAAATACCTTATAAATTCTTACCTTATAAAGTACAAATAATGTATTTATATATTTATTTTATCATTTCCCTGTCTACCATTGTTGGTGTAGGGTTTTACATGTTTCTTCATGTAGGTTTCCCTCCATTTTCTTCTATCTTGTGTGAGTTGTTTGATTCTTTCCCATGTTAATCCTCTTTTCTCTGCCTGCTCACTGATTCTGTCATTCCAGGTTTTTCTTGGTCTTCCCTTATATGATTTCCCCGTAGGTCTTGTCTCATACACTATGTTTGTCTGTCTGTTATCGTTCATTCAGCAAACATGCTCGAACCATCTTATTTGACCTTCTGTGATTGTATCATTTATATCTGTTATTTGTAAGTTTTGTCTATGTATGTCATTTCGTATTTTGTCTTTTTTGTTTTATTTTCAATTTTTCTTAGAAAGTGCATGTCTACCGCATCTATTCTAGATTTGTCTGTTTCGATTAATGTCCAGAGTTCGCTGCTGTAGGTTAAAGTTGGTTTCACTACCCTTTTCACTGTTCCGGTCTTTGTTTCTTTGGGTACTTCTTTGTTTCCTAGGAAATAAGTTTTTAGTGCATTAAATATTCTTCCGGTTTTGCCTACTCTATCGTTTATTTATTTTTCTATTTTCCCGTTGCTTTCTATTACTGATCCTAAATATTTGAAGCTTTCCACTTGTTCTATTTGTTTACCTGGTATCATTATTCTGTGGTTTGTGCTCTCCTTTGCTATGATCATAGTTTTTGTTTTACCTGTGTTTATTTTCATGTTAATCTTTGTCAACTCACTTTCCAGTACTTCCATGTTGAATTGCAGGGTTTTTTCTGTCTCCGCTATTAAGGCCATATCGTCCGCAAAGAGCATTTCCCATATCTGGGTCTCTTCCATTTGCCAGTATCCTACCCTCATGTTCTTCATCTTTCTCTTTACTTCTTTTATGGCACCGTCGAGCACTAGTGTGGATAAGAGTGGGCTTAATAAACATCCTTGCATTACTTCTATATTTGTTTTGAATTCTGCTGATTGTTCGTTATTCGTTCTTACTGTGTTTTAGTTAATTTTGTACATTGTTTGTATGAGCTCTTTTGTTTATGTGTCAATTCCTCTCTTTTTCAGTTCCTTCCATATATCTTCTCTTTTTACCCTATCGAAGGCCTTTTCTAGGTCTATAAAGCATATATGGATGAATCATTTCTTATTTATAATTTTTTCGCTTAGTTGTCTTATTATGAATATAAGATCGTGCGTGCTTCTGCCCGTTCTGAATCCGCTTTGGGTGTCTTCTATCGTTTCTTCTAGTTCTTCTCTTACTCGCTTTTCTATTATTCTCATCATTATTTTCCCCGCTATGCTTGTTAGCGTTATACCCCTGTAGTTCTCGTATTTTCTCTTGTCTCCCTTTTTATATATTGGTAATATTACTCCGGTGCTCCAATCTTTAGGTATATCTCCGCTCTTTAGTACTTCATTTATCAGTTCTGTTTATTGTTCTGTTCCTTGCTTTCTCATATACTTTAGCATTTCCGGGGTGATGTTGTCTTTTCCGGGCGCTTTCCCTCCTTTTAGTTTCTTTACTGCTTCTTCTACTTCTGTTATTGTTATGTTTTCTATTTCACTTTCAGCCTTTTCTTCTTTTTGTTCTTCTGCTGTCGTTTCCTCTGATTTTGTCAATTCCTCGAAGTATTCCCTCCATCTTTGGATTATTTTAACTTCTTGCGTTATTATGTTTCCTTCCTTATCGTTTATATTGTGTTCTTTCTTTTGTTTCAATCGTTTTATTGTTCCGTAGAACAATTTTTTGTTTTCTCTGAAGTTTTCTTGTATCTGTTTCCCAAATTTTCTCCATGATTCTTCCTTCGCTTTGCTTACTTCTATCTTCACTTTATTTCACAAATAATGTACGTTTAGGTAATAGAATTATTATAAGTAGATATAAGAATAAGAAAGAACAATTCATTATTACTGTATTTTATATTAGAATTAAATAAATAGATAAATCTTTAAAAAAAAACTTGGCTTGCGCTAATGCGTCTTATATACATGTATCCTTACAAAGCTAAAACTCAACCATTCATGTAGCGAATTCTATTAAACTAAGGTATAACAAACAGTATAAAATTTTGAAGTTAAGTTTTGAAGATATATTAAATCGAGAAAATCAAGGAAAAATCCAAAAAAATAGGTCTGCTATCTATTTTTTTTTTTTTTCGTTTTTGTTGATTGGTGGCTTCTGCGTAAACCAGCAAAAATCTCCCATCATGGATATGAGTTCCATCTTCCTTAGTATTTTTCTTTCATTATTAGAATATCTTTATTAAACATCTCTCCTTGCTCATGGCTTACATACCTAAGTTCTCTTTTTTTTTCGGGGGGAAATGCTTTCGCACGCCTCGGCTTTGTTCTGCTACCGAGGCCAGTGTCGTATATCGACTGAACCCCCCCCTAATTCCTATGTTCTCTGGGAAAAAGTCCAGATGTTAATATAGAAAGTTTACCTTCAATGACAGTCTGCAACCCAACTTTCTGTAGTTTGCTCACAGATTGTTCACCAGCTTGTACTTGTAGTTTTCTTCGTTTCGATTTCCAAGGAAACCTTTTACCACAGATCCAAAAATAACCAAGCTGCATGCACTGTTTTTGAAAGTTTGGCTTCGAAATTTTTATCACCGATCAGTTTTATAATTTCGGGACCAACAAAAAATCCTTTCTTTACCTTCGTATCACTGAGATGTGAGAATATTCGCCTCAGGTATTTGAATCCCTCACCTTCATGGTTCATTGCATTAAAGATTTTTTTCATTAAGCCTAATATGCAGTGGGGGCAGAAGCACCTTTTCAGGTCAACTAGGGGCTTGTAGTTGACATTGCCCTGCCCTGACATTGCCCTGCAGTGAAGTCGTCCCTTTTTGCCCAGTCTTTGCTTTGGTAATGTTTTTCGGTTGCTGTACTGTCCCACAGACAGAGGAAGCGGTAGTATTTTGTGAACGCTCATTGAGGACAAAGCAAAAATGCGATCACTTTTAAATCACTGCATAGGTTCCACTTATATTTTTCGTATTTTATACTATTCGGGATTATTTCCATACTCTGATATGTCTCCATATGTATCCACTGCAACTGAACTTCTCTTGTTGCGGTGATATAACAGCACGGCCTTCAAGCTGAAGTTTTACGAGTCAATGAACAGCCGTCATTCTATTGCATCATGTGTTACATCCATTTCCATGATGAAGCCAAAAGCACAATGAATTTTCCACACTAAAATATCCGGAAAGAATGTCATTTCTCTTTCTGAATACTGAAACTCTGGTGCTTTTAGCCAACAGATTCTATTACTATAAACGTGATGCTTAAAGCTCAGCTTTCTCTTTGGATAGGTTGATATCTCGAAAGAGATCATTCAGTTCATGTTGCTCAATAACATGTGGTTAACCTTTAATCAACTCTGGTGCTTTGAGCCAACAGATTATATTCCTGTAGACGTAAGGCTAAAAGCTAAGCTTTCTCCTTGGATAGGTTGAGATCCCGAAAGAGATCATTTAGTTCATGTTGCTCAATAACATGTGGTTAACCTTTAATCTGAAGAGTGTATGTAGGATCATAAATTGCAGATTCTGGCGTTTTCCATCTGTCGGAATATTCTTCGTTACTATCAGGCAAGTTTTCCTATCCCTCTTAAATGGTGGTTTGGGTACGGGTAAACCTTCATCATATGATATCGGCTGAAGAACATTCGGATATTGTATCTTACTTTTCTTCTTCTTCGACAGCCCCCTGTCTTGGTAAGACAGAAATATCAATCTTATAAATGGCTTGTAGGCCATTGAACCAAACCATTGGAATAGCAAATTGCACGCAATTTTTGTTGCCTTTGGGCAATTCGAGCAAGTTAACATAACAAGTAATACAGCACACATGTGGTGCCCACTTTTTGTCTTGATCACCTACATGACAATCAAAGTAATAAAAGTACGCTGTTTTTAATGTATTTGTTATCGAACAGCACTGAGACTTCACAATAAACTGCCCACACATATAGGTAACAAAACTTATTCGGCAAATTAACACATTGATATTAATTTCGACGCGTGTTTTTGTACATTTTGAACACCAGTTCAGCAAAAATATGAAATAGCGTGATTAACACGTTAAAGTGAGATTATATTTAATGATTTGTTCGCAGTACAGCCAACTTAAAAGTAAAATTTCCAGCTTAAACAAAAAAAAATCAATTGTAGGAGATATAAATTAAAACAGTCGAAATAAATTATGATAAAATAACACAATATTGGTGCAGAACATTTTGGAGGTCAGATTTGAATTCAGCATCCAAAAATCCACAAGAAACATATAATTTGATTAATGTTATCAAAACATTATTGCCCCGTGTAATTAATGTATCAGTATGATCATTATCATACGTTTTTATACAGACATTGTAACAGTAAAGATCAAAAAATCAAATTACGGAATTCTTAATTAGTATTTCTCTTCACGAAATCTCTCATGTGGTTTCTATGCATAATAATTATTTATGTAAAAGTATGTAACAATTATAATTTGCATATTATAATTACACATTCCAATGAATTCCATGAAAGCTATCGATTTCAGATTTTTATGTTTTCTTGAAAAGTAATTCAAGTAAGGTAAGGTAAGGTTCAGGTAAGGTCTTCTGTATCATTTTAATAAAATCTCTCATGGTTTTCTATGCAAAATAATCAGCTAGGCAAAAATATGTAACAATTACAAATTGTACTTTTATAACATGCATTCAAACGAAAATTACACGAAAACTGTCGATGGGGTATTTTCAGATTTTTGTGTTTTCTTGAAGAGTGATATTTAGTTTAGATACTTTTATAACATGCCTTTAATCGAAAAATACACGAAAACTGTCGATGGGGCATTTTTAGATTTTTGTGTTTTCTTGAAGTATAAGCATATTTAGTTATTATGTAAAATTTAATAAAATCTCTCGTATGGTTTCTAGAGAAAATAATTATTTAAGCAAAAAAATGGAAAATTATAATTTGTAATATTATGCCATGGCTCTAAATGAAAATTCCAGGAAAACTATCGATGGGGCATTTTAAGATTTTTACATTTTTTGAAGAGCAATATCTAATTACACAGGCTGTTTTTAAGGCATATGGAAACAAATTCTACTGATGTTGGACTAAAAAATCTGCAGGTAATCTTTTAATCATTCTCCTATCTCATTCTATTATGATTTATTCGTGGCACTGCCTCATCTCCTCATTTATCAATTTATTGAAGATGATGATGATATGATATAATATTGATATATGCCATATAATAGTATATTATTCAACAAACATAATGTGAGCTGTTATTCACAAATGGAAATTTAAACCTTAGTCGCATATTATATATAAAATAAAGAAAACGGATAAAATTATGTTTATACATTCATGGAATCACAGCTGTATGAGAAACAACAAAGACTGTCAAGATGCCACATATAAATCGCTCCGTTTCTGTGAGAAATGTACCAATTTTAGTCAGAAACTCAAACAGAAAAATGACACTTTATTTTCTTAAGTGCTGCATTATGTAAAACAACGTGGGGAAATTTCCATGCGCATACCTCACAACAGGACCGCCGTCCCTCGCCAATTTTTACCGCTCCTCCACGTTTTAATACTTTCTGAAGAATGCGAGATATGAAGGCGCCCACCTATTGCACGTTTATTTTATTGCCGGGCATAAAATCCATGGAGAAAAAAACATAAAGCAATACGCGTAAAGTCCTATGACGGTGGGCTTTCTTAAGGTTTAAAATAGATTAAGATGAAGCCGGATTATCGATTGGCGCCCTCGGGGTAAAGGTCTAAATAATCAGGGGTATATATTAAAAAAAAGTAAGTGGAGGGAAGAGTGTGCACTTGGCATTAATGATTCCGGAGGAACGGAAGGTACTTTAAAAATAATTGAGTTTCCTATACTTTCTTTTGATTTATGCCGGATGCCGGGCGAAGCGGAATGGATGTTTATTATTTCTCCACTTTGGCCTGCTGCATTTTGTGCTGATTTTATACTGATGCTACATCATACCAACACAAAATTATCACAATTAACTTAATTATTTCCTAATGAGAACAATTATAAATTTAAATATTTGTACATTTGGATATCATCATCGCGGGCAACTGGAAACCGGTTTCTACCTGGTCTCACCAGTCCAGTACGCCCATAAGCGTCTCATACTTAATTCTGGAATAATATAATTCATGGTTATTCGTTTCAGGGGCAATCAATCATTACCATCATTATCAATCAATTGGTACTTCAGGATTTATTTAGGCACAAATCTATAGTCGGCACTTGAGCTTGAGTTCGACTCAAGTCGTATATTTGGTTGCGTATTTTCTATACACATTTATGCACCAAACGCAACCAAATATACGAATTGAGTTGGACTCATGTTCAAGTCCTGACTATAGATTTGGGCCTTAGTTTCATACAACTTGAATTTTAAATAAATCTCTCCATAAGTAAATTAAATAAAACAACTTTGTTATGTCCACTCACACTTTTATTTTTGATAAATATTTAGTGACTGCAAACTGCAGTTTCGACTAAGGTCTAGTCATTATCAAACTAAGTACCTACAGTCACAAAATATTTTTCAAAAATAATAGTGTGAGTGGAAATAACAAAGTTGTTTTATTTAATTTTAAAATTATCTAAGCTTTTTAACTTTTAAATAAAATTCTAATTTAAATTAAATAGACACAGTAACTTTCTCGTTCAACCATTCATTCCAGCTTTGAATTAAAAAACAAATTTACTTATTTACAATATTCCACAAAGTAACGGCTATCAGTTTACAATATTTAAATCTTTCCACAATTACCTTATTATTTCTGTAATTTGTAAGGAATAATGCAGCGAGAAATACAGTTAAGCAACAGTGACAATCTAAAACATTTTATTCTCTCGCAAGCAGCGAGAATTTCGCCCGAGCTGCTCTTAATGTAAGTTAAACAACTCTAAGATTACGTGCCCCTGCCTTCTCCGGGATCTGTATATCTAATTATTTAAATTAAAAGTCTTTAACCCACTGTCCTGTCCACTGCGTTTCTAATTACGTTCATTCGCATATTCCATCGCGTGACTTCAGCACGAGAGTAATTAAAACACGCGTACCAGCAATAACCGGTTGTCACTGTTGCTTGAATTATTTGATGTGTGGTTTATATTTTTACAGTGGATTTTTTTAAAATAATCTTCTAATGACACTATTTATGGCGTTATTAGTAGATTTACGACTGAAATAATTGTCAAGAATTTGCCAACTATCATGGAAAACTGACGTACATTTTTAATACATCTATAGTTGGTTTCGTAAAATAAGTCTGTAATCGTCGGACTATCGAAACCTCCTAAGTCAGTATTTTGAGACTTTGGTTTTTTTTTGAATTATTGATGCTCCTCAAATACAGACACACAACTTTGCAAAACTTAGTAAATACAGCACGATTGTATCCACCTCTAGCGGCATTTATTGAAACCTTCTATCTCGCTACAATTGCTTTTTGCAATCAAAACCTCCTATGTCTATGTATTGTTATGTTATATATAAAGAGTTTACACCAACCATTAAATTGTGTTTTTATTTTATTGCCAATTCTATTCAATAGATTTTTTAAGACTAGGTTTTGATATAAAGGTATTGGATATTTTTTTAGCCATATAAGAGTTAAGAGTTTTTAATAATCGCATTCAATTATTATAAATTCTGAAGATGATTAAAAAAAATATTTATATTAGTTAGATATCAGTCAGTTTGCCTTCTACATATTATTACGGTGTTAAAGGTTAACATTACCTGCAGAGGACAGTATATTGTTTCCCTGACTACAAAAGTCGGAAAACGATGCAGAATTCCAAGAAGATCGTGTTGAAGACAGCTGAAGAAAGCTACAAAGAAGTTTTGACAGAATTAGAAAAAGAAATGGAAATAGCCGCTCATGTACTTTCACATGACAGTGTAGGGAGCAGCTTGGTTGATGATACTACCAACATATCAACTCACATCATATCTACTGACCTTGTTGATGACATTTCAAAAGCACTAGTGTGTGGTAATATGTCAAATCGAAGTGAGCCCGCATATTATTTAATTTTTAATCCTGCTATGGATGCCAATCGTACAGAAGCTAAAAAAAGAATGAGGAAGAAATATGCGAAGAAGATGAAAATAAAGGTGATGAACTCTATGAACCAAGTAACTATGAGTCAAGTGATCCAGAAGAATTTGAAAATGAAGCTGGTGAACAGAGAAGCGAATGAAGATATGAATGAAGAAGAAGGAAATCTAGATGTAGCGGAAACTTTAGAAGATTACACTTTAACTTACAACTCTTACAACTTCAAAGTTGTAAGAGGGGAAGGAAACGCAAGCCTGATATCAACTTCTGGACAAGGAAAAAAACTCAGTTTAATACAGAAAAAGGTAATTTTATTTTAAGGCTAACTAAAGATTAAAGCGGAAAATGGCTCGTAAACAAAGACAGAAGCTCGTAAAATGAAAGCTAGATGTAATTGTAAACAGAGTGCGTTAGGTACAAAAAGTTAATGTCAAATGTTTGCTGAGGAAAACCGACAGAATATTTTTAAAATAATTTTTAGCGTCAGATGAATTGGCCACAGAGAAAAGTTTATGTTACAAGCCTTGTAGACATTGTGCCGTCCAAAGATAATAAAAATCAGATAAATGAAGTATCACGTAGATCACATACTTTCATTTGGCACTTGAAGAAAAATGGAATCCGTATTAGAGTATATAAGGCGATGTTAATTAATACTCTGTGCATTGGTAGATGGAGTTTATATTGGGTAACTTCTACTAAACAACAGGAATTGGAACAGGAACGTATGTTGACAATAAAAAAAGTAAAAGAACAAACGTTAGATTGGAGAAAGAGAAAAGTTGTCTGATTTTTTTAACCAACTGCCAAAGATGGATTCTCACTATGACAGGGCATCCAGAGCCGATCTGGACGTCCAAGCAGTCCGTATTTCAAGAATATTTGCAAAGTCGTACAAAGAATATTGCACCATTGTCTATCAAAACTTTTCATGATGCGTGACAACAATTTCAGTCTTTTCAGTCCAAAATAAGATCAGTGTGATCTTTGTGTTCGCTTCAAAGCAGGTAATACTTCAGAAGATAAATACAATGAACATATAACTAGAAAAATAAAGCTCGCAGGGAAAAAGAAGCAAGTAAAGATAAATCGAAACATATTTTCACGATGGATCTCGAATCTACATTGCTTTGTTCGATGTTGAAAGCTACAGCCATATATTACAAGAAATAGGTGGACATAAATAATTTCACACTATTCAATGTAACTGTGACTGTGGATATTTAATGTAACTGCAAAACCAAAGATGGTTTCTGTTTTATGTGGCACGAGTCAGAAGGTGGTGTAACCGCTTATGAATTTGCTTCAATATTATAGCATTTTATTGACGAGAATTGATTATTAATTAATATTAATTATGGGGACGAAATCATTCTATACAGAGATGGCTGTTCCTACTAAAATAGGAATGAATTCAATCCTATCGAATACGTTGTTACATCTGTCAAATAAAAAAAAAACATTATCATCCAAAAATATTTAGTTTCGGGGCATACCCAAATGGAATGCGATAGCAATCACTCCCCAATTGAACGTAAAATAAGAAATGTGGAAATCCACAGAGTACCTTTCCGCTTGCAATTGACAAGAATTAAACCTGGCATATGAAGGTCAATATTTACATCATACCTTTATCAAAGACTTCTCCAAACAGAAATATTATACTTCGATCCGTCCGGGTTTTAAGGCAGGTGATCCAACAGTTAATAGTGTTTGTGCAATTCAATACCAAACAGACGGAAAATTTCGCTCTAAATTAAGATTTTCGGATGACTGGAGAATTTTCTAGAGGAGGCAACAGTTAAGAAAAAGTGAAACTATAGGCAACATAGAGCAACTATACAAAAAACCTTTGCCGATTAAAAAAAGTAAATTTGATCATCTACAGCAATTGAAACAGGTGATTCCTGCCGAATTTCATTTATTTTACGATACTTTGCCATACGTGGCCAGTTAGTTTTATTTAACAAAAACTCCTACGTCTTAAGTCGTTCCTATTTTTTTGTGTTCAATACCTCTGAAGTCTTACCACATAAGGAAAACTAAGAAAATATGTCTTTTGTTCCATTGCAATAATTTAAATTTATTTTTATATGCTTTGTTTGCAATAATAAAATTTTATTTCATTTATAGACATTTTTCATTTTTATATTCATTTTTATATTTAATCGATAAAAATGTTTTTTGTGTTTCCTGTAAAATCCTGTCAAAACGACTTAGGAGGTTTCGATAGTAAGCCGACGACGTAATGATAAGTCGGTTTTGCTTTTTATGCATCCATGCTGGCTTTAATAAAGAAAACCTGTAACTGTAAGGCAGTTTAGCTTGCTTCTTTAAAGAAAAACTAAAAAAGACGAACAATCATGACTACATTTTGTATTTGTAATGAAAAAAATAAGGTTCAGATATTTTTTGTAGTAAGTTTTTTTTCCGTCGACCTTACCTAAAAGTAGAATTTTTACGCGAACGCAAAACTTTTTTGTCTGCAAACAATTTTCATCGCTAATTACTGTCAACGTTAATCGTGTCAAATATGCTGTTTCTTATAATAATAAACACTGTAATAACGATGGACTGTTCTAAACAAAAACTGTGCTTAAAGCGGCAATGTGCATTAAGTAAAATCAAATGAGTTGTAACGTTAACAGTGAATACTTCGCTCGGATAACCATGCGCAAAGTTATTTTAATTAGGACGGAGTGTAGGGCTACAATTCTCCGCACTTATCATTAACATGTTTCTGCCGACCCTCAAATTCCCTCCATAAGTCTTGACCACTATAGTTTGACACTGATGTAAATTCCGGGCAACTTGAACTAGGTGTGAGTTTGAAATTATTATTAACCGAACCGCTGGCACGTCCGAATTAATTCTATGACCCTGGGTGAGATATTCATACGATTATGTGGATACACGATGTATTTCATCGGTTCTTCGGAAATTATTTATATAATAATCTATTTTCTCGCAATTGTATCTTACTTTACTGAATTCTTAAAGATTATTAACTTATATAATTATTTTCGTTATTATTATTTAAGAGGAGAATGAAATTCCGCCTATATATATTTAATTAATCACGTCATAGTTATCTGATAATGTCATTTTGTTTATGGCGGCGCTATTTGAGCTGTCTATGGCCCGTATGTGCCTGTTTCCAAATCAATAAATTATTGTTTAAGTGGTGATGTGTATTGAATCATTAATTAATAATCACTTGTATTGAAAGTTAGCACATTATTTTTATACACTCTCGTGAGAATACAATAAAGTTATTCGGGCGTTTGTTGGGTAAACTGTCAATGGCAATGCAGGGGAGTTTTCCGAGCCGAGACGTCGCACGACCGCATACGGCCAATACAATCTGGATTTCTTCAATGAGCATTTTCATGATCGGATTATCTCGAGCGAATCGATTCGCTCGCAGCTTCGGGAGCAGGAGGCTCTTCCATATTCTCCGGATTTCAGTCAGTGCTCTTTATGGGAATTAAGATAACACGGGGGGATAGGATTCAGGATATGAGCTGGTTATACGATGAAATCCGCATCGCGGCCTTTTTATTGAATAAGTAAATCCAGGTTTATCGCCAATTAGCGCAAATATCTGAATTCGTTCGGTTGCGGTTTAATTAAAGTTCGCAGTTGTGAAATTTCTGTCGATGAGATAGGCAAATGGAATTAGTTCTCTTTCAAATGATATTAGTGAACTGTTCAGTGTCGAGGTAAGAGGCGATATATGAAGACATATACCTCCAAGGCCCCTGGAAGCAACTTGAAAAATCGCAAAAATCGCTGCATTTTAATTACATTATTAAAGAAACAGTAATAATTGATTACTGAACTGAAATAATTGAGAATTTGACATTATTCATTGAAATATGGCCGAAAATAGGAAATTGTAACCTTCTTTTTTTCGCGTGCACACATGATCGTACGGCTGCCTAGGTAACACCCTAACGGCGAATTACTCCGTTCTCCCCCTTTTCATGACACGAATTAGCGGATCGCGGGACCCGAAAAAGGCATTCGTATGCGATGTCAAACAACAACCGGTCGTAACTTTTGTCAAGGACAATGATCCAAATAGTGTTCGGAATAAAACAATCGCCATCGAGGCGTAATATTGTCGAAGAACCTGTGGTTCAGTGTTATCCCACTCAACGTCAGCTAGAATGTAGAATTAACTTACGATCTCGAATCATTTCATACTAAGTGGTCCTTATTGCCCCTTTAGGCCAAGTCGTTCCGGGCGTACGACCCATATCTACGTATATATAACCCTAAACCATCCCCTTCGACGCGGGGTCGAGGAATTTGGTCGACGTAGTCCCAAATAGACCACGAGGCGGTGACGTCACAAGACGTCAAATATTTCTCTGCATCAACGCAGAATGCCGACACCCGGAATTACAGATAGGATTTTGACATTGATATATTAATTTATTTTAGTTGCGGTTTATTTATATGCCATACGAATCGTCGACAATATACAATGTGTTCGATAAAAATCGCCTAAGACAATAGCGACTTCATTCAATTGCGCGAAAAAGTAAATTGAGCTTGCCTATTAAATCCAAAATTCTCTGATAATATTTAAATAATTGAAAATGTGACAGTACTATAGAACTATAGTGACAGTACTAGAATAATATAAATTTTGACAAACATAATAATTGAATATTTGATAGTAACACTTAAAATTTAACAAAAATTCAGATATAGCTTTCAAATAATGGCAGATGGTAAGCAAAGAACACCTTTTTTTCGTAAATGCAAAACACATAGGTATGTGTTTAATGTCACATATGTTAATTGGTATTATTCTGAATTTCATCCTTTCAATATCAGAATTTGATCGAAAGCCAACTTTTTTTTTTCATTCGTTCAAGTTGGCTAAATGAATATTTTAATCTCTTAATTAATACTGGAAAAAAGAGAACATTTACAGTAATTCAATTAAAAAAAAATCGTTTGAACATGAGTATACAAATATTTTGATAATTCAAATATTTGAGATATTGGTAAATTAATTTGCATTGCTTGATTCTTGAAATATTTGCATTTAGATGTAATTCTCTAATGTTGATCGTTCTTCTGGTCATTTTTCAGAAAGTAGCAAATCAATATTAATACAATTTATGGTTGATATTGAAAAACTTTTCGTTATTACGCATTTTTAATTAAATTGATATCGAATGTGTAATTTTAGAGATAATTGATTTGAGTATGATATTGTATTTTTGGCGAATTCTCAAACTAGGGCTATAGTGATATATTAAAAACTAGTGTGTCAATGTTAGTATCATTTATTGCTGATGTTGAGTGATAAATTCTTGAGTAATCTATATTCTTTCATTAATATCCTATGTAGAATACTTTAGATATTCAATTATTTTTCTATTCTGGAGATATTCTTTATGTGGTGCTATTCTCAAATTTTGCTCTATTTTGAATAGTGATACCTGAAACACTTGAAAATCGATATTAACTGTGCACTTAGTGAAAAGTTAGTACTTAAAATATACTACTCTTTAATTAGATTAATATTCAATGTTTGATTCTTGAAATATTCGGATTTAGGTGCACTTATTGTTACTCTCTTAATAAAATTTAGTGTTGATATTGAAGGACTTCTTGATACTTTATACTCCGTTATAAATTGCATTATTATCCAATATATAATTTTTGATATAATTGATTTTTCGTGCGATCCTGTAGTTTAGGTGACATTCTTAAGAGGCCTCTTTACCCAAACGCGGTATAGGGAATTGCGTGTAAACCACAGCCAAGATAATTCATGAACGGGTCAACATAATTACAATCGGAGACCTGATTTAAAAAGTTAGACATTTATCTACATTTGTGCTGTTTAGTTTTTAAGAAATAATAAAATGGTTATTTATTATATTGATTTAAAGAATGGCATGTTAATTAAGACAGGGCACATATGTAAATGCCCACAGGGTATTTGGAGCTAATGTTGTTGCGAACTACCTAATTTTTTTGTTGTTCCAATATCATGAATTATAATGGAGTATTCTGGTCTGCACATAAATCCGATTAGGTGATCAGAAATAAGTCACCTTTGATTTATTTCTTAAAACAACTTTGTCTCATTGTAGATAAATATCTAAACTTTCTATATCAGATCTCCGATTGTAATTATGTTAACCCGTTCATGAATTATTTAGCTATCGCTAATTAATAATGCCGTATACTAGTCTGGGTAAAGAGGCCTCTTAAATATTGATATGGCGATATCTGAAAAACTAGTGTCTCAATGTAAGAATAATTTATTGCTGATATTCAGTGAGAAATTCTTGAGTAATCTATATTTTTTCATTAATATCCTATGTACAATACTTTAGATATTTAATTATTTTTCAATGCTGGATTCTAGAGATATTCTTTATCAATAGATATCTCTATTTTAAATAGTGATATCTGAAAAACTTGAAAATCGATATTAACTATGCACTTGAGTGAACAGTTAAAACTTAAAATATACTACTATTTAATTAGATTATTATACAATGTTTGATTCTAGAAATATTCGGATTTAGGTGCACTCTTAATGTTGCTCATAGTTTATTACACATACAGTGTGGAAATTTAGTAGCGGATAAATTTGGTAACTCCGTTAATGTATATTAGAGAGAAAAAAATCAAAAGGGAGATAGCGACATAAATTACTGTGCATATGAATTTTTTTTTTTCAGATTTAATTTTTTTTAAGTTATGACGTCATTAATGATTTTTTTATATGACACCCTACATTTTTAATTTTTGTATTCGGTAGAGCATTTTAATCTGGGCTCAACCATATAACATTTTGAATAGGTAAAACTTAATTATACTGACTCAGTGAAAAGAAAAGTTCATTTTTCTTTTGATTTCGGACTTTCTCTGCTTTTTAAATCCCATCACATTGGCCGTTTTATTTTTTGACGATGTCACTTTGACAAATGAGTTTACGCAAGTTAAATAACAAAACTGTTTGTGAAAAACATAATTTTAATAAACAGCAACCCAAAGAAACAGCTTTAAGATAAAAAAGTCATTTTTAACAAGTACAATCATTATTGAATTAACCGTGTGGTGTGCCGTTGGTTATCATGGGATAATAGGTCCATATTTTTTTGATAACAACGTTAATCAGCACACATATTTAGATATGTTAGAAAATTTTCTTAGCGATGGGCTTCATGCATTAGAAATTAATTACAGACGTACAATGTTTTTTCAGCAGGATGGTTGTCCTGCACCTTATTCTCGCATTGTTACTAACTGGTTAAATATTAAATTTAGAGATCTGTGGATTGAAATAAATGGTGCAGTATTGTGGCCTGCCAGAAGTCCAGATTTAACAATTTTGCATTTTTATTTGTGAGGACTTTTAAAGCAAATTGTGTATGTGGATAACCTACCTAATAATGCCGAAGAATTAAAATATCGAATAAGAGACGACTTGGCATCATTGCCCATCGAAGAAATTCAAAGAAGTTCACGGAGCTTCGTTTTAGAGTAGAATTGTGTGCAGAATTGGGTGAGGGGTTAATTGAATAATGATTGTTCTTGTTAAAAATGACTTTTTAATCTCAAAGCTGTTTCTTTGAGTTGCTGTTTATTAAAATTATGTTTTTCACAAACATTTTTGTTATTTAACTTGCGTAAACTTATTTGTCAAAGTGACATCGTAAAAAAAATAAACGGCCAATGTGATGGGTTTTAAAGAGCAGAGAAAGTCCGAAATCAAAAGATAAATTAACTTTTCTTTCCACTGAGTCATAATAATTAAGTTTTAATTAGAGATTTGCTGGTTTCAGGATAAGCAAAAAATCTTATTCCTTTGCAGTTTTGGCGTAAAATAAAAGAAAAAAAGTGTTTCCTCTTGTAAAATCAATCCGGGGACATACTGTATATAAAAAAAACTGACGTATCAATAATAATACAATTTATTGTTGATATTGAAATACTTCTTGATACTTTATTCTACGTTACTAATGCTACGATATAAATTGCACTATTATTCAATTATTTTTCAATGCTGGATTCTAGCACGTTGACTGCCACAATGTTAAAAAAAATTCTGAGTCTGGGCCCACAGGTATTTTTTTAGCTAAACCGTTTTTCGCGTTCAAAAATATTGACACGCTGGAATTTTTTTTTGCCAGATTTGAAACAATGAATGTTGACACTAGCCTACTATGGTGTACGTGTAAATAGTACAGTAAATATACTATTGTGCAGAAATTCTGGGAGGTAACAAATTTCGAAATTACTCAAAAACCATTTGCTGTAGGTGTGGAGTTGCATAATACTTTTTTGTAGAAAATTATCTTGCCGATCGCTATATGATATATGGGTCATTATATTTGAAAAAATATATATATAATGTTTCTAAGTGGGCACTGAAATATTTACATTTTTTAAATACCTATTGTCAAAATTGACAGATGTCATTTTTTTTTATTGTAGAGTGATCGATTAGTTACAATTCAAGATACAGCTCATGTTTCTATCTTGTTCCTACTAGATGATACACGAATTTTTCAAATAGTATTTTTGAGGTCAAAATTTGACAAATACATTTTTAACTCGAAAACTATAAAAGTTTAGTGGACATAAGTTTATATGGGGATGTAGCCAATTGAACAGGGAATGGAAAAGTGTAATAATATACAGGGTGTTCCATTTAAAATAACAAAGTTGGTAGCCATTTCCGGTAGAACCTTGAGCAGAGTTTCTCTTACAATGATAGTAAATTCTTAACATATCTCTTTTGTGTTCGTTAGAAAATATTTTTAAGAAGTAACTAGGCACCTTTGACAGTAAACAATGTCCAGTTTTATTGTTTTGTAACAATGTCTTCAATTTTCATGGCACTCTAGTTTATATTTTTATATTTTAAATCCAGTCTAGTGATAATTGTAGGTTTTGATTTATTTTCATATTAAAACGTTATTAAAACCTCAAGTGTTGCACATCATTGTAACAGTATAGACGAGTATACTTCAAAATAAAAATAAAATTACGGTCCGTATTTAAAAATTTCAACTTGATGACGATTGCACTCACACGAAACGTCTGATCCAAAATCTAAAATTCCCATGTTGTAGATGAGAAACAGTGGCAATGAAGATGTATTTATATATTTTTAATATCTCTTCAAGTAACGACAGAAAAAAAAAGATTTTTCAAAATCTCATTTTTTTTAAATCTCAGCAATCATTGAATTTTTTTTAATAATCTTTATTGCATATTGCTCCCCATACGATTACGCAACTTTGCCCCAATGTAACCGACATCGTATCTCTTTCTTTTCCGTTTCCGATATTCCCATACTGGTAATCGAATTTGAATAACCCTGTATATAAATTTTGTAAAGTTGTTATTATTATTTTTATGTTTTTTTTACGATTTCTATGTATAATTAACATTTATATTTAACTTTGGCAATGCAATAAAAAAATAATTGCAAGTCTTGCTGTTACTAGTTAAGTTAAGCAGAAACTCGAAGTGGTGCCTTCAAAAACTTTGTTTTGTATTAGAAATCAGTCCATTTACCTCTTTATATTGATTTTTAACAATGTAAATATTGTATCGAAATAAATGTGATAAAAATTTTAAGAAGTATTCTTAGGCCGGTTTATGAAATTATTTTGTATGTACAGATGCAATCTTTGTTAATTGCAATGAGATGCACCAACGCAAATATAATGCCCGAAAGGGTCGTTGATGCCCACTAATTGCCATAAAAGTATGGTAAGCCGCCGTTTGACAGCGGCGTAAAACCCGTCCCAGTGAAAATTACTGCCGCCGCGGAGGGTCAGGGAAAAAGTGTCGGTAAGTCGGGCGCGGTGGACGGTTGGGCCGAGAGATGTAATCTGCGATAATGTGGAACTGTGCACGCCAATCTGCGTTGAACAAAAGGGCGGATTGCACACCAGCGAGCGCATTGTTCGTACACAAGAAGGAAAGAATGGCGGCGGGCGGGGTGGTGGCGGGGTGGCTGCTGCCGCCAATTTGTCCGGGCGCCCCATCCAGCCTCAACACCGGACCGCAGCCACAATGAAAGAAGCTTTGTGCTGGTAATTAGCCCGCTAATCTCCCTCTTATAAATCCGGCGTCTTATGCTCCGCCACTTCATAAGTTTCAGAGGGCCTCCACCTACCGTCAACGACCTTCGCTATAACTTTAAATAACTTGAAAATATTTCATCGTAAACACTGCCAGAGTTACCCTGAAACTCATCAAATAACAAGGCCTCTTTTTTTTTATTCCAAGCCCTAAAAATGTAATTAACAAAGCGAATACTTCGTGTTTCTTTAAAACTCAAAGCAGCCGACTTCATTATGGCGCAGAACTTTCCGCGGCGTCCGTAATAATTAAGCGGAACCGTTACAGACAATGGATTATTTTGCCGGAAAAACTGCATTCTTTGGGTGCCGTAAATAAAAGCGGCGCGTGATGGATCCTCAATGCTAATTCCGCGAATGCTGGGCAAAGTCATATGACATCACCTGGACGCAGTAAATGCGATTTCATTTTTATACTTCGAGGGGGAATTCGCTGCAGCATGGCATAAAGTAATAACTAGTTTTTATGCTTGGCAAAATAAAAGCGAGGTCCTGGCCGACAGCCTCGCCTTGGCTTTCCTTTAAAGTATGGACGTGCACATATTTTTTGTGGGCCCTTACGCCGGCACCGAATCAGCACACGTATGGCAGGGCGGGGTAGTTTTAAGGGCGATTGGAAAACTGTTCGCACGGTAAAGTGCCTCCGGCCGAACGTGCCATTTGGCGCTGATAGCAAAATTGTGATAATTTTTGCATTCTGGTGGTCGAATTAATGGCATATCATTTGTATGCATGTTAATCATGGGCGAATAAAATTTTTGTGTGCCTTAAATAAAAGGCCATAAATAAAAAAATGTCTTGTTCTCTACTTATATTTAAATATATTCACAATACATTGACAAAACATCACAAAAACCACAACACGAATTTTTCATTTAGAAGTTACAAGGGCTTTGATAATTTACAACTTGAGAAATACCAAAAAAGGCAATGTACAATATTGAATTGTCTTTATAATTGAATACCAAACATTATGAATGGTGCTAAATTTCTACAATTTCAACATTCTGTGAATATCATGATTAAATAAATAAATCTCGTCTGAAACATCAAGAAGTGAAACGATTTAAAATTATTTAAAAAATCCACAAAAACACTCCAAAAACAATTCGGAAACAGATACCAAAAATCATTGTCATCAATAAGTCATTGAACATTAATTAATTTCACTGAGTTTAAGGGAAGATTGTTTTATTGTGTGTGACTTAAATTTTGAAGTCACAGTTTTTGACATCACATTTAAGTTTTTTTAGGTTTTGATGGAAGGTTTAAGAAATTTACAATTTTAGAAATACCAAAAAAGTTATTGAACATAAATTAATTGTCTATAAAGTGTGGAAATTAAGTAGCGGATAAATTCGGTTACTTCGATAATGCGTATGAGAGGGAAAAATCTAAAAGGGAGATAGCGATATAAATTACGCCGCATATGAATTTTTTTTTTCAGATTTAAAATTCAGATTTTTTTTTTTTAAGTTATGACGCCATTAATGATTTTTAAATGACAACCAATAATTTTTATTTTTTGTTTCGGTAGAGTTTTTTAATCTGTTTTCAAAAGCAGACACATGAATGGTGCCAAATTTGTACAATTTTAACATACTGTGAATATTAATATGTTTCAATGAATGAATCTCGTCTGAAACATTGAAAATTGAAAACAAATCAAAATTGTAGAAATATTAATTGTTAATTGAGTTTTAGAGAAGATTGTTTTATTGGCTGCGACTTGAATTTTGAAATTTTCATGGTTGTGGTGGAGGGTTTTAGAAAGTTACAACTTCAGAAATACCAAAAATGTCATTCATTAATGAATTATCTGTATAATTTAAAAGCAAATATTATTAATAGTGCCAAATTTCTACAATTTCATCATTCTATAATATCAATATGATTACATAAATAAATCTCATCTGATACATTAAAAAGTGAAAACAATCATATGGACATTAATTGAGTTTTAGAGAAAATTGTTTAATTATATGTGAATTGAATTTTCAAATTTTTGTGGTTTTGGTGGAAGGTTTTAGAAAGTTACAACTTCAGAAATACCAAAAAAGTCATTGAGCATTAATGAATTATCTTCATAATTAAAAATCAAATATTATGAATAGTGCCAAATTTCTATAATTTCATCATTCTGTAATTATTCACTATGATTACTCTGAAACATTAAACAGTGAAAACAATTGAAATTTCGAATTTAAGTTGCTTTTTGGAGGATTTCGAAAATTTTAAATAAAAAATTGGCAGCACCCAATAAAATTGTATATCATTTTGCTTCATGTTTTATAGGGTAGCTATTCGCTGAATTTTAGAATATTTTTAAAGATAATTTCAATCATGAAAGTTTTTCAATGCAATTAAATTCTGAAAGAATTTTTATCACTTCATGTAAATTTCAGAAAATATGAATTAAATTTGTACCTATACTGTTTCCGTTTTTATATTCAGAACATTTTGTTATACAATTTTCAAATTATTTACCGAGTGACCCAAAAGTAGGTATACAGTTCGGTTTACAGTTATTTAAATATTTATTTATTTATACAGGGTGTCTCTAAATTGTGTGGAAATAGCTTAACAAACGATTACTAGTATAAAAAAGACGATTTAACAAAACAGATCTATATACAAATGCATTTGGTTTAGCCAGAATTCAGCTTCAAAGTTAATTTTATAAAAACAAAATTTGCTTATAACAAGAGAACGTTTACATTGATTTGAATGTTGTTTGGTATGACACTCTATACAGGTATAACTCATATTTTGACATAATATTGTTATTATCAGTAGACCGGTTGTGTATAAAACAAGTGAGGCCTAAAATTAATACATTAATATTTTTTAAAGACAAAAGAAAAATTTAAAAAAAAATCAAATCAGACGCAGCCGTTCATTATTAAGTTTTTTTGTACCTTTATAGTTTTTTATATCTGTTACAGTTACGACACAAAAAAATCAAATATCAGTGACTGCGCTACATTTTTTTGGAAACAAATCATCAGTGAACAGAATTTTCTGGTTAAAAAGTATATGTTCAACTTTTTTTTCCTGAATAAATCGGCAAAACGCAAAACGTAGGTTATGTGTAGCTGGTAAAAGCTCTTCCACTATTTTTATATCGTGTGGATGAAGCTATTGCTATAATTTCCAAAATTTCTTCCCCGTTATTAGGGCTCCTAAAATCCTAAAACCACCAACATATGTGTTTTATCGGCGTAAGTGTACTTCATATTCATTATTGTGAATAAACCATCATCAACCCCGTAACTAGATTACTTTTGTTTCCAAAGGAGTGTAGGGCAGTCACTCATATTTTATTGTTTTGTGCCGAAACTGTAATAGATGTAAAAAACTATAAATATACAAAAAAAACTTAACAATGAATGCCTGCGTCCGATTTTTTTTTTTTACTTGAGTCATTAAAAAATATTAATGTATTAATGTTGGGCCTCACCTGTTTTATACACAACCGGTCTACTGATAATAACAATATTATGTCAAATTATGAGTTATACCCGTATACACTATAGAGTGTCATACCAAACAACATCCAAATCAATGTAAGACGAAGTGTGTTGTTATAAGCAAATTTTTTTTATAAGATTATAGGAACGTTCTGTACACCATACATGTACGTGACCTTATTGGACTTGGTACCTTTTGCCAGAACACCAGAATAATTCTCCATTATGTAATTTCGCCTATGCTGGTCTCACATAATAGTTTGCGAAACATACTTATCTTTCGTAACAACTGTGACAATTCATGTTGACATAAAAATGTTTCTTCTAAAAAGTTTGAAAAATTAATTAATTTCTCCCAACAAGTTTAATCGATTGGATTTATTGGATAATTTTAGTTCCGGCCTCTATATTTTGCGAACTATAGTTTTTGTGGCAGACCGTGTAATATGATTTTTTTTTTCGATATTTCGTTTCCATAAACTTTATACGATAAAAAAGTGGTGCGCCGTTTACGAGATAATTGCGAAAAATAACACAAGTTCGTCGTTAAGGGGATGTTTTTTTCAATATTAAGGGATGAAACCCCACACCGGGGGAGGAGAAACTCGACGATATTCGATTTTAGGGTATCATGAGTATGTATGCCAAATTTCAAAACTATATTATTTAATATAATCAATGATATTAACACATTTGAAGTGAACTTTTCAATTTTAAAATTTCTTTGTTAATATTTTGCAAGCATATTTCGCTAACTATGATGATTGTGTAAATATGATGCAGAAATTCGAATTTTCGAAATATTTCAAAAACTACTTATTTTTTATTTTGGGAATATGGTTGTATGCTACGTTGTTGTAGCAAATTGTCATGCTAATTGCACTATGAGATAAGAAGTATGTCATTCCATTAAAAACATTAAATACGCTTACTGTAGGTGGGCAACTAGTTACATTTCTGGATGACTAATTGCCAAAATTTTCAGCTGGAACATATATAAATTATAGAGGTACCTTTCAGGTATATTTCGAGATTAATTTTCTGTATTTATCTTATTTGTAATCGAAATTGAAGCCATTATTCATATCGTCTTTTTGAGGTCAAAATCTTGGAGTTTAATTTTTATTTCAGAAAGTAAAAAAGATAGGTACCCACATATCTGTACAAAATATAGTTCAAATTAAACGGGAAATCCAGAAACATAATAAAATATAGGGTGTTCTATTTAAAAAAAGAAATGTTGATGGCTTCTTTCGGTAGAACCGGAGGTGATGGAAGGTTGTAAGTATTTCACCGGAGGAGAACGGAATCAGCCATGTTTGGCTGAATTCTTTCAATTTTTTATCTTATCGGGAACCCCATAAACTTTTAATGGTCCATGAGCGTGGGACACCCTGTATTTATTCTCAACATACTCTATAAATGCATAATAACATATAAATATATCATGACTCTGAAGATGGTTATTTAACCAAAACTAGTCAGGCAAAATACATTTACCAGTAAGTATTCAATTACAACAACCTTAAATTTTATACTATTTTTTATGGTGCATTTTGTATTAATTTTTCTATAATAAATGTATGGTATAAAATTATAGCTGATAATTAATTTAAATTTAAAATTGTAAAATTAAATAATTAATGATTTGCTAAAGGTATCATGCCTTATCTAATTTAAAGCTCATTTATTAAAAACGTCACGTCCGATATAACGCAAAGAAATATTCATAAATCATGTTATCCCTTTGCAAAGGGATAGAGGAAGTTTCTGAGCGATTATAATATGATATACGAGGGAATAAGAATGGAATTGAATTAATACTGGGAAATGAAAACATAAATAAAAAATGGGGACGTATGTTTTCGAAAGGGGAAAAATGCCAGAAAGCCTTAATTTATATAAATTTGAAGAGGAACCGGGCTTTACTCTTTCCCCCGATCCGCTCCTTTTGAAAGGGATCATTACGGATTCCCCCGCTACTGCTGCGGCTTCCTCAACAATATGTTAATTTATTTTGAGGAAAATCCCCAGACAAAACCTCGGGAATATCGGGAGCCGCCAGACAAGGCAGGGAAACATATCAGCTAATTAGAAACGCTGTAAATGCTTGCAGTTTAACAGTGATAGTTACAAGGACGGCGTAAAGCCTGGTTTTACGACAATATTTACATTGAAAATATGCCGTAAATAGCTTAATTCGCCCTTTTTATAACTGTACGGATGCGATTGTCACTTTTAATGGGCAGTAAACGATTTTTACGATCGACTATCCCCCACCCCTGTTTCGGCTCGATTCGACGCGATAAAGCCGGAGATACCCCGTCTATCTAAGTCACCCCCATAAATCTGTACAATGATAGATTTATTGATGCAGAAGAGATATTGGAGTGATCATTAAATGTCTTTGTCGAACATGTCTCTGAGACGTAAACCGAACTGGATTAGATAACAATTTCACGCGCTTGTAAATTTTCGAAACGTTTCGGCTCTGTAAAACTCTAATAAGTTACACCAGCGCTTCAAACAACGACACTGATACGAATTTATTTCTCACCAATACAAACCAACACTCAACGACCATATTGCTTCGCGACGTAAATTATTGAGGGAAGTTTCGAGTTCGCTCGTGAAAGTTTAAATATTACAGACGTTCCTGACGGAATAATTCAAGTTTTCCAGACAGCCGCGCGTAATCCATAGATAAAGATATAAATATTAATTGCTGCGGCCTGCTAGAGGTATACATTAATTGGTGAGGAACTAGTTCAAAGTTTTATTAATTGGGCCCGGGAGAGTTATCGAATTTTCTCACGCACTCCCAGGCAAACACATAAATATGCATTGCAGTTACAATGGAGATGGAGCGATACCCGTCGCGAACAACATGTTCCAATAATTAAGTTGTTGCCCGAACTTCGAACATTTCTCCGACGCCTGTTTTAATACGGTGGCGGCGGCCGTTAATTTCATTCGGGGATGTTTAATTAAGTTATGCCGTTCTGTAAATTTATTTTTAACCGTTACACGTTGCGCGAGAAATAAGAGTTCTTGAGCAGGAAATTAAGGGAGAACAGGGGCTGAGGTTTTTGTGCTTAAAAGTTGCTGATCAAATAGTAGTGAACCAGAGACCTGCGAAAGAAAATTTACAATTTATTAATATCTTGTAAAGCATTTTTTAATGTAAAAAATGAATGAAACGAGACTCCAATATTAGGTAACATTTGTGGAAAACAATTAATAAAGTCTCTAAGGAAAATAACGCTAATGAAACATAGTCCCTAAAATCAGAACTAATGTCAAAATAATGAAAGAATATGCAGAAATATCAGACTTTTTTTTTTAATCGGCATGAAACTACCATGTGAAATCAAACATGGCAGGTACTGGATCACTGGAAATTTCGTCTATTGCAAGAATTACTAACAAACTTGCCCTTTATATTTACTCAATACTATGAAAATTCTCTTCCCCTTTCTTTTACATGATTTTCTCTTGCAAGTTTCGTCAAAAATTAAGGTAATTTCTGGACCTTTTCAACGTTTCTCGAAGTCCCCAAATGTAGGTCTCGACATGCGCACACAAAAAAACATTATTACTAGTCATTAAAAAATGTCAACCCCTAAACCCTTTTTTCCACGCAAAACTCATGCACGTTTATTCAATAAGATATTAAAAAAATAAGTACATATTAATTCAAAGCTTCACGGCAATCTCCGAAGTTTCTGATGAGAAAACTGAAAATTTGAGTTATTATTAAAATTTGGCAGCAATATTAGACAAAAATAAATAAATAACAACATAAAATTTACCGGTAATCTTTGAAAATATGCCAGAACAAACTAAAAAAATCTTTAAAGTTTTTGAGAATTAAAACTTTGACAGTAAAAATTAAAAAAATGACAAAAATAATTAACAAAATTACAGTAAAAATACAGATGAAAATTTGAATGTAGGTAATAATTAAAATTTTAAAACTAAAAATACAAAATATTGGTACAATTAAAACTTTGACATTAATCGTTACGATTTTGATTAATAAATTACAGAAATATTTGAAAACTTGACAGAAACCACTGAAATTGGCCGTATTCACCAACGTCCGATAAAGCTATTGAACAAATATCGTTTATAGTCATGATGTTTTACGTGACACTGATAGATAAATTGAAATACTGCAATAATGTTCGACTTGACCTTATTTTTAATTTCATTCAGATTACAGGTGATAGACAGAGATGACACTGTCCCACTGTATTAAAAATATTAGGTCCAATAGTTACACATTGCTTTATCGGACGTTTGTGAATAAGGCTATGAGAGTAATAATTGAAATTCTGTTATCCACCTTTGAAATTTCAACATTATTTTATTTTTGATTACCATAACAACTATTTACAATTGAAACTTACACAGTATTAGTTGAAATTTAAATTAAAAAAATTAATTGAACTTATGATAAAAATTGAAAATTTGACAGAAATCTCTAAAATTTTGGCAGAATCACTTGCAATTTTGTTATATACAGAGAGCGCTTAAAGTATTAAGACCTCGCTTTATTTTTTCCCCTGTATAAATTTTCGAAAAACGCTTGAACAGGTCAAAATAATTTTTTTTCAAACAAATATTTTGAGACCATTTTAAATTTTCCATCTCTCTCCGTTTTGAAGTTATGACGTCCGAGCCATTTTTTTTTTAATGACAACCTATATTTTTTATTATTGATTTTGATAGTACTTTTTATTATGTTTTCAACAACATGACATTTTCATTATGTAACATTTAAAAAAAATGAGAAAAAGTGCGTTAAAGTAAATCTATTAAATTATTATTTCAATGTGCAGAATGTAAATTAGAATAACAGGCTTTTATTATAAATATTGGAATAAACAAAATTGATTAACCTGAGAAACATTCTTATTACAATATCATCAATTACAAAAATAACAACAGAAAAACCAAAAGAAATTTTTATCGAGAAAAAAATACTAATGACTTGTTTTAAGATAAGTTTTAAAAAAATTCAAAAATGTATACGGTTGAAAAAATAAAACCAGGTCTTAATAGTTTATGCGCTCTCTATATATATGAAATTATAAAAGCAATCATTGAAAATTTGACTGTATTTTCCACTACGTATGATGAATATTTCTATAGTTCCCTCATATACTTTTACTCGAAGATAATACAATTTCTTAAGTTTTTCTTGATTTGTAAAGCAGGCGAAATACTAAATATCGCACTTTTTTTCGCAAAATTTGCTACTTATTTTCAAAATTTCGGTAGAATTTAAACTTTGATGATAAGTGCAATGCAAGTGATTTGACACTAATAATTAAAAATTTTAAAGTAATGCTTGACGTTTTAAGAGAAAGAACAGACAATTCATCACAATTTATAATAATATCTAAAATTCTACAAAAAACGTGTTGTTTTTGCTGTAATCTTTAAAATGATGACTACGCAACTAAAAAATAAGCAGTAACAATAATAGTAATATTAATAATAATAAAGTATTTATTAACGTTTTGTCACTTTGCTTTTATTCTATTTTATTTTATTGTACATGTTGTATTTGTATTTTACTGTTTCTGTCCGAAGCGAAATAAAGGTTTAATTAATTTATTAACTTTGCTGTATCATACAGATGTGATAAGTCAAAATAAATCAGTGAAAAGATTTAAAAAAATACAAAACACATAAAATAAGGAATAAGTGACAACACAAACGCACAAATATACAGGGTGGTTACTTTTACGACGCCCACCATCTATTAAACGGAAATATATACAGAGTTGGTCAAATAGGAGAAATGTTTATTTTTATTTTCATGTCTTTTAATATTCTGAAAAGAAATCTGCAAAGGATATCTTGCATAGTTCCTGAAAATCGCGGAAAAAACCTTAAGTGCACTTTCCTTTTCCTTTTATAACTTTTTTACTTTTGCAGGAAATTTTACGAAACTTGGCACTCTTACATTTTTTGACGTGAGCTTTCTGATGACAGTGCCAAACATTTTATGCGCCAACTAGATGCCCAAATTTTCATAGAAACTTTTTATTTTCTTAAGGCCGCCATATTGGATACTAATAGCATTAAAAAGGCGAAAAATTTCAACCATGTATAACACATGGGTAATCTGACATTTTTTACTGCCACTGGTACGTTTGGCACTGTCATCAGAAATCTCACGTCGAAAAATGTAAGACTGCTAAGTTTCGTAAAATTTCCTTCTGAAGTCAAAAAGTTATAAAAGGAAAAGGAAAGTGCACTTTTTCAGTTTTTTCGGCGTTATTTCAGAAACTATGCAAGATATCCTTTTTAGATTTATTTTCAGAATGTTAAAAGGCATGAAAATTAAAAAAAAACCTTTTCTCCCATTTGACCAACGCTGTATTTCCGTTTAATAGATCCTAATGGTGAGCTTCGTAAAAGTGATCACCCTGTATATTTGTGCGTTTGTGTTGTCACTCATTCCTTATTGTATGTGTTTTGTATTTTTTTATCTTTTGACTGATTTATTTTGATTTATCACATCTGTATGATACAGCAACGTAAATAAATACATTATTATTATTAGTATTACTATTATTGTTACTGCTAATTTTTTTAGTTACGTAGTCATCATTTTAAAGATTACAGCAAAAACAGCATATTTTTTGTAGAATTTTAGTTATTATTATCAATTGTGATGAATTGTCTGTTCTGTCATAAAGTCGTAAAAGTGACCACCCTGTATACCTTCTTAGTTCTATCCTTACCACTTAGTAATAATTATGGCTGTGATGGTGATATTAAAAAAAAAACATTTTGAGAGTAATAAACTGTGAAATATGTATTTACAGAAAGAATGAATACGTATTTAATTGTTATAACTGAAATATACTAGTAGTAAAATTTATATCTAGCTTTCACCTAGAATAGTAAGTTGATTTTTGATTTTGATAGTAAGTATAAAAATATTGATAGAAACATAAAAGAAAGTTATTAACAATAAATACGTAATAAAATAAAAAAAATGATTGCAATCTTCGAAGCTTTGGTAGAAAAACTGAAAATTTTATAGTAATCATTAAAAATTTGGCAATAACCTTTGGTGTATTGGAAAATGCACACTTTGACAATGATAATTAAAATTTTGACAGAAACATTAAAAAAATATTCTGCCATAATTGAAATTTTAAAATAAAAATAAAGTACTTTTGAAACTGTGATAGTATTCATTGCAATTTTATTTCAAAAATTTACAGAAATTATTGAAATTTTTTTAGTAATAACGGAAATTGTGACAACTACCATTAAAATTTCACAGAAATAAATAAACATTGATGATTATCAAAACTATTAAATATTTGGTAGTAATCTTCAAAATTTTTGTACAATTGAAACGTTGACAATAATATTGACTGTTTTACCAAATATAAAATTTAAATAATTAAAAAGTTGCCAATAATTTTTGAAATTATGGCAGAATCAATTGAAAGTTTGTAAAAATAATTATAAAGAAAATTTTTAAAATATACATAATGACATTTGACGATAAATGTTATGCGCAATTGAATAATTCTAAATGAACTGTTACAGATTTGTAGTAGAAATATATATTGATGATAGTTTTCATGGTAAATTCAAAATTTGGCTGTAATTTTGAATACACTTCTGGACAAAATTAAGGGACCACCAAATATACTTTAAATAACGTTTCCAATTTATAAGTGGTTTTCAATAGATATTTCACATGTCATAAATTGACGTTTATTAAACACTATTAATATTTGTTTAGGAAACACTTGCTATCTGGTTTTAAATTTATTTAGAATTTTACTAGTGGTCCCTTAATTTTGTACAGAAGTGTATAATTACAGTAAAATTGAATCTTTTATCGTAATCATTGAAAATTTGTTGATGACCTTTAAAATTATAGCAGAATCAATTGAGTGAAAATTTGTTATAAATAAGTGAAAATTTTATAAACACAATTTTTAGGAGAATCTTTTGCGATAAATATCAATTGAAATGAAAATTTTCGGCGATCCATGAATATTTAAAATGAAACTTGAAACAATTAGTAACCATAACAGAGTTTACGAAATAGTGCAACAGAAACAATTTACTCCTTAACGCGAATAAAACGATACAAATTCCCTTTTACAATAGAAAACCACAAGTAAATGAGCTTCAAAGCGCTGCAGAAAATAAAGTGTTTAGAAACCATTCTGGACTGCAAGTTAGCCTAGACTGAGCAGATTCATTATGTATCCCACAAACTGAACTCTGTGTACTACGCTATTTTAAAGCTAAAGCTAATATTGTCGCATGGCATCACTCGCTGATGAGCATGTACTACGGCTTGGGATATCCTTATGTAGGGTAGGCCATTTTAATCAATCCACGCAAATCACTCCGATGGTATATTCCATAGCGAAAATTGACCCTAACAAAAGTTATATGGCTACAAGACATCTGATGATGACCATTAACTTGACCTTGTAGTTGACGTTCAAAGTCAATCCAAGACTAACTTGGAAATTTTAAATGGTAAACCTACTTTATGATTTTTTAATTTGAAACAGGGTCATCCTATTATCACAGCTGCGTAAAAAAATTAATACCTTACATAAGAAAAATTTCAAGAAAAAAATTAAAGAAAAGTATACTAAACGACTTATTAAAACTTTCAACGTCCATTTCACAAGAAACTAAACGATATTTCCGGCTACCAACATAATAAAAGCCGTATATCGCAAGACGTTGACAATAATAAACAATAAACAATAACGGATAAACTATTTTTTTTCCTAAACAAAGGTTTTAGAACTATTATTAAGGACAAACTTTAAGGTTAAATTATTTTAAAATACTAGAGTACATATGATTGGTAGAATACAAACCGCCAGGAGTTTCAGCGTTAAATTAATTTATGTATCCAGCAAAATGGAATTGTCTTTGAGCATATTTTTAAAATTTTCTTAATAATAGTTCAAAAACCTTATAAATTCCTTTATTGCTTATTGTTTATTATTGTCAACGACTTGCCATATTACGGCTTTATAGTGTATAGGATTAGTGTACTACAAACTACCTAATCGTTTCAAACAAATCAAAATTATTAAAAACTGTGAGTGTGCATGTGTGTGTATTTAGTATTTGTTGAATAATTATTTATTTATTATATATTATTTATATTTACTATTTAATAATTGACGTATACATCCGCCATTGTTAATGTAAATAAATTGAATTTAATTGAATTGAATCAAACCTTCACCAATGCTACAAAATTTAAAAATACATATTACTATAATCATTGTGTTATATTTTATTCTGTGTTACGAATAATGTTAAGCATTGCACTTTTTAAACTAACGAAAAGTTTACATCGATTTCACAAAATCGGCATTGAAATAACATTAGCTTTGTTCATTTCATTGCAAGAAATAATATTAATTGCCAATTTTTAAAATTACGAGATTTCTGCACGTAATTATTTTTCTATTATTTTTGTGTATTAGGTAGATTATATTCGTTTATTTGAAACTAAGGAATGGTTCGAGATTACAAAAAAAAATTATTATATAAATTAAGTAATTCTAATGTATAATGTTTTGAAAATTCCACAATTATTGTATGATAATTTTTTTAATTCAATTGCATGAAAATTCTATAAGAAAATGTAATAGAAATACATTTAACCATCAGACTTAACCATTTTAATATTTTTATTACAACAGATTTAACTAAATAATCGTTAATTGGTTACAACGAGTAGTGGAAATGATTTTTAAACGTAAATTAAAAAGTGAGCATATACAAAAAGCTTTCACAAATTTTGGGACTAATCAAAATTTTACAGAATAATATGCATTTTATTTAACTTAGATTAGAATTTAATTCTGACAGGGGGTGGGGGGTTAATCTTTAAATGACAAGGCTTCTGTGCATAATTCTCCTATTATTTATTGTGCATAAAATAAAATCTACCTAATTTTAATCGATATTTTTTTTTTAATTGATGGGATTGATATAGAATTTGAAAATAACTAAGTAAACTAAGTATTAATTCTAATGTGTAGATAAAAGTTTTGGGAATTGCACATTTTTTGTGCGACAAAAATTCTACTTGCCGACAAAATGGGCATGAAAATTGTAGTAGCTTTGTTTATATTGTATGAAATAAAATGCATGGAAAAGAAATATATACTTCTGTGCGTAATTCTCATGTTAATTACTGATTGAACTAAACGATTGTTTGTCATCGAGTTAACCTGTAACCTAGACATTTAAAAATTGCAGTTAAAACGGACATTTTAACGCTCGTTTACAATGTGCCTGCAGCTTTAGTTTTGGAACGTGGACGAAAACAAAGTTTCACGCTTTTACACGAAACGAGAATGACTATGCATGAGGCACGTTACGATATGCATTCAGAATGAGGCCCTCGCGCTTTTGTGCGAATATTCTATTAGACAATTAAAAACGCATTAATAAATAATGCGTCCACTTTCGGATAATTCCGCCTCCATTGTAACGCTAAAACGTTTTTTATTCCACCGAAAACTGGCGAACAAATAGCTACGTAGTTTTTTTATCATTCAAAGAACTTTATTACACCTATGTTTAATAAGCGTTAATTGTTTACAGCATTGGATATTCGCATATGAGTTGTATATATTTTTTTTACAAATGTAGAAGCAGCCTATATTTAACTATAAACTAGAAATTGTGGGTTTTTTAGAATTCTTGATCATGTGCCTGAAATACCAATCATAACTACGATAAAATAATAATACCTTTGAAGAAATGGCTCACTTGTCAATCTAAAAGATGCGAATTTTTTTATATTTTTTAAGAGTTGTAGAAAAAATATTTAATCATTCAAATTCAAAGAATTGTAGTACATATTTATTACTTTGTTAAAAAAAGGTTAACTGATTACAACCAGTAGTAAAACTATTTAGGGATTCGCATCATTCTAAACACGTTGCATGATGTAACATTAATGTAACACAAATTGCTCTAATGGGCGCTAGTAGGTTACATCCAATATTTGATAGAACAAACCATTTAAATATTTTTATTACAACAGATTTAACTAAATAATCGTTAGTTGGTTACAACGAGTAGTGGAAATGTTTTTTAAAAACAAATTAAAAAGTGAGCATATACAAAAAGCTTGTACATGTCACCTGTTAGTGAAAGAAATTACTGTGGACTCTATAGTAGAATAGACTACTGTCTACCGACTTGTATATTTCTACAGTCTTCTAAAATTATTCTTCGATATAAAATTTAATCTACAAAAATTCTACTATCTTCGTCTCCTGTTGGGCATGATCTCCGGTCAGCACTGGACTGACGAGACCCACCTGTTCGAAACTGATCTCAAATTGTTCTTTGGAGATGTTATCAAACTAAACAATATTTTAATAGTAACTTAAATGTTTGGTTTATACAAATACTTTTTTCTTTGGAGCCTTTAAGTAAATCGAGATTACCGTTTTGACAAGTAGCGATTTGAGCAAAAAAAAAAAATTATCGCACCCAACTTTGAGCGGTGTTTATGCGAGAATATATATATGCATTTCCATCTCAATTCCCGACAAGGGCTTTCATCCGTTGGAAATTCCACTTTGGCGCATAAAGCGTCGATGTTAGTTTATTGTAATGTGTTTTATGAAAAGCCTAATTCAATAATACCTGATTGTGCGTCCTCTGGAATCCCTCGTGCGTTATACCTTCTTTGACATCGGGAAGTCGACCGTGCGATTCCGATGTGTATTATCTGGAACCAAACAGAAACGTATTACTATATATCGATTTTTCAGCGGACGGGATGAATCTGATGAACGATTTTCAATTGTACACGCTTATGCACTACACCGTCCGTATAATTTTAATTGGTTTTTGGTTATTAATTATATGGGGCAATTATTGTTTCTGTCAGCCAAGTTTAACATGTATTTGATAATATATTACTAGTTCTCGTGTCGCATAAGTTATGTATGTATAAAACACAACAACATCCAGCGCAATTTTCATTTCACTGAAAGTTATCCTGAAATTTTTATGTGCTACAACAAAAACCGAGTACAGCTCGCATGTTAACTTCCAATTTACATAAAACAACCCATTTTTTTATGCCAGCAGATCGGGACGCGATCTTTCGGAGACAAAAACGCAGAGGATTCGCCCCTGTTGGTGCACAATCTCATGCGAATCGGCCGGCATGATTGATGGCTTATTGTAATACTTTAAAATCGATTCATCGGATAAGGTCATGCCATTTTTTTGCTTGCGACAAAAACGACCCCCAACTATAAATATCTTCCAGTCTTGATGCCATCCCCAATGCCAATTTACAAATCGCGAAGAGCGCAAGATGAAATATCACGGGCGTACTGGCCATGTGGAAAATGTGGAAAACCCTACATGGGCCGTATACAAACTGAGTCGTTTTTTTTCAAATGAGGCGTATAGATGCAAACGCAGACATTTGACACATAACTGGTTTTGAGTATAACTCAAAAAAACCTACCCAAGACATTTAAAGCTAATCAATCAACTTGCAGTTTTCATAGAGCTTTTCTATATATTATTTCAATAAAGGAGGTGCCTCATTCTGAAATGTCTGATTATCATTAGGAAGATATTTTGTTTAAAAATGTACATGTCTGGTTTTGCAGCTCAGATTTGCGAATGTCTACTTATGCATATATGCGAACTAGAAATGTCTGATTTTGCATCTCTATATTAATGGTACAAACGACAATAAGTTTAGGCTAGGGAAATTCGGGGTTGAAATATAAACAGATTCCAAAGAAAGTAATAAAAATAGGATTCACTTCAGAAGCAGCAAAAATTAACAAAAGTAAAGTTGATCATGGCGCCATTCGGAGAGTGCGGAACAGTCATAAACAGACAACGAGATATAATACAATGCACACATAGCAAGTACCAAAAATCACCCACACTGTGTAGGCATAACGGAGAAACAATTTGCCAATATCAGAGATAACGGAACCATAAAGATTTGGAAATGCAAGTGAACAAATGACAATATAACCACAAAAAACAAAGACACAGTTGAATACGGAGACAGCAAGGAAAACAGGAAATTAACAGAAAACAAACACACCAACATTGAAGCTACTATAATCGCAATAATAGAGAAAATGGTTCAACCACTAAAAGAAAAAATTAACATACTCATCACAGAAAACCAAAAACTAACAATAGAGATACAAACATTAAAGACAGTTGAATACGGAGACAGCAAATAAAACAGGAAATTAACCGAAAACAAACACACCAACATTGAAACTACTATAATCGCAATAATAGAGAAAATGGTAAAACCACTAGAAGAAAAAATTAACAAACTCATCACAGAAAACCAAAAACTAACAATAGAGATACAAAAATTAACCAAAATGGAACAAGAACCCAAAAACAAATACTAAGTAATGTAAATATAGCGATAATAATACTAACAATGATTAAGTAACCCAAACCAAATACACAAATAAGCAATCGTCAAAAATAACAGAGAAAGATTTAAAAGAATCCAGCAAATCCCATAACACCCAGCAAATTGAGAAAGGCAACCAAATAAACACATGTAACGAAACAGAAACTTACAGCGAAAAGGTGAAGAATAAAGACAACTCAACCTATCATTAACAAAATGACACACAAACACAACCAGAGAAAACTGAAATATGCAAAGAAGTAAACAACAGAAGACAAACCCAGGAAACATCCCGAAAACAAACACACCAGCATTGAAGCGACTATAATCGCAATAATAGAGAAAATGGTAAAACCACTAGAAGAAAAAAGGAACAAACTCATCACATAAAACTAAAAACTAACAATAGAGCTACAAAAATTAACGAAAACGGAACAAGAACCCAAAAAACAAACAGTAAGTAATGTAAATATAGCTGATAATAATACTAACAACGATCAAGTAACCCAAACCAAGTACACAAATAAGCAACGGTCCCAAATAACAGATAAAAATGTAAAAGAATCCAGTAAATCCCATAACTTCAGCAAATTGAGACAAGCAACCAAATAAACACATATAACGAGACAGAAACATACAGCGAAAAGCTGAAGAATAAAAATAACTCAACCTATCATAAACAAAATGATACACAAACACAACCAGAGGAAACTGAAATATGGAAAGAAGTAAACAACAGAAGACAAACCAGAAAACCAGACGAGCGAGAGAAATACACATCACGAGCAACAAGGATAACCAAAAAGGATCAGCAGAAACCAAACAATCTAAAATTCCAGGGAAAAAACGAAAATACAAAGAAAATATGGCTATGCCTAACAAGAATGAACAGCGAAACAACAAATAATGACATAAAAAAATACATAGTGAATAAAACCATCCTAGAAGAAGAAAACGTAACAATCAAGGAAAACACAACCACATACAACACAAAATATTATCAGGTAGGAGTCCTCCTATCACATAAAGAAGAAATATATAAATGCGATTTCTGGCCGAAAGGAATCAGATACGACAGATACAGATTCAACTACGACAAACTTTTTTTAGAAAAGTAATACCGAACAGCAACACAGTAGAAAAACAAACAAAACCACAAAAGTCAACCGAGAAAAAAAGGAAATAATCATATACCACCTGAACGCAAGAGATTATATGAACTTTACATCAAAACCCACACATTATAACATTCAACGAGACATGGCTAACGAAAGAAATAGAAACACTACATAACATTAAGGGCTATAATCCAATATATAATTCCAGAGAAGAAAAAAGAGGAGGGGGCTCTGCCACACTCATAAGAGAAGACATACCCTACGAAATTAAAACGAAAAAAACCATAAAGGATATTGAGATAATCACAATAAAATTAAAACAAGAACAAACATACATAACAAATATATATAAACAAACATAAAAAAAATCATATAATAATAGGTGACACAAACATAAACATAGCAAAAAAAACGATACAACAAAAAAATATAAAGCATCTCTGAGAGAGCATATAAAATCATAAACAAAATAAGCAATAAACACACTACACACATAAACCCAAACGGAGAAAACAGCATCATAGATCACGTCATAACCAATATTGAACGAAAAAATATACAAATAGATATACTCGCCATCAGCATATCAGATCACAACCCAATTTTAACAACAATAAATACACAGAAAACAAAACAACCCTACAAAATATTTAAACAAACAAGGACCAACCAAAACCATTCAAAACGAAATGAAGCAAATGAAACAAAGTAAAATAGAGAACTTCAAAGACCTGTCCACAGAAATACAAAAAATCATACAGAAATCCCAAGTAACTCTCGAAACCAAAAGAAGACAAGAAAACCTTTGGGTAACAAAAGAAACAATAAAAAACATCAGGAACAGAAATGAACTATATAATAAATACCAGACAGCTATCGAAAATACCCGAATAAAAACAGAATATCACTCACAGAAAATAACAACAACCAAAATAATCAAAGAAACAAAAAAATAATATTGCAATAACAAAATTAAACAAATCAGCCAAGACCCTGCAAAAACATGGAACATCATAAACGAAATCACAAACAGGAAAACAAAGAAATGCACGGACATCCAACAAATGAAAGACAAATATAACAAAACGAAAACGAACAAGAAGGACATCAAACATAATTAACAAATAATTTGCAGAAATCGAAAGAAACCTGGCCGCTAAATTACGCAGCGAACCAACGCATCCAATCCACGTGCAAGATAATAGAGAAATCCCACCAACCACCAAAAATTAAGTAAAAAAAAACTATCCAAAAACTGAAAAACAATAAAGCCCCCGGCTTTGACAAGATAACAAGCAACATAATAAAACAAAACAGCACAACTCTCACACTAATATTAACGAGATTAATTAACAAAATACTGAAAGGAAAAATACCCAGAATACTTAAAACAAACTATAATTAAACCAATACACAAAAGAGGAGACACTGAGGACGCCAGCAACTACAGACCAATAGCACTTACATCAGCACTAACAAAAGTACTAGATAACATAATAAAAAACAGATTGGAATAGCATCTAGAAAGTAACAACATAATTAACAATCACCAACACGCATACCAGAAAGGCAATGGGACCTTGACCGCAATAACTGAGTACTTAATAGACCTCATACAACAGCTGGACACAAACTAAACAGCAATAACAGCTTATATAGACATGAAAAAAGCTTTTGACACAATAAGTAGAGATACTAATAAACAAACTTACATCCATAAATACACCAACAAAATTAACATACATAATAAACTCCTACCTACAAACTCGCCTACAACAAACTCGCATGGAAGAGGAAATAAGTGAAACCCTAGAGCCCGAATACGGCCTTCCCCAGGGAGTAAACCTACCACCTTTGCTGTATATAATATACACAAATGATCTAGTCAACCTAAACCTGAAAGGAAACCTCTACGCAGATAACATCTGTATCACTCACTCACGTAAAGACATAAGCGAATTAGAAAAAATAGCCAACGAAGATCTCGAAAAAATCACTACGTGGTGCGAAAAGAACAAACTAACGATAAACGAACAAAAATCAGAATACATAATGTTTGGAAGAAATGAAGAAAACGTAAAAACAAGACTAAACATAAACGGCGAACAATTAAAGGAAACAAAAAAAACAAAATACGTAGGCCTAACGATCACGAATAAATTGACATGGAACGACCACATAAATAACGTAATAAAAAAATGCTAAATTCATATGCTTGACCCACAGGTTCAATAAGATAATACCATCACATCATAAGAAAATCAATTATCATTCCCTGGTCAGTGCAAACACAACCCACCTTATAAACATATGGGGCAATACTACCCAAAAAACATGAATAAACTAAATAGACAACAAAAAAAACTGCTGAAAATCCTGTATGACATACCACATCGAACACCAACCGAAAGAGTCCTCGAGCAGACAAAACCAATAAATGTCCAACAACAAATCAAGATGCAGAATCTAATACAAATACACAAAATCAAAACAAACATATCCAAATGTAACATACATCTAACAACGAACAAAGACATACATAAACACAATACAAGAAAACCGAACACAATTAGAATTAACAAACACAAACCAAAAAAACTAAATCTACAAATAACCGAGAAAGCTATCCAACAATACTACAGACTACCCGAATCAACAAAAACATTAAAAACCAAATTAATAAAAAAGAAGATCAAAATAAACCTAAAAACAATAGAAAACAGACACCCAGAGAGACACCCCAATACCAATAGCCTGGAATTAGCAGCCGTCCAACGAAGTAGAAGGTGATCCGAGACAGCAGGAGACAGCAGTCCCGAAGACGAATTTATTACTAAATGTATAACTGGCGTTATATTATCTTATTTTGCAATAAATATATATCTCGAAAAAAAAAAAAGAAAAAAAATCTTAATGCATAGTCTGCATTATCCGGCATAACAACCATATCATTCTCATCAGAGTGATTTTCTTCTAAATTAACGGTTTCTGAATCCCGAATCAATACTGAATAAATCCTAGTTCAATTTTTGGCAATAATGAAGAAAATTCGAAATCTTAAATAAGTTTAAGCGTGAAATGAAGTCACAATTTTAAAATTGACTAAATAACTAATACCTATTTATTAATCAATATCAAGAGAATTTCAGCTGATTTGGAGGATTAAGAGGAATGCTTTTTTTAAATGTTAAAATTGATGGACCTCGTACTATTTAAATGATTCCGTATTTTCATTCAGCCTCAGTATTTTCGCCCTACATCTTTCCACCTCCCATGTTAGCTTTCGGGTCAGCGAAGACGAATTAAGAGCTCTGTGCACGTAAATCAATAGCAAACTGGAGGCTGCCCATCTAATAGAAAGGGAATGCCACACATCAGCATATAAATTCCAACAAGGCAACAAATCAGCGCCGCTAGACCTGCGGAGAAAGAGAAACCGATACTAATTGCCAGCTATCGATTGATCCCGGCAGATGAGGTGTACATGTGAGCTTGGGAGCATTATGTGCTCTCCCCCTGTTTCGTTGGACCACCAAGATAAACAAGCTAACTGAAATAACGCGATTACCAACTTCGCAGAGGCTTTATGAGACCTCCTAAACGCGCGATGTTCGAGTCTTCTGGACAAATCCGTGTATTCTCACCCTGTAACTCTGCTGCTTAGATAGATTCCGTAATTAGATTCTCCCAATGAATCGCCTCAGTTAATATGTACGAATCGTATTTATCGCATTTTAAGATAAGACTTTCACGTAAAAATTTAATCAGCGTTCGATACTTAATTTAACATTATAACAAAACTTTGTAATTTTAATCTAAGTCAAATCTTTATCAATCTCTTCCTCTACATTCATCTAAATGCTGGTCAATATCAATCATATACAAAGTGAGCAACAATGTCTGAAGTCAAGTCAAATTTCCCGCCCAAAAATCTGGGGAATTTCTTCGCTCCAAGTTTATTATTAATTAAATTTACTGTAAAGTCAAGAGATTTGACAGCCCCAGCCCAGTGCCGTCCGAGTCGTATTATTATTTATTACTATTGTGCCAATTCCTCGCATATAGTTATTTTGTCTTCTGCTTCATAAACATCAGTTCTTATCAGGACTACTCTGAGTAAATCTTTGATTTCTGGTAAGTGATTTGCAGGTTTTAAGGTTATAAAATTATAAAAGTTAAGTTTTATTCTAAATTTACAGAGTTTAAGTGAAATCGCTTTCCTGTTGCAATGGTTTTACACCACAACATGATGCCTTCATCCTGAAGGCTCATTATCGAAGTGGAACACTAAACGAAGACGGAACATGGACACATTCATTACAATCGTGTATGAATCAATTTAACGAAGCTTCCCCGATGTCAACATTACTTACAAAATATTTATCCAGCATAAAACCCGTATTATTCAGCGCTTTGAAGGAAAGAATTGTATTTGTAAGGGCAAGTCGACTGGAAGACCATCTACCTTAACAGAAGAGATTGTTGCCGATGTCCAACAACGGCTTGAACAAAGTCCAACAAAATCTATAAGAAAACTTTCAGCACAAACAGGTTGGTTCTTAATTTTTGGGTGCAAAAAAGTTATATTTTGTCATTCATGCGGTCTTTATGGCATACAAATTTTAATGTTTAAATCCGCTTACGGGAGTATCGTATGGGAGTTGCCGAAAAGTCGCGAAGAAAATTCTCCATTTGCACCCGTATAAGGTATCGGTAGTTCAACAACTTCACCCACTTGATTTTCAAAAAGAATTGATTATTGCAATTGGTTTAATCAGCATTTAAATGATAACGATATGCTGAACAGGACCTTTTTCACTGATAAGGCGTGGTTTCACTTATCAGGATATGTGAATAACCAAAATTATCGTACATGGGCTACAGAAAATCCTCATATGATCATCGAAACAGATTTACATCCATTTAAAATTGGTGTTTGGGTAGCAATTTCGAGACGACGGATAATTGGCCCAATATTTTTCAATGAAACAATCAATGCGGAGCGTTACCGAACAATCATCCTGGATGGATTTCTTAATCAGGTGCATGCTGATGAACAAATAATGGGTTATTTTCAGCAAGACGGAGCCACTGCTCATACTGCGTTTGCGATAATTAATTATTTAAGGGAATTTTACGATGATCGATTGATAAGCTCAGGATTATGGCCACCACGTTCACCAGACCTCACGCCGTGTGATTTTTATCTTATCAGACATTTGAAAAATAATGTTTTTAAAAATAGGATGCACAACCTAAACCAACTCCACGAAGCAATTGAAGAAGAGATAAGAAACATAACTCCAGAGCAGCTCCAATATGTTTTTGAAAATAAAAAACGTAGAATCTGCCTTGAAAAGGAAGGCCGCCATTTTCAACATTTGTTGTAACGTTTAAAAATATGTAATTATGATTAAATATTTAATTCATTTTGTTGTTGCTTTGTTTGTTGTTTGCTACGCCACTGGAAATCTAGGGGATTTTCTTTTTATATTTTCAGTTATACCAACATGCGTATTTGGTTGCCTACCTATCAAACCTCAAGCATTGTTGCTCACACTGTATGTATGCGCCAGAATAAACAGTACTGAAGTTTAGGCAACCAAGCATACTTGGTTGTTTACAGTACAGTATATAAAGCATACGTACTGAATAGTGCGCGTGATTGGCTGCCCAAACTTCGGTGCTGTTTATTCTGGCGCATACTGTACAGTACAGAGGTTCCCAAACGTTTTCGACTCGCAGCACCCTCTTTGAATTTAGGGTTTCCCATGGCCCTTAAGTCAAAGCATGTTTCATTTTAATAAATCTTTTAAATATGTTATTTAATATGTTTGAAAGCTGCGTCATTGGATATGATAAAGTGAGTCCGCAAAATAGGCAGGTTATGTATTCTATTCGAGTTTATTCGACCTCATTAAGTATTGTATATAATTTATTTATTAATACCAAGTTATAGATTTTCTGATAATGTTTTGGATTAAACAGGGTGAGTCAATAGGCTCCATTACACCTACACCGTTAATGATATCAAATTGAACCAAACGGCACTGCATACTAGAGGCTAAAGTGCAGTTTGTAAAATCATTTTGCCTTATACAGGGTGTTCCATTTTTGCAGGGCAGCCTTGGACCTAGTTTTTTTAAATGGCATGCCCTGTACAAATTTACATATTTGAATTTGTCCTTTTTTGGGCTTTATAAATCCGTTTAGTTTTTGCAATTCGCTTTAACCGTGCAGAAGTTGTTTATGTTTTTCTAAAATTTAATGCAGTTAGAGGCACTTATTTAAAAATTCGCAGGGCACTTGTTTTCTTTGATATCAGGTTGGAACTTTGCCAGATTCTAAACATCTGTCTAGGGTATCTTCTGGCGGCAAGATCGTTGATTTGCATTGTGGCATCAACTTTCTGTGGGATATTAATTTTGGTAAACTTTGAATGGCCTTAACTTGATTTTATCAAATGGCACACCATATATTTCATTACTTAGTCGTATAGAGCATCTTATTTTACATCTGTTTTGCCCCTTAATTTTTTTCTTAAAAGTTCATAGTTTGAGAAGTAATTTGGATTTTCTGAAAAATGAACCCAGATCTCATCGCTATAAACTTAACGTGCATTGAATATCAATTGTTTCTGTCATGTCAACGAGTCGGCCATTTTGTTTTCGGGAATTTCGACCTCAAATTTGAATTCCTTGACCCCGAAAACCCATGACTACTGATTTTCGCGAGAGTGACATCATTTTTGACTATGTCGGTCGGCCATTTTGATTTCGAGAATTTCAACGTTAAATTCGAATTCCTTGACTCCGAAAATATATCAATACAAAATTTCAAGAATATTTGCTCAAAATTCGAATTTTGGCCAGATTTTTAGGAGCTTGGGACCACTGTGCGATGGATTACATAGAATTAAATATGATTAGATATATTTAATAGGATTGAATAGAATTGGATCTATTTATCTATCAATCTATCAATATATGTAGAGATATTTATATAATGCAAATTCTTTGGATTCTTACTACACGACAGTGGTTATGCGAAGTCGAAACGGAAAACATTGTTCGAGTTTAAAATTGCTTGAAACTTTGCTTTTCGTGCCAGCGGCTTTCCCCTTCTGTCCTCCTCCGCAGCGAGTCTGCGGCTTCTGTTTATTCTCAAAATTAATTACAAACCTAAAAGTACCTGCTTCTCATTTAAGACCTAATTTTTTCTCGTCCGTAATTAACTGGTAAAATTAATTATGGGTTTGAAAGCAATGCTGGAATCGTGGGCAAAACAACTTTCTTTGATGAAATGTAAATATATGAACATATTTTTCATTGCGCCTCTTAATTATTAAGTGCTCGTATTGTGGTAATATTATTTTCATAGAATAATATTGCACTTACCTTCGTAAATACCTACATTTAATTAATATGTGTTTTTTGTAAAAATTGCACTAGTCGACAAATTTTATTTAAAAAGAAAATAAAATATCACAAAAACCTGACAAAAAATGTTGTTGACGTTTCTGAAATCGGCGCATTTGACTGAATTGACCTAACAAAAATTGTCTATCGGAATCGGCTATTTACATCTAAGGGACAAAACTTGTGTTGATTAGTGTTATTTGTTTCTAGATGTCTCTTAAATAGTAATCTATAATAATAATAAATGGAGTCAAAATTTAAAAACAGGAAACTTTTTGTTTCAATGAATCTCATAGAATTGAATATAATTAAATAGATAATAATAGAATTGACTAGAATTGAATAGCTTGAATAGAATTGAATAGAATTTCATAGAGTTTACGATTTCATTCACGAAAATGAAATGCATTAGTACCATAATCTCAAAAAAAAATTATTTTATTGGTTTATGTATAGTGAATAAACTTAATTAATTGTCACCACATTAATAAGAAACCCCGAACCTTGTCGTTATCTCCGAATTAAGTTCGCCTTTTTACGTCCGCCATATTGGTTCCATGTAATTCTCCAGCCAAATATTGAAATCAATTTTCATTGATTTTGCTCTGTCGGCAACAAATTTATACAGTCTGTTTGATTTATTGTGATGCAGCAAATATTTCGGTAAGTAGTACAGATAGAAAAAAAAGTTGAAGAAAAATTTTTTAGTACTTTTTGTCGTCTATTTAATTTTAATTTCAGTAGAACAATTGAAGATCAAATAAACACTTGGAAGCTATAAGCTTCATTTTCTTTAATGGAACACCGTTTATATTTTGGTTAATTAATAGACAATAACATTAGCTTTATAATTATACCACATAAGTATCCCTTTATTATATAAATAACGCGACAATTGCCAATAAATGAAGTTTATCAGGTGCTATGAATTACAGTTTAAAATGTCTGTTCAAAGTGACCTCCGTTGTTTACACATTCTTCAGATATTTTAATTAAATTTCGTCGTGCTTTTTGCAACATGCGTGATGTTATTTGGCCACATGCCCTACGAATACGATTTTTCACATCGTCTAGATTTTCTAGACGAGTAACATAAACTTTTTGCCCTAAAAATTCCCAAATAATTTTTTTTTTTAATTTTGTGCTTCCATTTTTTTAAATAAATCTGGTAATAAATAAGTATTAAATTTTGTATGTAAACTCTGCAGTGTTGGAAAACCAAAATTTATACGGATTGTTAATACTTCATGAGAAAAGTTTGAGATAATACGAGGATGGAACTATATTTAGTACCTACGAGTAAAATGTAAATTATTTTGATAGATCGTTCAAATATTTTATTTTGCAATATGTTTCTGTTTTGTATTAAAAACTTCATCATAATTCATGATGAAGTTTTGATTCATTCAAACTTCGCAAGTTCTATTTATTTCTTTATATTTTTTCTAAAATTTGATATATTTTTTTTGCAAAATTATCCAATTTTTGTGTTTGATCTGAAAATTGATGTAATATGTACAACATTCTATGGTTGTATGTATATCTATATTATCGTAACTCCTATAATATTTTCTAATATTAACTACTTTTTCCTCTAAAACGTTTAATTCTCGTGAACATTTTGCATCAAAATGTTGATGTACTCTAATATGCATATCTTTTTAAATAAGGAAGTACCCAAAGGTGGTAAATGAAAGCCCATGTATAAATTAATCGAAGTAATGTATGCATGTACTAGTTTACAATATGGAACAATATGATAGCCAACATCCACATAGGATAGGCACTAAAGAAGAAGAGTTTATCTTTCTTAAAAATATGTACATTGTTGCATATCAACTGTATATTGTATTTTTGGTGTCCATAAATATTGTTAGAGTCCAATCATTCCACAGATCGTAAATAAGTATTTATTGGCTCTACAGAATTCATTACAATGCCGCCTCTTAACACTCGATGCGAACAAACTATTTTATTACCAACTTAAACTATATTCCCAATGCTTATAATTTCTCTTCAACTAACGCAGAAATGCAAACATACAAGTTTTATTGCTCTTTTCTTCTTCTTTTGATTTCTACTTCTAAACCATTGTCGATTCTTATGGTTTTGCCTTTATTTCCTGCTTCATTTTTAACTATATTTATATATACCTTTAATTTGTTTTTTACTTCATACTTTTTTTTTTTTTTAATATAGGGCTCAGTAGTGCGAATAGTCGTCCTTCAACAACAAAAAATATCTGGACCCTCTGATGGATTCTACTTCCATTGCTCCACAAACGTCAGCATGCAGCAACTCATACGTCTTTGTAGCTTTAGAATTACTTTCACTGAATGGTAGTCTATGCTGCTTGCCATGCAGGCAGGCTTCACAAAAGAAGTTGTCTTTTTCTGTAAATTCAACGCCATGTCTTCTGAGAATATCCTCTACATGTTTTACATTTTGGTGAGTAAGTCTTTCATGCCCTGATTTTAGATCTTTCTTGCATTCTTGCGAATGCCTATGTTTGCTATACCACTCTCCTCTTGTTTAAATTTCATCTTGAACAGCTTGCCAACTCGGTTTCCAATGGCACAAACTTTTCCATTTCTTCGAAATTCGCATATTGTATTATCTGAAGTTAATTTGTATCCTCTGTCTAGAGCTGTACCCACAGAAAATAGGTTAAACTTTAATTTTGGCACATATAAGACATTGTTTAGTTCTGTTGGAATCCAGAGCAATGGAATCTGTGCAAGTGGTCAAATCCAAGTACTCTAATTTTTCCAATACCTATAGCTCTGATTGTTGATCCATCTTCTCTCCTAATAAGTTTTAAGTTTCGGTTCTTTGAATTCTTCGTAAGCCTCGAATGTTTCCTTTTCTCCGCTCATGTGTTCGGTTGCACCGCTATCTAGATACCATTGTTTATTTTCAGCTTCTTCATTACACAATGCAGAACCGATAAATGCATTGCTTTCTCCTGTATGCTTGTGCTCCTTTTCCTTTTTATACCAACAATCTTTCATATTATGACCAACCTTCTTACAATAGTGGCACATAATCTTGCCTTTCTCATTTTTTGTTTTGAAGCAATTTTTCTTCAAGTGTCTCTGTTTTCCGCATCCAAGACATTTTATTGTTGCTGAATTCAATACTAATGGTGATACAGGTGTTACATTGGTTTTCATTCGTTCTTCTTTAATTAACAATTTCGATGTCAGCTCACTCATCCTCTGGTCTGCTATAGGAACTGATTCCGAGGCTGATACAAAATACTTAAACTGCTCATAAAGAGACATCAACACTGTTGTGATCAGCATCTGTTCAGAAATATTTTCTTTATCATCTTCTAATTGTGACACGAAATATGCCATTCCTTGACCTACATATTGCAACTAAAAAATCTCTGTTGTGTTAAATGTAAGCTAACCTCGGACTTAATTTCATAAACTGCCAACAATTTGCTCCACATTTCACATGCAGTTTCGCAGGCTAAAATATGACTCATCGGTCCTTCCTCTAATCTTGTGACTATTACCTCTTGGGCCTTATTGTCCATTTTCGCCCATTCGCTCAAGTCTACATTATGTTTAGCAATAGAATCTGCGTAGGCGCCATTTTCCAATACTGGCTTTAACTTCTACCCCGTTACAACCCCATGCATGCTCATGAATTTTAACATTATATTTACTTGAAACTTGACACTCCAGTTGTTGGCATTCAACTAGATAACTTGATTACTTGACTTCATGCCGGTTTTTTATTGTAACCCTACACTTTCCACATGGGCTTCCGTATCGGTTTTTCTATCACAACTAACTCTCACCTTTTAATTTAACTGTCTGCCTTATTTATTCGTGATCTTGGCCCATAACCAATCAATCATTCCACAGCTCGTAAATAAGTATTTATTGGCTGTACAGAATTCATTACAATGCCGTCTCTTTACACTCGATGCGTACAAACTATTTTATTACCAACTTAAACTTATATTCCCAATGCTTATAATTTCTCTTCAACTAACGCAGGAATGCAAACATACTAATTTTATTGCTCTTTAACAAATGTGAATGTGTACAATTTATTTTAATTTGAGAAAAGTCGAGCAACGAGCAATTTGTGTTGCTTTTGATAGACCTTTCATGTTAAGACACGCAAAACTTTTATCACGAATCACACCTTGCTAAGCATTTTGCATAATTACATTCTTTATCATCGCCGTTTGATGTGATTCATTCAAATAGAACGCGTCCCCTCTATAATTCTTTTTTATCGCTCCCCCCCTAATTGGCGATTTTTAAACTCGAGAAAGTTTTTCCATCCTCACGGTCGCTTTTATGTTTTCTTAATTGAGTGATATGGTGCTTCTCGAGGAGCCCATTTTTTAGACTTAATTTGACTGCACGAATAAACGTCACCGGCGGAGGTGCTCAAACATTATGCGGTACACAATATCATTTATAATTTCCGAGGGGCGAGAAATCCCATCACCCGCAGCGCTCCTTAAGCGCCCCCGATAAAACGGCGCAGTTCAGACTGGCAAATGCCATTGATAAATTCACGCATTATGTGCGCCAAATATCGTAATTAGGGATAAAGGGACGCCCTCGAGGAATTAATAGGGCGATGTTACAGTTTTCTTCGGATAGTTTCCGCGCGTTCGGAATGTTTTTCGCGATTAATTAGCGCGCCGTCGAGGATCAATTCCTGCGTCCCTTTTCAGGTGCGTATTGTCTTGGTGATTTGGCGCAATGCAGATCCTCGCGCGTCAAACGCCCGGAATGTAATTTAGGCTCTGACATGCGACTTGCTGCCACTTCGTATCTAATGTAATTCAAGAATAAACCAACCGAATTAGTCCCAATTCCTCCCACTATAAATCAATCCCTTATGGTACTCACACCCAGGGGCCAGTTCAAACCACATGGCCAGTCCACCCCTGCTCGCACCTTCGAACTTTTGCAAGTATGTACACACCTTGATCATGTATTTTATTCCAATTAACGCGGCTGATATTGACGATTTCTTAATTGTGGTTGCCAGCAGTTGGTGGTAAAAGTGAAGAGCTCTTTCTAATGATTCCTCTTAAGTAAGCATTCCTCTCCCATTGTTTGGCTCAAAATCTGATGAACTATGTGCCCCTTGACGCACGAGTGGTGCTCTTAGTTAAACATGGTATTATGAAGTGGATGGTGCCTGTTCTGTGTGCATATGTAAAATATAAGAGTTAGTTAGGCGTTCATTAGGGCGCTACGCTTCCAGGCCGGATGCTAATGGAGTAATATCAATTCGGGCCCCCTAAATATCGGATTGATTAGCTGCATTGTTATGCGAGCTCAGTCGGGATGAGGCCTGTATGCTAATGGATCTACTTATCTTGAAATCGAGTTCCGCAAGCCCCCGCCGTCTCATCACTATTAATATGTAGTGCTTTCGGCGCGCAACTACATACACGGGATTTGAGACAGTTTTCGGCGAACTGCCGCCTATTTAGCATCCAAACAGCTCTTCAATATTCATCCCTAAGAAGTCATTAAAACTTATCCGCAACTTTGTGCCATCGCGCTTCCGGGATATATGAACTAAAAGTTCAATTATACGTTCCGTTAATGACTCCAATTTGCGGATGCATATAATTTTATAGTAAATAATTCCGCTACAATTAGCCAAATTGCCAGTTTGCAGTATACGTTTTAAATACAATACGCCAAGGCAATTAGAAAATTATGGGTATCGTAATTTCGGTTAGGTTAAATGCTTGTTTTATGCCTATTATGAATATTTTGAATTCATAAGATACTGCTTTCATTTATTTTAATATTCATATTAATTTCAATATACTTGTATCAATTATTTCAACTTTAAAACCATTATTGCCATTATTTTTATTGTCTCAACTTTTTACTCAACGTTTATTTTATACAAAGAAAAGCTTAATAATAAAATTTCATGTATTGAACATGGAATACATGTGAATCCAATACAACCAATCTGTGTATAAAGCTATAAAATGCTGACATCTTAAAATTTAATTATTTAATTATTCGGAATTATTCGGAACTGCAAAATCTGTATAAGTATATTTTCTGTATATCACGAAATTCAATTTATTGCATACATGCATGCTGCAGTTATTTTCAGATCAAAAAAGTTTAAAGAATCATCTTTTCCTACCTCTAATCGCAAATTTAATTTTAATATTGATTGTGTAGTGAGCCAGAATATACGCCCATTATGAAACGCACCCACGCGATAAAACGAATAATATTATGAGATTACGAGTAATAAATAAAATCATTAAACTTATTCATTTAAAATAAATGCCAGAAAATGTACACGACAGGACGGCGCCCTGCCAAGTCGAAACAAAATTGACACCATACGCGTGGTAAACACGTGCGATAAAGTTACGTGTTCGTTGTCTCATAAGCAAAGCGCGGATTTATAAGCATAAAAAATTACAAAATAAGCGCTTAAAAATGCATAAAAATCTTAGAACATAAGCATATAAAATAGCATAAAGATTAGAATAAGAACAAAAACGCAGAAAAAGCATGAAAAGGCATATTTTATTTTTTATGAAAACACAGAAAAACAAAACAAAACATAATTTTATTAACAAGAACGCACTATACGTAGATAAAAGTAATATTTTAATAACATAGGTTTTGGTGATTAATATTAATAACAATAATAATTAATAACAAATAATAATTATTGCTCATTTTTAAATGAACTAATAATTAAATGTTTTTCTAAATTTTCACCGGAAAATCCCATTCTCCTATCAATGATCACATTTTTTAACTGTGAAAAGCTTCTCTCCACATCCACACTTGTAATCGGTGCATATTTAAATTTGGGAACAATTGTAATATTTATCAGCAAATCTTCCACGAAATCTCATTTTAAAACTGTTGATATTTTTTGTAACTCGCCAAACCCTTAATTTTTTTGACAAAACAGTATCCCATTTTTTAAAATAATTTCTCCTATAGATCCCCGTGCGTTTGAGACGTCGTTCCTAAAATCTTCAACTATATGAACTGCATCTACCAAAGTTGTGTCCTTTGCTTAGAGTTTATCAATCGCTTTGCTTACGAAATGTAGTTGGTTTTTAGGAATGCTAAAATTTGTACAACCCTCCTATCTTTGAGAACTTTGTGGCATCCTTTAATTGCCATTGACACATTTTCGGGAAACTCTAACATAAGCTCCTTAAATAAATCGAAATGGTCGACATAATAGCAGGCAGCATCTAGCCACGTACCCCATCTAGTTATAACCGGTGCCGGAGGAAGAGCTAAATGTTTCCCTAAACATTTCAACCCTCAGTGGAGCTTGTAGGAAAATTTTCTTCCCGGTTTTTATCAAATCATTGACCAGGGGAGATTGCAGTCTAATCGTTTCAGCAACTCGATTAATACCATGTGCCTAACAGATGCAATGCATTAATTGCTCATAAAATACTTTTAAATTAGAATATGCCTTCAACATATATGCAGCGGCATCAGAAAGCATCAATAATAATTTATCATTTGGTACGGGGTTTGGCAAAAAAAAAGTGTTAATCCATCGTGAGCGAATTTGTTTCTTCTAACTGCTTGGAACTAATTAAAAATGCATTGGTGGAGTCTTCCTTTAATATTCCAATCATTAAATGGGCGATGTACCGACCACATGAATCAGTAGTTTCATCTACACAAAACCATATGTAATTGTAGCCAATTATCTCTTTTATTTCCTCAATAGGGTGTTTATATACTTGCTCGACATAGTTTTTGCGAATGGTCGATTCGGCAGGAATATGTCTACCGGTGTATTTTTGTAAAAAAGATTTAAACATACTATTATCTAGTTTTTTAACGGAATGTTAGAAGATACTATTGTATTGCATAAATCAAAGTAAAATTTATTTTCATTCTGTGTAGAAGAACTCGCAAAAGACTCGAAAATAGTTTGCTGGGTACTCAGGGTACTGCTTGCAGATTTGTGTTTTTTATATTTCCCAGGTGAACTGTTGTTTTGACATGTTGTGTTATGTTAAATGTTTTCTCTCAGTTAATCTACAACATAATACATGCTTGTACCTAGGCCAATAGCAACACAAAATGAAACTTACCGGTTTGATACAAGTCCTGCAAATTAATTTGCCGTTCTCATATTTTAATTCAGAATGTCCACGTATCCAGTCATCGACGAAAGTTTTACTTTCGGCATTTTATATAAGAAAACTTATAAACACGTAATACACACAAGGCACAAGCACAACGCACTGAAGATTGAGATAAATTGGACTGAATTGATAGCACACTTGCCCCTGCTGCGTTCTGTACACGTAAATATAGGGTAATCCCCGAAATAATCAAGCTTTGTTTACCAAATATCACGTACGCACGCACGCTTTGTTGATGATTTTGTGATAACCAATCACTCTAGACGTAATGGAGTATTATTAATACTGAATTCTCATTACAATAATGTGCAACAAAATATATTCCTAGCTAATATATATAATATGCTATAAAATTGAGAAACAAGCAAATAAGCACAAAAAATAAGGAAATATGCACAAAAAATGCATTAAAGCAATTACTAGCTTTGTAACGGTTCGAACCCAGGTGTTGTACAAATTCTCATAATTTGTAATATTTATTATTTATTGCATTTATTTAACTGCAATTCATCCTTAAATGCAATTGGATGCATTTAATTTCTTTAACTGCATATTACATGAATTCTTATAATTCAAGTAATTGATTTGGCTCGTGATTTACAAATTCTCGTAATTTGTAATATTGATTTGGCTCGTGATTTAGTGGTAGTACTCTACGTTATGTTTGATTTTTAAATCAAAATCGTGATAACTCAGTTTGGTTCGTTTTATGGGTAATGTGTCTGTTAGTAATTTTTGTTAGCAAGTAAAACACAGATACATGGCTTTCATATGATTTATTCATTTTAAAAGTTATGCAAGCGACAGGTAAATAAAAGACAATTTTGTTACTCTAATTGGACGTTATTTATTTAGTTATATTTATTTAAATTTTGGAATAGATTTGTTTAATAATTATTGAAAATTTATTATATTCTTTGAATTTGAATGATTTATTTTATTTTGAAAACTGAGTAATTTATTAACACTGCGGTTGGAATTACAAAGTGTTACTTAGCGACTTCATGCACCACAATCTTCAAATTGTGCCGAGAAGGATATCTGATACATGTCATCACTGCATAGAAATTCATTAGCACGGTGCCTACCAATGTATTTCAACGCCACCTTGTGGATAGGAACGAATCACATAACTTCACATTAAAGTACTTTAAGCGATTCCAGTGCTTCAAGCACCCAATGTGTCCTCATTCGGAGATATTGCTAGTACTCGCGTCTACCAACATTATCAGCCATGTGATCGTAAAAACTGTAATAGGTATTGTTATTCAAAATTGATTATTGATTAGTATGATAAAGGTCTTATTCTACTTCTACTTTTCTATCTACTTAAGCACATACAAACATTCGTTTCATTCATTCATAATTCTGAGATTTCTTGAATATCGGAGGGCTGAGCAAGTTTAATTATACGATTTAATTACAAATATCATTGAATTATTTATATCGAAATTATTAAGTTATGTTCCCCTGACGCAACTTTTTATTTAACTACCGATTGATTAATGAGGCCACACTGTTTATCAAATGTTTGCGACGAGGAAAGGAAGGCATATTACAATAGTCTCCTGTCAGTACGAAAATATTGTCAGGACAAGGTATAAAATGCAGTTAGGTTCAACTCCGCAGGGGCGTGAGGCTCCCTACATTTCATACCCTTATTATACTTCGTTCATTACCAGCGGCAAGGCGCCGAAAAATCACTAGATAGGTTACATTATTATGGATAAATTACTTTAGAATTGTTAGTGTGAAAAAATGTTTGATCAAATGTTTTGCGACGACGGAAAGGAAGGCATGTTACCATATTCTCCTGTCAGTACGAAAATATTGCCAGGACAAGGTATAAAATGCAGTTAGGTTCAACACCGCAGTGGCGTGAGGCTCCCTACATTTCATACCTTTATTAAACTTCGTTCATTACCAGCGGCAAGGCGCGGTAATATCACTAGATAGGTTACATTTTTATGGATAAATTACTTTAGAATTGTTAGTGTGAAAAATGTTTGATCAAATGTTTTGCGACGACGGAAAGGAAGGCATGTTACAATATTCTCCTGTCAGTACGAAAATATTGTCAGGACAAGGTATAAAATGCAGTTAGGTTCAACTCCGCAGTGGCGTGAGGCTCCCTACATTTCATACCTTTATTAAACTTCGTTCATTACCAGCGGCAAGGCGCGGTAATATCACTAGATAGGTTACATTATTATGGATAAATTACTTTAGAATTGTTAGTGTGAAAAAATGTTTGATCAAATGTTTTGCGACGACGAAAAGGAAGGCATGTTACCATATTCTCCTGTCAGTACGAAAATATTGTCAGGACAAGGTATAAAATGCAGTTAGGTTCAACTCCGCAGTGGCGTGAGGCTCCCTACATTTCATACCCTTATTAAACTTCGTTCATTACCAGCGGCAAGGCGCGGTAATATCACTAGATAGGTTACATTTTTATGGATAAATTACTTTAGAATTGTTAGTGTGAAAAAATGTTTGATCAAATGTTTTGCGACGACGGAAAGGAAGGCATGTTACAATATTCTCCTGTCAGTACGAAAATATTGTCAGGACAAGGTATAAAATGCAGTTAGGTTCAACTCCGCAGTGGCGTGAGGTTCCCTACATTTCATACCCTTATTAAACTTCGTTCATTACCAGCGGCAAGGCGCGGTAATATCACTAGATAGGTTACATTATTATGGATAAATTACTTTAGAATTGTTAGTGTGAATTACATTTGATAAACTTGTGTTATATATTCACCTGAGGAATTAATGTTTAAAGTATATGAGTCGTCGTCGGACAGCGTGACGTTCTGTCTCGATCGGTACATCTAACTGGTCTCGTTTAAGTTCCGCACTTCTATTTATACTGGTCCCCACTTTTTACTGTTCTTTTCCCCTGTCCTATGCTAAATCTGCGTGCCGCTGCAAAGTGACGCAATTCCACACGTGTCACCAAATTACGCAATCGCCGTTTCGAGTTCCCGTCGTATTCCCACGACCTATTTCTGTGTCATCATTTTGATCGTGTGCTTATTCACATTTGCCCAAAATTAAGAAGTCAGCAAAATGAATGTACTCGCTTGGGCCAACGCGTCGTCGGCCGCGGCCTGCTATGATATTTACGCAGTTTTGTTCCAACTCGTAAAATTATGGACTTTAATATTATTAGGTTCTTACAGCTTCAAGACTGAAAATATGCATAAAAGCACAAAAAATATGTCACGTTACTTCATTTGCTGAAATTCGTATAGATACAAGGTCATTTTGGTCTCCTATTAAAACTGATGTATAGCATAATACCTAGAAATCCGCTCCTTGCTCATAAGTAAAAACGGCTATTCAAATCTGTCGGTAAGGGACTGAACCGTGCTCGTCGGGATAGGCGCCGAAACCCGCAAAGGCAGAGAATTCCGGGTATAACGACAGGCTCGTGCAAATGTTAGCAAAAAGCCAAGAAATGCCATCAGGGACTCCACCCCAATTTAAGTGACATGTGCGCCTAACATAGGATTTTAGAAACCTACGCTCGCACCATAAAATGGGAGGGGAGCTAAGATAATTGACTCAAAATAATTATAAAAAGGAGACCTGAAATGAGGTGGGGATCAGTCGTTTTAGATCAGTCGTTTAGCGAACATCGCCAAACGTATCACACGCGCGAGAATCCATAGTACACGGGTCGTGAATATAATTAAATTTCAAGTCCATATGCATGAAATCACAGGTATGAAAAACAATCATCAGCGTAAGCCATATGCAATTTTGTAAAATAAATCTCAAGTTAAATTTTCGGGAGTGAACAAATTACCCCAAAATCTATATAGTGTTTTCACTTGAAATTGAAAATGTACCTGCAATGAGGGTTTATTACGGTCAAGGGTTCTCCATTGTATGGCGTGCTGCGAAGAGGCGAGCGTCCAGGAACGTAACCAAATAATTTACTTTCGACGAAGATGCTACTTAATTGTTTTCTCTTCGATATATACACAATTATATCACTATAATCAAAATATAAAAATTATTTATTAATTAAATTGAATTCAATAATCTTACAACTATCTACATCGTTTTTTATGAGTCGGCGGACGTAATTCTTTTTACAATTTTACAATTCGATATAATTACAAGACTACAGACGCCAGTAGATAATTAAGAGCCGTCACCTAGGAAACAGTTTTAAAAGGATTATACATTCGCCCATGCAATTAAGGTTCATTGTACCTTAATTGCTGGGAGAATATGCAGTCCAGGTAGACAATCAGTTAAGGCAGCCTCAAATAGTCTTTTTCTCAAATAGTCTACATCTGTCTTTCAGTCGGTGTTAACCTTTACATTGCAACAGTACTCATTTTACATACGTGTGCATATTATCATTTATAAACTTGTGAAAAGATAGAATTTATTAAGATGGAAACGTCGTTAAGTGAAACTGCAACAATTATTTCATCAATTTATAATGACCCTCAGTTCGACGATCTATTTGAATTATGTGAGGAAAGAAGCCATTCCGAAAGTTTTGTTGAAGAATCCCTTCGACAGTCTACAGAGGGAAGCTGTTCTCAAATTGATTTTAATAAATTTCAAAAGAACCATCATCAAATGGACACATCAACTATCAATAATGAAAATCAGGGATTAATAAAGCATGCTTTTCTTTCAACTGATACTAAAAGGATTGTCGTAAATATTTACGAGGGCTGTTTGACGGAAGAGTGACTTTTCAAAGGTTGGTAACACTTTCGCTATAATGATTATGTTGCTAGCTCCTGAGGTCTTTCGGAGGTCTACTGTAAAAATTTGGCACCAATCTCACAGATAGATTATGTTTTATACTTATTTGAAGAAAACTGTTTTCATTGTTGTGAAAATATGGAGAAAAAATAATTTCGAGTGTTGATTAAACATTATTTTCTACGTGACAAAACAACTAAAGAAACAGAGGAAAAATTACGTAAATATTATCCAGAATCTGCTCCGTCCCATGGAATGATTTTTAAGTGGTTTCTGCCTTTAAAAGTGGCCATATGAGCACGGTTGGTGCAGATCGTCCGAAACCATCATTTACTGTAACTACTCCAGAAATGGTTAATAAACTCTATGGCCTTGAAATTGGCAATCGTCGAATAAATGCTCGTGAGATAGCTGATGAAGTAGACATCTCAACCGAACGAGTATACAATATTTTGCATGAATATTTCAATAAGAAAAAGCTATCCGCGAAATGGTTGCCGCGTTTGCCTAATGGTGATCATTAAGCATTCTTAATGCGCGCTCGCATTAAGAATTTAGAAGAATGTTTGGCCATCTTCAACGTAATTTAAAGGATTTTTTTCGTCGATATGTCACAGTAGATGAAACTTTGATACATCATTATACTCCAGAAACAAGAATACAGTCTAAATAATGGATTTCTCCATGCGAACATGCTCCCAAAAAGGCAAAAACACTTTTTTCGGCCAATAAGGTCATGGACACAGTTTTTTTGGGATTCTAAAGGTATAACTATAACTGGCCAGTATTATGCTGATTATGCAAACACGTTTTGATGCCGAACTTGAAAAACAATGACCGCATTTGATGAAAAAAAAAAGTGTTGTTCCATCAGGATACTGCGCCCTCATATTCGTCTGCAATTGCTACACTAAATTGGCTGAATTGCATTACAAATTACTGCTTTATCCACCATACTCGCCAGATCTGGCTCCCAGTGATTTCTTCTTATTTCCAAATTTAAAAAAATGGCTGGGTGGACAAAGATTTTAGGCAAATGAACAGGTGATAACCGAGACAAATGCATATTTTGAAGACTTTTCGAGAGATTACTTTTTGGAAGGTTTAAAAAAACTGTAAACTCGCTGGGCTAAGTGTGTACAGTTAAAAGGGTGTTATGTTGAAAAATAAATAAAAAATTCAACAGAAAAATAACGTTTTCATTAAAAAGTCACTCTTCCGTCAAACAGCCCTCGTATAACACCCTTATAAGCGAAAATCATGCATCTCCACTGCAAAGAATTTCTATGCTGACAGGAATATCATATTCAACGGTTTGGAGAATAATTACGAAAGGACCGCTAGAAAGGAAAAAAATGAATCAGTTTCAAATTTACCGAAATAGACGATGCCATCGCCAAGAGAATCAAAAATATAATTTATAATTCTTATAAATCAGGTAACGTTCCCACGGTAAAATTTATTTTGGAAACTCTTGGAATTGATTTTCCATATAAGTAAACTACTTTGTATAAATACCTACTTAGTCAGGGTTTTAAGTATAAAACTTTAGACAAACGAATTGACATCATGGAATCGTCGAGATTGCAAAAAGAGCGATTAGAATATTTATCTAAAATAAACGAATATAGAAATGGAGGAAGATCGATAATTTATTTGGATGAAACATGGTTTGATACTCACGACGTCGTTTCCAAGGGATGGGTCGATAATACAAATAAGTGTCACCTTAGAGCACCGTGCAATAGAGGAAAAAGAATTGTTATTCTTCATGCAGGAGGAGACGCAGGTTTTGTGTCAAATAGTTTGCTCTTATCAGCCAAGAATATTGCATCAAGCTCATTAGACTATCATCAGGATATGAACGCCGAATTATTTGAAAATTGGTTTCGCAATCAATTATTGCCCAACATACCCAATAACTCAATAATCATAATGGATAATGCAACTTACCACTCAAAGCAAATTAATTAAATCCCAAACGCCGCTTCCAAGAAAGGCGATATTGCGGATTTTTGCATTCAAAATGGTATTGCTATTCCCCTAAGTGCAAAGAAAAAAACATTATTAGAACTTATAATAAAACAAAATTTCAAGAAAACGTATGTGGTTGATAAGATGGCAGAAGAATTTGGTCACCAAGTGTTGCGCCAACTGTATCTTCAATCCAATTGAGCTGATATGGACAACTTTAAAATGAAGTTTGCGGAAAAATAGTGCACATCCCAAAATGAGTGAAGAAACAATTCAACTTGTTCAGCGAGAATGCAACAACATTTCAAGTACCATTTGGAAAAACTGCATCGATCATGTGATTAAAATTGAAAACGATTATAGGACGCTTAGTGTACCAAATCTAATTATTATCAAATGGTTCAAAGTGAAAGTGATAGATATGAATCTAGTTGTGCGGAATAATATTTGCTTGTTACATTAAGATTCATGAAAAAAATAACTGATGTTAACGTCGTTAATTTTTTATCGCAATGAGCAAGTCAATAATGTTATGGGTAACTTAAGTTATTTGTTTTGCGAATCATACAGTATATAAATTTTCTATGAAATTATAACTACATTTGTAAAACACAATTAATTATATGAACACTTAAAAATACAATGAAAAGTACAATTTAATGATAATGAATCACTAATGTTAATTTTGTACGGGGCACTGAATCTGTATTTTCTGATGCCGGCTCTGTTCTCTTCCCATAACCCACCAGATCGCGAGATATCATTTTATTGATGATACTCAGAATCTTTAAGAGGTTCTATTTTTAATCATATCAATCAACATATACAATGGAACTCCTGGGTGACATTATTGTGGACACAACCACAATTATGTAATTTGGGAAGATCGCGAAATACCATTTTTAATCTTGCGTTATTTATGATGTTTCAAAATCTTTAAGTGGTTCTATTTTTAATCATATCAATTTCCAAAAGTTAAATGGGATGAATGAGCATGATAATGAATGATTTGAGAAACGAAAGATGCATGTGCATGTATAACAAAACTCACGTAAATAAACTTCGCAGTCACAATCATTTTCAAAATCTTAAGTGAACGAATAAGATACAAATTCTTTATAAGAGTAACGAAACATCGAAAATAAATTAATTTACGTAATCATCGTTAACTTGTGCTTTATTTCCCTGTATGTTACAATTACATAAATCAAATTATGTCATAATCGTCAATCTGTGTTTCATTATACTAATCCATGATTTACGTTTTCTAACACATTACCAATAGCAAAGTACCTTGAAAGTAATCACGGTTATTAATTAAATGTCACGACGTGTAAGTACTAAATACGATCACAAATCACGAGCCAAAAATAATCAAGAATTTATATAATAATTTCACGATAAAAATACAACGATAAAATAACTAAGTGTCGGACTTATCAGTACCTATCCAAATGACCAACGCACGTACATATCTAGCCCAAAATGTTATATGTTTGTTGTATTTAATGTTTAAGATTTCCAAAATATGACATATACAGAGTGACATAGAACAAACTACAATGCATAGCACCACACGATAGAGGACCAACAAATAAATTTTAAAAATCCTATTTACTAATGTCCGATCGCTTTTTGTTTTCAAGTTACAGGCTGTTTAGTTTTTTTTTAATAAATTAAAAATGCAGGTCATGAGTTCATGAAACAAAGCGTTGGTAAATGTCAAACTAATATTGCAATAATGTGTTAAAAGCTTGAGGTGTTCCTGATTTCCTACGTATTTAGTTCACTTATTTGTCGTTTTTAATAGTTGGCTTCAAAAATGGTTCGTTATACTTTTACAGAATACAGGGACATGATTATGTGTTATGGCGAAGCTTCTTCAAATAGTTCCAAAACTCAACGTAACTATCGAGAGAGATATCCATTATGACAAGTTCCTAATGTTAGATCATTTATTGACGTGCATAGGCGTTTGGGAGAATATGGCTGCTTTAAAAAAGCAAAAGTTGATACAGAGGCCCACAGAACTCGTACTGTTGCAAACCAAGAAGCTGAATTGCAAATAGTAGAAAATAATCCGAGAACTAGCATTAGAAGAATAAGTGCATCTGTAGCTAATGTTAACCGTGAGTCAGTTAGGCATGTCCTCAAAGAAAAACTTCTTCGCCCATTTCATTTCCAAAAAAGTCATCACCTATTGTGGTTGCAAAATAAAGGGCAACATTTTCTGTCATTAATTTTGTTTACCAATGAAGCTGGTTTTAGTCGCGATGGTGTTTTGTACATACATAATATGCATTATTGGAGCAATGAAAACCCTCATCATACCGTAATACGGAATTACTAGTATGAGTTTTCTATTAATGTGTGGGCAGGTATAATCGATAATTATCTAATTGGTCCATTTCGATTGCCCGGATGATTAACTGGCGAACTTTATCGATTTTTTTAAGAAATTAACTTAACCCTTTATTAGAAAATGTCCCATTAGATATTATAAGAAGAATGTACTACATGCATGACAGAGCGCCAGCTCACTATTCTCGAAGAGCAAGGAAATATCTTCAAAGAAGATTCGGAAATAAGTGAATTGGTCGTGGGGGACCAATGGCCAGCTAATTGTCCCGATCTGAATCCCCTCGATTCTTTATTTTGGGGGTTTATGAAAAGTTAAGTGTATGCCGTAGAAATAAACACTGAAGAGCAATTATGGAACAGAATTGTAGAGTATGCTGATACATTTCGTAATAATCCGAACATTTTTCAAAGATTCCGTCTATCATTAATACGAATATTGGAAATGTACATCCACGAACAAGGTCACCAAATTGAACACCTTCTGTAGAGCTAAATACCTTACTTTTTTTTAAATTTTGTTGTATTTAATAAAAGCCTTTTTAATTTATTAAAATTAATTTAAAACAAAAACTTAACAGCCTGTAACTTGAAAACAAAAAGCGATCGGACATTAGTGTATAGGATTTTTAAATTATTTGTTGGTCCTCTATCGCGTGGTGCTATGCATTGCAGTTTGTTCTATGTCACCCTGTATATTTCATCCAAAAGTGATGATAATGGTGAACCCATTGGGAGACCATTAGAGTATACAGGGTGTAACGGTCCGAAAACGGCTTTGGCAGAAACTGCATTTTAATAATTAATTGGCGCATGGACCTGCACTGTAGACCACCGTGCTCGCACTTTTTTGTTGTGGTGACGCGTTTCCCCTGTGAGCGATTTTTAAATTCGCCGGCGAGACGCCGCCATTGAGCAGACTTCAGCTGACTCGTGCCCAGTACGGTGTGCCAGAAGAACCGTTGAGATAAGATGTACCACCATCCGGTTTACGGGATAACCAACGGGGACTCAGTTAACCACCCTTGAGGGGATTGAGGCACCAAGTACAGGGCAAAGGACTAAAACGCTCATAACACCTGAGTAAGTAGTTAAGCCCGAGATTATTTTTTTTTCCTTTTCGTGAAGCCACGTGTCCGGCCATTGTTACTAAGGCCATGTGCTTTGCAGGCGTTTTGTTACGGGCTAAGTAGCCCGGCCAAACCATTCTTGGCTGGAGGCCGCGATCATCCTGCGCTGAGGCCAGAATCGGGTGATCAGCGTCCACGACGCAAACCGCCGCCATTCAGGAGCTGTAGCCAGCCGCCAGCGACGACCACCAGGAACACAGGCCAGATAACCAGAGATATATATATAGATATTGATACATTTTTTTGTGGTCTCAATTGAGCCAGACCTCCGTTTAATTCCTTATTGACATATTGTTTATTCTTTTGTGTAAGAGTTGCGTTTACGTGTTGCGTGCCGTACGTGCTTTGCGCTTGTGTATGAGAAAGGTCGCTCCGTCGGCCCTTTAAATCGCGCGATTAGGAGCTTGCTATATTCGGCCGAATAGAGTGAACCCTGCATGAAAGGGTTGCGTGCGGAGGTATTTATTTCAGGAGCGCAGACACGGTGTCCGTCGTTTGTGTGAATAAACGCCGATATTTTACACTACAAAACTCACACCTGTTATTTTTTGTTCCCCCCACGTTTTCTCGATCGGGCATTTATTTCAGTTTCAGTTTTCTATTCTCCCTGCGAGATTTAAATCTGGTGGTGTTGGCGCCAAATGGTCAGCGTTGTGACAGTTCGTGATTTCTGAACTTCGCTGACTGTCTGCCGTCCACCCACGCAGGTAGGGTGGAGCCACCCTTTGCGACGAAGTAGCAACGAGGTTAAAATTACGTGGAGCCTTTTTTTAACCCCCCCACTCTCTGACACCGAGAGCCTGGCCCTCGTCACTACTTCGAAGGGACCCTCCACTCGCTCCACGGCCTAACGCGCTGATTGCCCTTCAGGTACGTCACAAGGGTGTTCTAAATAGAGTAGGATTGCATGAGTATCTTTCTTATTTTGAAAGCAAGTGATCTCGTTAAATGTACAACGTCATGCAGTTTTGTGTGCTGGTTCAGATCATGTTTAACAATTTTCAAAAGTCCAAGCAGTTTAGAAATTATTTAAAAAAACTAAACATTGTGATTCTCTAAAAACTACGATATTTCCATAATTATTAAAGATGCGGAAATAAGTTCAAAATAAAAGTTACTTGGTTCGATTGCACAAACTTGAGAATCAAGTCAAAACAAAAGTGAAGATTTCGGTTTCCAAGATATTAATAGCTACTTTCTTATTTTAAATGGCCGCCATATTAGATTTTTACACGTCTAAATCGACTTTTTTTTCTCTTTTCAACGATGTATAATAACAACCTATGTCAAACTAAAGAATATGGGATAAATCAATTGTTCCAATTTTTATTTTTATTCTATATATTATATTTAAAACAAATGTAAACAACAATAAAACAACGTAGTACAACTGAGTAGTCAAATATCAATTAATTATAAAAAATGCTCAAAATGCTACTGTTGCGTACTTCTTAGATCAAATAAATATATAATATGATACATTCAAAATTTACGCAATTAAAATAAATAAACGACGATAGTATTTATACGCTAGTTTTTGATAGTATCATTGAATAATATTATTATTAAAGTAAGAGCCACTTTCGAGAAAAGTTCAAGCGTTTAGAAAAAATCACACGGTCACATGTTAAATAAAATATCTCAATGTTAACAAGATAGGTAGATGAATAGCAATCTGCAGGCAATAGAGATGAAGTACCTACTCACGAGGTGCAAAGGAAACGACAGGTTAAGAAACACTCATAATGCGAGAGGCGATGGAAATATCACTAATGAAGATTTTCTTAAGAAAAAACAGATTTGATTACTATATCATTGTAATTTATGTTAGTACAAACATTTCTGCTTAAGACCGACAATAATCGAATCATTTCTGTACGCAAGTTCCAACGAAAATTTCCGCTCGCTATGAATAATGGAATCTACATTTATTATTCGGTTTGCAGTGCATTTTTGGGATGAAAATTAGAGAATTAGCGATGATGGAAATATATTTTATTCAGGTAAATTATTAAAATCCTCCAACTTCAAAGCGCCATTCCGTTGGATGGCAAGTGAAGCCATCAATTTCGCGCACCGTTAAATTACCTGAGCACTTCTAAAATACTTCTTTTTATATTGCCGACGAGAAATCCCTATCACAATGAAATATTTTTTGGACGCACTGATAATAATAATAATAATAACACATAATAATAATATTAATAATTATAATAATATTTATTGTGAACTTGACACCAACAGTGGTGTACATTGCAAACATAGACACATGATATAACATAATAGCTATGTTATTCTATATTATCTACGAACATGGTTCAACACAACCACGGTAGGCCTGTTCAGAGCCACTGCAGACAAAATAAAATTGCCATTATAATCGGCAACATTCGGAACGGATAGGTACAAGAGGAAGAAGCTATGTTATTATATTAGTTCGTTCTTATGTCACTGTAATTCCTCCAATTACCATTATAAAAATTAGTAAAAAACTAATATAATAACCCCTCTAATTTCCAGTCCCTCTTTAGGAACCATATAGCCAAAAATTGGCGCAGATCGCTTCTTAAGGGTGGTAATTAGATATAGCAGTAGAAATATAGCACCAAAAACAAACAAGTCAATAATATCGCAAGGTAATGGTGTAGTGATGTAATTAACTTTGTTTTTAAATGAATTCACAAATATTGTACCATTAATTCGAAAGATTTATAACTCTGAGTAGATTACTGTTAGAAGCTGTCATTTCGTGATGCATGATTAATATTTAAATAAGTATTTAACAAAGTTCAAAGTTATTCTTATTTAAACAATACATTATGATTGCACTGACTGAATGGTTATTTTATTAAAGTATACACAGTCAATATGTGCACATTTATATAAAAAAAACTGAATGTATATGAAATGTGTTATTATAGCGATTAGTAGAATAATTAATGTCATTTTGAGTTTATGTGCGATCAAATATTAAATAATAATGCGGTAATGACGAGCGCAAATTATGGCCATGCGAATTTGCCATTTAATTACTGCAGAACAGGGCAAATAGACGGAGAGGGGAAGAAATAACGCCGATGGATTCCACTCGCCGAAGTTGTTAATTAGTGCGAATTTAACGATTGTACTACCGCCGATTCCAATTAAAGTTTTTTTCCAGCCCTCCCGATCGAACTCCAGCGGCGAAATCATCGGCGAGTTGTCGCGGGACGTTAAATTGCACTCCGGTTTTTATCCCGCTGACCAGCAGAAAAAAAACAGCGGCTGATTTTACTTGCAGTAATTATGAAATTGAAAAAGTTTTTTAATGTGCCGGAAATTTTTCTTGACTGGTGCGCAAAAAACCGCCGGCAACACGTCGAATTACCTATGCAGTTTCCATTAGCGCCGCTGCAGCCAGTGTTTGTGCACTGGAAATTAAATGATTTTCCCCGACGCGCAGGGCCGACGTGATAAATAAACAATTTACTTAATTAAGCGAATTTCGCGGAAAGATTGCCATTTGCATTTTTAAGGTTTGCGTTTAGGGCCACTTAATGGCCCAAGGACCTCTTCCCTAACGAGTTACATTAAATGATAATGGACGCAGTAAAAAGGTAAACAAGGGATTACAATTGCTCCAAGATAATGCAATGGCAAACAGTGCGGGCAGATTTTCATCTTAACAGTTATTATATGTACCTTCACAAAAATTTGCATTTATATAAGATTTTATTTGAAACATTGAATGAAAACATTGAATGTAGAATTTGATATTGCAATTTAAAACACTTTATTCCAGATATTTTGTGCCAGTAAAATAATTTGTAAGAAATTACGTATAAATAAAATGGCATGGACGTATAAATCAAAACGTAATGAAATCTAACACGATTCACGTGTGAGCGCAAAACGTGATATTTCAGTGCGGTGATAATATTTGCTTTAATTACTGTTCTACATCTTAATGTATCTCAACGTGAATGGTGTAAGTTGAGTGTGTACATATCCCATATGTCTTGTTACATGTTTATGAACAATCCGCATATTTAGTAATTACCAAAGGGGGAGCCTAAGTTCAGGGCTGTAAACACACACATATCCGTACGTGTTCACATGTGATAAATCTCAAAGCTCGCACCTGAAAGGGTTCCTGATTTACGAGACGTATCGGAATTTTACGCGTCTGCTAATTAATATCGCGCTTGTTGGTGTAATCACCGATTTATGAGCTTATAAGTTCGTTTGAGGGAAGCCACGGTTGAATTTAATGGCGAACTTTGTGCTTAGTAAATAAATTTTGATTATGACTTCCTTGATTGTACATTGAAGCATATTGATTATGTTGCCTCAGAATTGAGTTGCCAAAACTTTTTTTACTTTTGATTTCGCACAAAGACTTCAGCCTTTACATAAAGTCCTGCTTGTTTTCAATCCCTCTGAAAACTCACATTTCAGGTATACATACATTGAACAGAAATAATTTATATAACATATAATTACATATTACATATAACGAAAATATTTATGGGTATTAACACTAAATTGTATGAATATTGACAAGTCAGTTTTTGATATACAGGGTGTCTCTAAATTTTGTGGACCTGGCTTAACCACAGATTACTGGGATAAAAAAAAACGATTTAACAAAACTTACCTATATACAAATACGTTTGGATTAGCCAGTATTCAGCTTCAAAGTTAATTTTAAAAAAAAATCTGCTTATAACAAGAGAACATTTACATTGATTTGGATATTATTTGGTATGACACTCTATACGGGTATAACTCATATTTTGACATAATATTGTTATTATCAGTAGACCAGTTGTGTAAAAAACAAGGGTGGCCCAACATTAATATATTCATATTTTTTAATGACAAAGCAAATAACTTCTAAAAAAATCACATCGGACGCAGGCTTTCATTATTAAGTTTTTTTGTATCTTTATAGTTTTTGATATCTGTTACAGTTTCGGCACAAAAAAAATAAAATATGAGTGACTGCCCTACACTCGTTTGGAAACAAATGTAATCTAGTTACCGGGTTGATGCTATTTAATTCACAATAATGAATATAAAGTACACTTACACCGATAAAACAGATATGTTGCTGGTTTTAGGATTTTAGGAGCCCTAATAAAGAGGAAGAAGTTTTGGAAATTATAGCAATTGCTTCATCCATACGATATCCAAATAGTGTAAGAGCTTTTACCGGGTGATTATGACCTACGTTTTGCGTTTTGCCGATTTATTCAGGAAAAAAGAGCTGAACATATCCTTTTAAACCAGAAAATTCTGTGCACCGATGATTTGTTTCCGAACAAGCGTAGCGCAGTCACTCATATTTTATTTTTTTGTGTCGAAACTGTAACAGATATAAAAAACTATAAAGATACAAAAAAACATAATAATGAATGCCTGCGTCCGATTTGATTTTTTTTAAATTTATTTGCTTTTGTCATTAAAAAAGATGAATGTATTAATGTTGGGCCTCACTTGTTTTATACATAACCGGTCTACAGATAATAACAATATTATGTCAAAATATGAGTTATACCCGTATAAAGTGTCATATCAAACAACATCCAAATCAATGTAAACGTTCTCTTTTCATACGCATTTTTTTTAAATTAACTTTGAAGCTGAATACTGGCTAAACCAAACGCATTTGTATATAGATAAGTTTTGTTAAATCGTCTTCTTTTGATCCCAGTAATCTGTGGTTAAGCCATGTCCCCATAATTTAGAGACACCCTATACCGGGTGTTCATTTCAAAACTAGCCAGTCTCAATAACTTTTGAATGCAAGTTAACTTGATAAAAACAAAAAACACGTCGATTGATTTTTGGAGGGGGAAGTTTAAAAACAACGTCAAATAAATTTTAGGTGTTACCCCCTCCCCCCTAGCCACCCCCACTTTGAAATTTCAAATGGCACTCCCCACCTTGCGATACCTCATTTTAAAGCTTTAAAAAAACCTAATCCAGTGGCGTAATAAAATAAGATTTTTGTCGATTCGTTTTGGAAAAAATAAATAAATAAGAAAAAATCCGAAACAATTTATATTGAACAAATTTAAGTTCCTTTCAATGAAACAAAAATAGAACAAATTGAACCAGTTTTCGGGGCAAATCTTAAAAACCATGGTAATTGAATATAAAATATTACCCCCTCCCCCTTGCGACTTTCACTTTTCTTACAAATTTTAAATTACACCTCTTGTATGAATAAGTATAAATTTGTTGAACAGTATTATTACATATTAATATTTTGTACTAACCTTAGAAATGTCAGTGTTGACAATTTGACTCAATAACTACGAAACGGTGTTACCTGAGTACAAAGACAAATACCCTTGCATTTAAAGTTCAAATAATGTATTATTGTTAAAATGAATTTGAGTCTTAAATTGGCTTAATATCAATTATTTAAAACAAAATATATTTTGTTTTTGGAAACGTACTCAGTTTGTTTTGTTATACCTCTAGATCATATTTGTAAAATGTCGCTCCATTATTTGTCTAGCAAATAATGGAGCGCATTTTGAACATATGCTAAAATATTTTATTAATTGAGAAAACAATATCTTTTGCCGATTTTTTTATATTGATATATTATCAATGCATTAATTAAGGTATATTTGTGTACTGATTGAAAAATAAATGTGTAACTATAATATGTTAAACTACATCGACGTGTTTTTTTAGTAAAATTGACAACTTATTGAGACTGGTTACTCCTAAAACGAAAGTCAGCATAATTTATTTTTGAAAAATATATTTTGCTTTTGAAAACTTGCTAACGTAAATATATGTTTGTTACACCTCTTGATTGTATTTGTTTAAAGCTTAAATCAAGGTGTCACAACAAAGAGGTATAATTTAAAATTTGTAAGAAAAGTCGCAAGGGGGAGGGGGTAATATTTTATATTCAATTACCATGGTTTTTAAGATTTGCCCCGAAAACTGGTTCAATTTGTTCTATTTTTGTTTCATTGAAAGGAACTTAAATTTGTTCAATATTAATTGTTTCGGATTTTTTCTTATTTATTTATTTTTTCCAAAACGAATCGACAAAAATCTTTTTTTATTACGCCACTGGATTAGGTTTTTTTAAAGCTTTAAAATGAGGTATCGCAAGGTGGGGGGTGCCATTTGAAATTTCAAAGTGGGGGTGGCTAGGGGAGAGGGGGTAACACCTAAAATTTATTTGACGTTGTTTTTAAACTTCCCCCTCCAAAAATCAATCGACGTGTTTTTTGTTTTTATCAAGTTAACTTGCATTCAAAAGTTATTGAGACTGGCTAGTTTTGAAATGAACACCCGATATAATAATTGATAATACTTAAAATGTCACAATAAATCGTAACACCAGACTCTAACACAGATATCTCTAGAATTATACATTGGATATTTACTCAATTAAACTAAATAAATGACGATAGATAATATCAAACATAAATTTTATCACTATTGATCCACTAGTTTTCGAGATATCATTCTTTAATTATCAACCATATTAGAAAATTATATAAGGTAGTATTTAAAATCACGTAATCACATTATTTTGCAGACAACAGAATCTTCCTAGCTTAACCCTAATACGCATTAAAATGCACCGTTAAAATGGAGGTTCTCATCATTGCACACCACAAAGCTTGATTATACTTTAATATAATAAGCTCAGTACAATGAAACTCTGCACCAGTAAATAGAACAGATCAGTCGATTTATCTTTTGCTATTCTGCATTGATGCATGTTGCTCGTATTATCAGTTGCACACTCATAGTTAGCTACACAATGGTAAGCCATTTATAATGCAATGCATGCAGTAAGCATTTTAAATTTTAAAACATTGTAATCACAAACAACAATTATACTCGTGAATTAAACTAAAATTACACTAGTTTATGATATAGAGTAAAGATACTTAAATCTGTACCTGGAATTAACTTATTTCTTTCACAATAGCTATTTGTGCAATAAGTTAGGAAATGTATTATTTTCCCGTACTAGGCATGGGATTTTTGGTGGAGGCGACAGCCGAGATTATAAACATGCCGTATACGGAAAAAATAGATTTCCTACGGGTTGCACACGTGAGTAGGAAACTTGGAAAATAAATTAAATTTGGATAATTTTGATATTTTAAAATTATTTCCAAATTAAATAGCGGAGTCGAGATTGTTCTGCTTTCGATTCTATGGAGAAACACTTTCTTACTTGCAAAATAAATTAAATTTAGAAAATTTTGATACTTTAAAATTATTTCTAAATTAAATAGCGGAGTCAAGATTGGTCTGCTTTCGTTAATATGGAGAAACAATTTTGTTTGTAAAAACACAAAGTTTGTGAAGGCGTTTAAGTTGTTCGTTCGAGTAAATTTACGGAAATTTTATTAAAATGTCGGATTCAAGTGAATCGTCTAATATTGAAGAATCGGCTGCGTTAGATGTTGAGTCTCTGATAGATATATAGATAATTTATTTATTCAATTTAAATAATGTAACAAATCAAACATACCTACACTGAAGGACGTCACAATTTAGTAGAAATAAAATATCGTTACATAAAATTCAAAATGTACACAGAAAAGACAAACAAAAATCAAAATTCATCCAATGTGTATAGTTCTTTCTGTAACAGGAACTCTCCAACCTTTATCTTAAAATTTACGACATTAGATATACTCGGTATGCATTCCGGCAGTTTGTTGAAGGATTTCATGGTACCATACTTAGGACTTCTCTCGTATAAGGTCAACTTATAGTGAGGAAAATTGTACAGATGAGTGTGTCTGGTGCTGTATTTGTGATCGCTTAGATATTCTGCAAATTTTGCCTTATTTTTAAAGGTAAATATATACCGAGTGCCTGGGATAAGGGGCGAACATAGGAATTTAACATATACAATTAAATATGTGTAATTTCTAGCTCCCCTATTAAGTTTAGAGAAAAATCGCAAAATAATATTTTTTAGAGTATTAAAAACTGTAAATGTATCATCCATTTAATTTCAGTTTGTACCGGAATCCATTCCAGAAATAATTTTAAAAAGTTGAACAAAGTACCATAAAAATCCTTGCCATGAGTTTGACAAATGTCATGTTATAGTAAAAATAATTTTGCTAGTGAGGTATCAATTACTATGAACAATAATCTGAGTTATTTCACTGAAGAGATGATACTCATTATCAAAACATTTTACAGTAGCGTCACTTTACGCATAGTTCGGTGGATTCTGGTACAAACGTAAATTAAATGTATGATACATTTACAGTTTTTAATAATCTAAAAAATATTCCTTTGCGATTTTTCTCTAAAATTAATAGGGGAGCTAATAATTACACACATTTAATTTTACATGTTAAATTCCTATGTTCGCCCCGTATCCCAGACACTCGGTATAAACTGTATAGTGTTAGTACACAGACTTTCTTAAAGTATCCTTTACATGACTCATTTTTACTCAAATTAAATATAAGTCTAATGGCTTTCTTCTGGGTGATGAATACTTTTTTAAAGGAGCTACTATTTCCATAAAACATTATTCCATAACGCAAGATAGATTCAAAGTTTAAGTGGTACAATAACAATAGAGTGTCGTGGTCAAAAATTCCTCTCATTATTCTTAGGGTAGAGCACACCGAATTTAACGTTGAGGACAAATTTGAACAGTAATCATGCCAGTTTAATTTTTTATCAATATGTATGCCCAGTAATTTTGTACAAGGGTTTATATCTAAAATTGTACCATTTAATATTACACCATTAAATTAAACACTGGATGATTTGGCTTCGAATAGTAAAGTATTTGTTTTTTTGCTGTTTAAGACTAATTTGTTCTCATGCATCCATAGTTGCATAGCATATCGAAGGTTCTCGGATTTTACCCTGAGATGGTGAAATGTTTCAGCAGTTGTCAGCGTGCTTATATTATCTGCATAGGCAATAAAAGCGTCTTCGTTTGTGATTAAGTTTTTCGGCAAATCGTTAACATATATAATAAACAGGGTCCTAACACGCTACCTTGAGGTACACCGATGATAATTCGTTGTATAGATGATACGGTGTCGTTTATTAGGACCATTTGTGTCAAATATGACCTAATCAACTTGTGATAAATACCTCTTACGCCATCTATTACCAGTGAAATCAAAGGAAAAGTATGAAAATGCTAATCGACAATGTGATGATTGGTGTAAAGAAAAAAGAGTAAAAGAGATCAATGAGGAAGTGTTGTTCGCATATTTTCAGCAAAAATCCAAACCCTATAAGAGTTCTAGATTGTGGAGCATTTACTCGATGCTGAGGACAACATTATCTAAAATATTGAGCAATACAAATGAGGTTAAGCTAAATAATAACCCTATTTCTACTTCCACAAAGACCTGTTCTGGAATTTCATTCCCGAATTGTGAACATGTTTCTATTAAGATTTATAGTAATAAAAATAAATAACATGTACAATTTCAATAAAATATCTTGATAATTTCTAATATTGAAATATTATTATTTCCGCACTTGTTTGGAAATATTCCTCTATTCCTTACTTAAATTAGTATTCAAATATTAAAGTTTTCAAAACTCTAGTAGAAAACCTATATTTCTGTATGCTTAATAATATCCAACTTTACCAATCCAATAATCAGGAGTATATTCCTCATAGTTAAATGAACCAATCACAATATTGAATTTTCCTTAGTTACTTCGTATTACAGCGCTTATTACTAATTACCTGGTTATCATGGGGCGTGTTTCGAATATATCGTTAGTTTGCGTATTTCGATGAGGTGTTAATAAAAATCAAGTTGCCGTGAATCATAACATTTTTACACAAAAGTCAAAATGACATAATATTTCTTGCATTCAGTACATAATAAGCGGTCAATATGAATAGATTTGGATCTGATGAGATTAATAAAATCGAAGAATCCGTCACATCCACAAAACCAATTAATACAGTGCAAACATAATGTTATGTTATAAGACAATTTGATCACTTCTATTCAGAAAGAAATTATGATATAAAAGAAGAAAAGTCGGATGAATAATTATGTAAAATTTTGGAAGACTGGGCTTACAACATACGAAAAGTTAATGGTGAAGATTATACAGAAGGAGTATTGAAAACACTCTGGAATCTCACAGCTAAGCATATTAAACTTCCTTATTATAATAAATTCAAAAGAGTTATAGATCCTTTTAAGAGCGTTATATTTCAAAAAGCAAGAGATGCTCGCAATTCAAAGGGGGAAATTTTGCAACGCAATTTGGAAAAAAGAAAACGCAGTTCGTCGGCTTTAACCCATGAAGAACAAACAAGAATTATAAATTCTGTTAATGGAAATACACCCGATGGTCTACAGCGAAAGTTTTGCAATATTGCAAGTGCTTGCTTGATAGAATATTTCAAAGAAGAAATAAACAATTACGATTTGCCAACAGGTCGGATGGAATACAACACACCTTTCTCCAAAACAGCACAAGGAGGTGATAAGAAAATTGCAGATAGTAAATGGATCACCCCAAATTCAAACAATATAGACATGTGCCCCGTTCGACTTCTAAACGGACCCCTAACATTAAAACTAATCGCCTGTTTCTTCCAGTAAATAAAGATTGGGAAAAACATGAAAATAGCTTTTTGGTTAAAAACCCTTATGATACAATCAGATTAGTAAATGGACAAAGAGTGCTGCTAAAAGCTCGGAATAAATACCAAACTTGTAAAAATAACAAAACATTCTAACAGATCGTCTACAGTTAGTCAGTTATCAAGTACGGGTATTAACGCAGAAGAAATTATAAAAATAACTGGACACAACAATACTGCTTCAATTAAACCTTATTTCAATCTATGTGAAAATCGTCATTAAAATCTCATTTCAAATTTAAGAAGTGAATCAATGGATTCGGAAATTGAAAATTCTTCCATCATCAATTATTCGTCAGTTTCTCTTGATTCATCTAATAATAATAATAATTCCAGTGGCTCAGTAATTTATAATAATTATACTTTTAATATTACATACCATAAATAAATCAAGTTCTTATAAGTCATAATTATGAATTTAATTTAATTTAGGTGTGAATAAAAATCAAATTGTCGTGAATCATAATAGGTGTACACGAAAGTCAAATTGGCAAAATATTTCTTGCATTTATATTTATTATTCGGTATATAGTCCTCCGAATATAACTCGAGCATCAAAAATAATCTGAATATAGCGACTACTGCTCAATGTGTTCCATAAAGTACGCCTCGTCCTACGGACTCGGCGTATTTCTCATAACACATTTCGCATACGTCAGATGTATTGGATTATTTTGACGGTCTTGTTATAATACTTCTGAAAATTTGGGTTTCAAAACTCTCGCAGCCTAGCATTTTAAGTGACTCTAACTTTTTAAAGAAGCATTTCCGGAAATTGTTTATTGACAGAGAGATTACAAGCTTTATTAGGCTATTGGCCTCGGCTATTCTGCATTTATGCTAACAGATTATTTACAAGAATATATAGAAAATCGTTCTTTACAAAAAAACATAAATCGTTAATGATTTGTAGCGACTTAAAAAACGTTTCTATTCAAGACTACCGATATCATATAGATATATTCAAAATGCATAAACTGGAATATAATAGAACAGAAATATACAATTCTATATAATATGATAACAATCGATGTAGCTCCATTTGTTGGCGCGGAATAAATGCAAATTGAAAGCTAAATATAATTCCATTTATTACATCCTATATGCGTTGGTAATTGTCTGAAGATTGTATCATTCCACGCACAAAGCCCTCTTTGATTTATTATTCATGTAGTTTCGCACTGCACTAGAGAATAAATTAAGTTATTTACGAAACTAGGGCCGCAGCCTCCGCATATTTAAAGCACACATTTCGTTATTTTACGTCCCGTTAAATGCGATGATGATGATGAATTTTTGTCCTTTTTTCATTCTCAAGATAATAAATCTTCCTCTCCGGCATTCCGCAGTATTTCAGCAGCATATAAAAACGATAAAACCTCACCGAGACTCCACATAAATGGATTTAATTTAATTTCTATGTAAAACCGCGTTTTTATTATAAATAATGTATGGAATCGCGACAAAGAAATTCGGGCATGTATGAAAATGTTATATTAACGAAAAAACTGCAGATTATTTCATTTTACAAATTGCACATTTTCTGGACGTAACTGCTCTCAAACTGGCGAGAGGAATGTGATTCAGTCGACGTCAAAGCGAATAGTAAATATCCAATTCACAATTGAGATATATCTATTATGCATAGATTAAAGTTCTAGGACTGCTTCAAACTACAAATTGATTATTTAAATTCCGCAAGTCAATTTTCTCCAGAAATTGGATCCGCTCAGGCCTCACGCCCCAAGTGGACTTTTCTTTATTTAATTAATTTGTATTGTATATCGATGGCGCCGGGTTCGAGCACCGGACCATTCGGCGGCATAATTTTCGTCCTAATTTGTGATTAAACTGGGAGGATGTATCGGATCCTTGGTCACGTCTACTTGGCTGATTGCCCTCTAATCCAGTGGGGTGATGCCAGTGTTCCTCATTTGCATAACCTATTTAATTCCGATCGATCTCGCCGAGCCAACGACGTTCCATTGCCGTTCACTAGTCGCTGCTTACCGTCGTACATTATACACGACCCGACGATGTACATTATTATTTCCGACGTCGGATATCGCCGAATGGATGTGCAAGTGTAAAGTATTAAAGTGGATTAAATTTTTTGCCCCCGGCCGAGGCTGAAACATAAACCAGGGGGTGCAGAAATCGGGATGATGGAAGTGCAAGACGCGTATGCTTACAACTAAATTTACACACAATAACCGTAATATATTTACTGCAAATTTAATTTTGAGAATGTACAACTTTATATTTTAGATCACAAACGAGATTCACATAAATACAGAATACCGGAAAACTTGTGTCTGCCTTTTACAAGCATATATAGGTAAGGAACAATGCAAAGCATAGAAAAGAGAAGTAACAAGTAGAACTAAAGTTACAATTTGTAAAAGAATATTTGATTATAATTTTTGGTAGCCAGTGTTAACAAGATAAATGAAGAATAATCTCCAAGACGAAATACTTAAGAGACATAATAACATAACATAATAACATTTTTTAATGACTAATTGTCAAAATTTTCAGTTGCGTCATATATCAGTAAAAGAGGTACCTTTCAGGTACAATTCGAGATAAATTCTCCGTTTTTACCTTATTTGTAAGAGAAATTGAAGCAATTTTGTATCACGTTCTTTTGAGGTCAAAATCTTGGAATTTAATTTTTATCTCGGAAAGTAAAAAAGATAATTATTTTTTTTCCTTTCAACAAAAAAATAACTTGGGAAGCCAGAAACTTTGGTTTACTACCAAATAGTTACTTCCGGCAGAACTGGAAATCATAGATGGTTGAAAGTATTTCTCCTGAAGGGAACGATTATTTTCAAATTTTTATCTTATCGGGAACCTCATAAACTTTTAATGGTCCATGAGTGTGGGACACCCTGTATATCCTATTATATTTATATCCTACAATAATAAAACAATAAAATTTTATTATAATAATAGGAGTACAGGCCGAGTAACTCGACGAAAGTCTCGTCAAGGAATACTGGTTGGGTGTCCCAACACACAACAGATTCGAAGCACTAATATCGTCCAACGAAAATAATGACGCCCAGACTTCAACCAACGAAGACCATCCAACCCATAACCAGGCTCCAGAACCAAAATAACCAAAACCACCACCAATATTCGTGCATGAGATAGACAACTTAAAACCACTTAGTGAAATGCTCGAAACAAAAGCCAAAGATAAGATCACACTAAAAATCATAAGCAGCTCGCAAGCCAAAATCCAATTGAATGATCCAAAAACTTATAACTCTATCATCAAAATCCTCAAGGAAAAAAACACCGAGTTCCGTCATTACCAAAGCAAGGAAGATAGAACCTTCAAAGCAGTCGTACGCAACCTACACCACACTACAGGTATCGATGATATGAAATACGAAATCAACTCCCTCGGCCACACTACAGTAAATATCATAAACATTCGAGAACAAACCGACAAAAATCCCCTCCCAATGTTTCTCCTAGAAATTAAGCAAACGAACAATGAAATATACAACGTTGAGTTCCTTTGTAGTACCAAAATTAGAATAGAGCCTCCCCGCCCAAAGAGCCCTCAGTACACCCACTGCCAGAGGTACGGTCACACCAAGTCCTTCTGCTACAGAAACCCCAGATGCGTGAAATGCGCAGGGAATCATCTTACCATAAACTGCACCTGGAAAGAAAAGGCAAACAAAGATGTAAAATGTGTCCTATGCGAAGGCATCCACCCTGCGAACTACAAAGGCTGCACCATGTATAAATAAACACTAAACTAGAAATTCCCAACACTTAGACCAAAAATCTCCAATCCAAACTGGGCCAGTAAAACCAATGAACGAAATACCTTCGTACAAGCAACAGCCAATCAACAATCCCAAACTCAAATAGAAACCAACTCAGCAACAAGTGACCTACAGGAGCTAAAACTCATGATGAAAAACCTAATGCAGCAGATGAGCACCATACTCAAACTGCTCACAACCATTGTCACAAAAACGAACTAATGGCTAAGCCCATGTTCCTTCGCGTAGCCCTACTCAATGTCAATGGCCTTTCACTGCACATTGATGAACTGAAACCATTTCTAATCAACCAAAACATCGACATTATGTTAATTGTTGAAACGCACTGCACCTCAAAGAGCTTTCAAAAAATACCCTAATACACGATTTACTACACCAATCGTCCATCCGGAGCAGCACATGGTGGTACCGCGATCATCATTAAGAGTACAATAAAACACCATGAAATAGAGAAACTATAGACCAAATACGTACAAGCAACTAACATCCAGGTAGATGAACTGAACAAGAAGGTAACAATCTCAGCCGTCTACTGTCCACCAAACAAAAAAAAAAACCGCATTAAGAAAGATCAGTTCACATCGTTCCTCAAAACCCTAGGAGACAGATTCATTGCCGGTGGCGACTACAATGCCAAGAGTACCTACTAGGGATCAAGAATACCTCGTGGCAGAGAACTTCTAAAGGCAGCAGACAGCCTAAATTGTCAATTCGTATCTACTGGGGAGCCCACATACTGGCTTAGCGACACTAATAAAACTCCGGATTGCATTGACATATTTGTTACCAAAGGCATCAGTACAAACTACCTAAGAGCTTAATCATGCTATGACTCACCATCTTGTCACTCTCCTGTAAACATAACCTACAGTACCCAAGTCCTAACTAAGAAGAAACCACCCTCGTTATCTAGCAAGAAAACTAACTGGGTAGCCTTCCGTGATCTTGTTGAGAAAAGACTGGATTTCAACATTCCATTAAAATCAGAACATGACTTTAACGAAGCTGTGGAAAAACTCAATCTGGTAATACAAACCTCAGCTTGGGACTCTACCCTGGGCAACACTCTAGATACTACTGAAAACTGCCCCCAGCTAGTGAAACAAAAAATCAAAGAAAAACGAAGTCTTCGTAAGCTATGGCATCACACGAGGCATCCCCTAGATAAAACCAAACTAAATCGGGCTACCAAAGAATTAAAAGAAATGTTAAAAGACATCAAATACATTCAAGACTACCTCGGTAGACTCTCCCAACGCAACTAACGACTGCTCACTCTGGAAGGCAACCAAGAAGATAAAACGACCACAAAACCCTATACCTCCGATCAAATCAAATGGGAACTGGGCAAAAAGCCCAAAGGAAAAGACACTCGCATTCGCTGAACATCTAAGCAATGTATTTAAACCCCTCCCTTCAACCAGTACCACAAACGAAGACGACTCCATTAAAGAGATTCTTGAAACCGCAAAATGCCCAACAAACGCACCACCAACTAAGAGCGTAACACTATCAGAGATTACAAACGAAATCAAAAACATTAACCTCAAGAAATGTCCAGGCTACGATCTCATAACAGGTGTAACGGTCCGATATCGCCTCCAACGGAAACTGCCTTTTTAATTATTAATTGTGCGCACAGACCTCCACCGTAGGCGACCATACTCACACGTTTTTTTGGACGTGACGTGTTTTCCCGTCCTGCGTGTGATTTTTTAAAAATCGTCGCCAGACGCTGCCACGAGGAGAAACTAGTTACCTTCCCTATCGTGCAGACGTGCCACGAGGTCACTGTTTTCCATTGGTATATCACCATCCGGTTTCCGGGATATAAAACGTGAACTCATTTAACCACCCTTAAGGGGATTGACGGCACCAAGTACAAGGCAAGGGAGGGTACTATACGACTCAACTCCATACGCTCACAACATCAGAGTAAGTAATTAAAGACGACTTTTTTTTTCTTTCCGTAAAGCCACGTGTCCGGCCATTGTTACTAAGGCCATGTGCTTTGCAGGCGTTTTTTTTGGGTAAGGGCTAAGTAACCCAGCCAGCCAGGTTCTTGGCTAAGGGGCAACGAACATCCGGCCAGAGTGGTTCCGAAAATTGGAATCCAGCGACGATCGACGATCGCCGGCCGCCCGCCCGTCATAAGAACCAGCCCGCCAGCGAGGTCGCAGACGAGGAACACAGGCCAGATCTATATATTTTTTTTTGTTCTCACCGATTTTAATTTCATTTGATATATTGTTTTTTTCTTTTGTGTAAAATTTGCGTTACGTGTTTCGTGCCGTACGTGTTTTGCGCTTTTGTAAGAAAATGTCGCTCCGACGGCCCTTTGAATCGCGCGATTACGAGTTCGCGGTATTCGGCCGAATATAGTGAACCCTGCGTGATAGGGTGGCGGACGGAGGTATTTATTTCAGGAAGCGTAGGTACGGTGTCCTGTCTTTTGTGTGAATAAACGCAGATATTTTACACCACAAAATTCACACCTGTTATTTTTTGTTCCCCCCACGTTTTCTCAATCGGGCATTCTTTTCAGTTTAACTTCCTATTCTTACTGCGAGATTTAAATCTGGTGGTGTGGGCGCCAGATGGTCAGCCGTTGCGACAGTTCGTAATTTCTGAACTTCTCTGACTGTCTGCCGTCAACCCACGCAGGTAGGGTGGAGTCCCGCTTTGCGACGAAGTATTGGCGAGGTTAAAATTACGTGGAGCCTTTTTTAACCCCCCCACTCTCCGACACCGAGAGCCGGCCCCCATCGCTGCTTCGAAGGGACCCTCCACTCGCTCCACGGCCTAACGCGCTGATTGCCCTTCAGGCACGTCACACAGGAGAAATACTAAAAGAACTCCCACCAAGTGGTATCCGAATGCTGGCAATCCTTTTTAACAGTGCTAAGACTTAGAACCTATCCTGCACAATGGAAAGTGGCACAAATCCTGCTGATCCGTAAGCCCGAAAATAAAAACAGATCAGCCAGAATCATACCGACCTATAAGTCTACTTCCTATCTTATCTAAGCTCTTCGAAAAAATACTGCTCAAAAGAATTATGCCTATCCTTGCCGATTGAAACCTAATCCCGAACTTCCAGTTTGGATTTAGGTAACACCACGGAACAGTCGAGCAAATTCATCGAGTAGTGCAAAGAATAAATCAAACCTTCCAGACAAAACGATATTGCTCAGCTGCCTTTCTGGACATCAGCCAGGCGTTTGACAAGGTATGGCACCCTGGACTACTATATAAACTGAAAAGAGAATTTCCACAAAGTTTGTACAACATCCTAAGTTCCTATCTCAGCGACCGCCTATTTCAAGTTAAGTTCCAAGATCACCACTCACCACTAAACCCCATATACGCTGGAGTCCCCCAAGGAAGTGTGCTCGGCCCAGTGCTGTACATTATCTACATTGCAGACCTACCAACAATGAGGCAAACAAAGTCTGCACATTTGCGGATGATACAGCAATCCTTGCACTCCACACAAATCCAACTAAGGCCTCCAATATCCTCCAGCAAAACCTAAACCTAATACAAAACTGGCTAAGAATTTGGCGTATAAAAGCCAATGAGAGTAAATCGACTCACATAACGTTTACGCTCAGAAAAGAAACGTATCCTCCAGTAAACTAAACAACAAACAAATCACCCAAGAAAAAGTAGTTAAATATCTTGGGATGCATCTGGACAGAAGATTGACCTGGAAAACACACACATGAAAAAAAAAAGATTACAACTCTGAGAGAAGCTGCGACAAATGTACTGGCTGTTAGGACCTAAATAACTATCCAGATCAAACAAACTACTGACGTACAAGACCATACTTAAGCCTGTATGGACGTATGGCATTGAACTCTGGGGTACTGCAAGTAACTCGAACATAGAAATCCTGGAAAGATTTCAAAACAAAGTATGAAGAGCGATTCTCAATCTACCACAATACACATCAAACTGGCTATTACTACATGAATCAAGTCTTCCCTCAGTCAAACACGAAATAAGGACAAGAAGCGACAAATATAGGAGCCGACTGGAAAGACATCCAAATCAACTTGCAGTGGGGCTACTGGCTGACAATAGAGTCAGGAGCTTAAGGCGCATGGACCCGCTGGATCTGAGTCACAGATATTAACTTTGCCAGGACGCCAGAAGCTCTACATGGACGGAAAAGGAGGAAGGATCGACAATGACCACCTCACTCAATGATCACCTCCTCAAGACCTGGTATAGCGTAGCTCATCACACAACTTTTGCTGAATGTCCAATATATTAAGACAGTTTGCAAAATAAGTGGGATTAATTTTTTTTTTAAATAATAATAGGAAATGACATCAATTGGTTTATTGATTGCTGATATGTTTATAGGTGAATTATAATATTGAGCAGATGTAGTAATAAAATATAGAAATTGGGAATTGCAAAATAAATAATAATAAGAAATAAATAATATATAGTCGTCGTTGAGAGCTGACTATGACTCAGCGCTCCATATTGCCAGGATTCGATAAACGTTCCATATCCATTTCACTCCATTACATCTAGAACATGCGAATGAGCACAGATAACGCGATTCTTTGTTTGAAAAAGCATGAGTCATAGTCAGCTCTCGTCGGAACCATACAATGGGGTGGTGCGATTTTTTTTTTAATTCGATAAAGGCTAGTGCGGAAAATATGCTATGGGGGGTAAAACTTTGCACACAAATTTTGGGATTTTTCGGACAAGACCTTGGGTTGTAGCATTAGCCTTGAACTTTTATCTTGAAATATACAGGCACGAAGTATATAATTAAAGTAATTTAATAATTTGGTCAAGAGGACCACATCGTAGAAGATTCAAGATTAGAAGAAAAAAGACAAAATTTGGAAAAGCAATACTACAAGAGCAAAATCTACCTCGATAGGGAAAAAAACAAAGCGATTACTTAGACAACAGTGATGACCCCTGATTCTGGACCCTGGAGAGAGAAATCTAAATCGCTCGTAGGATTTTGAAAGGTAAGTGGATCTGATTCTTCGAAATCAGAAGTGATGGATTGCATCCAGAATCAGCAAAATTTTGCATTTATATAAGATATTATTTGATTTTTTTTTCGCACTACCCTACTACTATACAACCTTGTGGTGCAAATTTTCATACAAATAGAAACTTTTGTCGTTGATCTTGCTGAATGTAACTTAAATAGTGCTCTGAGTTTCTAAAGGAAATTGGTGAATAAGTGGTAAATTTTCCGATTTTTCTATTTTCTATAAACGCAAAGAATTTCATTGCAGAATACAAAATTTAAATTCAAACGTTCTTCTTCACAAATCTTCTTTACAAATTACAAAATGTGATTGAAAATTGTATAAAGGTCTTAATAAAAATTATATAGTTTATATTGTAAATTTCAAAATTACAATGAATATTGGGATTTTTTTTTGCTATTACAATTTTTTCACTTTGCTATTCCATAATTTACTGGAAAAAAAAGCGGGAGCAATAAATACCAATATTTAGTTGTAAATTACGAAATCTTTATAATAAATCACAACATTATTATTGGAAAGTTTTATTATCTTTTTGATTTATTTATTAGCAGATTTAACTACATAATATACACAAAAATAAATAAATATGCAAAATTACTAAATTACAATTAATACTGCATATTTTTTATTGAAAATACAAAATATGTAATATAAATTCCAAAACTCAAAGGAAATAACACAGTTGTCAAGAGAAATTACAGAATTTAGTTGGAAATCATATATTTTTTTATTAGAAAGTGGAAAATTTATGTTCAAAATTATGATATTTTTGTTACAAATAGGTACTATGTTTAATTGAAACTTGAAATTTTGAACTATGTTATTAATATTTTAACAGAAATTTGCAATAATTTTAATAAAAAATTCAAATAGTAATTATGAATTTTCTGTTGCATATGACATATTTTGCATGCAATTTTTCTACATTTTTCATAGAAATTACGAAATTTGATTAAAAATTGCAAAAAGGTCTCAAACCTCAAAATTTTCTTTGAAATTATATAATTTCGTTGTAAATTTGTACAAGAAATTACAAAAAATTCATTCGATTTTTTATTACATATATAAACAATATTTATAGGGCTATCGACCCCATGGGCCTTTCCGCCTTGTTTAACATTACATTACATTATACATTAATAATACAATAATAATATTTATTTCTTTCTTAAAGGCACATTTTACAGTGGAAATAAGAGGAACGTCAAAAAGATCAATATAAATTACATTTACATATATTACATATTATTTGCATATATCAATTCTGCGTTTACTCCTTGAATGTATTTATCAGTGGTGTAAGGTTCTATGCTAAGTAGTATTTTGGAAATTTCAGTATCAAACGTTTTGAACGAGCACATTTCTCGACAGTGGAGTGGCAGACTATTAAAAAATTTTATACAACTATAATAAGGACATTTTTCATATAACCTGTGTTTGGGACACAGGACACAGGCACAAAGCCTGTGTTTGGGATATTTGAATGATATATTAACATTCCGAGTGCCAAAGTCATGCCGCGTAATTGATTTATCAATATAATACCGATGTTTGAAAATAAATAAGAGACATTCACGAATATAGACTGCTGGAAATGTTAATATTTTATTTTTCCTGAAGACACCTCTGCAGCTTTCCCTGTAATTCAGACCGTTCATTAATCTTATTGTCTCTTTTTGTAGTTTAAATATATGACTAGCATAAGAGGAGTGACCCCAAAGTGTGATTCCATAGCGCATAATAGAATAAAAGTTTGCGTAATAAATAGTTTTTAGGATGCGAAATTGAACATATGTTTTCATCACCCGCATGGAATACGTAGTTCTTGTAAATTTGCTAAGTGTTATATCAATGTGTCGCACCCAGTTTAGATTTTCATCTAACGTGATGCCTAAAAATTTTGTGGCCCGTTTAAACTCATAAACATTGCCACACAAAGTTATTGTTGCAGGCGTTTCTATTTTATTTTGTTTAGTCTTAAATAAGATACAATTAGTTTTTGTTTTGTTTAGACAAAGTTTATTATCAATAAGCCAAGAGTTGACTTCCGCGAAGTATTTCCAGCTTCTTTTGCAACAAAGTTGTAGCTTTTATTGGATGCCAGTAGTGTTGTATCATCTGCATAATTTATTATATAGTTGTCTTGGCCTACTATAGAGTGAACCAGATCGTTTATATAGATTACAAATAGAAGAGGGCCAGCTATGCTGCCTTGCGGAATTCCTCTCTCTGATACTATAAACTTTGATTCGATGTTGTTCTCCCCACTCTGTAGAACAACTTTTTGTCTTCTGGACGTGATATAGGATTGTATAAGATCATAACAGGGTCCTCTTATTCCATATAGGTAGAGTTTATTTAATAAGATTTCATGGTCCAGGCAGTCGAAGGTATATTACAATATACATTACATTACATATTGCATTACATTACATTACATTACATGTGTTTGCGATTTATGAGTGATTGTTTTGTAAGAGAGTGCTATGAAGTGTAATATGATTCATGAAACGTTTTAGTCGGATGTAATTTTGTAGTTCGTTTGGCTTGTCTTTAAATACATAATTCGTCGAGTATTTTAATATAATTACAACAATTTTCATAAATTACAAAGATTAATGGAACCTGCGCGTTTTTAGTTGGAAATTATAACGTCTCCAGAAATAATATTCCTTACATAGTAAATAAATATTTCATATAAATTTGCTAAAAATATAGGAAGAAGAATATAGGATGTAGGAATATAGGAAAATATGGAACGTCTTGGCAACATCCTAATCTTAAATAGAAATTTCTTCTAACGTTACTCAACATCTCAGGCGTGACCGATCTAATCGCAAGCATTATTCGTCTTAATTTGGCTGATACACCCTGTATAATATATATATATATATATATATATATATATATATATATATATATATATATATATATATATATATTGTGATGGTATTTGTTGTATTATTATTAGATAAGTATTAGATAGAACTATAATTTTACGGGCACAAGCTAACTAAAATTATTGTAAATATTGTAAATGTGAATGTGAACAAGTATGCACAAATTTACAGAGAAATGTGTAAGACATTTTATGGACACAGAAAATCGCAAGGTTTATGGATCCGCGGATGGAGGTTGTTGATCGGTTACCACGGGTGACAGGTGACTTCGTGCATAGACGCATGTGAGATTGAAGAATTGAAGATCGAAAATAATCAACAAGAAACAAATTGACGAGTCGAGGGTAGAGGGTGAACGGCGAGCAGGGGAGACCGTAGTGGGTCGAGGGTCGTGATGTTGCCCTAATACTTATAGATTACATAAAATTAACGCGTGTTCAACGATTGGACATAGGACTGGAAAAAGGCAGTCAACAAGGAGAGGACTTCAACAAGATAGGAGCCGTGACGGAGATATTCGAAAATCAGGACTTCAAGCCGTAAAACTTCGCACACAAAAGTAGCTGTTTACTTTTGTGCGAATCAACAAAGGATCAGAAGACGAACGTAGGGACAAGAGGACGACTTAATCAAGGGACCAAAAGCAAGAAGATAACTGCAAGTATAGAGTTGGCGTAAATTATAAGAATCATATTCTCACATAAGTTAGCTTGTGTATATAGGATTTATTTTGTTAATGTTGATCATAGTTTATTAGTTTTTTTTATATAATTTTGTTTTCTATTGTTTTGGATTTGTTTGACTAGGTCACTTTATATTAGACGTTGTTAAGGTTTTTGGTTATTATTAATTCATTAAAGCATTTGAACAAGACTCTATTTAGTTCTGATTGAACCTACCATTGACCCTGAGATAAGAGAAATAATAAGGAGTTACAAAACAAGTAAATACGTAAATATTCAACACCCATAAAATAGGTAAAGTAAAAAAATAAAAACATAACAATATATATATATATATATATATATATATATATATATATATATATATATATATATATATATATATATATATATATGTATGTATAGAGGGATATATATACAGGGTGTCTCAAAATTGACGCCCGTCCTCTTGAGATTTGATCCAGGGGGCTTATAGAAATTGAAAATTAAGAGTGGAAAATTTTCCGTTTGCCCTTTGTTATAGAGTTATTGATAAATAACAAAACAAAACTTTTCAACTTTATACTTTATTAAATGCTAATAATATTAAAAAACACAAAATATTGTCCACATATTTTTTCACAAAATGTGTTCAAATAGGTCGCCTCCTACTTCTAGGCAAACATTCACAGAATTTATCATGGAAGCACGAACTGACTGTAGCATATTTTCATCTATTAACGCCACAGCAGCGTGAAACCGAGCTACCACATCTTCAGGATTCAGAACAGGTTCGCGGTAAACTTGTTCTTTCAAATAGCCCCAGAAAAAGTAATCCAGCGGATTCAGATCCGGCGATCTAGGGGGCCATATTATATGCCCACCTCTTCCAATCCACCTCCCAGGGAATTTTATATTCAGATTATTTCTCACTTCTATTCCATAATGTGCCGGTGCACCATCATGTTGGAACCGATAATTTAATCTACCTGCTAACGGAACTTCATCAAGCAATAGATTTTCATTTAACAATTGTAGATACCATGCTGAATTAAGTCGGTTAGGTAGAATGCATGGGCTAATTACATTTTTATTTAATAAGCCAGCCTAAATGTTAATTGACCATCGCCTTTGAGAAGATCTTTGGCGTATTAAGTAGGGGTTTTCATCCCTCCATTTATGTAGGTTATGCATATTTATGATACCTGTCTCGGTAAATGTAGATTCATCACTCCACAGAATCTTTTCAATGAAATATTGATTATTGTTTACGCTATGAAGCAACCATCTACAAAAATTGGTTCGAAGCTCCCAATCTCTGTCATGCAAAACTAGAACTTTTTGGGGCCTAAATGGATGCAAACCATTTCTCTTTAATAATCTGTGAATTGTATCTTTTTGGGCATGAGTTTGGGACGATATAATTCGAAGGCTTGTACATGGTTCCGCCTCAACAAATTCAAGAATTTGCTGTTCTTGATCGATGTTTAGCTTAGATCGACGTCCTGCCTGATTTTGCCTAGGATTCAAATTACCTGTTTCCAGTAATCTTTGTTCTGCCCGTCTAATAGTTTTTGCATCAGGGTGCCGACGATTTGGAAACTTCTCAACATATGCCCTAGCCGCAGAAGTGGCATTGTCATTGCATGTACCTAACGCTTTCAACATATCGATATAATCTCGATTACTGTAGTATCGTTCCATAATACACAAAATACAAGACACAAAAACGAAATACTTATCACTTGAACCTAATTGAATTATGTTACACAACTAATTATCAAATCTGACAATTATGTCTCTAGATTTGATAAAATTAATCAATCAAATTCATGTTTTGAGTAGTGGCCGTAGAAAAAGGTTATTGTTTACATTTTTATCAATAACTCTATAACAAAAGACAAACGGAACATTTTCCACTGTTAATTTTCAATTTGTTTTAGCCTACTTGATTAAATCCCAAGAGGACGGGCGTCAATTTTGAGACACCCTGTATATATATATATATATATATATATATATATATATATATATATATATATATATATATATATATATATATATATATTTGTGTGTACCGGATTAATTTGATATACTTTTCGTTTATTTGAGGGGACACAACAGAACCGAGGGAAGTTTTCTTCACATTATGTTAAATAATGTTGTAAACGGGTTATTATTAACGGAAGTTTAATATGCTCGCGGTGGAAAGCGCCTGGAAACAATCGGAAATTTGATTCTCCGCGGAGGTTTGTTCCCTCTAAATTGTGCCAAATTCGCGGCTAATTCTTAGGACCGCCGAGTCGGCAGAGCGTGAGCCACACACACCAGAGAGTGCAGAGACAACAACATGCACGGGACGTGGAGTTTGCATTTTGGAGCGAACGCTGCAGGACAATGTAACCAGGTCAGCCATTGTAAACAGGCTCCTGCATTGTTTTCCTGGTCTTCTTCACTGTGATAGCGGCCTGCTTCCTCCGCATGATGCAAATATGTGTCCGACGTCCCGACATTTGATGGAACCTCGCATGCAATGTGGTCCCATTATTTCATTTTGCCCGGTGTACGCGTTTAAACGATTTATTAGCGAAAGTCTGCACAGCGAGGAGTTTAATTTTCACTTCGAGCAATATTAAACTTGTTCAATACATACATTACAGAATATGATATTTTCATAGTATTTCATATATTTCTGTGATTATTTCACATTCACGCATTCAATGTGAAATACACGTTTTTGATTGGTTCAAATGTGTGTATTCATAATTGAAAACACTAAAAAATAAAGTGATAGAACAAACGCCGCAAAATACTGTGCGCTCCAAAAGGTAGGTACGTGTGGAAGCAATTCACGAAATTTTGCAAAGAAAAAAATCACTGCCTCGAAGAAAACACGCCTGATGAAAAACTTGCCGACATCCTTACCGAATGTACAATATCCGGAAAACTGATGGAAGTACATATAAGGAGATGGTTGTTAAAACGATTTGGAATAATACAGCAAAATTACTCCAAGAAAAATATTATAATGAATACAACCGACTATTTGATCCATTTAAAGATATAGCATTCCAAGCTGGTAGAAATGCAAAAAAATGCGAAAAGAAGACAATACAAATAATGCTGGAAAAGAGAAAAATATCTAGTGCACCTTTAAGATCTGAAGAATTGAGAAATATTGTTCAAAGTTGGGAAAAAACTACTCCAAATTGACTACAGAGGAAACTAGACCATATTATAGCTGTATAGAATTAGCTTAGAGGGGTGGGGGGAAGCTTGCCGTTGTTTAATTCAGTACTTTTAAGACGCAATTAATAATAATGGAGTACCATCTGGAAGACTCGAATATAACGATATACGATATGCCATTAATAATAAACGCACACATAACAATGTTTGCTGATGATACTACATTTAGCTTAGAAGGACAATGGTTAAATCAGCTTAACATGGTAGCAATTGATACAATAAATGAAGTGTGTGCATGGCTAGATATGTACAACCTCATGACGAATGCGTCAAAGACCCACATAATCAACTTCTGAGCACCAATGGGGGAAACAGAGGTTAATATAAATTGTGAAAGAATATCTGAAGCAGAGAAGGGGAATTTTCTCGGAGTCACAATCCAAAATAACTTGAAGTGGGATAAACACATACAGCAACTATGTTCCAAAGTGGCAAAATATGCATATCTGATAAACCGGGTGGCCCAAAAGTAGGTATACAGGTATACAGAATACAAGTGTATACATGTATACAGTAGGTATACACATGGGAAGGTGGACATTTTGAGCACCTTAGGGATTAAATATGTAATTAAACCTGTAATAAAAGTATTGCTGCTTAAAAAATATATAAATAAATATCTAAATAACTGTATACCTAACTGTATACCTACTTTTGGTCCACTCGGTATGCATCAAGAGATGATATGCACCAGGAGGCTGCCCGAACAGTCTATATATCATATTGTCAGACGGAATTATCATATGTTATCATATTCTGGGGAAATACCACCGAAAACAATATACATAAAGTATTTGTAGTGCAGAAACGATTGATAAGGGCCATATGCAAAATAAACGCAACACTAGCTGTCGTGACCTGTTTAAAAAATGAAAAATTATGCCTGTGATGAGTATTTACTTATACAGGACATTAAAAGTTACTAAGACCAATATTAACCTCTTCAACATACAGCAATGACACAAGAATGTATACGATCGAGGAATATACAGGGTGTCAATTTGAAAAGTTGCAATCGACTTTACTCATAGAACACATGAGTATTTTTAAAATTACTCAAAACCGTTCGGGTGGTTCGAAAGGGGAACCAAAATGGCGTAGGTGGTATCGACCCCCTACCCACGCGTTAAGCCACTGCCACCTCCATCTAAAAAAATTAAATGGTACCCCCTACTTGTGAAACATCGTTGGAAAGCTCTTTAAAAATGCTTTCTAGTCATTATTAATACAATATGATTCGTATTTTGGTATTATGTGCAAATAAAATGCAAAAGTGTTCAATTCATTAAATTCAACATGTTAAAGTAAATGTTGGAAATTGTTTCCTTGTTTTCTAAACAAAAATATGGCCTGCTTTCAAACTCCTCTCGAACTTTTTAAAAGGTTTGTCTAGTAATAGGTAGAGATTATTGTGCTATTCTTTCTCGTAATTCTTCAATAGTATCTGGTTGCGATTTATAAACTACAGAGTTTAAGTGACCCCATAAAAAATACCTAGAGGTGTTAGATCTGATAATCTAGGAAGCCATTTGATAGGCCCTCTTCTTCCATTCCACTAATTTGGATAGTGAAGCTCTAACCATGCTCTAGCGGGAAGTACATAGTGAGGAGGTGCACCATCTTGTTGAAAATGTAATGTATTTTCGGCAAGTCCTTAATTTCCATGTTCATCTGTTTTGTTTTCAACCTCCTGAAGTACGAGAGGCTCAATGAATTCATCCAGCAAATTCGCATATATTTCGCCGTTCGTATGTTCATTAACTTCAAGAGCGAATATTTTTTTATGGGGTCACTTGAAATCTGTAGTTTATAAAACATAAATGAAAAATGATCCCGATACTATTGAACAATTACGAGAAAGAATAACACAATAATGTTGAGCTATTACTGGACAAACCTTCAAAAAGTTCACGAGACTTTGAAAGGAGGCTATGGTTTTGATTAGAAAACAATGAAAGCCATTTCCAACATTTACTGTTGAATGCGGTTCCGAAGTACCAAAATGTTGAGTGGAATAATTAAGTCAGACTCGAATTACAACTTAACAAGATTTATTCACTTATGTTACATTTGCGGAGGAGTGACGCGATGTGTTGCCTTCGGCTGGCCAAGTGAATCTGCCCTTCCTCTCGATGGTAATTGTTGGTGGCATGACAGGGTGAAGTTCCGAGAATTCAAGGCCGGGGTGCAGCTTGACCGATTCTAGGTGTCTAATCCTATAACAATGCATCCAGGAAAACCCAGACGTGACGGTCCTACTAATTATCCTGGGCCATCCCTGATGATGGCCATAAACCTTTTATGACGCGAATGGCGTCAACATCCTCCGCCGCCTTGAAAGCGTTGGGTTTCAATAATTGTGAACATATATACAGATACCTATTACTATTGCATTTTCCTAACTAATTTTTACATATTTATATACACTAATTAGTGGCCGTATTGGCATTCGGTACTAATGTACCCACTTCCGGGAACGCACACAGTTTCACGGTTGGTCCTTTTTTGGTCTCCCTCAGGGTGCGGACCGTGGCTACGCGCACGTGACCATCTTCTCCAGGATGCACCTGTTCGATTCGTCCTGTCCTCCATTTTCCGGGGGGTATGTTATCTTCTTTGATGAGAACTAATTGACCTGGCTTTAGATTTTGTCCCTGTTCCTGTCTCCATCGTCCACGGGTTTGCAGTTCCTGTAGGTACTCTCTCTGCCAGCGCCGCCAAATATGTTGTTGCATTTGTTGGACATGCTGCCATCTAGAGAGTCTGGACAGAGGTATGTCCTCCACACTCGGTTCGGGAAACGCCTTCAGAGAGTCTCCAATAAGGAAGTGGCCCGGGGTAAGGAAGGAAAAATCGTTCGGGTCATTTGTTAAAGGGGAAATAGGGCGAGAATTCATAATAGCTTCGATCTGCGCAAGTAAGGTCATCATTTCTTCCCCTGTTACGCATACGTTATTTACAACTCTCCGTAGATGATGTTTTACTCGCTTAATTGCTGCTTCCCACAATCCGCCGAAGTGAGGTGCTCGCGGTGGAATAAAATGCCACGCAATTCGGTCAATCGCCAACTCCCTGACAAGTTCGGTTTCATTATTACTTAAAAAATTATAGAACCTTTCGAGTTCGCGACTGGCCCCAACAAAATTTGTTGCGTTATCGCTGTATATATCTGTAATGATACCACGCCGCGCTATAAACCGCCGCAATGCAGCCAAGAATGCATCGGTAGTTAGATCGCTCACTAGTTCAAGATGAACTGCCTTAGTTGACATGCATATAAACAGTGCCACATAGGCCTTCGTCGCTTTGCTGTTTTTTCTCCTACTTTCCTTAATGAGGAAGGGTCCACAATAATCAACACCAGTTTTTATGAACGGGCGTAATTGCTCGGTTCGATACTGTGGTAAATCTCCCATCATTGGTTCCGCAGATGGTGGTCGCGCCTTAAAACATGCAATGCATTTACGTAACACCCCGCGGACGGCATTTCTACCCGCTATTGGCCAGTATTTTGATCGTACTAAAGCTAAGGTACCTTGTGCACCTGCATGTAATGCTGATTGGTGTGTTTTACTGATAATTAACTCGGTGACGTGATTTTTGGCCGGTAGTAATATCGGGAATTTGGAATCGAATGCTAGTTCGGAATGCCGAAGACGGCCTCCTACCCGTAATAGACCTTCGTCGTCGATGAAGGGATGTAGTGACAGTAAATGACTCTTTGGTTTTAGTCGTCGGCCAGCCTTTAAGGCTGCCATTTCATTGTTGAAATGTTCTCTTTGTACGGTGCTAAGCGTCTTTAGTGGTGCTATCCGTGACTTAGCACACAGTAGGGTGCACGATAACGCGCCGTTTGGTTCAATTGACCTGATATAAACCGTGGAACCATACGCAGCTTGACTAGCATCGCCAAATGCATGAATTTCCAACTGCGCCGCACTCGATTTTATGACCTTGCGTGGCACGCTAATAATCGAGATACTTGTTAATTCCGTTAATAATTGGCGCCAACTACCTTCTACTTCCTGCGGGATCATATCATCCCATCCTAATTGCAACTGCCAAACACGTTGGAGGAGAATTTTTGCTAATACTATTGTAGGACCTGGAAAACCTAGTGGGTCTAAAAATTGTGCAATTGTAGCTAAAATATCTCTTTTGGTAACAGGTGTTTCGTATTTTGGTTTAAATGCATGATATTCTATATTATCAATACGCGGATTCCACTGCACAGCCAACATCTTAACACTATTGTCAGCTTGAATAACGATGTGTTCATCATTTGACGTATGTTCGAGATCGTTTACAATTCTCTCATCGATTTGATTTAACGTTGCTGCATTGCAAACAGCTGATTGTTGTGCTTTTATTACCACATTATTATTATTACGCTTTGTATTATATGGGTGTTGAAATGTATCTCGTAATAATTTTACACTATGTATTGAACTACAATCCGAATGATGAGTTGATATTTTGCGTGGTATCAACTTCTTTAATTCAAAATAATTGATACTTAATGGGTTAATATCGCCGAGTTCCGCTTCGTATTCGGGATCATACACCGATTCCTCATACTCCGCGTACTCGTCGAGGTGGCGTTTAATGTAGTCTAAATCGCTAGTAATTTTTTCTATGTTCTCCTCGATATTTGCGCATGCTACGATAAACGATCCTAATGAGTTTAATTGTCGTGCAATAAATGACCGTTTTCGCGTTAGTTTTTGCACAATTGACTGAACTTCCGCTGATAATTCGGAAGCCATTATGAATTCGTTGATTGTTAGTTGATGTTTAGGGAAATTGGACTTACTCTCTACCTCTGTAGAATGTGCGATCCGCGGTTCTCGTCGCCTGCAAGACCGTGTCCGATTCTGATGTGATATCTTCGGGCACGACTACACTCGTTCGGTAGTTGTGCTGTCTCGAAGATTCCTCTGGTGTGGAAATTCTGCGGTGCTCGTTGACTGCAGAGTTTGTAGTGGTGCGGAGATCCCAAATCTCGTTCGATAGGTATTTCCGGCGATGAACACTTGAGTTTTTGTTGCTCGCGCTCGGCAACAACAAACTGATTCTAGTTCAAAAAACTCTTGAATCCGGTTCGAAGGACCAAAATGTTGAATCCGGTTCGAAGGACCAAAATGTTGAATCCGGTTCGAAGGACCAAAATGTTGAATGCGGTTCCGAAGTACCAAAATGTTGAGTGGAATAATTAAGTCAGACTCGAATTACAACTTAACAAGATTTATTCACTTATGTTACATTTGCGGAAGAGTGACGCGATGTGTTGCCTTCGGCTGGCCAAGTGAATCTGCCCTTCCTCTCGATGGTAATTGTTGGTGGCATGACAGGGTGAAGTTCCGAGAATTCAAGGCCGGGGTGCATCTTGACCGATTCTAGGTGTCTAATCCTATAACAATGCATCCAGGAAAACCCAGACGTGACGGTCCTCCTAATTATCCTGGGCCATCCCTGATGATGGCCATAAACCTTTTATGACGCGAATGGCGTCAACATTTACTTTAACATGTTATTTCAATTTAATACATTGAACACTTTTGCACTTTATTTGCACTTAATTCCAAAACTATTTGACCAAATAATATTGTATTGATAATGACTGAAAAGCATTTTTTAAGAGCTTTCCAACGATGTATCACAAGTACGGAGGTGACATTTAATTTTTTTAGATGGAGGTGGCTGTGGCTTAAAGGGTGGGTAGGGATTTACATACGCCATTTTGGCTCCCCTTTTGAACCACCCAAACGGTTTTGAGTAATTTAAAAAATAATCATGTGTTCTGTGAAAAAACTCGATCGAAAATTGACACCTTGTATACAGTTATTTTAGTTTATACAATTCACTATTTATTTATTTATTTATTTATTTATTTATTTAATACATTAAAACTTTATTGTAGGACAATTTTTCGTAATTTAAATTAACCATTCCCGAGTTCACCCTATCGCTTTGTAATAAAATTACGTGGAGCCGCACCCCCAACTAGTTAAAGCTGAAGGACTGCACATGGTCTTCAACCAAACCAAAACGGTTTTGAGTAATTTTGAAAATAATCATGTGTTCTATGAAAACGTCGATGGCAACTTTTCAAATTGACACCCTGTATAAATTACTGTGATAATCGATAAATAAACGCCAAACTGTCTAATCTCTCGCCAGTGATATTTTAGTTTATATTTACAACTTCTGTTTGTTGACAAGCAATATGTATATGTTTGTCATCATAATTTATGTTGTTTACGATATTAATTATACACCAAATTTTAATATGTTCGCTATATTTATATTTATATTTCTGTAATTTCTAGTTAAGTTCTTTATATTATGAGGTACTATTTTATTATACAATGACCCATCCATGAAAAAGTCGATGGCAACTTTTCAAATTGACACCCTGTATAAATTACTGTGATAATCGACAAATAAACGCCGAACTGTCTAATCTATCGCCAGTGATATTTTAGTTTATATTTACAACATCTGTTTGTTGATAAGCAATATGTATATGTATATCATCATAATTTATGTTGTTTACGATATTATTTATACACCAAATTTTAATAATATTTTATTTTTTACGAGAAATTCACAAAACCATACCAATTAATTTACAATATGTGTCACGTAATAGAGAAATACTGTTTTTAGTTTTTGATAAGTAAGGTTTTCCATTGTAAACAATTTATACCAATTCTCATGAAAATAAGATTCACCAGTCTCCACATGGCCATATCATTTTGTAACCTAATTTTTTTTTTGTCAATTTTGTTTCGGTATTGTTTCAAGACAGGGCAATATTAGCCACACATGATACTTTGTAAATATTAAACCGCAAATACACTTATCTATGTAATCTATTCTCAGGGAAAAAAACGTAACTTATTAATATCACACATCTCATTTCATAATCGTCTTGTTTTTAAAAAAATTAAAATAATTGTTAATGTACAAATTATAATATGTTGTTCTTTTTAGTTTTGCCTGAAGATGATCAATTGATTGATCGAAACCGGTGGCAAAAGCAAATAAATAAACTATAATTTAGGAAGTACACATTTTTTACTGAATAGAATATTTTTTTTATTAAAACATTTATTTGAGAAAAAAATCTAATCTTATCTTATCTAATCTAATCCTATATCTACAAAAACTGCACAGGTAGATTCCAAAAATACATCAGAAAGTAAATAACCACAAACAACAGTTGGAATAAGGAAGCAAAAAGTCCTTGGTTTAAAAACATGCCAGTTGGCATTCATGAAATTATCAAATGGACTAAATCTGCCGCAGAAAAATATTGGTTTAGATACGAAGAACGTCAACATTTTAAACCATTCCAACAGATCTACGGCAGTAAATCAGCTGGCAAATTCTGGAATTGGGGAAAAGCAAATAATTAAAGTAATTGACCATAATAGTTGAACGTCCATAAAACCATATTTACAACTGAACAAGGAGCATCGTGAAGATGTTAACATACTCATGACTGCAACTTCTAGCAATACCAACAAAACCAATTAGATTTGGATAATGTTAAAATTAACAATTGTACGAACTGTACATTTAATATCAATATTCATAATAAATAATACTTTATTCTATTTAAATGTTTATTTCATGAAACAATATTATTAAATACAACTCGTGTCATTAATGATTATCAAAAATTCCTTCTCTTTTTCAAAACAAACTGTGTTGCTTTAGGAAACCAAGTAACATAATTTTAAAATATCATAAAAATAAGTTCGCGATTTTTGACTATTTTACATTGATTTATTTTCAATTGAATTATCGAGAATAATACAACAAGTGTATTAATGATTATCGAAATACAGATTCCTTCGATTTTGGGAAACAAATTATGTTGCTTTAGGAAACCTAAAATAGTATAATAATGATGTCAACAATTCTAGGAATATGTATGCTTATTATATTACTTAAACTCTATACCTAACGTAGCCGCAAATATTTACTCCATTAAAACGGGAAATAATAGTAGGCGGCGTCCAAAGTGACAGTCTTATTTTCTAACATTTCTTTCAGAGCGAATTTTTGTTACCCTTTATTGCCAATTTTCATTTTTATGCAATATTTTAGTTTTTTGGTGAATAAATGATGGAATTAAGGGAAGAAAGTATGTAATTTGTTATTATTTTACTTCTTAAACATATTAACCTCATTAATGAATTATTGTTGATATTTAACTACCTTCGCCCGAGAAGTCTCTCATCAGATACAATACAATTTATAGCCCATAGTGTGTACTTTAATATACAATTAAAATCAGCTGCAACTTTTTGCAACTTTTGAAGTAATTTAATATAAAAAACGCAACAATGCGGCGCACAGTGATCCCAAGAACCCGAAAAGCTGGACATAAAATAAAAAATAGAAGGCACACACGTAGCGGATTTTCAACCGATCTGTCCTAATGATTAGTACTAAGTATAAAAATGTGTGAAATGTGTTTAAAATAAAGTCAAGCGAGACCATTAAAATTGTAAAAAAAAAGAACTCTTTTGTAGTTTTTACCATACATTCAGATTCATCGGCCCGGAAAACCTATGACTTCTGATTTTTGCGAAAGTGACGCCATTTTGACAATGACAGTCGCCTATTTTGGGTCGGCCATTTTGTTTTTGAGAATTTTGACCTCGAATTTGAATTACTTGATCTCGAGAACCCATGACTACTGAGTTCAGCAAGAGTAACGTAATTTTTGTCGAAGTCGGTTGGCCATTTTGAGTCGGCCATTTTGTGGCCGACTCAAAATTTCGAGAATTTCTAAGAAATTTCTAGAATTTCGACCTAGAATTTATATTCGTTGGTTGACCCCGAAAACCCATGACTACAGATTTTTGCGAGAGTGTCCTCATTTTTGACAAAGTCGGTCGACCATTTTGAGTCGGCCATTTTGATTTAGAAAATTTCGAATTAGAATTCAAATTCCTTGATCCCGAAAACCCATGACTACTGATTTTCGCGAGAGTGACATCATTTTTGACAATATCAGTCGGCCATTATGATTTGGAGAATTTCGACGTTGAATTCGAATTCCTTGACCCCGAAAATATATAAATACTGATGTTCAAGAATATTTGACCAAAATTCGAAATTTGGCCAGATTTTTAGGTGCTTTGGACCACTGTGCATTGCCTTGGTGGGGATAAGTTTAAATAATTCCTTATCTGTGAAAATGTGTGAAACATTATGTATGCAATAAATTCACCTGAGAAAATCAAAGACAGTTTTGTCCATTATTGAGTAAATCTTCAACATTTCTGCCATTCCTGAGAGAGAAAATATGGAATATTTTCGCAAATAGAACATAACTTGTGAATTTAATCCATGGACAACTGGACATGGTGTATGTAGGTAATAGACTGCTGCTAGTTAGCACTGCACTTATTACAGAATAATGGCATTACATTCGGTTCATCTGACTTACGGAACTCTACGAATGCCCATAACCAATTTATATCGTTATATGCATTACCGTTATAAATATTGCAGTAATCCTCTTTAGACTACACATTGGAGGAGGTTTATTGATTTTCCATTATTCCGCACCATCGTTTTATGTTGCTGAAATTCTGCATTGTTTTATTTTTGCTCGTGCTCCCCTGGAACTTTGCCGTTCGCATGCAAGCGAGGCCAATGATCAGACTAGGTGCCTAAATGGATTAAACAACTGGCAAACTTATTATCCTCACGTCCTCAACGTAGTGAATATATTTTCATTAGCATTGATGAGTGCCCCAAACAATAAGCGGAAAACTGATGGAACGAGCTCGATGAAAATTAGGCAGGAGAGATAGCGGTTGATTGGTTGGAGCGAGTTAAATAACACAATAAGACCGGCCCGGGTAATCTAAATTCAGAGATCCTTACATATTCATGCTTCTGCATAAACAAAGCCGTATAATGGCCATAATTACCAATACTCATTGATGTGACTCGCTCTCTAATCTAAAGTTGTCTTTGAGAGCGGCGCCCGAATGCGGGACGATCACGCTCGCAGATAGAATTTACCCGGCTGACAATGATGAATACCTAATTTATATCCGATCTGCGGATCTATATTTGTATTTGGAAAAAAAGAAGTAATTAATTCCGGCCGTATTCTCCCCTTTGTGCGGTGCAAAGAGACCTTTTGTGAGCGAAGAAGAATACGCAAATAAAGGGAAAAATGTATTGCGCGTACATTATATTAATGCGCGGACGAAATATGCAAATACTCCGCTAATTCAAGAAAATTGCGCCTTGAAGAAATCAAACACATTTAATTTTCGCCAAGATAAATTTAAAATTAATTGAAAAGCGTTACATCGTAATTAATATTAATGAGCCAAAAATTAGAGGAGCAACAAAATCGCGACCTGTTACCTTGCACAATGGAATTAATTAAAATTCATTTGCGCTCCAATTTATAGCCGGAATTTTTAATCCACCGTCGCCGTGCAAACGGGTGTCGAAAGAGTGGATGCCAATAATTATTAATGGCCCCATAAACCGGGGCAATATTGAAACTACCAACTATCAGGAATCTGGCGCGCTTTTGCTCAAAGCCATGCATTAAATTAACTGTACTTAGCGAAGTTTTAGGCGCGGAATCATTATTAATTAGCGAGCGCGTGACACGGAGGCGTACTTGTAACGTATATACTGGCTCAGTCCTGGCTTGTTAGTTTATAACGATTATTGCGACCTCTACAAACTTAATGCCAACTCTGCGCGGTGTTTGGATGCTCCCCTGTCTTCGTTACTTACATGCGAGAACTCATTTTTCGCCGAAAAGATACTCGAACGGACTAATTTCACTCCAGTAGTAAGTGGATAATTCTAAACCGTGACGTTGTCCCGTAGGATTGCACTTTAACGGCCCACAATGACACACCGACAGACGACTTATCACACTTAACGATGCCGATTCAAACTGTAATACGAATTTGCAGAATGCAATATATCACGGGAAATCGTCCTCTTCATAATATGTAATATGAATCAAATATGGATCACATAAATAAAACTGAAAAGTACTGCTTAAATTTGAAAATAAAACACTTATAACCTGTTTGTTTTTTTTTTTCATTCACTCCATTATTTTGTGACTATAATTATGTATTTTATCTGTTTACATAAAATTTTGTCGTAAAAAAATCCTAGAAATGAAAGAAATCTTGGTTTCTTACGACAAAAACGATCTGCCCTGGTTTCTTACCTGATATTTTCATTACCTTTGAAACAAAATCGCATTTTGAACCTTCAAAGATTTCATTTTTCAAAATTTTAATTCAGTTTCTATTTCAAAGATATTTTATATTTATAATAAGATATTTATAAAGATAATATATATTTATAAAGATAATTTATATTTTTTTAGTATCTACAGAAAATAGAAATTGCTTCCGATCTTATAAAATGTTCTTCGTTTCTTTAATGAAATCTTATATCTTTTTAATATTACCTGGATTTTTCGGATGGCCTTCACCTTGAAAGTATTTTCTTTCATATAATTTTCATAGAAAATTTGCTTAATTTGCTTAATAGTCTACCATTTTAAAGACGTTTAAAAGGTTCGAATTTCTTAGTTTTTTTTTAAGTATTACTGAATCTATTGATTTTTTGTCCATTTTCCAACCATTTTCTATGTTATAAAATATTTTCAGATACTACAAAAAACCAAATAATTTTATGTAATACAATTATGTAATATGATTGTTATATAATTATGTAATAATGTAATTATGAAGAAAATTGTGTACACTATTTTCATCTGGAATTAATCTTACGCCATATAGAATTGCCTTCCATTTTTAAGACATTTCAAATGTTTATCACTTTTTTTAAATTTTTAATATTACAAAATCAATTAAATTTTCATCCATTTTCTTACCACTCTATTATGAAACAAAAATGCTGCGAAAAATCTAAAATAAAAATTGTATGATACATCCAGAAAATTGTGTACAAGGCATGGAAATATAAAACGTGCTTCATCCATTTTCTTACCATTTTCTCTATTTATTATACATATTAAAATGCTACGAAAAATCTAAGAATTTTGTACAATACATGGAGAAAATTGTGTACCTACAAAGGATGGAAATATACAACGTGTTTCAAATTAAACCACACAGATCGCCATTTTTAGCCACAAGATGGCAGTTATTTAGGGTAAATTAAAAAAGTAAATCTGGCAACTAAGGCAAAATTTAGAACTAGGTATCTGAATTATCTTCCTGTTGTCATGATTTCACTAAAGTCAATTTGATTATATATGTCATCAGTGACATTTGAATTTTGAACATATGAAATACATAAATTAACCCCTGTTGGTTTAATCAATTTAATCTATATATTAAATTACAAAGGAATTTTAATTGTGTGATGGTAATACCCAGTGTTGTAACTAATACATTTTTTTCGTATCTAGATACAGATACAGATACTTTAAAAAATGTATCTAGATATACAGTATGTCCCCGGATTGAGTTTACAAGAGGAAACACTTTTTTTCTTTTATATTACGCCAAAACTGCAAAGGAATAAGATTTTTTTGCTTGTTCTGAAACCAGAAAATCTCTAATTAAAACTTAATTATTGGGACTCAGTGGGAAGAAAAGTTCATTTTTCTTTTGATTTCGGACTTTCTCTGCTTTTTAAATGCCATCACATTGGCCGTTTTATTTTTTTTTTGACGATCTCACTTTGACAATTAGTTTAGGCAAGTTAAATAACAAAAATGTTTGTGAAAAACATAATTTTAATAAACAGCAACTCAAAGAAAGAGCTTTAAGATAAAAAAGTCATTTTTAACAAGAACATTCATTATTCAATTCATGCTCACATAAATCTAGTACAAATAATTTGACATAAAATTGCTATTGTAACCTAATATCTTGTACTAGATTCATGTGATCATAACTGTATCTAGATACTGTATCTAGATACATGTATCTAGATACATTAAAACACTGGTAATACCAATCCACAGTAGGTTACACAACATTATTGCAGTACAATTCAGACCGCAGAAGGGGATACAAGTTTACCACATACCATCACTACTTATACAAGCGAATTTAAACTTAGTCAACAAATTTGAATGATTGGAGAAATAACAAATCAGAACAATGAAACCACATTTGTATCTAGATACATGTATCTAGATACATTACAACACTGCTAATACCAATCCAAAGTAGGTTACACAACATTATTGCAGTACAATTTAGACCGCAGAAGGGATACAAGTTTACCAGGTACCATCACTACTTATACAAGCGAGTTTAAACTTAGTTAACAAATTTGAATGTTAGGAGAAATAACTAATCAGAACCATGTATTAAATGTTCAAACTGCGTCCCACCTACTTCAATATAATGTGTACAATTTTTATACACATTTCCGCATTAAATATCATAAAACCTTCACGAATAAACTCACACGATATTTCAAACCGATGTCATTAATCAGTCGGTTCACCGATGATCCAGATAATTCTAGTTGTCTTGAAAGTTGTCTGCGAAGTTGCAGTTGTGCATCGACTACATCTTTCTTTCTTCTGATTATTTATTTCTTCAATCGTTTCAAATTTGTAACTAATTTTAAAACTGCTTATTTAAGTGGTGTGATATATAGTAAATTTGTATCCACTTTTTCTGTACTAATTGTACTGCAATATTATTTATATGGCCCATTTGGAATTGGTACAACGATTTCACAATTTAAACCGTTTCTGTAAAGTAATTCTTGCCATATTTTCATTTACTTCAAATTGTTTTAAACCGGTGACATTTAGATGATATTGCCAGACTCTTAACTTTTAATAACTTATTTTCTTACTTTTTTACTAGAGAATAATAACTGCCATATAGTGACTTAAAACGGCGATTTGGGTGGGTTAATTTGAAACACGTTGTATATTTCAGATTTTTTTTTTCAACTTGAATCCTATCGCAAAAGAATCCTAGAAATGCAAGAAAGTTTCTTTAGACAAGATTTAACATTAAAGAAATTTTATGAAATAACATTTGCATCTATTTTTTACACAATTTCTTGACTTAATATATAGTGTTCCCTAGATTTTTCTTGTTATAAAGAAATGTTGCCTGATATGTGACCTATGTGACAATTATGAGCAAATGGATGCAAATATTTATTTTAGATTTATTTAAAGATAAATACTGTCGCAAAAAAATTTTAGCAATGCAAGAAATCTTGGAAGATTCTTACAGCTTTCAACTTTGAAGAAATTTTCTTAAATAGGCATTCATTTTTTACACAATTTCTTGACTTATTATACAAAATTTCTTAGATTTTTCTTGTTTTGTCTGTTATTATAATTTTTTTTTTCAGAATTGTCAGGACTAAACAACTTAAATTGAAAATTATCACACATTCAATACGATATCACATATTATATAATATTGACAGTAATGATTGCAATTTTAACACCGAACAAGATTTAAAAAGACATTCTGAGTCATAAATAGTCATTAATTCTGACAAGAAAAAAAAAATCCAAATAACAAAACAAAAATCATACTTGCAATTGATATTAATATTTTGATTTTAATACTTAGTAGTATTAATTTAAATTTGAGTACTAATCGATGATATATTGTCAGAATATTCAAAAGTTTTATAGTAATAATTGAAATATAAAAAATAATCTTATTTAAATTAAATCTCTTCGATAACGTTTTTCTATTCTTACTGTGTGTAGATATTTATTGTACATGTACTGAATTAAAATAAACACACTATTACTATTACTATTACTAATCTTATTAACATATTACTCTGTAAAAATTCTACGTATCCTGTGAAAATGTAATTGATTATTTTCAAAATGAAGTTATTCTGTCGAAATGTTGATAGTAAACATTGAAACATTAACTCAAATATATAAATTTTTGTAGTAAACATTAATATTTTCAGAATAGCAACTGAAATTTTCAGAGTAACAATAGAAATTTTGTCAGAAATTATTGAAAAATTGATACTAATAATTGAAGCTTTTCTATTGTAATTTTCAAATAAATATTACAGATTGTGTCAACATTGCATTGATTACTGTCAAAATATGAATCATTACTGAACAAATTTCAATGATTTTCTCAACAAATGTTGCCACAGTAATGAAGTTGATATGTTGACAGATTAATATAAATATAATTTTAGCTGCAATGATTGCAATTTTAACAATAAACATAGACATTTTGAGAGTATTCTTTAATTCTAGCAGAAAACAAATATTTTTGGAATAACATAAAAAATCATTCTCGCAATTCAAATTTGAATGGTATTTAAAATTTGAACATTTATCATTGATATATTGACAAAAAATGCAAAACTTACCTTGTTTGGTTTATTATCTATTTCTGTTTGACTAAAAACAAAAAGAGAAACAAAATTTTACGTCATCCGAAAGGGTAAAAATACTACTATACTTGTAGTAGTGTATAATAATAAAGTTTTAGCGCATCTCAGTACACCTCAAATGATAATATATAAAATGCATAGAAAAAATACATCGTACACACTAAACTGGTGTTCACAAAAGCTATACATACAATAAAATCTTGGCAATGTCTGAGAAGTAGTTTGACATGCAATGAAATGTAAACAGAAAAATATGGCAAAATATATAATACTCAATTACATGATTGTGAAAAATACCCTCACAAACATTTATTGGCTATATCCATACCGTCCATCGATTAGTTAAATGAAAATGTGTCGATAAAGTGTTAAAATATTATTTTAAATATTCTCAGAATAACAAATGAAATTTTCAGAATTACAATTGAAATTTCGTCAGAAATTATTGAAAATTTGATACTAATTATTGAAGCTTTTCTATTGTAATTTTTCAAACAAATATTACAGATTGTGTCAACATTGCAATGATTACTGTTAAAATATTAACCATTACTGAACAAATTTCAATGATTTTCTCAACAAATTTCGCAACAATAATGAAGTTGATAAATTGACAGATTAATATAAATATTATTTTAACAGCAATGATTGCAATTTTAACAATAAACATAGAAATTTTGATAAAGTATTCTTAATTCTAGCAGAAAAAAAATTGGATTAACAAAAATATCAGATTTACAATTGAAATTTGAATGGTATTTAAAATTTGAACATTGATCGTTGATATATTGACAGAATTTTCCAAAAAATTAACAATAATAACTAAAATATTAAAAATAAACTTATTAATATATTACTCTGGGGTGAGTGTTGTGAAGAGACGAGACAGACGTGTTTTTCATACCAGCGACGAACAGCACCGTTTACGGACTCCGTCACGGGAAGAAAAACAACGGCGAGTGTAGTCAGTCAATCAAGTGAACCTAAGGGCTAAAATTTAAGCAGAAAACAGTGGCAAAGACCAGTAAAATATTAAAGACAATCAAGTGAGGTTATATACTCAAGAAAATAAACAACGCGACGTAGCTAGCCATAGGCAACCAAACTAGCAAATAAGCTGGACGGGCGCAATAGCTGTCGCGAACGGAAACAATAAATGAGAAGCAATAAGCGAGATAGGGAGCCGGACAGTAGCCCGGATAAAGAAGCTGAGGCATTCACGAAGAGCAAAAAAGTAATAAGAAGCCCAGTACTGAAAATAAACGAAGATCGTAAAACCAAAGAAGAAACCTTAAAAATGGAGGAAATGATCAAAGAAATTCTTAAAGAAGTTAAAAACACAAACTCAGAGATCCAAGGAATGAAGGCGGAAATGGAAGAAAGTAAGAGACAATGGGAACAAGAAAAGAAGGAGCTAAATGAGAGAATTGATAAACTGGAAGAGAGAATTGAGCAGCAAGACAAAGAAAAGAGGAAGAACAATATAATTATCAAAAATCTTGAAAATAATGAAACTAAACCGCTTATGGAAAACCTAAAAGAAAAACTGCAAATCGATATCAAATACAAAGAAAAGAAGGACATAGGCAAGAATGGTAAAGAGAAGATGATAGTGATTGAAATGGAGACATGGGAGCAGAAACAAGAAGTAATGAAGAACACGTACAGACTGAAGGGAACCAAAATATACCTGGAGAACGACCTAACACTAACAGAAAGAAAAATACAGGCTGAAATTCGTAAGATTGCTAGAAGTGAGAGGGAAAAAGGAAATACAGTTAAGACAGGGTACAAGAAAATATACATAAATGGACAACCCTACGTCTGGGACCAAAAAGAACAAGGGGTGACAAAAAAGGATTAGCGACTAAAGAACAACCACAAGATATAAAGATGACGACAATGGCAACGAAAAAGGATAATGATGAAAGAGATGCAACCCAGGAGGCGACAAAGGTAACGAAAAAGGAGTGTGATACAAAAACAAAAGAAACATACAATAAGGAAACAGATGAAGAAATAAGACAAGAAAGGAATACGGTAAATGAGAAACAGGAGAGAAAAATAAAACAAGTTCATAAAAGACTGGGAACATGGAATGTTAGAAGCCTAAACGGGAAAGAAGTAGAACTGGTAGACGAATTCGAGAGAGCAAACTTAGAGATTTTAGTAGTAACAGAAACGAAGAAAAAGGGAAAAGGGACTGAAGAAATATATAAGGGTCATCTTCTAGTATACAGCGGAGTAGAGGAGAAGGAGAGAGCAAAAGCGGGAATTGGATGTATTTTACATAGAGACACAAAAAACACACTGAATAATTGGGAAGCTATATCAGAGAGGATCCTAATGTTAGAACTGAAAAACGATAGAGAAATGAAAACAATAATCGCAGTGTATGGACCAGATGAGAATGATACAATTGAAAACAAGGACAGATTCTGGGAAAAACTAGACCTAGTAACAGAAACAGCAAGAGGACCCATATATATGGTAGGTGACCTAAACGCAAGGGTTGGCCAGAGAGACCATGTTCACACAACAACCATTGGAAAACACGGAGAAAAGAAAAGAAATAATAATGGAGAGAGATTGCTGGACTTCTGTACATTGCACGACCTAATCATTGCGAACACATTCTATGAACATAAAGACATACACAAATATACAAGAGTGCAGCAGAGCAGAGGCGAAAAATCCATAATAGATTATATAATACTCGAAAGGAAAAACAGAGACTCGATACGAGACGTTGTAGTCAGAAGAGGATTTGAGATATACAGTGATCACCACCTACTTGTGGCAAAAACCAAAACAAAGAACGAAGAAACTAAAACAACCCCAGAATATGAAAAGAGAAAACACACGGAAATAATAAGAGCATATAAACTAAAGGACAGAAAAACGGCAAAGAAATACGAAGAGAAAACAAATGAAAAATTTGAAAACACAGTAGATAAACTAGAATACATGGATATTGAGAAGCTTTGGAAAGTATTCAGTACTATCATCATCGACACAGCACGGGATATATGTGGAACCAACAGACAAAATCAGAACAAAAAACAAACAGCGTGGTGGACAGATAAGATTAAAGAGCAAGTAAAAATCAAAAAGAAGAACTGGCAGACGTACTTACATATGAAAACAACTAGCAGCTACGAAATATATAAAGAACAACGAGTCAAAGTAAAAAATATGATTATGGAATCAAAGCAGAAAACCTGGCAAGAATTTGGTGAAAACATAGAAAAAGACAGCAAAGGAAACCAGAAATTATTCTACAGGGTGCTCAAAAATTGCAGGAGTAGTAAAAAAGCAGACAATTTGGCAATTAAAGACGAGAAGGGCAGAGTCCTAACGGACGAGAAACAAATAATGGAACGCTGGAGAAAGTATTTTCAAAACCTACTAGTAGAGAAAGAAACAAGACAGCAAGAGAAGGAAAAAGATACAACAAGCAAAAGAGACCAAAAAGAGCCGAAGACAGAACCGAATATAACTATGGAGGAATTACTAGATGCGATAAACAGACTAAAGAATGGCAAGGCAGCAGGAGAGGACCAAATCACGGCGGAGATGATTAAGTGTCTGGGAGAAAGAGGAAGAGAAACATTGCTAAATATATGCAACAAGGTGTGGACTGAGGAAAAAATCCCAAAACAGTGGGAAATAGGACTAATAGTCCCAATACTCAAAAAAGGAGACAAGATGGACTGCAACAATTATAGAGGCATCACATTGTTAGGAACAACTATGAAACTAATGGAACAAATTCTGGAGAAAAGGTTGCGACAACAAGTAGAGCAGTCATTGTCAGAAGAACAGAGCGGATTCAGGAAAGGCAGATGTACGCAAGATCATGTATTTACAATTAAAGAAATAATAAACAAAACCCTGGTCAGATCACAAACAACATACCTGGCATTCCTAGATATGGAAAAAGCTTTTGATAAGGTGCCAAGAGCGAGGATATGGGAAGCTTTGAATAAAAGGAACATCGACCAAAAACTAATTAAGGTAATTAAAAGCATGTACAATAAAACCAGAAACTGCGTAATAAGTAAAAACATGAAATCCGAAATATTCTATACCACTGAAGGAGTAAGACAAGGAGGAAGCTTAAGCCCGCTATTATTCATCATTTTCATGGACGATCTGATCAAAGCAACGAAACAAAGAACCAGGCCCCTGTATATAGGCTATAGAAAACTAGAGAGGATTGGTATCTCGGACTGTGCCTTTGCGGACGACGTGGGGATCATAGCCAGGAATAAAAAAGACCTCGAAAATAACCTGAAAACATGGAATGATGTGCTCAAAGAAAACGGAATGAAAATGAACAAGAGCAAAACAAAAATAATGGTGATATCGGAAGAAAAGAAAGATGTACAAATAAAGATAGACGGAGAAATAATTGAACAGGTTAGCAGCTACCAATACCTAGGTACCATGATAGATGAAACAGGCAGACAAGAAGCAGAGCTCAACAAAAGAGTTGAAATGGCAAACAAGGCATATTATGCAATGGACAAGGTACTGGGAAGAAACAAAGAAATATCAAAAGAAACTAAAATGAAAGTATATAGGATAATATACAGACCTATACTCACTTATGGCTGTGAGACATGGGTATTATCAAGGAAAGACAGAAACAAGATCAGAGCAGCAGAAATGAAAATACTTAGAAGAGTGAAAGGTGTAACATTAAGAGACAGGGTTAGGAGCGACCAGATACGCAAAGAGCTCGGGATAGAACCCGTTGAAGAATTTGTAGAGAAGAGGCAACTTGGATGGTGGGGCCACATGCAGAGAATGAACGACACAACACCCGTGAAAAAGATCTGGGAGGCGAAACCACAAGGAAAAAGAAAGAGAGGAAGACCGAAGGACACATGGGACAACGCGATAGGAAAAATACTAAAGAAGAAAGGAAAAACATGGACAGAAGCCAAAGAAATTTCAAAGAACAGAAAAATATGGCAGAAGTTTATTAAGGGCCATTGAGGCCATATACCCTACACCCTAACGGGTAGAAAAGGGTCTTGATTATATATATATTAATATATTACTCTCTAAAATCTCTACGTATCCTGTGAGTATGGCAATGATTATTTTCAAAATGACATTATTCTGTCGTAATTTTGATAGTAAACATTGAAAATTTAGCATGAATATTTAATTTTGGCAGTAAAAAAAATTTCTGAAAAGCAAATGAAATTTTTATAATTACAATAGAAATTCGGTCAGTAATTATTGAAATATTGACAGTAAAACTTAAAAAATTTCATTAAAACTTTGATATTATAATTTTAACATAAACAGTTCAATGATTACTGTCAAAATTTTAATCATTACTGACCAAAATCCAATTATTGTTTATAAAATTTCGCCAGAATAATACAGTTGAAATATTGACATAATATTATATCATTTTGCCAGTAATTATTGCAAATTTAACAATAAACATAAAAATTTTTGGAGTATTCATTAATGCTGACAGAACAAAAATATCAGAATAACAAAACAAAATCCGACTTACAACTGAATTGAACTTACAATTGAACAGCATTAATTAAAATTTTAATACCAATAATTGATATTTGACATAATATTAAAAAATTTAACAGTTATCATTGAAATGTTAACAATTAACTTATTATAGATATTGCATCTTAGATATTGCTAAGCTAAAATTCTGCGTATCCTGGGAAAGTGTCATTAATTATTCTCAAAATAACATTATTCTGTCGAAAATTTTATAGTAATTATTGAAAAATTGATATGAATATATAAATTTTGGCAAAATTGAAAGTTTCAGAAAAGCATTTGAAATTTTCAGAATTACAATAGAATTGCCCTCAGTAATCGACAATTAACTTTTTAATTTATTTATTACTCTGTCAACATTGTCATATATAAATGTAATGATCATTCTGAAAATGACATTATTCTGTCGAAAATTTGACAGTAATCTTTGAAATTTTCAGAAAAGCAAATGAAGTTTCCAGAATCACAATAGAAATTTCGTTGGTTATAATTGATGTTTTGGCAGTAATCCATTGAATCTTAAAATTTGCAGAGATTTGCAGAGAATTTGTATCTTGAAGCTCATGATAATTCACGATAATGACATGATAATGTCGTACACGGGATCTTGATTTAAGTATATATAAATTGTTATATTTTATATTTTGTATTTTATATATTTATAATTTTATTTTAGTGTAAGTATGTAATATTGACAACGTAATACTCACTGAGAGATGACATGCAAACAAATTATTATTATTAATTTACACAAATTAAAATTTTGTAGTACACATTTACATATGTACATTATGTATGCTTCTATAAAGTACGAGAAGTTCCATTTAATATTTTCATGTGACTTAAAATTCATCACAAAATGCACCACTTGCATTAGTCTTATATAAAATTTATATGAAATAAGTAGTTCAATTTATGCCAAACTTATATTATCAACTCATATTTGGAACAAATGATCTATCATTCTCTGGTATTTTATGTTTTCTAATATTTAATCCAATATTATTATAGTACAGAGGCATAAAATAATAACAGAAGTAGATAGTGAGTATCAAGTAGTGCTTACAGGTTTGAAAAATAAACTTGGGTGAACTTTCGTACAAGCTCCATACAAATGCATTGAATTGAAGACTTCACACAATTGACAAAATAATATTAGGGTAATCCACGCTAGGATTACGTTTAGCACTATTCACCTTTAAATGAATTCACTTCAGCGCAAAACCGCAGCGCTATTGTATTTGTAACCCAGGGGACATCGCATCAGCAAAAATCGCAGGGAATACTATCAGAACCGTGGGTATTGCCCGACATGTTCTCCACGTTTCGTCCGCGAGTTTCTGCTCTATATATTTCATTTGTGCTTTATATTTTATATAAATAGTCGCAGTGGGGCGGCGGCAGATCTGAATATACGTATATCTGCCCCATTCCAGAGCTCGGCATGCGGGATATAGGCTAGATTAAACATAAGCCGGTGTGGCATACGAATTGCACGGTGACTTGGATATTCACCTGCTGTCCTCGGAACGAATATATCGCCCCCAGTGTTCCCGGATTTCGCCGAATATGGATTTAAATAATGAAGCGAATTCCGTTTAATGGAACTATCATAAGTATAAATCGCGAGCTTACCCCCGCAAAGTGGGACGGAAGTTCCTCCCTGTCCCGCTAATAATTCCCCGAACTGCCGGCAAAATGTGACCTGATAAATTCCAGTCGGGACGAACTCGATGGCTGCAAAAAGTTTGCGCCTCGATGGTTCATTCGTTTATTAAATTACTGTGAGTTATAACTATTATTACGGGATTAATCAATTTATTGCGTCAAAAAAGTCCAGTTTTGCTTAAAATAATTTATACATCACCTAATGATGATCGCAACGACATGGGCTGGAGGTTGTTTTAGAATTAATGGCCGTTGCAACTATTAATCACGTTCAAGATGACACCTTGCCGGTCACGTAAGGACAATCTATTTATTAATATAATTTATGTCAAAAATTAAATTAAAATTGTTATAAATGACACAAAACGATGCGCAATTAATAAATGTGATGTTTTTTTTTAAATTTAAATACAAGATCTGTATTCTAGTTACATGTAGAAAACATTTATTTTGGAAGGTACAGTATATAGATTTTTTTTTAAATTTAAACAAATGTCAATGTTTATGAAATTGTATGTTTGTTGTCATAATCTCAATCGTATCATAGTGCCTAGTAAGGTCATGCCTGGATTTGTTTTTCACCTGAGGCAAAAGGAGATTGGGATACAAATTGTTTTTGCATGATTCTACAAAACAAGATTTTTGTTGAGCCTATAATTTATTATTAAATTTTGCGAGAAATTCAATATTTGTTGTGTTCAATGCGTCTTAGTTCTAGTTCGAAATTTTGCACACTATAATACACTCTTTTCTAGCAGAAAATTGAAAAATTTGAAAACAACCAATCCTTAGTTTTTCATGAATTTTTGTTTAAACACGTGAATGCATAGTGAAAATCGAGAGTTTTTGGAATAAATTGTAGTTTTTGAGAAATTCAATATTGGTTGTGCTCAATGTGTCTTAGTTCTAGAAATAAGAATTGTGAAAAAAACTGTATTCCTTAAGTATCTACCCTTTTTAGTACACTTAATACATAATCGACACTTATTCAAATCTCAGTTTTATAGTAGAAAATGGAAAACTTGGAGAAAACCAATCCTGGATTTTCCTTAATTTTGATTTCCACTCATTATCACAATGCATTAATGAGTGGAAATCAAAATTAAGGAAAATCAAAATTAAGGAGATTTTGTAGATAATTTTGTAGGTTTAAGAAAATCAACATTTTATCAAGTGCTAGACTAATACTAAAAACACATACTGAAAAAATCTTTATTTGTAAGGTACACATTTTAATACCAGATAATGAAAAAATATGGATACATTCTATCTTTACTTTTTCCAGAAATTGGATTAAAAGTTGCCGTATTAAAGCCATATTATGATGCAAAATTGTTATTAGGAAATTTGTTTTTACAAAAACACAATTTTATCCTATAAATTATTATCAAAATTTCCACACAATAGATCAATTGGGTGAACGCACCCCCATCTTATTTTTTTCTAGAAATTGGATTGAAAATTGACAAATTAGTGCCTTATTGGGGTGCACAATTGTATTTAAATTCTAAAACTCAATAATAAGTTTTCCACACTTAATCAATACACAATTTTCTCTCAGATAATGGAAATGACGGACCCCGTTTTTAGCCTTTCTGCAGTTTTCGTTTACACTTGAAAATACATTGTGATAATTGGGAAGTTGTAATTAGATTGCAGAATCAGTTTTGAGAGTTTTTGATAAACTGAAGTAGAAACAATAATGGATCTAATTAATATTCCAGGTTTCGTGTACACAAAAATTATGAAACTTACGAAAATTGGGAATATAAATAAACAAATCTATAAATATTTTTAAAAAATACTGTTATAAAAAATTGTAAAAATTCTACAAACTAAAATATCTTAAAAACGTAATTAAAACTCCTAAAAAATAATGCATATGAATACTGCAGGAAATAATAATTTGTATAAATTGTATTTTTAGTGTTATGGTATGGTATTTATAATATGTATTTACTGTATGTCTAGTGGACCTTGACCCGTTAATTCAATCAATAATTCTTTTTTTTTAATTATAAAAGTTGTCTTTTATGTTTAATAAAAATTTCATTAAAATAATATGAAAACTTCGTGAAATATCTATAAATATTACAAAAACGCATATTTTACAATAATGCAATAAATATGAAAGTCTTACAAAACAAAAGAGACAAAAGAGAACTTTGATAAAGTGAAGTAAATGAAATAATATATATATATATATATATATATATATATATATATATGTTTTTGTAATTTGTTCTCTATTTTAGTAGAGAACCGGGTATTCGGCCAGGGTCAATAAAAACACAATATTTGTTTTACACTTCTAAGCTTTCGGACATATGTTTGTGTCCTTCGTCAGGGATGTTACTAAAAACATTTATTAATTATTTTAGCAACAAAAGAACACAGTATATACATATATGGGTAATTATTAGATTAGTTAAAATGAAAACTTACAATTAATTTGTGTTGTATGTATATGATGAGTGTCATTAATCTTTTCATGACAGAAAAAAATTAATTTATAATTAAATTTGTTTTTAAGAACATCTATCTAGATTATATGTTTAGATAATAATTTTTCTTTATTTTTGTGTTATTTTGTCATTCCTAGATAATTCTATTAAAAATGGATAAATATTACTGAGACCGTCGGTATCAGATTTAAAATTCAATTTTTGAATTAATAAATATTACTGAGACCGTCGGTATCAGATTTAAAATTCAATTACAAAACAAAAACATATAATATATACGGCTGAGATAAAGAATAAAAATATATATATATATATACAGGGTGTAACAGAAATACGTGTGTTAATTTTTAACATTGGTAGAACTCGTTAAATAAAACATTTTTTCTATATGTTTTTTTTTTCAAAAACCAACGTTAAACTGATTTAAATAATGTTCTAGTTTATCTACTAAAACGCGTACCCGCCTATGGTTAAAGGTGTGCAGCGATAAAATCTTTTGTTGTGATGGCAAGGGTGTCATAAAGGTACATCATTGCCTGTTAGGCAAAACACGTTCAGAATATTGTGCACTGTACAATATACGGGCTTCTGCGGCATTTCCAAAGGCTCGGCAATATACCAACACAATATCGGTTAATTCGTGATGAAAATAAAAATTTGGCATTTTGAAATAAACTTCACTTGACAATTATAGTGACAGTACCTGAGAACGGCTCGTTCAGTCAAAATTAGGGGGCAAAAAAATGTAAAAAAAAACTGCAAATTTTGAAAAAGAACATATAGAAAAAATGTTTTATATAACGAGTTCTACCAATGTTTAAAATTAACACACGTATTTCTGTTACACCCTGTATATATAAATTCAAGGGATTGTGAAATTTCTGTAACAAATTCAAAACATAATGTAATGTAATGTAAAAATAATGGAAATATTCACAAAAATTATAAAAACATACTAAAATTATAGATAAAAGTAAACAAATCTAGAAATTACATTAAACTTACAAAGATTTGTGAAAATCTATAAATAAAGATAATAGATAATAAAAATAAAAAATGTGAAAGTTTTACAAAACAAAAGATTCTATCAAAACTCGTTAAAATATAATGCATTGCAGAAAATCTGAATGTTTTGTAATATGTCTTTTATATTGCATCAAAATTTCGTAAAAAAATAATGAACACTTACAAAACTTCGAGTAAAATCTATAAAAATTAAAAAAACTTCAAAATTTAAAATATAAAATATTAATTGATTTATTATATTTATATTTAATTCGTTGGCTATGTTGATAGCCAACGTCCGTAACGGACAAGGCACGCTAAGAAGAAGATATTTAATTCTCATTTATTGGACATGGAATACATATGAAAGTACCTATTGGAAAATATCACTTTTTTGAAAAGTTGTGATTATTCCACAAAATAAAAGATCTTGAAAACATAATCATATATTTCATAACTAATTATAAAATATCACTGTTTAAAATATTGCTATAATTGTGAGTTTTACAAAACAAAAGATTTTGATAAAATGAATTTAAAAAAAAATAATTCATATAAATTTGCAGAGATTGTGAAATTTCTGTAACAATTTCAAACCATCTTTACAAATAATAGAAATATTCACAAAAATGATGAAAACATACTAAAACTATAGATAGAAATAAACAAATCCTGAAATTACTTTAAACTTACAAAACTTCGTGAAAAATCTGTAAAAAATTTAAAATCTCACAATTTAAAATATTAAATATCAATTAATTTAATAAATAAATTAATATTTAATTCTTGTTTATTGGACATGGAATTATATGTAAAACTACCTATTGGAAAATATCACTTTTTTGAAAAATTGTGATTATTCTAGAAAATAAAAGATCTTGAAAAATTATAAAAAATTATAAAATATCATAAATCATCCAAAAATTATAAAATTTCACTATTTAAAATATTGCTATAAATGTGAGTTTTACAAAACAAAAATGTTGATAATGTGAAGTAAAGAAAATAATGGGTATAATATCCCTGGCATTGTGAAAGTTCTGTGAACATTTTCAAAACTCCTTAAAAGATTATTCAATTTTTATAAGTATTACAGGAAATGTTTAAGTTTTATAAGAATATCTTGTAAATTTAATAAAATTTATTTAAAAAAAGAATTTAATAAATATAAATATAAATAAATAGATCGATAATCTATTGCAAAATGTCACTCTTTTTTAAATTGTGAAAGGCAAACAAAATAAAAAATTTTGAACACGTAATCATACCTCCTTAAAAATAATGGATATAAATATTGCAGGTATTGTAAAAACATCTTGTAAATTAAGATTTATAACAATGTGTTGTATATTTAATAAATATTTCATAAAAAAAATTCTAAACTTGCAAAACTGTGTAAAATCTATAAATATTAGAAAATATCAATTTTTAATATTTATTGCAATAAATGTGAAAGTTTTTCAAAACAAAAGATGTTGAAAAAATAAAGTAAAAAAAAAATAATAGGTATAAATATCTCTGGTACGTATTATGAAAGTTCTGTGAGAATTTTCAAAACTTATTATTTAAAATATATGAAAACAAACGAAAGTTATAAATGTATATAATAAAAGTATTAAAAATATTACTATTTAAAATATTGCAATAAATGTGAAAGTTACAAAACAAATAATTTTAATAATAGTCGTAATAATAATAATAGTGATAATCTATGTCGGGAAGTACACAAGGATATATATTTTTATATTTTTAATGTTTCTTTTTATTTTCCTATTTCCTTCTGGTTCAGTTTTAGTAGAACAATGTAATACTCAACTAGAGTCGATATACAAATAAATTATCAGTATCAATCAGAACTCCTAAACAATAATGGATATAAATACTGCACGTTTCAAAAATATTTTAAAAATTTCTTAAAAAAATGTAAATTTTATAAATATTGCAAGTATTGTTAATTTAACCAAATTACGTTTTTAAACAAAAACAATATAATAATATACTATTTTAATGCGGCAGAATTAGATTTTCATTTATATACAGTATGTCCCCGGATTGAGTTTACAAAAGGGTATATTTTTTATTTTTACTTATAAGTAAAAATGTTGTAGGAATTATAATTCCTGCTTGATCTGAAACTACCGGTTCAGTTATTGACACTTTGGTTTATTTATACAGGGTGTTGGCAAAATCTATTTATTTAAATCTTATATCGACACTTAGTTATTTACTGTTTGCAAAAATTATTTAAAATTACATCTAACAACATTATAGACAAATATAAGTATTCAAACAATCCCCAAAATTCAGAAAATAATATTGGAATTTAAAAAAATTGCCTACGAGAGGCATTTGCATAAATAACTTTTGAAGAAATACAAAACAGTTTTCAGGAGTCCCTCAGCAGGCTTAAACTGTATGATGAAAATGATGGGGGATTGTTTAAATGATGTTATTTTTCTAAAGTGTCAAAATTAGATGTTAATTTATTTATATTTAGCCTACACCTTGTATAAATAATTCATTATTTTAATTACTGAAATGGCAGTTTCAAACCAAGCAGGAATTTTAATTCCTATAACATTTTTATTTAAAATTAAAAAGATCCCTCTTGTAAACTCAATCCGGGGACATACTGTATATATAAACCTTCTTATAAAGTAATGGAAATTTTATAAATATTACAGGGAATGTTAGTTTTATAAAAACTTCTTATTCTTTATAAAAACAATATATGAAAACAAACGAAAGTTATAAATGTAATAATAAAAGTATTAAAAAGCATCACTATTTAAAATATTGCAATAAATATGAAAGTTACCAAACAAATTATTTTAATAATAGTCCTAATAATAATAATAATTTAAAGTTGTAATATTATTATTTTGTACTTACTGGTAAAAATTTTACATTCTATTACCAAAAATAATACCCCAAAAAAGATAGTTTCACACATTTTAATTCATCTCAACACTAACAAATTATATAAATACCAAATAATTTATACGTACTACCACAATAAACACATAACAAGTATTATTATAATTTATATTTAAACATTTTTAAACCAAACTTTACTCTAATTTATATTTAACCTAATTATTGTATTCATTGTAGGTATCATGCCTCTGATGATGGTTTTTAAAAAAACCGAAACTAGTCAGGAGAAATAAAATAAATAAATAATAAAATAAAATTTAACAAAAAAATTACTAGTAAGTACAAAATAATAATATAAGTAATAAAACAACCTTAAATACATAACTCGTAATTTATGGATAAAACCTTAAACTTAATAATAATAATAATAGTGATAATCTATATCGGGAAGTTCACAGAATTTTTATTTATATTTAAATTTTTATATTTTTTATACAATTTTTTCATTGCCTATTTCATTCTAGTTTCGTTTTAGTATGACAATGTAATACTCAACTGATAGTCGATATACAAATAAATTATTAGTATTAATCAAAACTCATAAGCAATAACGGATATAAAAAGTGCACGTTTCAAAAATATTTTATAAACTTCTTAAATAAATGTAAAGCTTATAAATATTGCAAGTATTGTTAATGTAAACACATTACTTTTTTTAAACCATTACAAAAATCCACTATTTTAATGCGGCAGCAGAGCAAGCCATCATTTTAATTTATTTATAACCATCTGTATATCAATTATTTTTATTAACAAGTGCAGATCAAGTATTGATCATTATTCGTCTGAAATAGGAGGGTGGTTGGATAGGCGCAAGTATAATAATTCCCTGATATCCCACCTCATAGAAATCATCTCTATATTGATACAAAAACATGGACGATTAAACTAATCATTTATTAAAAACAACTGAAAATTCAGTTTTAATCATCGTACTAGAATGAGTAGAGTGTAGATATGTACAATAATATAATCCCATAAATTCTACGTGTCAGCTTTAACATTTATTTCTTTATACAAAAGACAAAAACAGCACAACATTTGATTTTGAAATAATTTGAAATAGTTTGAATTGTGAATCATCCAGTTTATTAATGATCTAGTAGAGGATAGTTATAGTTACGAAAAACCTTAATTTTTTTAATATCGAATAATGTCATTGTTTATGAAAATGTTTGCTTGTTATTATAATCTCAAACATAGTGCCTAGTCAATAGTTAAAAAAAATAGGTTAACAATATTACTAAAATTTGTATTGTAACAATTGAAGGGGCGAGTGGATGAATGTGTTTACTTACATTTTTGAAAAATTGGGATTTTTTGGTGGAAGAACACATTATGTGCTACTCTTATATGTCACGGACGTCCATCCTTAAAAATAAATTATTTCTTGTAATTGCGGAGTGGAAGAAGATGTTATGTTCCAACATTTTGTAAACTGTAAATGGATGAATATGCCATGTTCATGTAGATGTAGATAACACGTACTTCCACTCTTACGCTGTAAAAAGTTTCAACTGTAATAGTGGAAGAACATGCTAAGCTTCATCTGAGCATGCGCAGATATCACAATAAAGAAACATAACCTATAAGTTTAGTGTTATGTCTTTGTGTGCATCCCTTACTGGTCTTGTATTTTGCAATAATAGAGTAATAAGTATATAGTTATTGATTAAAATAACATAAATGTTATCAAGAGGCAAAATATGTTGGTACTGCTAAAAAAGGCAAAAGTTCAACCAGTTTTAGAAGACATGGAAACGCTTACTGGCGTGAATTGTGCTTCTAGAATCTGAAATAACGACAAACGGTAATAATATGAATAATTTGGAAACCCCAGACGGTTAGTAACATTAATAAAATATTACATTTAAAATAAAATAATGATTATGTATTATTATTTCATGATATAAGCAGAAAATTCTAAGACGTTCGCTATTTTAAAGCTAGTCAGTTTGGAGGATACCCAATTGCCTAGTTCAAATGACTTGAATCAAACAACAAAATATTTATTCACAGGTGAGATTAGAGTCAACTTTATTAGTGTTCGGTTTCAAGAATGATAGTATTTGTGCAAAAAGAAACATATATCATACTGTGTTCCAGGTATTTGAGAATCATCTGGTGATGACAGTGATGATGATGATGAGTCGATTCAGGATAATGGGTATCAACCATGTTTGAGTGACGAAAGCGACTTAAGATAACGAAACAGAGGATGAAGAAATTGCCGATTCACCAGAACTTGCATCTCAAACAACTTCAGCATCTGGTAGTAGTATCAAAATAAGTAAACATCCTGATTGTAATAGAAGCACCAACACAAATCAGGGCTCAAATCCTGAATAAGGCCAACGAGGTTTGGTCGTTTGTTGTTATCGAAACGCTTCTTCAAGAGTATAGATCATAAGTTTCCAGAGGGCGGCCACTCGTATCTAGATTTCGACATAGATGTTGGACGAATCGCCAGATATATACGCCGCAGCAGTACTGCGATATCATAAAAGATGCAAGTAAAATGCCCAAGTGATCAACGTGCATCATTGCTTTAGGGAAATAGAAACCTTACCAGGGCAACTGGGGTTGATTTATAAAAGTAAAAATCTGTTAAATAAATAAAACAGTGCCATTTAAAACAATTAGGTGGGTACGGGATGATAAATTTGATTTCTACCTGTATAAAGAAACCTACGATGCATAAACACCGTTTAAAAAAGGATACCTGTTGAAGAATACCAAACGGCCAACTAATTATGTTAACTGTGAGTTAAACCGAGTGAAGACAGACACGAAAGTGGGAATATATCGAACAAAAAATTGAAAATATTCGTGTTCAGCTGCAATATATTGAGGAAGAATATCGTTGGTTTTATAAAGACTTGTTATCGAGATGCGATAGAATTCAACAAAAAACAACACAACAGAATAGAAGGAAGACTAAATAGTTCTTGAGTATTTATTTTTGTTTATTGTATTTTCAATATTTTTTTTATATTTTCTCACATCCTACATTACATATTAAACAGTTCTTTTTTGAATGCGATATTTGTTTGCAATAAAGCATTACCACTTAGCACGCTCTTCAATTTATATGTTTACAAATATAGAAAAACATATAGAGTGGAAGAATATGTTATGTGCAATAAATAATTTGTTTAACAAAAACTAGCAAAAATTGTAGTTTTATATTATAGCCACTACAATGCCTCTATTTAGATGATTTATATAGAAAAATGTCAAGTTGCTTGCACCAGTAAGACAAAATTCACAGAGAAATCACGTAAAATTCATTTTGAGACACTTTAGTTGATTGTAACATACCGTGTTCATCCACTCGCCACTTCAATTGTTAATTTGTTAGTAATCTTTAAACTGGCACAAAAAATTTGGTACAATAAAAAATAAAAAGTGTTTCCTAGTGTGAACGCAATCCGTGGTCACATAGTATACTATGTACCTAATACACACCCAGCAGCATATTTTGGGCTCCAAAACTCTAATGAGATATTCGATTTTCTGAGATAATACGAAAACAAAAATTTTCATGAATTCAACAATTTGAATAATTACAATTACAAATTGCAAAATACGTTATTATGCATGCACTAATTTCTGGTAAAGATTCAATTACACTCGCGAATTAGTTTTCAAATATTCAATTATCTGGCAGCCAGGCGTTTTCGAGATTAATAACGTACGAAGCTCGAAATTTAGGGAGGAATAAATATCAAAAGCAAATTAAATATAAAAATGTGTGCAGCACATAATTCCCTAATAATTCCATTATTTTTGACTGATTGCTTCGTTAACTCGAGGCTACGTATGAAACACTGATGTCTAAATGAATTTGAGCAATTTTCTTAATACACAGTTACGGTGTTATGTTCATATTTATTTAAACTGTGTTAATTTTGGTTGAAACAATGAAGAGCTGGGGGTGTAAAATATCTAATAAGGTCGATGTTTTACGGAATTAAATCCAAAACATTACTCCCGATAGTGGAATAGGCCGCGTTCGGAAGATTCGCGATAAAAATTCCGCCCACATATCAGAAGAGCAGGGACCGCTTGGTCTTTACATGTGCACCCGTGTCCCTCAGACCCTTTATGGCAGGTGTCGGACATGTGATGAAGGTGTTTCGTTCACGGACCTCGATCGAATCTATCACACGGATTACCGGACGGCGCCACCTTTGTGCCACGATCAAAGGGTTAATCCCTTTTAAGAGAGCCGATTTATAAATAGAGTTTTAATTTAAACGGGCCGGATTAGTCGATAATCGATGGCGGTCTTAAAAATGGAGCAATGGAACGGCGAAGCTGCGTCCGACGTTCCCGTGACGCGGTTTTTAATTACGCCGCGGTGAATTTTTCATGCCCAAATTCCTCTCAGCCTCGGCGTTCCGTTGTAATTAATTTAATTATTTATTTAGCCGCTGGATGCTTTATGCTGAGGGCTGAGCGTGTATTTGCGCATAAAAGTGAAGCGGGTGGGAAGTAAATCCGTGAAGCAGCAACGTGAGTCTGGAGATAACCCGACATGGGGAATAAAGAGGTGAAGTATTAATTATCCCGCCGTAATCCTGCTGCACTGCAGGATCATGCACCCCTTCTGCTTTTGTTACTGTGTACGCGCCCTGCCACTTTCTTGGGTCTTTGTCGCGCCAGGATAATGCCGCACGAAAATAATTCCGCCTCGCGTGCTCTTGCCGTATGTAAAAATCCATACGGACGCCGGAATCCGTCCATTACGACGCTTAAACTGCCGCCAGAAATAAAGAAACACGATTATTATGGCTAATAAACGGCGGTGGCGAAACTGCCTCATACATCACGCTCCTCATGCAAACATCAATTTTGCATGGGCCCGTGTAAATATTACAAGTGCTTCTTGTTTGTATAAGGGAGTGACTGGAATTTGGCAAACCAAAGGATGTTCGTACGCATAATCTACACACTTTAGAGGCTCTTACTGTTACCTTTACTCTTTAGTAGCTAAGTGTTTTCATATGTATGACTGCATTAAAACAAAAATTAGAGACGAGTATTCGCATTTCTTATGTCCACTTTCACCACTTACCAATTAAATGCACGATCATTTAATAAAACTAAATACAGTTTATATTAAAAAGTATGAGTAAAAAAAAAATATCATCAGTAAAAATTTATCAATATTTCGAAGATTGTAAGGATTCGGAATATCCATATTTTGTATAAATTACTTTAAGATAAAACCACGAAAAATGACATGACATGATATTAATTGAGACGTTTAGTAGTAATTTTGAAACAATTTCATACTCACGTATAAACATTAAACATCACGTAAAAGCCAAGTATTTTGTTAGAATAGGAATGGGTGATCGTTTGGGGTTTTAATAAGTAATCTGATTAAATATGAATTCAATTTGAATAGATTACAAACGAAATTACGAGAACTTTTATAATCGTTAATATTATAAAACGTGGTCCATAGGGGGGACGCAATTATATAAACAATCACAGATGAGCGAGCCGGCTGATGACTAATCATAACAGTTTGGTATTTTTATATCAGCAAGGCGCGGATTTCTAGGTATTATGACATCAGTTTTAATAGCAGACCAAAATGACCTCGTATCTATACGAATTTCAGCAAATGAAGTAACGTGCCAATTTTTTTGTTGTGCTTTTATGCATATTTTCAGTTTTTAAGCTTATAATTGCTTTAATGCATTTTTTGTGCATATTTCCTTATTTTTTGTGCTTATTTGCTATTTTCTCAATTTTATAGCATATTATTTATATTAGCTTCGATTATATTTTGTTGCACATTATTGTACGGATAATTCAGTATTAATATTACACCGTTACGTCTAGAGTGCTTGATTATCACAAAATCATCAACAAATCGAGCGTGCGTACGTGATATTTGGTAAACAAAGCTTGATTATTTCGGAGATTACCCTATTTTTACGTGCACATAACGCATCTAGGGCAAGTGTGCTATCAATTCAGTCCAATTTATCTCAATCTTCAGTGTGTTGTGCTTGTGCCTTGTATGTATTACGTGTTTATAAGTTTTCTTGTATATATACCAAAAATAAAACCTTCCATCAATGAATGGATACGTAGACATTCTGAATTAAAGTATGAAAACGGCAAATTAATTTGCAGGGCCGGTAAGTTTTATTTTGTGTTGCTATTGGCCTAGGTACAAGCATGTATTATGTTGTAGATTAACTGCGAGAAAACACACCATATCAAAACAACAGTTCACCTGGAAAATTAAAAAAAACACAAATCTACAAGCAGTACGCCGAGTACGCAGCAAACTATTTCCGAGTCTTTTGCGAGTTCTTTTACACAGAACGAAAAGTAATTTTACTTTGATTTATGCAATACGATGGTATCTTATAACATTACGTTAAAAAAACTACATAATAGTATGTCTAAATCTTTTTTACAAAAATACACCGGTAGACATATTCCTGCCGAATCAACCTTTCGCAAAAGCTATGTCGAGCAAGTATAAAAACACACTATTGAGGAAATAAAAAAGATAATTGGTAACAATTACATATGGTTCTGTGTAGATGAAACTACTGATTCATGTGGTCGGTACATCGCCCATTTAATGATTGGAATATTAAATGCAGACTCCATCAATGCATTTTTAATTAGTTCCAAGCAGTTAGAAAAAACAAATGGAAATACCGTTGCCAGATTCGTTCACCATGGATTAACACTTATTTATTTTTGCCAAACCCCGTACCAAATGATAAATTATTTTTAATGCTTTCTGATGCCGTTCCATATATGTTGAAGGCATATTCTAATTTAAAAGTATTTTATGAGCAATTAATGCATTGCACCTGTTTGGCACATAGTTTTAATCGAGTTGCTGAAACGTATAGACTGCAATTTCCCCTGGTCAGTGATTTGATAAAAACAGGGAAGAAAATATTCGTAAAAGCTCCACTAAGGGCTGAAATATTTAGGGAAAGAATGCCAAATGTACCTCTTGCTCCGGCACCGGTTATAACTAGATAAGGTACGTGGTAGATGCTGCCTGCTATTATGCCGACCATTTCGATTCATTTTAATTTAAGGAGCTTGTGTTAGAGTTTCCCGAAAATGTGTCAGAGGCAATTAAAGAATGCCACAAAGTTCTTAAAGATAGAAGGGTTGAACAAAATCTATCATTCCTAAAAACCAACTACACTTTCGTAAGCAAAGCGATTGATAAACTCCAAGCAAAGGACACATCTTTGGTTGATGCGGTTCAAATAGTTGAAGATTTTAGGAACGACGTTTCAAACGTACGGAGATCTATAAGAGAGATTATTTAAAAAAAATGTGATGCAGTTTTGTCCAAAAATTAAGGGTATGGCGAGTTACAGAAAATATCAACAGTTTTAAAAGGAGATTTCGTGGAAGATTTGCTGATAAATATTACAATTGTTCCCAAATTTAAATATGCACCGATTACAAGTGTGGATGTGGATAGAAGCTTTTCACACTTCAAAAATGTGCTCAGTGATAGGAGAATGGGATTTTCCGTTGAAAATTTAGAAAAACATTTTATTATTAGTTCATTCAAAAATGAGCAGTAATCATTATTTGTTATTAATTATTAATGTTATTAATATTAATCACCAAAACCTATGTTATTAAAATATTACTTTTATCTACCTATAGTGCGTTCTTGTTAATAAAATTATGTTTTGTTTTGTTTTTCTGTATTTTGATAAAAAATAAAATATGCATTTTCATGCTTTTTCTGCGTTTTTGTGCTTATTCTAATCTTTATGCTATTTTATATACTTATTTTCTTAATTTTTTATGCATTTTTAAGCGCTTATATTGTAATTTTTTATGCTTATACATCCGCGCTTTGTATATCAGCAACCTTAATATGGGGCACTGTGAGATCACCGGAATGAGAATTAACGTTAAGGGGAATCACACAAAATCGCAGGGTGGGCGAAATTTAATATAAATAGCATCGTTTTGCATGCGAAAAGTTTAGTTGGATCCAGATTCGCGAGGCGACAGGCTGTTATTATGGTCATCAATAGTATACGCGAATATCATTATGAAGAGTTTTATCCGATTTATTTAAAAGTTACTGTGTTCAGGATGGTATGGATGATTTCGAAATTGAGTAGCAATAATCGGCACATTCCATTTAATGTAGCAAAAACAAATGCCCGTGAAGTATGCAGGGTGTCTAGGCTAAACCATTCGTTAAAAGTTTACGGGGTTGCCGTTGTACTAAAATTTTCAAAAAAATCCTCGTCACTCGGTTGAATCAGTTATCCTCATGTGAAATATTTTCAACATTCTATCACTTCCGGTCCCACGGGAGGTAGCACCAACTGTCTTATTTTAAAAAAAAGACCCCATATATGATTATATTTTTGAATTCCTTGCTTAAATTGGAACATATTTTGTAAGACCGTATGTACACTTATCTCTTCTAGTTTTCAAGCAAAACATTTTTTTCTAAAATTTTGACCTCTAAAAGGTAGTCTGAAATCTGTCTATAACTTCTCTTAGGAATAAGATAAAATTATGAGCTACATCTCTAATTGTACCTAGAGGATGCCTCTATGATTATAATAATTGGAGACTATCAATTTTGATTATAAATATTAATAATATGTCAATATCTAAGTTCCTTCTTAAATATCTCGCAATTCATTTTTTTATTTACGGATAATAACGTATTTTTTTTTATGAAATAACCCATTTTTTATGACATAGCACGATTAGGAGAAACATTTACTACAAAAAAGTATTATACAAACATACTCCTGAAGCAAGTATTTCTTGAATTATTTCGAAGATTACTTTTTCGTCCTATTTCTGTAGGGTATAATTTCGCATGTCACAAGTGCACTTTAGTAGGCATGTGATATGCTTTTGTTTTGTCGCTATTGTAATGAAAACTGTCAAATAATAAAACCATTTAGAAAGAAGTATTCCAGAAATCAAAATCAACAAAATGAATTATTACACTAATGAACTAATTATCAATTTATTCTTTATACATGGTAACTGCGATAGAATTGTTGCTCTAACATGTAGAGTATTCAATACAACTTATACACATTTGCCCACAAGCATACTCATAAAACAAGTTTATTTTTAAATTACAATAATTGTTCGAAGTGTTGAGCATTAACATTCAAGCACTGTTGCAGACCTGAGGCGACATCGTTTGTTATTGCTCGTCGTATTTCTGCGGGGTTTAATTCCGCGAATGCTGCTCTAACCCGCGCTTCCAATTCTTCACGTGTATTCACAATGGTTGCGTAAACTTTATTTTTTATATGTCTCCAAAGATAAAAATCAAGAGAAGAAATATCAGGAGACCTTGCAGGCCAGTTCCATGGTCCTAACCTCCTGATCCATCTATCCTCGAACATATCAGTCAGTTGTTGAGATACCTGCTGGGAGCAATGAGCCGTTGATACCAATCGAGTTGGTAGCAACATATTCTTCTTATGTTCTGTACACTTATGAGATAAGTGTACATACTTTCTTACAAAATATGTTTCACTTTAAGCGAGGAATTCAAATATATAATAACATATGTGGTGTTCCATTTAAAATAAGAAAGTTGGTGCTACTTCCGGTAGAACCGGAAGTGATCGAAAGTTGAAAATATTTCGCATTAGGATAACTGATTCAACCGTGTATCAAGGATTGTTTTGAAATTTTTGTACTACGACAACCCCGTAAACTTTTATCGAACGGGTTAGCGTAGACATCCTGTATATATAATCTTTCCGGTTTCATATACGTGGGTCTTCGAAAGCTTTATTAATATCTGGCATACGCTTTGAGCGATGTCGTGGATTTTAATGAGGTAATCTTTCCGGTTTCATATACGTGGGTCTTCGAAAGCTTCATTTATTTCTGGCATACGCTTTGAGCGATGTCGTGGATTTTAATGAGGTAATCTTTCTGGTTTCATATACGTGGGTATGCGAGAACTTTATTAATTTCTGACATACGCTTTGAGCGATGTCGTGGATTTTAATGAGGTAATCTTTATGGTTTCATATACGTGGGTATTCGAGAATTTTATTAATTTCTGGCATACGCTTTGAACGATGTCGTGTTGGTTGATAAGGTAATCTTTCCGGTTTCATTCGCGTTCAGACAGGATAATGCTACCATCTCCAATTGTGTTAACCTTAGTAGACATGATTAACAATTCTCTTCACAAGCTAACAGAAGTAATAAAATATCAATTTAAATGAAGTAAGTAATATCATTTGAATTTCCAATTTAATAAAATACTGTCATTATAAATTTAAAATGAAGTATAGAGAGGATAATACTCTTCAGGGAAGAAGTATAAATTATTAAAATATAACCTAAATAATATCTCTTCGCTAAAGCGGCAAAACATTAGTTAATTATGAGTAATTAATAACATAAATTTGAATCAAATGAAGACTAAGTTTAAATGAGAAAGATTACAGAAATAAAACTAAAGGTTAATTAAATGAAATCCATAAAATTATCGAAATTGCTTGTTTAATAATTTAAATTCTAAATTTAAAGCAGAAATTGAAAAACGATAATGTTCTCCAGGGAATAGGTATAAAATATTAAGGTATAGTTTACATAATAACTCGGTAATACTGTGGCAAATTATTGGTTGTTTTATGTTTTTATGTAATGAGTATAAATGAGTTATAAATAATGATATTGCAAATTCATTAATATCAGTCATACGAACAATTTACAGGACATATTTAACAAAATTATATCTATCAAAACCTAGTTAGTGAATCCTGAAGTAATAGATGGAATGTGACATTGGAAGGCACAAACAGTGACATATTTCACGAAGTGGTGAAATGCGTTGGGCAGTTTTGCGGGCACGTAGAATTGATCAGTCTGTGAAGTCATTGACGTTACTAGAGATTTCCAACTGATGTACGGATAAAATGGAATGTGACATTGGAAGGTACAAACAGTGACATACTTCGTGAAGTGGTGACCTGCATTGAGCAGTTTTGCGGGCACGTAGAATTGAGCAATGTGTGAAGTCATTGACGTTAAGCACATCTTTATCCAAAACTAACAAACACTTTTTGAGTCAATAAAGAAAGTCATTACATTCAAGTTGATGTTTAATTAATGTTGCAAAATCTTTTAAAGTGAATAAATTACATAATCCATAAATATGTGTTTTTATTTTATTAATTTTATTGTTACAAACACATGCATTACCTCTAAAAGAAGTTGGAGTTGTCACGATAATGATTTAATATCAAACATAACGTAAAGAAGTACTGCTATTATACGATCACACAAAATAAAAGTAAAATAGATAAATCACGAGCTAAAACAAAAATCATAAATTATAAGAATTTATGATTATAAGTAAAATATACCTAATTATTAAATATAGGGGAAACCGAAGTCTTACAAGATGCTAGAGCTAAACAGATTTTTGGTGGTGTAAGCTATTTCGAAAATTACGTTTCAAAATTTTTTCATGTGCGACAGCTGTGGTGAAGTTTTATATTCAACAACATTGTGAAGTAAACTCTTAGGAATCGGCTTACACGGATTATAGCAGACTTATGAAACGCTGCGCTGGTCTTTGCTTTAAATCTGGCTCCTGTACACACCTTATGGCAAATATAATTCAACAAAACACTTTAATAGCATGTAAGCAAAAGCAGAATTGATAAGTTAGAACATAAATCCATAAATCCTAGGATTGACACTTAAAAATTTTACTTGCTTTATATTTGTCTCAAACTTTTTTTTATATTCTAAAAGAGACATGTAACCATCTAGAATTTCATGTTCCTGCATAAATATAAGTATAGATTGGTAATTATCGTTAATCTGCGAGTTTCAGAAGATGAAAGCTCTAATTACCAGGTTTAGGCTTAATTCAGCGAACAAGCTTATAAACCGAGGGCAACGACTCGAGTATAACGTGCCCTGTAATATTTCTACCAAAAACTACATTTCCCCCAAATGAAAACGGTTACCGGCTGCCTAAATAACAAGCAATTATGTTCCAATTAATATAATATTCCGAATAATTAGTTCCAGATATTAATAATAGTAATATTACGTTACAGCCATGATTCCGACGCAACGCTATAAATAACCCCATTAAGTTTAATGACAGTTTAATGAATGCCCTGAACATTTTCCCGAATTAAAGCATCGCGTGTTCCGGTCAAAAGAAATTCCGCAACGCGGAAAACGCTCTGTGCAGCTTTAGAGTCCATCGCCTCGTAAACTGCACGAAGTAATAACTGGAAATATTAAAACTCCACAAACATTCACGGAAACGTACAATCGATTATAACGAGTACCTTTAGATTTCCACAAGTGGATATCTAGGTTATGCAATCAAACGTTATCATTAAAGCGAGGGGAAATTTTATTCATTGGTTTAAAAATGTTGAAGTAAGGTCTGCAAAAACATTTTAAATTAATTTGCCATAGGGGTGTAAAAGTTGCACGTGAGCCATTGAAATCGCAGGCTCCACTCTTTGTCGCGGATAGCTTCCGTTGGCTGCTTCCGGACTACTGGTATTGGTGCTTAGTATTTTATAGCTTATTTGAGAAAATTTGTGTTCTGATCTCTTTCTTGAATGTGTGGATGTTGCTGTTCTTGATGCTATCGTTTAGAGAATTGTAGTATATATGGCGTTTCATGTAAATTCTAGTTTGTACTTCCTTGTACGGTTCTTTTGTCTTCTTATGTATTACTGTTTCTGGTGTGCTATTTGTGTGTGTCCTTGCTGGTTTTTAGTTTAATGTTGCTTCTTATTAGTTGATTTTTGATTTTATCTATTAATATCAGGTTGTATAGCGTTATGGTCGGTGTTATGTTTATCTCATTTGTGATTTGTAGTAGATCCGTGGTTGGTGTTAGGTGCGGTAAGTTATACAGGATTTTCAAAATTTTATTTTGTTTTTTCTGAATTGTATTTATATTCTTCTTGATGGTGTTACTCCATATGTTTATTAAGTAGTTTATATGGGAGCTGAAGAGTGCGTTATATATTGTTTTTGTTAGGTATTTTGGTAGGGTCGTTTTTATTTTATTTAGCATGTGTATGTTTATAGCACACTTAGTGGTGAGTTTGTGTATATTATCGTTTCAGCATTTTATATTGTAAATTGCAAAATTACAATGAATATTGGGATTTCTTTTGGCTACTGCAATGTTATAACTTTGCTATTCCAAAATTTAATGGAAAAAGCAAACGAAGCGTAATAAATTACAAAATTTAATTTTAATTTTTTTTTTAATTATTAAATTGTCAATTACGAAATCTTTAAAATAAATTACAAAAAATTTATTAGTAATTTTTATTATCTTTTTTATTTTGTTTATGAGCAACTGTAACTACATAATATACCCAAAAATATATAAATATGAAAAATTACTAAATTACAATGAATATTGCTATTTTTTTATTAAAATTACAAAACATGTACATATTATAAATTCCAAAACTCAAAGAAAATAACCAAGATGTATTACAGAATTTAGTTGGAAATTATAATTTTTTTATTAGAAATTGGAAAATAATACTAATACTACTACAATAATAATAATAATACTACAAATACTATGTTTAATTGGAGTCTGAAATTTTTAATAGAAATTATAACACAAAGCATATCATCCACTAAGTAATTAATACCAATTAATAGTTTAATAGATACTTTTATTAATATTTATATTAAAAAATTCAAATAAAAATTATGATTTTTTTGTTGCATATGACATATTTTGCATGCAAATTTTCTACATTTTTCTTAAAAATTACGAAATTTGATTAAAAATTGCAAAAAGGTCGTCAAACCTCAAAATTCTCTTAGAAATTATATCATTTCGTTGAAAATTTGTATAAGAAATTGCAAAATTTCCATTGGATGTTTTTATTTTAATAACGAAAATTTTCATAAATTACAAAGATTAATGGAATCTGCGAGTTGAAAATTATAACGTTTTTCCCCAGAAATAATATTCCTTACATAGTAATTATAGATTTGATATAAATTTGCTAAAATTATAATGGAAGGTTAAATGTTGATTATATATATTTTTTAAATCAGTAGAAGCTATAAGATTTTCGTCATTTTAATTACAAATATCCCCATAAATAGTTATTATATTATTATATTATTATATTACGATGAATATTGCGAAACTTTCTTGAAGGATTTCAATATATCTATAGAAATTATGGAATTAATTGTAAATTGCAAAATTTCTGTGGTTTGTAAAATTTTGAATATAAATTCGAACATTATAATGAAAATTACAAAATTAAGTAATAAATAAGTTTTATTGGAATTATGTCATTTTCGTTGTGACAATGAATATTGCAAAATTTGTATTCTATATTACCAAATTTCTATAATTTTATGAAAAATTTATTAAGTAAATTGATAAATTTTACTATAAAATTCGTAAAGTATGGAATAAATTCATTATTTCAGAAATTGATTTCGGAGTATTTTGGAAAATTAGTCGGACATATTGATTGTTAATTTTAAAAATACACATTTTGATATAAATCTAAAAAATATGTCACGATTTGTTTTTAAGTTATGATGTCAACGACTTCATTTTTAAATGACCCTAATATTTTATAATTTTATTTGACAGACCGTTTTTTTCTGGATATAACGGTATATATTGTATTATACCTTACACAAATAAAAATTTCGCTCAGATAGCAATTGAAAGTTATAATTGTCCGAGGATCCGATGATCCGAGAATTTTTCCAAAATATTTGCAATTTCCGAAATAATGAATTTATTCCGTTCTTTACGAACACCCTGTATAATATGAAATATCATTGGCAATTCCAATATTCATATTAGAAATTACAACATTTCAGCAGCAATAATTTTTTTATTGTAAATTGTCAAAATTTCACTTTAAAATGCAATATAATATATATACAGGGTGAGTTTTTTCGGATGTTTAGTATGGAGATCTCGGAAACTAGCGGAGATGGCCGACTATAGTTTCCATTAGAAAAAACACAACTTTGTGTCATAACTCAAAAATTAAAGCTTAAATAAAATAATCGGTTAGACTGTATTAATAAGTACATAATTGCCTATAACTTTTTCCTTTACACATTTCTTCTAAAGTCAATAATAACAGAGCCATAGGCACCAAACAAATTAACAAAAAATATATGTTTTCTACATATCTAGTTAGCTATGCAATTTTTCCAAAAAATTAAAACCTCATGAAATTGAACTCTTAAAACTGCAATTATTTCCCCATTTAATCGTCCCTCTATCTCCGCTAGTTTCCGATATCCCCATACTAAACATCCGAAAAAACTCACCCTGTATATAAATATACAAAAATATCAATGGCATTTGCAAAAATTGCATTAAGTTGTTAAAATGTTCATAGTTACTTGAAGAAAATATAATGAAAATGAATTTAGTTTTGCAATTTTGATTGTATATTATAAAATATTAATCGACAAAGCATATCACTCACTAAGTTATTAATACTTTAATAGAAATTTGTATTACTGCTGTACTAGCAACCAATTATTTAGAAATGCGGTCTCAAAAGTGAAGATCGCCTTGATGATTGCCGACCTTCGTATCGGAGATGGCACCTAAAGAAGAAGAATAGAAATTTGCAAAACTATTAAGGGAAACTACAAAATTTTGATTATAAATTATAAACTTCAATAGAAATGAAATTTTCGTTGAAAGCGAAATTTTTATATTCAAATATTTTACATTTTCGTTACAAATTACAAAATTTCATTAAGGTTTGCAAAAACCTCGCGAAACTACAAAATTTGCATTGAAATTATATCATGTCAATTGTAAATTACAGGTAATGTTAAATATAAATACCAAAATTTTCATAAATTACAAAGATTTATGAAACCTTATGCCGGTAATTATAACGGCATTCCCCGCAAATGATATTCCTCTTCAAATTATTAAATATTTTATAGAAAATATAACTGAAAGAGAAGGACGCCATAGGAAAACGTGGAAAAAGTTTGGGAACCAGTGATAGTAGTAAGTATACTTTGTTCAATAATTTGGGATTATGAGATTGTGATAGAATTTGAAAATAATTAGTATTAATTCTAGTGTGTTCTAGTTTTTAGAATTCCACAAGTTTTATGCGAAAAATAATTATTCCGATCAAGAACGAAGATTAATGCTCGTTTTCCCATTTTTAATTTGCTTGTACTATTTGTTTCTATAAATTGCTATAAATTGTTCCCATTTTATTGTTTGTTGTGGAAATTATATTTAAAACCTCATTTTCCATTCAAAGCCTCAAGAATAAATTAACCAAAAAATTGTTGAGAGCAAATTTTTCAATTCACATTTCTCGACATATATTTTTATGTTTAAAATTGTCACTAGTGAGTGAGAAATTGTCACTCATTTGTGACTTGTAGTAGATCGGTGGTTGGTGTTAATAATAAAAGTAAAATTTATTTTAAAACAGGACAGTGGACTAGCATCGGTTGGTGAGGGGGAGGGCATCCGGCCGCGATTGAAAAAAAAATCTTACAAAAACTCCATAAAATGAAATAACCGCTCAAAATCTAAAAAAAAACTATACAGCTATCTAGGTTTTTTATAGCTGTGTGCGGCCTTGTATGGAATGATCTATCTAGTTATTCTAAATCTGTGACATCAGCGGTACATTTGTATATGTGCTGTGAGCTGTGACACTGCTGAAGTTCTGGATAGATAGATAGATGCTGTCGGCTGCTCATTTCGTATCGGGTATTGTGATGTGAAAATATCGTGACTGTAATCGTGATTCTGGATTATTTTAATCATAGTCTTAAAAAGATATCTAAAAACTAACACTAAGGTAAGTGGATAGTTCAATAATTTGCAATAAAATATACCAAACATTATTGATTCTTGTAATTGAGGCGTTTATTTTAAAAACAACTCAAGTCCAAAAAATGCACAAATCGAGTTATTAACAGTAAACGGCTCTGAAGACCAATGTCTTTGCACTAACAAGGCCGTTTTCTCGAAAAACAATACAAGTCACGTGTAACAGTTGAATGAATATTTAGCAATTCTTTAAAAACGACACATGTCCATGGGGTTTCTTTCTTTAGTGTCAATATTGAAAGGACCCACGACATACCATGTTTGATTTAGCTAAACAACGAGTAGCTGAGACAGGTGTTATTTGCTGAAAAATCGTTCGTATTAATAAATAAATAAGTATCGCATTCCGGCTTAAAAATACGTAAACAGGCCTGACTCTGTCGACAATGGGGACAATAAAGCCATTAACTTAAGTGTAACAAAAGTTCACCAGTCGGGCGAAAATACCAACAGTTCAGGGGAATATAAATTACTCGTGACCAGACAGGGGATGCGCGACTGACCGACAGTGAGCGATTCCGAGGGTTCCAATAACCAAAAGTATAATATTACGGCCTATAGAATCATTAACTTAAGTACCATAAACAATGCGAGGTACATGCACGCTTACCGAAATTCTGGGAACAGGGCACAATTGGCCTGGATAGCTCACACCACGAAGGGACATGATTTGTATCGGTAGCAAACACAAATCAGCCAGCAATTTCGAATGGCTTGAACATGTGGGAGAAATTATTGCGCAGGCATCGAACGAAAAGGCACTTAGCCAGGGCAAGAAGACCGTAGAAGATCGGGAACGACAGTGTATGGGCCCTGGGGCGCGCGGGGAGGATGAGGAGGTAAACATATAAAAATATGCGGAAGCAGGTGGGGCGGGGGGGGGGGGGGGGGGAGATCACTTGATTCTCGATGGCCGAGGGCACGAGAGAAATCGCGAGAGTGTAAACTTGGGCGCGATTAGTATAAAAAGTCAGGGAAATTGATAATTCAATTAGGGCAGTATTGACTCAGTTAGATATTTTCGGGAAGACTGCGAAGTAATTAAAACGATACCAAGGGCAAGTGCCACCACGACATCAGTACGGCTGTCCAGTCGGCGAGAGATAGGAATGGTTAATGAGTGAGTACTGACGCAATTGATAATCGAGTAACGCGAATCAAACCGCCAATTTTGAAGGGCACTGCGAAATATTTAGTAGACAAGTCATTACGCGTGTCAAGTAAATTAATTCGGCAATCCGCCGGAAAATATCCTGTGACAAAATAACGAAAGAACATATTAACCAATCACACACTACAACGTACATGGTTCTCTTCGTAATATTGTCACGCGTGATAAGTCTTACAACCCCAAACAAACCACTACCAATTACCGTACCTAATTATCAATCTAGCATGTGTTAGCGCCTATAGGCGTAGAGATAGGTGAATACCTTAAGAGCGATATGTGGGTTTCGTGACGCATTTTGAAACAGATGTGCGCACTAGAAGCTCCTTCAACGACATGCCAATTTTATCCTTGTAATCTAGTTACCATAACGGGACTATTTTACCAACCGCTTTCATTGCTACGTAACTTCAAATCAATGTGCGAAGTGATGAAATCCTGCCCACGTAATATACTCGATTATCATGTGTTATAATTATTATTTATATTTCATTAGCAAGGGATTCGGGAAAGAGCTTAGTTCAGGAAGGTATTTAAACAGATATATACTCAAGGGATTTCCCAGGTATCGGTCGCAACGGGAACTAAAAATCGGTATCCGTGGAGGTCAATAATTATTACAAAAATCGGCAAATATCATCATGTCCTACCAAATCACTAAATCCTTGAATTTACGTTGCGTAGTTAATATCACTAATCAATCAGCCGAGTGAGGGATCGAACTAATAAGTCGTAATTGCATGACGGTGAAATAAAACAGCCCTCAGCATCGATAATGCATGTAGTCAGTATTTGCATGTTTGAATTCTTGAGCGTGTGAGAAATGAATGAATGCGAGTCAATATAGTTCTGAAGCATGAGCATGTGAATATTATAGATAAATCATTGAATGAATCAAAGTTATAAGTCATGATCGGGTGAGAAACAAAGTTAATAAATACGAAGCATAACGGCACGGGAGAATGAATGCTAATCAAGATAATTCAGCAGCATGAGCATGCGTATACAAGGAATATAAATCAGTGAATGGATCAAAGTCAAAATCAGGCAGAATCACCTCCGCTGGGTGAATCCAATTGTCACAAAAACGAAGTAAAAACAAACTAAAAATAAATGAAAATATTCAAAACAAAAGAAAAGATAATAAAAATAAAAAGAGTCAAAAACAAACGAAGGGCTTATGTTTCATACACGTCAGACGAAAGGGTTAGGGTATGATACTGGCTATGAGATCAGATATATGTACTTTTGCCAGACACAACTGACCATCGTGCACAAATCACCTATCGTAATTTACGCCATAGTTATTTGGGTGTTATTGCTTGGTAAATGCATTGCAAAACTTTAATTAAGGGTAAATCGTCATTCTTAATTATTGGCGTGTTATTTGCTTGGTAAATACATTTCAGAACTTTATCTGAGAATAAATCAAATCAAGTAAATAAAAGATAAAAACATGGATGAACGAATGCATGTGGAATGAATGACATAACTAAAACACCGTAAACAACAGGGACATGTCGCATGTACTAGTAATCAGTAGAATTTGGATTACAACGTTAATTCACGTCAGAATACTACGAAATATAGTCAGAAACCACCTAAAAATCATTACACATTTAAAAACTTTTATTGAGAATAAATCGTCATTCCGAATTATTTGTGTGTTATTACTTATTAAATAAACCCTTAGTCACCACATAAATGTACAGCGTATTAATTTACCATGACCAAATGAGCCAAACCTTACTTGCTAAATTAAAATGTAAAACCATATGAATTATCAAATGAATAAATTACTGTATGATGATATTTGTGTATTCGTATAATTTGATATTTTCCACGTAACAGACACAATACTTGAACAACGAACTAGCGATCTTGTCACTATTACGATTCCATGAATCAAACACAGTACAAGTACAAACACTTAGATTACGAGCCAAGCTACGTTTATAAATAATTTACAATTTATAATGATACCCCGGTATTGTACCGTTACAATATCTAAACAAAAAGCAAGAAAAATCATCAGCAAAACGCTACAATTTTAAGGACTTAATGGGTTTCTTAGAGGAACCCCAACATATATCATTTTATGAACCGTTTTTTGCTGAGCAATATTTGAGTGTTGTTGATGAGCAACCCGAACTGGACGAGGATGACAACAGTAGTGGTTGTGAAAAATTTTAATTTTAATTTAAAAATTTTGAAAAAGTAAACTTTACTTAATATTGAAACTTTATTTTGTATTTTTATTTCTTCGCATTAAAAATTTCCACCTAAAAACAACACAAATTTCCCACAAATGAAACTGATGTTTGGACATAAATTGGACAATAAACGCCTCAATTGTAATTATGCGTTAATGATACTTATGGAGATTTTTTTTTTGCTGAGTATGTATAAGCGTATATTAAATACCCCAAAAGAGAAATATGCTTCGGGGAGTTTATACATCTAAAACGAAAAGTGGGTGTCATCAGGAAAAAGCTAACCTTTTTGCTAATTTTGTTTTAACTGACGTTGATTTGAATGGTAACCAGATGAATTCTGCACATTGAAATAATGATTTAATAGTTTTACTTTAACGCACTTTTCTCAACTTTTTTCAAATGTTACTAATTCAAAATGTCATATTGTTGAAAACATAATAAAAAGTACTATCAAAATCAATAATAAAAAATATAGGTTGTCATTTAAAAAAATGGCTCTGACGTCATAACTTCAAAACGGAGAGAGATGGAAAAATTAAAATGGTCTCAAAATATATGTTTGAAAAAAAAAAAACAATTTGACCTGTTGAAGCATTTTTCAAAAATATATACAGGGGAAAAATAAAGCCAGGTCTTAATACTTTATGCGCTCTCTGTATAGGTGGGCCACATAAAACCATTCATCTGGAAATTTGAAATTTGAAATGTGAAATTTTGACTAATGTATTACTAATGTGATTAATGTATACAATCATCAATTTTTGAGTTATACCACTATTGCAGTCGGTGAGCTATGTGTGCTTTTGAATGTACTTTTCATATGCTCGAATGTGTTAACATTGGATCAAAATTTCTTAAAAAAAAAAAAACTAGAAGTGCAATTAAATTTCAAAAATAAGTTTAGAAAGGACACGTGCATGGCACAGCGCCCGGCTTCTGATACAACGCACGCTATTAGAGATGTGAGATGGTCGTCATCAATCATCCCTTAACTAATAGACTGCCGTATTTCATTCGGAGAAACGTAGCGCGTCCCGGGCAGGTCTCGCCGGGACTCTTCATTTCGCGCATATAATCTGACGTGCCATTCTGTGCGATTTTAAAGCCAAACCCCCGGCTAAGCCGCGCCTAACCGAACAACTTTAATCCCGCTTCTGATATGGAAAAGTTCGGGCGAACTTGGGATCATCAATCAATATAATTCCGCGCCGGGGGTCGGACAACAGGGGGATCGCCGCTAAACTTTTAACATTTTTAGGCCATCAGCGTCGGAACCGCCTAGGATGGCGCATTACTTTGCGGGACGACCACTGATGGCTTATATCGTGTCCGACGATGTTTTAAAAGCGGGGGAGTCCGCGGATCGCCCACAAGAAAATCTCCAGCGAGTTTTCCAAAGTTTCCGCGCGTACTTTCGGCAATTGCAATACTTTCCAGGCGGGACGTGACTATTTTTACCGTCGTTTTATTCATCGGCGGTTTTTTTTACGATCGCGTGAAACAGTGCGCACGTCCGCCGATCTAATCCAATGTAAATGCCTCCGATGTCTCCCCGGCTGACTTTTATTACTTCATTCCACTTGATTCAAAAATTTTATCGCCTCTGTAGCGAATTGCGGTGATTTGTTTTATGGTTTGCTTTAAACACCATTGCCCTGTGATTAAATTTCAAAACAGGGCATTTTCTCTTAGTTTTACATTTAAAGTGTCCATTTTATTGAAACACACTCATTTTAAGAAACAATATGAGAGTAATTAATTAAACTCATCTGAAAAGGAATGTAAAATGACGCGATACTATTTATTAATTAAAGATAGGAGAAGAAGAAGAAAATAAATTGTCGTACGTACCTAATGTCCTAGTAGAAAGTAAACAGTGCTTCAGGTCCTGATAATAATGCAATTCTGCACAATCGGGTAAGAAATAAATGCAATAATATATAAAGAACAGCTAAGAGTTTTTTTATTTTTTTTATTTTTAGTTTATTGATCCGCAGGCTTTTTCCTCTTAAGTCGTCTTAGTTGTCCCCGTATGTTCAGGAGATCGGAGGCTTCGATATTGTCGTGGCTTTGGAGTCGTTCTTCGTGCTTCTTAGCCACTTTTGTTCGTTCATCACACACGGAATTCATTTTGAGGTCACGATGAATGTCCGTATCATGGGTGTACCATGGAGGATTGACAACACTGCGAAGCACTTTGTTTTGAAATATTTGAACAGTCTTGATATTTGAGTCCCTGCTGCATCCCCATAATTAAATGCCATAAGTACACACGGGTTTCAAAATTTGCTTATACAAGAGCAATTTGTTGTGGATTGATAAATTGATTTTCTCCCGATCAGATTTAATTGCTTGATTTTTATTTTAATATGTTCTTTCCAGCGCAGCTTAGCGTCGAGTGTTATGCCCATGTATTTGGCTGAGTTAGCATAGGGGACAGTTCTGTGGTTAATTGACTCTGGTAGTGGATGCTCTTTGCGGTTAGTAAAGTTTATATGTTGTGATTAAGTTTCATTCAGATGAATGCGCCACTTTTGTCCAGTCACTGACCTTGTTTAAAGCAGATTGCAGTTTCATAGTAGCATATCGTGTGTTATTTCCGGTTGCTAGACTTGCGGTATCATCGGCGAAGGTTCCAATTTTTGTGCCTGGGCATTTTGGAATATCAGCTGTATAGAGCAGGTACAGGGTAGGCCCGAGAACACTGCCCTGTGGAACACCCGCTGCTATTATACGGAAAGTTGAGTGAGACTTCATAGCGGACGCGGAAACATCGGTCTTTCCGGTATGATTTCAATAGAAGGCTATGCGGCTTTGGTAGTACCTTATTGAGCTTATTATTGAGTCCTTCATGCCAGACTTTATCAAAAGCCTTAGAAACGTCCAAGAAGATAGTGGCACACACTTTCTTCTCTTCAAGAGCTTTTTCAACGTTAGCTCCTATATGGTGTACTTGTTCAATGGTGGAGTGTTTATCTCTGAATCCTAACTGATGAGAGGGAATTATTATTTTTTCCTCAATTATAGTTTTTAGTTGCTTCAGAAATAGCTTTTTGAAAAATTTGGATACTACCGAGAGCAGCGAGATGGGTCTGTAGGATGACACTTCATCTGGTGGTTTTCCGGGCTTAGGGAGTGTTATTACCTCTGCAATTTTCCACTGCTTCGGGACATAATTAAGCCTAAGCGCAGCATTAAAAAGATGCGTTAGTTTTATGATCCCTTTGTTTGGTAATTCTTTGAGCATCTGGGCTGTAATGAGGTCGTAAACCCAGGAGATTTCTTTGGATTCAGGAATTTGATTTCTTTTTTTACTTGTTTCACAGTTATAGTTTTGGTGGTAATATCAGCATTATTTACTAGCACTTGAGAAATTATAGTATTTGGGTGAGGCTGGAACACGGTTTCAAGATAATCGGCAGGTATGTTAGCTTTCTCTTGACTACTTCGTGCCCAACTGTTGTCTGCTTTGCGGATAGGCGGGGTATTCACATTATGCCTTTTTATGAAAAGTGTTGCCTTCCAGAGGGAGTAGTTGGTTTCCTTCTCAGCAGTTAACTCTTGGAGAAACTCTGCTATTCCTTAATTTTTTATTTCCTGGATTACTCTTTTTAGGTGTGGACTCAACCGATTATATATTGATATTCGTTCAGGGTTTCTGGTTTCCTGCCATTTTTTCCATGCTTTATCCTTTTCTTTGATTACATCTTTTACTTTCAAGGCATAGTTCTTGGTCATTGTTTTCAGTTTTGTTAATTCAGGGGTGTTGTTTTTTGCTGCAATTTGGAGTTGTTCCACAAAAAGTTCTGCTTCAGTTTCAAGTTGGTATTTTGTCTTAAGTGGGGTATTTAGTACAATTGATTCTTCTAGCTGTTCTCTGAATCCATCCCAATTGATTCGTCTACGAATGGTAGGCCAAGGGTTGGAGGTTTTGTAATAACTGTGTCACTTAAGGTCAGGATCACTGGTGAGTGATCTGAGCTAAGGTCCAGGCAGCTGTCAACTTTGATATAATTTGTCGATTTTGTGGGGTATCTTTTGCTTGTTTGGAAATGTCTTGGTTAGAGTGGGTAGGAGTAGTTTCTGGAGAACTTTCAGCTTTCCTCTTCTTACTTGCCCTCTGTTCTTTATTCTTCTTCTTTCCCAGTTGCATGATCCACCCAACGTCCTTCTCTAACTGCTCTTCATCAGTATGGTATTCCATTGCTTCGGGTTTATTTATATGATCATTCACGGGCATAGCACCTTTACCATATGGATGCTTTAGTTCAGCCATGGAGGTTTCCAAGTTTAACACTTTTTGATTCAAAAGTCTTATATTTTCCTGTAGAAGAGAACATTGATACCAAAATAAAGAAAATTGAATGCCAAAATACAAAATTATTCTACAAGAAACGTTGTGAGTACAATAAAGATTAATCTGAGCGGCATAAAAACGAATTACACAAAATTCCAAAACGCCAATGGGGAAATAAATATTTAAAAGGTTGATTATAGTAATAACGTTATTTTAGTCGTCGCGTATTAAACTAATCGCGAGTCACTAATCTTCTTCGTTGCTGTTGCTGCGTTTTTTATTTATAGCGATTCATAAGTGCTTTTTTGAGTTAAACGAATCCGTTCTTTTGTCGGCATAATTTAAGGGACAATCTCGCGTTTTTTTTTCTCTCGTACTCCATTTCTCTGTATATCTCAAGTTATACGAGGCCTGGGACGGTTATGTCCCGGAGTCTGCTTGAAGAAGCGCGGGCGATTTCTCATAGAAAGTTCGAATGACATAAATTTTAAACTTTTTATATAAAAAAGTGTATCTCCGCGGTAAATATCCTTATAATATATTTAGGAAAGTTTCAGGGAACAGCCCGCCGAGGTGGTATAATTGTTGAAGGGCGGAAGGCCGTAAAGGGAAGTTCGCCGAAGGAGGTCGCCCTTTGCTCTCTTATTTAGGCGGGGATGCTTCAATTTTTAGCGATTCCTACACATGTCGGCGGCACTTAAGTTGCACCTCATTTTGCATAATAAAAGAGGTGACATGAATATGTAACGAATCACGGGACCTCCCTCATTTTCGCAACATTTTTAACACCCCGCCCGGGCACTCTCCTTAACATTCAAATTTATTTATAATATACGACTTCCTCTTAATGATTTTAGGGAGGAATGCGACTCGGCCGGGCACACACGCTTTTTCATTGCTCCAGACTCCGCCGAGTTTTAATAATTTATATAACTTGTGAAACGGAACTCTTTTTAGAGCCGTCCAGATTACTTGAAAATTCGCAGATGCTCCCGGCGTTATTTTAATGATTTTCTTCTGCACTCACTTCTTTTTTAGCCGTCTTCCTCACTTACCAACAGATTTCAATGATCTTCCTCATTTATTATCCCCATTAATATTCATACCTATAAATCGATCAAGAATCGTACTTAGCAAATCTAAGCTAATCTAAACTAACCTATGATAACCTAATTTGCCTAATTTTTTTAAAGCGAATGTTTAGTGTATCAATTTTATAAACCATACTCTATCCAGGATTTTTGCAAGCGCAGATATTAATTGTATGAATTGCATCTTGTATCAAATTGTAACAGAAGATCATTGAAAATTTAATGGTTACTATTAAAAAATTTACAAAAATAAATAAAAGTTATCTAAAATTAATAGAAAACGTGATAAAAGTCAATGGAATTTTGCCACAAACATTACACTTTTGACATGCATTTAATATCAGTAACTAAATTAGAGTATAATTTATGATAAAAGGAAACCTAATCATTTATCAAGAAAAATAACCTGAAATATGATTGTTTTTATAATTATTTTAGGTTTTTATGGAATTAATTGAAATTCAATAAGTAACAATTAACTGTAAAATTAAAAAAGCCATTAAAATTCCCATAGAAAAACTGAAATTTTGACATGCACTATTTAGTACTTAGTACTTAGTGCATGTCAAAATTTCAGTTTTTCTATGGGAATTTTAATGGCTTTATCAATTTTACAGTTAATTGTTACAGAATTTCAATTAATTCCATAAAAACCTAAACACGGTAATAAAATTATAGTTCAACTTTCATCTGAGCAAACTAATTAGGTGATCATGAAATATTGGCTGAAAAATATAAATATGGAAATAATTAAATGATATTTTGAGCTTTATTAAAATTTTAATGTTTTTTTTTAAATTTGTACACAAATTATTGAAATTTTGGTAAAATTAATAATAAAAATGAAAATAATCATTGAAGTTTTGATAGAAACATTGAATATTTTGATATGCATTAAATATAATTAACAAAATTTGAGTGTTATTTATGATATGTGGAAACCTAATTATTGATCATATTGACTGAAAAAAGAAAATATTGAGATCTTTAGAGAAATAATTGAAAATTTGGAAAATCTTGGTACATCTTTGGTAAAATCTTAAAATCTTTTACTACTAAAGAGAAAACGACCATTGTTAGGATATTTTTACTAGTATTTACACAAAAAACTGTAAACACTATTGCAATACTATGTGCATATTGCAAATATTGAATATTTGACCTATTCAGATGTTCTCATCGAGATGTAGGGTCTCGATAATTATCGAGAAATTATAAAAACATATTAATTCCCATTTCTCGAGATTTTTAGTTACGGAAATCCTACGATTAAAATTTCTAGAGAAATTTTATTCGAGAATTATGAGACATATAAAGTATGGCATGCCATATACTGGTCATGCCACCCTGCCCCATTTATCCTCGCTCGGACCATTGCTGCTAGACTAATGAAAATTGAGGAAATCATCTGATTGGAAGTTATTGGACACTTGATGTGCTACTTATTAAAATAGTTTTGTGTACACAGAGTGTACCATAAATCCGGAACAAGACTAATTGTAAAGCAGATTCCAAAAATGAGTTGTAATGAGTGAGAGTATACAGGGTGTTCCATTTAAAAATGAGACCAAATATTGAGTCCTGGATTTATGGTATACTCTGCACACTCAAAAATAATTTCAAAGAGTAGCACATCAAGTGTCCAATAACTTCCAGTCCGATTTTTGTTTTTATTCAATCTTGCGAATTCTCAAGAATGTCGATGTCTCTTAAATCGAAAATTTTAGAATCTCAAAAAATGAAAATGGTGAGATTTGACAACCTCAAATACGAGCATTTGAAAATTATCGAGCTATTTAATATCTCAAAAACCGTCAACCGTTAAGGCTTTGTCGGGCCTCTTACACATCTACCACATTGATAATTTAACAATATTAATTCGTGCATATCAAATTCGAGATATAGAAAAAATCAGTATTTTGGCTACTTCCAGAAATAAATAGTTTCTAAGCAATAATACATATTAAACAAATATATAGAATATGCTTCCATTGATACCCACAAATATACTCACAAAAATGGCATTTAGCCATACATATACAAAAAGTATATCTTCTGCAGTAAATACCTTAGTAACTCTCTAAAGATTAGAATGGTACGATGCTATATTTTCTCCGTACTTTTATATGGCATAGAGGCCTCTACGCTCAAACAACGCCTAAGCGACAAAATTGAAGCATTTGAGATGTGGATATACCGCAGAATCCTAAAAATATCATGGACCCAGAGAGTTACTAATGAGGAAGTACTGCGAAGAATGGGAAAGGAAAAAGAGATATTAACAACAATTAAAACCAGGAAACTCGAGTACCTTGGCCATGTTATGAGAGGTGCACGGTACAAGCTTTTGCACCTCATAATCCAGGGGAAAATAACTGGGAAGAGGAGCGTTGGGAGGAGGAGAATATCGTGGCTGCGTAACCTCCGTGATTGGTTCGGATGTACCTCGAACCAACTATTTAAAGCAGCAGTAAATAAGATCCAGATTGTCATGATGGTCGCCAACCTTCGTTGAAGACGGCACCCTAAGAAGAAGATACAAAAAGTGTCCATTTGTGTGGGAAATACTAAAACTAGTTAGTATTTTTTCCACAAATCCGAAATTACAATTTAGTTAGTTGTTTGAAATTTTTATATTGCTGCATGTATTTTGAGTTATTCCATTCTATTAACTGTAGCTACTTACTCTGAGCGAACCATTGAGATGGGGGATTTGAAGTCAAAACTCACCTGAAACAAAAATATTTATTTTAAAATACCTATTGAACTATATGGAATATGTATAGGCTTAATCATAGGTAATTTATCGAGGTGTCAATATACAAAAATACAAGTATTTATATAATTTCTTAACTTATGAATTATTCTATTTGGGTACTATTTTTATATAAACCTGTATAATGTTTATGTACAATTATGTACAATTTGTAATTACATTACATTACATTACATTACATTACATTACATTACATTACATTACATTACATTACATTACATTACATTACATTACATGTAACTATTGTATTGCAAGTGTTTGCAGTTTTTGTTGATTTAAATAATCCTTGGAGCGTTCATTAAAACTCTACATATTCCGCTTTATATTGTATTATATTATATAATAATATATTGTATTAAAAAGAAATGTTATTCTGCTTCTCACGAACGCCCCCTCTCAAACGCAGTAGGCGGAGTGAAACGTCAGGGGTGAATTATGTGGGGCAGATATCTCCAGTGCAATATTGTGCGTGCGCAACTTAGATGTGTGAGTGATTCACACACGCGCTAAAAACGTAAAGAGGCCGTTTTCTGAATATTATATAACATAGAAATGCAATTTCTTGCTAAAATAATGTTTGTACATTAAAACTAATATTTGGAAGAGGATTTATTTACACTGTGGTTATAATGTCTTGATTAGATGACGTTTTCGATACTTTAAGTGGCTCGGAAACTATCAATGAGTCACGCTTCGACTATAACCGACAATATAATTGACAATATTATCGAACATCTCCGGCTCACTTTGCAAAGAGCATCATACATTTTTCTTAGTGATATTTGCTTGATATATTCTGTTTATGTCTTCGGGCTTTCTCACATTTATTGTATATTATTTTTGTATATGCATAGGTTAAATGATTGTATCTAACTTTTTCGGGTCACTCGTCTTGGCAATGATTACGAAAAAAACAAGTCTTTAAACAGTTTAGTAAATTAATACAGTTCATTCGTTTGTCCTTTCAAGTAAATCTACGAAAACTAAATGAATTATACATTTTGTGACCTGCCAATTATACGAGTGCAAGCTGATAAAAAAGGTACCTAACTATGAAGGAGGCCGTGAAAAACATTTTTTTTTTATAATATACCTTAAACTGTCAGAAAACTGTCACGCAATTATCATTGTTCAGTTCTGGATATACATTTCTACAGAAATTTTCTAATACTGACGTGTCAAAGTTTTTTTCATAATGAAAAAAATTGAACACCGTGCCGTCATCAAGTTCCTAACAAGAGAAGTAAATAGCCTGATGGAAAATAATAATCGTCTGTCAGCTGTTTATGGCGATTCTTCTCCATTCTATAAAACCGCTAAATTCTGGTCAAAACAAGTTAAGTGGGGTCGGGAGTCCATTGAAGATGATCCTCGCAGTGGCCGTCCAAATTCAGCCATCACCCAAGAAACTATTCGAAAAGTGGAAGAATTTATTCTAAAGATCGACCACGTTAACCTGCCACGTGAAACCACCATGAAAGGTATATATTATGCCGACATTTTAGGCAAATTGGAAAAGCAATAAAAGGAAAACGCAAAGAAAACTTCAAAACTGGAATTTTGCTTTTGCATGAGAATGCATAAAGCTGGCATTGTGCAAGATGTTTTGAAGGATTTAAAGTTTAAAGAATTAAATCACCCTCCCTATAGCCCTAACTTAGCACCATGTGACTACTTTCAATTCAGTAAATACAACAAAAGTTAAGGGGACAAAGATTTGCCAACGACGAAGAGTTCATTTTTTTTGCAGAGCAAGAGAAAACATTTCCTTTGACGGTTTATTTTCATTAATTTCAAGATATAACAAATATGTTGAATTAGTAGGAGATTACGTTGGAAAATAATGAAATTTTGATTTTTTTATTTCAACTCCTTCATAGTTAGTCCTACCTATTTTATCAGCTTGCCCTCGTTTCTACCATTATACCCTGGGTACAGGGTACCGAGACAACTTGAATTATAAATTTCCCTGACTTTTCCATGATCTAGAAAGTTTTCCAGGATCATATAATGAAAATTCCAGACATTATATTAATAATATTTATTTAATTCCGTTCTGAAAAGTCACATTTTACATCAAAGTCTGTCGTTATGAAACGTTAAATTTTTCATAACTGTCACGCTTCAAACTTTTTGTAGGTTACAACTTAACTATTTCTTGATTTTTCTGGTAGTAAACTATCCATGGCAACATTAGCAGAGTCTTCACCATCATAAGTTAGTTCTGATTCGCTATTTGAGCACATTTCTTGCATTAATAATAAATTTGTGAATTATTTTAGTGCCTTGACAAATTCGTTTATGCCAGTGCAATCATGTTTCCGTAGAAACAATAAGTATAAGGCGATCTGATTCTATGATGTAGTAAGGAACGTTCTTATTCAAATAGTAGATTAAATAATTCTGACGGAATTAAATAAAGTTTTGTACATAACATTACTTGTGTAATTTGCAAAACTCGCTTCGCTCGTTTTGGCAAATATTACACTCGTCAAACAATATCGCACTTTTCATAACTGGTTACGTAAATAACTATTTATTATAAAATTAAGCATAAAATCTAAATTTCCAAAACAAACAAACATAAATGGGAATTATATGCTGAATGGTAAATATATGCAGTGACCGTCAAAATGTCAATATCATATCTGATTTTTGTTTAATCTTAATTAAAAAAAAAAAAACTTTCTACTGCAGTAATTTGTGCTTATCTAAAAACCTTATTGTCCCCTAGCAGACGTACCGAGTGATTTTTACTTACCTAGAAAATTTTGTTTTTCAAAATGACGAAAATCGAATTAGTGCCAATTGTCAGAAATAATGCAAGAAATCAATGACCTTTTTTTATTGCCAGTTAGTTTTAGATCACTCGATCATTTAAAGGTCATAATTTAATGATTTATTTTCATATATTTAAGATTTAAGATATATATAATCGATCTTTATTGGGCTATCGACCCCATATGGGGTCTTTCCTTTAAGAGATAAGGGGTCTTTCTTTTTTAAGATTTTACAAGATTTTCACAATTTCAACAAGAATTCTGAATATTCAAGTTTAGTAAGCTCAGCGCACGGTTGGTATTATATTCTGTTCAAAAAGTATCTGTAGTAGTAGTTTCAAAATGCTGCAACTTTTTCGTTTTGAGAGAACTACCATAGGATTTGGGGCTGCTGCACATTTTACGAAACTATATTTTATGCAACAGATTTCGATGAATTTTTTACACACGCTTCTAGAAACGTTTGACAATCTTTAAGAAATATAAGTTTGAATTTTTCGTTTAATGTTTTGTCAGTATTTCTTGTACTGAATCCCACATGAACACTGCTTGTCTGTTTTTGAAAAGTTTTGTCACTAAAATTTCAGCAGTTTGCTCAACGAACAATCGTTCACCACTTTAGGTTTTATAAATCGCTTTACCAAATTTCGAATTAGTACTTCTAGATCATAATATATTACTACCGTAAATATAAATTCTATATACAGGGTGTCCAAGATAAGGATGATCAGCATGGGGATCTCGGCACCCGTTAAAGTTACAAAGACGGTTAAATTACAAAACAGTTGCGCAATTTAGGGGTCAATAATATTCTGTTGAGAAAGCCAGAAACTGTCTGTCGCGTACTTCCGGAGATATTCGACAAAATCGGAAATCTTGCGATTTCGTTTTTATATTTTTCTAAAGTTATTTTAAAAGATATAAATAAACACAAGGCATCTTCTCATTACCACTTTTTTTTAGCTATACAAGATAGTGTTTACAAATTTTCAGTACAACTTTTCGTTTCGAAGAAACCACTCTCAACTTAATTTTTATATATTTTTTTTTTATAATTACTCTTTACGCCTTACTCTGTAAAGCAAAAGTGGTCAAAATTGATGACTGGTGCAATTTAGCGGCTCGAATAACTGAAGAACGAAGAACTACACTGTAAGGTAGAAAGAGCCGATTATGTATGTATGTATGTATGTATGTATGTATGTATGTGTGTATGTATGTATGTATGCATGTATGTTTGTATGTATGTATGTATGTATGTATGTATGTATGTATGTATGTATGTATGTATGTAAGAAAATAACGAATTGCACTAATTTTTCTTACGCCAAAATTTGCCATTTTTCAGTGAAACTTTATGTTTAACCTCAATACCTGAGGTCATTATAAATTTTAAATAATTTATAACTATAGTTTGGCTTGTAATCTAAGTGGTCGTACTTCACCTGTGTTTTGATTTATGGTATCGTTATAGTGATTGCTGGTTCATTGTTCACGTAATGGTTATGGGGAAAATATCAAATTATACGCACATAAAAATATCATCAAATATAATTTATTCATTCGGTAATTCAGATGTTTTACATTTTAATTTAGCAAGTCATGTTTGGTTCATTTGGATACGTTAAAATAATACGCTATACATGTATGAGATGAATAACTCCTGTTACATAAGTTTTGGGATTTTTTTATAATGCCTTGTAAAACATGTCATGTCATGTAAAACAATTGTCATGTAAAACATGGTAAAACCATTACATCTAGTCAACTATGTAGAAACATATAGCTAGGGATCTTGTCAATTTGTATGACATTTCACATTTTCGTCTGACCTTTGCGAAATGGCGTATAAAGTAGACATTCGAAAGTCCATCTACAACTTAGTTGGACAGCTGCCGAAAGTAGAGTAAACATTTTTCGTGAGCAAAATATTTCGAAACGCACTGTATATCGGACAATTCGGCAATGTGTAGAGGGAATTCCATGTGCAAATCTACCAATAACAGGCCGTCCTCGGAAGTTATCAGAACTTCGGGTTAATTCACTAGCCGTGCAATCCAAAAACCCCACTTTTCGTTTCCTTTCTTTTCCCGGTTTTACCCTGGAACCCGGTAGGATCCCTGTATCACTGGCGTAGCTAGCATGGGTGATACCTGGGGCGGATATCGATGGTGTCACCCCTCGAAATCGGTAAAATCAACATTATGTGTTGATTTTACCGATTTCGAGGGGTAAAAGAAAAAAATCAGGTAAGCGTAAAGTATGATTTTAATACAACAATTTAAATAAACATTTTAAAAATTATAAGTCATTTATGAACAAATTACAAAACCATCAATCAAGTACCATAAACATATATAGAAGAAACTTGCAAAAACCTCTAATTTAAAAATATTTCAAGTATTATAATCTCTTCTTTCTAGCTTTGAAAGCTGCAAACTCGGAAATCACATGTTCAAAATTAATACTTGGTGTTGCCTCGTATTCGATCGTTAACATTGCAACATTGTTTAGCCTCGTGTTGCTCATTGTTGACCATAAGTAGTTTTTCATTAATTTTAATTTACTAAGGCTCCTCTCGCACGAAGCAACATATACGAAAATTGTCATAAACAACTTTAGTGCGACGATAAGATTTGGAAGGGATTCTGTAAAATCCCATTCCACGATGGATTTCAAAAAGTCTACGGATACCCAATCAGACACTGTAACATTGGCTGCTTTTAAATGTCTTTTGAGTTCTGAGTTCTGAGTTCTGCTTCTGATACCTCATCATAAAAACCAGTAAATTTTGATACAGCTGATTTTAACTACTCGATGTGCGCCGAAAGCAAAGTATTTGTCTGGACAACCTCGAACGATGAAGCTAGATCTTCAATGGACTTTCATATACAGAGGGCGCATAAAGTATTAAGACCTGGCTTTATTTTTTCCCCTGTATAAACTTTCGAAAAACGACATATATTTTGAGACCATTTTCATTTTTCCATCTCTCTCCGTTTTGAAGTTATGACGTCACAGCCATTTTTTTTAAATTGATAACCTATATTTTTTATTATTGATTTTGATAGTACTCTATATTATGTTTTCAACATAATAAACATTTCAACATTTACATGTATAGTGTAAATATTGTATAAATATTGTCCTTAGTAACCATAGGGTAAACGAGGGATGGATTATGTATGTATGTATGTATGTAAATGTTGTAGGGACATACGAATACTTAAAGTTATTTGATTATGTTCATTATAATAAAGTATAAACTGTAAATATTTCACATTGTACCTACTATCTGAGTATAAAGATTGTACCCATCAATTTTTTTTATGTTCATACCAAAAATATATTTTGATTAGGTTTTTAAAGATACCCGCAGTGCAAAAATAGAGAGTGCGATGGTAAATATTGATAAGTTGGGAACAAAAGAATTGTTCTGCGAGATGCGAATGGTGAGGGGGAGGAAGTCGAAGACGCTGTACGGTCCATTTGAGGTTTCGGATACTTCCCCGGGCAAGGGAGAGGCCCCATTCCGGCAGACACTCGACCGAGCAAGATGTTACACAACAGGAACACGCCAATAAATTTGTCGGGATAAGATCTACACATACTGGCCGCGCCGGCGGCGAATTTCATATGAGATCTGGACGTTCCGGCCCGCATACATATAACCTGCTCGTCCCGCTAATTCGTCCGAATTACGTCCCTCTTCAGGTCTGCAAACGCGAAAATCCCTGATTTATGCGCGCGCGTGAGCGATCCGACAAATCGCTCTTTCATGAATGCGGACTGTTAAAAGGCCATCCGGAGCTTCGAACGTAACTGGACGGCCCTTTCATCGGGCAGATTTTCCGTATCGACCGATTTTTCGCCCGAAATTATGCTAAATAAAAAATACCCTCTGTGGAAACGCTCTGCTCCCTGTAATTGCGTGGGCGGGCGCGAATTTATAGTGGCACGAACGCAACTACCGCCAGAGATCACAATATAATTTCCATTTATATGAAGTCCGCCGTAAAAGCTTGTTTGTTTATAAATCCATCAATTATATTTTAAAGTGGATATTTTCCCAATGTAAAGGAGATAAACTGGGCAAGATTTACGACTGCAACTAGGCGGTAATAAAATACTGCGCACACACGCCAGGATACCAAAGAGTTTAACTCTTCAGATAATCATAAAATATATGAAAGTTTAGTTAGTTTGAAGCTAAAAACCGCCCAGTATTTCAACTTTCCGCCGGCCGAAAGCTTCCTGCATTAACTTTACGTCGTCGCCGATTTTGGACAGAGCTAATTTTACTTTGTAGCGCTTGCGGCGCGGCGTCTGCCCCCCGAACAAATCAAACTTTATTACCTTTTAAATTGCCTTTTATTATTATTTTTATGGATTTGTTTAACTTATGCCCCGGATAAAGAACGTAAATTAACGCTGTACAAGCACGAAACTCCCCTAATAAAATTTACGGTGCGCCCTAACTCAAACCATGAGATTATTTCCAACTAAACCAACACAATTTTATGTACAATAATGAGAACCGTTTAATATTTTCGTCGGACGCGAAACCAAGATAAATATTGCGGCATTAAAATTCCGCGCACACGCGCCTTTACACGAAAAAGCACTGCACGTACAGAAAATTTCTCATCCGAGCCGACTTACGGCAAACAAAAATACTTTAATGCGTCCATATACAGGGCGCTCCACTATCCACAGATACTTCATATTTATTAGCGCACAAAACGTCCCTATATTTTAAACATATTTTTGAAACTTCTATTCTTGAAACAGTGTAGACAACAATTATAAGTACCTACAGCTAGCTGTTTTGTAAAATTTATCATTTAGAATTCAGAGTCATAAAAAATGATTATGCGCCTCACGTAGCTCGTGAGGCTGAAGTATTAAAAATCATAGAAATTTAACAGGCTAGCATTACACCCAACATCAATATTAGAAACATATGTCCAATATCAATTGCAGCAAACAAATGATAATTGGAATTATTAATTTCATGAGATCCCATAAGATATGATCAAAGAGAAAACGATACACGGCTTACTTGCAAATAGACATATTAAAATTATCCGCCTCTTCCCAATAAGATCATAACAATGCACAAAACCCTTCCGATTGATGTAGTAGGAATTGTTACTAGACACAAATGTTAACAAAGTACTGACTATAAGAATATGTATAGTTTAAGCTTACCACGTGTGGCTTGGTTATACGAGCCCTAACAACTTATAGTTCGGACGATACCCATTTTAACTATAACTTACAGATTACTTTGCTAAAAGTTGCTACTTATTATATTTATCATTTCATAAAAATGCATTATTAAGCACCACTTATCCCCAAAAATAAATATTATTTGTCTATATTTACCTCTTTAAGAAGAAAAAAATGAAAAACTGAACCAATTTTACTGGCAACTTAATGTACGGACGTCTCATTTTTTAAAATATTTTGGGGTTAAAATGATAGTTATTAATGTGATAAGCGTCGATTTACTGCTTTGTTTTATGTGTGTTAATGAAAATGAGTCGTGGTGAAGCCACCACAAACGAAATTTGTCCAATTGTTGTGAAACAGTACGATGAAGGAAAAATCTTGAAGACCATCGGCGATAATTTTAATTTAGCGAAGTCAACGGTAGGAGATATTAACCAGGGCTATGGAGATAGAGCCAGATACAAAATTTGGGGTAAAAGTTCCGGTCAACCCAGTAAAATTACAGGCAGAAAGAAGAACCATGTGAAAATATGTAAAAGTCAGCGAAGAGTCACTGTAAGGGAGATAATGGCCTATTTAATGGGGAAACGGAGGCATATATTTCACGATAATATTGTTGGCAATGGATCTATAAGTCAGAGCTCAGTTTTTATAAGGCACATAAGAAATGAAATATTAAATAATATTACTTTGTTTAATTCACTTTATTTTATTTTATTGAAACCTCAAGAAAACCATCGGTTAACAAGCAAACAGAACAACAATCGTATAGCTTGGGCTAAGTTTAAATTGCCTTGGGCAGTAAAAGATTGGTCCAAAGTCATACTTAGCGATGAATCCAAATTCCACATCTCTGTAGGTGATTCCAAAAAAAGAATTATTCGAGATAAAACGGAAGTTTTTAAAGCGGATTATATAAAAAAGGACCGTGAAGTTTCCAAAAGAGGGTGTTGATTTAAGGGTGTATGTCTGGAAAAGGTTTGGGAAAAATGGAAACAATTGATGGTAATATTAATGCTCTCAAATATCAGACAATTCTGAATAATGTCTTATTCTCAGCGTACATAAGCTCTCTCCAGATGGCAATTTCATATTCCAGCAAGATGGTGCATCAAGCCATATAGCTAAGACGACAAAAAACGACGTTTTCAGATATCGGAATGAAAGTTCTGTCTTAGCCCTCTAACAGTCCGGACTTAAATATTATTGAGACCTTGTGACAACATGAAAAGTCACTTGAGGAACATTTCTCAACAAAACATACATGCTTTGGAGACAAAACTGACATAAATGTGGAGATCTTTCACGCCAAATTACTGCAAGTCTCAGCTGGAAACCATGCTAGCTAGAATACGAGCGATCATGAAGGCAAAAGGTGATGTGACACCGTATTAATACTTTAAACGGTCGTCAGCCGAACATTAAGCTGTAAATAGAATTAGTTCCTTTTTAAAAAAATTGTCTATCGTTTCATTTCTTGTTGATACAAAACAAATATTTTTTCAACAAAAGCGTCCCTTAATAAAGTAGTATTCCTAATTCTTGAATAAAAAAATATATATTACTGAACAACAATCAGTAAATATGTATACAAATTGGTGCCGTCCGAACATTAAGTTGTTAGAGCTCGTAGGTAGAATTATTACTCGACTTTAATCAACTTAGATAATAGAGTTCAATGTGGGCATTAACTTAGATACAAATGTTATTATATTTGTCGGGAAGGCGGAGGGATATTATGTGCTATCGCGTTGGCATTCATATTTCTAAATCTTTAAATAACTCTATTTTTGAACATATCAAGCTCCCGTATTTAAATAGAATGAAAGAGAATTTGACAGATGAGAAAAGGATGTGCATATATACCAAATTGACGTAAATAACCTTCGTATTCACAACCATCATCAAAATAGTCATTGAATAAATAAACAAGACATTCACAGCGCCCTTATAACGCAGACGAATCATAGAAAATAAATCAATTCACGTTATAGTCATCACCCTGTATTGTGAGTAGTTACGGTAGTTAATAGCAACGTAATGACGCGTAAGTACTAATACGACCAAAATCACGAGCCAAAATATTCGATAAAATCTACATATATATATATATATATATATATATATATATATATATATATATATATATATATATTAGAATTTCTCGATCAAAACAATGATAAAATAAATACTACACTTCTCGGATAGTTACTCCTGTGATCAATACCATAATGTCAGAATCAGAAACAATTTTTCACAGAAAAACATTTTTCAAAAAGTTCCATGTAGATATAAAAAATACAAAAATCTCAAATTGCGACATACAATTTCACTGTAATTTAAACGTTCATCAGTACCATAAAGTTAGAAATGATTTACTAAAACAGTAATAAGTCGATTAAAATAATATCAAATTGTGACATACTTACAATTGGATCGCGTTATGGAGAAAGCTGCCAACCCACAAAATATAAAAAGTGAATCAACTCTGTTTTTGTACATATAAATTTGGGCTTTTTATTCTGTTTAATTCTTAGAAAGATCAGGCTTATACTAAATTGCAAAAATGTAGCAAACGTTTTCACTAAATTTTTTTATATTCATTATTTAATTTTGCAGAAAGTGACCAACCCTCTTAGCTTTACCTATTTTACGTTTTATTTATGATTTGTTAAAGATCTTTCTATTATTTTCAACAAATTTGTACAGTTTTATCAACCATATTCCTGAAATTATTGTAATGAGTCTATTAGATTATTATAAATAGGCGGTTGTGCAAGAAAAAGAGAGTTTGACAGTGTGAATTATTAATTTTGAAGTTATTGCATCTGTGTAATAAAATTTGTTAAATAACATGGAAATAATTCCTTCAAACTCGTTTACATGTGACTTTCCTAATGAATTAGCTTTACCTATTTTACGTTTTATTTATGATTTGTTAAAGATCTTTCTATTATTTCCAACAAATTTGTTCTGTTTTATCAACCATATTCCTGAAATTATTGTAATGCGTCTACTTGACTATTATAAATAGGCGGTTGTGCAAAAAAAAAAGAGTTTGACAGTGTGAATTATTAATTTTGAAGTTATTGTCGCATCTGCGTAACAAAATATGTTATTTAACATGGAAATAGTTCCTTCAAACTCGTTTACATGTATCTTTGTAAAAATGCCAATATTATTGAAGATGTCGATGGCCATAATGTTGATGAAATGAATTTTGAAATTGATGCTGAATAAAAGCCATAAAGAAATATTGTTTCGATTGCATAACTAATTAATAAAAAAATAAGTTTGGCATTTTTGTTCAAAAAATTGTTTGATTTTATTGTTTTTACATAGAGCAAAAAGCTACCAACCCTCAAAACACCGCCATATTTAGCACAATTTAAATCTTACAGGGAAATATTTTGCTCAAAATTTTAATTAGTTTTAAAACGTAATGAACATATGAAATATATAATTGAAAGTTGTCAATAATTTATTATAACAATAAAAACTGTAAAGTCAGATATCTCGTTTTAGTTCTAATGTGGGTAGGTAGCTTTCTGCATAACGCGATCCAATTGCACAGTAATTTAATGAAGGAATTTTTCACATTAAAATTTTCGGCACGTTTTTTAAAAAATATTTTTTTTTTTGACAAAACGTTCTTTTCAGCAGTTCCATAAAATCAGAAAACGTTTTTCTAAAAATTGAATTAGTTGACGAAAATAAATTCTTATTCATGGAATGTAAAGCAAAATAAAGACAAAATAACTAATACATTTAAGGTATTTTTCACATTTTAGACACTATTTGAATTAAAAATAAATCTGGCCATTTTTTCTTTTTTTTTTTTTTTTTTAATTCCATAAAATTAAATAATAGTTATTTATGTACCAAGTCAGTAAAGTGATTCTTTATCGAACGAGTCTGAGATTATGAGCCGAGCGAGCGAAGCGAGCGAGGCGAGTAACAGGCGAGTTCGATAAAGATACTTTACTGACGTGGTGCATACAAACTTTTATCGCCAACCGTAAAAATGCTAAATAAAAAAATATATATATATTTTAACTTATCACATTTTATTGTAAATAAGTAAACAAATAGAAAAATTACAGCGAATACAAAATGAGTCTACTTATTATTAGTTATATTAATCGTGAAAGTACACCCTGACGCATTATAAAAATTAATTCCTGAAGTCGAAGGAGTTTGAACTGAAAATGTTTGAGGATTATTATCTATGTTAAGAATGTGTAAATCGTCAGCAGAATTATCATTGGTAACAACTATGTTTTCAGTTTGATCTTCACCTAAAATAGTCTTTGCAATTTTCGTTTTATTGAGCACAGATTCTTCAACATAAGCCTCTGCAATTGTATCGTTTTTCCACCCTCCGAGGCGTTTTAAATTTTCCTTACTGCCGCCTGCGTTGGCAAAGAGAGTGGCGGATGTTCTGCGAAAGCAATGTCCCGTATAAAGTGACGGTTCTGGCAAATGCAGATAGTTGCCAATTTTGCTTGGTATACTTCCAAAAGTATGTATTCCAACTGGCTGGACTGTGCATTTGCCATTTCTATAAGTTAGGAATAATCTGTCGTGGGGCGTATGCTTAGGACGCATAGCTAAATATTTGTTAAATAATTCTATGGATTTTACTTTTCCTTCAAACTCTGAAGTGATTACAAATAATCGAGGCCTGTTGGTCTTTGTTTTAGGTATATGAACAACCAGAATAGTTTCTTTGTGCTCTATGTCATTTATTTTTAAATTCAAAAGTTCTTCATTACGTATAGCCCCAGCAATTCCAAACAAAACGCATATCTAAAATAATTCACATCAAAATGGTTTTGAAAATGTTGCATAAATTACCTTCATCATCAAGTAGATTTCATCCGGAGTATTTTGTAAAAACAATTGTATTTCTTCTTGTAAAAGAGTTTTGGACTTTTTTGGAGTATGATTTCTTCCTTTTTGTTTTAAAAAAGCCGTAAGTTTTTTATACTTACTAATATCAACATCATTTTTCTACTGAAAGGGTTGCTTTCACCATGGAATAGTATGACCACATCGAAGAAGGAGAATACTCTTGCGATAAATAGGAAAAATACGCGAGTAAAACGTATAAAACGTTTTCACTGTATTTTTTAATTCCGTGTTTTTTGCACCACTCGATGAATATGTCATACTGGCGATTATATTTTTCTACCGATTTTTGTGGTAGAATTTCGAAAGACGTCTCTAGAGACTTCTGCTGAATTTCTGGAGGTGTGCAGTGAATTTCTTCTTCCATTATTTTCACTAAATAGTTCGCGACGATACCTTAACAGTTTTATCGGTGACAGTGACAAACGATTTATGAATAATGTCGTACAGTCATGGCTATGTCAATTAATATTAGCGGCAGGTAAAATGTTTGATTTTTATAGTAACATAAAGTGTTTGTTTACTTCTAAAAATCGCTATGGTAATGTATGGCTTTATTGACGGTTGGCGATAAAATTATTTTCGCTCGCTCACTTAGCTCGCTCGGCTCATAATCTCAGACTCGTTCGATAAAGAATCACTTTACTGACTTGGTACATAAATAACTATTACATGGTACATAAATCATTATATTGTTTGTATTCTAAATGTAATTCACTAATTGGACAAAATAACAAATACATTTAAGGTATTTTCACATTTTAGACCTTCTTTGAATTAAAACTAAATCTGGCCATTTTTTTCTATCAATTTCATAAAGATAAAAACAAGAATTTTTTGTTTAGTTTAATTAGTAGACTGTGACAGATTACTTTTAGGTGCGAGGTGTTTTTGAATGGCCGAGGCGATGCTTAGCGAAGCCGAGGCTGTTTAAAAACTCCTGGCGTCTGAGAGGGCTCTCGCAGCGTGTAATGTACTAAATTTTTCATTCTCTCATAGAAATTTAATAAAAATACAATGATTCAGTGATTACAATAATTTTAGTATAAGGAGGTTTGTTGTTAACGGTACCTTGGTATTTATACAAAATATAATGTTGTGACAAAATGAATTTCATTTCATCAGCTGCATGTATTGCGTGCAGAAGTTTGTTGCCGGACAGATTTAATGAAGGTATATTCAAGTTTATGAAAGTTTTATAAGTGGGGTGGATGATGTTTTCCCAATAACTGAAGAATGACATTTGTACTTATTCGTTCGTCGTGCAGGGCACAAAAGTTTTTCATACGTAGCAAGCGATTACCTAGCATGTTTTACTTTTGCTTCTGAGCGCCTTATCAGGACCAAAAGTTAGACTTTCGTAGAGAGAAGAATGAAATATAATTTTTTGTCATACAATATAGACAAACATAAAAAAATGTAAACACAGTAAAACATTTTTTATACAGAACACAATAGGTACAGGAATTCAAGTCTCAAATTGTGACATGCAATTTCATTATGGTTAATTACATTACAATTTTTTTCAATTTAAATATATTTTTTACCAAAACTGATTCACTAATTTAATAAAGTTAGAACGCCGTTTTAAAAGTTTCATAAATCAACAAAAATAAATTATTTTAAAAAACGATGCAAAAAAACATTAAATTATTTTATTTTGGGATTTACAATTGAAGATTTTATAACGTGGAATTTAACATTTCCACAATAGAAAAAATATTTAAACAAAATGTCATTTGATGAAGACTATTTTTTCATGAAATTTATTAAGTTGTTTTTTTTATATTTTTGCAAATTTTTACATACAATTATGCTAAAAACTTAAGTTATAGTTTCAGGCTTTAAAACCAAAACTTTGCCTATAAAATTCTTTTGTTTGAGATTTATTTATTTAACGTGAAATTTAATCATTTCCAATAGCAAAACTTTTATTAAAAAATGTCATTCGATGAAGACAATTTTTTTCATGAAATTGATGATTGTCAATGAACTCTTAAAACAATTATCAGTTGATGAGTTTGCTTACATCCTTACATTTTATTTTCTGTAATAGTTGATAAAATACTTCTATACTTCTCTAATTGTGTTTTGAATCTATAATTGTCTATAATTGTAATTAGTCTGTAATTGTGTTTTTTTTTTACTTTTATGTCTACACAATTTACGCCCCTTCCATATTACAACTCTAGTTTCGTCCCTGGAATTCAAGGACATGTCCATTGTATATTTCTGGACTGCTCAGAATTTTAAAAACTGAACTTACACTACTCAGGTTTCCAACGAATTAAAGCATTAAATGAACATGTAGGTACGTATAACAAAGTTTATAATTTTACGAACCAAATTATAAAAGCTAAAACTTAATAGAGTCAACTTTGTGCGCCAATTTATCGCCATTTAGGATCTGACATGAATTTACAATTACATTGACGTTTTAGTTATAGTTTCAGGGCTAAAAACTAAAAGTATGCTGATTAAAATCTTTAGTTTTGTTTTTTTAAATTTAATGTGGAATTTAATCATTTCCGCAATAGCAAAACTTTTATTAAAAAAATGTCATTCGATGAAGACAATTTTTTCATGAAATTGATGATTGTCAATGCACTTTTAAAACAATTATCAGTTGATGAGTCTGCTTACATCCTTACATTTTGTTTTCTGTAATAGTTGATGAAATACTTCTATACTTCTCTAATTGTGTATTGTATCTATAATTATCTATAATTGTAATTAGTCTGTAATTGTGTGTTTTTTTTTTTACTTTTATGTCTATACAATTTACGCCCCTTCCATATTACAACTCTAGTTTCGTCCCTGGAATTCAGTGACATGTCCATTGTATAAATCTGGACTGCTCAGAATTTTAAATACTGAACTTACACTACTCAGGTTTCCAACGACTGAACTAATGCGTTGAATTAACATGTAGGTACGTATGACAAAGTTTATAATTTTACGAAGCAAATTATAAAAGCTAAAACTTAATAGAGTCAACTTTGCGCGTCAATTTATCGCCATTTAGAATCTGACATGAATTTACAATTACATTGACGTCCCAGGGGGGCGGTCATAAATCAATTTTAATAATAACTCAGGCAAGTAACGTAATAATTCTTCATGATGGCTGAAATTCGCTCGTTTATTTTCGGGCCATAAATAAAAATATTGGTTTCGCAATAGATAAGTGTCTCTTCCGCCGCTTTGTCGGCTCCATGAAAATTTAGTGGGCGCTTGAAACGCGCATAAATCAAATTTGGCTAGCGAACGGATTGCAGTGCGAAGACAGAAACTGCAAAATGTATCACCAGAAATCACTTTAAAGGGGCAATTTAATTCGCACGTTGTTACCTCCGCCAGGGCGCGATAAATCTCTAGGGCCGTAATGACGAGAGTGAGCTTTTGGCGAAGCCACGGAAGAGCGGCAGTTTAATATAACGTATAAAATATTTCAAATATTTATAACACAATGATGAACTATTCTGAGTACCTAACTAAATGAAAAAAGTGAAATTATACAGCCCTAAATAAAATTATTCCAAATCAGTTTAAAAGAGGAGAAGACTGTAACAAAAATCATCCCTTCAATAAAGAGTTATTGCCATCACATGGATGATATGATAGAAGCGACTTCCCCTTCATTTCGATCTGCTTTATACATATAGGACGGCGAAAATTGGCCGGCGGTGCCTGCTCCCAAATTGCGAGGCTAATTACAGAATTTGGTGTATGCCTTGAGGCAATTATGCGGCGCATTAGGAAATACCGGCTGCACCGTCTGAACGACGGGAATGTTTGCAGCAAGGATCGCTAATTGTTGGGCGTGAGATATTGATGAAGTTTGCCAATACTTATCATATTAATAAGCTTTTTCCACGACAAGCACCTCATGCCACTTACTCGAAAATTATTTAATCATAAAAACGGTTTGGTTATTAATTCTACGAATAATTTTCAGTCATTTATTTGCTTTTCTCACTTGAAATTTCTGATAAAAGTTGCTCATAATTTCCCGTATGAACAAAGTTAGTTTAAAAATTTTATTCTCGGTTTTAGTTCCGAGTGGCATCCACAAAAAACTCTTGCCCTAATATACTATGCACGAAAAAGAACTGGAACAACTTTTAATAGAGCATTATTTTATTAAATTGAACGAGGCTTTAAACAATTTTGACATATAAATAAAACGTCTTTAAAATTAATTAATATCCCTTAGACTCCAGAATTTTTAAAAATTGAATTAAAAGTTACTGGTCAACTTTTTCGCGAATAAATGGTTTGAAACCTCACTGAATTTTTGGATTAATTTTTTGAGGATTTTTGCTGGATTTTTAAGGATAGTCACAATTGTGTGTCTTGGGAGTCAAATAGTCATAGTTACAAATGTGACATTAAATTATTTATTACATTGGAAGTTCAGAAAACAATTCTGATGCTTGCCAAAACATAAGTATACATTACACTTCTTACAGCGAACTCTTGATCTACTTGCACAATTTTCCATTCGGCAGCTAACAGGATTTTTGAGTTTATCGGCAATAGGCCAATGCTCAAACCCGTCGTAACGCTTATCTTTGCATGGCAAAGCTGCGGGCATTTTTCTTTTCTTTCTTTCGTTTTCCGGTACAATCCGTTCTCCTTCATCTCCGGTATCTGCCTCGTCTTCAGTTAATCTTTTCTTGGACCCAGCAGTCAAGTATTTCCCAAGCTTAAGTCGGAAATCGAGAAGTTTCATAGGTTTAATTTTAGTATTTTTTAAATCTTGCTTGTATTCCATCCAACTGTTTACAATGGATAGATCAAAGAAATGCAATATTACTTTAAACATCCATTTTCTCGTTCTAAAGAATGTTCGATAATATTCTATCATCTGATAGCAGATGTCCACTCCACCCATCCGTCTATTGTATATGTTCACTAGTCTAGGGCAAGTTACTTCTACCCGCTGTTTTTGTGTCTTACCCCATCTTTTTACAAGACACTTAGGCTCTTTACCAAAAGCTGTTGAAATCATCAGCACAGTTTTGTTGTTCTTCCATTTTGTTAGGCAATTTTTTTTATCAATGCTCATAATTTCTTCACATTTCCCTCTTTTCATTTCTGTATGTTTCTTGAAATGTAATCCTTTTATTCTGTTGCCCATAATAATGCCAGTTCCATAAATTTTTAAATTGCTCAATTCATTCATTAGACCTAAAGTTGAAAAATATCGGTCAAAAATAAAAAAACTATTTTCAGGCAAAGTCTGCGAGAGACTAATGATCACCGATGGTCCTAATCCTAACTCTATTTTTATTAGTGGGGCGGCTAGACCTTGATATATTTCAAAATCCAAAACTGTGCCATCAGATGTAGTTACGACGAAATTCTTAAGTCCTACCGACCTGGGTTTATTCTTTACATATTGACGCACTGGGCATCTACCCAAGAATTCTGCTTTCTGACAATAGCATGACATCGATTTCTCACTACATCAATCATAGGCTGAACCTTCCACAATCTGTTATTTTTTTGCTCTTCATCAGAAAAGCAAAGATTGTCAACCACGTGAAAATTGACCCTTAACGAATAAAATCTGTCGCGAGGCATAATTGCAACCATCGGACATTGATAATTTTGAATCCCACTACAAATGAATTTTCGGTAATTTTAAGCAGTCCATGAGAGCGTGTAAACCAAAAAACTGTTTTATCTCTTGCGCAGTTACAACAATCGACTTTCCATTTTGCTGTAGATAGTACTGGGCTGTGCATTGAGCACCAAGTTAAAAAAAGTCATCATTCAAATATTTAGAAAAATATTTCCATGGAGAGATTACTTCGCCTTGAACAGAATCGGCATCTGATGGTGCGGTCAGACTCTGGAAGGAACCTCTTACCCAACGAAACATTGTTGACACAGGTATTTCATCATCGCTACTCCAAGTTTCTTCTTCACTTTCGTCTTCATATTCTGGCAATTCTCCATTTTTGTCATCAATTATTGCAGTATCACTTTCGCCTACGTAATTTTCTTGGCCATCTGCTTCCCAAAGGCAGTCGTCTTGTTCCTCATCGACATCAAAATCTGATCCAATCTCGTCCAACAACATGTAGAGCTCTTCGGGGTTGTTTGTGAGATAGTCCAAATCAATCTTACCACTGGTTTCAGCAGAATTAAAAATATTTTTTGTTGACTATGTCGGAAAAACGAAACAAGTAAGCTCCTGGAGCTCACACTTGTGAAAATCAAATTGTGTACTTAATTACATGGTAACGTAACCTCAATCTACATGTTTTAAAGTTTACAATGAAAGTAAAGCTAATCAACAAACGTAATCTACAATCTGGAGTAAATAAGATAAACCAAAAATTGAAAATAAAAATACTGACTTTTTGTCGCCATGGCACTGAATTAACTAGCACTTAGCACGTGTGTGTTCATTGTGTTCTCGACGAAAAAACAATGCAGGCTCATGAATTTGACGTATTATACGCATCACACAAACATATGAATCAGGAGTCAGGCGTTCGCATATCCATTATCACCTTTAAAGTACCTTTGAATATGGATTGCACAATTGTGGGTACTTGGAATCTAAGCATTATGGCATCCCTAGTAATATCAGACCCATTCACGTTAGAACATATTAACTGAAGCAGTAAGAAGCAAAATGGTCAAAGTGGCAATTTAGAGATTCCGAGAAAATTGACTTCAAAGTTAGTTAAAAAATAATAATAAAAATTGGCAATAACAATTTAAAAACCATTTCTTCGTGTATTATTTTGTACTTGTATCATAATAATAATAATATCTAATTTGATAAACCAATACGTAATTTCTAGTAATTGCATTAATGTTTATTTGTCGGCAAAAATGTCACAGACCTGTTTCCATCTTACCGCTTCAACTGTCCCAGTTTTTTTTTTGTCGTGTATAGTACAACTGATTAAACCCAGTCATCATCATTAATCCATAAGTCGAGAGTTAGTCGCGTGGGGGCTTATGACTTTAGTTTTACGCCCCCATTTTTGTTGTGTTGTAATGTGTAAATCGAAAACTTTCATGCAAGCAATGTATTGCTCATATAATATGTATATAAAAAATTAGAATGTTAGAAGTTAATGTTAGAAATCTGAGGCGTAATTCACTGTGCTGCGCTCAATTCCAAAATCATTACTGAAATATTAATAAACACGCCGCGGGCTGCACTCACTGAAACTGTTTCACTAATTGAATATCAATATTATTGTGTCTGTGGAAACCGGCTTCCGAATTAGCTTAAATCGCATTCTATTGTGCCGGCGGAAAGGCAATATGATAATAATGTTATACATTTATACAGCGAGATTACTAAATTTGGAAAATCACGTTACTTGCTGTCACTCACTTTTGTGAATCGTTTTAGTACAAACGTTTGTGAATCGTTCTAGTTGGACGAATTATGAGCAACGTGCGTTTAAGAAACTTTACCGTGTAGGTATACATACATATAATCACTTTGTATTATAATACCAATAATACTTTATAAATATTTATTCTAACAGGAAATAGTAAAATGGCATAAATTATGGCATGTTTTACCTTAAAGTTGTTTGTTCCTACAGATAAACAACTAATAAATATTTAATTTATTTATTAAAGAAATAATAGTTATTTATGCATTACGGGAATAAAAGAAGGTTTTTGTCCCGAAGCCGTAAGTTATGCCTGAGCGATCGTTAGGCAGCGAAGGCATTTTCGGATGAGGAAGTTGTGCCACGTCTACCGATTTTTCGGTGGATCTACCGATTTTCTGCTGAATCTACCGATATACCGAATCGTCTTGAAATTATACCGATTTTTTTAATTCGTATTTCTAATTTAAATGTAAACGACAAAAATAAAATATGATTCCCATGTTTGGATTTTCTTTATCTTCAAAGTTAATTATAGGTAAGTTAGACACCTACTTTTGTAAAAATATGTTACGCCATTTCTTTGTTAAATGTGTAACATGTTAGAAACAATGAAAAAACCGATTCGTAAGGTTTGTAGAAATCGGCAAAGGAAAGTGGGAAAATTACTTCAAGTTGCCACGACAGAATTAAGGTATTCCCCGAATAAAATTGTATTCCGAGGCTATAAATAGGACCGTAAGCGATGCATTCGCCAGTTGTGGCTGTAATTTTCGAAGTTTTTTGTTGCTACAATTTTCGTTGTCCATTAATAAATTTTAAAAAAATGAGTAGTGAGCCAGTAGCTGGGCCCGTAAAAATCGTAAATTATAATACGTCAATAATACGAATACTTATAGTACATGTAAATTTATTAAAATTCGTAATTAATCATAGTAATAATATCATTTATTGTATTCAAGTTCAGAATGAACAATACAGGGTCAAACATACAATTGTAATGTCAATTGTAATATTTCTTTTTTAATAATTAGCACTTATAAATTTTAGTGTGACTTACAAAATATAAGTCTCCAGTGTTATTAACTAACACTGGAGATTATATGGCCTAATTATATCGTTAGATTCAATTTAAGCTATTATAAAATAACACTACTATTATTAATCTAGGTACATCCTTGCAACATTGTTATTACTTCTAACATACATCAATAATCACTTGATTATTGATGTGATATCAATACAAGACAATATAGTCTTGTAATATAACAAATAATGTAACTGATATCAATTCTTGGACATCAGGGAATAAATTTAAATGAAATCTTCAATTTCATTATGTTAATGCAAACCAAATACCAAAGAAAACGTTGCATTCCATCAAATATGATAGTTTCTTCAGGCTTATTACGGAGCGCTCTTTTTCCAATGCAAAATACTCCGGGGAAAATTGCCCTCCTTCGTGACAAATTTGTCGATGTGGGAATCCATTTCTCAATAAATTTATCGCATCTGTCACTGACTTGAGGTATGCGCGAGTTTATCTAATAAAGTTGACAAGTTTTTAACTTAATCCCTGACACTTTAAGTGCCTCGCGTATATCATCACGTCGATATATTGGCCAATACAGTTACCAGTTCGATTCTTATTTCGAGAAAATTATTTGAATAAGAGACATTTTTATCGATTAAGAGCAATTGTGTTATTAGTTGATCAGATTTTATCTATTAGAATTTACTATTTTTAGCACATACAATTGAGGCGTTTATTTAAAAAAGTGCACATGTCCAAAAATCAGTCTTGTGGGAAATTTAAAAAAACTTCCACTGCAGTTATACTCAAAGCACTGGGAAAGTAAATCAGGCTGTCGTGTTTATTTCAACTTATTTAAAAATTAAAATGATTTTAAATAAGAACTGTGAAATAAGAGAAAAAACGGGGAAGAAAGTTGGACTTGTGTTGTTTTTAGGTGGAATTTTTTTAATGCGAACAAATAAAAATACAAAATAAAGTTTAAATACAAAATAAAATTTACTTTTTCAAAAAAAAATCTTTATTTAAACACCTTCATTTATTTGTTGTGACATCACCGAATTTTCTTTAAATGGCTAGGTCTAATTTTTTTGGAGTATTCTTATAGAGCAGTTTCAGTAATTTTCACCGGTCTAAATTTTTAGTAGGGTTATACTGTGAAATATTTTCAAAAAATGTAAAAAACTGATTTGAGCTAGTAGGCTGTTAAATCCGAAATTCTCCGGAACAAACAATTGGTGATAATAATTAAGCAAGCTTAAACTAAGTTTATTCGTTTTGCACCATCATTCAGTTGTAAATTATGAACTAGGTTGACGAAATGAATTAATAAAAGTAAATTAATATCGTAAGTAATAAAGATGTAATGCACCTTTCAAGAACGTAATTTATGTTTTCTTAAAATGTGGTGAATATGTGTTAGTGTTACGTCTAATTTTCATGAACCGATGTTTGTGGTCTTTTTTGATGTATTATTATGATCACCAAATGTTTAAGTTTTATTGAATTTTGTATATATTTGTTTAATGGGATTTAATGGATATTTTTGAATATTTTACCACACTTAATCTGATATCTGACATTTTGTGAGGTTTTGTATACCATTGCATTATCCTTTTTCGTGGTCATCTTCAGTAAACATTTGTACTGTACTGTACGAAGTGGTTGAAATGTACATTTAGAGAAATAAATGTCGTTGTGAAAAAGGATAATTTGTTATTTTTCTTTAAGTGTTAATATTTCACAAGCTCCAACCGATTATTTTATAAATTTGATGTATTTTACAAGAAGAAAATTAATGTAATACATTTTATTCTGATAATACAAAGAGAAATACAATTCCAAAGAGTGAATTTTGATATATCGACGTATTCTTTTTTAAAGCGGATAAGCGACTACACAAAAAAAATGCAGGAGACAATATAAATCGATTATTAAACGTAATTTCAATGAAATCGGAAGATTCATTTAACATATCTGTTACAATTTTGCAATTGAACTGTCGTATTAACAAAATATTCTATTGTACTGAAATTTACTTCGGTACAGACGTGTAAAGCAAAAATTGTATATTTGGAGCGTATGCCTTTTAAAGAAGAATGCGTCTATATTTTAGAGGAACTGAATATTTGACCCATTTTTTTTTTTAATTTTCGGTCGTATACCTGTTTAGCAATATTTATATGTTATATAAAACTTTAAAAAAAAACACTGTGTGAAGATTACCGAAAATTTATAGAAAATGTATTGAAGATTCTAAATTTTAAAGAAAATTAATATATTTTGTAAAAGCATTTTATGGCTATTTTATGCAAAATGAAATTTAATGCAAGATGGTCTGATATTTTATTAAATATTAAATAATTCCTAACTTAACATAAATTCCATGCATTTTACAAATAAAAATATGTAATTTGATACATTTTATTCTGAAAATCTATAAAGGATTGAACACAATTTTAAAGTTCGATTTTTGATATATTTTAAAGGAATTTAATAGAATTTGACAGTTTTGTTTTTAAATTTTTGTGTACATTTTTGTCAATATTTAGACGTTTTATAAAACTTAATAGAAGATTCTAAATTTTAAAGTAGGTGAATTAATATATTTTGTAGAAATTTAAGATATGGCATTTTGTAGCAATTTAATGTAAAATAAAATATTACCCAATTTTCTTATATCATTATAAGTAAATTAATATAATTTAATACATTTCATTCCGAAAATCTATGTAGGATTGAATACAATTCAAAATTGGGATTTTTTATATATTTTATTGGAATTTAATACTTAGTATTTGACAGATTTTTTACATTTATGTATACATTTTTAGCAATTGTGAGATGCAATTTTTTGCAATTTTTAGCAATTTTGATGTTTTATAAAACTTAATGGAACACTATTTGAAGATTACTGAAAATGTATAGAAGATTTATTTAAGATTCTAAGTTTTAAAGTAGATAAATTAATATATTTTGTAGAAATTGTTCAGATTTCAGATATAAAGAATCGAAATTTAACATAAATTTCTTGCTAAATTCTAAATTTTATAAGAAAATTATGAAATGTAATACATTTTATTTGAATAAATTGAACATACATTGAATACAATTTCAAAGTAGGAATATTGATATATTTTAGAGGAATTTAATAGTATTTAACTATTAATTTTTTTTAAATATTTTTATACAGGGTCCAGCAACAGTGCGTCGGGCTTTCCTAGCGCGTTTCCCGTGAAAGATAGAAAAAAATGTTTCGTACAAAAAGTTATTGGTTTAAAAATATTTATGCCGTACATTTATTTTCAAATATACAGGGTGTGCCAATTTTGCGGAATAACAAAAATAAACTTTTGTTTTTAAATAGAACACCCTGTATTTATTCAAGTTTTCTGACGACATATTTCAACCTCTACAATATTGTCTATTTAGTTTTGGATTATGTTACAGTGTTACCAACTTATTTTTTTTTTCGTTTTTTGAAGGGAAGAATAAGTTTTAGCAATAGGCGCAGTGTGGATAATAAGCAACCTTTTTGTAATGAGAAATTTGAATTTAGTAATACAGGGTGTCGAGAAAAAAAAACTTTGCAAATTTCAAAACGGTATAACCCTTTTTTTAATGAAATGCCCCATATTTTATGTCATTATTCGGTAGGTCTTTTTCTTCTCTTTAATTTGATGGTGCATATCTTATGTCTGAACCCTATAGTTGTTGAGATATTCAATATTTTTCACAAAAGTAACCATTTAATTACATTTCTGAAGTAGGTCATGCTAAGACAAAACAACTGCCAAAATGTAAGTAAAAATCAATGTGAGATGAACAAAAACATTTTGAACATTGCTGTAGGATCGTTTCTCTTTTGTATTAATAATTTTGTTATCTCTCATGGTTTTGGAATTATTGGTATTGCTGAAGTACCACCTAGTATTTTACAATTTTCGTTCATCTCACATTGATTCTTACTTACATTTTGACAGTTGTTTTGTCTCAGCATGACCTATTTCAGTGCATAGAAATGTAATAAAATGGTGACTTTTGTGAAAAATATTGAATATCTCAACAACCCTGTACATTTGAAAATAATTTCACGGCATAAAGATTTTTAAACCAATAACTTTTTGTACGAAACATTTTTTTCTATCTTTCACGGGAAACGCGCTAGGAGAGCCCGACGCACTGTTGCAGGACCCTGTATATTTTTAGCAATATGTAGATGTTTTATAAAACTTAATAGAATACTGCATGTAGATTACTGAAAATGTATAAAAGATTTATTGAAGATTCTAAATTTTGAAGAAAATTTACATATTTTGTAGAAATTTTATGATATTTTATGGCAACTTAATGTAAAATTAAATGTTAGTCCATTTTCTAAGTTTATCGGATATGTTATTGAATATTAAATAAAAATCCCCAACTTAACATAAGCTTGTTGCATTTTACAAATAAAGAAAATACGAAATTTAATACATTGTTTTTCCCAAGGAAGGAATTTTGATATATTTTAGAAGAATTTGATAGTATTTTATAGGTTTTTTTAAATTATTGTAGGTGTACATTTTTAGCAATAGGTACTTAGATTTTTTTTATAAAACTTCATGAAAGACTGCATAAAGGTTACTGAATGTGTGGTTTATTGAAGATTCTCAATTTTGTAGAAAAGATTTTGTGGCTATTTTATGGTATTTTATACATCAATTACAGCAATTGTTTCACATTTTATTAAGCTTTTATTGGCTTAAAGCATTTCAGAAAGCTTACATTTTAAATAGAATGTATAAAGAATTCTGAGATTCAAAATATACATGGTGTCAATTTGAAAAGTTGCCATGGACTTTTTTCGTAGAACACATGATTATTTTTAAAATTACTCAAAACCTTGTAGGTGGTTCGGAGCGGGAACAAAAATGGCGTAGTCAGTGTCGACCACCTACTCACCCTTTAAGCCACAGCCACCTCCATCTAAAAAAATTAAATGGCATTAAATTCCCTGTGACTGAAAATGAGTGGAATGCATTTTTCAAGAAGTTTCCAACGATGTATCACAAGTAGGGGGGTGCCATTTAATTATCATGTGTTGTTTGAAAAAAGTCGATGGCAACTTTTCATATTTATTGGCAGTTTTCCAGTTCCCTCTGTTGAAGGACTTGAGAATTGCTTCGTTCCTCGTAATTCCTGATATATTTTGATATATTTATAAATTATCAGCAAGTGTCTTTGGTTTTATCCAAATTTTATGGTTTTTTAATAAAAGTTTCTATTATTTTATAATAATTGAATAATTAATGTTCATATTATAGAAATTTTGAAATGACCTTCACCAGATGACCATCACTCGAAAATCTTTATGTAGTTAAACCTTAGTTATTTTAAAAATATAAGTTTTCTATTTTTCTATTTAAAAAAATGTGTTGTTAATTATTAATTCAGTAGTGTCAGTTCGGATGAGTTAAAGAAGTGTCTATTCCTGCATGGTATTACAATATTTACGGACGAACAGAACTCAGCTCGGGGAGGTTTCAAAATAGACTTTTTCGCTATTTCTTGATGTGCACATATAGACCGATACTCTATGAGCGAGAAAGGCTCATATTTGATTTTAATAGTGGTGAAAGAGTGATTTTAGATTTTAAAAATCTGCACAAACAAGTCAAATAGCTCAAAAGAAATTCAGTTTTTGTATACCCTAAAAAAAAAATTTTAGGAGATGAGCACTTAAAGAAATTTGCAATTCAATTATTGTTATTATTGTAAATATGATTATAGTGAAGTTTCGATTTTATTGAATCGCCAATTCAATTCTGATTTAAATTTGATAGAACATATTCAATTCGATTTATTTTTATTTTATAGGGCTTTATCAATATTTGCTTTCGTTGAAATTAAGACTCAATAATATATTTGCTCATAACTTTAATATCAATTAATTAATTAACTTTAATCGATATTCCTTGTACATACATTGCATATGTTTTTTTTAACTACTCGTACTAATAATTGCGTATGTGTAATAAAATATATGGCAAATGTATACTTAAACAGAGTTTGTAAATCAGTTTTAATTAGTAGAGATGTCATTAAAATTATGCGTTATTGCAATTTATTAATGCAGTATATGTGGCCGTATAAAATGAACAAATATACATAAATTCTAAATATTAATGCAGTAAATAATGTTGAATAATTTGCTACGGTTATAATTTTATTTTGTAATGTATATGAGCCGTTGGAAACCAAAATGGTGTCAGCGGTGTTTTTTTTTTTTTTTAATTAGGTAAGTCCAGAAATATACTAAGAGTATATTACGATCCCTAGTATATTTCTGTACTAATCTAAATTTAAAAAAAAACTTACTTACACCATGCGTACCAGGTTCAAATCTGCTACAACTATCAGATAAGAAAACTCTTTCAGAACAATTATTCGATTCATTTTCTTTTATAAGCAATTTTGTCGCTGATTTTTACAAGTATGCCTCAAATATTTGTACCAGAATCTAATTTTACACTTCGTATCGATAATGGAAAACTACATATAACATTGTAAATATACTTACAACAATATAAATTATTTGAATAATTTCATATGCGTACCAATTTGATACTAGTAAATTTCTGGGATAGAGTGAGTCTAGCAATCCTTATGGTTGAGTTTTGCGACATGCACTTCGTGTGTGCACGCGATTTGCCAAATTCACTGGTGAAAAATGACGCGCCTGTGTTTAGCGAAATTGATATGAAAATCCCGGCGTATACGAATGCGCAATTTAAAAACGCAATCCAGAAATGCACGAGATAATGTATGCTAACAATAAATCATGCATATTTACCAAAAGCGGCGCGCGCGAATTGATTGCGATTTTAAACAAAACGTCATGCCGCCGAAAAATATATTGTTTATGGAATCCCCGCACAGGTCGTCTACGCACTAATTGAAAATAAAATAATTAAAACGCCATCGCATGCGGGCCAAACAAACGCGTATTTTGTATGTGCGGACGTGCCGCAATTACGGCGTTATTTGCCTATTTTTGCGGGAATTTGCGGAAACTAATTGTAATCTCGATAATCTGCCGCGGGAGGAGCAAATTTGCATAAGCCGCATAATCTGTATAAAAATTTTGGGGCAGCAGCCTAATTAATTACAAAGGGATTCGTTATGCAGCTCCTGTAAAATAACACAGATTTTTTTGCAGCTTCTGCTAACTAAATATTAACACATCTCACTTCCCACAAAAAATTCAGTGGTACATGCAGTACTTTAAAAACATATACATATATAAAATATATTTTTAATGCATACCTATATTCAATACATACATTAAAAAATATAATCGCCATCGATAATATTATAATTTGTTATAAAGTTATGAGCATAATATATTATTCAGTCTTAATATTTCTACTTCTATTGCGGAGTTAAAAAAGTTTTTCTAGTCATATTTTTTAGCTTTCGTGTTTGTTTGATCACCTTTAGAACAATGCGGGCTGAATAAATCACTTTGCACTACATAAATTCGTGATAGTTGCTCGTGCTCATTTTTACAGGACTCCGTCCTTTTATTGCTTCCAATTAATGTTTCGGTCAAACGCTTTCTCTCGTCCCCTTGTGTTTTTTACTGTTTCCGTCGGTAATTAAAGTGGAGGCCTTCGTGGGAAAACCGTGTCTGCGCCAGGGCGTGTTCGGGCAGTTATTCCAATTGAATCTTGTATCAGCAAATTTATTGCGAATATTTGCAATATTCGTCGCTTTATGTATGCACCCCAAACGTCCGTAAATCATAGTTATAAATTCCGGCCTTAAAGGGCCGTATCTATTTAGCTTTTTGCACTGCGAATTTCCATCGCTAATTTCAAACTCCGGAATTTATTTACATTGCAAGTGCAATGACTGTAATTGCTGCCGAATTGCGTAGTTTCGATTACTTATTCCGCCCTGTTTTCGCAGCAATTCCTCTTCCTAAAATAAACACGATTTAACATCGCTGGGAAGCAGAACATCCAGTCACGGAAATATTTCCACCGGCATTGAATAAATATTGATCACGATGTCAAACATTTTATGTCTAAAATCGTGTAGGTTATTTTTATAAAGTTTTCATAAGTTTCCGATTCGGTTTGAAGTTCTTATTCTCGCTGAGCATTATAAATGTCTCCCCCCAAAAAGAAGTCAAGTATTCCCAGTAAAACAGAGTAAAGAGAAAATGTCTAGAATATAAAATAAACCTAGGTATTCGTCAATGTACGAACATAAATATCATTGCTTTAATGTATAACATTGTTATTGTATAACATGTTTTAATTGGTGAACTGTTAATAGTAAATTTGAAAAATATTAAGGCTATCGGCGTTATTTTGTAGATATAATTATAAATAATTAATGATATTATATATTTATTTTCCCAAAATTAGTAATTACATAAATATGTACAGAACGTTCAAGACAGAGGTGGCTACGTTTATGCTGGACAGTAAGAGATGTTTTGAAATATTGCTGAAATGTTTCCTAGGATGCAAGCAAATAATTTAACCATTTTTTTCTAATACAATTATTTGTCATTATTTCCTTGGGAGTAGTTGGAAAAGTTGACACTATTTTCTTAAACACTCTATACAGTGTGGAAATTAAGTAGCGAATAAATTCGGTAACTTCGTTAATGTGTATGACAGAGCAACATTCTACACGAGAGATATCGATATAAATTTCTGTGCATATTTTTTTATTTTTTATTTATCCAATTTATTTACAATCTGTCTTAAGTGAGACAACAAGTATTTTAGCAATATATGACAATATATATTCGGGCATGTAGGAGATAATTCCAATGAATTATATCTTTTGTAATAAGCACACTGTTAGATGTTTATCAATGATTAGTTAAATCTATTTGTTAGGTCTATTGGTTTAAAACGTTTCAGTCGGCGCACTCTCCATCGGTGTTAAGAAGGGCTAAAACAAGACTGTTAGGGTGTGTTGATATTCTTTGTTCATATTTTTCGCAGTATCTCTTCACTTCACTTTTGACAGAAAGGATTTGTAGATCTTTTCCTATTTTGTGGTTGGGGACGTACCATACGGCATTGACCATGCTTCTTAGGACTTTGTTCTTAAACCGCTGGATTATTTCCAGGTTGGAGTGGGAGGCGGATCCCCAGAGCTGGATTCCATAGATCCAGATTGGCTTTATGATGGTTTTATATACCAGAATTTTGTTCTGTAGCGATAATTTCGATTTATTTCCAGCGATCCAGTATAGTTGTTGCCACCTAAGTCCCAGCTGTTTTCTCTTCGTGAAGATATGTTTTTGCCAAGTCAGACGTTTGTCCAACTGTATGCCTAAGTATTTAGCAGGGTCCGCTTGCGTTAGCTGGCGGCTATTTAGAGCAGTGCTCCGCAACCTTTTGTCACTCAGGTCACACCAAACTTCTTCTAAGAATTCCGTGGCACACCACGAGAGTACAAGGCATAAGCGCCGAGTGATCAAATGCGACGCAGGGGCTTTTTTTCAAAAACTGGCGCGACTTCAGAATCTACTTTTAAGAGCAAGCTGGAATGATTTAACAGTCAATTAAGAAGCATAAATGTAGCATTTAGTAAAACGATTTCTACTTTTTGTTAACTTTGCAACTTGTTTGCTTCTCAAAGGTAGGTATAATATAATAAACACAAATTATACTTTTTTTTTAAACTTGATAAATATACCTACTGTAACGGTCCGGTATTGCCTCCGACGGAAACTGCCTCATAATTACTAATTTCGCGTACAGACCTCCACCGTAGGCAACCATACGCACACGTTTTTCTAAACGTGGCGTGTTTCCCGTTCCACGTGTGATTTTGCGTGCCACGAGGTCACAGTTTTTCTTTGGTATATCACCAACCGGTTTCCGGGATTCAAAACGTGTCCTCATTTAACCACCCTTAAAGGGATTGACGGCACCAAGCACAAGGCAAGGGAGGGTACTGTACGACTCAACTCCATACGCTCACAACATCAGAGTAAGTAATTAAACCCGACATTTTTCTTCCCGTAAAGACACGTGTCCGGCCATTGTTACTAAGGCCATGTGCTTTGCAGACGTTTTTTTGGGTAAGGGGGTAAGGGCTAAGTAACCCAGCCAGCCAGGTCTTGGCTAGGGGCAGCGACCATCCTGCCAGAGTTGCTCTGAGGTCTGGAATTTAGTGATCGGCGTTCCCGACGATTATCGGCCGCCGCACGTCAAGGAGCCGAGTCCAGAGTAACCAGCGAAGTCGCCGCAAGGAACGCAGGCCAGATCTTTATATATTTTTTGTTCTCATTTGCGCTTTAATTTCATTTTGATTTATCGTTTTTTTTCTTTTGTGTAAAATTTGCGTTACGTGTTTCGTGCCGTACGTGTTTTGCGCTTTTGTAAGAAAAGGGTGGCTCCGACGGCCCTTAGCATCGCCCGTTACGTATTCGCGGGATTCGGCCAAATCTAGTGAACGCGGCGCGATAAAGCTGCGGGAGGAGGTATTTATTTCAGGAAGCGTAGGCACGGTATCCTGTCTTTTGTGTGAATAAACGCAAATATTTTACACCACAAAATTCACACCTGTTATTTTTTGTTCCCCCCACGTTTTCGCCCCACGTCAATCGGGCATTCTTTTCAGTTTAACTTCCCATTCTCACTGCGAGATTTAAATCTGGTGGTGTGGGCGCCACATGGTCAGCCGTTGTGACAGTTCGTAATTTCTTAACTTCGCTGACTGTCTGCCGTCAACCCACGCAGGTAGGGTGGAGCCCCCCTTTGCGACGAAGTAGTGGCGAGGTTAAAATTACGTGGAGCCTTTTTTTAACCCCCCCACTCTCCGACACCGAGAGCCGGCCCTCGTCGCTGCTTCGAAGGGACCCTCCACACGCTCCGCGGCCTAACGCGCTGATTGCCCTTCAGGCACGTCACACTACATACAAAACAAATATTTGTTAATTAATGTGATACCTGAGCTTGTTTTATTAAACATAAAAGTTTCATATTCGGCTCGATATTTTAAAGTGCAACCAGAAGTTTTTGATCAAACCTTTTAACCGCTTAGAATTGCAATAGCGTTGTGTGAAATCCGAGGATATTCCCTCTTAACCGAAATCCAGAAAATATCCAATGCAACTTCAGCAAACTGAAGTTTTAGCATCCCGTCGTTAATCAATACAACAAACTCCTCCCGAATCTGCAGGGAAAGTGCTTCTGTAGAATTTATGGCGTTCGTTGCAAAATAATTTCGAATCCAATCGTATTTTTCCGTATTAATTGCGCACAAATAATGATCAAATGTATTCTGGATCATAGTTAAATGTTGTTGAGCTAGATCCACAATTAATTTCAACCATGGTCTAGTTAGTCCTTTGGAACATTTCTACATAGCCTTTTCCTAACTCCTTCTGCCAAAGTGTGAGTATTGATGCTTCAGATGTTCGAATATATCAGCGTTGTATACAAGTCTCGCCATAAAGTAATTGTCTTCGAGGTGGTGGTATAATTCGGGCACATTTTGTTCCAAAAGAAACTTAAGAACCTCGTAACGAAGCTCAAACAATCTAGCTAAAACTTTACCTCTGGATAGCCAACGTACTTCTGTGTAAAACAATAAGGATTCATATTCCGATCCCATTTCTGCACAAAATAAGTATATTTGTTATTTTGACGCGTTCATTCATCATTTGCAATAGATACTCTGGTAAATTGACCATTAGTGCTTCGCGATGTATGCAGCAGTGTGTAATTTGTACTATCGGATTATGGTTTTTAATACACGAGACAAAACCTTTTTTTTTGCCCATCATTGTCGCAGCGCCGTCCGTGCAAACACTACTACAATTACTCCATTGAATACCATTAGGTTTGAAGAAATCATCTGTTACTCGGAAAATTTCTTCGCCGGTAGTTCGCTCTGGAAGCTGCTTACAAAATAAATACTGCTATTTTATGGAGTCCTCGTCAACGAAATGAACAATCGCTATCAGTTGTACTTGAGTTTTAATATCCGTCGATTCGTCCAGTTGAAATGCAAATTTTTCGGTCGTTATAAATTTTGAAATAAGTGTTCCCAAAATATCGCTCGACATGTCATCAATACGTCTTTTAATAGTATTAGCTGACATCGAAACCTCACTCACTTCCTTAACCTCATTAAGCCCAAGCATAAGTTGAACCATACATGCGGGTTTAATAAAAGTTTCACCAATACTATGTGGTTTTTTTTTCTGACGTGCAATTAATTTTGCAATCTGGTAACTAGCTTCTAAGGCTTTTTCAGAAACAGTAACGGTCGATTTCATAAATTGAATTTATTTTCGATTTTCGAGTAAAAGCCTTTGAAAATATTGATTATCTTTTTTGGCGCAATAGGGATGGCTTGAAGTTAGATGGCGATTCAGTTTACTGGGTTCCATTACTTCTGTTCTCTACAAATGATGCATTGTGGTTTTGGAGCAGTTTTTTTCGCCACACCATGAAAATCCATATCGAATGCAATCTTCATTATAAAGGGTGGGCCATTTAGTGGATTCTTTTTAAATCATAGGTTATTTTGACACTGGCAGGTTTTTCCCGCTCTAAATCTTCACAGAAAGTCAGTATCATACCTCCGCGGTATGAAATGAGTCGCTTTACGCTTCTACGAAATATTGCAAATTTATTTCCAAAGTGAGTGCTGTGTAGCCCAAACAGTGCGTTTGTTGAAAATAAGTTTTGGCCGAAATGAATCACCTATCGCGCCTGATTTGTGCAAAAAGTATTACTTCCTATTAACAACCTTATTTTTTTTAACAACACTTCAGCTGCTGGGTTTGTTATCATCCATCTCGGAATTCGAATGTTGTCTAAATATAAACTTATCCACATTTAACGGGATGTAAAACAATATACAGGGTCCTGCAACAGTGCGTCGGGCTTTCCTAGCGCGTTTCCCGTCAAAGATTAAAAAAAATGTTTCGTACAAAAAGTTATTTGTTTAAAAATCTTTATGCCGTAAAATTATTTTCAAATATACAGGGTGTCCCAATTTTGCGGACTAACAAAATCAAACATCTTTTTAAATAGAACACTCTGTATTTATTCAAGTTTTCTGATGATTTATTTCAACCTCTACAATGTTGTCTATTTAGTTTAGGATTATGTTACAGTGTTACCAACTTACATTTTTTTTTCAAAATATCATGCATAAGCAAGCTCAACTTTAAAAAATCGTAACGACCTCATTTTTTGAAGGTAAGAATAAGTTTTAGCAATAGCCGCAGTGTAGTTAATAGGCAACATTCTCATTTTTGTAATGAGAAATTTGAATTTAGTAATACAGGATGTCCAGAAAAAAATGCCAAACTTTGCAAATTTCAAAGCGGTTGCGGTTGGTGTAACACTGTAACGTAATCCAAAACTAAATAGACAACAATGTAGAGGTTGAAAAATGTCATCAGAAACCTTGAATAAATATAGGGTGTTCCATTTAAAAAAATGTTTGTTTTTGTTATTCTGCAAAATTGGGATGCCCTGTATATTTGAAAATAATTTTACGGCATAAAGATTTTTAAACCAATAACTTTTTGTACGAAACATTTTTTTCTTTCTTTCACGGGAAACGCGCTAGGAAAGCCCGACGCACTGTTGCAGGACCCTGTATAAATACAGCAAGACAACAGAAGACTTGTGTGGAAGAAGGGATGAAGGATGCCATGCTGCATGGTTTACGTAGCGTTGCCAACCATATGGTAATTACCTTGCATTTTCGGTATTCTCTCAGAAATACTTTAATTGGCGGGCAATACATACATGCAGACATACACCGCAGACACCTTCATGACAAGACGAACGTTAGAAAAGCGGTTTGTGCGTACTTTTACTGTCTGCGAAATATTTGTATTTTGTGGCGGCACACCCAGCATCGCCCATGGCACACCAGTGTGCCGCGGCACACCGGTTGCGGACTACTGATTTAGAGTAATGGGGGACATTGGTCTCTTGTTGTGAAGGTTATATGTGTGGATTTAATCTCATTTGCCTTCATCTTCCATTTCGTCAACCAGGCTTCTAATTTGATTAGGTATGTTTGAAGATTTTCTGATGCTGATACATGATTGTGGTGGGAGGCCAGTATAGCCGTGTCGTCTGCAAAAGTGGAGACTGTAGTTAGCCTTGTAGTTAGCAAGTCTGAGGTGTGGATCAGGTATAATAGTCGTCCTAGCACACTTCCTTGTGGGACTCCCGAGCTGATAGAGTATAGGTCTGTAAATTCGGACCTCGCTTTTACAAGAAAGAACCTGTGGGCTAGATATAACCTAAATAATTCAAAAAAGTGATGTGGCAAGTTTTTTTATCTTGTACAGTAACCCTGGGTGCCATTCCGATATCAATGAAGGCAGCCGAGCAGAACCTCTTATTTTCAATGTCAATGCTTATCTTTTTGACCACTCTGTGTACCTGTTCTACCGTACCATGCTTCTTTCTGAAACAGAATTGGTAGTTGGGTATTAATTGTAGTCGGGACAGAATGGGTTCTAGCTTCGCAAGTAGTAGTTTTTCAAATATTTTTGATAGCACTGGTGAGAGACTTATTGGACTATATGAGCTTAATTCGTTTGGGTTCTTGCTAGGTTTAGCTACCATTGTTATTTCCGTTATTTTCCATTGTTGGGGGAAGTATCTGAGTCGTAGGATAGCATTGAATATTTGTAGGATTGCTGTGGTTACCTTCTTGTTAACCTTTGCAGTATCCGTCCTGTTATTAGGTCATACCCAGGAGCCTTTTTGGGATCGATGTTTTTGAAGATGGCTTGTGTGACTTCGTGGTAACTGAATGGCTTAATATCATGAGGTCTTAATAGGATGGGATTTGGTATGGGGTCTCGAGGAAGTTTGTTACTTCTTCCGTATCACTGATTATGTCGAACGGTGTAAAGAATTCAGACAGGTGTTGCACAAATTCCTTTTCTTTATCGTTTCTTGCCCATTGTCCTTCTTTGTTCTTCATGGGTGGGATGGGTAGTAGATGTCGATTTAGCTTTCTTGTTGCCCTCCAAAGGGAGTAGTTGTTAGCTAGGGAGGGCGAGAGGTTTTCAAGGTAAGTCTCTACTGATTGGTTTTGGATAGATAGCAGTAGTTTCTTTAGGTCATGAGATGCTATATTGAGTTTTCTTTTGTCCGTTACTGATCTTGTGACTTGCCAGATCTTACGCAGTTTCCGTTTTTGTGCTATTTTGTCTCTCACTATTATTGGGTTCTCATTATTTTTATTTATTGTTGTTAGTTCGTTGTGTCGGGATTGAGTCCCACGCTGCAGTTTGGATGGATCTTGTCAGGTTTTTAAGTGCGTTTTCTATGTTGTCCGGCGTCTTTAGGGGATCTTAAGATTTGTTAGTTCATCTATCCTTGTCTGGAATATTTCCCAGTTTATATTGCGGTTTCATACAGTAGGTGGTCTTCCCTGTTCTAGTACTTATGTGTGTATAGTTAGTATTATTGGTGAGTGATCTGATGATAGTTCTAGGTTTGACTCAATTCACGTTTCTTTTAGGTTGATTCATTTTGTTATGTAGAAATCTAGAGCATCAGGTATTTTGTTGGGGTCGGATTGCCACTGGGTGGGTTCGCCTGTTGCTATAAGCTTCGTATTGTTGGTATTCATTGCAGCAAAGAGTTTTCTACCCTTGGTGTATATCAGCCTTGAACCTCATGCTTTGTGTTTGGCGTTGTAATCCCCTCCTGCTACGAATTTATTGCCAAGTGTCTTGAGGAAGTTTAGGTACTCTTGTCGCTTGTTTTTGTGTTTTGGGGGACAGTAGACTGCATACACGAGTATAGTACCTCTTGCTGAATTTAGAGATATGGTTGTGGATTGGATGTGATCCATTCCGTAGCTCTCCTCTTCGTTGTGCTTAATGCTGTTATGAGTAATAATTGCTGTACCACCATGCGCTGAACCATCGGGGTGATTTGTTTGATATATGCTAGAGTTTGGTATTTGTATGTAAGATTTCATGATGAAATGTGTTTCTGCCACCAGGATGATGTCTACTTTATTTTCTATTCGGAATGTTTTTATTTCTTGAGCATGTCTAGGCAGGCAAAATCAAAATCAACATCATCCAAGTGTATGCACCCACAGCAGATAAAAACGAACAAGAAATCGAAGAATTCTACAGCCAACTAAACGAAATTATGAAAATGGTCAAAAGCTCAGATGTTACCATTGTTTTAGGGGACTTTAACGCAAAAGTCGGGGAAGAAAGTGTAGATGAATGCGTGGGCCCATATGGGCTGGGGGAGAGAAATGAGAGAGGCGAAAAACTCATTGAGTTCTCCCAGATTAGAAACATGATCATTACAAACACCTGGTTTAAACTACCAAAACGAAGGTTATACACTTGGACATCACCAGCTCACACAACAGAAAAAAATAGTACGGAATCAAATAGATTACATCCTAATCAACAAAAGATATAAAAATGCTATTAGCTCAGTAAAAGCGTATCCAGGGGCAGATGTATATTCCGATCATAACCCTATTATAGCCATCCTAAAAGTTAAGCTAAAGAAGGTCCAAAGAAAGTATCCAAAACTTAAATTAAATACAACTATGCTCCGAGAAGATCAAATCAGACAAAGTGTAAAGACAAATATTAACGAAAATCTCAGCCGTCTCATACAGGGAGACGTAGAGGACAGTGACGTAAATGAGACATGGAAAAACCTAAAAGGTGCCTTGCTGAATGGAAGTAAGAATGAACTAAAAAGCAGTACTCGGTTTCCCAAAGAGCAATGGATGACTGATGAAATCTTAATACTAATGGAAAATAGAAGAAAATACAAAGGACAGGATAGGACTACATATAAAGATATTCAACAACATATAAGACGAAAAATTAGAGTGGCCAAAGGGACTTTCATTAGAAAAAAGTGTGAAGAGATAGAAGCATTAGAACAGAGATATGACTCATTTAATCTACATAAAAAGGTCAAAGAGTTTACAGGCATAGGAAGGAAAAAACAAAATGGTCTAATAAAAGATTTGAACGGAAACATTATAGTGGACATAGAGAAAAAAATCAAAAGGTGGGAGGAATACGTACAACAACTATTTGATGACACTAGAAATGAAATAAATATAGAAGAAACTACGACAGGACCTTTAATAACTGCCGAAGAGGTAAGCCACGCTATTAAAAACTCAAAAGATAGGAAGGCGATAGGTCCAGATGAGATACCAGTAGACCTCCTCAAACTTATTGATGAAGACAAGTTGAATATCCTAGTAAGTCTATATAATACCATTTACAAGACCGGAATTATACCACAAGAATGGCTGAAGTCAACCTTCATTCCGATACCAAAAAAGCAAAACGCAAGAGAGTGCTCCGACTTTAGAACTGTTAGCCTGATGAGCCATACCTTAAAAGTGTTTTTAAAAGTTATTCATAGTCGCATATACAAGAAACTAGAAGCGGATATCAGCGAGACACAGTTTGGATTTCGTAAGAACTTAGGTACAAGAGAGGCGCTATTTAGCATGAATGTCATAATACAACGATGCCTAGACATGAACGTCGACCTTTACATCGGATTTATCGACTACGCGAAAGCCTTCGATAAAGTGAGACACGAACAGTTAATGGAAATAGCACAACAGAAAGGCCTTGACTACGATGACATCAGAATAATAAAAAACTTGTACTGGAATCAGAAAGCCCAAATAAATGCTGAGGGACAGGACTCTGGGGAATTAGAAATCTGTCGAGGAGTTCGACAAGGCTGCATACTATCACCAACTCTATTCAATATGTACTCCGAATGCATATTTAAGGAAGCCATCAACGAAGACTCCGGGGGAATAGTTATAAATGGGCAAACTATCAATAACATTCGATACGCAGACGATACCGCGATAATAACAACAAACATCCAAGATCTTCAGAGAATGCTTCTAGATATAAATACTGTTAGCCAATCCTACGGACTAAGTATGAATTTAAATAAAACTAAAATTATGGTATTTAGAAAGAACAACGACAATAATATCCCAGCCGTCACAATAGATAATACCATAATAGAAAGAGTGAGAAGCTATCAGTACTTGGGAACACGAATAGGGGACAATAACGATCAAACCATCGAGATCAGTAAGAGGATAGAAATAGCAAGAGCAACATTCGTGAAAATGAAGAAATTGTTCGTAGATAGAAACATCGACCTAGCCCTGCGAATGCGAATGGTGCGATGCTATATCTTCTCAACTTTGCTGTATGGTATGGAGGCATGGACGCTCAATAAAAACAATATTAAAAAGATCGAGTCATTCGAAATGTGGCTTTACCGTCGCATGCTCAAGATATCCTGGACAGACCATATAACCAATGAAGATGTACTGCGAAGAATGCACAAAGAAAGAGAACTTTTACTTACCATCAAAACAAGGAAACTCCAGTATTTGGGGCATATTTCCCGGGGAGAGAGATACTCAACTCTCCAACTAATTATGCAAGGAAAGATACAGGGAAATAGATCCGTAGGGCGCCGCAGAACATCGTGGTTGAAAAACCTCCGGGAATGGTACGGGAAAACTTCGGTAGAACTGTTTAGAGCTGCAGTTTCAAAAATTAGAATCGCTATGATGATTGCTAACCTCCGTTAGGAGATGGCACCATAAGAAGAAGATGTCTGCTCAAGCCATTGGCGTTCCACTCTACAATCTTTAGCAGTTGGGTCACTGTGAGAGTTTGCTGGCAACGGTTGTGATAAGGTTCATCATGGTTCCCATTTCGGTGATAAGAGTTTTCATCATGTCTTTTAGTTCTTGCAAGTCATTTGGTTGTTGCATGTTGGGTGAGTTCTGACTGGTGGTAATATTACTATTACTGTTTTGCTTTGTTTCTCGGCATAACTGAGTCCTGGTTCTACTGTTTGCTGATTGATGTCCTGTGGGTTGAAGTTTCTTTCCGTTGGTTTGGGGTAGAGTTTTTGTTGTAGTTGCTTGTGTATGATGCAGCCTCTGTAATTGGCGGGGTGGTTTTCCTGACAGTTAACACACTTCACTTCGTTATTTTTTGTTTCCATTCTTGGGCAGTCTGCTGTAGAGTGCTACTCTGTGCACTTAACACATGGCCGAATCTGTGGCACTGTGGTATTTCTCTTTTTATGTGGTATGGTTCAAAGATTACACTTGAGCATGAATAGTTTTGTATTGTAGATTTATTTGTTGTTGTCTTTTTGTTCTAGGTCAATGAAAAACATTGATTATGATTGTTTTGTTTTATTATTTTTTACGTTCCAGATGTTTGTGACAATGTGCCCTAGGATTTCTATATTGTCTTTGATTGCTATTGTATCAGTGGAGTGGTGTACATATTTTAGTACCACTTGGAAACTTTTGTTTTGTTTTAGATTGAATGTATGGAATCGAGTTTCTTTTTCATCGAGAGCTTTTGAGATGTTAGAATAAGCTTCAGGTGTTTTGGGCTGGACTTTTATTTGCTCGCTGTTATTTGCTTTAAGGATGTACATATGCAATTTATATGCTTTGGCAATTTATCCAGTTCCTCGGTGAGGGGGTTAATATTTTCAACACCCTCGATGAATATCGGTGCTGGCTTTAGATCGGGAGGATTATTATTTGATTGTGATTCAGTTGACGTGTGGTCGTCATTTGCTAGTCGGTTGAATCTGTTCGTTGTGCCCAGCCAGTATTTTTGTTATTTTTGGTTGTTTTGGTATATCTCCTTTAAACTTTCCTCTCTTGGTCTCTTATTGTTTCTGACTATTTGCTAATCACTCTGGATCTGGTTGTGGCTTGGAGGTATAGAATCGATAACATTGTTATTGGCAGTCGCTGTCATTTGGTTTCCATTTGGTGTTTTGTGATGTTCACTTAGTGATGCTGAACAGGGTCTGATGACTGTTCCTTGGAACATGCTATTGTGGAAGATTTGCTGCGTGTATTGTTTTTGTTTTTGAGTATTTGTAGGTTTTTTAGGTTCATTCTCATATCTCTCTTTGCTTATTTCGACGTGGGGGTCAAGGGACTTCGCAACTGCACTTGCTGTGTCCATTTGTTCAGGGTTGTTGGTGTATACTTTTTCTATTTGTAGGTTATTTGAGGTTATGACTTCAATTTTGCATAGTTGGCAGTCGCATATTTCAATTTCGCCGCCAGTTATTAGTTCGATTAACTGTCCGATGGACATTTGAATGCATTCTAGATAGAATTCAGTTTTACATCTCATTTTGCACTGTATGCAGTCTTCGTATAGGGTGATCGTTTTTCCGCACGCTGAGCACTTCGACATGATAATTATCTGTGCATATGAAAATATTTTTTTCAGATTTTAAAAAGCAAAATTTTTAAAGTTGTGACGTCATTACTGTTTTTTTTTTAAATGACATCCTAATTTTTTTATTTTTTATTTCGGTAGAGTTTTTCAATCTGTTTTCAACCATGCAACATTTTGAATTGGTTATATATGAAAAAATTAAAGAAAAATGGCCTTAAAGTTCACAGAGGAAAGATGAATGAAATTAACAGACTAATCCTAGTTATCGGGGTTTAAAAGAAACAAAAAACTATTAAGACTTCGACAATTACTGTAAATGTTCAAAATGATGACCCTGCGCCATCTATCAATACCCAAGATGGTAATATAATGTATTCACCACGTTTTGAAGCATTCGAGGCGTTATTAACCTAGTCATGTCGAATTATTTCTTTAAGGTCCTCTAAATGATTAGGTCGGTTTTTGTATACCATGTTTTTTAAGTGCCCCCCATAGAAAATGTCAAATGGCGTTAGATCAGGGGGCCTAGCTAGCCATTCCACTCGACCCCTTCTTCCTATCCTATATCTATATATCCTATATCCTATATCCTATCTCCTGTATTGTAATTCATTCATCGTTATTTTTTTAACTTTAACCGTTTTTCTTGAATTTTTCCTTATGTAATCTATTCAATATTTTGTATGGTTGAAAACAGATTAAGAAACTCTACCGAAATAAAAAATAAAAAACATCACTGACGTCACAACTTTTAAAATTTTGTTTTTTTTTATATCGCTATCTCCCATTTAGATTTTTTCTCTCCCGTACACACTAACGAAGTTACCGAATTTATACGCTACTTAATTTCCACACTGTATATAAATAATCTTTTATATATTTATTTGCAGTCATATTAATTAATTACATATTGTAGTTGAATTCATTACAACTGTGCGTTACTTACTTCTAAATTTGAGTCAGTTATTTCTGCATGCCAGATATTAACTTGTTGGGCCGCCGCTTTCTTAGTTGCTATGTGCGCCTCTATTTCGATATAATTTCATTAAGCTTGGGAAACTTAACCAAGAGCAATCCATTGCAATGTATATCGTTTTGCTGTAAATCTGGCAGCGACCAATACGTTACAGGTTCATTTGGATGTGGTCCTAAATTGTTCTCTGTAGGGAGCAATACATGTCATCGCAGAGTTGAGCCCCAGGTGACTCGCAACTAAGTAATTTACTGCATGCGCGACACACAGGGCATATTTGATTACTACTGCCTACATCACTGCAACCGTGTCAAGAGAGGCTTTAAAGTTACGTCCTGTACTTCTAAATGCATTAATATTTGTGAATGGAGGGCCTGCTATTGCATAATTCGTGGAATATTGCGTGTATATCCATGAATATAATCGAACCAAACCACACTGCCTATTGTTACATTAAGTACCTAGTTTATGTTTCAATACATAATAATTCATTACATTTTATTCAATGAAACAGAAGTCTCGAAATAATCGTTATAAATTATATCGCAGTTCTTAAAAAATATAGTTTAAAAATAGTTGATAAAAACAAAGAATGAAATACGTGTAGTACCACTGCTATGTTTTAACCTTAAAATTTGATTTATTAATTTTTTAATTTTTATTTTCCAAATAGTTCTAGACTTCTTTCAAAATAGAACTTTATTCAGGATTTTATAAGAAAGCAAATTTTATATATTTTATAACTAAATTACAGCATTAATTGCAAATTCTGCATTAGAGTAAACAACCATAGCAATGAAAACTTGTGCACTAACAACAACTGTCAAATGCTGACAAATGGTGAATTCTTCCAAACATACGATGTGAAGGAATCTGGCGATTTGGATAGGCTTCTACAAAAAAAATCGCGCTATTCGGTGGCAATTCCATTAGCACAATCATACATGAAATGCCTGCCGACTAATTCTGCATTAGAGTAAACAACCATAGCAATGAAAACGTGTGCACTAACAACAACTGTCAAATGGTGAATGTTTATTTCACAAAAACTTCAAGTTTTCGCAATATAAAAAAAGGAGGTAAAACAGAACAATCTTCCATATCTCCGAAACCGTTACTTCGAAAACCCATGTTTTTTTAATTTTTTTATTGTGGTTCATACTAATATCCCCTTAAATAGTTTACACTCTTTTTTTAACACCCTGTACATGGTGGGCACAATCACCTGATTCTTATTAACAAATATATTTTTACATGACTCTCTGTAAGACAAGTTATAGAGTAATCTTATTATCCGTTTTTGAATTATAAACACTCTAGTATAATCCAGTGCATTGCCCCACAATATAATGTTATAGGAGATGACAGAGTAACATAAACCAAAGTAAATATTTTCTAGAGCATTCTCATGCAGTGTGGTCTTCAGTTTCAATAATGTAAGGTAAGCACTGTTAAGGTTTTATTTTTGCAAACATAGTCTATGTGATTTTTCCATGTTAGTCTGTCATCCATTATTATACTGAGGAATTTGCATGATTTACTCAAGCACACAAAGTTATCTTCATCTACATTGAATTTGAAATCACGTTGAGCACCTTTCTGTTATAAAAATTTAAAATCACAGTTTTTGTAGAGTTCAAGATAAGACAATTTTGTCTGCACCACTCCGCAAAACTTTTGATAACAATATCACACTTGCGACAGAGTTCCTCGAAATTATCCGTCACAATTACCAATGATGTATCATCCGCAAACAAAGCAAGATGATCCGGGTTGATGATTCCTGCCAGATCATTTATGAAGAGCAAAAATATCGGGGGGGGGGGGGGGGGCGAGAATCGATCCTTGCGGAACACCCATATCCACATCACGAACCTTTCATTTCGCACCATTGATGTATAGAGCAATTTTTCTATTGTAAAGATACGACATCATCCACTCCAACATCCTGCCCCTAATACCGACTGACTCCAACTTATCCATAATGAATTTATGGCTAATGGTATTGAAGGCTGGACTGAGATCGAAGAAGAGTCCCAATGTAAACCTGCCTTTGTCAACAGCGTCATATACAAAGTCAAAGAAAGATACACTCGCAGTTTCCGTCGATAAATTTCCCCTACGAAATCCATGCTGCCACAGTTACAATAATTTAAATTTCTTTGTGTAATTCAAAATTTTATTAAGATTGCCCTTTCGAGAATTTTGGCAGTGTCCGATTGTGCAGATATACGACGGTAATTCGCAAGTTCATGCTGATCACCATTTTTGTGGATAGGAATCACCTTCGAGAATTTTAGGATGCCCGGGAACAAACTCAACTCAATCGATTTATTTACCAGTTGTGTAAGATGCTTCTTTAAGACAGAAGCACATTTATTTAAAAGTCGTGTGGGAATGTCGTTTATACCCGATTGATTCTTATTTTTAAGAAGACTTATTATCTTTACTATTTCATCTTCGGTGATATATTCAATGAATATAGAATTCGAGACTGTTTTGTTAAGAGTGCATTCTGTAGAGACATTATCTCCGAAATGGTGCATGAGTTTGTCATTGGATAAAGCTCGAAAATAAGTACCGAAGCGATTTGCAATGTCTTCAGGGTTTGTAATAATCTCGTAATCTCGTCTCTATATACAATTCGCTTGATGGCATGACTCCCAAATATAAGATCCCAAATCCTATATATTTATATTCTGAGTTCCGAATAGATTCGCTATATAAATTAATTTTTGTGTCGTTTACTAATTTTCTATATATATTTATTATTATACAGTTCCCAAAGGACACGTATTATACGTGTAAATTACTACTACAATGTTATAACATATAATTGATTTGGAAATTTTGGAGTTTTTTTCTCCAAATAGTTGTACTTCTTTTGAAAATTGAACTTTATTCAGGCTTATATTAGAAAGTAAAATTTAAATAATTCATTTATTTGCTACATTTATATTACATTTCATCATAAATTGCAAATTAAAAAAAAATATTGTATTCTATATTTCGACTTCTTTTTAAAATTGAAATTGAATTGAAATTCCCCCATTCAGGATTTTATACGAAAGCAAATTTTTGTATTTTATTAGAAAATTGCAAATTTTAAAATAACCGTAACGAATATTATACATATAAGAACTTTGGTAAAAATAGTTAATTAAATAATGATAAGCTTAAAAACAACATTCTAAAATTTAATGATGTGAAAATGATCAAAAGCCTAATCCTAGTAAAAATAAATATTAAAGTTGAATTTACAAATCAAAATTTCGAACACTTCTAAATTTTAAAGTTTTAGCTATGTATTATATATTTCTTTCTTGATCGTAATCCTCTTTTACCTGTGTTGGGTGGTGAGGTTCTACTGCTTGTAAAACTCAGTCCATTGCTTCCTATTTCTCGCATATTTCTTGGCCTGGCGCCAGCTTTTACCCTTATGTTCGATTTTTTTGGCAACTGAGGCATTTCAGGTCTCTCATGGTCTTCCCTTTGATTTTTTCCTCACAAGTCTTGCTTCCCTTGCTTTTTTTACTTGTCTTCTATTGGCCATTCTAATCATATGGCCTAACCACTTCAGTTGCCCCTCTTCTATCTTCCTTTGTTTTGTTGTTACTCTGAGCCTTTCTCTTACGTCTATATTCCTGATTTTGTCTAACTTTGTAATTCCTTCTATTCTTCTAAGGTACTTCATCTCCGCTGCCTGTACATTCGATATTTGTCTCTCATTCATCACCCATGTTTCACTTCCCTACGTTAGCATTGGGGTATGTATAGTTCCGAATACTGTGTGTTTAGTATTTTTGGAAATTTCCCGTTTACTTAGGAATGCCGTTCTTAATGCAGTGTATATCCTCCCTGCTGCCTTGACTATGTTGTTTATATCATTGTCGTATTTACCTTGGCTGTCTATTATTGTCCCCAAGTACTTGAATTATTTGACTTGTTCCACCGCTTGTTCTTCTTTCGATATTGCTATTATTTTTTGTATTTTCCTTGTTTATTTTTAGATTCATTTTTTTCAGTGTCTCATTCCATATTTGAAGCTTGTTATTTAGATATTTTTCTGTACTTAAAAAAAAAAGCTATATCATGCGCACTCTTTTATTTCTATCTGCTTTATGTTGTTATAGCCAACTTTAATCCCTTTCGTTTTTTTCTTTTTCTTTTGTTTCTTGTATCGCACATGAGCGCTATGAATAGTAGTGGGCTCAATATACCTCCTTGTCTTACTCCTTATTTTGTTCTAAATTTTTTAGATTTGTTGTTTGCAGTTCATTGTTAATTTCTAGTTTGTCTATACAGGGTGTTAATTAAGTACGTAGACGAACTTAAATGGGTGATTCCTTGATCAATTCTAAGATAAAAAGTTCGTACAAACATGGGGTCCTAGCAGTTTCGTTTTCAAAATAAAGTTTAAAGAAGTTAAAAAAAAAATTGTTTAATAAGAAACAATCTTCCAATAGATACCAAACCTGAATACCCTACTGCTATAGAAATAATTAAGCAAAGTATAATCTAGGTATATATTTCTTTTACTGTTTTCAGTAGCTCTCCTCTGACTCATTTATTCTGTAGGCTTGTCCATACTTCCTATCTTGGTAAACAGTCGAAAGTTTTTTCCAGGTATATATAGCATAAATACCCTTCTCTATTATGTTCTCTTGTTTTTTCCACAATTTGTTTGATTGGTGAATTTTGGTCTTGTACGCTCTGAAATAGATTACGGTCTGCATTCGCTTTGTGAATCCTCCAATTGCTCTCTCATATACTTTGATAGGCACACTGAGCATTGAAATGCTTGCTATGTTCCTTCTTATATATTATGATCATCACAGCTACATCCTAGTCTTTTGGTACGATTTGCTGCTTCCATACTGTGTTTCACGCCCGCCTGCTTTTAAGATTTTAATATTGCTTATTGCCTTTCTTAATTCGTTTCTTGTTATTGGTTCATACTTGTATCCTTCTTCATTGTCTTATTTCACTTCCGTTTCATCTTCTTCCATTTCTGCATGTGTATTTTCTACTCCCAGTCCATTTGTACTCTTCAAAGTATTCCTTCCACCTGTGTGTTCATCCTCTGTAAGTATTGTTATGGTATTATTTTTTCAGTACTTTGAAAAAGAGCTTTTGATTTCCTCGGTTGTTCTTCCATCTTTTGTCCAAACTCTTCCCACGCTTTTAATTTGGCCTCTTCGATTTCTTCTATTGCCTTTTTCATTTGTATTTGGTACTCCTTGTATGCTTGATCAGTTCCCACCTGTAGGTATTTTCTCCACATTGTTTTTCTTTTTTGCAAGTTCTTCTTTTACTTGGTTATTCCACCACTTCATTTGTTTTCGGTTCATCGTTTGGAGCGTCATCCCGCACACTGTTTTTGCTGTTCATCTTATAATTGTTTCAAACAGGCCCCACGTTTGCTCTATATCCATTTCTTGTCTGTTGGCATATTTCTTACATTCTGCTTCAATTATTTGTTCGTATTCTTTCCTTATTGTCTCTTCTTTCAGTTTGTAGGTACTTATTACTTCCCTTGCTTTATCTTTTGCTATTTTCTGTTGCGTTTTGTTCACTTGTCACTTGTGTTTTTCCTTTTGTCTCCATTATAAGCATGTAGTGATCACTTCCGATATTCGCTCCTCCTCTGACTCTGACATCAGCTAGCTGCCTGAAGTTGACATTTTCTACTAATATGTAGTCTATTGTGGACTTTTCTCCTCTACTTCTCTTGTAAATTTATGTATTTTTTGTTGTTTAATTTTTGTATTTGCAATTACAATGTTAATCATTTAGCAGAACTCTAGCATTCGTATTCCATTGTTGTTTTAATTTTCTTCAAGGTTTTTGACAATATTCCCTTACACCCTTCTGTATTGTTTCCCACTCTGCAATTAAAATCGCCGGTAATTATCATATTTCACGACGCCTTTCCATTACCTTCTGCAAGTCTTCCCTAAATGCATCTTTGGTAGATTTATTGTCGTCTACGTTTGGCCCATACACTATGACAATTGTTCTTTTCGTGTGCTGTGTTTTCCCTATTTCAAGCGTCACCATACTTATTTTGCCCTTTCTTCTGACATTACTATTCCTACTTCTGCCTTTGCATTCTCTGTTTCTTTGATTCCGCTATAGAACATCACATATCCCATGTCTAAGTTTTCTCATCCCTTTCTCTTTTTTAACACCTGTTACATAAGTTTTGGGAATTTTTTAGAATGCTTTACGTGACATAGTAAAACTATTACATCTGGTCAACTATGGCAAAAACATGTTGGTAGGGGTCTTGTCAATTTGTTTGACATTTCACATTTTTCCAGAGCTTTGCGAAATGGCGTATAAAGTAGATATTCAAAAGTCCATCTACAACTTAGTTGGACAGTTGAATCACACTGTGTATCGGACAATTCGGGAATTTGAAGAGGGATTTGTAAACCTACCCAAAAAATACCGTCCTCGGAAATTAACAGAACTTCAGGTCAATAGACTAATCGTGCAATTCAAAAATACTATGTGTCGACGTCTTAAAGCCCGGCAACAACCAGGAATTCTGGCCAATTGTGCGGCCGTATATTCGGGACATTTCTTGTGATTTCTATATTTTCGGTCTTTTCTTGCGATATTTTGACAAATTCTAGCAATCGAAACATAGAACCGACGGGCAAGTTTACGTGTGGACATACCTATGGTGTTTTTTGATTGCACGGCTACGATAATTGACTACAATTGACCCGATGTTCTGTTAACTTCCGTGGACGGCCTGTTTAGGGGTGTAGGTTAGATAAGTTTACACATGGAATTTCTTCTTCGCATTCCCAAATTATCCGATATACAGTGTTTTCTTTAAATATTTTTCCCACAAAAAATGTTCACTAAATCTCGTTTCAGCAGTTAGTTCCAACTAACTTGTTGATGGACTTTCGAATATCTACTTTATACGCCATTTCGCGAAGATCAGACGAAAATTGCCCTGCTAGGCTCTGCTTCCTTCACATTTTTTTCGAATTCCAGTATTCTCTTATCGTCATTCCATTTCCATTCCTGTCCTTCAATAGTCACTTTCTGGTAACCGATTTTGATTTCCTTCCCCTTGTTTATTTCCTCTTCAGCTCTTTCTCTGATATGTTTTTGGGTATACCTTTCCCTAGCTGTTTGATCATGTTTAATATAAAAGTTTCCATTTTTACACCCACAAAAATGATCTGTCAATGAAAAAAATAACGTTGCCTAATTCATATATTAAATCAATTAAATGATTGCTTCAATCGTTCAAGTGTGGTGGTTTTTTAAGTAAACCAATCATAAACAATATTTTATATTATAATTTGATTAATTTGCTCTTGTAAAATATAAATAGCAAATAAATTCTGTACTCAATAGATACTCAATTTGATGGTAACATTGCCCACTGTCATAAAATATAACCTCTTTTTTAATGTAATCTATTTTTTTGAAGACTAGTAACTTTTTACATTGGACAACAATACTGTCACCCTAAAAGAGCCAACTTAGTTAAAAATAAAAATGGAACAGAATATATATATATATATATATATATGCTGTCTCCCTTCAACTTTCTTGGCCTGCTTTTGTTTTTCATTACGAATTGCTTATCCTCGTGGTTCTCTAGCGATATCAGGCAGACTATTTTCCCCATGTTTACTGCTGCCTTGACCGGTATTTGTAGTTTCGGATTTTGTTCTATAAAGTTCTTCATACCTTTTTTTAGTAAATTTGTGTCATCTGTATCAATTTAAAATGCCTGATTTCTATTTTATTTTTCCTCTCAGGCAACAGAATATATATAGGCTGTCTCCCTTCAACTTTCTTAGCCTGCTTTTGTTTTTCATTACGAATTACTTATCCTCGTGGTTCTCTAGCGATATCAGGCAGACTATTTTTCCCAAGTTTACTGCTGCCTTGACCGGTATTTGTAGTTTCGGATTTTGTTGTACAAAGTTCTTCATACCTTTTTTAAGTGAATTTGTGTCATCTGTATCAATTTAAAATCCCCTGATTACTATTTTATTTTTCCTCTCTTTCTTATCATGTTATTCAACTCTTCGATTCAGAGTTCTTATATCTTTTAATTTCTTTCAAATTTCTTTAATTTCATTATGAGTTATTTAATTTTCTTCCCTCGGGCTTCTAATTTCAGCCTTGTTTTCTTGTTGTTCTTTTCTTATTTGTGTGACTTACGTTGCCATATTTGCTACCATTTCTATCAATTATTCGAAATAGAATTTACTTCGTAGTCAAAATAATTTACTTATTCTGATCGAAAATTTCTAGCTATACAACTTCAGTTATGAGCACTTTCAATAAAAATCTAGCCGTTTGGTAGTTATTTATAAAACGAGAGGCCCAGAAACGAATTGTGCGTTGCACGCCTGAATTCACTTCTTACTTCCAGTCTCTATACCACGCGAACTATAGCTTTTTGGCAAACCGTGTAATATAATTTTTGTTCGAAATTTTGTTTCCATCAACTTTACCAGATATGAAAAATTTCAGGCCACCGACGAAGGGGAAATTCGACGGATATTCGATTCTAGAGTACTCAAGAGTATGTGTCACACCAAATTTCAAAAATATATAATTTATTTAAACTATAAAAAGTCTGATTTGACTGTACAAGTATAGTTTATCATGATAACAAATTGACAAGCGTTCTCATATTTGATATTTTTATGCTGATATGCTTTATGCTTTTCACTTTAAATGTCATAAAATTTGACATTAATCTTCTTACCATTTTACTGATAGGGGAGAGGTGGCATGAAAGGGGCACTTTTGTTTGAAAGAGTCTAGTAAATAAATGAGTAAATAATTTGAACAGTTACGAATAGAAATTAAAACTTTAATTAGTTCACTACTGAAGGAAAATATAATAATGAAATTTTTTTATTCGTAGTTGTATATTTTTTCATTTAAAAAAAGTGAAATTTGTCCCTTTTATCACTGGACTGTATAGAAAGTGACACAATAATCTATGAAAGGGACAGTGCATAATAACAAAGAAAATCATCTTGTATCTACAGGTATTTTACAATACACATACTAAATAACTAGTATACGTACACGTTACACGATAATTATGTGTACTGTAAAGTATCTATACTTTAAAATCACATTTTCAAAAACAATTGTAAATCAGTCCTATATTTCTTTTCTAAAATATAATTGAATAAAATTAACACTTCCACATATATTGTATGTGTAAGAGACTCAGTAAAAAAATCACTCAGTCTCAGAGTGTTTATCATTTATAAAGTCAAAATCCGTATTTGATATAACCGTCCCTTTCATAACTGTTTGTTGTGTCCCTTTCATAAATATTTCCTAAATTAAAAAGATAACTTCTAAAGTTATAATTTTATCTAAACGGTACTGACTTTTCGTTCTCCCATAATTACATATACGACTAATTATATACAATGATAAACCGTTCAATAAACCTTTTACAATATTTCAAAAAACGTTTTGAAAGAATTACAAAAATTTTACTTTGGAGCACGAATAAAATCACAAGCATAATTCCGCCGTCTTTGAAATAACAGAAGGTTGTAATTAGGTTCAAATGGGTATGAATTGGTGTAGCTATACAACATATATACTTATGTTTCAGGATGATTTTTAATTGTCGCATAATTTGAATTGTCTCTTTCAATACGTGTTCCATGCATGCCACCTCTCCTCTACCTACTTTCATATATGATCAAATTTGATATTAATCTTCTCATTTTTTGTAATTATTTGGTGGATCTAGTTGGAAAAGTAACTAAAATACTTTGGTGAAGTACTTTTTTAGTACGTTAGAAAAGTACAAAATATTATGCAGAACGCTGAAGAAAGTGGTGAATCTTCAGCGTTCTGTATAATATTTAGTTAGTAGTTAAAGTTTTCATTTTTTTTTTAAATTGAAGGGTTAATTTGTAATGTATAACGAAATATAACATCATAATAGATAAGTCGTCCGCATTTAAATGCTGCTATTAAAAACAGAGCCTTAAAACTATTTGCGCTTGATATATTTGCGCTTCAGCATGAATAATACACGCAGACTTTTGCACATTATATATATTAATGATATGATAAATGCATGTTGACTGCACACTGTTATATGCAGGTATGCTTCGTCCTACATGACGAAGCACCCCATTAGCGTACATGAAGCTGATGCATCTACGGCCACCATGTTAAGGTATTAAAGTTCGCTATTTACTAACGAAGACTGAACAATATAAACACTTACATACTAGTGCTTTAGATATACTTTCAATGCTAAAATGTAGCAATTGCGTTATTTTTCTTTGTCATAGTTTAACAATGAAGAAGTTTTTAGTTTCGTTTCACATTGCTGGGGAATATGATTCGCTTGAAAAATTTTAGTTACCGTAAAATGGAGATGGATTTATAAGTTTGAGTACAAATTATTCAACAAGGGAAACAAAAAATGAAATTGCAATATATACCACAGTACGGTTGTGGATCTAATTTTACGCAAGACAATTGTCATAGCAATTTTAATTTCTACAGGTTAATAAAAAAGTTGACCAGATATGGTCTTTGTTTCTGAAATTAATTTTATTAAGAGCCTGCGTGTAATTGGCTATAATATTAGGTACAAACAGAATTTTAATTCGTTTAATTTATAATAAAAATAGTATATTATATCTTGTTAGTAACTGCATACTCGTTGTTAACAAGTGTAACAAGTGAAGCAGTTAAATAAAGCTGAAATAAATTATGTCGTATTCCAGCTGATACAATTACAACAATAAATTATTTACAAAACAGTTATTATCTCCAGCGTTGACAACGAATCATAATTGCAGTTACATGTAATTAATATGGACATGGATTATTTCCCCATCGGTACAATAGGCTACAAACCAACAGCTGCGATCACACTGCAAAACAATGACTGGCGTAATTGTGAAATATTCGTTCGGAATCACTAATGCCCGCGCACAACAGGCCACAAAGCAAAATAATATCACTCCTCTCAATTACAATCGCGATAATTGCGGCGCGTTAAAAAGCTGTCTGCATCAAGTTTCGAACGTCCACACGCACTTCCAAAACATGTGCTACGTAGTAAAAACGGTGGTGACACTCGATGCGTTTCCTGTGCATCCGGCTGATGTATGCCCAAGTGTTATCAGTACATTTGTTTATCTGGAAAACTGCAAACTTCAACGCTCGCAGAGTTAAAAATTACCTGTGGCTTAGAGCGAGTTCTTTCTGATCGATGACGAGCAAATATTTAAAGTCTACCGCCAAACAAACAGCAGGATAAATATTATTTGAATACTTTTTGCATGCAAACACTGATTGCGTCTGATATAGTATGAAATTATGTTTAATTTAATATTCACGAGCACACACAAGTTTTATTCACATATTTATTTCTTTCGCATAAGCTGGACAATCAATAATCAATCAATTTCTACGAAACAAAACATATACCAACCTACTACGACTAATAGAATCCAAATCACAATTTATCTGTAAAATTTGCCATTGCGACTGTTTTTTTAAGATCCACCAACTTATAAATTTCTGTCAAAACTATTATACTTTCGAGAGAAATTGCGAGGTCTAAATTTCATATTATGTTACTGAAATCTTATAAGTAAATAAAAAATTAATAGGTTTTGTGAAATTTAATTTTCTAGAATAAATTATTAAAGTACTATAGTAGTTTATATTTTATTTTTAATAATTAATTTATTTATAAAAAATAATATGTAAATTAAATTTGTGGTGGATCTTAAAAAAAAAGGCTTTATAATTTGTCGCTTGAGAGCAGAAGTATTTTAAGTCAACTGGAAGTAAATTGGACATAGGCAAAATCTTCAATATATTAATTAAATATTGAATTGTGCAAGATTGTAAATTAGGTTGAATAATGCGTTTAATACGCGTATATTAGTCGTGCGAACCTAAATTTTGCAATTTAATTTAAATGGTCGGTTGACATAATATATGATTGCCGAAATGTATATTAGAACAGTAAATTGTATCGACCGCAGGCCGTAAAATTTCTATTCGAGCTAAAATGGAGGGCGATAAGCAGGTAACCACTTAATTTCCTTGGGCAGTAAACGGAATTGTTTAGTATAATCGGCAATCATGGGCGCTCCATTCCGCTTCGGATGTGTACTCGCAAAGGTTGCAGATGAAATTCGTGCCCGATTAATGTATTCGATCTATCAGAGTGGTCCTCCATGTATTGCATTATTGATCAACAGAGAATTGAATTGAAGCAGCGAAGAAAACTATGTGTAGTAAAATATTTTGTTTTAAAAATATATAATGTTAAAATGCCATATATGATAGTAGTTAAATTCACTGTTGATGATTTAAATTTCAACAACTGTGGCCATTTTTCTACGTGGCAGGTGTTTAAAAATTAGTCAATTACAAATGTGAAACAAATTCAAATCAACTACAAATTTCTGTGAATTGCTAGTCAAGTGTGAAAACAAATGATATCAATCACTTGTAAAATGCAATAAATCTTCGTTAAACTAACATGTGTGAATTTGTGGGGAAAAAAATCACCCAATTCAATAGCAAGTATCATATAAATCAATCATCAGGATTTTTTCGACCTTTACTACGTGGGAGTCCATATTAAAAAACAGAGGAACAACTTGCTAAGTTTTTACCACAAAATGGTTATTGATATACAGGGTGAGTTTTTTTTTGGATTTTTAGTATGGGGATCTCGAAATCTAGCGGAGATAGAGGGACGATTAAATGGGAAAAGAATTGCTGTTTTGCGAGCTAAATTTCATGAGCTTTTAGTTTTTTGGAAAAATTGCATGGCTTACTAGATATCTCAAAAAAAATATTTATTTTGTTCGGAGCATGCTCTGTTATTATTGACTTTAGAAAAAATGTGTAAAGGAAAAAGTTATAGGTAATTATGTGCTTAATAATACAGTTTAACTGATCATTTTACTTAAGCTATAATTTTTGAGTTATGACACAAACATGTATTTTTTACAATGGAAACCATAGTCGGCCATGACATTATAAAGAAGGCCTCTTTTCAACGATCCTAATGATATTACCATATTACATAGTTATTTTTATAAATAATTAAATTATGGCCATTTATTTTCAGTTTCGAACTATTCGAAGTAGTACGCTATAGAAACAATTGATAGATTCAAACGACAATTATCGAGATGTCCGATCTCCCGATCTGTCTGTTTTAAATTTTTATTTATGGGGAATGGTTATGGGATATTCCTTGGGAATGGTAAAAGATAGGGTGTATCAAACATCGTACGTCACAGTAGATGACCTTAGAGAAGCTGTATTACAAGTTTTTTTTTAATATTGATGGGCGCTCCGTTAGAAATGCAACAAATTCTTTGAACATATTTAGTCTTAAATACTTTCCTAACTTTAATTACATTGTTTTGGTGCTACTTTAGTTACGTTCTAATATGCTTGTATTGTTTCTCAATTTATCGTATGTTATTGCCTGTTTAGTAGTTTTGTACTTATGTAGTTTTGTTTTATCAGAAATTATTTTTATATAAAATTGTAACTCCAACGAAATAAACATTTTACACCAAAATAATAATGTTGATAATTTCGATTGAAAATAAAAAAATTAATAACTAACTTGAATTTTATTATTTAACGCGTTGCGCATCTATCAATTGTTTCCATAGCCTACTTCTTGAATAGTTCGAAAATAAAAAGTAAAAAATAACGATAATTCATTTATTTATAAAAATAACTATATCAAGTAATATATCATTAGAATAGTTGAAAAAGCGCCTGTTTTATAAAGTCATGGCCAACTATAGTTTCCATTAGAAAAAAACTCAACTTTGTCTCAAAACTCAAAAATTATAGCTTTAATAAAATAATCGGTTAGATTATATTATTAAGCACATAATTACGTACAACTTTTTCCTTTACACATTTTTTCTAAAGTCAATAATAACAGATCCATAGGCACCGAACCAAATAACAAACAAAAAATTTTTTTCGAGATATCTAGTTAGCCATGCAAGTTTTTCAAAAAACAAAAAGCTCATGAAATTGAGCTAGTAAAACTACAATTATTTCCCCATTTAATCGTCCCTCTATCTCCGCTAGTTTCGGAGATCCCCATGCTAAACATCCGAAAAAACTCACCCTGTATAAACACATGGTGGTCACTTTTACGACGCACACCATTAGGATCTATTAAACGGAAATATATACAGAGTTGGTCAAATGGGATAAAAGTTTCTCATTTTTGTGCCTTTCAATATACTGAAACGAAATCCGGGATATCTAGCACAGTTCCTGAAATATCACCGAAAAACTGAAAAAGTGCACTTTCCTTTTCCTTTTATAACTTTTTTACTTTTGAATGCAATTTTACGAAACTTGGCGATCTTACATTTTTCGACGTGAGCTTTCTGATGACAGTGACACCCATTTTCTGCGCCAACTAGATGCACAAATTTTCAATAGTCAAATTTTGATTTTCTTATGGCCGCAATATTGGATTTTAATAGCATACAAAAAAGCGAAAAATTCCGTTTTCAACCATGTATAACACATAGGTAATCTGACAATATTTTCCACCAAAAATCAACAATTTAAAAATTTGTTGCAAAAATCAAACTCTGGACTGCCCTAAATATCAAGTTGCCATGGAATAAACAAATTACCATTTTGAAATTTCTTCATACAAAGAAAACAACTTCTGAGTAATTTTATTGTGTATAAAGTTCAAACAAGGAGATACTATCTTTGATTAGTAAAAATGGCAAGATATTATCCTTAACATGAAAAGATTGACATGTAAAATCTCTATATAAGAAATTACAGAAATGCGACAGTCACATCTAGAATTTATGGTGAATAGTATCCCGAAAGAAGACAGCCAGATCCAACAACTTTTCGGCGTGTGTGGAATCGTATGTAATCCAAAATCGAAATTTTACGCATTTTTTAATACTATTAAAATCCAACATGGCGACCATAAGAAAATCAAAAGTTGACTATGAAAATATTGGCTTCTAATTGGCGCAGAAAATGTTTGGCATTGTCATCAGAAAGCTCACGTCGAAAAATGTAACAGTGCCAAGTTTTGTAAAATTTCCTCTAAAAGTAAAAAGTTATAAAAGGAAAAGGAAAGTGCACTTTTTCAGTTTTTCAGCGATATTTCAGGAACTGTGCAAGATATACCGGATTTCTTTTCAGAATAATAAAAGGCATGAACATAAGAAACTTTTCTCCCATTTGACCAACTCTCTATATATATATTTCTGTTTAATAGGTCCTTATGGTGGGCGTCATAAAAGTGACCACCCTATATATAACTTTAAAGCATTTATGTGAAATACAAAAGCGTCGGTAGCAATATTAAGTCCATTAAATTCATTAATATACCGGCATATTTAAGAAAACATTGTTAATTTATGCCAAATTATGAAGATTCATGCCAAATGTTATGACATTTATGTAAAATAAGTATTAAAATATCAGAAAGAAAGTAAGAAGATTACGTAATCTTAAATTTGAGACGTTTATCAAATTGTAAGGTTTCATGCAAAACTATAAAATTGTATGTATCACGTGACAGTGTCATTTGAGAATATTTATTTATTTATTTGCGATTTATTGTAAAATCGCTCCAAAATTAAGAAATCCCGTGAAATGTAAATATGAATATATTACTAGAAAGAATTTGACGATTTTGTCAGATTTGAAAATATTTGTCCAATTATGAAAATTCATGACAATTGTTTTGACATTTATGTAAAATAGTCTCCGTGCAAAAAATAAGAAGATTATGTAATGCCAAATTTGAGAAGGTTTGTCAACTTGTGAAATTTCATGCCAAACTATAAAATAATATGTGAAATACGAAAGTGTCTACAGAATATTAAGAAGATTAATGCCAAATTTTAGAATATTTATGAATACGTTGTTAATTCGCTGCACATTCCAACGAAACGTGCCAATAATGGTACACTTATGTGAAATATGAAAGTGTCAGTAGAAATAAAAAAAGTTATGTAATGCCAAATTTTATAATGTTTGTTAATTTGTTAAGAATAATGCCAAACTATAGGACATTTTTTATGTGAAGCCTGAAAGTGTCGATACCGAAATTAAGAAGATAAATGTCACATTTTATGATATTTATATAAAATGTGAAAGTGTCAGAAAGAAATTGTTTAGTGTCAAATTTGAGAATATTTGTTAAATGTTGAAGAGTCATGCCAAATTTAAAAATATTTATGTGGAATACGAAAGTGTCGATATCAATTACGTGTATAATGATTAATGTCAAATTTGCGAATTTTCGTTTGTAAAGTCATTCCAACATATTTTTAATTATTACCAATATTACCAATACATTTTTCTGATTATTACTCTTAATTAATAATAATAACTAATGCTACGTTCGAGTTTCGTAAGTTTCGAGTTAAAAAAACTGTAAAATGTATTTAAACATTGGCAGAATTGTGTAAAAAAATATGGCTAATTTAGCAACATCCACGCAAACTTTGAGTAGATTTGTGCCAAAATTATGAAATAATTGTATAAGTACAGATTCATGTAAAGATTAATTACTGGCCATGGCGTCATGGCTTCAAGGGGCCTTGGGCAAATTTGAATTTGGGGCCCTTATGTACAGTGTTATTATTATTTTTTTTTTATTGCATCGAATAATAAACGATATAAAAAAACTATAGATTTGGTGCACCCCCCACCCCCCTCCGGCAAGGCCAATTTCCCATAGGATAACGCACCACTGTTCCTGGCAAAGGTTCCATTCGAAATTTAAGTAGATCCGATTTAGATTTAGATTTAGATTTAGATTTAATAGATTACATTTAAGTAGAGCCGAAATCTTGAAGATTTTTACTAAAACTAAAGATATTTGTGATAAATACAAATACAAGTACGTCGATTGTCGAATTAAGAAAGTGAACGTAAGATTTTAAAAATTGGTAAGAAATTTTAGAGTTCATCGCATTTTTATTTTAAATAGTTGGTTATTTACATAAATCTACATAATTAATTAAATTAATTATAATTTAATAAATAAATTTAAAAAATATAAAATAATGGGAGACACTTACAGAAATTTAGCATAATCTCGTCAATATTGATATAAACTAAAGACATATGAAAAATTGCGCTTTAATTTTGAGAATATTTGTGGCAAAATTGTGAAGACTAGGCTGATTTTGTGGCGAATTTTCTTAACCAAATATACACTAAAACAATACTTAGTCACGGAACCGTTTTACAATTTAGATGACTGTCTCACATCTAATTAGAATGACTTATTGTTCTAATGTATGTATTATTGCGATGTTTAACTGCGATGTAAATTCTATTTCATATAATCGATAAAAATTCAACTTTTAGTAGTTTCGATTTTTTTTTCTACTGCTACAGTTTAATTGATATATGCATTTAAAATAGTAAACATTCGCTACCTGTATCTAAATGAGAGTCATTTGGATACAATTTTTTCATTAAGATACAAGTTTATCTAAAAAGCCATGACAATGACAGATATAAAATTAATTAGTTTTGACAGCTGTTCATGGGGAATTGGTGATTCGTATTCTTAATAAATTGTTGCTTTTTTTAAATAAAATCATTAAACATGTTGAATAGTGATAATGATATGGAATTGGAATTATGGAATGCTTTATTAAAAAAAGAAAATCTGAAGGATATAATCCTAAAAAAGCTAAAACGTTTGCGATCAACGAAATCAAACAATGTATTAAAGACGCCCCAGATGTTAATTATGTATTATTAATTTTTATGCTATGTTGTAGAAAACATATTGTGAAATATATTAAAATTATTGCGTTGTATATTTACTTTTCATAAATTTTGACAATTACCACTTTTCATGCTTTGTAGAAAAAATAGTGCATGAAACTCGCATTTAATGGTTATTAATTGCTCGTTGCGTAATATACTAGTTGTTTTTCATATAAAATCGTTAAACATGTCGAATAGTGATAGTGATATGGAAAATTTAACCCCACCGGCACTGTGAAGCAGGCCACAAGAGCCACAAACAATTTATTACCAGTGAAATCGTTAAAAACTTGCGAGAAATTTTACTCTAATTTTATGGATTGGAGAAACACAAATAGGGTCAGCAGCTTTTCCGAAAATGTCTTACTTGTTTATTTTAATGAATTATAAAAAAATTGAAATCTCCAACTTTATGGACACAATATTCAATTTTGAAATCTACCTTGGGTATCAAATATAATGTGGACATATCCAAATATCCCTAATTATATGCTTTATTAAAAAGAAAATCTGAAGGATACAAATCTAATAAAATAAGCAATTTATTACACCCCAGATGTTAGATATGTATTGTCCAACGTAAGCACAATCATCTTAGTTTCTCATTTAATGGAAAACTGTATTCTTCATAGGTGACATGTATATTTGGTATTATGGTATTTTTATCTTTGTCGTAGAAAAAAATGTGTATGCAACTCGAATTTAATGGTTATTAAATGCTCGTGGCATAATATACTAATTTGAAAATTCAACTTCAGTTTTTATTTTTACAACAATGTCGCTTTTGATAATTTTCATTTTCTTTGGAGATCAGCATACATTTACTTAAATTACTTTCTATAAGATGTTAATTTAATTTTTCAAAATTCATATTAATAAAAAAACTTCGAGTTTTAAGACAGCTATTTTGAATGGGATATTTTTTCAGAAGTTATGAGACCATAGGGATAAATTCTCCATGCAGAGATTTCCTTTCGAAATTTCATGTTCATCTTGTTATTGCATGTTTGTATCATTTGTCATATCTTTCAAATTACAATCCACCACTCTATTATGTCAATCTACTTACAAACTTATAGATCCTTTGTCTTTTTTTTAAGGTCGTGAAAGTTAAGATCCTGCACACAATGTTTCCCAAGGACTAATAGGGTATGTGCTGAAGTAATTACTACGAAGTGTACATATTTGTATCCTTTTTATCCCAAATGTACTGAACACGACGGGTTTAATTCGAGCAGATTTAACGCGCAACATAAAAACAAATAATTAATTAGAAACGGACGTCGCGCTGCTATTTTCATAACTTCTTTATGTATTCATTAGCATACTGCTCTAAAACCGAGGAACTAAGAACTAGTGTTAATTTATTATCTGTACACTGGATGCATAGAAATGAGCTTCGCTAATTATCTCCCGTTTGCACTAGCTGAAACGCATTTTTGTTAATTATGCAATAGCTGGTAATTTTATTTGATTAATATGCTGGTAATATTTAATAATATTTAATTTACCCGGCTAAAACTTAATTGGCTTCTTGAGCTGATAATTTATTCACTCGGCCAGAGTTAGTGCAGTGAAGCGAGCGATATTAATAATTCAGGTCCGTTGAAAACTTTTTGTAGGAGAAATTTTTCCGGCGGAAAATAGTTTGATGCCTCAAATGAAAAGTATTGTATATTTCCGCGCGGAAAGTTAAAATTAGAATCGCCGCCATTATCTATAGTTGTGGCTACAACTGTTTCATAACTCGATATCTGCATCGACAATAAGACGGGAGTCCAACTTTCACCGGCTGAAACTTGCAAATTACATTGAAATCATAAAGGCCCAACCCCAATATGTAAACTTTTATTGTTGCTTACGCGAGACGGGAGGGATTTTCCGAGGGAAAACCCGCCGGGTTTTTGCTCCTTCCAGCGCACTCCTAACAAGGTTTCCTTTCAAGTTCGAGCAGCACCAAGGGAATACTTGCACCGGCATTTCCAAATACTTCCAGCCTCGTCGGTGGGCAGACTGAAATTAAACCGAACGTCCTCGCATTGGAAAACGTTTAAATTTCAATCGTTTATTCGATCAATAAAAAATACGTGTAATCGTAATTGCAAATATTCTGAAGTAAATCTTTAGAAGCAACATAGATTAATCAATATTTGACTACCACATACGATAGTATAAAATTAAACAAAAAAATATTTTTTTCAGTTTCGAGTAGTTTTACATTCTACTGTGTTTCAAACAGAACGATAAGTATTTATTGGACGGATTAGTTGAAATTAACGGAATTTGACAACCACAACGAACTATTTTTCAAGTTTTCATTTAAAGGCAGTAGGTATATTATGATATTAATGATAATTATAATAATAAAAATATATGTTATGGTAATGTCGGCAATGGCTGATATATAACAAAATAAGATACCAACTATTTTTTGCTGTTCCTATGTTAACGTGTTAAAGTTTGAACTTAATTTCTCTAATGTTATAAGATATAAATATACAAATATATGAATAATTGTGTCGTAGGTAAAATGGTTTATATGAGCCCTGAATGCAATGCTATATAATGCGAAATAATCTGAGCGTCCAGTTGAGTTCGCTCGTGTTTTCCGTATCTGCCTGTCGCTGTTTCATTTTTTATTTTCGCGCGTTCTCGTTATCGTTCCGGTTCATTTTACCTCGAAAATGTCAATTACTCGCCCGCCATTAACGGACTGAAGCGTCCAAACAAACACGAATAGCACGAGAGCCGGTGAGCATAATTGCGACAAAACAATAATATTTGATTGCCACCTGCAGGACTGGATGAACTTTTTCATCGGGAAGTGCGCCGTTTAATGGAATGAAATATGGACTGCATAACTTTGGTATTAAACACTTGTTATGCTTCATAATTTTTATTTCAGTTTCCTGATATGTGTTCCGATGATTCCTCATAACAAGTATTTAATTCCAAACCTATTGAATTTATCTTATTTTAATTCATAATTCATTATTCTAATTTATAATTTACTTAGGTGCCTCAAGAATGTAGTAGTGGCATCAAGTATCAATTATGGAAAACAAAGCAACATGAGATGTTTTGAAACATATTATTAAAAATAAACTCAATACATCCTAAAATTTTTGAACCATTTTTCTCTAACTTTATTTTCAATAGAATGTGAGTTGAAAAATGAACAGATACCTCCAGTGTAAGATTTTGGGAAACAAAAACAAAAAAACTTTTTTTTGGTCAAATAAAAGTTGATATACACTCACTGAGTATATACCTATACATTTTACATACTTTATTTTATAAGTACATTTTTTAATATAATTGACAGTTAAGACATAACCAAAAAATACTGTAGTTTATTTTGAATATTTTATATGGGAATATGTCCCATCAACTCACTCATTCAACTGCAAAAGTTCGTATCTGTATATCTGTAGGTACTAGAAAATAGTTAGATAAAATTTATGCTTTCTGTTTTTGATTGTTTATAATTGTTTTCTTACGTTTTTGGTTAATAAAAAAAATCTTAAAAAGTTACATACAAAATATAATATGATTGTAAGGTGCCAACATATACGGCTTGAAATAAAAAGACCACTATTTTAAAGAGACGAGTACGATAACTGTGTCGAAACTTATTTTAAATAACGCCAAAAACACACGCGACATCGCGGTGACAACGAAATCCTTATCGAGCATCGAAGATCCGAGCAGACATGGAAAACGAGTGTCGAGCGAAAATTTGAAGTAACACTTACTTCAAATATTCTTTAGAAACGGTCGCCATATGCCCATAAATAGAACACGTGTACCCCACCGGTAAGAAGTGCGTAAGCAGCTAACTGCAAACAAAGGCATGCCGGCCACCATATAAGTGAGGCGAGAGATTAGCTGTAGATCGGGGAACTTATATAAACTCAAAACGAAGTCAGAGGGATATTAGTGGATAAACGAACCTCGTGGGTGTGATCGTAGAGTTAATATCGAGGGCAGAAAAGTTATGTCGGTTCACAAGTGAATACGTTCACGCCGGTTTTCAATTAACTTACAAATCACGCGTCGCGCAAATACGTTAATTGTCCGCCAGAAGACGCGAGTCCAAAGAAATATTGGTGTACCGAAAACACACGCAATTCTAGATACAAGTCATAATAAAATTTAAACAACTCGGTTCAATGTTCATAAGTCAGTTTCATTATAAATTCACTCGAGTGTTATTCTATCCTTTGAACCACTTATTACCACTAATTACCAAACAACCGTTTACTTATGTCCGTCCGCGAACAAAGGCTAGTAGAAGGTCGTCTTTATGTTCTTGAATTAATTAGAGGGTTGAATAACAGATATAGTTGACGCATTAGAAGAAACGCATCGTTTTAATAGGGAATCTCAATAACTATAACATCTATGATATAATGGACCCGCTCTTCCTGATCCCTTTTTTTTGAGAAAAACTTAATGGTGAAAACAAAAATTTGCTATTGTCTTTTGTTTTCGAGTTATTCGCAAAAATTCGTTTTTTTCACAATTCGTTTTATGGTTGTAGGTCGCTTATTTATGAGAATAGAAAAAAATAATGTCTACGTTCTTCGGGCACTTTTTTGATAAGAATGCAGCGGCGTAGTCAATTAAAAAAACACAGTTCGAAATTCGAGTTATGACATAAAGTTTTGGTTTTTTATATGGAACTCATAGTTGGCTGTGACTTAGCTGAACAGAGGGAATTTTTCTCTGTTCAACAATATACGACATGTGGAGATAATTCATAATTTTCAATCTGATTTTATCAAAAATTCTTATTTTTGACGGTAGTTAGATGGCTTGATCACCTAAGGAAACAGAATAAATAAAATTAATATATAAAATGTTACAGCATACTTAATGCTAGATGCTAATTTGTATTTTTGATACTGTTTGATGATTATTGATGGCAATATCTTTACTATCTTTAATATTGTGTTTCTTTCTTCTTGTTTTACTAAATGGCCCATTATTATTGACATTTTCTGGTCGTTAATTCTAGTTGGCTGTCATTCCTTAAAATGACACAGGCTTTCTACGCGAAAAACCTACAAAAATAAGATTTTTTTGATAAAATCAGAATGAAAATTAAGAATTGGCGCCACATATCGGATATTGTTGAGAAGAGAAAAAAAACTCTCTTTTTACCTAAGGCACAGCCACACTATGAGTTCCATATAAAAAACTATAACTTTATGTAATAACTCGAATTTCGAACTGATGTTTGAAAAATTGACTACGTCGCTGCATTCTTATCAAAAAGTGCCTGAAGAACTTAGAAATTATGTTTTTCTATTCTCAAAAATAAGTGACCTACTGCCATAAAACGAAGTCAAAAAATCGATTTTTTGCAAATAGCTCGAAAACAAAAGACAATCGCCAATTTTTGTTTCACCATTAAGTTTTTCTTGAAATAGAGATCGGCAAGGGGGACGGGGGCGTCCATTTTATCATACCTGTTAGAGTTATCGATACATATAATTTGTATTTATAAAAATTATTATAAATATTATGATATGTTCAATTTATTATATAAATTGTTGCGACACCTTGTAGTTATATTTGTATACATAAAATCTTATACCTGTAATATAGTGAGTTAAGCTCCTGCCCGAGGAAAATCATGTACTGCACAGTTTTTTTTTTCCTATGTTTTTGTAGATTTCTTTATCTCTCAACTTATATATTGTGATTTAATAGATTTAATTTGTTATTTAATAGTATACGTTAGATAGGATTTTGTTTATAGAAACTTATGCTGAATATATTAGATTTATGGTATTTAGATATTAATAGGATTACTTAGGTAGTCAAATAGGATTTGTATAGCTAGAATTATAATTAATTGAGGGCACAATTAAGGCAAAATAATTGTAATGAGTCAGTAATATGTATAAAATTCAATGGAAGATTCAAACTCATCGTACAAAGACGTTAGACATTCGTATAGAAGCAGAAAAATACAAGGACCACAAATCACAATTAGAATTATGGTATCACCGGTATATAGATAATTATAATCATAATAATAATTTGTTGATTCGTTGCCGTGGTTACAAACTGGATTCGGGCAGCAACTCGACAATTTACACGCTTATTTGGATCAACGTAGGCGGATTTTAACTAGCGAAAATCACTTGTTTAACCGAGGTTTCAAAAAGGCTGAACGCCGATAAACAATCAGATTAGCTTTAGATGCCGGAGCATCCACGTCGGTCAGCAGAGATAAAGAAAACAGTTGTACAGAAACAAATATCGTCGAACAATAGTATTTACATTCAGGCATTATTCAAAAACAGTTTGATTTACGTTTTGTTTACGCGGATATAATCAATTTCGGTACAGTAATTATTTGCGTTCGAGCATCTGTAAACACTCGACGTGAACTAGGGAATCATTATCGACACGGAACAGCTGAAAGGAGTCCAAGAGGATGCAACGAGAACTTCAACCCCAAAGACGATTCAGCGAGAACGTCAACTATAGAAGAGGATCAACCAAGGACAGCAGGACTTTGAATCGAGGGAAATGGTGCCGACTTAATCGAATTTACTGATTCGACGTCTGCAAACAGGATTGCCGATCACCACTGCGAGTTGCCGCTATTCACCAGGAATATGAATATGAATGCCAGGTAGAATTTACTAAAATTACTACTCAATTAGGGAGTTAATTGTGCGAATTAGGAATTGAGGGAATTATTGTTATTAAATATTGATAGTGTTAGTTGGTTAATTAGTGATAGGACTTGCTTTTTATTATCAAGACCTCGTGTTTGTTTTGTTATCAATTATCTAAATATTTAATATTATTATAAATATTCATTAAAATTAATATTCTTTGCCTGCCATCTAATTTATTGTTGATCCCACTTTTTGACCCCAAGAAAAGAGAAAAACAAAATAATAAAATTCATAACAACAAAAGTAAGTTATTTTGTTTCATATTGAATTAGTGTACTGTCTGTTTTGTTATCAATTATCTAAATATTTAATGTTATAATAAATATTCATTAAAATTAATATTCTTTGCCTGCCATCTAATTTATTGTTGGTCCCACTTTTTGACCCCGAGAAATGAGAAAAAGAAAATAATAAAATTCATAACAACAAAAATAAGTAACAATTTCATGATTCTTAATTATCAAAACAATAATAAATTTACGCAGTTAATACCTTAGTATAACAGCCCATTTTAAACAGCCGAACGTGGGGCATTGTCTATAACGTAGCATTTGGCACCCTCGACGGTGGTAAATCATAATTATTGTGTTGAAATAATTAAACTCTAACAATAACATAGCAATATCTTATGCTTTAGCACATTTTTCCCATATATTTATATCGCCAAATTTAGGATTATGTTAGTTTTATTTATTATAGCTCGAACGCAACATGATGTTAATGTTCTATCGTCAGTTGAGTTTTTATTTTATTATGATAATTAAAAGGAAACTCATTTATTTAAATGCTACTTTAGGTTTTTATTTTAGCAATAGTTTCTGATTTTTCTTTAAATCGAATAAATCTTAATCTCATTTATTTAAATGTTATTTTTGGTTTATATTTACATAACAGTTTATAATTTTTCTTCAATGAAAATACGTTTTCAGCTTTATTTAAATGCTGCTTTGGGTGCTATTTTTTTACTGTAGACGAAAATGTCAAACATATTGAAATGTTATTATATATGTTGAATGTTATTCTATATGTTCCAAAGCGTGCATCTATAAAATAAGTTATGTGAAATATATAAACATAACTCAGTGTATCATCTAATTCTATATTATATAGCAATAAAACAGGGGCGCTAGAGGATTCAATAAAATATATAATCCAAACATCTTTAGTGCTCTTTCGGCAATTTTTCCTCGGAGGCACACATAAAGATGCGACTGGATTTTCGCCGGGTTGTCGTTTATGCCCCGTGAAATGACATTTCAAATTTAAATCGTAACAGTAAACAAGGGAACGCTTCAAAGCGCCCCTTGTTTATTCCCCCGCGCCAGCGCCAGAAGTGAAAATTCCCCCTTTTTGCGCCGCCCATTGGAAGCGCCGATGCTGCGGCCTGATTTTAAGCGGGCCTGCGCTTAATTGAAGTTTGAGGAACAAATTGGGAGCATGTGCTGCGGCCCCACATCTGCGTTCCTGAATTGCAGGAGGGACCTACGGGATTCGCGGGCTTGATGTGTGGAGATGGATGCACGGCGAAGGTCGCCTCCAGGACCTGTCAGGTCCCGCTGCACCTACGTAGCAATGTAATGCACGTACTAAATCCACGTATTAAATTACTCGCCATATACTAAGCTAGATTGGTTCGCAGATGCCTCGGCCAGTTCGGACATTCGAACCCTGTTATCCCCAGCACACGCCAGGATCAGTTATCATGGTGCGTTTATTAGGGGCTCATTGGAGTATTTAAATCCGCAGGACTTCCAATTAGGACGGGATTAGGGTCTGTGCGTTCTCTAATTCTTACGCGACTTATCGGCATCACTCTATTACTGTTTTGCATCCCAAATGTACCAGAAAATTGCAAATGTACAGCATAAATTTCCAACGTCATAATGCAGGTGATGCGGGTAATTCATAAAGTTTTATAAGCTTCCCTTTCCGTGTCCCATCCGCGGCTCAATTCAAGAAATAAAGTCGAGGGGATAATTTAATTTTCTACGAAGAATGTGGAAAAGTTGCTTTTTCCTAACAAGTTTACATTACGTGGAAGTAATAAATAATTCGAAGAGAATGTGTATACAAAACTTCATTTACTGTTGGGATATACATATATATTATGATGGGATTTATTTAAAAACGAAATCCAGAAACATAGGTTCATGTAGATATTGGTCGTAATTAAGTTTAGCATGTAAAAGTAGGATAAACGCATTATTGCGCAATATGGTGCGATAATGTTAAAAATGCGACGCAGATAAAAATGCAACGCAGGTGTTCATTGCATGGTAACAGCGCTTTGTTAGAGCGTCACCATGGATACATCACGCCAGCGCACGAAAAAATACCAAGACACTAAGAAATGAGTTCGGATAAACAAACAAAAAAAAATCGTGATTGAGAGAGCGTCACTCGAGCAGTTGGTCCATTAACAGTGCACAGTGCGTATATCACTATGTAAACTAGAGAGCGTCACATAGTAAGTTGCTCCATAATCAGTGCACAGTACACATCGCGACTCAACCTACCGAGCGACACGAACGCAGGACTGTTGGAAGCGACAATAATAAGTGACAGTGATAAGTTGTGTAACGAGTGCGGACTAAACAGTGCCAGGATCAACTTCCGCATCGCGTTAGATAACGCCACACTAACCAGCGATTTGGAAAACATAGGCTGCACTATATCCGGCATACGTAAGAACACCACAGAGATGAGGACATCGTACGGAGGACGCAGCACGACGAGGACCTTCCGTGATCCACAGGAAGGATACAGCTAGGACACCACTAGACTCCAGCGAGCTGTTCGACTACATCGAGCAACACCAAGGATATCGGACATCCAAAACACGAACTTAAAAAAGGTAGCGTTACCTATCGATACTCAAATTCGGTGCGCTTTCTATAATTCGTAATTGTTTATTTATTGCGTTTTGATAAATTTGTTTCTGTAATTAGTTATTTTGTTATTGTTACTTTTACGTTCATGACATCAATTAATTAGGATAATTTAGCTAGATAGAGTAGTGTTTAATAGTTTATCTACGACTGCTTAGATAAATGACGAATTTGACATTCATTTGAGTTACGTAATGAAACTCACTACCTAACTAGTTAGGTAATTAAATCAAAAACACACTCATTTTTTAATACCAACTTAGAATCAAATTTATTAAACAATTACTTATGAACATTAATAACAACATGTTTACATTTATTTAAGTGTATTCCAGAGGCCATTTCTGTTTTAGAAATGTCCAAACTACTGCAGCTACTGGTTGAAGCTTCTACAAGCATATTCTTTTCTCCAAGAATATTTGTAGCGATACGTTTCTTATCAATTTTCAAATTTCAAATTCAACCGAAGTTTATATGTATCCTTCGGCTACTGTATTGCTCTACCAGCCCTTGTGCCTTTTTAGTGTTAGCAGATCCGCCCCTGAGTTTGCCAACAGTGAGGTTGACGATCTTCTGAATCGGTGGCCGGTGTACTCTTTAGCATTTGGTAATTTTAAAAAGGAATCATTATTTTTCCGCATGCTAGCAATCGTGTTAATGCCAACGGATTGTTTTATACATTTGCCAATCCTGTAACCAACAAAAAACCTCTCCACGACATTTTGTGGACGCAGTGCCATGTATTTTTTTATAATGTCTACAAATTTGATTCCATCAATGTCTCCAGAAGTTATAACACACTCTCTCGAAATTTTGGTCTTTGTATTTGGTATTATGCCGCAGAAAACCTGAGTAGTTAGACTATGGGGTTTCTAACGCAGGTCAGGTTAGTTTTCGATTAATTTAATCCGCGGTTTTTATTGGCGGATTAATCAATTACCGCGGGCAGTAACAATGGGTTGATTGCGGAAATCGCGAGTAATTTAATCACAAATACAGGATAACAATGGAATAATTGCAGATGCATTACTTTAATTACAGGTGCATTATTGCAATTACAGGTACTTTAATTGCAGGTTAATTGACGATCCGCAAATTTAATTGGCAGTCTAATCACCGCGAGCAGTAACAATAGATTGATTGCGAGTAATTTAATCACAATTGCAGGATAACAATGAAATAATTACATCAATTGTAGGTACTTTAACTACAGGCTAATTGGCGATCTGCGAATTTAATTGGCAGTCTAATCACCGCGGATCAAATTGATATCATAGATCGCTAGACTGAGGATCGCCACACAGTCGCCGCCCCCGACACCACCGCCCCCGACCTCGCCGCCCCCAGACCACCCACGAGGCCAGAGGCCGCCGCCCCCGCGCCGCCCCCGCGCCGCCCCCGCGCCGCCCCCACCCGCCCCCCGGGCCCCGTGGTCCACTGTCACACCGCCCCCGATGCGGCCGTGCGGCGAGTTGAACCAGCGATCTGATAAGGCCGAGCGTGGGGTCAGCCGAAGGGTCGCCCCACCCGCGGTATGTAATGCGATACACGATTCGGCAGGAAGTAATCACTCAAACCGGCAGGCCATAAGTATGATAAACTTAAGTTAATGAGCGTCAAAGGTCGCATTCCCCCGTTATCGTACGAGCCAGTTACCAGCCAGAACATCTTCGCGCGAGACTGGCCATAAAAACATTTCCCCCGATTTTAAGGGCCGATAGAAAAAAGTCGTATTTAATATAGGCGAGATTAGATATTTAACTGCGGAGATCAACGGATGTCAATTATATCAATAGCGTAATTAGACAGGATGTATTTACCTTAAATTAATTAACTACAACAAGCTACAGGTACACAAACAGCCTTTCTGTGCTGGGAGGTAAAAAACACCATATTTATCCGCCAATAATTAGGTTTTATACGTATGCAATATAGATAAGGAATATGCAAGACAGGGGACAGACACATTGTAGGATTTATGTGTATACACTAGTAGTTGACCTGAGCCCTGAGGCTTGCAGAACGTAACTCCACGCTTTCAAAGTAACAATTGCAAGAAATTACCCAGAGTCTAAGTAAATGCATATACACTTTAAATAAACGCCGATACAATCAAATCAACTTCGAACTACTTAGCAATTCGTTGTTTTATTAATCAGCCGAGCATAAACTAAATTGATTACACCTGTTCATAGACAATAAATTATACTATCGCAACATAAATTTATTTACAATTAATTAAAACGAATTAAAAGGACAGCGATGCCAACATACTAATACACAAAAACGCAATAAAGAACACATGGAAGCCGTATATCGAACAACTATTCCAAGACGAAAGACCAGAAATTCAGCATATACAGCCAGAAACAGGCCCAAGCATTCTGAAAGACGAAGTACGAAATGCCATAAAACAAGTTAAGACGGTAAAAGTCCAGGACCAGACGGATTCCACGCGGAATTTCTAAAACTACTAGACGACGAAGGAATTAAATGGCTAACCGACATCCTTAATAATATCTATAACACAGGTGTAATACCACAACAGTGGTTGGAATCAGAATTCGTAACACTCCCAAAAAGGCAGCGGCAAAAAGATGCGATGAATATAGAACAATAAGCCTAATGAGCCACCTATTGAAAGTGTTTCTAAAAATAATACATAAAAGAATATACAATAAAGTGGAAGGACAACTGGGACCCACACAATTTGGATTTAGAGCCGCATTCGGGACAAGGGAAGCTCTCTTTAGTGTTCAAGTATTGGTACAGAGATGCAGAGACATGAATTGTGATGTATACGCGTGTTTCGTTGATTACAAAAGGTCTTTGACAGAGTCCAACACCAAAAACTGATACAAATTCTGGAAAATACAGGAATAGACGACAAAGACCTCAGAATAATTACAAATCTATACTGGAACCAAACGGCAAGCGTAAGAATCGGAGACGATAGCACAGAAAGAATAAAAAAATTACGCGGTGGGAGGCAGGGATGTGTACTGTCTCCTCGGCTATTTAACATCTATTCTGAAGTCATATTTCGGGAAGCCCTAGTAAATACACACGAAGGAATTTGTTTAAACGGGAAACGTATAAACAACATCAGATACGCAGATGATACCATGATCATGGCCGACAACATAGAAGACTTACAACTAATAATGAATAGCTTAATAAGCACTAGCCACTGACATGGGCCAGATATCAACATAGACAAGACCAAATTCATGATTATAAGTAACAACCCACAACACCACCAACAGCAACTGGAGCTGGAGCAGGGGAACATCGAACGAGTTAAAAAATATGTATATCTAGGCACCGTTATTAATGAGCAATGGGACCAGACACAGGAAATAAAAAAGCAGGATTGAAAACAGCGAAAATATATTCATTAAAATGACCACAGCCTTTAAAAGTCGTGATGTAACTATTGATACCAAAATGAGACTCTTACGCTGCTCCGTATTCTCTGTGTTATTTTATGGAATGGAAGCTTGGACGCTCACGGTTGCTAACACAAAATGCTAACGACACCCCTCAGCCAACAGAGCAAAAGAATAGAAATAAACTCAATAAAATTCAAATAAAAATATTAAATTCAATATAAACACAATAAACAATCCTACTTTTTCACCAAAAATAAAATTAAATCACAATTACCTAGCGCTAAAGATAAACTGCAGCGTCTATGCAAAACGGACTAACTGCAAATATTGTGAAGCAAAATATTGTGGGGTAGAAATATATATATATATATATAGAAGAAACCTGCCGAGCCATAAAAATTAGAATAAAAGAACACCTATGCTTCTAAAACAGCTCAAATTTTGGTCGCCACTTACCACAACCACATTTTCGACCACAACGCAGATATAAAACTCTTACATAACATACACTATTAGAAGCGTGCACAAAATTGATAAAATGCTAAATATAGATCTTAATGGCTAAACGAACAAACATAATTAAATTCCAGCTGATAACACGGGAGTAATATGATACGCGTTGTGAGCGCAAACTGACATGACAATTTTCATCATTATGAATATAAGAAACTGCCTGGAAATTAAGCCAGACATGATAAATATGGCAATTTTATCATTGCGAGGGTCATAAATTCAATACTAATAGGCAGATGCAGCCGAAAATTGAGGATTAGGTATCGGGAAAATATGTCAGGCGGTAAACGGAGCAGAGCGATTTATGGATGGCAGATGCTAACCAGACATGGCCGCGGTAATTTAATTGGAGTGGAAACCATCCATCACCTGACACATATGGGCAGTAAAAACTGTACCCTTCACTGATAATTTAATCAGCCCAGGAAGATATAAATACGGCAAAAAGCCATTAACATGTCATTTGCCCATAGTGTAATTCGAGCAGCCATAACGACGCATAAAAACTATACCCTTAGCCGGTAAAATAATCGGCCCAGGAAGCTATAATTTAGATAAGACATCGTAAAAATATGAATTCCACCTCGTTCACTGACATATTTATGTCCGTTATATATGGGCACCTGACATGCTCCCAGACAGGCTCAGCAAGTCGAGACGTGTTTACCCCCACCACCACCACCGAAGCTTACTTAAACGCGAGGATTCTAGACACCGCTCCATTTCCAACAACACAGTTTCGGCGAGTAGAGTTATCTCACAGTCTGCGAGTGTGCTACAACAAAGTGTTCCTTAATTTAAGCTTACCGTCCAACATACAGCTATAATCCAGCGCCCGCCCAGTTTCGAATAGGTAAGTGATCATTTATATTAAATTAAATATACGCGGACCCCCGTTTAAATAAAATTATTCGTGTAGCTGCGTAAACTTAATCAATTTGAATGCATTATCCTGGATATATAGCAGATGCCTCACATCGTAATTTAATGCAGCTTTTGAATCAGCATGAATTATAGATTGTATTTTATTGCTCACAGATATGGACTTCGTAAGTAAGCTGAATAAGATTGGGGCCAAAGAGCCAAAAGCTTTCATCAAAATCGGTGAGCTGCAGCAGGACGCTCGCTATCGCATCATCGAAGGCAGGAAAATAACCACCAAATTTGGCGAGAAGCAAACGGTCGACCTTGAGCAGGGAATACTATTCCTACCGAAGCGCTTCAACAACATCAGCAGCGATGAGTTTGGGGAGGCGGTCGCACGAGGCCTCTACATCAGCAGGGGATCGAACAATGGACTGTCGTTTGAGAGTGATGAAGAGAGATCTGCGAGCTAGGACGCTGTTGCTAAAGCATAAAATCGAGGAGGTTAAAAGGATGGTCGAGATGCGCGAACTCACGAAACAAATGGCAACGCTAAAATTTTGTGATTAAAATCAAATATTTCTGTATATATCTAACTAACCAACACAATAAACAAAGAAATAATAAGAATAATATATACTTATTTCAACACTAAATTATCTATCCTATATTGCAAGAGAGAGAGAGAGAGCGCGCGAGAGAGCTAGGAGGTTAAGAGGAAAACACATGACAACACAGTAAAAGTATTAAAAAATAAGGCCTGCATTTATCGAATGCGTTAGCCTATTAGCGGCAGTGTAAAGACAGGGGCTATTATAATGATGTGAAAAAATGAGCACGCCCGATGTGATGGATAATAGGTTCGCATAAACAAGCACTTCGAGTACAAATAATGTTAGAGGGCATTTACATGTATAGTGATGCTGTATTGTCAACATTTGAATGTTTCAAACAAATGACTCTAATTAAGTGTTTTATCAACCTGCAATATATAGAGAAATAATACGATTTATTACTCATGCATATCCTCGAGTAGCTAGGAAACTGGATCTGTAATTCGAGCCTGCTTAATTACAGTATTAACTCTAATCGCCCGCTAGGTCATAGGTGCATTGATTTGTACACCTGTCAGAACTTGTAGCTGGCAGGGCGCTCCTCCCCACCACATGAGTTTCGGGGGGCTATCTTTAAGCTTGATTTCTGCATACATTAGGGTAGTTCTCAGGCAGCAACGACGAAGCATGCATCCACCCAAGAGCACTAACACTCGCAGTCCTCCGCATATTAAGTGAAGTAAGTACACCGCTTCTAGCCAAATAATTATGAATAAATCATATATTTTATCGCTCCCAGATATGGACTTTGTAAGTAGCCTGAATAAGATTGGGATGGTAAAAGCTTTAATCAAAATCAGCGAGCTGCAGCAGGATTTATTATTAAAAATAGTATTGTATATGTTTGCATGATTTTTCTTTATTTAATATGTTCTGTTCTCTCTATACACTATGGAGGGGTGAATAAAAAGAAAGTTTTACATTGTATTATTATTTTTTATTACCATATAAAATATCAGCTACATACTCGTGACGGAGTGGCGGAGGGGCTTCGGGAGGAGCGGAGGGGCGGAAGGGCTGGTTGTGTTGGTGGAGGAGCGGAGGGGCTTCGGGAAAAGCGGAGGGGCGGAAGGGCTGGTTGTGTTGGTGGAGGAGCGGAGGGGCTTCGGGACGGTACGGAGGATATATATATATATATATATATATATATATATATATATATATATATATATATACCACCACCAACAGGTGTGTCACAGGTGTCTCACAGGTGTCTCACAGCTGTCTCAGAGGTGTCTTACAGCTGTCTCACAGCGGCTCACATGTGTATCACAGCGTCTCACACGTTACTACATTTTAAGAATATAAAGGGCGGGGGTGCTTCGGGAGGTGCGGAGGGGCTGGTGGGGCTTCGGGAGGGGCGGAGGGGCTGGTGATGTTGGTGGTAGCGGAGGGGCTTCAGGAGGGGCTGGTGGAGGGTACGGAGGGGCTTCGGGAGGGTCCGCATACTAGCACCCTGATTGTATTGGGTAGCAATTTGCTGTGTCTAGTGAAGCTCGACTCGAATCCAGCACCCCTGTCCATTGATCCATATTGATCACCTCTAGCGATTGTTGCTGCTTGACGACCTTCATCGTACCAAACCTCTCACACCGCGGATGAGACTCTAGCTCACCACCTCCTTTTAACGTTTGCTGGTCATTACAGGTTCTCCCTGATCCATTCAAAGCATCCTTTTCGGTCTTAGGTTGTCTCATCGTGGCATTTGTTTGATGTTTAGTTTCATGCCGTTTGAGATTATCGCTTCTTGTAAATGTTCTCTCACAGTGCAAACACTTCAATAATCTGGCAGAATTAGTAGTAGTCTTGTGTCTTTTCAATCCACGCAGCCACCGGAAAGAAGACTCACATCTATTACACTTATACATGCTGATGGATCGAATGCAAATGATATCTCTGTGACAGCCACTGTGCCAGACTCTCTTATATATATATATATATATATATATATATATATATATATCCTCCGTACCGTCCCGAAGCCCCTCCGCTCCTCCACCAACACAACCAGCCCTTCCGCCCCTCCGCTCCTCCCGAAGCCCCTCCGCCACTCCGTCACGAGTATGTAGCTGATATTTTATATGGTAATAAAAAATAATAATACAATGTAAAACTTTATTTTTATTCACCCCTCCATAGTGTATAGAGAGAACAGAACATATTAAATAAAGAAAAATCATGCAAACATATACAATACTATTTTTAATAATAAATCCTGCTGCAGCTCGCTGATTTTGATTAAAGCTTTTACCATCCCAATCTTATTCAGGCTACTTACGAAGTCCATATCTGGGAGCGATAAAATATATGATTTATTCATAATTATTTGGCTAGAAGCGGTGTACTTACTTCACTTAATATGCGGAGGACTGCGAGTGTTAGTGCTCTTGGGTGGATGCATGCTTCGTCGTTGCTGCCTGAGAACTACCCTAATGTATGCAGAAATCAAGCTTAAAGATAGCCCCCCGAAACTCATGTGGTGGGGAGGAGCGCCCTGCCAGCTACAAGTTCTGACAGGTGTACAAATCAATGCACCTATGACCTAGCGGGCGATTAGAGTTAATACTGTAATTAAGCAGGCTCGAATTACAGATCCAGTTTCCTAGCTACTCGAGGATATGCATGAGTAATAAATCGTATTATTTCTCTATATATTGCAGGTTGATAAAACACTTCATTAGAGTCATTTGTTTGAAACATTCAAATGTTGACAATACAGCATCACTATACATGTAAATGCCCTCTAACATTATTTGTACTCGAAGTGCTTGTTTATGCGAACCTATTATCCATCACATCGGGCGTGCTCATTTTTTCACATCATTATAATAGCCCCTGTCTTTACACTGCCGCTAATAGGCTAACGCATTCGATAAATGCAGGCCTTATTTTTTAATACTTTTACTGTGTTGTCATGTGTTTTCCTCTTAACCTCCTAGCTCTCTCGCGCTCTCTCTCTCTCTCTCTCTCTCTCTCTTGCAATATAGGATAGATAATTTAGTGTTGAAATAAGTATATATTATTCTTATTATTTCTTTATTTATTGTGTTGGTTAGTTAGATATATACAGAAATATTTGATTTTAATCACAAAATTTTAGCGTTGCCATTTGTTTCGTGAGTTCGCGCATCTCGACCATCCTTTTAACCTCCTCGATTTTATGCTTTAGCAACAGCGTCCTAGCTCGCAGATCTCTCTTCATCACTCTCAAACGACAGTCCATTGTTCGATCCCCTGCTGATGTAGAGGCCTCGTGCGACCGCCTCCCCAAACTCATCGCTGCTGATGTTGTTGAAGCGCTTCGGTAGGAATAGTATTCCCTGCTCAAGGTCGACCGTTTGCTTCTCGCCAAATTTGGTGGTTATTTTCCTGCCTTCGATGATGCGATAGCGAGCGTCCTGCTGCAGCTCACCGATTTTGATGAAAGCTTTTGGCTCTTTGGCCCCAATCTTATTCAGCTTACTTACGAAGTCCATATCTGTGAGCAATAAAATACAATCTATAATTCATGCTGATTCAAAAGCTGCATTAAATTACGATGTGAGGCATCTGCTATATATCCAGGATAATGCATTCAAATTGATTAAGTTTACGCAGCTACACGAATAATTTTATTTAAACGGGGGTCCGCGTATATTTAATTTAATATAAATGATCACTTACCTATTCGAAACTGGGCGGGCGCTGGATTATAGCTGTATGTTGGACGGTAAGCTTAAATTAAGGAACACTTTGTTGTAGCACACTCGCAGACTGTGAGATAACTCTACTCGCCGAAACTGTGTTGTTGGAAATGGAGCGGTGTCTAGAATCCTCGCGTTTAAGTAAGCTTCGGTGGTGGTGGTGGGGGTAAACACGTCTCGACTTGCTGAGCCTGTCTGGGAGCATGTCAGGTGCCCATATATAACGGACATAAATATGTCAGTGAACGAGGTGGAATTCATATTTTTACGATGTCTTATCTAAATTATAGCTTCCTGGGCCGATTATTTTACCGGCTAAGGGTATAGTTTTTATGCGTCGTTATGGCTGCTCGAATTACACTATGGGCAAATGACATGTTAATGGCTTTTTGCCGTATTTATATCTTCCTGGGCTGATTAAATTATCAGTGAAGGGTACAGTTTTTACTGCCCATATGTGTCAGGTGATGGATGGTTTCCACTCCAATTAAATTACCGCGGCCATGTCTGGTTAGCATCTGCCATCCATAAATCGCTCTGCTCCGTTTACCGCCTGACATATTTTCCCGATACCTAATCCTCAATTTTCGGCTGCATCTGCCTATTAGTATTGAATTTATGACCCTCGCAATGATAAAATTGCCATATTTATCATGTCTGGCTTAATTTCCAGGCAGTTTCTTATATTCATAATGATGAAAATTGTCATGTCAGTTTGCGCTCACAACGCGTATCATATTACTCCCGTGTTATCAGCTGGAATTTAATTATGTTTGTTCGTTTAGCCATTAAGATCTATATTTAGCATTTTATCAATTTTGTGCACGCTTCTAATAGTGTATGTTATGTAAGAGTTTTATATCTGCGTTGTGGTCGAAAATGTGGTTGTGGTAAGTGGCGACCAAAATTTGAGCTGTTTTAGAAGCATAGGTGTTCTTTTATTCTAATTTTTATGGCTCGGCAGGTTTCTTCTATATATATATATATATATTTCTACCCCACAATATTTTGCTTCACAATATTTGCAGTTAGTCCGTTTTGCATAGACGCTGCAGTTTATCTTTAGCGCTAGGTAATTGTGATTTAATTTTATTTTTGGTGAAAAAGTAGGATTGTTTATTGTGTTTATATTGAATTTAATATTTTTATTTGAATTTTATTGAGTTTATTTCTATTCTTTTGCTCTGTTGGCTGAGGGGTGTCGTTAGCATTTTGTGTTAGCAACCGTGAGCGTCCAAGCTTCCATTCCATAAAATAACACAGAGAATACGGAGCAGCGTAAGAGTCTCATTTTGGTATCAATAGTTACATCACGACTTTTAAAGGCTGTGGTCATTTTAATGAATATATTTTCGCTGTTTTCAATCCTGCTTTTTTATTTCCTGTGTCTGGTCCCATTGCTCATTAATAACGGTGCCTAGATATACATATTTTTTAACTCGTTCGATGTTCCCCTGCTCCAGCTCCAGTTGCTGTTGGTGGTGTTGTGGGTTGTTACTTATAATCATGAATTTGGTCTTGTCTATGTTGATATCTGGCCCATGTCAGTGGCTAGTGCTTATTAAGCTATTCATTATTAGTTGTAAGTCTTCTATGTTGTCGGCCATGATCATGGTATCATCTGCGTATCTGATGTTGTTTATACGTTTCCCGTTTAAACAAATTCCTTCGTGTGTATTTACTAGGGCTTCCCGAAATATGACTTCAGAATAGATGTTAAATAGCCGAGGAGACAGTACACATCCCTGCCTCCCACCGCGTAATTTTTTTATTCTTTCTGTGCTATCGTCTCCGATTCTTACGCTTGCCGTTTGGTTCCAGTATAGATTTGTAATTATTCTGAGGTCTTTGTCGTCTATTCCTGTATTTTCCAGAATTTGTATCAGTTTTTGGTGTTGGACTCTGTCAAAGACCTTTTGTAATCAACGAAACACGCGTATACATCACAATTCATGTCTCTGCATCTCTGTACCAATACTTGAACACTAAAGAGAGCTTCCCTTGTCCCGAATGCGGCTCTAAATCCAAATTGTGTGGGTCCCAGTTGTCCTTCCACTTTATTGTATATTCTTTTATGTATTATTTTTAGAAACACTTTCAATAGGTGGCTCATTAGGCTTATTGTTCTATATTCATCGCATCTTTTTGCCGCTGCCTTTTTGGGAGTGTTACGAATTCTGATTCCAACCACTGTTGTGGTATTACACCTGTGTTATAGATATTATTAAGGATGTCGGTTAGCCATTTAATTCCTTCGTCGTCTAGTAGTTTTAGAAATTCCGCGTGGAATCCGTCTGGTCCTGGACTTTTACCGTCTTAACTTGTTTTATGGCATTTCGTACTTCGTCTTTCAGAATGCTTGGGCCTGTTTCTGGCTGTATATGCTGAATTTCTGGTCTTTCGTCTTGGAATAGTTGTTCGATATACGGCTTCCATGTGTTCTTTATTGCGTTTTTGTGTATTAGTATGTTGGCATCGCTGTCCTTTTAATTCGTTTTAATTAATTGTAAATAAATTTATGTTGCGATAGTATAATTTATTGTCTATGAACAGGTGTAATCAATTTAGTTTATGCTCGGCTGATTAATAAAACAACGAATTGCTAAGTAGTTCGAAGTTGATTTGATTGTATCGGCGTTTATTTAAAGTGTATATGCATTTACTTAGACTCTGGGTAATTTCTTGCAATTGTTACTTTGAAAGCGTGGAGTTACGTTCTGCAAGCCTCAGGGCTCAGGTCAACTACTAGTGTATACACATAAATCCTACAATGTGTCTGTCCCCTGTCTTGCATATTCCTTATCTATATTGCATACGTATAAAACCTAATTATTGGCGGATAAATATGGTGTTTTTTACCTCCCAGCACAGAAAGGCTGTTTGTGTACCTGTAGCTTGTTGTAGTTAATTAATTTAAGGTAAATACATCCTGTCTAATTACGCTATTGATATAATTGACATCCGTTGATCTCCGCAGTTAAATATCTAATCTCGCCTATATTAAATACGACTTTTTTCTATCGGCCCTTAAAATCGGGGGAAATGTTTTTATGGCCAGTCTCGCGCGAAGATGTTCTGGCTGGTAACTGGCTCGTACGATAACGGGGGAATGCGACCTTTGACGCTCATTAACTTAAGTTTATCATACTTATGGCCTGCCGGTTTGAGTGATTACTTCCTGCCGAATCGTGTATCGCATTACATACCGCGGGTGGGGCGACCCTTCGGCTGACCCCACGCTCGGCCTTATCAGATCGCTGGTTCAACTCGCCGCACGGCCGCATCGGGGGCGGTGTGACAGTGGACCACGGGGCCCGGGGGGCGGGTGGGGGCGGCGCGGGGGCGGCGCGGGGGCGGCGGCCTCTGGCCTCGTGGGTGGTCTGGGGGCGGCGAGGTCGGGGGCGGTGGTGTCGGGGGCGGCGACTGTGTGGCGATCCTCAGTCTAGCGATCTATGATATCAATTTGATCCGCGGTGATTAGACTGCCAATTAAATTCGCAGATCGCCAATTAGCCTGTAGTTAAAGTACCTACAATTGATGTAATTATTTCATTGTTATCCTGCAATTGTGATTAAATTACTCGCAATCAATCTATTGTTACTGCTCGCGGTGATTAGACTGCCAATTAAATTTGCGGATCGTCAATTAACCTGCAATTAAAGTACCTGTAATTGCAATAATGCACCTGTAATTAAAGTAATGCATCTGCAATTATTCCATTGTTATCCTGTATTTGTGATTAAATTACTCGCGATTTCCGCAATCAACCCATTGTTACTGCCCGCGGTAATTGATTAATCCGCCAATAAAAACCGCGGATTAAATTAATCGAAAACTAACCTGACCTGCGTTAGAAACCCCATAGTCTAACTACTGACCTGCCCTTCGTTCTCTACGTTGGTCAAGAACTCTAAGTGGGTTCTTCCTTTCTACAGGCTCCACCAATTCCAAAGATTAAAACTACCTGAAAATATTTCTTAATATAAAATTTCATGACGTGTTCTTATTTACTTTTGTTAGTAGCCACTTTTCATCATCAGCTTCTTGTAAAAATCAGGTTATATGTTGTTTTGTTAAAATGTTGAATTTCTTAAGTTTATATCCTTCTGACTGCCTCTTCAGAAATGCAACCAATTGAATACATTTACTGATGTCTACATTTTTCTTTATGGATATCATCGCACGTATCATCGAGTAATATGCCCACAGGCTTGAAGGTTTATAGCGTTTCGAAATGTTTTCAAAATATACTAGAAGTACCTTTTGATTTGCTTCATTTTGTATTTTCTTCTCATCGCACCATTTCCGTAAACGTTCATAAGCTTGCTCATAGTTAATTTATAATTTTTTCGCCAATAACATTGAAATTACCTGGGTAGCCGATTCTTCGATATCCGAAGGCAGAGTTCCGGAGTCGCTCTTTGTAACACAGCAAAACAGAAATTAGAAGTTTAATTCTTGAAGTTTTGAAGATTAAATTGACATTAAAATTACATATCGCAATGGTTCTACATACATACTATGACGTTCTGATTTTTCATCGAATTCAATTCAAAGTATAATTTTCGTAATTCATAACAGTCGTAGATAAAATTTTGTATCTAATACGTGTGATAAGGTCATATTAACGGAAACTCATGCTCTTACTTCGACTCGGGTTACGCCCTCGTCTCAGCAACTCACCGCATTCGTCAGTTAATGATGCTCTTATCCCACTAATTAGATAAATAGCTATTATTCGTTGCGTTTATATTTTATTGTTAAATTGTTTCTGGTGAAATTGCATTTACCTAAACCGGAATAAAAACAAACATTCACATAAACTATCGTTTGAATTAATAAGCACAATTACGATAACGAACCTCCGATTTACATACCCTGAGAAAGAGAACAAGAATGACTGTACACAACGCACAGTGGGGCTAAATCCCAAATATGCGGCCAAAAGTCGAAGAATGAAGTATTTAATTTTGCCGAAAGTAAACTATACAATTAGGTGCAGTAATACTGAAAGTGTATAAAGGCAAAATTTAGGGGGGTGGGATGTACATATCTGGTCCACAGAAAGCAGTTGAAATGTGAATATTGCGCGCGCTTAGTTTTTAAGTTTTGAACGGTGTAAATGAAATCGTGACCGAAAGTGAAAATTTCTTCTTATTTCAAATATACAAATTGGAATCTATATCCGAAAGTACGTATATTATTTTGTGTTTCCTACAATCAGAATTATAATTTATACCGAAATTACTAACCTATGCAAAGTAAATGGATATTTACGTATAAAAGTTTACACAAAAAGTTGACTAAAGTACATTGCCCGACGTTGCCCAACGGAGTTTTTTTTTAGATTGTACCTAAGACGTTGATTTAATAGAATCTATAAAGAAAAGTTGTTCTAAAGTGCTCCAACCTATTTTATTACATTTTAATTCAGAAAAAAATTATTAGTCCAGTTAAGACTTTTTGGCGGAAATATATTATATATTTTTTAAATTTGGTGTACATACTCTTAAGTACTCTAAAATCGAATATCCGTTGAGTTTCCCCTTGTCTGGTGGGGGTTTCAACCCTTAATTATGTAAAACCACCCACCAAACGTCGAATTTGTGTTATTTGTTGCCATTATTCCGTAAACGGTGCAAAACGGTGCACCACCTGAAAATTTATATCGGGAAAAGTTGATGGAAACTAATTTTTGAACAAAAATTATATTACACGGTTTGCCACAAAAGCTATAGTTCGTGAGATATAGAGCCGGAAATAAATGATAAATTCTACCGCGAAACGCCCAATTCGTTTCTTGGGCTCTCGTTTCCTAAATAACTACCAAACCGCTGGATGTTCGTTTCGCGTATAACTGAAGTTGTAGAACGAGAAATTGTCGATCAGACTAAGTAAATTATTTTTTTTTAAATCTTTCTTTTATAGAAATTAAGGGCTGTTTTTATATTTATGGCCACTATATTGGATCCGCTATTTTATTTTTCATTGGTTTAACACCAGATTTGTAATCAACGACCTCAAAAACCCCCAGTTACTACGTCCCGTAGAAATTAAAGGTAAATTTCATATTTATGGCGCCCATATTGGATCCGCCATTTTGTTTTTCGTTGTTTCAACACCAGATTCGTAATCAGCGATCTCAAAAACCCCCCGTTCCCACGTACCGTGGAATTTAAGCGTCAGTTTGATATTTATGGCCACCATATTGGATCCACCGTTTTGTTTTTGGTTATTTTACCACCAGATTTGTAATCAGTGACTGTAAAAACTTGTAGTAAGTTTCAACTAAATTGAAAACGTTTGTCATATTTTGGCCGCATTTTTGGGATTTGGAATTTTTGATCGAGTTTTGAATCCTTAAATTATGTATAGGTTTTAAATAACATTAAATTTTATAGCAAGATTTCGAATTGGTGCATTGATGTAAGATACGACAGGCCTTATGGGTGCATTATTCTTATGTAGTTTTACAAGTCCATACAGACGTGGTGGTGCTAGATTAATTGTCGTTAATCTATAGATATCTTTATCAGTAAATAACCCCTTTGATATTACTTTGAAATTGGTTCATTGGATATTTTTTCATAACTGTTAAATTTTCTTTACTGATAAAATAATCCAGTTTTGAGATGTAATCGTGTTTGTGCAAAATGACTGTTGAATTGCCCTTCTCCGCCTTTGTGACAATTGAATTATTGTGTAATGCTTTTTTGTATTTAGTTTGACAATGACTATACATATAGACAGACGTCGATGCAACTTTAAATTTTCTTTGGAGTTATATAATTAAATGAAACGCAAAAACAAGCAACAATGGGAAAATCTCGAATCTTCTACGCAAAAGGAGTGACGCAGACACTTAGGCGTAGACAAGTGACATCACATTGCGGAATTTACTTAGTAAAGCCTAATATAATATTCAAGTATAATTTTCACCTAGTAGTAAAATGTTATAATCATTTGACGTTTAAAATATATATTGCACAAACTATAAGAAAATAAAAAAAATATTTTGCCACTTAAACGCTCTACCTCGTTCAATTGAATTTATATTGAAATGATATTTTGAATTATTAAGGCACTTTTTGAGTATAATTCAAATATGTTATTAATACTGATGAATATTGAGATTTTTACACAATCTTCTTAACTTAAATACAAGTCATAGTAAGACTATGCCATATTTGGATGGAGCACCATTTTCTGTATTTTGTTTTTAATGTATCCCATGTTGGATTGCATTACATTAATGTAAATTATATAGCCAAATATGTGCTGCCAAGGCATCATATTTATCTGATATGATTTAACCAACACAGATATTTTATTGCTTGTTTTTTTTTTGCTATGGGGTTACAAATAGAAATTATCAAATAAGATTTGAAAATGTAAATGTAAGTGTGTATTTGTAAGAATAATATCACTATGTATATATGACTGATTTGTGCAATAAAGGCATAAAACCATCCATTTGATAGTACTCGGTGCTCGAGCACGATTATGTATCGAAAACTATGGTCAAATATTTAAGCATTTGCTTTAATACCCATATTTTAATTATGAATATTTTGATATTGAGAGTTTAACATATTTTTGTTTTTAATGTGTTTGTTCCCACAACAGATATTTCTGTTCTTTAAAAACGTAATTTATTTATATCGAGCGTACAACAAAAATTGACGACCAAGTTGGCGTTGGCAATCTAAAGTCATGTCTGCACTCAGATCACACGCGTACATTCACGATGTTTTTGCGTCAGGGAGTCTATGAATATCTAGTAATTTGGTTGATAGTGTTTCGGAAATAACTGAATTCCCTAATGGAACGTCAATTTTTTTTTGTTAAATTGTTTTCAATTTGAGGTTATATTTTTTAAATAAGATTGTGGCCACATGTAAAGTTTTAATTAAATTTGTCACTAAGTGCCGATTGAAATGGTCTTCTCTGGTTTACCCCTAGCTACAATAAAGTATCAGTGACAATGGTGTATATTTGTCAAGCCGTTTATAATTTTATGCATTAGTATTCCTGGAGTGATTTCCAAAAGCATGGAGTTTGTCTAGACGTAGTAATAATAATTTAATAAAGCGTACGTTCACATGATAATTGAATTGTATATTTAGTTAACAAAGTGAAGAAAATGATTACCATATTCATTAGACGAATGACCGAATTGTACATTTAGTGCAAAATAACAAACTTAAAAATGTGAAGTTATTTAATTTTTGATTACTTAAATAATCAAATGATTCATGTTAAAAGACTTTCACTTCATGATACATGGTAAATATTTAAATAGGAAAAAGTTTCAAATTATAATAATATGACATGTATTTTTAAATGTACTTGTTTAGTAATTTAATTTACTTGTACTTTGAAAATTGCCAGCTCCTGGTCGAAACTACAGTTACTATTTATAAATAACTGTGATATTGATAATGTTCAAAATGTTTCTTATTTAAACTAAAATATTCCTTCACGTGCTTGTTAAAACACCTCATTAATAAACCATACTTGCAGAGATATTTATTTAAAAAAATAAAATTTGTTATTATAAGTTAAAAAAATGTATTTAAATAAATGGAAAAATATAATGTAAAATACCTGCATTCGATTACTGTTTGAATCGCACGACGAAACCTAGATATTCATTTGGATCGGGCAAATATGTGTATGGAACCCTTAAAATAGAAATTCAAGTGCCCGATACACACAAGCACCACCACAAGCACCACCATCTTATCTTTGGGCTCCGCCCTTGCGTATCAATTCGGCGTCAGGGCGCTGCATTACCGACTCGCGTTTAAGAAATCACTGTTTTATAAATTGTAGAAATTTTAAAGACTAAAATAGTTTTTCAATTACATTCGTCCTCTTATTGTGTCGTTTTTTTGTCGATATTTTATTATTTTATCTTTTTATTTATTTATAATAATGGTTATTATAAAAACTGCTACATACGATGTTGCATAGACATATTTTAGGAATGGGGGATATTTTTGTTGGTTTAATTCCAACTATAGTTCGAGAAATTCACTTAATTTAAAATCCGATGTGTAACTAACTGCCTCTTGATCTATGAGGTCAAACCATGGCAGTTGAAAGGTGGTGAAAATGATGAAAGGTTCTGTTGTCTAAAGTTGCAACCTCTTAATGATAGAAATATTGTTTATTTAAAAATAATAACACGACGACAGTGAGTTTATATTCTACGTTCACTTCTAAATTTAACAAAGCTTAAATATATTGCTCTGTAATTGAAGTAATGTCTCAGGTTCGTGATAGATTTTTGGATGTAAAACAGATATTTCAGAAAAAAATTAAATATGATTATAATCTAGAAATTTTGAGTTACTTTGTAATAATTTTGTTTTATCATAAAATAATTCACTAATCACTGTACTATTTGCAAAGTGAGTTTTACGTACAATAGGTACTTCAGTATTCTTTACGAGGTAATAATTCTTCCGCCCACAATGGAGTTAATAAATATTCGTTCTACTGCTGTACTTTTTTCTGGAATATCAAGAGCAAACTCAGCAATCATTAGAATGTTCATCCAGTAACATAAATATTCTTATGCGACGGAAGCTAAAAAAGGGACAATGTTTAAAAAAAAGGGATGAATGGTCCACAAAGCGTACATTTATCTGGAATAATTTAAGTATTACCCAAAAAAATTGGAAATGATACGTCTTACAAATTTATACGATTGTAGTAGTAAATATTGAATAAAAGTATGTATTATCATGGCGGTGAGAGGCCGTTTATCATCTTGACTGTCACATAAATATAAACTAGGAATGTGTGTATATGTAAACACAAAATAAAATTTAGTAGATAATAAAAATCAGAATGAATTATCGCGAGCAATAATATTCCGGCGGTGGGATAAAAATTCGCATCCGCGGCAGACGCGGTTTAATAATGCACGTCGCAAAGCCCACGGCCGGCGCAGTGCGCGGGGTGAATTAAAAACCGAACTCTCCCCCATTTATTTATGGGGCGGTATTTATATACATGGTGTGTTGTATGGTGCGGTGGGGCACACGTGCTCCTGACGACTGCAATCCATTAAAAATGCATCCGTGACCTTTGGCCCTTTGAAAATTTAATCGGGCATCGAGAGAGATGGCCTGTAAAAATAAAGCGGGGGAGGGGGATAATCCGGTGTGCTGATGCTTGCACGGCGAGATAATTACGGCGATTTAGAGTAATGGCAATTACCAGGCCGTTTACGTGGAAAAAATTAAATTGGAGGAACGGAAGCGATGGCGCTTTTTAGGCAAGTGGGGAGACACGGACGCCCTGCATTTTTCATTGAAGCTTTAAGAAGAGGTTTAGATTTCGACGGAGAAGGATGATCTGCGTATTTTTCAAGTCCTCCGAGCTTTTTATTCACTTCGATCCATTTTATTCGCACAAATCCAGAATTTGATAAAAAATGCGTTTTTATTATAGGGAAATGCAAATATATAGCCAACACCTGATAACAGTTTATTCACTTCATAAGTGCGTTTTCTCATTATTGAGTAAAATTTAAATTATGTAATTAACATGTATATTACTGCCTGATATGACTACTATATACTATATTATTATACGTACTACTACATATGTATAATATTGTATAAGTATTAAGTACAACTATGCTAGTACACCTTTTGTCTATATTTGAAACTCTCATACGAATATTGACTTGGTTATTAGAAACAATTGAAATGTTGTCTATTTTTTATTAGATTTACTTTGAGATGATCACATGTATACCTAAAACACTTTTTGTTTTAAAGCCCCCGAGCTCACATTATAAAAATTCAACAAAAGTTACACATTTCTTTTAATGTTTGCACGGACGGTGATTACGAATATCGACATGGTTTTACAAAATTTGTAAAATTTAGTTAAATTAGTTAAAAAGCTATCACTTTTAAACTAGTTAATTATTGTAGTCCCGAGGAGAGCTGACAATTCGTCGGCTTAGAGTTACAAGGTTGCATGTAACATTTTTTATTTTTTTAGTTCTATAGCTTTGCAGGGCTATATGATTTCAAAGCGAGACCTTTCTACTTGTTGGAAGATTAAAATTGGATCATTAGGTACATATGAAAAAAACAAATGAATTGACAGTGCAAAGTTTATCATTTTCTGATATAACAAACATATTTAAAATCCTTATTCCCAAATTTACAAATTTGCACATACAACCTTATAACATTGAGCCGACGAATTATTAATATTTTTTCTAACAAGGAATAGCGTTTTCTGTGCTCTTCGCATGCTTAAGGTAAACGTAATAGAGTGAAATGAAATACGAAACGAGACGTATGTCAAATTCCGGCAATATTGAGCGATGAGTCATTGTCAGCTCTCAACGGGACTACTATATCTTAAAGTGTTTATCACATTTACTACTATTATAACCAACTAAAGATAAAAAAAAACATTTAACTTAAACACAGTTCTAAAAATATGTTATAAAAATCTGAGTTTTATACACAAAAACATAAGAATGGAGAAAGAATTTAAAACAAGTTTCTTAATTTCAATATGCAAAGCTAATATTTTAAATTCGTTTCTTTTTATGATTTTAATTTATTGCTTTCTGTTTTTTTTTTCATTAATAACCAAATACAGATTTAAAAAACGTTTACCTCAAACGCAATTTTAAAAATATTTTGTACAAAAATTATGATTGTTTTCTTGTGCGTTTGATTAATAAAATAAATCATAAAAAGTTACATTCAAAATGTCTAATATTACCTCTTAATTATATTGATTCTTGTAAATTTGCCATGAACTGTGTCTTGCGTGGTGCATTAAAGACCAATTAAAATTAAGAGATAAACATGTGTGTACTTAGTTCACCCTAATTCTAACTAGTTTCATGTACAAATATGATTTTTGATTGTTTTTTTTTGTGTTTTCAATAATTACTGTCAAATTTTCATTGATTACCGTGAAAATTGCAATAATTACAGTAAGGTGTTGAATTACAGGATTCTCACAGCACTATGTTTGAATATTTTGGAATGTCTTTTGTTCATTAAACACAACATACTCTTGTAATAAAGACTATCATTCGTATGAAACTCGCACCAAAAATGATATTTCGCCTATCAAAGGCAAAAACAGGCACTAGATACTACAATATCATTTTTTTTTTAATGTATTGCCACATGATATACAGCAATTGCCTATTATTCAGTTTAAATACTGGTGTAAGAACTATCTAACTAAATCTGCTTTTTATTTATTTGATGAACACTTTATGAACGGCGCCGCTTTGTAAATATTAGTTTCTAGCTGTAACTGTTATTTTATTTTATTAATGTATTATATCACTGTCGTCATGTATTATCAACTACTCTCTAGGGCTCGTATTTTATATTTTATATTTTATATGTCTTACAATTTTTAAGATGATTATTTTATATATGTGCAGTGGATTTTATATTTTTACTTTTATGTACTGATTTTAAATTTGTATTCAATCCGAAATATGTATGACTTGTGTAAATCTTATTGTTGATAGCACCAATGAAGATATTATTATTATTATTTTGTCGATCACATTTTGAATTCTCAACATCGCAGTGGTTACTGTTCAAGTTTCGTAGATTACTGTCAAATTTTCAATAATTTATGTAAAAATTTCAATTGTAGTGCCAAAATTTTAATTATTACTGACAAAAGTTTAATCATTGCTGTAAAAATAAAGATGTATTATTTCATCAAAAATTTAATTATTATTCTAAAATTTCAATGGTTACTATTATATTTTTGTTACTTTTCAATTATTCTGTCAAAATTTTATTAATTACTGCTAAAATTTCAATAATTAGGGTCATTTTTTAAGTATTTCAATTATTTTACTAAAATTTCAATTGTTATATCTAAATTTCAGTTATTACTGTCAAAACTCCATTGATTACTGTTATTTTTTGAACTAGTCTGTCAAAATATAAATGCCCACTGTGATTTTTTAATGATTTCTAACAAATTTTTATTTATTGAAATTGTCAAATTTTCAATAAGTTGCGTATAAATTTCAATCCGAATGCCTCAATTTCAAAAATTGCCGTCAAAATTTTATTGATTCTATAGAAAAAAAATCTGCCTAAATTTCAATAATTACTGTACTTACATTTTTTTATAATTTCTGACATTTTTTTAATTACTCTGTCAAAATCTCATTAATTACTATAAAAAGGAAACTGTAAAAAGGGTGGAAAGGCCCCTTCTGGGGTCGATAGCATTAATAAAGAATGTAATAATTTCAATAATTACATTCTATTTTCAAGTATTTCAACAACTCAGTAAAATAGGTGATGTTGATTATGCACTTCAGGTTATAAATAAACGAATTTATCGATGTTTATACATGGACTAGTTTCGGCCTGTGGGCCTTCTTCAGCATGTCCAAATCTGATTTTATTAAAATTTTCATATCATGTTATACATCGGAAACAAATCGGAAAATAAACAGAGCCACAATATATAATTAGTATGATTATTTTTTGACGTTTCTCAAAACCAATGATATATTTCGATTTTTGTCATATTGATACTTCTGGACCAATCCCGTCATTATTATACTGGGAATATTCTCTAGAGATTATTATAGTGGGAATAATCTCGGTAGCTAGGTTCACTCTTGTCAATCAAAATATTTGTCAAATTATTAATTTATCAATCATATTAAAGTGTCATACAAAATGAATAAAAGTCGCTTTAGCTGCGTTTCGCATACTGAAATTGATAAAGAAATACTAGAAAGCAAAAAACGTCAAAAAATAATCTAATCAAATATAACTCGAGAGTTCGATAAATTAGAAAATAATTTGACAGATTATATCTCAAACTTGTTGCCATTTGGCAATAGTCACTCGAGCCCTTCGGGCTCTCGTGACTATTGCCTGGCAACAAGTTTTCGACAATCTGTCAAATTATTTTCAATTTATTCTCACTCTCTTGTTATATTATTACTGAGTATACATGCATTATTCATGTTATTCAACTTACAGTCAGATTATTGAGTTACTATCTGCTTCAACAATTTCATGTTGTTATTTTGATTCGGAGATGTGTTGTAAGAGTCGAAGGTTGTTTTATATAGATTCTCGTATAGTATAAACATCATGTCCGGCTTAATTAATTATTATAGTTAAATTCAGCGACTAATGTCTAATTATGTAAATTGTGTTATTGAAGCTAAATAAAGGTAAATAAAGGTAAAATATTTGAAAGTGTAACGTTTGTTATAAATTTAGAAAATAGTTTCTTATGATAAAGATGATTATATGAATAGTGAGTAATAGTGTATTGTATTTGTTAAAATCTGGCGACCTAAGTATAATTATGCGTAAAATCTTATAAGTAATTTTGGAAAAAGTAAAGTGTTTATAGTTTATAAATTGAGTGTTTTTTTAAGTGTTTAAGATTAATTCACAGTGAACTTTAAAATCGCTTGTATATTGTGTCAATCCATGTGGTCCACTTAAATGTCCACTTACTGTAGAACTTTCAATACTGGTATAGTTTTGTATACCGCCACTTACCGGGGCCAATTACAAATTTTAAATATTACCCAGGTAACCCCTAATAATTAGACTATTAATTTATGCATGAAATTTTGGAAATAAACCCATGAATATTTCCACTTTTATCAAGAAACCGGCTCTATCGGCCTATGTTCTACGGTCGCATAACTTACGACTTTGGGATTAAAACCTTGGTTCCCTCAATGCATAAATAACTATTATATTAAATTTTATTATTCATATTGCTGTAATTTAACTACATTACACAGTATATAAAAAGCGTTATTGAAATGTCAATATTCAATGATTTTTTTGTAAACTTCTCAAAATTTGGTTTTGTGGGGAGAAATTCATTATTCATTATATCCATGATAAATTTTTTTTGTAAACTTCTCAAAATTTGGTTTTGTGGGGAGAAATTCATTATTCATTATATCCAAGATAAATTCTAGTATAGATTTTTTTGTGTTTTTTTTGTCTGTTTAATAGCTACAAAATAATCAATAATATTAATTGGGCCTTTAGTTAACATATTAATTGCACCCTCTTTAAGATTGCTTCTCACTAATATAGTTTAAAAGTCGAAGTCCAAACTAGCTGCGCAGCACGAAATACACACTGTTTCCGTTTTAATTTTTTTATGGCAGCTTGATGTACGGCTCTCGATCCGACCGCACAAACCGTGCAATTTACTGCACCACACACAATTTGCAAGGTGTGAAATTATTGCGGCCGGTATCTAATCTGTGCATGTACGTGTGCGGTATGTAATAAACTTGCTCGGTTAGCACGGCTATTTGGGAACTTGTTTATTGCAAATGAACGGACGACACCCGTGCAAAGATATCTTATTGTACGTCAGGGGATATTTCGCTAAAGCACGGATTTTGTCATATCAGAAGAGCATATTCAGAAGAGCTGCTGCAAATTCCACACCCATAAGAGTATCATTAAAATCACAGAAAATAGTAGGATCATTTAAATCATAGAATATACTACTATCATTTAAATCACAAATTGTCTTATTACCATTTAAATCTCACAGAAAATACTACTTAATATTCATTTAAATCACAGAATATACTGATATCATTTATATCACAGATTGTGATTGCATCATTGAAATCACATAATATACTGATATAATATAAATCACAGATTGTTCTAACATCAATTACATCACAGAATATTCTAGTAAGTATCATTTAAATCACAGAAAAGCTAATTATACTACTGCTGACTAATTATTTCGACGAAGTACACTTTAAGTTGGTCGTTGAGAGTAATTAATTATGTAGGTAGGATTTGCAATAAAATAATGAAGTACGTGATAAGCATATGAACTCTTGTAAAAATCAATTTGTGAATAAACTCCTGATGCACTGGACTGATGAGCAAGGCGCGGATTTCTAGGTATTATGCTATACGTCAGTTTTAATAGCAGACCAAATATTCGTATCTATACGAATTTTAGCAAATGAAGTAACGTGACAAAATTTGTTTTGTGCTTTTATGCATATTTTCAGTTCTTAAGCTTATAATTGCTTTAATGCATTTTTTGTGCATATTTCCTTATTTTTGTGCATATTTGCTTATTTCTCAATTTCATAGCATATTATTTATATTAGCTAGGAATATATTTTGTTGCACATTATTGTACTGAGAATTCAGTATTAATATTACTCCGTTACGTCTAGAGTGCTTGGTTATTACAAAATCGTCAACAAAGCGAGCGTGCGTACTTGATATTTGGTAAACAAAGCTTGATTATTTCGGGAATTACCCTATTTTTACGTGCACAGAACGCATCTGGGGCAAGTGTGCTATCAATTCAGTCCAATTTATCTCAATCTTCAGTGCGTTGTGCTTGTGCCTTGTGTGTATTGCGTGTTTATAAGTTTTCTTGTATAAAATACCTAAAGTAAAACCTTCCGTCGATTAATGGATACGTGGACATTCTGAATTAAAATATGAGAACGGCAAGTTAATTTGCAGGGCTTGTACCAAACCCGTAAGTTTTATTTTGTGTTGCTATTGGCCTAGGTACAAGAATGTATTATGTTGTAGATTTACTGCGAGAAAAAAATTAACATAACACAACATATCAAAACAACAGTACACCTGGAAAATTTAAAAAAACATAAATCTGCAAGCAGTACCCTGAGTACCCAGCAAACAATTTCCGAGTCTTTTGCGAGTTCTTCTACTCAGAATGAAAATGAATTTTACTTTGATTTATGCAATACGATGGTATCTTCTAACATTCCGTTAAAAAAAACTAGAAAATAGTATGTTTAAATCTATTTTACAAAAATACACAGGTAGACATATTCCTGCCAAATCAACACTATTGAGGAAATAAAAAAGATAATTGGCAACAATTACATATGGTTCTGTGTAGATGAAACTACCGATTCAGGTGGTCGGTACATCGCCCATTTAATGATTGGAATATTAAACGAAGGCACCACCAATGCATTTTTAATTAGTTCCAAGCAGTTAGAAAAAACAAATGGCAATACCGTTGCCAGATACGTTCACGATGGATTAACACTTTTTTTGTCAAACCCCGTACCAGATGATAAATTATTATTGATCCTTTCTGATGCCCCTGCATATATGTTGAAGGCATATTCTAATTTAAAAGTATTTTATGAGCAATTAATGCATTGCACCTGTTTGGCACATTGTTTTAATCGAGTTGCTGAAACAATTAGACTGCAATTTCCCCTGGTCAATGATTTGATAAAAACCGGGCAGAAAATTTTCATAAAAGCTCCACTGAGGGTTGAAATGTTTAGGGAAAGAATGCCAAATGTACCTCTTCCTCCGGCACCGGTTATAACTAGATGGGGTACGTGGCTAGGTGCTGCCTGCTATTATGCCGACCATTTCGATTCATTTAAGGAGCTTGTGTTAGAGTTACCCGAAAATGTGTCAGAGGCGATTAAAGAATGCCACAAAGTTCTTAAAGATAGAAAGGTTGTACAAAATTTAACTTTCGTATAAACTAACTACAGTTTCGTAAGCATAGCGATTGATAAACTCCAAGCAAAGGGCACAACTTTGATAGATGCGTTTCAAAAAGTTGAAGATTTTAGAAACCACGTCTCACACGTACGGGGATCTATAGGAGAGATTATTGAAAAAATATATGATGCAGTTTTGTCAAAAAATTAAGGGTTTGTTCAGTTACAAAAAATATCAACAGTTTTAAAAGGAGATTTCGTGGAAGATTTGCTGATAAATATTACAATTGTTCCCAAATTTAAATATGCACCGATTACAAGTGTGGATGTGGAGAGAAACTTTTCACACTTGAAAAATGTGCTCAGTGATAGAAGAATGGGATTTTCCGTAGAAAATTTAGAAAAACATTTAATTATTAGTTTTATTATTTCAAAATGAGCAGTAATCATTATTTGGTATTAATTATTATTGTTATTAATATTAATCACCAAAACCTATGTTATTAAAATATTACTTTTATCTACCTATAGTGCGTTCTTGTTAATAAAATTATGTTTTGTTTTGTTATTCTGTATTTTTATAAAAATAAAATATGCTTTTTCGTGCCTTTTCTGCGTTTTTGTGCTTATTCGAATCATTATTCTATTTTATATGTTTATTTTCTAAGATTTTTATGCATTTTTAAGCGCTTATTTTGTAATTTTTTATGCTTATAAATCCGTGCCTTGCTGATGAGACTCTCCAGGTCGAAGCCGGTCTCCAGTTGGCCGCGGTAATGACATCCAAAGTATAATTAAATTATCTTTGCAATAAAACCTGATGCTTATGGTAATATTCAAAATAATAATTACGTTATATTTGCAATAACACCTGGCGAATGCTTATGGTGTTTCCCCGTGGGTCTGCAATTTATTCGGTTTTATTCGAACTATCCAAATTGTTTGGTGTTCGTATTTCGCAATATAATAGAGCAGTATTTATAGCACAACGCAGCTACAATGTAATGCCTGAAGCTGGGAGCCAATATACGGGCAGTAATATTACATTTTTACGTTCTATTTTCAGCGGATTTATGAGAAACTAATAAATGTATTTCTACATTAAAATTGCCGCGAACATATCAGGTATCATGAGAAAAAATCATGATACTGGTTTATGCGCTATTCGTGCAAATAGTTTTTACGGCAACAAAAGTTCGAAATTATTAGCGTTTTACTTGCAACAAAATCGATGGATTGCAATTATTAAATAATTCGGTGTGGGCACCACGTGTCTGGTGTGCATTTTATTAATCAGCATCAACATCAACAAAAAATGTAGTACTTTGACCGCAATTTCCAAAAACCCATAAATATTGCATTTGGCGCTATTTTACATCATTATGGCATTGACAATGATGACATTTATTGACACTTATGACATTTATTAACATTTGTGATATGTATTGTCATTTATGACATTTATTGACTAATACTATTGGGAGTATTTGACATGATTAATCTACAAATCGATAAGTTTTTGACAGTAGTTTGACAGATGTAATTTTTGTTTTATTGAAACAAAATTTGCCACGTTTGATTTATTAAACCAGTGTCAGAGCATTCTTGCTTTGCGCACAAAGCAATATATTTTTGCCACTGTATTCATTTTAATATGGAGGAATTCATTTGATGTCCACATCATATATTGGCAGCAATATGTCATGCCTAATTTTTAAATAAATTATTTACTATTTTAGTAGATAGACTATTACAGTATAGAGAGAGTATAGAGACTGTCTTATCTCAATACTAAGTTGCAAAATGTACTGATAATATAAGCCACTTCTCCGATTAAGAGGAGTAAACCTAGCTACGTCTTTGCAATTCAGATCAATACATCAAATAAATGTTTTTGCAGCAAGTCTGATATCCTCGTTCGTGATACGATAACAGGGCATACAATGCAAACAGCCCGCTGCCCTCTGCGGATCATGTTTTGGTTTCGGGCGAATATCGCGTTCCCCTAATGCAATACGAAGAGGAATTCTGCAAAAACCGATAAAGCAATATAGGATATTATATCACATGTGTATTTCGTAATACCATACAACATAATATATTTGTTTTAAGATTTTTTTTTCAAATATGGCCTATTTGAACACCGTTATAGAGATTTAATCTCGCTTATAAGCTTATAACATCAATGTAATTATCCTAAGAATCGACTCTAATAGACATGGAAATGTAGTACGGAAGTTTTCTTATTACGAAATGTACCATTCCATATATATTCATTTTATTTGTAAAGATAAATAGAAGTACCTACAAGTATTCTTGGTAATAACTTTTATATTCAGGTAAATTCTTAAAACAAATCAATATAATTTTATTTTTCTATAGCAACCCTCTATTTAAATAATAGGAGTATTAGATAATATTTAAATAGATTAAATTCATAAAACCCATAAATAACACAGGCCTACATTTTTTTTTCATGAAAACGTGTTTCAAGTTTAATAGGTGTCCTATAGTAAATGGGGTGTGCTGATCACGAATCTGTGCTTAGTTTTTTTCCAGCACGTCAGCTTTTCAGGAAAAATGTGTTTGAAATTTTTCATAGAAACTGCCAAATATATGGAGAAAATATTTATTGAAAGTATATTTATTACAAAATTACACTGCAAAATTCAGTTGGTCTTTAAAAAAACAATGCAGTATAATCTACGTTAGACAATCGTTGGTTTTTTTGAATAAAATCGTTCTCTTTTTCCCTCAAAACTGCGTTTTGTAGTTTTATTTTTGTGAATTCTTGTGAGCGAGCCCTCTTCAAGGTCCAGCAGTAATCAGCCACCATTCTAATATACCATCTACCTTGGTAACGTATCTCCATCTCCTTTATGTCTTCATGGAACCTCTCTCCCTGTTCCTCGCTGACATCTTCAAGATTTTCGGGAAAAGAGTCAACGTGGGAATTCAGAAAATGAAGTTTGACGCTCATATTGCATCCCAGTTTTTTTTAATAATTTTCGACTATGTTGGCTACAATTTCTTTGTAGTTTGGAGACTTGTTGTTTCCAAGGAAACGGTCTATACTTCTACGAAAGAACTCCATGCTTCAGATTCATCTCCATCGGACAATCTGTCCGATTTTAAGGTTCGAATTTTAGGGCCTACAAAAATTCCTTCTTTAAGTTTATCTTCAGAAAGTGCAGGAAATTTGTCGAATAGGTATTTAAAGCAGTCACCATGTTTATTTAAAGCTTTGACAAACTGCTTCATCAACCCTCACTTTATGTGAAGGGGAGGCAAAAGAACTAATTTTGGGTCAACTAATGCAGCACGCCGCACATTTTTTTGTCCCGGTACAAGTCTTTCCCTGAGTGGCCATTCTTTCTTAACGTAATGTAAATTTCATGCTCGACTGTCCCTCTCGCACAAAAAACATGGATACTTTGTGAATATAGACTGCTGACTCAAAAGCATGGATATTATTTTGAGGTCTCCACAGAGTTGCCCACAATATTCGCTATACTTTATTGTATTTAGCAACAGCTCAAGATTCTCATACGTTTCTTTTAGATGCACTGAGTGAGCAACAGGCACCGAGGCATAAGTATTACCACTGTGCAACAATACACCCTTCAGACTTCTCTTAGAAGAATCAATAAATAACCTCTATGATGTGGAATCGTAATTGTCTGCTCCCAGTTTCATGACTACTTCAGGAATATTATTACAATACATCAGTGAACCCTCTTGAAAGAAATATTCCGCGAACTCTTTTTCACGATGCCTATGTGGTTCCTGGAGCCAACAGATTTTTGTCTTTCAGTTGTGATCCTAAGATTTGTGCAGCATCTTTCGATAGGCCCTAGTCTCTCACTAAGTCATTTAGTTCAGCTTGGATTAACTGTTGAGGTTGGTCTATATCAAGATTGGATTCGTCTGCATCAGTTTTTTCGTTTGAACTTTCATCTGATGATTGCTGTTGGATGGTGTGAAGAAAAGGTGGAGGAATGGGAGTTCCTGGTCCATGAGGTACAGGTCGTTTAGCAGATGGTAAATCAGGATACTGAATAGTATGTTTATTTTTCTAATTGAAACCCTTAACATCGCAGGACCAAAGTAACAATCCTCTCCATGTTTTTTTTCCTCCCTCCATACCATAGGAATGCCAAAGGGTAAAGAGCTACGTGTACTTTTTGTTAATTTTCTCTGTAGCCCGACACACCGAAAGCACACTTTGTGTGGAGCCCAAGGTTTGGCCTGATCTCCAAGCTTTACACAGAAGTAAGCGTGATAAGCTTTCTTGATCAATTCTATTATGTTTCGTTGATGCTTTGCTATCGTTAAATCACCACACACTTAACAAGATATATCAGGACTGTTTTGCACTTTCTTGATGACATTATGACGCACTAAACACTTGGAAAACAAAACCCAACTCGATGCTACAAACAACTGACGCTAACTAACTATTTCGTAAACAACTGCCGATGCCATCATGTTGACCTTAACAGTTGCGAGAATGAAACAAAGTGTTGTCATTGAAATGAAAAAAACATAATATTATACTAAAATATTTTCTATCGATGTATCAAGTATTTTAAAGAAATATTTATTTATGCAATTTTGGAAATATCATAAAGGTACTTCTTTGCTCTAGTACAAAATATCTCACAAGGTTTTTTAATTTTGTAAAAAATCTTGACGTGATACGCTCAAACCAAATTCAGATTCAGAATAAACGTACCCATATAAGCTAAGGACACTTATCAAATTCAAAACACCAAAAATCATATCGGCCTGTGTAATTATAAGATTTTATTTCTTTAATCACAGAATTCTTAATAATAATATCAATTTAAGCACATATTTTCGATTTATCACGTCCTTTGACTAGCTTTGATTCTTTCATGCGTTGCAAGGGGCCCTTCTTTATTATATTCCAGAATTGGTTGAATATCTAGTTCTTCTCACTTACGCTTTCATCTATTCTAAAATCATTCATGAAACGGAATGATAAATGATAAATTCATTCATAAAAGAAATATTTTTTATGCTATTTAGGAAATATCATAAAGGTACTTCTTTGCTCTGGTACAAAATATCTCACAAGGTTTTTTTAATTATGTGAAAAATCTTGACGCGATGGGCTCAAACCAAATTCACATTCAGAACCAACGTACGCGTATTAGCTAAAGACACTTATCAAATTCAAAACACCAAAAATCATGTCGGCCTGTGTAATTATAAAATTTTATTTCTTTAATCACAGAATTCTTAATAATAATAACATTAATTAAGCCACATATTTTCCATTCATCACTTCCTCTGACTCGCCTTCATTCTTTTAGCGTTGCAAGGGGCCCTTCTTCATTATGTTCCAGAATTGGTTAAATATCTAGTTCTTCTCACTTACGCTTTCAATTTTTATAAAATCATTTATTTGCACTGCTTGTATTTAGACAATAAAATGAAAAATATATCTAAAAAAGATAAAATATGTTTTAACAATTTTTTAAGTGCATTTTTTATTGTATTAAAAACAAAAATGAATTTGAAATTTTGAATTTAAATATTTGATTTGATAATTTAAACAAAAAATAGCTGAAATATAAATTATGTATGTGCAACTTTCCGCACGCAGTAGGTATATGTCGCGACCTTCTGTAAAATACAAGATGTGCGCAAGCAGATAGAGGGTTAATTTAATTCCTGGAAATGGAAACGTAAATTAGATTTGAAAAGGTGGAACGGAGGTGAAAGGTAGCAGGGATCCCAAGAAAACATTTTATCTGACTAGGACTAGCAGAAGATGTATTAGAAAATGAGCTACTATACAACGTATTCGCAACAGAATGGGAAATTCAAGTATATGTTCTTCATAATAATTCGTGGCTCAAATATTTATAAGTTAAGCTGAATAAAGGAATTCTCCTTATTTACTTCTCAGGGAAGCACATAAATTCCAGTTTTTGTATTAATCTAGAATAAACTTAAAAAATAAATATAAAACATATACAACTTAAACAAACATAAAACTAGTAAAAGAAAATACAAGAAATTGAAAAACTACAATATTTTACACCCGAAAAGGTAGAAGAATTATGACTATATTAATAATAATAACAAACATAAAACAAATACAACTGAAACAATCATACAAGAAATACTTACAACTTAGAATATAATACAAATACAACTTTAAAAAATGCTACTATTGTAGTGATCTAAAATCAAGAAAAATACATAAAACAAATAAGATGCGGCATTAAGAAACAAAAGTTTTAATATTTTTTTAAAAATATTTAATTAAATTTAATTTAATTAAAAACAAATAAGAAAGGTTGCCAGATTAATTTCCTGGAAGCACATAAATTTTACAAATACACTCAGATGCAAAAAAACCGGGTCATAGGGTCGTTGTTTGAAAAAAAACCTTTTTTTTTAATTTTGATGTTGATATAGTCCTTAGAATGAAAGTTTTAGTGTTTTACAATCAAAGAGACCACCAGGATGTAGAAAAAAAATAACATATGATACTTTTCAGTTTATTTAATAAGCGAAAATAACATTTAAAGCTGTGGGTTCTTCATTAACTATTGCTCATTCGGCGTTATGCATAGAGGATCAAGGTGGCTACTGGGTTTTGATTTGTTTGTTTTCGATTAACTGTCATTTTCATTTATAATTCTCTGTTAAGTTTATTTTACAGAAATGCATTTTTTTCGTGTGTACGTACATTATCGTTTTCGCTTATTAATGTTTATTAAATAAATAATAAGTATCATATGTTGTTTTTTTCTACATCCTGGTGGTCTCTTTGATTGTAAAACACTAAAAAAATTATTCTAAGGACTATACCAACATCAAAATTTAAAAAAAATATGGTTCTTTTGCAAACAATAACACAATGACCCGGTTTCTTTGCATCTGAGTGCATAAAACAAAACATTCGTTTTTTAAGGTCGCATATTATCTCTTTTATGGTTTTGTTTCGTGATTTTAGATGACTAAAAGGAGGTATCTAGTTTTATTTTAGTTGTGTGTATTTGTTTTATGGTTTTTAAGATGTATAAAAACCACCTAAACCAACTAAATACCTCCTTTTAGTCATGCAAAATCATGAAACAAAAGCACAAAAGAAATAATACGCGGCCTTAAAAACCGAAAGTTTTATTAATTTTATAAAATCTGGAACATCGATGTCATGAATAAAAATCACTCGATATAACGATGCTTATTTTGCAAAGAAACATAAGTAGGTAATACATGCAAAAGTCCTTTAAGCATAAATTACTTTAAAACTGGCATAATAATTAAATTGCATATCGTTGGTATACATGATAAAGTCTTCAATTCAAAAATTTTAACATTTTGATTTTTGAACATCAATGTATCTAAAACATATTTGCTTATATTTTCATAAATCAATTTTCTAATAAATTCGTACTTATTTCTGTAAATTCATAATTGACAAAGTCCATTTTTATATTAAATCTATAGGACAAAAAATTTACTTGAAATTATGATTAATGGACTTCGCCACTTTCTCCTGTATACCAACGATATTAACAATATTAAAAATATTATGAAAATAAAAATTCCAAGCATGGCATTTGAGCTTAAAATAAAATTAAACAGGCTTAATAATTGAAAATATTAATAACAATAATAGTATTAACAAAAATACAAATTTCAAGTATACCATTTGAGTATAAATTACATTTAAACTGGCATAATAATTGAATATATTAATAATAATTTCCAAGTATAGTATTTAACTAATTGACACATCATTGATATTAACAAAAATATAGAATATTTATTTCTAAAACTACCGCAAATTTCACATACAAATTTCAAATTTTCAAATTTCACATACATATCATATATGCCCCACAATTATAGAAAATGTCATAATAAAGATATACTCCATCCAAGTATTCCGTAATATTCATTAAAAGTGATATAATGAGACAAATTAGTAAAGTAATATGTTTTTTTTCAAGCTCGTTTTCGTCGACTTATAATTATTAAATTTTACCAATATGTCATATATGCGTGGAACTAATAGAAAATTGCATAATCATAATATACCCAATCTTTGGATTTTTATGAATTTTTATTTTAAGTGAAAAATAAACCAAATTAAAAATTGTAAATCTAGGAAAACTTAGTAACAATATTTTTGTTTTAACTTCCGTGCTAAATTAAAACAAAAGTATTGTTACAAAGTTTTCATAGATTTACAATTTTTAAATTTTACTAATATGCATCATACTTATATTATAGAAAGTGCCATAATCAAAATATACCCCATCCTCAGTTTTTCCGGAATTTCTATTTAAACTGAAATTACGAGTGACATTGCAATGATATTTAAAAAAATTATATTGTTGGCAAGTTTTCGTCGATTTACACTTTTCAAATATCACATGCATATCATATACAGGGTGGTTACTTTTACGACGCCCACCATTAGGATCTATTAAACGAAATTATATACAGACTTGTTTAAATGGGATAAAAGTTTCTCATTTTTGTGCTTTTTAATATACTGAAACGAAATCCGGAATATTTTGCAGTTCCTGAAATATCGCTGAAAAACTGAAAAAGTGTACTTTCCTTTTCCTTTTATAACTTTTTTACTTTTGAAGGAAATTTTACGAAACTTGGCACTCTTACATTTTTCGACGTGAGCTTTCTGATGAGAGTGCTGAACTTTTTCTGCGCCAACTCTGCTCTTTTGAATGCTATTAAAATCCAATATTGCGTCCATAAGAAAATCAAATGTTGACTATGAAAATTTGGGCATCTAGTTGGCACAGAAAATGTTTGGCACTGTCATCAGAAAGCTCACGTCGAAAAATGTAAGAGTGCCAAGTTTCGTAAAATTTCCTTCAACAGTAAAAAAGTTATAAAATTAAAAGGAAAGTGCAATTTTCCAGTTTTTCAGCGATATTTTAGGAACTGTGCAAGAATTTCGTTTCAGTATAATGAAAGATACAAAAATGAGAAACTTTTATCCCATTTGACCAACTCTGTATATATTTCCGTTTAATAGATCCTAATGGTGGGCGTCGTAAAAATGACCACCCTGTATATCTCATACTAATACAGTATAGATTAGAAAATGTAAAAATCAAAATATACACCTCCCATTATTGGATTTGATTTTAACTATCCCATATACCTACAATATTTCTTGTGCAAATTTCTTAAATTTTTGATATATTAAATGAAATGTTACTGCATACGTTGTTGATACAGATTTTCTCGTTCGTAATATAAATTTTCATAATATAAATTTTTTTCCACCACATTTCAACTTTTCGATATAATTAAAATATTTCATGTGCGAATTTCTTGAATTTTGGACGGATAAAATGATTTTTTTCTGCATACACGTTTCGCATAGATTTTAGCTTTCATAATACAAATTTGATGTATAGTATTGTGAACCTAAGCTTAAACATAATGTTTCACACGATTTAATTTTACAATTATACAAATAAAAACTTAATATGCAACTCACTAGATATATTTTTCGCCAATCGACATTAAACGCCTAACTTTAATGACAGCTCAACTGCACTAAACCGTCTCTTTTACTGCTCAGTTATCTTGATATGTTTTGACTGCCTAGGCATAAAAAAAGGCAGTTTAGTGCACTTTAGTTGATGTTGTAGTTTGCCGTTTATTGTTAATCGAGGAAAAAATGACTTAAAAACGTAAAACTTAAATGATCGATCATAAAATTATTGAAATCTTAGTGGGACATATCAATATCAACATAAACGATATGGAAAATGTTGATGTAAATATTTATTTAGCATCATTAAACCAATTTGGCTTCACTACTTATATAAATTTGCCTACAAGAATTACACCTGATTTAAAATAATGCCTAGACCATATACAGGGGTACTAAATAGAGTGGGATTGGATGGGTATCTTTCTTATTCTTAAATCTAGAGATATGGTCAAATGGGCAATATTGTGCAGTTTTCAAAAATTTTCAAAAGTCATAGCAGTTTAGAAGTTATTCTGAAATAACTAAAAATCGCGATTTTCTAAAAACTCCGATATATTCATAATTATTAAAGATGCGGAAAAAAGTTTAAAATGAAAGTTACTTGGATCGAACACACAAAGTTGAAAATCAAGTCAAAACAAAAGTCAAGATGGCGGTTTCCGATATATTAATACCAACTTTCTTATTTTAAATGGCCGCCATTTGATTTGTACACGTCTAAAAAGACTTTATGTTGCTCCTTTCAACGATGTATAACAACCTATGTCAAAATGAAAAATATGTAAAATATTAATTATTCCAATTTTAATTTTAATTTTTTATTTATTTTTATAATTAACAAATGAAAAAAAAATATTAAAAAGCAATACATCTAAGTAGTAAAATAGCAATAAATTATAAAAAATGCTCAAAATTCTCACAGTTATTGGCCAAAAACAATTGCCAACGTTAAATGAACGCTAATCCGAACATTTCAACTCGACAAATAAAAAATAAAGTTAACGTATCTAAATCTAGAGGATCAACAATTTTGAAAAAACAAGTTTTACCCCTATACATTTCATATTTCTCATACTTTACAAGCAAATGATAACAAATGATACAATAGATTAACATTTTGCAGAAGGTTAATCAACAAAATTACGTAAAATGGTGATTATATAAATACAATTTTATGGATAGATGCATCCGACTTTTCTAATTGTAGATTATTTCATCATCATAACGAGCACTATTGGGCTTAGGACAATCCACATATGGCAAATATGGATTCCATGGCAAATACAAGTGCGATTTGGCTTTAATGTATTTTGTGGCATATTCGGAAATAATTTACATGGTGCTATAATATTTCGAAGTGCACAACGTCATTTAGAAATTCTTGAAAACAAATATAGTACCAGTAAGATGGCTCCCCTCCACTCAATGCTAGAGATGTTATTACTTATTTAAATGGCCCTTTTAATAACAAAGTAATAGCGACTAATACAATTGTTCAGTGGTTAGCCAGATCTCCATACTTGACGCCTCTTGACCTTTATTTTGTAGGGTACTTTAAAAAACAAAATGCATGGAAGTAACTTCAATTATAATATTGTAGACGAACTTCGTGAAGCAATGACAGAGGCAATAAAAGGCGTTATTCACAACACATTGCGATAAGGAACTGGCAATATTCTAAATCCCTGTCAATTGTGTTTAGCTTATTTTTGGTCATTTAGCCAATAACAGTCAGAATTTTGAGCATTTTTTATAATTTATTGTTGTATCACTACTTAGTTGTATTACGTTTTTTTATTTGTTTTACTTATGTTTTAAAAATAATTTATAGAATAAAAATAAAAACAATTGATATATCCTATGTTTTTTTTATTTTGACATATGTTTTTATACATCGTTGAATAATGAAACAAAAGTCGATTTAGCTGTGTAAAAATCAAATATAGCGGCCATTTAAAATAAGAAAGTTGCTATTTATATCTCGAAAACCGCCATCTTGACTTTTGTTTTGACTTGATTCTTAAGTTTGTGCAATCGAACCAAGTAACTTTTATATTAAACTTATTTCCCCATCTTTAATAATTATGAATATATCGGAGTTTTAACCAGAACTCTAGCTTTCAAAATAACAAAGATACCCATGCAATCCTACTCTATTTAGGGCATCCTGTATTTGTTAAGCACTAGAAACATGATGTGCAAGTAGAACCCTTTATTTAAATATCGGCCATCGTAGATCATTTTTCAGTAATGTTTCACATTCATGAAAATATAAAAAATATAGATATAAAGTTACATTAAAAAATAAACTAGAAAAATTACTTAACGAGCAAACATAGGAAAATATCATTGATAAAAAAAATCGGCACCAACGTTGATTTAATGCATAGGCTGCTGGTTCAAACCCTCGATTCCGTCTCGGCTTTGAAACTCCCACACGCGGCATTAAATCGTGTGTTTTTTAAAGAAATAGCTATTTTCTGCTTACTTTTCTTGAGATTATTTACCTAGCGTCTACAAATATAATAAATTATGGTGATTTGTTGTACAAATAACTACATCACAATTAATTTTTGTAATTTAATTTATTGAAGTGTCACCAAGATTTTACAGACAGATTTTACCATCAATTTCATTAAATATTTTGATCTTAAATATTGGTAAATACTTATTGGCAGGATTTATATCGTTGATATAAATAAAATAAATAAAATATAAAGACAGGTGAAAGTGGCCAAGTCAAAAATTTAAAGATTGTTATTTTTTAACTTCAATGTTAAATATCTTTTAATATAACATTTCATCTTTCATGAGATATTTAGTAAATCCATTTTCTAAGAAATTCTTCTTTTGTCTGTAAATTCATCGTTGACAAAGTTCATTTTTAAATTAAATGTAGTACGTGGGAAAAAATGATGAACTTGAAATGATGAATAATGGACTTGTCCACTTTGTCCTGTGTATCAGCGATATACTTTATTATTCATTGTATAAATATAAAGTAACTACTAACTAAGTACTTGTATAAGTATAAGTATAAGTAACTATATTAAAACAAGAAAATTTTGCATAATTTGTATTTAATACGTAATTGCATAGCATCAAATTGTGTTATTATCATCCTGCATAAACCACAAAGTAAAATCAATATGTATTTTTTTATTATTTACATTAATTCATTGTATTAATATAAAATTACTATATGAAAACATTAAATTTTTGTATAATTTGTATTTAATATGTAATTACATTACGTCATATTATGTTATTTTCGTTATCCCACAATGTTAAATCAATATTTATTTTTTATTATTTTGATAAAATATAAAATGAGTATATAAATATTACTTTTTTGTATAATTTGTATGTAATGTGTAATTGCATTAGTTTCCAGCGCTTCATCAAATTATGTTATTTCCATTCCGGCTGGTATCCAATGCGCCTCTGCTTAATGCAATAATGTTAATCTCGAAACGGTAATAACAGTGTGTAAGTGGTCCTGTTATCGGAGAACAGGACTAGGTAATTACTAACATAATAGTTAATTAAACTGTTCAAGTCCTTGAAGCACTTTTCGTTCGTTTTGGGCGTCCCGAGGGCGACCAGTCCGTCCCCGGGCCGCCTCCTCACGGCCAGATGGAAGACCCTGCCGTCCTGCACCACCGAGAGGGTGCCGATTGTCCCCGGGGCCGGCGACGGCCGCAGGATGAACGTCCCGTCCTGCCTGTGGGACAGCAGCACCTCGGCCCTCTCTCGGTTCACGCTCCTGTAGGACTGCTCACCGCCGCCGCCGCGCTCGCCCCCTGAAAATCGGAATTAATTTCATCCTGTGCCCCCCTGTGTTTACGCCCCTTAATTATTATATCGCGGGGTCGGGTTTAATTAGTGCGCCGTGTTTACGGACTCCAGGACGAACAATGAGACCGCAACTTTTTCCCTACAATAACTTCCTTTCTTAGCCGTGCTTTATTATATCTGCCGCGCAGAAAAACTTGCCCGGGTTTGCTTACGCCGAGCAAATTTTTGCAGTTTTATGCCGGCCTTTATTTGCTTTACGAGGTATCGCGTGGCCTTTACACTTCATAAAAAATCATATTTTTCAGGAAGGCGACATAAAACCAAGCAAATTCGCTCGTAAATTTTCAGCAGTTAAAAGTGCGCATTACAAAGATATATTTTTTATTGGGCGCAATATTTTTGAATATGTTTCCCCTTTTATATTCATTTCACTACGCATCATCGCAATAACTTATTTTTATTCACTCTTGCTTAACAGAGACTATTGTACATTATCTGAACTTTTAAATAGTACTTAACTTAAGTAAGCACTCGATACAGCATATATGTTTTCTAGAATGTCAGCAACATGTAAAGAGTGAAATGTGGCATGCAAATTCTTGAGAGCGTCCACTAGCATATAACGTAAGTTTAAACTTAATTTTCATCGCTTTTGTCTACAATTAATAACTAAAAGCCGAATTTTTAGCACTGTATGTCTTTTTTATTGTAAGCAAGAAAATTTTGTTTTTCTATTTTTTTCATACAAGGTGCACGATTTAAAATGTAATGATTCATCGAAACGTCTTACTTTGAATAATAATGTGCCTTTTTTATTGTAAGCATGAAAATTTTGTTTTTCTAATTTTTTCATACAAGGTGCACGATTCAAAATGCAATGATTCATCGAAACGTCTTACTTTGACTAACCTGTAGGGAAATTCATAACTTTTCTTTGCTCGGTATGGCAATCATTATGATTCGTCTACTAATATAATTGATTGTGTAAATAGTGTACATTTTCACAAATTTCAGAAATACATAGCTTCAAACGTGATACATAACATCTCTAATTTTTTCATTCCCAGCTCTATGCCATGAATTTTCACAAAATTGTCGAATATCAAAACAATTTTATGTTCAGTTAAGAAGTCAAAGAAAATATTGTAAGATATCGAGATTTATGCGACTAATTTGCATATTTTAAATTTCCATTACATTTATGGAAATGTGTCAAATTTGTAGCTGCAGCTATGAAACTTTTGTCTAATTTACTACAGATACAATCATAATATATATCAACTTTATTAGAAACTGTCAAAATCTGCAAAGTTCTCAAGTTCTATACTTGAATTGTTAAAATATTCTAAAATTACTATAGTACAGTTCGAAAATAGGAATTAAAAAATTGGAAAAAAAAATTTAATAACCACTAATATCTGACATTTTTTCATTTACTTACATAGACAAGTCACATCATTATAATTTGATTGCAATTGTCACAAAGTGTCATATTTTCAAATGTGAGTGCCAAAATTTTCAACAGGAACTAACAAAATTTGTGTAGTTGCCAAATTTGTGACTGGAGTTGTGAAAATTTGTTAAGTAGTTAACTGTAACGATCAAAATTTTTCCAGTTTTGTACCCCCAATCAAAATCCATCAAAACTCCAGTAAAAACTGTAAAACTGTAAAATTTACTATAGTATAGTTCGTAAATATTACTACTACTACTTTTCATATTCTTACATACTATATGTCACATCATCATAATTAAAAGGGATATAGTAACATTGCATCAAACTCTCGTCACATATCTGATACTACCAGTCATCTCAAAGATCATTGAAAAACATATGGCAATTCAAATAAGCTAACTTCTTGAAAGTAATAATCTATTAGATAAAGCCCAATTTGGGTTCAGCAAACGATTAAACACAACATTGGCTATTATTGATCTGGTATCATATTTTATCGGAGCGTTTGAGAGATCTGAATATGCAGGAATAATTTTCTGTGGTCTCTCAAAATCATTTGATTGGGTCTCTCATTATTTACTTTAAAAAAATTCTATAGTACACCACGGAAATTAGGTTATTTATACATTCGTACCTACTATCAAACAGAACGCAATGAGCAAAATTCAAAAATGTAACATCTACATAACGAAATGTCAGTTGGGGTTCCCCAAGGATCAATTTTGGGGCCATTGTTATTCTTAATATTTATAAATTTGTCAAACTTTCATCTGTAACTGATAAAATTGCTAATATTTTTAATGATGACCAACACATTATGTCAAATTTTCAACCGGAACTAACAAAATTTGTGTAGTTGCCAATTTTGTGACTGCAGTTGTGAAAATTTGTTAAGTAGTTAACTGTAACTATAAAATTTTTCGAGTTTTGTATCAGAAATCAAAATCCACCAAAATTATAGTCAAAACTGTAAAAGAACTATCAAGTACCATGCTCAGGTTGTAAAAATCTGTAAAATTGTGGAACAGGATAGTCCGTACATCGTAATATTTTGATTTCATAGCTACGATTTCATAGATATGTCACATCATCATAATTAAAATAAAGATACTGACATTGCATGAAACTATCGTCCTATATCTACCAGTCATCTCAAAGATAATTGAAAAACATATGGCAATTCAAATAAGTGGATATTTTGACAGCAATAATCTATTAGATAAAGCCCAATTTGGGTTCAGAAAAAGATTAAACACAACATTGGCTATTATTGATCTGGTATCATATATTATCGATACGTTTGAGAGATCTGAATATGCAGGAATAATTTTCTGCGATCTCTCAAAGGCATTTTATTGTGTCTCTTCTTGGTTATTTAAAAAAAATACTATAGTTTTTCTACGAAAAATGGGTTATTTATACATTCGTAGCTATCAAACAGAACGCAAAACGAAAAATTCAAAAATGTGTCATCTACAAAACGAAATATGTCAGTTGGGGTTCCCCAAGGATCAATTTTGGGGCCATTGTTATTCCTAATATTTATAAATGATTTTCCAAAAAGCATACTGGCGCACATATACCGACTTCTGTTTGCAGATGAAACAAATGTGACAGTGCGGGAAAAACTCTAGAATCTCTCTTGACAGCGATAGGTTAGGCACAGTCAGGTGTGGAACCCTGGTTCGAATACAATAGTAAGACCAATACAATGATTTATACATTAAAACATAAAGAGATAAAGAGGAGCAGATTTTAGAGGTCTCGGCAAAGTTCTTAAGCAACAACATTTTTTTATAGTTGTACGTGTCGATATTTTAAAATATAAATGTCAATATTTCTCATCTTTTCAACTGTAATTGTCAAAATCGACATGTGAAGTTTTCATGACTAGCTTTGAAACTCCCTAAAATTTTCAGCTCTAATGGTCGAAATCTGTCAAATTTAATGAACACGTCAAATCTGTTGGTTAAATTTTCAATTGGAATTGCCCCTGTTCATTTGTTTACAAGAATTGTTTAAATAATAAGTCACTGCGGTGTAAACCTCTCAAACTTGTAATTGTTACCGTTATATTTTCAATTGCAAACGTCTAAAACAAAAAATTCCAAAAATATATCCATTTTTGATCTTCTTATGCAGAAAAAATACTTATTTAAAAACAGAATGAGAAGCATAAGTAAAGTAAGTATGGCTTTCTGTCTGTCTGGCTTTAATAATCGAATTATCGACAAAGCATCAGAATGTCTCCTATATTCGGTTTAAAACTCTCTGATTCCACAGATATTTTTTATTTCTTATGTTTAGGATGGTAGAAATTTCATCACATTTGAACGAATGTGTTAAACGTCAACAATATTGTTTAGTCAGTTATTTAATTTTGTAGAAATACCATCCACACATTTAGAAAAATGTGATATGCCAGTGCTATATCTGGCGTGCAGAAAAATAATCTGTAAAAGCATTGCAATATCATCATATTTCATTTCCGGATCGTCAAGAACAAACTAAGCGATATTATCTGAGATTATACAGAAGACAATGTGATTATGACAATAAATTAAGCTTTATTTAAAAATTCAAGACAAGAAATGATCTTATAATTGACGAAGAAATAGAAACCAGTGTATTGTCGTATTTTGAAACTTCCTGAAAACTCTATCATATATTTTGTTCGAGAATTTGCAAGTTTATAGTATTTAAATATGCGTATAAGATATTTTCTATCATTTCCGTTGCCTTCTTGAATAAAAAACTTCAGAAAATTTAAGTGTGTATTACTTGTTCTTTAAATTATTTTGTGTATTCATAATTTTTTGTTGACAATTAAAATATCTTTAAAATTATGTATCATATACATAATGCCATTTAGAAAAAGGTTGTTTCTTTTAATAATTTAAAAACCTAATAATGAATTGTTTTTCTGATTTCATCAACTTAATCAGCAGAACAAATACTATTTGTTTGCTAATGTAACCGACCTTGTAACTTCAATAATAACAGAGTTAGTCATGGTAGAGCGATAACCTTGAACACCCTGTATATATATACTTTCACAGCAGGTGTATTGAAATATTGGGCAAAACGTGAAATACTCATAAGTAATACTAATAAACAAAATTATTTTTAAACACCAATACCTGTTATTTAAAATAATCTGTAATCGTTTTTAACATTTTATTTTATTCAATACAAATTTTTCATAAAATATTACTATGAGTATTTTTCTTCCGAAGTCGGAAGAAAAAGGAAATGGCCATTGGGAAGTCGTCTATAAATTCATCTTAGTTATCTCGCTCTATGAACGTTTTAGTCGAAAATCCTATTCTGTTCTTCGTTTTTAAAGCGAACGGTGATCGTTTTTCGGTGTTTTACTTCACTTGTCGAAACTTCTTCTCCAAAGCAATACAATATGGCACCTTATCAACTCGATCTCGATAAATATGTACTCTCTCTGATCGTTCTTCCTCGTAGCTCTTTAAATGAATTTCAATTTAATGCTGAAGGCCGCATAAAAGTATCGATATATTTCATCTGCGGACAGCGACGTTAAACTTCTTCCTGTGTTTATGCCTTATTGGTGAGCAGGCCGGATTATTAATCATCGACTTGCCGACGTTCCACATTTGGATCGTCATAAAAACGCCGTAAATTTTTGGGAAGACCATCATGGAGTCGTAAATAAAATTTCAATTTTATGGATGAGGGAATCGCGCGAGAAAAAAATTACGCCACCGCGTAACACCGAAAGCAAATTGTCCGTGGTAATTTATTCATGAGGCACTGAAGTTGCCACATCTCCAAAGAAATCGGAGCATTAATACTTTCACCATATTTGGAGAACAAATATTGTTTTAGTGAAAATTTAGATTGGAAATATTGGAGTTTCATGGGAATTCTATGGAGTCTTATGGAATTCTATGTAAATTCAGACTGGAATGCAAACACCAGCTTTAAGGTGCCCCAAGTCCACTAAACCCAGTTTTGAAAAATATAAAAATATAAGAAAAAAGAAAAGTATTAATTCGGTGGAATTTTCTTGCATCTAATGCTTGGCTTCCTATCTCCTTTGCAATTGTAATATCATCCCATTTATATTAAATTTACTATGACTGACATTAGTGTGCCTGATAAAAATATGTATGTATACAGGGTGGTGAATTTTTCGATGCTCACCATTGGTATCTCGGAAACCATAAAATATACGAAGTCGCTTGAATCAGAGAAAAGTAGAACATTTTAATGTCGATTGATATTCTGAAGAAAAAAACTGATTATTTTGATAGGTTCCTGATTTATCGCAAAAAAACTGTGATTTCATGAAAAATCAATCTAATTGCTGACGTCACGGGGAGGAATCTCCTGTTGGAATTGCTGTAAAGTAAGTGTACCTACAGGAATATATAACATGTATCAACTGTTCAACATAGCAAAAAAAATGGTGTTCCTGAGTCCACATCTAATAGTACAAATAAATTAATGTAGTTTGTGATAGAAGTAAGGTGTGACAGAGTAATTTCAAGATAAATTTGGTTAAACCTGGGTACGGGAATACATAACGCATCCCGTTTTATGTCGATAACCAAAATTTGAAGTTCCTGGGTGCTCAAATAAAGGTACGGAGACGAATATTTCATAAGGGTTCTGGTGTAGGTGTGCCTACAGGAATACGTAATATGCATCGATTGGAAATCAAAGCCATACATTTGAGGTTCTCTGTCCACATCTAATTGTACAAATAAATTATCGTAGTTTTGAATAAAAGTAAGGAATGTAAAAGTAATTAGGGAATGAATTTGATTAAACGTAGGTACAGCAATACATGACACATCCCGTTTTATGGTGGTAGCCAAAATCTAAAGTTCCTGGGTCAAGGGGAGGAATCTCATTTAGGGTTTGCTGTGGAGTTATAGTGCGTGTACCTTCCTGGTAGATTAAAGGTCAGTGGGGTTTAAGTTTTATGATTCGGCGCGTTAACAATTATATTGCATAACCTGTCTTGGGGATTTACTAAACCATTTCTGCACATGACTGCATATGTATGCTTGTTTGTAAATTAATTTAAATAATGAAATTACATATGACGCTCAAATTTATAACTGAGCATAATAATATAATAATAATTGCGGTGTCTGCATTAATTCCTAATCGAAATGAAGTGAAAAATCGTAACATTTCGAGTAATTTGAATATAATTAATGTATGCTTAAATTAATATAATTAATTATAAACATTATCAAAAGTTTTACACAGTTAAATATTAAAATACAACTTGTATATATTTTATGCATCTATGTTATACTTATTCTACATAAATAAAATATATGCATACAAGCCAATATAAAATCATTTAAATGTGTTTACTCTAAGCTAGAATTAAAATCTTCAATATCAATTAAAACTAATGCTATGAAAAAATTTAATCGAAATTGAATATTATATTTAATACTAAGTACTAGTATTTAATTTCAAGTAGAAATTCAATTAAATATTTTCATTGCATTAGTTTCAATTTATCACATCTGATTTACATTTAATGCAACTAAACCCGTGGCTAAGATTTTCGACTCGTCCATATCTACATTTTCTATCCATTCGATTTTTATAACTTTCTATGAAATTCTGTATTCTGTAATATTTCTCATATTAAGATTAATTATTTTATTAGTTTACGTAGAAAAAAAAATTCTATGAAATATTTAATAATTTTGTGAGCAATATGCTTTATGGGGAGAACCGTTATTGTTTTCATTTAAAAACTCGCAGGTTACATTAATCTTTGTAACTTATGAAAACTTTGGTATTTATAATAAAAAAATCTAATGAAAATGTTATAATTTATAATGGAAATGCAACATTTATTGTAATTTGCAATAAAAATGATATCGTGTTAATGACAATTTTGGGGTCTGATGAACATTTTACAATTTGTAATACAATTTCATAATTTGTAAGGAACATATAGACAATTTGCATACAAAATTTATCATTTGCAATGAATATTGTATTTTAATTATTAATTTATGATCAAGTTTTGCTAATTTCTATTAAAATAATAATAAGTTAGTATATGCTTTGTGGACAAATCCTTTATATTATATTTCTACTAAAAATTTCAGGTTTAAAATTAAACATTGAAGTCAATAATTCAAATTTTGGTAATATAACAAGAATTATATAATTTTTAACGAAAATTTTGTAATTTCCAACAAAAATTTCGTAATTTCATACTAAATTCTGCAACTTTAATGATAAATTCATGACCGGGCAATTTACGGGTTTTGGTAAATTTCTCTAAATTGCCCGATCTGCCTGCGCCCTTATTTCTCAATAGATTTTCATAATTATTGTTTATAATGTGCCTAAAAGTTAAAATAACACACAAGCAAACTTATGTAGTCATATACAGTCTGTTTGATTTATTGTGACACAGCAAACATTTCTGTTATTAGTATAGATAGAAAAAAAAGTTGATGAAAAAAGTTTTAGTAGTTTTTGTCGTCTATTTATCCTAATTTCAGAACAACAATTGAAAATCAAATAAACACGTGAAAACTATAAGCTTTATTTTCTTTAATGGAACACCCTGTATATTTTGGTTATTTCTTACAGGGAATAACATTGGCTTTATAATGATACCACATAAGTACCCCTTTATTATACAAATAACGCGACAATTGCCTATAAATGAAATTTGTCAGTTGCTATGAAATTACAATTGCATTCTGACGTAAAACAATTGCTATCACTTTAATGTCAAAGTGACTTAGTAACTTCCCGTCCTACGTATTGTTGATTCACATCTTTAGAGATGGGTAATAATTATTATACTAACGATGAAAAAATGGATATGCTGAAGGTCTTCGTTAGGTGCAAATAAAATTCTAGAGAAGCTAGTATCACTTAGGGAAACATGTATCCAGAAAGAAGACAACCACATTTACGCACTTTTGCAAGACTTGAACAAATTTTACGGAGAAATTGCTGTTTCAATAATAAATTGCAATTGGCAAGAAATTAACGTGAAGGAAATGATAAAGTTTTGATATTGGCCTATTTTAGAGCACATCCACGAAATTCAATTCGTGAAGCAGTGGCTGCCTTAGGAATAAGCTTGTATAAAATATTTTCTATTCTAGGAAAGCATAAAATAAGACCGTATAAAATTAAATTAGTGTTAGGTTTAAGAGATGGTGATTCTGTCACGAGGATAATATTTTGTAATTAGCTTAACAATAATCAACATTTATTACATTTAATTCTTTTAAGCGATGAATCTAACTTAACAATAACGGAATCTCCAACCGAAAAAACGACCATTACTGGGATACTGAGAATCCACGTCACAATCGGGAATGCAGATTCCAACACATATTTGCAGATGTGGCTTGGTGTGTTAGGTGATTCTGTAATAGGGCCTTTTTTATCAAGGAACATTGAATGCGCAGCGATATGCCAACTTTCTTTTGACAGAATTCGAAGATTATTTGGATGATATCCCCCAGAAATACGTCGTGATATATGGGTCCAGCAAGATATAGCTCCTCCTCATAACGCAAGAATTGTCAAAGATATTTTGGAAATAAATTTTGTAGTGAAATTGATTGCAAATTCTAGCCCCAGAAACTGGCCACCTAGATCGCCAGATCAGTCTATTTTAGATTATTTTTTTGGGGGATTTTTAAAGTAAAAAGTTTATGTTACTCGTCCAGAAAATCTAGACGATCTGAAAAATCGCATTCGTAGGGCATATGGCCAAATAACACCACGCATGGTGCAAAAAGCACGATGAAATTTAATAAAGAGATCTGAAGAATGTGTTGCAAACAACGGAGGTCACTTTGAACAGACACTTCAAATTGTAATTCATAGCAACTGATAAACTTTATTTATTGGAAATTGTCGCGTTATTTGTATAATAAAGGGGTACTTATGTGGTATCATTATAAAGCTAATGTTATTGCCTATCAGAAATAACTAAAATATACAAGGTGTTCTATTAAAGAAAATGAAGCTTATAGCTTCCACGTGTTTATTTGATTTTCAATTGTTCTTCTGAAATTTGGAAAAAATAGACTATAAAAAGTACTAAAACTTTTTTCTTCAACTTTTTTCTTAATCTGTACTAATAACAGAAATATTTGCTGTACCACAATAAATAAAACAGACTGTATACAGGGTGTCAATTTGAAAAGTTGCCATCGACTTTTTCATAGAACACATGATTATTTTTAAAATTACTCAAATTCGTTTGGGTGGTTCGAAGGGGGAACTAAAATAGCGCAGGTAGTGTCAACCCCTTACCCACCCTTTAAGCCATAGCCACCTCCATCTAACAATTTTAAATGGCACCCCCTATTTGTAATACATCAATGGAAAGCTCTTGAAAAATGCTTTGCAGTCGTTATTAACACAATGTGATTTAGTGAATTAGTTTTGGAAAGTTAGTGCAAATGAAGTGTTTACTAAAATTCAAATAACATGTTAAAGAAAATGTTAGACATGGTTTCCATTGTTTTCTAAACAAAAATATAGCCTGCTTTCAAACTCCTTGCGAACTTTCTAAAAGGGCGGTACAGTAATAGTGTGATTATTGTGCGATTCTTTCTCGACAAAAAAGACCTAACTTTACATTGTCGCCCATAAATATTTTTTTTGTCGCAATTGTAATTAATTCCGTGAAAATATATGTACTCGTCCGTTGTTTCAACTTTTTAGCTCATTATAGAAAAATAATTTTGAAAATCTATTGAGAAATAAGGGCGCTGGACGACCTGGTGATTGTCGTGTTTTGCCTAATTTTCGTCACTACGTGCGCGGTAGGAATCCTCTTAATGGTGCTGGTAATTTTATTATATTTTGAATGGGGGAGCAGCACATTTTCCCATGTTATTTCCCTATGTTCCGCAGAAAATCGTCCACCCGGTATACATTATTATTTATTTTATTATTATTAACTTATTATTACTATTTAAGTTGCGTTCACAGAATTTAGCGAAAAAAAGTTCCCATTTAAATGAAAAGTTGCACCACAAAGTTGAATATTATTATTTATTTTGCAATCCCAAATTCTACATTTTATTACTACATCTACTCAATATTTGAATTTAATTATAATTTTATCAGCAATCATTAAACCAATTGATGGAATTTTATATCATTACAATAGAATATTTTAGGATATAGGAATTTTAATAATAATTATAATAATCATGTATTCCCATAAAAAACATATTGTAGTGAATGTGTCAAAACAAAAGATAATAGAATATAAGTATAATTGCTGCAAATCATATTATAAATTAAATAGTTTGATCAATAAGGAGACAACGATGTGTTGGCAGTTTTTTTTCCTCTGATATCAACGAATCACAGATTTCAGATAAACGTGTGAAATTTCCAATAATAACGATTCCACAACTTTAAACTGTAGCGTTAGCGCGCAACATTCGGGTGGATTTTACGGGAGTGTTTTCGCAAATTCGCAGTATGCGAGACGTGTATTTACATTATAGGGGCCGAAATCGGGATGGAAACCGTTAATAATTCCGCGTTACCAGCGAGCAAACTTCCGAACACCATCTCAATATTGCATGGGCAAAATTTGTTTGAAAACACATAAAATTTCTTTATGTTTATTTACGTTTCGGTGCGGCCCTTATGCTATACTTCGACGTTTATTCACGGTTTCGTGTTTTACATCGTCGGCAAACTTTCCTCGCCTTTATCCGCGAAATATTTCGCAGGGCATCGAGGCCACTTCGCCGTGTCCTTTATCCCCTGTCGGCGCGCTATTTTGCGCTTTAGCTTAATTGAATGGGGTGCACTAGAATGTTTTAAATACTGAACGAGTCCGGATTTCGAATAACGCAGGAAGTTTTTGTAGGTAAAACAAAAGAGGATCCGTGTTTTAATTATCCCGGCGCACTTTTAAATTATTCCCAATCCAACTTAATTCGGCACAGCACAAACCGTATTTGTCGTCCTGGGCCTTCAAGTCGGACGTCCTCCTGCAGCAACAGAAGCAGATCGAGCACATTTCGCGGGCGCCGTCCGAAATATCGCCGCATATCCTGGAGGTCAGGTTGGCGAGGACACGCAGGAAGACGCCCACGCCCCAGCACATCGGTTTTCAGCGAGGTTCTTTGGCCATTCCGAAGGATCGGACGATGCGGCTCCGATGCGGTGGTCCCAGGTTGCACATGCACATTGGGATTGCTGCGCAGCACTGGAGCTGCCGGAGGATTCACATCGGCATTCACAGAGCGGCCGCTTTAAATTACACTCGGTTTCATTATATTAGCTGCAGCTTTTTTTGCGGTTTCACACACTGACAACGAACATCGGGCGCTCCAGTTACATAACAGCCACATGCGGTGGTTAAAAAGTTACCAGAAACATTCGGAAGCGCATTATTTCCGGGATTCCTTCTAAATAGATGAAGCATTTCGTTTTGATCAACCTCAGATGAATTTTTTTAACACTCTCAAAATTTGAATACGAATTAAATCCATTATTAACAGCAAAATTTGCTGCTTGAAACTTTTACCACGCTTATAAGCACGGTCCGGATTTCTATGAAATTTGCCTTGACGTATGTTAATAGCACATCAACACAATTTAGAATGTGGACGTTTCGCAGTGTTTTGCTTGTTCTGCTTATTTTCGCCCAATTTGCCTTTTTTCATATTTTCTGGAAAATCTGATTTTTTGCTTATTTTAGCGATTTTTACCCTTGACAAGAAATGTTTTTTGCCACATTCGATTCCACTTAAAAAAATATACTACTAATAGTTTCTGATGCAGTACCGTATATGGTAAAGGCTGTTGGACATTTCAAAACATTTTACAAAATTTTATTTTACTGTACATCTCTTGCACATGGCTAAAATAGAGCAGCAGAAACAGTCAGAGCCCAATTTCCCATAGTTAACGATTTTATTAATGATTGGAAAACAGTTTTTCTAACGCCACTCTATACCTCGCATATATCCCATATACTTTTACCTCCCAACCAATTATCACTGCATGTGGTATTTGGATGTATGCGGCAATATAGGATTTGGAATTTTCTGCATAGTCTGCAGAAGCCACATATAAATGTCGAAATATATTAAAAAATCAAGAGATAGAACAACATTTAGCTTTTCTAAAACCTAACTATGCTTTTGTTAGTGATTCAATAAAAAAAAACTGGAAAAGCAGGGATTGTCTTTAGTAGAAACTGTCGTGATTGTCCATAATTTTAAACTATCCCTTCAAGAATAACCTGGAAAAATTGAGCAAATAATACGCGATAAATTTGGTGATGTACTCAGAAAAAGTGAGGGTTTTACAAAACTTCAAAAGATAGGAAATGTATTATTATATTATGTATAAGGCAGTTTTAAAGAAAATTTAGAGTTTAGATGTTAATACCTTTCTAATATTTGCATTTCAGTACGCCTATAGTCGCCTATAACATTCGTGGATGTCGAGAGAAGTTTTTCCGTTTATAAACATTTTACCAGATTAGATGAAAAGTTTTCTAATAGAAAATTTATATAAACACATAGTAATTCATTGTTTTCATAAAAATTATTGAGTATTTTTTTACACTAACATGCTTATTTTAAATATTTGTTTATATTACTATTTTTTTATTTTTTTTATTAGAAAATAAATGTTTTCTTTGCTTTTTTGTTAATTAAAGATTTTGCTGAAGAAATTGATTTTCCTGATTTTTTAAGCACTTATTTTTAAATTTCTAGTGCTTATTTATCCGGACCCTATGCATAAACAATATGCTATTCCTGCTATATCAAAATTTTCGGGAGTCAATTTCACTCCTTAACAAGCTTATATTTTGTAGTTTATAACATAAGTTTGAAGAGTCAATATGCCATACAATAAATCAGTGGATACACTTTTCAATCAGTGTAAACACTTTTCAGTTTCATCATACTTTACAGTCAGTGTTCGCATTTTTCAGTCAGTGTACAGTGTACAGTGTACACTGTACAGTATACACACTTACTAGGCATTGCACACATTTTCGAAGACAGATTTGTAAATGTACAAGAAAAAAATTAAACCCAAAGATAAGGCAATTCCCATAGAAAAATCTCTAAAAATTATTTACCGCAAAATATTCAAAAATATACAAACACATCGTGTTTAAAAATCGATATTTTAAATCAATCTGAAGCTGACTTACCTAATTTGTATTAGAAAAATTACATAAATTTTAAAAGACATAAAAAACGTATTGAACATACGAGGATGCTCAACTTGTGTATCAACAAATACCTTGAAATTTTTGAGATTTGCAAAATTCATGCAAAAATTTAATTAACTTTATTTGAGTTTTAAAATCATTTGTATAAATTATAATAGTCCGATCAAATTAGACTTTTTGGCGGAAATAAATTATATAGTTTTGAAATTTGGTATATTAACTCTCAAGTACTCTAGAATCAAATATTCCGTCATCAGTCAATATCCGAATATCAGTGCTTCATCCCTTAATATTCATCCCCACCCCCCCATAAAAAACGGCGAAGTTGTATTATTATTCGCAAATATCTCGTATGCACCGCCTGAAAATGTTTATATCAGGTAAAGTAAAATATTACATAGTTCACCTCAAAAGCCATGGTCCACAAGGTACAGACGCCGGAAGTAAGAGGTGAATACTGGCGCGCGACGCACAATTCGTTTATCGGGCTCTCGTTTCGTAAATAACTACCAAACTACAAGATTTTTATTAAAAATGCTCATACTGAGGTTGTAGAGCAAGAAATTCTCGATCAGAGCAAGAAAATCATTTTAACAAATATCTAGCCGTTTTATAGTTATTTACAAAAAAGAGCCTGAGAAAGGAATTGTGCGTCGCGCGCCAGTATTTATCTCTTGCTTCCGGCGTCCTACATCGTGCGAACTATAGCTTTTGTGGCAAACCGTGTGATATAATTATTGTTCGAAATTTTGTTTCCATCAACTTATCAAAATGAAAATTTTCAGACGGTGCACCGTTAACGAGATAATTGCGAAAAATTGCACAAGTTCGTCGTTTAGGGGGTATTTTTTCAATTTTAAGTGATGAAGCCCCCACAGGGGAGGGGAAACTCGAAGAATATTTGTTTTTAGAGTACTCAAGAGTATGTATACCAAATTTCAACACTATACAGGGTGAGTCAATAGGACTCGAGCCTGCCCGTGATATTGACTCACCCTGTATAATTCATTTTCGCCAAAACGGTTTCTTGAGGCTAATATGACTGGACTATAACAGTATACAGATAGCAAGCTTTTAAAAAATTCGCACATATTCAATAATTTGTTCACATATAATTCGCAAATTTTGATATATTTAATTGGGATTTAATTTTGCTATCATCTTTGAAATAATAATAAATAATTCATTTTATTGCAAATCTTCTCAAATTGTTGCAGTGATTGTTATTTTTCGTGTCAACTATTTTAAATCTGTAAAAAAAATGTAATATTTGATACGAATTCTCATAAAAGTGATATGTCAAAGTTTCAAGAATATTTCGCAAATTTTAGAAAAACTTACTTCATTTTGCAATCATCTTTAAAAATATAATAAATTTAAAATGTCAATTTTTCAAGAATATTTCGCAAATTTTAGAAAAACTTACTTAATTTTGCACTCATCTTTAAAAATGTAATAAATTTAAAATGTCGATTTTTCAAGAATATATCGCAATATATAAAATAAATTAATTAATTTTGTAATCATCTTTTAAAATATTAACAACAAATTCACAATTATATAACAAACCTTCTCAAATTGTTCAAGTAAATCTTGTTATTTTAATGTGAACTATTTTATATTTGTAAAAAAAATATGATAAGAATCCTCACAAATGCGAAATGCAGAATATTTGGGCCAACTGAGCTGTGATTCATGCCAGAATTGTGGAAGTTTGATGTGGGATTTTTGTCGAGTCGCGCAAAAATAGAAAGAAATTTGGGAATATTGATGTCAAAATGTTTTAAAATTGAGTCGTAATTAGGAAAAACGTTTGTCTTTTAATTCCACATGGAATGACATAAAAATATACAGGGGCGCCAATTTAAAATAAGAAAAATAAAGTGCTTTAAAGTTTGAAAAGTTGGACAGTAAATTTTGGACACTCTGTATAATGCATATCAATAAAACTTTGTTAACGCTACTGTCAGACCTTATTTAATGAGTACCTTGTATGGTTTTATTAACAAGACATATTTTTATCTCTAATTAATTTTCTTAACCAATGGTGCAAAACTGATTTTTTTAGTTTTTTTATTTTTTTGTGCTAAAATCACTGAACCAACTAAAAAAAAATATGTGTATGTAGGCATCCATATAGGGGACCCAATTAAGCAACAAAAATATATCATGCAATTTAAAAATTATACAAATATACAGGATACCCTGTATAATCAAAAATATTTTCCTGAAATACGCCCTAGAATGCAAGTAAAATCTGCAAAATATTAAAATCCTAACTCAATCAGTAACTGAGCTATAGAAGACGGGAGGTGAAATGAGGGACCATGTATGGTCCCTCATTTGATGGACATGATGGACAGAATCAATATCTAATGCATAGTTGAAATATTCTCTATTTAGTATGATCATATGACTTTATTAGCTGTTTTCAAATGATGCTTATACTTTAATACTAATATCCCAAAAACTAGTATATCAATGTCATTCTCCAAATTTGCAAACTTTTTACAGCAAAATTGCATAGTTTATTGGTTCATGTTTAGATTCAAATGTTATTCAAAATATGTATTTATAAGAAAATAATTGGTTCGCAAAATTTAAATTTATGTAGGTACCTACATAAAATTTGTAAATAGTATTGCAATAACTCCGTACTTAAACTTTTGGATTTTTTTATATCATTTTAGTCATATTTACATGGAGAATAGTATGATGGCTGCACAAATCAGATTTTTTATAGTGTCTTCCTATATAACTTGGAATATAAAATTTAGTTATTCATTTTAGTCATTAGTAATTTTAGTTATAACACAGTTATTCTCCTCAAAATTTCTTATTACAGATTCTTGCAAAAATACAGTTTATATTATATTGTTAGATTTCATATATTTGGCAAAATATAATATTTTTCTCCAATGTTCGTCATTTTCTAATATCATTGCTAAGCTTTAAATTGAAAACCATTTTTTGCAATTTTCACGAATGCATTAGAGAGATTACTTGGGATATATTTAATACATTTTTGCACTTTTTGGGTAGATTAAATAAAGTTTAAGTTCAATTTGGGTAAATGTTTCATCACATCTTTGATTATTGGATAAAAACAAACAATAATAATAATAATAACAAATTCCTACGAATTTTCGTATTCAAGATTAAAGTTTATTTTTGGTATGGGCATATGTTTTTTTATTATTGATGTTTTTTAATAATATAACGTTTTAATTTTTTTACGTGCTCTTACTATACTTTGGCGTATTTTTTTCATGTACAGTTTTGGGGAGGATACATTACTCAGATCACAAAATTGTTCTTTTTTCACGAAAAAAACATTTATTTAAAACGAACATGTGTTTTGTCATATTCTGACATTAATCTTTCTTGAATTAGAATCACTGAGGTTTTGCTGGAAGAATTGTGTATATATTTTTCCAGATTTCTAAAGATTTGCGCATTTTGGAAATAACTTCTAACTCAAAATTTACATCTAGGTGTTTATAAAGTTCTGCATAACTATTTTTGATCACGTGCTCTTTGCTGGAAGAATCTTCAATTGAAGCATGCCAAATTTAAAAAAGATATTAGAAACTGGTCAACTCGGAAAGTTAAAAACTCGATTTTCTCACTTATGTAAGATATACTCTTCGTCAAATTTTCAGAAGAATTATCTTCCGGCATACTGTAGGGGAGAGGTATACTCTTTATTAAATTTTCAGAAGTATTAAACGGACATTTTTAATTTAAATAGTCTAGTAAATAGATGAGGAAATAATTTGAACATTTACGAATAGAATTGAAAACTTCAATTATTTCAGTACTGAAAGAAAATATTATAACAAACCTTTTTTTATTCTTAGTTGTATATTTTTTCGTTTAAAAAAGTGTATTTTGTCCCTTTCATCAGTAGCCTGTATTGAAAGGGATATAATAATGTATGAAAGGTACATACGTAATAATAAGAAAAATCCCCTTTTACCTACTGGTATTTTACATTATACATACTAAATAGCTAGTAGACGTACACGTAAACGAAAAGTACGAGTACTGTCAAGGATCTATACTTTCAAATCACATTTTTAAAACTAATTGGGAATCAATCCTATATTTCTTTTCTTAAAGATAATTCAATTAAATTAACACTTGCATATACAGAGTGGCCACTTTTACAACGCCCACCATTAAGATCTATTAAACGGAAATATATACAGAGTTGGTCAAATGGGATAAAGGTTTCTCATTTTTGTGCCTTTCAATATTCTGAAACGAAATAAGGAATATTCTGAAACGAAACAGTATATTGAAAGGCACAAAAATAAGAAACTTTTATCCCATTTGACCAACTCTGTATGTATTTACGTTTAATAGATCCTAATGGTGGGCGTCGTAAAAGTGACCACCCTGTATGTTGTATGTGTAAATGATTCAGTAGGAAGTTCACTCAGATATAATATTTGATATAACCGTCCCTTTTATAAGTTTCTGTTTCCCTTTCATAAATATCACACACAAATTAAAAACATAACTTCTAAAGCTATAATTTTATCTAAAATGTACTGATTTCTCGTTCTCCACTAATTTAATATACGACTAATTATATACAGTGACAAACAGTTTAATAAACAATTTGCAACATTTAATGGTTTGGAAAGAATTTAAAAAAAATTACTTTGGAGCACAAATAAAATCACAAGCATAATGTCGCCGTCTATAAAATGACAGAAGCTTGTAGTTGGGTTCAAATGGGTGTGCATTGGTGTAGCCATACAACATAAATACTTTTGTTTCGGGGAGATTTGTAATTGTCGCGTAATTTGAATTGTCCCTTTCATACCACCTCTCCCCTATACAAATCTGGTGTAAAATTTTCAATATATCCATTAGTTATTTTTTTTAGAAATTTCAGTGATTGATAACCGATAGATTTTTTCTTTGAGTGGATAATAAAAAGAAACGATTTTCCACCCTGCTCATAAGTCGTAACTGGCTGGGAACATATATGGCTAAATAAAATAATTTAACAGCACAAAATTTGAACCAACAAGTTCGGTAGATATTTGTTCATGTCGGGTATCCCATAATTTGGCGGCACCTGGGAGCAGTTTCAGAATTACACCGAATTGAATGTAGACGGTTAAGGGATGCTAGGCATTGATGGGGTTTTGTATTGAATGGCTCTCTCAGAATCCATAATCCAGTTAGAGCGGTCCCGCTGTACTGCAGCGTTTCAGAAAATTTATTTCATAGCCACTAATTGTACATGAACGCATTGCTCTCAATTGCACAATTTCTTTCGACTTCAGGTGCAAAAGGAATGAAATGTTAAGCAATAATTTACGCGCTGACGAATACGGGGTGCCGAAAATTCCTTAATAACGTCGGAAAACAGGACGAGGCTCTTGGCTCTTGAAGCCTTGCGTACGTTTGATGTTCTCGGGAGGAGGAGAGAGAGAATAAATAAAATATGCAGAGTATTATCCCCGGATGGCTCTTTAAACCTGAATCACAATAAGGAAACAAGGATGGAGACGGACGAAAAAAATACGCTTTATTTAAATGCACGCGCGTCTACGAGCGTCGCCTCAATCCTCTCGAATCGAAGCTGCTGAAATATAAATGCAGGCGTCGTTTTCTTTCAATACCCGGGAAATGGGCGTGCGACCCGCCGAAAACACGCGCAACGGTGCGATCCGGAGATTAATTCGTTCGCGGAATTATTTATTGGGCCGTTCGCGGCGGAATTGTATCGGGATTTTTTCAGCAACAGCGCGGGACATATTAATTTCCCCTCGCCGGGATAATGTCGCCGGACAATGAGGACGCTGAAAAAACTCCGGCACTTTTAATTACATCGCGATTTTGTCGCGATAAAATAGCTGAAATTATTCTCCCTGCGGCCCGGACAAAGGCGCGCAAATAAAGTTCCATTACGTAAGGGCCACGGGCGCTTTCGGCGTGATGAATTTTCGGCGGGGGCACTTTCGCGTTTCGCGCTAACTCAAATGCGCTGGATATTAATTAAAAACGCCCACGCTTTTTCGCCTGCGCGGGCCGCAATCAAACGATCTTTTGAAAAATTGCGACGCCCTTTTTCCGCGCCGCTAATTGAGTTAACGCCGTCGCGTTACGGCGGTCTTTGATCTGGCGTGCCACATCCTGTTTTCGTAATTGAAGCTAATACAAATTGCCATCTCTCTAGGTTCAACATTTTTCAAAAAGAGCCAAATTAGGATACCGGTTTTAACGTAGAAGTGGTGTTTAAAATTGTTTAATTCTTATAAACGTGCTTTGTCCTTTCGTAAAATACGAATACAGCATTAGCAGTTTACAATAGTCTTTATTATTGTTGTTTAGAAATGTCACATAAATCAATAGAAAAAAACCCAGTAAAATACACAATTTACACATTTAAAATATAATAGACGATCCTATTACTAACAAAACATCAAGTCAATTTTGAATTTTTCACAAACATATACATATAGAAAAAACAGCTTTAGTAAATTCCAAATGATATTTTAAATTTCAGCTCTATCACCTGCTACATAAGTTTGGGCAATTTTTTGAATGCTTTACGTGACAGTAAAACCATTACGTCTGGTCAACTATGGAGAAACATGATGCTAGGTCTTGTCAATTTGTTTGACATTTCACATTTTCGCCTGACCTTTGCGAAATGGCGTATAAAGTAGATATTTGAAAGTCCTTCTACAACTTAGTTGGATGGCTGCCAAAACGAAATATCGTCGGCGTCATATGAAAATTGCGTAAGTCCACTTTTTACCGAAATTAGGTTTTTAGCGCCATCTTGTTAAGCATTACAAGTTCTATAATCCGACGGTGACAGTACGGCGATAAATTGTTAGGTAACGCCATAAAATCAGAAAGTGAAAAGTGCGCTAGTCCGAGTTATCAAGAGCTGTCTGAAATCTGCGTAAGTCCATCCCTCATTGAATCTTTAACGTGTGTCTACATTTATTCTTGCGATATTCTTTTGTATCATTTTTAAGTGAAATAATTCGTAAAACCTTGTTGCCAAATACCTACGGTAGGTAGATAATGTGTAAATAATATTTTGATAAGATTTAGTTATTATTTATGGTTAGTATTAAAAGTCTCGTAAAATTTAGCAGGATTTAGGCATTTTTCATATTAAACTCGAATCGAGTTACGCGCATTTCGTTTCAAAATAAATGGCTAACAGCATTTTGAATTTTTTTAGCATTAAAATTTAGCAGGATTTAGGCATTTTTCATATTAAACTCGAATCGAGTTACGCGCTTTTTGTTTCAAAATAAATGGCTAACAGCATTTTGAATTTTTATTTATACTTTTTTTTAAATACCATTAACCTTATTTTGATTTTTAGAATGGACCAGAATGTAAGAGGTTTTAAAATACTAAGCACAGTAAGAATCAGAAATGAAGACAATGATTCTATGGCTCAAGCACAGCCCCAAAACCATCCAAAACTTGATGTAAGCAAACAGTTCCAAAAAAAACCGAACTCTGTATTGCAATAGAAAATTTACGGCATGAATGTCTTCAGGTTCATGAAGTCCTTAACAAAAATATTGATCCCAACTTAATGTGCAATGAAGATTTTGCGACACAAATTATAGAACTTAACACCAAAGAATTAGATACTTTAATAGATGTAGATTGCCTAAATAACATAACTATTATTGAAGAACAAGAAACCAATTACCAAGATATTGTCACGGAAGATGTTTCTTTAGAAAATGATTGTAGAGTCAATGATAATTCTAGCGCAAACTTAAGTGTGGTTATTTATAAAGAAACCCAAAATGAAAATGTTTCAGATGAAGATTGGGTTGATAATCAAAACAGCCCAGTAGAGAAAGTCCAAAATGTTTTAGATAAAGATTGGCTAGCAAATGTATGCAGCTCAGAGGAAGAAGAGGATGTTGCTCCAAAAAACAAGAACAAAAGGCTCAATGAGATAGAAACCACCATGGAAGAAGAAGACAATTTTGATCCTAGAAATAAAAAACGCAAGCGAATGAAAACAGATTAAGTGACAGTGGAGTTTGGGACTATAATAGTAACAAAAAGAAACGGGAACAAGGTGGGTAGTACATGGGAAGAAAATATAACAAGTTTACTGTCCCAAGGAAGAAAAGGCCATAAGGGTTCGATGTTTATGTGCAGAAAGAAAATTTAAAACAAAAACGTCTATTGAATGCTATAAAATAAATGAGGTAGAAGATGAGATGGGATGAAAATGAGATCTTCTGTCCTAGAGAGACATAAGATTTTTCAAAAATTCTAGATATTCTCTTGGGAGGAAAAAAAATCCTTGGGACGTTAAGGAATATTGAAAGGAAATCTACAGTTACAGAAGTTCTTAATAGCTTGCCGAAGTTAGAGTCCCACTATTGCCGAAAATCATCTTCTAAACTCTATTTGGAAGCACGTTGGAAAAGCAAAACTGAGCTCTTTACACTCTACAAAGATTCGTGGTGTAAAGAAAAGGAAATTACAGCAGCCAGTTTGACAATGTTTAAGTATATTTTTGACGAAATAAATTTCTCCCTTTTTACTCCTAAAATGGACGAATGCGACATATGCGTGGGGTACTGAACAAACAATATTTCAGAGAAAATTTACAAGATGCACATCATAAAAAAATTGAAGCTCGAGATAAAAAGGAAACAATAAAGAGTCACCAAACAAAGTTTTCACAATGGACTTGCAATCAGTTTTGTTATCTCTCCAATCTAATGTATCTGCGTTATATTATAAGACGAAATTGATCGTCCATAATTTTACAATTTTCGACCTACATTCAAAGTACGGGTACTATTTTCTGTGGCACGAGGGGGAAGGAGAGCTGATATCCACCTGCTTTGCTTCTATTATTTGTAATTTTTTGACCACCAAAGTTTTACCTACTATTGATTTTGAAAATAAACAAATATTATTCTTTATAGTGATGGTTGCGGTTCACAGAAGCCCTTTTGAATTTTTGAATTGAAAATAATATTTGCATTGTACAGGCCTTACGAAGTGCAATACTTGCAACGTGATTACTTTCGATTTTTTTCTGGAATTAATTTTACCCTACAGTTCAGAATACAAGGGCGTTGAAATACAATGCTGAAGGATCCATTGAATACAAACTTCGACACTCTCTTCAATTTCAACTATTGCCGGTCAGATTCAATAAAAAATTGTCCAATGTTAAAAAACATCAATGTTACAATGTAACAGAAATATGATCAACAATGATACCTATGCAAAATTTACCACTGCTGTATCGTGAAAAATTAAAAATTAATCGAGAAATGTTTGATCACCTTCAATTGTTAAAAGGCACCATGGAACAGGCTTATCATAGTTTTTATGATAGTCTTGAACATGGGTAACATTTTGTGTATTTTAGTTTCAATTATTAATATTATTGTATTTCTTTTACATACCTACGAGTTTACATACCTCGTATTTACATACTACCTCTGTTCCATAATAAGTGAGCCATGACCGATTTTTATGTTTTCCATAATAAGTGAGCCATTGCCGATATTTATTTTTACCATAATAAGTGAGCCATTGCCGATGTTTATTTTTTACAAAATAAGTGAGTCATTTTCGTTTCTAAAAAGTACTATATATTTTTTTTCAAAAATACGAAAAGTATTCGTTTTTTCAAACGAATAATAGGCAAACGATTTTCCCTACGAAGCTTTGCCTTGCTAATATGTTGAAGCATATAATTATTGTTACCGCCACAATCTATAATCGATTTCATAACTGTTTTTAAACTTATAAACGCATTTTCTAATGTATGTCTAGTCTCTGCTTTGAAAGATTCTTCGACAACTCTTATTAATTCGTCCATGTTGGGCGGTGAATGCTGGTGTTGTAATGATTGAATAGACGAAAAAAAACAAGATCGAGTACATTCAAATCGGGACTATTGGCAAATTTTTCAATTAGAAAAATTACCGCTCCCTTTTTCAGCCGTCCATTTTTCTGATGTTTCAGTTAAAACTAAACAGTAGCCGTTCGTTTTTGGTTTATTAAGTTTGGTCTTCCCATCGTTTGAAACTTCCGGCGTTAGAATACTTTCGCTTAAAAATGCGAATTTTAATTGTTGCTTTTGACAAATTAAACTGTCAAATATTTTGACTTCCATAGCACATATGATTAAGAATTTGGCGTATATTAAGAATACCTAAATAGAAATTTAAAAAATAACTAAGTGTCAATAAGTTTGAAAGCAAACTCAAATGGCTCACTTATTATGGAACAGAGGCAGTATAATATTTCTTTATTCTGTGTTTTGGTTTTATTCGAAATAAATATTTAAAAAAATGTAATTAATTTATGGTTGCGTTTTTTATTTTGCAAATATGAAAGTGACGATCCAACTCGAAAATTTCAATAAATCAATTTACAAAATTTTTCTAATTTGGACCAATGAAATTAGTTTGTAAGTTGAAATTAGTTTGTAAATTAGTTTGTAACTAGTAGTTTTTTCAAAGTAAAAAAATGTATGTCAAAATGAAATGTCAAGAAATGTCAAATTTAATTAATTTAATATCAACTATATACACGTACTGTGACAAATAAAAATTTGCTCGATGGATTGCCAAGCCGAATTCAACTCGTGGTATAATTTGTTCCTGCAAAATTTGTCATTTAAGACATTCGTAGCTTTTGCTTTTGGAAAATTACACTCGTATCCTTCATCGACTCGTGTAATTTTCGTTGCCAAAGCTAGTCATGCCTGAAGTGACAAATATTATTAGAAAAAATTAGACCACATTGTTAAATTTTTGTTGTAAATCGCACAAGTCCAAAAATAATGACGATTTTAAATGTGATTTTTGCTTAAATTAAATAAAAATATTTTTTATTACTGCTTTATTTAAAGTCTAAATCTAAACAAACTTAATTTCAAAAAAACGTTCCATGCAGCAACGATATTTTCGTTTTGAAAAGTTTTTTTCGTCTCCTATCAAATTTACTTTTTTGGACTTTGGACGATATAGTGAACATTTTTCCTGATCTTGTCTTGTACTAGTGACCCATGTCCCACTCCCATATGTGAGTATTGGAGTTTTCTTAGATATTAACTTATTATTCAAACATTTACTTCTCAGGCAATGATATGTTTTGAAGGCTGCATGTACTATGTTATTTATTTCACAATCAATATCACCGTTGTCTTCTATAATTGCACCCAGGTATTTGTATTGGGATACTTGTTCAATTAGGCTGCCTGTAATTTTCATCGATATTTTTTCCTTTCCTTGGCCATTCTCATCACTTTTGACTCTATATGCTTCTAAATATTCTCCTGTGTTTGATTGCAAATATTTTTTCCACATCTTCTTTGTTTTTACTTCCTCTTTCACTCTTTCCGTCCACCAAACGGTGTGTTTTTTCTTGTATTCAAATTTCGTAGTTCCGCATGCTTCCTTTGCTGCATCCATCACAATATTTTTGAACCTTGTCCACTCTTCATCAATATTGTTTGACTCCTTTATATCCATATTGTATTCTCTTGCTAAATTTTCTCTGTATTTGTCTCGACAGCCCTCCTCTTGCAATTTGTGGACTTTTATTTTATTTTGCTCTAGTTTGGTGTGCTTTGGATTTGGTTCTGGTTCTCTTGCTTGTGTTATGTATATTACTAGTAAATGGTGATCGCTTCCTGGTTTCGTACTTCTTTGGAGTCTTACATCTACTGTTTTTCTTTTATTTATTCTCTCCGTGATGATATAGTAGATTATGGGCTTTTCGTTTCTGGTAGGCATTACTCTTATATACTTGTGGATGCTTTTGTGTTTGTAAATTGTATTTGTTACAACCAAGTTGTTATTCATGCAAAACTCAATTATTTTCTTGCCATTCCTATTTAATTCCTTATCACCATACTTTTCGATAACTCCGTCATATTGCTCTGCCATGTACCTACCCTTCCGTTTAAATCCCCTACAATAAAACTGTCTACATCAGATTCTTCATATGTGTTTTGTATCAGTTCCCAGAACTCCACTTTCGCTTCAACCATTTCGTCTTTCGTCTTCGTTAGAACCATATGCTACAAATATTCGGTATTTCTGATTCCTACTTTGTCCCATTTCAACTACGAGTATTCTTTCTGAAATGAATATAATCTCTCTTAACAGATTTTTGTAGTCTTTTGCCAGGATACAACCAACTTCTGCCTGTGCTCTGGTATTTTCTCTGACTCCACTGTACAAAAATATATATTCTTCATCCCAATCTATACAGCCATTGCCTTTTTTCTTAGTCTCGTGACAGCCAGTATTTTTATATTTCTGTCTGCCATTTCTCTTAGGATTTCGTTTTCTTTTCCCATTTCACATTTCAAGTTCGTAGTTTCCATTTTTCTGTCTCTCGTTTTTGTTTATTATTTACTGATTTTATTTCGCATCTAAGTTTTCCGGTGTTTGCTTTCCGTTCTGTTTGTATTTTTCCATGTGATTCTCCTTAGCCGTTGCTTTTATCTTTATCCCGCTGCCGTTCTCCATTTTCTCTGTTAATTTTTAGTAAAGTCACTTATTAGTTTCATGCCTTTTATTGATTTATCCCAACCATATCCCTGTCCATTTATTTCAATTTTCCTGTATCCAGTTCTTACATTCTTCCCTTTAGCCTTTTCTTCACTAGCTATGCTTCTGATTTCCTTTTGTACTAGTCTTTCCTCCCTAGTTAAGTCGTTGTCTATGTATATCCTTTGAAAAACACAAGGTACTTTTTTTCTTTCATAATTAGTTTCTTCATTTCCCATGACTTACTTCCATTATTAGAATTCGTTTCTCTTTAACCATTATAAATGATTTCTCAATCTTTGTTTTCACCTTCAGCTTTTCCGCCAAGAAAGTCTCCACATATTTCGGTATCTGTGTTTCGTTTACAAAATACCAAAATAGTCCTAAAAGTCTTAATAAATGGGTATCCTAAAATAAATCGTTTTAGAGATTTTAATATATATTTTGATACTAATATTTATTTTGATTTTAATATATATTTTGATTAAATTTTTATATTTTATTTTGTTATATTGTTAGTTTTTAGTTGCAAGACATTTGCTCATTAACGCAGCTATTCACCACTAGCAATATATTTTGTACATATTTTGAAATTTCTTACGAAGAACAAGAAGTTTACTAAGGCTGGCTTATAGTGCAGTATTTTGTTATAACATTATCCTACGATACAATACATAAAGATAGCAGGTCAACCCTATCTTGCCTAGAACTTCAAAGAGAACGCACAAAGATATGTAAATTGCAATGGGAAACTTTTCCATTTCATTAGGGCGCCTGTGCGACCGGAATGATGAAAATTAATAAAAATAAATTCATGTGGAAGCAATAAAAATATTAATGAAAAAAGTTGAGGTACATAATCCCCGAATGGCCATAGAGGGCTAACTTTTCTCATTCAATAATGCTCTAGACGTGACGTTCAACTTTCCAAATCATGTCTCTTCCCGCCATAAATATCCGAACTGAAATGTCCTTCGCAAGCCATTGTAAACAAATCGTGTAAATAAATCATAGTTTTAAATATTTCATAAACCCAGGCATAATATCCGCATACTTGACGTAAATTCAACAAATGACCGACGGCCGCTTTGTAATTGCGTTTGCTGGGGAATTAGTGCAGTTTTGTCTCGCGTTTACGTAAAAAGGCCCACCCAAAAAGGAACGAAACGAAATCGACAGAAACGTGGAAGTTTATGATACGTGACTGACATAGATAAAGGCGGCCGGACCTCGAGGACACCGAGGCACAACGAAGTGCGGTATCTGATACAAAATTAAATAGACTTCACAATACAACTTGTTATTTAATAATTTTGTCCCGGACGTTTCCTAATAAAAGCGAGCCACTTCGGAATCGGATTGGCGTCATTTAAATTCAATTTGGAAACGTCTTTTTCGCGTTATATATTTTCATCGTTTGTAATATGCAATATGTTGAATCATCTAAAAGCAGCCTCAGTCAAACTCGATATAGGAAATTGAACATTCTTGCTTATTCCTGCCCATCAATTAATTCAACTTACAGGAAAGGTAATGCATACTATTATTAGAAAACTAGTATGATCACCCATCAAATGATACTATATGATACTGATACATAGTACTGATACATGCTACTGACGCATGATACTGATGCATGATACTGATGCGTGATACTAATATATGATACTAATACATTTTACTGATGCATAGTTCAGTTGCATTATTCTGATGTATTTTACTGATGCATGCTTCTGATGCATGATACTGCTACTTGATACTGATACTAATAAGCTGAGAGGTACAATTACAACTCTAAGTGAAAAATATTAATTTTCAAATTAATTATGTATGTTTATATACAGGGTGCCCAAGATAAGGATCAACAGCATGGAGATCTCGGAAACCCTAAAAGTTACAAAGGCGGTTAAATTACAACAAAGTTGCGCAAATTAGTGGTTAGTAATATTCTGCTGAGAAAACTAGAAAATACCGCTTACTTCCGGAGATATTCGACAAAATCCGAAATGTTGCTATATCGTTTTTATCTATTTCTGAAGTTATTAACTAAATTGCGCAACATTTTGCTAATTTAGCCGCCTTTGTAACTTTTACAGTTTCCGAGATCCCCATGCTGTTGATACTTATCTTGGACACCCTGTATAAACATTTTATACTCATGTACATTACATTGGTTGACTTAATGTTAGCAGTTTCTGAATTTGTTCGAAAATCTGCGAAAGTAAGCGGAAATTTATTGTCTTCTAAATAGAATATTATTGACCCATAAATTGTGCTACTTTTTTGTAATTTAACCGCCTTTTACAATATCTATTACGTTTTCCGAGATCCCCATGCTGTTGACCCTTGTTTTGGATACCCTGTATAATACACCAGGGTTTTCAAATTTAGTATTTCCGTCTTATTTGTTCTGCTATTAGTTTGAGTGATTTTCTGTAAATTGTAAATTATTTACGAACAAATTTATTCATTTATTGCGGTAACGAACGAATTTTTATACTAAATCTCTATTGTATAGCTTCAGTTTGCGTAAATCTAGAAATATAGAATTAAATATCAGGTTTAGCTCTATAATTTAACATAAAGTGAAATAAATTTCTTCTTCTGTAAGTACTACTTATTCAAAAACATATACACAATTTAAAAACAAAAGATAAACTGGCACTAAAAAATGGCAAATGTCGATAAATCATCCAGATGTAATGCTGAATATCTTTGTCAAATGTCAAATATCAATACATTAACGGTGCCGACAGTTCAATACCATGAAATTGTCACCGTTAAATGTGAAATTTCAATAAACGGCTACATCTAAATATCATTTCAAATTTTGAAAAAATGTCATTTTAAATTCTGAAAAATTGCATCTGTAAATACCAAAAATTGATAATCTGGCACTGAAAATTGAGATATGACGATATATTATCCTCGTCAAATGTCAAAGATTTTATTATATGTTAAATATCTTAGCAGAATGTCAAATGTCTTCGTCAATAATCAAATATCGATATATTAACGCTAACAATAGTTCAATACAAATGGCGGTTTCTATACGGTACAGGAGTTTCTGACTATTGACTGTAATGCTTGACATACTTTTGATATTTTGTATGTAATATGTATTATTTTGTGTACCTGTGAATTGTCACCTACATTTTACATTTTACATTTTACATGTTTCTTCTATGTTATATTTTTTAGACTTTTTAGAATGTTTTACATTTTACATTTTACATTTTACATATTACATTTTACATTTTTCGTTAATTATGACGACCAACATCCATGTCCGATTGCATCGAATAACACCGAATGTTATAATGGCCTATGTGATTATTATATAAATTTAAAAAAATATTATAAAATTTGTGTATAAGGGATACTGTCCAATTATGATAAAATGGCATGTTAAATTTATAAACTGGTACTGGAAAATATTCTTGTTCACTACCATAAAATTAGATGTATAAAGATTTAATGTCAAATTTTGCCCGAATTGCATGTTACATTCATAAAAATTACTTCTTCAAATATCACAAATTGACAAGCTGGCACTGTAAATTGTCAATATCGATAAATAGGTTAAATATCATGGGAAAATGTTAAATACCTTCGTCAAATATCCATATATTAATAGTACCAATGGTTCACTACCAAAAAGTCAAATTATGAGTATAAGGATCATATCAAATTTTGATGAAATTATCAAATGTCAGAAATTGGTAAACTGGTACTGCTAAAAGTCAAATTTCGATAAATTATCTTAGTAAAACTTCAAATATTCTCGTTAAATCTTAAATATCTTCATGAAATGTCAAATATCGAGATATTTGCGGTACCAATAGTACACATAACGATACACCTAATAACATAATAACATAATAGTACACGTAACAGTACTACGTCCTGACGTCCATTTATTATGACTGCTCTGTTGCAACCTGGACCTTTTGGTTCATCTTTTGACCGTTTTCAGGTTTTTGTATTTTTGTTTCTCTGCACTGTCATGTACCTGTTTCAATTTTAGATTGTATTGACCATGTAAACATTTTTTTTTTGTGTAACATTAATAAATTTGAATTTGAAGTTGAATTTGAATTTGAACGGTACAATAGTACCAATAGTACAATACCATGACATCACTGTTAAATATGAAATTTCAAGTGGTTACTTCGTATATGTCAAACTATATATACAAATATCAAAAATTGATAAACTGGTTGGAAAATGTAAAATATTAATAATCTTCGTCAAATGTCAACTAACCTCATGATATGTTCAATATCTTCACAAAATGTCAAATATCTTCGACAAATAACAAATGGCATGCAAAATGGTGAAAAATTATATCTTCAAATATCAACAATTGATAAAATGATACTGTGAAATGTCAATAGTGATACAATATCCTCCTCAAATGTCAAATATATTCGTCAAATATTGAGGAATTAAAGTTGCCAATACAATTATTACCATCAAATGTCAAATAACAAATGTGAAATATTGATAAACTGATAAATATTTAAATTTTATCGAGATTTTATTTTATTTTTTATTCTTTAATTTTCTACATTTTCAGCAATTAGAATACTTTGTGACTACTAGTTTTTCACGAGAATTTGATTAAATTTTGATGGAGTTCTACACTCGATTATAATATTACTAAATTTAGGAAATACTTATTTCAAATTGTCAATTCAGTAATGGTATTGACAAATTTCTTAATATGGCTGAATTTTTCAAGTTTTCTTTGCTAAAAATAATTTCAAAATAAACATTTCCACGACGAGCGTTATGCTTGACTAGGGCAAATAAAATTGCATAATTAATAAACTTTTTCGTTAGAACAGTAAATACTGACCCTGTGATTAGTGTTTCGGTTAATTTCATCGCCATTATCAAAGGGACCGAGAAGCTTCGAACTCGCCGATTGTGGAAAATGATTGGGAAAATCGGGAAAGACACCAAAATATGATTCCACCACTTACATTTTAATTAATTTGCGGATGATTTATATGTGACAAACTTCCACTTAAATTAAATTGCTTCAGCTTAATTACTTAATTAATTATAGTTAATGTCCTGGTAATAAAACCTCGCTGGTAGCAAATTAGAACTTCGATAGTGAAATTTATTATGACCACATACGTGAGATCTTCGGTTACCACTAATCGTTGGACCTTTGTTACTCCGAAATAGTTTCTGCGAGAAATTGCATTTTATTAATTCATTGCGTTGTTTTTATCAACACATTTAACATTCTCTAAATCGGAGATACCACTAAAATTGTTTTTAAAATATTATTTATGATTTCTTTTTTTTAAGAAAAGATTTTGGCTAAATTAATTTCATTGTTTGGCAACAAGGAAGTATTAGTCAAAAAATGTGTTCAATTTTATTAAAGACAATTATAAAATAAGACACCAATTTTACCATAATATTTTATTCACTTATCTTAATTCTCCGATTTTTCATCCTGTGTAGGTCTTATAATATTTTCTAATTGATACGATTGTATGATTACTTAATGTTAATTCAATTTATACAGGAATATCAGTAATTTGTGTAATAATTAACAATAAATCTTTAAACAAATGTACTTATGCGTTAATATAAATAATACTTACATGTGTAAATGTATTAATATTTTATGCAATCGGCAGTATAGTAGCCAATACCTGGTAGTATAGTAATCGGCATATAGTATATATCGGCAGTATAGTAGCATATCCTTATATTTGAAACTCATAGGTATCCATAATTTACACTTTGAAAGGTGCTACGGTAAAAAAGGACTCGCATTTATGTTCCCACTCGGAGTGCAATTAAAACTTTGAAAACGTCCGGAAAATGTTGGGGTCGATCGGCGTAGAATTTTAGATATTTAAGTCACCTTGGAGAAGTTTCTGCTTGCAAATTTCAGGCATGCCTCTATTACAACAGGACGGATTAATCTTGTATGCTCGCTTGTAATACCCGACTTGTTATTACGGGCTTTGCCTCATTTAAAAATCATGTGTGGAATAGATAATTTATTTAAATTATAATTATAACAGGCATACATATTCACCCTTCGTCTGCCTACATCATAATCAATTCACACGTTCTGTAATAATAATAATATAAATCAGAAATTGTGTTGTATTTCTTATTATCATATTAAATGGATGCTTTGATATGATAATAAGAAATGCAGCATAATATAAAATATATATATAGCTTTATATTCATTAGGCAAAATATGGAAAATGATTGCCCTTGTAACACACAGGCATCGATCAATACCGTTATAAACGAATAATTTATTGGACGAATATCATATCAGATTCATAGGTTTCTATACAAATATTTAAATTAATTTTGATAAATATTATTTTCAGTACAGTTTGTTATATGTAAATATATATCATACACTACATTTTTGTATTTTATGTATGAATGTGTGTACGTTTTAGACAATTGTTAAAGTTTTAGCATGATATTTTTTATATGTATATTGAAATTTTGTATTTCTGTAATTTTTCTTGTGGATAAATTGTAAGTCTATAAGGGACTGATCTCCTGTTGAATCATAGTTTGCATGTATTTGAGGAGCAGTTGTTACAAAAAATCTATAATTATAAAGATATTTCAATATTCTGGGCAATTCAACCAATATGCAAGGGATTATTGCCTAATTTTATATATAATTTACGCATATTTCATTACCTCTATTAAATTACAACAACTTTTTTAATTTCATTTACGTAGTAAAATATAGTATGGCATTCATGAAAATTTTGAAATCTAATTCTTTTTCATTTTTCATATTCTAAAAAACTGGCTTTGTAGAGTTGTTATACAACAATTAAATATTTTCTAAAAAACAATATTTTTAAAATATTTAAAAAATATTCAAAAAGAAATAAAGAAATAAATAAAAACTGTTTTTAAAAGAAGTATATTTTCGAGTGTTCATGTTTATTAACCTTTTTACTTCAGATTGTTAATATATAAATAATATATTTTTGCATTTTTACTTTCATTTACGTAGTAAAAATAAAATTGCATTCACGAACATTTTGAAATCAAGGTATGTTTAATATCTAAGAAACCATTGGTTGTAGGGAAAAAGTTTTTATGCAAAAATTAAAGATTTTCAAAAGATTTATTTTTAAAATATTCAAAAAAGTTAAAAAAATAATTGAAGGATAATGAAGGTAAAAAGCGTTTTAAAAATATATATCTATATAAGAGTTTTCATATTTATTAAACGTTTTACATCAGAATGTAAAAAAAAAAATGTATTTTGGGAGTTAACTACGCTATTTTGCACAGACTAGTAGCAATAAATAAAGTTAAATATCGTTAAAAATTAAATATCGTTATTTAATTTTTCAAAAAAGCTCGAGCGTTTTTTTTAATACACATTACCATAAATAATTTTTAATTTGTTATCGATTCTACTTATCTATGTAGTGTTTTCTGCTTTAGTAAGAATCACTCTTCTATTTGATACATTCAGATTTGATGATAATATTTTTTTTTCTTTAACTTTACCATCAAAAACCGCACGAACTTTTTTGGTTAACTGATAATTACTTTTTTTTAATAGTATATTACTTATATCAATATTGCATTTAAATTAGAATTAGCCCAGAACGGATATTAAAACTAGCCGAACATTAAATCATATATAAAGCATCCCCTATCCAATAAGATTACCATGGTGATTACTTTGATTTCCCCAGTAGGGATGAAGGGATTCAAAGGGTAGAACGTATTATTTATGAAAATAACTAGAATATCACCCCGCAAGGTATTACACGCTACATCCAGCTTATTTATAACCATTAAGACAATTAGTTATGTGGCTTAGTTAAACATTTATTCAATGTACATTATGTTGAGAAAATTGTCTGTACGTTAATATGTAAATTCACGAGTAATAGCAAGTTCCTACGCATAGGCAAATTTATAGCATATTTGCAATTATAAAAGAGAACATTGTTGCTAGACAACGTTATAATTTGCATTAGTTTGAAAAATGTTTTTGTTTTTATGAAATTAATGGTACTATAATTTATTATTATTCCATTGTGTGGGAAAACGACTAAAAAATAACTATGAATAACCGAAGTTAATGAAAATATATAACGCACACATTTATTTCTACATTTAGCATATTCAGCGCTGGCAATTCTGATCAATAACCAATAAATTTGTTATATGTGTGCATAGATTTGATAAATTTTTAGAGTCATAAACAGCAAGATAATTAAATATAGTCATATCAAGATTTTTATAACAAAATCCAGACTTAGAATTTTAATTGGAATTTTATGTTTTAGTTACAAAGCCTAAATAAGTTTAAACGACTTGAATATGGTGTCGAAACAACATCGAAACAGTTATGGATGTGAATGTTTATACTTTGTTATTTTGTTTTTTGACAAATAATTTCGAAAATATTACTGATATTTGTAAAATATTTTTGCAAATATTAAACATTTTCTTAAATTCCATGACTATTTATAAAAACAGCTCAAGATAATTCGACATAGTAATTTTAAAATTAGATTTGTTAAAACAAAATCTTGCCTTCAATTAAAAGGTCTAGAATATTAATTTGAATTTTGTATATAAGTGAAAAAGCTTTTAATAACTTTAAAAGACGAGACTATGGTTTAATATGGTTTTGGAAGTGGGTGTCTACATTTATCGTATTTTTGTTTTTTTTATTCATAATTTAATTATTAATTAATTAAAATATCACTGATATTGACATAATATTTTACCAAGTACCGCTAGTTTTTCTGACAGGTTAGAATGCTTGCTTAGCATGCACGAAGACCTGGGTTCGAGCCCCAGTACAGGCAGTACATTTGTACTGAGAAACTAGTGCCATTCGCCGTTGGGAGCTCATTAACGGCGCTCTAGAGATCGGAGGCGAATTTCTAGACTAACAAGCCCTAACTCAATACACACATTTACACAAATCACACGGCAGAAGGACCCATGTTGGTCGATAGCCAGTTAGGGATAATATCCCTAACAAATACAGTCACTACTACTATTTCACCAAAAAATCAAAAATAAACTTAACTTGTATGACTATTGCAGAAAACAAAATTTTGTTTAGCGATTAAAGTTAGTTATTATCATTCCATCCATATTTATTTGCAATGAAATGTAGTTTCTAAATTCCATTGATATTAACATAAAGACACAGATTTTCTGTCTAAATTTTACTAGAAGTATAATATTAAAATCCGGTGTGTTTGGCGGTGATTGTTTTGTACATTGACCAGAAATTGTAGTGTCGATATAATTGAAATAAATTTCAATCGAAATAGTTAATTAACTATTGTATGCCGCTGGACAGTTTCATTAAATGGATGATCAGATTATTCATTACTACCGAAATTGTTTAATTAGCATTTAGTTTCGGTTTAATGCAGTCCAGTTTATAATCAAGCAGGGTTCTTAAATACGATGTGTTCGAAAAATATGACGCGTTAGTGTTATCTGCAAATTTACTTCAGTTACTTCTACACTCCTTGTAAGAACTTATATGCATTATATACTGTGTAAAAAAATTTATACGGTAGTTTTTTTTTAATATACGCAAAAACTAGCCTCAACAGTAGAGAATATCACCTACAATCGGATATTACAAGAATTATACATTGGGTATGAATTCAAAGAAATATATTATATTAAAATATATCAGTCAATATCAACAATAAATTTCATTAATATTGATACGCTATTTTTTGAGATATTGCTTATAGGGTTAGATCAATGCATAAACATATCACGAAAACGCACGATTTTACGTAAAATCAAATATCTCAAATATCACACATTGAATATTAATCAAATTAATTTTGTGATATTCTAATATTTGCCTCAATATCAGGGATACATTGTGCTGAAATTGATACGGTAGTTTTTCTTTTATATATGACGCAAAAACTAGCCTCAAAGGTAAAGAATATGACCTACAATCGAATATTACAAAAATTATACATTGGGTATAAATTCAAAGACACATATTTTATTAAGATATATCAATCAATTTAAATTTTAAATTGTATGAATATTGACACGCTATTTTTTTAAATATCGCTGATAAAATATCATCCATATTTGAGCATGTCACTGGAGAACTTATGATTACACTAAAACACAAATATCTCTATAATATAACACATTGAATATAACACATTGAATCTCTCTATAACACATTGAATGTTAATACAATTTGATATATCAGAAACTAGCATATTTAGTTAATATGTATAACAAACAATATTGATATTGATACGTTTTTTTAAAGATATCTCTAATAAAGTAACATCAATATCTGATCATATCACTGGAAAACACATGTTCGCATTACAAACCAAATATCTTAAAAATCACGCATTGGATATTAATCATATTAATTATACGCTATTCTAATATATGCCTCAATATCAGCGATATATTGTATTAAAATTGATACGGTAGTTTTTTTTTTTAATATCACGTATAAACTAGCCTCAACAGTAGAGAATATCACCTACAATTGGATATTACAAGAATTATACATTGGGTATGAATTCAAAGAAATATATTATATTAAAATATATTAGTAAATATTGTGACGTACCTGAAGGGCAGTCGGCGCGTTAGGCCGTGGAGCGAGTGGAGAGTCCCTTTGAAGTAGTGACGAGGGCCAGGCTCTCGGTGTCAGAGAGTGGGGGGGTTAAAAAAAGGCTCCACGTAATTTTACCTCGTTGCTACTTCGTCGCAAGGGAGGCTCCACCCTACCTGCGTGGGTGGTCGACAGACAGTCAGCGAAGTTCAGAAATCACGAACTGTCACAACGCTGACCGTTTGACGCCAACACCACCAGGTGTAAATCTCGCAGTGAGAATAGAAAACTGTAAAACTGTAACTGAAATGACCCGAATAGAAAACTGTAAAGAGAAAACGTGGGGAGAGCAAAAAATAATAACAGGTGTGAGTTTGGTATGGTAAGATGGCGTTTATTCGCACACACAAATCAAAACGGACACCGTGTCCTGCGCTCCTGAAAACAATACCTCCGAGCGCCGCCCTTTCGCGCAGGGCCCACTCTATTCGGCCGAATAAAATAAGCTCCTAATCGCGCGATTTAAAGGGCAGAAGGAGCGACCTTTCTCGTACACTAGCGCAAACACGTACGACACAATTTACACGTAGACGCAATTTACACACAAGAATAGACAGAAAAGTGGCCCAATCGAGCACACAAAAAAGAAATTATATATATTGGAATTTTTATATCTGGCCTGCGTTTTCTGGTGGTCGTCGCCGGTGACTGGTACAGCTTCCGGAAGGCCGACGGCTCGCGTCGTGGACCTGAAGCTCGCTTGCGACCTCCAGCCAGGGATGTTCCGGCCGAGCGGGTTAGCCCGTCGGCAAACGCCTACAAAACACGTGGCCTTAATCAAAATGGCCGGACACGTGGCTTCACGAAGAGGAGAAGAAATAACTACTTACTCGGGTGTTACGAGCGTGTTCCCTGCCCTGTAGTCGGTGCCTCAATCCCCCTCAAGGGTGGTTAGTTGAGAACCGTTGATTATTCCCGTAAAACGGATGGTGAAATACCTTATCTGCAACGGTTCTTCTGACACGATCTGTCTCGGGCACGAGTCAATTTGGTTCTGCCCGTAGTGGCGCTTTACGCCGGTGAATTTAAAAATCGCTCACCGGGGAGACGCGTCACCACAACAAAAAAATGCAAGCATGGTTGCCTACCGTGTAGGTCTACACGCTAGTTAATTTATTAGAAGCCGTCTCCGCCGAACGCTATTTTGGACCGTTACAAATTCCCCCCCAACAAAATTAAAAACTCCGGGAAGCGGATGTTTTTTTTTCAAACCCCCAAAAAGAAAAATAAACTCATAAAAATGACGAAAGAAAGACAGTACTAGTGGGAGTAACAATGTCCCGACACACTCGATGCGTAACCTCAATCATATTCATTAAATCCCCCAAAGGGCTAAGCTAAATAGCTAAACTAGGGAGTCGTCGACAAATTCCGCAAGGCGGCATGTCACTCAAGGACAAAACACGAACGATCCCATAGAATACGAAAGTTTACTTACACCGTATGGTTTTAGACAAGTGACAGCCACTAATTACAATCACTCAATCTAACAAAACTAACACAACTCATAGCTTGTCACAACTATCCTAATACTAGACTGAATAACAATAAGAATTATCAACCAAAAATTCGACATACTCAAAACACACAATACGTAGTGGACATAAGCCTCCTAACGAGATATGGTTGTCGCCATAATACCACCCCCATTTCGGTGGCAGGACCTATCCGAACATACGACGACAACACCCAAAACACACTTAACCGTAGGTGTTCGAGCGTCGTCTCAACTAACTACCACTATTCCAACAATAACTATTATTTGACTGGTCAACATGTATGGCACCCTACAGTCCTGTACCAAAAAAATAAATACCCAAAGGCTTCGAGATTGCCATTATAATCCCGCTATGCGGCTGGTCCCAAAAACTAACCACTATGACCCAACAAATGGCGAATCCCCTGATACAAGCAGAAACTAGGTCCAACAACCATTGATCCACAAATCAAAAAAAGTTTACCAAAAATCAAAATCACAAAAACCCAATCGAGAAGCGATGAAAAATTTTGAAAGTCCGGTGCACTTTGAACTCTGTTGGTGTGCCTCAGAAGATTGTCGCAAAAATCCCGCAAGCGGATGGTTACATAGAACCAACACAACAGATCTCCCGATGCACGATCCCACAGGTTCTAGCATCGATACTATCACTACCAAATAACAAAGTATGGGCTACAAGATTGTGCTACAACGTTTGTGACAGCTAATGAGCGTTAGCAAATTACAAGAAAAAGTCATAAGGACATGAATTCAAAATTACTATTACAATTAATTAGAAAAAGTTACAATATTAACGCCAGAAGGGCTGGACGTGACATGAAAATGATAACAAAAAAAGTTTAAGCGACGTATCCGTAAGACAAACTAACTTACTAACTCGTTGAACAAACAATAAGTCAAAACGGCATACGCGCCAACTATAGTAAAGTAAAATCATCGACTCACCGCTATGGGTAGCCGGAACAAGAATAACTAACTCACGTTATACAAATACGCGAAACAAAACAGTACGCGATAACTAACAAATTACAAAACCTACAAACATACTGTATAAAAAGACGAGCCGAGTGCGAACAAATAATGGCCGTCGTCAGGATCTCGGAATCATTGGATCCGAATCCACACAAACTACGAAAAAAAAATTAAATCACCCACGCGCTACTGCGAGCTCTCTAACGAAATGAAGAAGAAGGAAAGATATCGAATCGCAACGCACCATGAACATACGAATGGTCGTGGTCTCTAAGGAATCGTCATCAAAAAATCCCGTAACTAGACGGATAGTCTACGACTAACAACAATCGATTCCCGCACCCATGAGCAATCGCAAAGCTCAGGTGGTTTGCAACGAATCGACACCAAGGACATGACTAGATAGTCAACAAAAGAAAAGTAAAAAGATGGTTACCTAGGAAAATAATCGAACACAGCTGCAAAATTTCCCTTAGACGCAACCGAACAAAACCAGAAGGAACACATTAAAATCGCGTCATCGCTACGTCACGACGCGATACGCCAATTCTCGCCAGAGTACGGAATTCCCACCAGAATACGAAGATTATAAAGCATTTCGAAGTGCGTTGGTTATATTCAATTTAATTATCAAAAAAAACAGCTACTAAGAGCACCAAAAATAGAAATACTAGCCGTAGTAAGCTCGAACCCACAAAATCATACCCAAAAATCTAACTACCAATCAACCAAATATGTATGATCCGTGGTCGCCCGTTCACTATCTCACTAGTTTCCATAAAAAACCAACAATAAATCTATAACCAACGAATATTAAACTAATTTCTACACTATAGTAGAAACTATACCAACAAACACTGAAAACAGGCCAGAAAATTCCCTAAATTAAAAATATTTAAATTTAAAGTTAACGTTAAAGTCAAAATATTTTCTTGTGTGTATTCTAAATTACCCACAAAACTCACAGAAATTCTCAACAACTGACAAAACAACCACCCCAAATTTTCTCAATATACTAAGTGCTGAAGGCTGATTAAAAATTTGAAATACTGTCAAATTTTCCAACTCCCAGTTCAGTTTCCTTGGCGCAAACTTAAGGCCTACCACAAAAATATATTCCCAATCAAAAGGGCACAAAAATAAACCAAAGGGCCAAAAAGTTTTCGCGAAGGGCTGAAGGGTCAAAGTGAAAATTAGTGCCAAAACTACTAACAACGCATAAAATTGAAAAAGGGCACAAAAATTTTCTAAAGGGCAAAAAGGGCCAAAACAAAAATTGAAAAAGGGCTGCAAAATTAATTAAATGAGGTCTATTTAAAATGAAAAACAAAATCCTGAAGGGCTAGAAAAATTTACAAAGGGCTGACAAAACCCTTAAGCCTCAAAAGATGTTAATGAGCTAAATAAATAAAGATACCAACGATAGCTATTGTTGCTATTGTTGCTATTGTTGCTATTGCCCCATACGTTGGGCTTCAAAAACGTGTGACGTACCTGAAGGGCAGTCGGCGCGTTAGGCCGTGGAGCGAGTGGAGAGTCCCTTTGAAGTAGTGACGAGGGCCAGGCTCTCGGTGTCAGAGAGTGGGGGGGTTAAAAAAAGGCTCCACGTAATTTTACCTCGTTGCTACTTCGTCGCAAGGGAGGCTCCACCCTACCTGCGTGGGTGGTCGACAGACAGTCAGCGAAGTTCAGAAATCACGAACTGTCACAACGCTGACCGTTTGACGCCAACACCACCAGGTGTAAATCTCGCAGTGAGAATAGAAAACTGTAAAACTGTAACTGAAATGACCCGAATAGAAAACTGTAAAGAGAAAACGTGGGGAGAGCAAAAAATAATAACAGGTGTGAGTTTGGTATGGTAAGATGGCGTTTATTCGCACACACAAATCAAAACGGACACCGTGTCCTGCGCTCCTGAAAACAATACCTCCGAGCGCCGCCCTTTCGCGCAGGGCCCACTCTATTCGGCCGAATAAAATAAGCTCCTAATCGCGCGATTTAAAGGGCAGAAGGAGCGACCTTTCTCGTACACTAGCGCAAACACGTACGACACAATTTACACGTAGACGCAATTTACACACAAGAATAGACAGAAAAGTGGCCCAATCGAGCACACAAAAAAGAAATTATATATATTGGAATTTTTATATCTGGCCTGCGTTTTCTGGTGGTCGTCGCCGGTGACTGGTACAGCTTCCGGAAGGCCGACGGCTCGCGTCGTGGACCTGAAGCTCGCTTGCGACCTCCAGCCAGGGATGTTCCGGCCGAGCGGGTTAGCCCGTCGGCAAACGCCTACAAAACACGTGGCCTTAATCAAAATGGCCGGACACGTGGCTTCACGAAGAGGAGAAGAAATAACTACTTACTCGGGTGTTACGAGCGTGTTCCCTGCCCTGTAGTCGGTGCCTCAATCCCCCTCAAGGGTGGTTAGTTGAGAACCGTTGATTATTCCCGTAAAACGGATGGTGAAATACCTTATCTGCAACGGTTCTTCTGACACGATCTGTCTCGGGCACGAGTCAATTTGGTTCTGCCCGTAGTGGCGCTTTACGCCGGTGAATTTAAAAATCGCTCACCGGGGAGACGCGTCACCACAACAAAAAAATGCAAGCATGGTTGCCTACCGTGTAGGTCTACACGCTAGTTAATTTATTAGAAGCCGTCTCCGCCGAACGCTATTTTGGACCGTTACAATATCAACAATAAATTTCATTAATATTCACACGCTATTTTTTGAGATATTGCTTATAGGGTTAGATCAATGCATACACATATCACTGGAAAACGCATGATTTCACTTTCACTTTCACTTTCACTTTCAATTTAAAAAAAAATTGCTCAGTCTGTTCATTAATACCAGGAAGTAAATGGAGATCGTTTTGAGAATCTTAGGAATACTTACTAGAACATTATTCCTGTTGCTTTTTAATTTTTTTTATTGAAATGTACTCTGTTTCAGTTAAATGTGTTATTATTACAATTATTATTAATAATTATTTAATTTTTAGTCAACTTGCAGCTGGAATTGAACTAGTGGCAGCTCGTGAGGACGGGCTCTGGGGCGCTGCCCAAAAAAAAAAATACTTTCACTGATCGAGTATGTCTGGCTTACAACTTCAGTTGAGCACTGTTAACGAAAATATAGTCGTTTGGTAGTTATTTACAAAACGAGAAAAAACAAGAGCCCGAAAAACGAATTGTGCGTTGCGTGCCAGAATGCACCTCTCACTTCCGGCCTCTATACCGCGCGAACTATAGCTTTTGTGGAAATCCGTGAAAATTAATGTTTGTTCAAAATTGTATTTCCATCAACTTTAGGTACCTGATATAATTTTTTTGCGGGCGGTGCACCGTTTACAAGATAATTGTGAAACATAACACCAGTTTGCCGTTTGGGGAGTGTTTTTTCAATATTTAGGGATGGAATATTCTATTCTGCAGTACTCAAGAGTAAGTATACCAAATTTCCAAACTTTATAATTTATCTCCGCCAAAACGGCGTTTTGATGCTTATATGGCCAAAGCTAACTAAATTTTAGTTTTCATTAAATAATATTTGTTAAAAAAATTAAGTTATGTAAAACGTAAGATACTACTAATACTACATGTCTTACACATGACTGAATTTAGGTTTTTTTTTTAATATTAAATTTGACCCTTTGTGCAAATTAAAAACAAACAAGTTAGCCTTGAATCTCGAAAATAAATGACAGCAGAAATTTGAAAAATATCTCAGACGATATTGAAAAAAGATGAAGTTATGTAAGATATACTAGATGTCTTACATCACTGAATTTTAGGAAAAATACTCTTTTTAAAAATATTTAATTTGACCCCTCGTGCCAATTAAAAACAAATAAGTTAGCCTTGAATCTCGAAAATAAATGACAGCAGAAATTTGAAAAATATCTCGGACGATAGAATTTAAATATTTAAGGCCTGTACCTGAAAATTTCAACAATTTTTGATAAACCGTTTTCAACATCTTTAATGTATCCAAACTATTTAGCGATCCTGCATACATTTATCAATATTAGCATATTAGCATTAATTGTAGTTTTTAAAGGAAACTTTAAGTTTTAATTTTCTGAAAAATCAATTGGTAATTTCTACATAAATAAGTAATGTACGTAATATAATGAATATACAGGGTTTCAGGTTTCAGTTCCAGATGTCCTAGGTAGGTATAGTGCTCAACATGGAGATCTCGTAAACTTTAAGCGATACAGAGTTGATTATATTAGACAAAATAATCTTTCGGCTCCGACCTACTTAGCATAGAAAATAAAAGTTTCAAAAATTGAATGGTTTGGCTGTCATTAGCGAAAAACGAAAACACACTAATTCTAGCCGGTAACATCGTATTAATTTTGAAATGATATTTTGACATTATTAATTCACTTTTTTTAATAGAATATAAATACTTATGTTACTAAAACTGACGAATATTGAGATACTTAAGTTAATTAATTACGCTTAAAATAATCGAATAATAGTTAGCGCAAGTACTGATACATGTTATTTACTGGTACTATAAGTAAGGTGACCAGATCCTAACGATAGAAAAGCCTAGATAAGAAAAGAAAAGAAACAGCGGGACTGGGGGGGGGGGGACGCAAAACACAAAATATACAGGGTGTCTCCTAAAGAACACCGCTTGCCAATAACTCTATAACTCCCTAAGTATTTATTGCCCGATTTCAATAAAACAAAAACAAAATTAAATGTCTCCACATGTTCTACAAAGGGCCCCTAATTTTCTTTTTTTTGCAAAATCATCTTTCATTTCAGCGATAGTCTGCTAGATTTTGCAAAAAAAAATTAGGGTCCCTTTGTAGACATGTGGAGTCATTTAGTTTTGTTTTCGTTTTAATGAAATCGGCCAATAAATAAAGGAGTTATCGCTAGCGACGTTTTTTAGGAGACACCCTGTATAATATTATATTACAATTTGACATGAACCATAACAACATGAACCATAATGTCAAATTTACAAATATAATAAATACGAGGCATGTTTTTAAAGTACCGTCTTGTATTTTGGCCGCTGCAGCGCTGCTACCAAATACAGATATTGGCGAAATATATAAGCTGATAACTTCAAAATAGCGAATAACAGATCACCCTGAAAAAAATAACCAATCTTTCAAAAGTCGGGACTTTTTTCAAACGTCGCGGGACGCGGGACAAATTTCTAAAAATCGGGACTGTCCCGTCAAAATCGGGACGTCTGGTCACCTTAACTATAAGATAGTTAAAAATTGCTATAAAAAGTTTAATAACTAAAATTTAATAGAAGCATTATAACTGTAACTAAAAGTAAGACGACCTCGGCTATCAAATAAAAAGGCTTTTAAAAGTAATTGTTAATTTGAAGCAACTTAAACTTGGCAGTAAAGTAGAATCATTGTTTTATGGTTTAATTGAGTTAATGAAGATGATTTCCAAATTACACAAATCCATTAATTTATACCGCAACTACAAATTAAAATATTTTTGCCAGAAAAACGTAAATTAGAGTTAGCTTGTTAGAAGCCTTTGGTGTAACCAAAGCACGAAATTAGCGTTTGGAAAATAAAAATGCACGCCAAACCAGAAACAGACCGCTAATAGTTGCGGCTGGTCAGCGCCGATACTTTCAAAGGAATCGATTTCGTTTTCCAGTATATTTACCGCTCCGGTTTATTAATTGAACTTTAACTGTTCCATAACGTAGCCGCAATGAAGCGCTCCTACTTTTATTTTTGCCGATCGCGGCAAAAAGCGCGATTTTAATTTATTGCACTATAAGCTCCTGAGTGCCGTTCTTTAAAGTATGCCAACGTACTTTATCCATGGCAATTAATAGCTGCAGATGAATTATACGTCCATGGCAATTTCAAGATGTAATATCGGGTCGCCTTAATGTCGGCTATAAATTTTGTTGTAAATTTTTAAAATATCCATTCCTTGTTTTATAATCAATAATAATTTTATGTTGTATTGCAAAATATGCAATAGAACAAATAATTTATACAGTGTGTAACTGAATTACTTGGCCAAACTTCACGAACGTGACGAATGGAAGAAAACTGTTAAAAAAGTTTCTGTACACATGTGTCTAGTTAAAGGCGAATTTTAAAATTATCAAATGTGCTGAATACGAATTAGATATTGTTTTTTGTTCCTTACAAACAAAAACAACAAATTGTGTCTATAGGTACTTTTTCACTGTTTTGCTCTATACGTAAGGTTCGTGAAATTTAGTCAAGCAATCATGTATACCACTAAAGTCGAACATTTGCCATAAATATACTTCCCTGGGTCTATTTATGAGCAAAAATCATTACCCTATAAATAGTATGGGATCCATATATACTCCGATAATCCATATTTTGTTCATATTATTGAGATTGTACCCATAATACTTTAATAATAAATGCCTGGTGCACCTTCAAATAATTGTATTACCATGCGATTTCTTGAACGCGCTCGACATATAATCAAGTCGTGCGAGTTCATACTCAACTACTTACAAACTCCCACACTGGAAAGTAATAATAATGAAACTAAGTAATTAGCGAGGCTTTCGCATTATTAAAGAGCGCTCGCTTGTATGGAGGCTGCGGTCTGTGTGCTTTTTCACTCTAATTATTTGCTCTCAAGTTTGCTGCAGTGGCTGCCGTGCTGCTGGCGCAAATATGTAATGTAATTCTAAACCGGGGTTTTTAGACACATCTGGCAAGGTTTGGCACCAACATACAGGATGTTTCCTAAAGACATTATAAGATCAGTAGGTACACTTTTTTTAATTGCTCTTTGTTAAGAAAATATTGTTTTGATTCCCAAAATGACAAGTGATTCCTGAAAAATGTTAAGGCTTATACATTTGTTTGTCATTCCTCTATATCAGCGTTCTTCAACCTGTGTTCCTGTAAATGTTGTTAAGCGAGCATGCATTTGAATTATCTTACAAATTAAATGATATAGATTGGATAATGAAAATAGCATATCTCGCAGATATATTTACCTATTTTGTCTCTTTCCAAGCACAAAATAAGAATATCTTCGAAGTACAAAATAAAATTAATGCTACTATTTTCAAATAAAATTTTTGGTCAGATTGTATTTTAAAAGAAAATACGAAGTTTTTTACTAATTTACAGGAAATTATGATTACTAATAACGTTAAAATGAATAAAAATGTACAAGACATTATACTGCAGCACTTATCAGATTTACAACAATCGTTTTAGGAGTATTTTGCTTTTGAAAATGAAGGCCTATCTGGGATGCAAAGCCCTTTTGAAAAAGCTTGTGATAATTATCAGTTGTCAGTTAAAGGACCAAAACAAATTATCGATATATCGACTGACTCTCAGTAAGAAATAGAATTTAACAAAGTTGATATTATGCATTTTTTGCTTCAAATTTTGCATGAATATCCCGAGATTGCTAAAAGAGCTGTAAAGCACTTGATGTCTTTCGTATGTCTGCGAGAGATCATTTTTTTCTGTACACAGCAACAAAAACCAAATGCAGAAAATGACATGTGCTTAAACATTTCTCCTATTGTTCCAGACATAAGTATGATTTGCAATAAAAAAAACAGGCCTAGCCTAGTCATTAATGTGATTTAATTGAATATTTATTTTTAATTTTATATTTAAAGTAACAATACATTAGTATTTGTTACATTATTGTTATATTACTTTTAAGTTAATTAAAATAACAGGCCAAGCCTGGTGTTAATATTATTTTGTATTTTGAATTTAAATTCGATCGTAAATGTGTTACTAATTCTAGGTTTTGTTATAAAAATAAAAATTGTGACATAGTGTGAACGGCGCGAAGCAAAACGAGGCAGTTTGCCCAGTAATGTGATTTTCTTTCCGGTAATTATTTTGTTTAGAATTGTTTAATAAAGAATATAGGCAAATTTATTTAAATTTACAATAATAATTATATGTATAATTATAATTATTTGTGTATTAGTATTTGTAACTATATTGATATATTACACATAAGTAAATGTCAAATATTTTACTGTAACAATTGAAAATGTTCCAATTGAAAGGCAGAACTGCATCAGTATCAATAACAGTTTTTTTTTTATAAAAATGTAATCTTTGACATTTCAATAGATTTAAATTATTGGCAGTTTACCATTGTAATTTTGATAGTAATAATTGCTATTTAGACAGTAACAATTGCTATTTCGACTGTAATACGTGCAGCTTGATGTTATAATTTAATTTTGTTATAATGACAGAACAGCAACAGTAGCAGTAACAGACATTTTAATAAAAATGAAAATTTTAACATTTCAATGGAATTAAAGAATTGGCAGTTTGTCATTGTAATATTGAATATGAATATTGATAGTAATAATTGTAATTTTGACACCAATAATTGTTATTTTTACAGCTACAATTGCTATTTTGACAGTAATACGTGCAGCTTTGAGGATATAATGGATATTATGTCATTTAAACATGAAAATAGTCACATTTTTTAGAGAAAGTATTAACCGAAACTTTACCTAAATTTAAAATTTGCCTTCAATCTTTAAATTTGCAATGAATAGTTTGACGAGTAATCAATGCAATTTTGAAAGAAATAATTTAATTGTTTACAGTAATTCTTGAATAGGCATTAAGACAATAATTGCTATTTTGACAGTTATAAGTCCACATTTGATGGTAATAATTGAAATTTTATCATTAAAATTTGAAGATTGGTTTAGAAATTTAAGAAGAAATAACTCAAATTTCATCAATAATTAAAATTTTGCTGTAATCGTTCAATTTGCAATTCAAACTTTGAAGAGTAAGCATTTTAATTTTAACGGAAATAATTTAATTGTCTACAATAATCCTTGAATAAAGATAACGATAATAATTGCTATTTTGACAGTAACAATTGCTATTGTGTTAATAATACGTGCAGCTTTGAGGTTATAATTGAAATTTTATCTTTAAAAATTGTTTTGAATTTACAATTGTTGCTTTGACGAGTAAGCATCTACCCTGACAAATACTGCTCAAAAATATTTAAAAAAATTAAAAAATAAAATAAATCATGATTTATTTGATTTTTTATTTGATTTGATCATTGATTTTTGTTTAAAAAACAAAAATTTATTTCAACCCTGCTTTCAATGGTTTAATTCTATCGAAATGTTGACTATATTTTTTCAAATTTGAACAAGAATAACTGAAATGATACAAAAAATTATCATGTAATTTAAACAGTAATCATTGCAATTTTGGCAGTAACCACTGCAAGTTTGGCAGTAATATTTACAATTTTGACTGTAATAAGTGCAGCTTTGACAGTAAGAATTGAAATTTTGACCTTAAAACTTAAATATAGTTTTTGAAATTTTATAAAAAATTACAATTTACCAACTTTTTTTAAAATTTACAATTAATGCTTTGATGAGTAAGCATCTACCCTGACAAAAACTGATCAAAGATATTTTAAAAAAAAACAAAAAATCAAATGAATCATGATTTATTTGATTTTTTATTTGATTTGATCATTGATTTTTGTTTAAAAAACAAAAATTTATTCCATCCCTGCTTTCAATGGTTTAATTCTATCGAAATGTTGACGATATTTTTTCTAATTTGAACAAGAATAACTGAAATGATACAAAAAATTATCATGTAATTTAAACAGTAATCATTGAAATTTTGGCCGTAATCACTGCAATTTAGGCAGTAATATTCACAACTTTGACTGTAATAAGTGCAGCTTTGACAGTAATAATTGAATTTTTGACCTTAAAACTTGAATATAGTCTTTGACATTTTAAGAGTAATAACTCAAATTTTATTAAAAATTAAAATTGGCCATATTTGAACTTACAATTAAATATTTAGCATAGCAATTTAGCATTGAAATTTTGACGGAAATAATTTAATTGTCATCATTAAATTAACAAGAATTGAATACAATACGGAAATAATCAAACATTTTACTGTGACAATTTAAAATACTAAATAACAGGCCCAGCCTGGTAATACTATTATTATGGGATTTGAATTTAAATTCGTTCGTAAATGTGTTACTAATTCTAGATTTTATTTTTCTGTTAATTATTTTGATTAGAATTTCTTAATAAAGAATATAGCCAAATTTCAATAATATTTTTTTAAGGTGTTGTATTATTATATTTATAAAATGACTTACTGGTAAATATTTATTTTTATTTCATTTTATTATTTATTTATTTTATTTCGCCTGTAGATATTTTATTTTTATTTCAAACCGCAACTAGTCAGGCTAAACAAAAAATAAATAAATAATTAAATAAAATAAAAATATTTATTTACAAGGAAGTACTATTATAAATATAATAATATATTAACGTTAAATACATAATTGGTATTTTATGGATAAAACCTTAAACTTAATAATTATTTATTTAAATTACGAGGGTTTCTTTATAAATACCACAAGTCAGAAGGGTTCCGAAGGCAATGAAAGGTTGAAGAACCCTGCTCTGTGTTAAGAAGTTATAGTTAAGATTCCCAAAAAGATAGGTGATTCCTGGATAATTTTAAAGCCCATACATGTGTTTGTAATCTCTCTATGTTAGTAAGTTATGATTCCCAAAAATACATTTTAGGATCATTGCTTGTTTTTGTAATAAACCTCTATGTTAAGAAGTTATAGTTATAGGTCTAAAATACCACAGTTACAATATAACTATCAAAATAGTTTTAATAAATAAGTGTAAAATTGCTTGCTACTTGAGCTTAACTTACTTAAGCACAAAATAATAAATGACATTAACTATAATAAAATTATCTCAGCAGTGTCTTAATAATACGATCAGTAGAAATTAAAATTGAGCTTTTTGAGATTATGAGCCATTTATTTAGATATTTCAAATCGTGATATTGTCATACAAAATTATGCTTTTATACTTGTATGTGGATTAATTATTACACATAATAATTAGCATAATTGTTAAATAAGCGAATCAATGGCAAAATTTAACAAATTTTGTTTTTTCAATATTTCGTTACCGCCCATCGGTTTGTTTAAGTCATAATAAAATATCAATAAACAACAACTCCCCAAAAAAAAAGGAAACATCGCAGCATTTCGCACCCATAAATTATTTCTCGAACATCTCCATTTTCTCTCGTTAAAATGATGGATCACCGGCCTTGCGATGTATAAAAAATGCCTTTACTTTTTTTTAAATATAACGCACTCATGTGGAAAATAGAATGTGCAGAATATAACGCAGGGGGACCGCGTAAAGACAATAAATCGGGCGGCGGCTTAAAAATAGCGAAAAAAGCGCGGAATTGAGCCGTTTTTCCTCGGTCTGCCGCGGAAAACGTGGGCACGTGCAAAATGAATTCGTTAAAAAAACTATAAATCTAGGCCGGCGCTAGACAAAATTCGACGGGCCCGTGAAATATCGGGGGTTGGCAGTGATGCATGCTCCCTCTGGACCTGGAGCGGTTTTGGAATGATATTATATTAAATAGTGAACGGCTGTGGGTTTTTCCAATAAACTTTTTTTGCACTAATATTACTATAAATATTAATTTGCATTACGAAAATTCTCATTAAGAATAGCAAAATTGTAATTATAAATTTCAATGTTTAATTGGAACCCGTTATGAACAAAATACATCACTGAATAAGTTATTAATATTATAATACAAAATACAAATTTGTAAAACTTTTAATGGGAAATACAAAAGTTAAAATTTTAACTTATAAATCCTTTCATGGACGCCATGAGAGAACCCTAGTTCGAATAGGGCGCCGCGAGTCGAAAAAGTTTGAGATCCACTGTTCTATACACATGGATCATCCTGTATAATGACCCAATAATTAAAAACTTGTAGGTAGTTTTAATTAAATTTGATTGATCAGCGAGTGATTTTAATTTTATGAAATTTTCGTTGCAAATGACAAATTGTTATTACAAATTGCAAAGTTCACCAAACAACAAAATTCTCATTGCAATTATATCATTTCGATTGTAAATTACAACGAAAGTTGTATAATTTATCACCAAAATCTATTGATATTTCACTTTAAAATAAGAACTTAATCGAAAATAAGCTTATCTCGTAGAATAGAGCAAAATTCCTCGCAAAATTATCTAATATTTCATAGAAATTTGCATGGGAAAACCCCAGTTCAAAAAGGGCACCTTTATACCGATTATAGAAGCAGAAGCAAAATCTATTGATATTTCACTTTAAAATAAGAAACTAATCGAAAATAAGCTTTTCTCGTGGAATAGAGCAAAATTCCTCGAAAAATTATCAAATATTTCATAGAAATTTGCATGGGAAACCCCCAGTTCAAAAAGGGCACCTTTATATCGACTATAGACGCAGATTCAAAATCTATTGATATTTCACTTTAAAATAAGAAATAAATCGAAAATAATCTTATCTCGTGGTATAGAGCAAAATTCCTCGCAAAAAATTACTAAATATTTTATAGAAATTCGGGCACCGCGAGTCGAAAAAGTTTGGTATTCACTGTTTTATTCACCTGGGTCATCCAGTATCAAGAACCAACAATTAAAAGCTTGTACTTTTAATTAAATCTGATTGGTCAGCGAGTGATTGCATCATTTCTATTTGGAATTACCAATCATACAGCCTACGCGTAAGTATTTTCGCAAATACGGTTGCTGGTTCATGCACAGAAATTGTTTTAGTTTAATTGAATTGCGCTAAAAAAATAAATATTTTCAAAACGCGGTGAAAATGTGTTTGTTCAGTGTTTTTTTTTTGTTTGCTTTTAATCAATTTTACGGAATTAAATTGATATCGATTATTCATCTAGGATAGTGAATAATGTATTACTGAAACGGCAATAATTGCATTGACGCTATAGTGTGTGTACTCATCCTTAATATTGTTTAACCGGTACAACTTAAATAGTGTTTTTCAATATCGTTAATCATAGATTATACATTTCTTAATTACTGCAATCATAATTTTGGAATGTTTAAATAATGCTTTTCTTCATATACCTATGGCTCATTTGCTGCAACCGTGTCATAACTCAAAAAGCGTGATTTTTCAAGACACGCATTTGAAATGTGTTATCTTTATATGTAAGTAGGTAATAGCCCTGAAATATATTTTATTCTACTTCTACACTTTAATTGATATATTAAACATTCGCTACCTGTGCTTAATGATAGTCATTTAAATAGATATTTTTTATTAAGATACAAGTTTATCTAAAAATCCATGACAATAACAGATATAAAATTAATTAGTTTTGACAGCTGTGCATGTGGAATTGGTGATTCGTATTCTTAATAATTTTTTTTTACTCCTAGACTTTAATTGATCCCTTTATGGATATTTCACATTCGCTACCTGTTCCTAAATGATAGTCATTTGGATGCAAATTTATCATTAAGATACAAGTTTATCTAAAAAGCCATGACAATGACAGATATAAAATTTTGAGAGCTGTGCATGGGGAATTGGTGTTCGTATTCTTAATAAATTGTTGCTTTTTTTAAATAAAATCATTAAACATGTCAAATAGTGATAGTGCTATGGAAAATTTAACCCCACCGGAAATAATGGAGTAGGCCACAAGAGCCTCAAACAATTGATTACCAGTGAAATCGTTAAAATTCATGCCAAACTATAAAATAATATGTGAAATACAAAAGTGTCTACAACAATATTAAGAAGATTAATGCCAAATTTTAGAATAGTTGTGAATACATTGTTAATTCGCTCCACGTTCCAACGAAACGTGCCAATAATGGGACACTTATGTGAAATATGAAAGTGTCAGTAGAAATAAAAAAAGTTATGTAATGCCAAATTTTATAATGTTTGTTAATTTGTTAAAAATAATGCCAAACTATATAACATTTTTATGTGAAGCCTGAAAATGTCGATACCGAAATTAAGAAGATTAATGTCACATTTTGTGATATTTATATAAAACGTGAAAGTGTCAGAAAGAAATTGTGTAGTGCCAAATTTGAAAAAAAATGTTAAATAGTGAAGATCCATGCCAAATTTAAAAATATTTATGTGGAATACGAAAGTGTCGATATCAAAATTACGTGTAAAATGATTAATGTCAAATTTGCGAATTTTTGTTTGTAAAATCATTCCAACTTATTTTTAATTATTACTAAATTATGATACCAATACATTTTTGTGATTATTACTTTTAATTAATAATAATAACTAATGCTACTTTCAAATTTCGTAAGTTTCGAGTAAGTTTCGAGTTATCAAAACTGTAAAATGTAATTTAAACATTGCAGAATTGTGTCAAAAAAAATTATGGCAGCATCCAAAAACTAATGCTACTTTCGAGTTTCGTAAGTTTCGAGTAAGTTTCGAGTTAACAAAACTGTAAAATGTAATTTGAACATTGGCAGAATTGTGTAAAAAAAAATTATGGCAACATCCATGCAAATTTTGAGTAGATTTGAGCCAAAATTATGAAATAATTGTATAAATACAGATTTATGTAAAGACTAAATATACTGGCCAGCGCGTCATGGCTTCATGGGGCCTTAGGCAAATTTGAATTTGGGGCCCCCATGTACAGTGCTAGTTTTTTAATAGCATTTATTAATAAACAATATAAAAAAACTATTGATTTGGTGCACCCCCCGCCCCTGACGAACGATGGGGGGGCCTGGGCATTTGGCCAATTTCCCATAGGATACGCACCACTGTTCCTGGAAAAGGTTCCATTCAAAATTTAAGTAGATTCGATTTAGATTTAGATGTTGATTTAATTTAATAGATAATATTTAAGTAGATCATTTAAATAGATTTAAGTAGTGCCGAAATCTTGAAGATTCTTATTAAAATTAAAGATATTTGTGAAATACATATACAAGTATGTCGATTATCGACTTAAGAAAGTGAACGTACAATTTTAAAAATTTGTAAGAAATTTTGCAGTTCATCGCATTTTTGTTTAATAGTTGGATATTTACATAAATCTACATAATTAATTAAATTAATTGTAATTTTAAAATAAATTAAATAAATTTAAAAAAAATAAAATAATGATATAAACTAAAGCCATTTGAGAAATTGGGTTTTAAATTTGAGAATATTTGTTGGAAAATTGTGGAGACTAGGCTCATTTTTTGCCGAATTTTGGTAACAAAATATACACTAAAACAATACTTAGTCACGGAACCGTTTTACAATTTAGATAAATGTCTCACATCTAATTAGAATGGCTTATTGTTCTAATGTATGTATTGTTGCGATGTTTAACTGCGATGTAAATTCTATTTCATATAATAGATAAAAATTCAACTTTTAGTAGTGTCGCATTTTATTTTCTACTCCTACACTTTAATTGATATATTCATTTAGAATAGTAAACATTCGCTACTTGTACCTAAATGATAGTCATTTAGATGCATTTTTTTCAGTAAAATACAAGTTTATCTAAAAAGCCATTACAGATATAAAATTAATTACATTTGACAGCTGTTCATGAGGAATTGGTGATTCGTATTATTAATAAATTGTTGCTTTTTTAAATAAAATCATTAAACATGTCGAATAGTGAAAATGATATGGAAAATTTAACCCCACCGGACATTGTGGAGCAGGCTACAAGAGCCACAAACAATTTATTATCAGTGAAATCGTTAAAAACTTACGAGAAATTTTACTCCAATTTAATAGATTAGAGAAACACAAATAAGGTAAGCAGCTTTTCCGAAAACGTCTTACTTCGTTATTTTAATGAATTGTCAAAAAAATCTCCATGGACACAATATTTAATTTTGAAATCTACGTTGGGTATCAAACATAATGTGGACATATATAAATATCCCAAATTACATGCTTTATTAAAAACAAAATCTGAAGGATATAAACTTAAAAAAGGTAACATTTTTGCGCCCAACGAAATCTAGCAATTTATTACAGACGCCCCAGATGTTAAATATTTATTAGTAATTTTTATGCTGTGTCGTAGAAATCATATTGTTAAATATATTAAAATTATTGTGTTGTATATTTACTTTTAATAAGTTTTGACAATTACCACTTTTCATGCTTTGTCGTAGAAAAAAATAGTGTATGCAACTCGCATTTAAGGGTTATTAAATGCTTGTTGCATAATATACTATTTAAGCCCCAAATTGGCATAATTTGGTTAATTGGCATGTGATAATATAATTGAAGCATATGAGAAGCTGCAGCATAACTTATATACTGTAGACACACTTTAGTTGAAAACTAACAGATATAACAATTAGAAGATATACCTTCACAAAGGACCAAATTAAAAATGTTCACGTCAGCAGCGATATTCAAATGAAGATATAACAGAAGAATCGTCTTCAGCGGATTTGCACATTATGTTCCTCAATGTACGGTCTATCTGTAATAAATTACCTGAAATAGAAGCCTTCTTGATAGATAAACCATACACCATACTAGGCCTGACTGAGCACTGGTTGTCACAGGGAGAATTCAGAACATCCAAGATCAATGATCTCTACTCAAGAGCATACTATGCTCGACATTCCAGCAACCATGGAGGCTCAATAATATACGATGCAAACGAAATCGAAGTATCGAACTACAATACCTTTACGGACCTAGTGAGTATCTATCATGTTTGCGAACTATCGTGCGTGTTTGTTAAAAAAATTGATGCCTATTTTATTTGTGTCTACCGATGTCCATCAGGAAACTTCCTTGAATTTGTAAACATTGCAGTGAACGTTATATAAAGGATTAGTCATCACCAACGCTTTATTGTGCTGAGGGGAGATTTTAACATCCAGTTTAACACAAATGACCCCAAAACGATATCACTAATTGATGTGTTGGGATCCCTCGGACTTTACAAAACGGTTACATTTAACACCAGATATAACAAATCCATAGATAATATCTTCACCAACTACGATAGAGATCTAATATTTGTGACAGACTTAGAAACGGCTCTCTCAGATCATCGGGGGTTGTCAATTAGAATACAGAGCATACGAACACCAAGCAAATCTACACATAAAATAGTCCGACCGATGACCTTATTGGGCAAGCAAACCTTCTTCAACTTACTGAATAGCATAAGCTGGGACTTTGTAATGGAAGATATTGATCACAACATCAAATGGGGTCGGATGAACGACCATTTAATCAAGACAATGCTACAGTCGTTTCCCATGAAAGTAGTCAATAGCCAAAACAAGCACAATAATATAAAGTGGTTCACTGATGAGCTCCACTCTATGAGAGAAACTCTAAGACTTTTTGAAGAGGTCTGCTCTAGTCATCCTTCGGAGACAAATAAAGCATTAATAAACTCTTACTTAAAAATATACAAAGCAACTATTATATTAACCAAACAAAGAGCAAATGAGAATTTCATAAACTCGTGTACTAATAAAAGTAAGGAGCTCCGGTTGCTTATAAATAAAGAAAGAGGTCTATTACATAAAGAACCGAACACCAGTAGCATATCTAGTGACGACTTCAATTCATTTTTTATTAACATATCAGGACAATTAGGCAATGGCAATGCGGTAGCTGGAAATGAGCACCACATCCATACGACATCAAACATAATCTTTTATTTTAAGGAAGTTACTCCAGTGTAGGTTAGGAATGCTGTAAATAAACTAATAACTAAGAAATCTCTGGACATATATGGCATAAGTGTAGATATGATTAAAACCGTTATGGATCTGCTCATAATCCCACTAACTTACCTTATAAACTGCAGCATAAAAAGCGGACGGTTTCCGAACGTACTAAAATTTGGAAAAGTAATACCTATCCACAAGAAAGGAGAAAAACACGACACTAATAACTATCGCCCCATATAACTGCTCCTGGCAGTGCCTAAAATAATGGAAACACTACTAAAGGACCAATTTGTCAATTACTTTTACAACAATAACCTTTTCTCAAAAAGCCAGTTTGGATTTAGACAGGTACGCTCAACAACCGAGGCACTGTTAGATCTCTGTGATATAGTATATGACAGCTTCGAAAACAAAAGCTACTGTATGGCCTCTTTTCTGGACTTGAGCAAGGCGCTTGACTCTGTTCCCCATGATATTTTGCTCGAAAATCTACAAATGTACAACTTCAATGAAACTAGCATAGATATCATGAAGTCATATCTAAGCGGTCGCAAGCAGTCGGTATTTTTAAATGGACACATGTCGGATACGTTGCCGGTTCTACAGGGTGTTCCTCAGGGGTCGATATTAGGACCCATATTATTTTTAATATACATAAACGACCTCCCGCTGGTATTTGAAAAGGCGGCAGTGATACTCTTCGCAGATGACACGACAGTGGTAAATATGTCGAACGACAGCGACAAACTCAAAATGAAAAATGCTCAGTCGCTGGAACTAGCACAAACTTGGTGCAGCGAAAACAAGGTCAAGTTAAATAACAACAAGGCCTCACAAATGATATTCTCTACCACAGGGTCAACCCTGAACATTGAATCCATCCGGTTTTTGGATATTTACTTAGACCCTGAATTGAGGTGGCATAAGCATGGCGATGAACTAACCAAATTACTAGCTAAAAATATATTTTGCCTGCGAAACATTTCGCATCAATTACCTAAGCAAGAGTTGAAAAGTGCCTACTTTGCACTGGTTGAGTCCCACATAAGATATGGCATCCTTGTTTGGGGACACTCTGCTATCACTCATCGAATTTTTTCACTCCAGCGACGCGCAGTAAGAATTGCTGCGGGAACGGGATACACATCTGATTGCAAGAAGGACTTCATTGCGCTTGGCATATTAACGTTGCCTTCAATCTTCATCCAGGAACGTCTATGCCATATAAAGAAACACCTGGATAATTACTCTAGCCACGACCATATCTACGAAACAAGAGGGAGGGATGACCTATGTCTGGACAAATTAAGACTAAAAAGAATGCATATAGGTAGCAAGTACTATGCAATCAAGTTTTTTTAACAAACTGCCGAGGGGTATAAGAAAGTATCCAACAGAAAAGTTCAAAATGTTCATCAAAACCTATTTGGCTACCAACGCCTTTTACTCAGTTGGTGATTTCATGAGCAGTGATATACATATTTAATATGTCTGAATGCGTCTTATTTATATAGTTGTTTTTATGTGTTCACTCAATTTTTAATGTGTCTTAGTTTAAGTATTGTATTTGTATCTTATAGCTCATATTTCTATTTTGACTCGTGTCAAACTTTGTTATTAGCACCAAATAAATATTATAACTATCCCCTGCTTTTACTTGTGACGTAATTGCTGTGGAGATGTATGGGCCATTTTCGGAAGCTGAAAATTGTTCTGTATCAGTTGAAAGTATACTTAATTTTCATTATTTATGGATAAATAACTCAAAAATGTCCACTTTTGAGTTATGACGGTATTACAGCAAATGATATACAGGGTTTGACGTCATAATTCGAGAAAATGGCCGAGACTGATTGTCTGTCTGAAACATTAAATTTTATATCCGTATAACATTATATAACATTAATATTCGTTCTCAATTTTTGAAAAATTCATGGTTATATTTATATTCACAACTTCAAATTTGCAAAGTATGAATTGTTTTGTGCTTGAAAAGTATCAATTATAAATTGTTAATTAAGTATCGCATTAAACCGAATTTGCATAAATTTAGGAATTATCATCCGCGCTGTAATTAACTGGCCGCCCTGCCTTTGCAATTATAATTCCGCTCTCATTTCAATTATCTTGATTACATGCAAAACTAATTCAAACATTCGCGTCCATTGGTAATTGCGTTACTTTTTATTTTCGAACGGTGGAGCAAAAAGCATCCGGAGCCAGTGTGCTCTCCTCTTTGATATTATGAATTCAAAGCGATGAAATATATAGTAGCGATGGCGAGGGCCGCCCTTTCCGCCGAACACACATTAAAAATCCATAAAGTCAAGTGTAAATATTCCTTGCAGGACGCGACGAGATTTCCGGGCGTCGCGCTAATCCTTAAACGTAATTACACTTGGACCTTGTTACGTAATTTTATTCGTCCAATAAAGCCGGGCGCACTCCATTAGGGTGTTTGCCCTCTGGCAGGCATTTTTATATGGAACATGTTCGCGTGGAAATATTTCGGCCTATTGTGCATGCAAGGGCGCATATTCCGCCGTGGAAATAAATTAGATAGCGCACATTTTCGACGCCGTGCTTTTGATGTATTACAACTGCCCCACGCATTTTTTCTTTCCCTCCGATAAGATAAGGGCTTTAATTAAAAAAAATTGATAACTAATCGCGCCCAAATGCTCACGTAATTATTTAAACAATTTAATCTGCACCACTTTCGCAATCGTAGTTGCTTCAGCAACCAACGATTGTTCTAGAAACGAATCAAATATTACAGCTTAGATTATTTCTAGTATATTCCATAATATAATTTTGCAGCCGTCTTTATAAATGATTCGAGCTGTAGTCAGCAAAAACCAACACAACAAATGCTTCAAAAAATTTAATGGCAGCAAGGCTTTTACATTTTCACTGCGTTATGAGCAGGTTTTTTTTATTAACCCCAATTCCCTTTGGGTTTATGCACGAGTACGCAGTCTGGCATTTGGTGACAAATTACACTATAATTAAACCACCCCACAGGGCCTCGCGGTACCAAATACATATAAATATTTACAGTGTTTGATACACGTTATGCTTTCGATGTTTGATTTTACGATTCACCTGTCACCTACCTCTCCAGTAATGTTCAACGTACACCAAAACCAATAAAACTATCGTATTTGAAAACTCATGATTGACGATTAAAAACTATAATATTATAAGTAATGCGTAATAATATTTATAAATATACAAATTTGATACAGGTTTTAGACTTATAATAATAATACGATAATAATTTCGTAAATATTTTTATTATTTTTATTAATGTGAGTAACCAACACTAAAGTTACAAGTTAGTGTATTTTTATCTTGTGTTACGAACTTTCAAGTAAGGAAACCTTGCATTGTAAAAAGGGTTATTATACGAGGTTATGTTAAAATGTCAATATCACAAATAATAGTTGTTAATGTTGAAAATGCCACGTAAAAAACTTACACTCTTAAAGAAAGTCAACAAGCCTCAGAAATCGGACAGATAAAACAAGGACGAAACTGGCAAGTGAAATGGACATGAAAACGGCAAAGTATGTGGGATGTTGGAATGTGCAAACTATGTTCGAAACAAGCGAGGCATATCAAATAGCAAAGCAAATGACATCTAGTCGAATTGAAGTACTTAGACTGAGTGAAGTTGGATGGACGGGATGTGATAAAACAACTTTAGGAAATGGAGTAGTAGTACTACACTCAGGAAATATGGAGGAATACGCAAAACATGAGCACGGAGTGGGAATGATATTGAGTATAGACGCTGCAAAGTCATTAATAGAATAGGATGGAGTCTCAAATAGGATAATTGTGTCAAGGTTTAGATCTAGATTCCGAAACATGACAATATTAAATGTATATGCGCCGACTAATGAAAAAGAGCGAAGTGAAAAAGAAGAGTTTTACGACTAATTGCAGGCAACCTATGATAGAGTACAAAGGGAAAATCCTAGAGACATAACGATGGTAATGGGCGATATGAATGCAAAAATCGGAAGGGACAATACGGGATTCGAGTCTGTTATGGGCAAAGAAGGATTAGGAAAAAATAATGAAAATGGGGAAATGTTTAGAAACTTCTGCGCCTTCAATGGACTAGTGATCGGGGGTAGTATGTTCCCACATAGGCAAATCCATAAAGCGACGTGGGTATCCCCAGATGGACTTAAGAAGAATCAAATAGACCATGTCTGTATATCTAAGGGTTTCAGACACAGGTTACTAGACGTCAGAGCTATAAGAGGTGCAGACGCGGCATCGGACCACTTCCTGCTGAGAGCACGCTTACAGATCATGTTGGCTACAGTGAGGGCTTTTGGTGATAAGTCACTAAAGAGGTACAATACACAATGGCTGAGAACAGATGAGAATATAAGAATCAAATATCAAGAAGTGCTAGATTCCAAAATAAAGATAGAAAACAAAAAAATCAAAAACGCAACTATTAAGGAAATGTGGAAAATATTTAGGAACATACGTACAACAACAGCTGACGAAATATTGGAACATAAAAAGAAAAATGACAAGATATGGCTGAGCAACGTAACATAGGAAAAAACCTCCGAAAGACAAAACATTAAGAAACAGTTACTATTTGCGAACAATGAACGAAAAAGAAAAGAGCTAGAAGCCAAATAATAAAAAAAAAAGAAGAGAAGAGAAGCGCTAGAGAAGACAGAAGGATACATACTGATAACATCTTAAAGAGAGCAGAAAAAGCAACGTCTGAGTCTGATCTGAAAACCTTATATGATTTCACAAGACAGCTAACTGGGAAAGGCAATACAAAATCTACACATCAGCTTAGAAACCAACAAGGAAAAATGCTAAAGAATGAACTAGAGATTCTGGGCAGGTGGGTAGAACACTTTACAAACATTTTTAAGAACAATGCCGAAGATGAAGATGGGGGCGAGATAATAAGGGAAGAAGATCAACACGAAACACAAATAGACGACAGAGAGTTTACAGACACTGAAATAAAGGTCCCAGTGGAAAACCTAAAATACGATAAGCACCTGGGCCAGATGGAATAGTCGGTGAACAGTTGAGACTAGGAGGCAGTTCTGGCATTGGTCTTATAAAATAGCTGATCAATAAAATCTGGAAAGAAGAAAAAGTTCCATCTGAATGGACGGAAGGCATCATCATAACACTGCCAAAAAAAAGGAAACAAACGCATGTGCGAAAATTGGAGAGCCATAACACCGCTGTGCACGGTGAGTAAAATTCTCACACGATTAATGCTAAATCGCATGAAAACTGAATTAGATAAAGTACTACGAAAAAAACAAGCTGGGTTTAGAGCAACAGATCATGCGCAGATCATATTGCAACACTCCGGATCATAACCGAGCAAGTAGTGGAGTCGCAAAATAAGTTGTATGTAAACTTTATAGGTTTTGAACGTGCATTCGACTGCATAAGCAGAGAAAAAATGTGGAGGATTATACAAAGTTACCGAATCCCAAGAAAGTACGTTCAGCTTATTAGGGCTCTGTATAATAATTCCAGTGCTCGAATAAAGTGGAACGGGACACTAACAGATATAATTCCTATCAAAATCCTATTTCTCATCCTCATAGACTGGCTGATGAAACGTGTCACCCACAAAACGGGCATACATTGGAAAGTCAACGAACAGGTAGAGGATCTGGACATTGCAGATGATATCTGTTTACTATCAGAGAAAAGGCAACATATGCAGAAGAAGTTAGACAAACTAACAACGGAAGCCAAGAAAATAGGATTGAAGATCTACAGTAAAAAAACAATGATAATGAAAATCAATACTCGCAGACAAATAGAAATAAAATAGAAGGTAATATAGTTGAAGCAGTACATGAATTCTCATATCTGGGTAGTATTATGAATACAGAAGGTGGCTCAGATGCGGCCGTTGCTGCCAGAATAGAAAAATCACAAAATGTATTCAGAAGTCTCAAAAAAATCTGGTACACCAATGAGCTTGCTATGACAACAAAAATTTGTATTTTTAAAACTAATGTGAAAACTGTTTTGTTATATGGCGCCGAAACGTGGAAAGTCGATAAGAATAGTACATCCAAACTTCAAGTCTTCGTAAACAAGTGCCTGAGGAAAATAAAGAAAATATTCTGGCCGAACAAAATTGCAAATCAGCAGCTGTGGTCCGACATGTCACAAAAAACAGTATAAATGACAATATGTAAGAGAAACTGGAGATGGGTCGGACACACGCTGAGGAAAGGTGAAAATTGTATAACGCGGCAGGCTCTGGGCTACCAACCGGCAGTCAAAAGAAAACAAGGAAAGCCCACAAATACTTGGATAAGAAGCATTGAAAATGAATTAGAACGGATTGGTAAATCGTGGCAAGAGACAAAACCAGTAGCGAAGAACAGGAATGAATGGAGGCAACTAGTTGACGCCCTGTGCTCCACTGGGAGCGAAGTGGATTAAATAAATAAATAAATAATGTTGAAAATACCTAGTGACTATGATGTTTCGAATCTTGCCTTATAGTTTTGCACCTATGTTTACTCATTAAGATTAGCCGAGTTGAGTTAATTGAAAACAATGCCAATAAAATAGATTTTTGCTGGCAATAAATGTCTAATTTAAATCTGTATTACCAATCCAAATAGTTAGGTCAAAACAAAATAAACTAGTCAGTACTAATGGCACTTTGAAAACTACATCGCACTGAAATTTCCTTATGGTTACTCACATTAAAAAAAATCCGACTATACATACAGTTTGACTCCGAAAAATAGTAGGATAGACGTAAGTGCAGCATCACATTGAAATGTCAAACGCAATTGTGACATAAATGCATGTGACATTTGAATGTGATGCTGCACTTACGTGTCTCCTACTTTTGTTTTGGGATCAACTGTACCTAGTAATAATAATTATAATGTAATTAATAATTAATAATCAATAGATTGTGCGACGCTTCCCGGAGCATACACCATAATGCTATCAATTCCCGGCGCATTCACCATTTATTACCCGATGATATTTTATTATTTACCGGGATAATATGATGCTGTACTTACGTGTGTCTTACTTTTTTTTGGGATCAACTGTATCTGGTAATAATAATGATGATGAAATTAATAATTAATAATCAATAGATTGTGCGACGCTTCCCGGAGCATACACCTTAAAGCAATCAAATCCCGGCGCATTCACGATTTGTTACCCGATGATATTTTATTATTTACGAGTTTAATATAAGTTAATTATCGGGTTTATTGCGTCTCAAAAACCCTTAATAGTAACGTATATGTTATTTAACAGCATCACATACGAATATAAAATGCTATTATATTATAACTGCATTTGACATTTGAATGTGATGCTGCACCTAACATTCACGTTGCTCTTAACGTGTTTTGGTACACAATACACCCGTTTATTTACAAATCTACTACCTTAATAGAGGTTTTAGTTTATTTAAAAAAATCTCATTTCAAAAATATATATGTAGGTATACAGCAGGGCTGCGGAACTAGAGTTGCCGGAGTTGGGGTCGTGGAGTCGGCAAAAATATACAGAATCTTGACGAACGCAAAATTTCCACCGCGCTGACTCAATTGACTCGTGTTATACTCTAAGTTTTCTAAACTGGCGTTCACGTCATCAAACAGCTGTGAGATGAGTTTTTTCGTACAAACGTGATTGTTTTCGAGAATATGCATAACAATAGTTTAAGAATCGAAATTAATCTGAGGATCATTTGTTACATAACACTGATTACCGGTGGTTATAAATAGGTTATCGGTGTATTAACCGCGGACACAATTTTCTTCTGCCAATCATGTAATAAATCATGTTATTTTGGCGGCCGTGATATTTTTTCGGCGACGATGCCAAATCTTTTTCACTAACACATGCTCATACATGTGTGTATAACCAACTTCTTTGACGTTTAACATGTTACATTTGATCGATTATTACAATGCATATTTTGCCATTGTAGATGTTAAACGATAACCACAAGATTGATATCTGTACGATAAACGGCAGAGAAGTCGACGAATTTCGTACGAACCGCACATTGTCGTACAAGATTGCACGGGCGCAACAGCTGATTGCAGCCATTTTAAAATACCCAGGATAGCTGGCAACCTTGTAAAATTGTGTCATCATTATTATGATTATTATTTTGATGACGTGAACGCAGTTTACAAAAATTAGAGTATATCACTACTTACGCACGTTGCAGCGTTCAGGCACAAACACGCAAAAACGCATGTTTACATTTTAGTGTAAATTTAGCCACGGTCTTATAGATGCATCGCGAGTTTAATTCGAATTATGTAATAAATAAGAACAATAATTTAATAACAAGAACTTAATAATAAGAACAATAATTTAATTAATCCAGTTCAAAATGGCAAACAGATTTAAATCGAGAGTGTTTGAATATTTTACAACATCTAGTGACCAAAAACATTTTGTTCGTCAATGCATAATTGAAGATGAAATGAAATATGTAATGCAAAAATCAGTGTATTTTCATCAACTTCTAAAAGCGTTCCTTCCAGGACATCTAATTTAAAGAGACATTTACTGCGTCACCGCCCAGATATTTATAAAAATATTCTTCTTCGTCCTCTAAAGAGGACGAGAAATATAAAGAAAACATCCTAACACCAGCATCAAAACTACCGAAACAAAATGCTCAATTAGGACTGGCAAAATATTTCCCTACCAACAAAACAGCCATAACAATGACGGTAGAAAAATTCAAGAAACACGTTGTTGAACTTGTTTCAAAAATTGGCTCAGCTTTGTCATTATTTTCACAATCAGGTTTTATTGGCTTGAATGGGGAAATTGCTCAAAAACTTGGTATATCACTTGACAGAAATAATATCAGAAATATAGTGATTGAGGAAGCTGCCAAAGAAAAAGAAGTACTACAAAGATCTATTCAGGGACGCTTTGCATTTTTGAAAATGGATGCTTTCACACTCTACAGAGTAAATTATTTTGCCATCAACGTGCGATATGTTTATGAATTCAATAAAACAGTAACTCGCACATTGGCTTTAAACGATACAAACGCTCGCCATAGCAGTGAATACCTTCAAAAAATAGTAGAATCAGTTCTATGAGATTATAACATCAATAAAGAACAAGTTCTATGCGTTGTGTCTGATAATGCTTCAAACATGATGAGCACACTATAAATTATGAATGCAGATTTTGCCGATACCGATACAGATAGTGAAGAAGTATTGGAAATGAAGATTACAATGCTGACCATGAAGTAGATGAACCAAACAATGTTAACATTATGAACGATGATCCTTTAGATGAATTTATTGATAAAGCTTCTGATCTATGTGAAATCCAACATATGCGCTATGTTGAGCATACACTACAACTTGCAATAAAATATAGTCTAAAAGAAAAATATGCCAGAACTCTAATTCGCAAGGCAAGACAGATAGCCACTGCAGCTAAAACACACCAATTGAATTTTGAAAAGACGTGTAGGAAAGGGGGCAATTATAGATGAAACCACACGTTGGGGTAACACTTATATGATGATTGAAGGTTTACTGATGCTGAAGCCCTTTCTAATAGACATTGCAAATCCAAAAGTCACATTACCGAGTTTACAGTGGATTCAGATTGCAGAATTAGAAGAATTGCTTCGAGCCCCGAAAAGAAGAGAAGAACTTCTATTAAAAAAAAATACTGGCTGCTATTTATGTAGATCCATTGCACAAAATTCTCTTAAATGATAAGCAATTGTCTACGAGAAAAGATGCACTATTATAAGATGAATTAGTAGTAGAAGTTAATGCTGGGAATATAACTCACACGTAAAACAGTGACGTCATAACAATGCGGTTTTTATAGTTACGCATGTATTAATAACTGACCATGCTGATAATACAACGGTTGTATTTTCAGGATAATACCACGAACAAATGTCGGTCGCTGTCACAATTTTTGGTTAAACACAAATCGCAGCGACGATCGTTGCGATGATGTTATTTATCGGTTGCGTCCATAATCTAGTCGGCTGCTAATAAAAATATAACCCGAGATGTCAGTGTGTTTCAAGTAGAAGTAAAATAGTAAAATGTGGTAATAAATGTGGTTTGCTGTTTGAAAGATGAAGTGATCTAAATAAATATAGGTATTTAAACTGTATATTTAGCTTTTTGTTTATTCTGCTTTACTAGATGGCTCAATAAATTTATTATATTTCCTTCCTAAATATAATTCATGGTGTTCTCAAAAATGCTTATCCATAATAATTTTAAAAATACAACTTATTTCAACCCCAAACTTTCGAAAATGACGACATTTTCGTAGTTGGAGTTGAAATTCGTTGTATTTATAAAATCATTATCGATAATGAGAACACCACTTGTAATATTACCCCTGAAAATAGAACTTCCAACACATTATCTATCTCTTCAAGTAATGACGAAGATGATGATTTTGAAATATATTTAAATGAAAGAGAGCGTGCAAAACGTGGACGATAAGAAGTAACAAGTTTAGCAACTGTTGACAAAAATCCGTCACAAACAAAAAAACAAAATTCAGAGAAGATTTTTCAGTAATTTATAATTAAATTTAAAAAAATTACCGATAATCTAAACTGACTGTGCAAGAAGTCATTCTATTTTATCCAGAGATTATTAGAGATGTTGTCGTGGCTGTTACTGTATTACCACCAACTCAAGTTAGTGTCGAACGGTTGTTTTCCGCACTTCGAATAATAAGATCCAATCTAAGATCTAAGATTGATCTAAGATCAATGAAAGGGGAATATAATATATCGTTTTTTTAAGACCAAATACCGCGCGTTTTTTATCTCTGAACATAGGCTATGTTCAATTTTAAAACGACAGTACGGAATGCATTGCTAAAATGTGACGTTTATGCAACCAAATTTACTACCGTGTGTAAATAGATCATTTCAAATATCAACACTGTTTTGAGAAAATTTAGTCATCGCAAGAAAGTTTTCAAATATTCAAATTCAAATGGTACCGAGCTGGCAATAGGATACGGATTTTGAGAAATTTATTTTGAGTGCATTATCCTGACAGACGAATCGAATCAATCGAAACAATGTCTAATATAATCGCAAAATTTAATAGTAGTTACATGATGCGTCGCTATTGGTCATCATAAAAGAACTAAGAGATGCCATATTTCAACTGAAGAAATGAAATGAAATGTATTATGTTATGCCAAAGAAGAAACAATATCTTCCATTTGGCAAATGAGTTACTATTTCAGGATTAACCGTTGATGATTGTTGATTGAACGGGATTGATGGCATTGGTATCGCAGAATAATACACTGAAATTAATCTCGCACAATCTGTATACCAGCCAGTTCGGTATCATTACCTATAAACACTTTCTTGCGTTGAATACATTTTCTGTCAACAGTTTTGGCATTTGAAATGACAGAGTTCTTGTAACGCGGCCTGTAAATTTGGTTGCATACCATTGAATTTTAGCAATGAATTTGATACTGGCGTTTTAAAACAGAACAAAGCCTACGTTTAGCGATAAAAAACGCGCGGTATATAAAATTTATGATTAATATGTAAATAATATAATTTATATAGGATGTCATTTACTTTTTTGCATTTAAATGTTTTATTTGTTTGTTTCTGAATATATTTGTCTTTAATCCTAAAATTCGATGTTTTACATATTTACTAAAGCTAAATATTATTTAGCTACTTCATTTTACATTTAAATATTATTATGTTTATTTTAAAATATGTTTTTGGTTAAATATAAAAATATTTTTAAAGTGTAGTTCTAACAAATAAATCTTAGACAATTAAAATATTTTATGATTGTTGAACTACTTGAAAAATAGTACAGTAGTAGTAGTAGAATTAAAAACTATTTGGGTTGATATGAGTGGGAGTCGGAAGTGAAGAGTCAGAGTCGGTTTTTGAAGTCGGAGCCGGATTCGGAGATTCTAAACTAAGGAGTCGGAGTTGGAGTTTCAGTCGGGCTATTTACCTATCGACTCCACAGCCCTGTAAACGGGGTGTCCCACGCACATGGATCATTAAAAGTTTATGGGATTCCCGATAAGATAAAAATTTTAAATACTTTTAATCTTCTATCACTTCCGATTCTACCTGCTTTCCATCAACCATCAACCAAGCCATCAACTTTTGGTTTTTAAATGAAACACCCTATATATTATTTTGTTTCTGGCTTCCCCGTTTAATTTAAAACATAGTTTGTACAGATGTATGTACACCTATATTTTTTACTCTCTGAGATAAAAAAGAAATTCCAAGATTTTGACCTCAAAGATATATTATGAAAAATGGCTTCATTTTTTCTTACAAATAAGATATAAACGGAAAATTTATCTCGAATTGTACCTGTAAGGTACCTCTATGACTGATATATGTCGCAGCTGAAAATATTGACAATTAGTCATTCAAAAATGTCATTAGTTAAGTGCCCTCTTAAATAAGCGTATTTCAATTGTTTTAAAGAGAATGTCACACTGTTTATTTCATAGAGCAATTTGTATGACAATTTACTACAAAAAAGTATTGAACAACCATATTCTTGAAATACGTAGTTTTAGAAATATACGTAGTTTAGAATATATTCTAAGCAATTTATAATTTCTATAAATAGAAATAGTATAGAATATATTTAATTTTGAATATTCAAATTTCTGCATAATGTAATTTTCCGTATACTGTCTCGTTATACATGCATAATACGCATAATAGTAGTTTGTAGAAAATTGTCATGCTAATTGCCCTATGAGATAAAAAGTATGTCAATCTATTAAAAAAATGAAATACCCTTACTTTAAGTGGGCACTTAAGTAATTACATTTTTGAATGAATTATTGTAAAAATGTTCAGCTGTTATATATACCAGTTAATAAGGTATATTTCAGGTACAATCCAAGATAAATTTTCCATTTTTATTTTATTTGTAAGAGAAATTGAAGCTATTTTTTAGTCTTTTCGATCTCAAAATCTTGGAATTGGAAGTTGATAGCTACTTCCGGTAGAACCAGAAGTGATAGAAGGTTGAAAGTATTTCACCTGAGGAGAACGGAATCAGTTATGTTCGGATGTTTTTTTTTATTGTTATCTTATCTGGAACTCCATAAACTTTTAATGGTCCATGAGCGTGGGACACCCTGTAGTGATAACATTATTTTTAGCTTCTTTAAATTAACTAATTACCAACTTGTTCCAAATATTTCTGTATTCACGAAGTGCGTCATTGAACCTGATGTAAAACGTAATAAGCGAAACCCAATTACGAGCTTAAAATTGAAACTCATCAATCAATACCATTAATGAAATTAAATTCTAATTAACCCCTCGCATCCGAATCAGATCCAATTTTCGGTGATAGTTGACTTTTTGCCGCCGGGATTCGGGTCGAAGGAGTTTTAATGGAAAAATGGTGTTGTCTTGGAATCCCCTTAAAATTATCGCATTACATATTTACGGATTCCGTTGTGAAATATAGATACGATTCCGCGGTTTGGGTCCCAAGGGCGCAAGGGCCTGCCGGATATAATTTAAGGGAAACATATTCAGGGCTATGAATATTTTATCTAGTGTGCTGTTGCGATCCTTTCATAGATCGCGGGGACTTAATTAAAATTCAATGGGCACTTGCGTGCACCTAAGTAATGCGTATTATCTCATCTGCAAGTAAGATGTATTAATAATTATGTACATATATTTTTTTATATCATTTGGTTGTTCTAATAACATATTAATTTAATTTAGTTTATTTATTTTTATTGTTTAATTGATAATTCCAATTTCCGCTGCAATGACCAATAACCGTGTACAAAGAGCGAACCACCATTCTTGAAAATATTGCCTTGATAAACTACGATAAATTCGATAGTAACTTTATTTTTCAGTTTTTGTCCTTCATTTTTACAATCTCGCTGTGTCTCAATTTGAAAACGAACAACTCTTTATTGTAATTTTTTGTATTTATTTGTGTCTGAACAGAAGTTTGCACAAGTCAAAATGGTATAAAAAGGTATAAATTGAAGCTTCACTAAATTAGGTGTTTACACTAGCCTAGAAAACATACTTATAATCAAACCAAAATGTTTAGAAATTTATTCGAATCATAAAAAGCCTTATCACATTTTCATTAAACATTTTCTATTCTCTTATAAAATAATGTAAAGAATACAAAAAACTTAAAAAAATTGTATTTTTTTGTAACTTATTTGTGTTTGAACAGTAGTTTGCACTTGTCAAAATGGTATAAAAAATATAAAAATAAGCTTCACTAAATTAGGTTTATACACTAACTCAGAAAACATACTTATAATCAAAAATTGTTTAGAAATTCATTCGAATAGTAAAAAGCTTATTATCAATTTTTCATCAAAAAAAATTATTCTCTCGTAAAATAATGTAAAGAGTACAAAAAACGTCTGGGTCTAATTTTCTAATACATGTTAATATATATATAATAAAAATACGAAATAAACTTACACTTTTTAATTTTCAAACTTATTTTATTGTTCGCAACAACTGTTTCGCCACACTGTGGCTTCACCGCTCCGCTCCGCTCACCGCACCGCACCGCTCGGCGCAATTATTCACCGCTCCTCAATATTTTTAAACTTGTCAATAGTCACCCCCATAAAATCACTATTTAAGCGCTATGTACTTAGTTTAATGTATCATTTCTTCGCCTGAAGAAGCCACAGTGTGGCGAAACAGTTGTTGCGAACAATAAAAACAGTTTGAAAATTAAAAAGTGTAACTTTATTTCATACATTTCTAATTATGAATTTTCAACAAATTAAAGCCACATCGATCAATCTAATAAAAATACATGAACATCATTTTAGCATTCTAGTAGTCTCAAAAATCTTAAATGAGTGGCAAAGTCTCTGACTTAATTATGAAGTAAGGAATTGTCGAAAATCGTGGGCATATAAAAATATCTTATTTGTACAATCGTCTTGTTATAGCGTTTTACAGTCTCTGCTGATACACCTTGTAAGTTAAATATTACAATACTGTGGCTAGTCTCCATAGAAACACAGTTCTGTTCGAGTTTATAACAGCTCTAATGCGGTAAGTAATAGTAATATTTTTCACCAACAGATGTCTAATTTATTTGGAAAAATGAATATTACAGTTTATACAATTTTTTAACCTTTCTTTTGATATTTTAGGAACCCAAGATTCCCCTTCAATGTCTGTATTTATTTGAAATTTTTATTCATTAGCCATTGTGAAAAATTAATACTGAAACTTCAAATTGTTTATTCGGTTTCTAACCACAGAACGTTTATAACGAAATATATTAAAAACAGTCTGGATATACGTATGTACACCATTTTGTCATAAAAGTCAAGATAATTAAATCGGAAACAACTCAATTTTTTTGTTATCTTATTTGGTTTATGCGATTGTGCGAAAAACGTTATACTCTACAATGTTGTTAAGTGCCTCACAGAATCTCGAAACTTGAAAAATCTGCACTTCGTTTCAATTTTTCAAACTTTTTCTCCATTCTGTTATAACGCACTTACCAGGGGGAATATAACTCATACGTAAAACAGTGACGCCATAACAATGCGGTTTCTATAGTTACACGTGTATTAATAACTGACAATACTGATAATACCACGGTTGTATTTGGTATTATCAACATTGTCAGTTATTAATCCATGCGTAACAATAGAAACCGCATTGTTATGACGTCACTGGTTTACGTATGAGTTATATTCCCAACATAATAGTGTAATATACTATTTATATCGATTTTGGATCAAATGCAGGGTGTCCTAAATAGAGTAGGATTGCTTGGGTATCTTTCCTATTCTTAAAGGTAGAGTTCTCATATTAAATAGGAAATATTGTACAGTTTTGTAAACTGGTACAGATTATGTTGTATATTTCATAATTCCGAGCAGTTTAGTTATTATTCTAAAAAAACTTCTGATTTTCTAAAAAATCAGATATCTCGGTGATTATTAAAGAAGCGGAAATAAGTTTAAAATGAAAGTTACTTGGTTCGATCGCGCAAATTTAAGTTGGCGGTTTTCGAGATATTATTAGCAACTTCTTATTTAAAATGGCCGTCATATTTGATTTTCACACACGTTTATATAGAACCTATGTCAAAATTTAAAATATGGGAAATATTAATTGTTCTCACTCAGCAACGTGGGGCAGCAAATTAACATCTTAATATACTCATAATTTTTTTATTCTCGCTTTTGGAGAACATGTTAGCCGTAATTAGCCGTAGCTGCAGAAATGAGCTGTCGATATTTTAGTATACCTACGGTACAGCACGATTATGTATTGCCAATAATTATGATTCAACGGGATGAATTCTTTTCATTGCTTTACCACGTCATGGGATGGGGAGTATGATTATTGGATTTAAAATTAAAATGGTTAGATAACCTGCTTATTATAAAATCATTACGCAAGTAATTATAATATAATTATTAACTAATAATCACTAGATTGTGCGACGCTACCCGGCGCATGCACCATAATGCATTCAAATGTATACCCGGCACATGCACCAATTGCTATCCGATGATAGTTTCTTATCATGGTGATGGTACTCGTGGTTGCCCATATTTAAACAAATAATAGTATTTATTATCGATTCTCTGGAATGCTTGAGTGTTAAATTCAATTTCAAAGACGCTGATGGCTTGCAATATGTCTATTGAGTTTTTATCAATTGTTCTTATATATTAAAGTAAATTGTAAATGTCGGTGGTTAGGTTAGGTTAGGTTAGGTTAGGTCAGTTTTTGTATAACTCTATAAAATGGTCATGAGGCCGAAACAATTGTAGAGAAATCTATAAAAATCAGTGATACTCAACCAAGTGTTTTCCTTTTCTTATACAGGGTCCGTCATTTCACCTCCCGTCTTCTATAGCTCAATTACTAATTGAGTTAGAATTTTGATATTTTGCAGGCTTTACTTGCATTCCGGGGCGTATTTCAGGATAATATTTTTGACTATACAGGGTGTCCCAAAAAAGTATGACGTCATGATGATGTATAGTTTTAAATTGCATTGTATATTTTTTGTTCCTTATTTAGGTGCACTTTATGGATGCCTACATACCTATAAAATTTTATTAAAATCGGTTAAGTGACTTTAGCACAAAAAAATAAAAACTGAAAAAAATCCGATTCGCACCATTGGTTTAGAAAATTAATAAGAGATAAAAATATGCCTTGTTAATAAAACCATACGAGGTACTCATTAAGTAAGGTCTGAGAGTTGCGTTAACCAAGTTTTTTTTATATGCATTATACAGAGTGTCCAAAATTTAGTGTCAAGCTTTCCAACCTTTAAAGCACTTTATTTTTCTTATTTTAAATTGGAGCCCCTGTATTTTTTTATGTCATTCCATGTGGAATTAAAATACAAACATTTTTCCTAATTACAACTCTATCGCAATTCCTAACACATTAAAAGTTATGTGCAGAAAACTCGATTTATCAACTATTCTAATGGCCATTTTAATTAATCAAAATCGAAGGTGGGTTTGAAAAACAATTTATTGATTAAAGTTTAACAAAGTGACAAGAGCAAATGTTGACTGTAGTAATATAAAAGTTTAAAACTATTTTAGCTATCTTTTTTGTACCCAAGATACCAAAATTCTTTTTTATTCGATTGCATCATAAGGTAGTATTTTTGGGTATGAAAATCAGGATGAAAACGCCATCGTTTTGTTAAAGACCATAGTTACTAGGTAACGGTCTTTTTCGTCATAAGCCGAATATATTTTCCGGCAGCAAAAATAAAAAAGTCAATCGTTGATTAATTTATGGCATAACATGGCTCTTACCATAGAATAGTGAAATTTGAGAAATATGCCAGTAACACATTCTCAAACGTGTTTTCTGCAAACATCTTTTAATGTGTTAGGTATTGAGATAGGGTTGTAATTAGGAAAAATGTTTGTCTTTTAATTCCGGATGGAATTACATAAAAATATACTGGGGTTCCAATTTAAAATAAGAAAAATAAAGTGCTTTAAAGTTTGAAAAGTATGACACTAAATGTTGGACACTCTGTGTAATGCATATCAATAAAACTTGGTTAACGCAACTATAGGACCTTATTTAATGAGTACCTTATATGGTTTTCTTAACCAGGCACTATTTTTATCCCTTATTATTTTCTTAACCAATCGTGCAAAACTGTTTTTTTCAGTTTTAATTTTTTTGTGATAATATCACTCAATCGATTTCAATATTTTTTTATGGGTATGTAGGCATCCATAAAGGGCACCTAAATAAGCAACAAAAATATACCATGTAATCTAAAAATATACATCATGCCGATGTAACACTTTTTTGGGACATACTATATAATCAAAAATATTTTCTTGAAATAGGCCCCAGAATGCAAGTAAAGTCTACAAAATATCAAAATCCTAACTCAATTAGTAACTATGCTATAGAAGACGGGAGGTGAAATGACGGAACCTGTATAGTTATGATGATTGTTACAATGATTATTGTACAATGATTGTTACAATTGTATTGTTACAATTGTAACAATATACAATGATTGTTACAATTGTTACAATTGTTACAATGATAGTTACAATGATTGTTAATAAGCACTGCCTCAATAAGACTGTAATTTATTGCTAATAATGCGTGATATGCCAGTATTAAATAGGTACTATTAGATTTATACTATGTGTGATTGTTCAGATACTAAAATTTCGGTAAGCATGTTAGATTTCAAAATTTATTTTCGTGTTATTGCAATGTTTTGTTATTTTTAAATAATGATATTGTAAGAACTACCATATCAATATAAGTATAATTTATTGCTAATATTACGTGATATATTAGTTTGAATGTGTATAAATTAATTTTGAATCCAATGTGTAATTCATGAGATATTTCAAATATGGTGCGATAATTAGATTTTAAAGTTACTTGGTCTTTTTTGGTAATTGATCTTATATTTAAACTATGATATCTCCTAAGAACCGCCGTATCAATATGAGTGTAATTTAATACTAATATATCGTGATATAACAGTATTGAATATGTACAAATTAATATTATATCCAATGTGTGATTCTTGAAATATTTGAATTTTGTTAAGAGAACATATTCAAACGGCCGCTCGGCGCATATTTTTTCGCATTTGACAGAAATATACTCGAAGACATTGAAATACAGGATATATGAGCGACAGTAAAACTTTTTTACATGGGACTTTAGAGGCTTCAGACCGACGAAATAATTTTTCAATTTGCAATATACAGGGTGTCTCTAAATGATGTGGACATGGCTTAACCACAGATTACTGGGATCAAATGAAGATGATTTAATAAATCTTATCTATATACAAATGCGTTTGGTTTAGCCAGTATTCAGCTTTAAAGTTAATTTAAAAAAAAATTGCTATTAAAAAGAGAACGTTTACGTTGATTTTGACGTTGTTTGGTATGACACTTTATACGGGTATAACTCATATTTTGACATAATATTATTATTATCAGTAGACCAGTTGTGTATAAAACAAGTGAGGCCCAACATTAATACATTCATATTTTTTAATGACAAAAGCAAATAAATTTAAAAACAATAAAATCGGACGCAGGCATTCATTATTAAGTTTTTTTGTATCTTTATAGTTTTTGATATCTGTTACAGTTTCGACACAAAAAAATAAAATATGAGTGACTGCGCTACACTCGTTTGGAAGCAAATCATGAGTGAATAGAATTTTCAGGTTAAAAAGTATATGTTCAGCTCTTTTTTCCTGAATAAATCGGCAAAACGCAAAACGTAGGTCATAATCAGGTGTTAAAAGCTCTTGCACTATTTGGATATCGTATGGATGAAGTAATTGCTATAATTTCCAAAATGTCTTCCTCGTTATTAGGGCTCCCAAAATCATAAAACCAGCAACATATCTATTTTATCGGCGTAAGTGTACTTTATATTCGTTATTGTGAATAAACCATCATCAACCCGGTAACTAGATTTGTTTCCAGTGTAGGGCAGTCACTCATATTTTATTTTTTTGTGTCGAAACTGTAACAGATATCAAAAACTATAAAGATACAAAAAAACTTAATAATGAATGCCTGCGTCCTATTTGATTTCTTTTTTAATTTATTTGCTTTTGTCATTAAAAAATATGAATGTATTAATGTTGGGCCTCACTTGTTTTATACACAACCGGTCTACTGATAATAACAATAGTATGTCAAAATATGAGTTATACCCGTATAAAGTGTCATACCAAACAACATCCAAATCAATGTAAACGTTCTCTTTTTATAAGCAAATTTTGTTTTTTTTTTAAATTAACTTTTAAGGTGAATACTGGCTAAACTAAACGTTTTCGTATATAGATAAGTTTTGTTAAATCGTCTTCTTTTGATCACAGTAATCTGTGGTTAAGCCATGTCCACATAATTTAGAGACACCCTGTATAGCCACTATAGTATTACAAGACAGCAAAATGCATCATTTCATAAATAATGAAGTTTTGCATAAATATTATATTTTCTTGTGCATGACAATTAAAAAACCAAATGTCAAAATATAATATTTAGAATAAGTATATTGTTAAAAATCAAAGTATACAAGAAAATTTTATACATAAAAATAATACGAGGCCTATGTCATACGTTGAAGGTATTACGGCTACCATTGTGGCCCGGTAGATAAAATACGTAATGTATTGAATGCGTTCGTAGGAGCTTGTTGAACGTTTTGAGCTGATTAAAATAAATGTGAATACATATATTGTAACGGGGGATGTAACTGGTAAGTTTTCGTCTTCCGGGGAATGTTTTTGTGGTTCTCGCGTGCTAAGAATATGTACCACAATTAGCCGGCCTTAGCTGACCGCATTTTTAATATATTCGTTGAAAACGTCAATGCCAAATTTTGATTGTTGTGAGACAGATGTTTGTTGTATTTTAATATTTAATTTTAAATTATTGTAATTGTTCTAGTGGTACAACTGTATATACACCACGGTTGTGAATACTATTATCGCCTAGGGTCATGTAACCCTCAGCGCTAGCAATAAAAGAAAACCATACACTATTATCATAGCTATTTAATGTTTCTATTCTAAGTATTATTCTAGGGAGGTAAAGTGGTTTGCCTCCCGCATATGAGGGAGCCAAAGTTGTTTGCTTCCCATGGTAGGAAAAGTAGAACTTTCCTGCCTCATATGACGGGCGAAAGTGTTTACTTTTTATTAAGGGAGTAGACAAAATAATATAATTCTTATTGAAAACTGCATTTTTCAATAACAATATGTATATTGTAAGGAAGATTTCAAATGCTTCCATTTAAATTTTGTTGTTTCCAATGAATCGTAAATGAAAGTCGTAGAAAAAAATCATCAATGGTGCTAATGATTTGATCGTAATGGGAATCTATGTATTTGCCGAAATCAGGCTAGTTATATATTATGGTTAATCAATCAACATAATGGCCTGAAAATTCCGATCCCATTTATCAGATTAGTGCCGCAGATTTTGAGATACATTCCGAATTTTGCACAGCTCATGGATGTTTGCGTACCGAGGTGCGATAATCGCCGTCCTGTCCGAGAGCGTCAATTAATTAAACGGAAATGCGATCCCGACGGGCACAGCGATGGGTGTAATGAATTATATGGCACGTTTTAAGAGGTGTCATGGTCGTGATTGTGTCAGTCTGTTGCGTGCCGGACCATGGACACGTTCGGGCCATTAATAACGCCATCGATCTGAAAACTATCGCGCATTATGACCGAGTCATCAATGCCAGCTGTCATCGATCGGGTCGCTCCAAACGGCAAATGAATCGTTCAAAAAAAACGGGGTTCTTTCACGGGGCCGGCCTGTAATATTATTTATGCCCTGAATGGGAACCGGCGCGGTGAACAATCATAAACAAGTTAATTTACAGCCCGCGTCCCGTGAAATAAACGCGAATTTATTCGATCCCGGCTTCCATCCGTGAATATAATTGGGACGGCGGCGCTGGAACAATTGCCTGCGTGGAAATCTATTTGTGCGAATCAGATGGAAAGTTTCCATCGCGTCCGGGCCGGCCTAATAAGCGCTGGGAAATTCCCCATTTCTATGGAAATAAAAACGCTCACCTTTTCCGACGCTCGGCTGCTTCCTATGCGCCGCTCTCAGTCCGACGATACACTCCTCCTGGCCATTCAGATTTATAACTACAACACACTCAATTGTTTGAACGAGCACTCTCGATTAGACCTGCAAAGAAAAAGAGCAACATCAGCAACTTCAAAGAAAATTCTTACTATCTTTAATCTTTAATCTCAAATTAAAATGTTTATAAACTAATAAACATAAACATTAGCAACTTTTAAAACTTCAGGCAAAGAAAATTGTTTCTACCTTTAATCTCCAATTATTTATTTTTTATTATCTATTAATAATTTTGCATTGGCGCACTTCTGCGGATGGATTGGATAAAAATCCGGCGGTTATTCCGGCATCCCCAATTACACATTTATCAAAATCCAATTAATGTGGGGAAAAATGCGGCCATCGATCTGGGCAATTAATTAAATTACGTATTAGGTGTAATAATCACACGCCTCGTCGGAATTTGTAATTAATTTAAGTCACAGAATGCGCTTAATTTACTGTTGTTTTGGGATAGCAATTATAAATTACGAACCGTAACAAGCATCATGGACTCGAAATTATCCTGATTAGACTTACAGGTTTAGATATAGGTATTAGACTTATCTCGCAATCGAACTAATAACGAACCTAACCTAATCGAACCAAATACCTGCAGAATGAAGTATACAGGGTGTCTCTAAATTATGTGGACATGGCTTAACCACAGATTATTGGGATCAAAAGAAGATGATTTAACAAAACTTATCTAGATACAAATGCGTTTGGTTCAGCCAGTATTCAGCTTCAATGTTAATTTTAAAAAAACTTGCTTATAAAAAGAGAACGTTTACATTGATTTGGATGATGTTTGGTATGACACTTTATACGGGTGTAACTCATATTTTGACATAATATTGTTATTATCAGTAGACCAGTTGTGTGTAAAACAAGTGAGGCCCAACATTAATACATTCATATTTTTTAATGACAAAAGCAAATAAATTTAAAAAGAATCAAATCGGACGCAGGCATTCATTATTAAGTTTTTTTGTATCTTTATAGTTTTTGATATCTGTTATAGTTTCGACCAAAAAAAAATTAGTGACTTCGCTACACAAGAGAACGTTTACATTGATTTGGATCTTGTTTGGTATGACACTCAATACGGGTATATCTCATATTTTGACATAATATCGTTATTATCAGTAGACCGGTTGTGTACAAAACAAGGGTTGCCCAATATGCAAATAACTAAAAATCAAATCGAAGCAGGCATTCATTATTAAGTTTTTTTTTTGTATATTTATAGTTTTTTATATCTGTTACAGTTTCGGCACAAAAAAATAAAATATGAGTGAATGCCCTACACTCAATTGGAAACAAATGTAATCTAGTTACCAGGTTGATGATGGTTTATTCACAATAATGAATATAAAGTACACTTACGCCGATAAAACAGATATGTTGCTGGTTTTTGGATTTTAGGAACCCTAATAACGAGGAAGAAATTTTGGAAATTATAGCAATTGCTTCATCCATACGATATCCAAATAGTGCAAGAGCTTTTACCAGCTGATTATGACCTATGTTTTGCGTTTTGCCAATTTATTCAGGAAAAAAGAGTGAACATATACTTTTCAACCAGAAAACTCATATTTTATTTTTTTGTGTCAAAATTGTAACAGATATCACAAACTATAAAGATACAAAAAAACTGAATTAAATTATTTGCTTGTGTCATTAAAAAATATGAATGTATTAATGTTGGGCCTCACTCGTTTTATACACAACCGGTCTACTGATAATAACATTATTATGTCAAAATATGAGTTATACCCGTATAAAGTGTTATACCAAACAAAATCCACATCAATGTAAACGTTCTTTTTTTATACGCAAATTTTGTTTTCTTTTTAAATCAGCTTTGAAGCTGAAAGCTGGCTAAACCAAACACATTTGTATATAGATAAGTTTTATTAAATCGTCTTGTTTTGATCCCTTAATCTGTGGTTAAGCCATGTCCATATAATTTAGAGATACCCTCTATAAGGATCAAATCATTGCAACTTTGAAAAGAAAAATTGATGATTAATCTGCAAATGTAAACAGGGACCAAATACCTTCAAAATTAAGTAACCGTTTAAATATAATGATCAAATAAGTAACATCTTGAAAATTTATTCATAAATCCGCAAATGTGTATGAATAGGGTGGCTGCGTTTTATTTTTCCAGCTTATATCTGCTAAAATGTCAAAGACACAATAAAATATTTAATAAAAAAGTTGTCAAAAGCAACCAGGTCACGAGATAGCGCATTTTTTTCCATGGCCTACTTATTTTTCAGAAAAATATCTTACTTTGTTTTTTTAATATAAAGGTTTTAACTTGGGCCGAATTTAAAAAAAAATCAGAAATTACCATAAGATTTTATAGAACTATCTAATGAATCAAATCAATAAAAAATAAAAAGTGCAAGAAAGTCCAGAAATTATTTTAGAATATCAACAGAATGTTCAGGTATGTTTCTCCAAAAACCAGTCGTTCGCAGCCGACGTTAAACCATATGTCACTGTAACTACGATACAGACACTCATAAACTGACGTATGCGGGGAAATAGAGAGAATCAAAACAATCAGAAATTAAAAAAATTGAAATATCACAACAACAAATAAATATACCAAAAACTTTTTTAGTTTTTTAGGAACTGCAAAAACTTTTTATGGCTATTGACAATTAAATTTTGAAATAAAAATTTGTATTTTTATACGACTTATATGACTGTTAAAAATACTAATAAAAATTAGAAAAAAACAAAACAAATTCAGAACATTAAGTCGACCAATGTAATGTGCATAAGTATAAAATGTTTATACAGGGTGTCCAAGATAAGGATCACAGCATGGGGATCTCGGAAACTGTAAAAGTTACAAAGGCGGCTAAATTAGCAAAAAGTTGCGCAATTTAGTTGTCAGCTATATTCTGTTGAGAAAACCAGAAATTTCCGCTTACTGCCGGAGATATTCAAATATATCCGAAATCTTGCGATTTTGTTTTTATGTTTTGCTGTAGTTATTTGAAAAGGTATAAAAAAGCAAAAGGAACTTTCTAATTGCCACTTTTTCAGCTCTACAAGATAGCATTTACAAAATTTTAGTTCAACGTGTCGTTTTGAATTTTCGTATCAACTTTATTTTTTTATATGGCCCGTAAATAAAGTACACCCTGTATTAAATAGCATTTCCTATTACTAATTCAACGATTTATATACCAGTATGATTTCTCATGTTCTTATTAAAAAAAAAACTTGTTGAACATTTTGGTGTAGTAAGCGTTGAAATGAGCGACGAAGACAAAATGTATCACCTAATTTTATGGTTTTAAGATAACTAAATAAACAGAACAATTCTCATAATGGCACAGTAAAAAAATAATAAGAGTTGTTCTCAATAACTATAATGTTTCTATGTTGAACGACTATTCGTGCTAACTTATTTTTAGATACTATTTTGGTGCCTGTTCTGGGTTAAAATTAAGTAATAATTGCTATCTTCATCGTCATTAAATGAACAGAACAATTCTCATATCACACCAAAAAAAAAATAGTAAGTGTAGCTCTAAATAACTACAATGTTTCAATGTTTAACATCTATTCTTGCTAAATTATTTTTCGTTACTATTTCGGTACATATTCTAGGTTAAAATTAAATAATAATTTTTGTCTTCGACGTCGCCATTTCAACGCCTTCTACAAGAAACTTCGATGTATATTAACAAGCCTTTTTTCTGAATAAAAACATGATAACCCATAGCTTGATATAAATAGTTGAATTCGTAATAGGAAATGCCATCTTATATAGGGTGTGCATTTTTTACGGGCCATATAAAAGAAATAAAGTTGATGATGGTTTCTTCGAAACGAAACGTTGTACTGAAAATTTGTAAACGCTGTCTTGTAGAGCTAAAAATATTTTTTATTACTATTTCGGTACATATTCTAGGTTAAAATTATGTAATAATTTTTGTCTTCATCGCCATTAAATGAACATAACAATTCTCAAATCACAGTAAACAAATAATAAGTGTGGTCCTAAATAGCTATAATTATCAATGTTTAACAACTAAGTAAACTATTTTTAGTTACTATTTTGGTACCTATTTTCAGTTAAAATTAGATAATATTGTTTTCCTCGTCGTCATCATTTCAACGCCTATTACAAGAAAATGTTCGAAATGTATTAACCACCATTTTTCAGAATAAAAACATTAGAAACCATACTGTGATATAAATAGTTGAATTCATAATAGGAAATGCTACCTAAAACCTTTTTACAGGCCATATAAAAGAAATAAAGTTGATGATGATTTCTTCGAAACGAAACGTTGTACTGAAAATTTGTAAACGCTGTCTTGTAGATCTAAAATTGTGGCATCAAGAAAGTGCCTTTGGATTTCTTATACCTTTTCATATAAGTTCAGAAAAAAAAAACGTAATCGCCGTAAGATTTCGGATTTTGTCGAATATCTCCAGAAGTAAGAGGAAATTTCTGGTTTTCTCAAAGGAATATTACTGACCACTAAATTGCGCAACTTTTTTTGTAATTGTACCACCTTTATAACTTTTACGATTTCAGAGTTCCCCATGCTGTTGATCCTTATCTTGAACACCCTGTTTACGAAAATTGCCAAAAAAGTGTTGATTAAATATTTTAAGATTTAAAAAAGTGTAAATTGTTCTTTTTTTATTGCTTTTAACAAATCTCCAACAGTAAACAAAAAATATATAATCAAATTATAAAACCAATTCTCCAACAGTGTTATTCATAAAAATTTAAGCCGCGGTTTAATGGTGGTTTAATCTTAGTAACCTTGGTAACCCTTTGTAAGACACCGCCAAACCACCGCTAAACCACGGTTTAAATTTTTACGAATAACACTTTTAATTTAGCAATTTCACATTAAATATTACAGATTGCAAATTACCAAAATATGGAGACAATACATCAAGAGAGTTAAAATGTTCAGAATATTAATGAAAACATTAAAAGTATTGGAATTATCGAAAACAGCAGCATTATATCAATCAATATTACAAAATACGAAAAGTTTCAGAAAATGTAATAGTTCTTTTTATGATTTGAAATTAAAAAAATATTTTTAAAAGTAGGTACCTAAGTAGGTACCTACTAAATTTCAACAAAAATAATTAATCTTTTAACATGAATTTCAAAATATACCTCAAATTTAAAAAAAAATCAAAATTTTAAATTTAGCAATACTTCATGTAATACATTCGAGGTTGAAAATTTCCAAAATATGCATTCAATGTATCATGAGAGTTAAAACGTCCCGAAAACGTGTTAACAGTGTTATTGAAACATTAAAAGTATTTGAGTGGATTAAGAATACAATTTTTCAGGAAATATATTTTTTCATCTACTGAAATAAGAGGTTGATTATCCTGGATATTGTCTAGATTTAATTTCTACTTCAATTTTGCCAAAAATATTAAAACCAAAATTGTAGTCAAATTTTCAGTTTAAAAAATCTCAATTTTTTACGATTGTATTGACCGTTGCTACGTGGCAATCGATATTTATATTCATAATTAGATATTAAATAACTATGTTTAGACCACATTTTATTTTCCATAAGTTAATCTGCTTACTAAATGAATAAACTAGAGTAATATGGTCAGAACTCTTCAATTTTATTTAAAGGAAATTTGAAAGGAGGGTGGAGTGTGCACAGTGGGACTGGCGAAGTAGTCAGCACCAGAACGGAATTACAAAGCGAGTACGTCGTTAGTGGGTAATGGTGACGCGTAAGGTCAGGAGTTAAATAAGAATCATTGAGTACGTCGGATTTATGATTTCATTTAACTTTAATAATTTTTAACTTTAACTTCATTAATCATATTTCCCCAATAGCCTATGAGCCTGTTAGAGTTATAATGTAATGGATTAAACAATGCAAGTCGTTTGCTCACGTCGCAAGCCGCAACAATACAATAATAACAAGGTCGCACAATCTTCCCATGTGTTCCCTTTTCTTGTTCCCTCTTCTTTTATTGCGCTGTTCCACTCTTTTCTCGGCCTTCCTATTTGTTGTCTTCCTGTTGCTCTTGTCTCGTATATTTTCTTAGTGTCTCTGTCTTCTCTCATCCGTCTCATGTATCCCTACCACCTCATTTGGCCTTGTGTTATTTTTCCTATATTGGTTTTATTTTTAAGTTTTTCCTGTGCGTCTCGTTCTTTATCCAATCACTTCTTGTGTTGTTTTTTGTTTTTCTTAGGAATCTCATCTCCATGGCATTTATTCCATATAAATGCAAACAGGCCGATACAACGAAAAACAATAGTTAAAAAACAAGTAGCACTGTGTAATCACATTTTGGGCTAACAATGTAAGAGACCAATCAAAAAGACTTTTCAGAAGGGACAATGCAGTGTAACGGTTTATTTTGCGAAATGCGACCGAGCGGCGGCAATACCGTAGGCAGCCCAATGGCTAGTTTTTTTGGACATGATTGTGTCGCTTGATAACGCGCAGAGATGCTGGGAAGGCCGGAGAGCAGATTCATTCTGGTGACCTGCATCGTGCCCACACCTCCGATTGTGAAATTTGAAATCTCGGTACCCTGTGAGTAATACCCTGTACTCTCGGTACCCTGTGAATAATAGCATAATACGTCCGAAAACTACGGCGACTTTGTCGGATTTTTTTCGAAGCCCACGTGCAGACACTTTCTTTCTTCGAGCCGCTTTCCATCTCAAGTGTGTACAAAAATCCTTTTTTTTTCCCCCGCGATATTTGTAATGCGTGAGAGTGAATGTGTTAAATAGGGCATTGTTGTTGTAGGCTCGTAATCGCTGGCATTTTTAATCGCTGGCATTCGTAATTATTCCTTGGTTCGTAATTGCCACGGGTCGGATCTTATCTACCCGGAATTTATACTTTAATCTTCGTCGAGAGTACGGGGCGACGTAGTGGGTATTGGGCGATCAGACACCCTCGCCTTCCGGTGTGGGGGAGAGTCACAGGACCGCCACGTGTGGACGGGCTCCGGAGCAGAGCCGTCCCTGGAGAACCGACTGCGGCGTCACACGCGCCGCTACGCGGACACAGCGCTACAGGTGACCATCGACGCGGACGAGGACAGGACCGCACCAGGAAATTTCGAGGCCGTCCGGATAAAACAGATAGGATTATTTTCTTTTATTTACATTAAATGTTTCTCTTGCGCTATGATGGGCTTCACCCAATTTCACCCTATTTTTAAATTGTGAGACGCTGCGTAATCGTGGGACGACCGCCCCTCACACTGTTTTGATGCGGAAACCTTGATTCGCGACCATAACGATAGCTATCGGAATCCGGTCGTCGACGGGCTACCAATGCGCTTTAACTCGTGTTATTCTCACCGGCACGTCAGGCACGCGAGTTACGCCGCGTACTGGGAGTTCCTCCCACAGGGTATTCTTGTTAATACTTAATTTATCTAGTTCTCATTAAAATAGCTTAAATACGTTTTTCTGGAGAGTTTATTGTTTTCCTCACAGGGACCTTTCCTTGAAAAAAAAATAATTGGAGCCCACAAGTGGAAGCAACTGTCGGAGTTGTTTCCTTTCTTTTTTATTTCCCTTTTTTTTGAAACACAAAAAAAATAACCCCGCCCATCTCCACTGTAGAAAAGCTGGCGGTCTTCCCTGAACACCTCGGGGTTGAACCCGCGCTTCCTCAAGTACTAATTCGAGGGTAACTCGAGTGAGGAGTGACAGCAGTTTTATTTAATTAATATTCTAGTTTTCACATTCATGTAAGGCCTCTTCTTCTGCACATGAGTACTCCAGTTCTCACATTCATATAAGGACTCTTCTCCTTCACATGAGTACTCCAGTTCTCACTATCATGTAAGAACTCTTCTCCTTCACAGGATTATAAAGCACGAATTATACATATAAAGCTCATAATTATAAGGCACACAAAGACACACCTCTTCTTAATAAAATTACTGTAGATATAAGGGGCACAAGGACACACCTCTCCTTTATCCAATCACTAGGACTTTTTTTTTTTTTTATTAGTTTGCTTTTCTACCTTTCGGTGTAAGGCATTATTAATTTTCATAATAATCTCTCCACTTCCTCCTACCTTTTGTTAATTCGTTTATTTCTTCCCATATGTTTCCTTTTCTTATTGCTTCTTCTTTTATTGCGCTGTTCCACTCTTTTCTCGGTCTTCCTCTTTGTTGTGTCCTCCTGTATGTGTCCATACCACCTCATTTGGCCTTCTGTTATTTTTTCCTATTTTGGGTTTATTTTTAAGTTTTTCCTGTGCGTCTTGTTCCTTGTCCTTTCTCTTATTATTTTGTTTTCTATTTTTCTTAGGAATCTCATCTCCATGGCATTTATTCTTGTTATTTGTTCTCCTGTCATCGTCTATGTTTCGCTGCTGTAAGTTAGCGTTGGTCTAATTACTTTTTTGACTATTTCTGTTTTTGTGTCTCTTGATATCTCCTTCTTGCTAAAAAAAAGGTGTTTTTAACATGTTATATAGTTTTGCTGCTTTTCCTATTTCATCTTCTATTTCGTTATCTAATTTACCATTGCTCTGTATGATTGTTCCTAAATATATGTATTGTTCTACTCTTTTTCCTTGTATTTTTATTTCGTGATTCTTTTTCTCTTTGGCAATTATTATGGTTTTTGTCTTTTCGTAGTTTATTTTCATGTTTATTTTCTTAATCTCTGTCTCAATTATTTCCATGTTGTATTGCAGTTCTTCCTCTGTTTCTGAAATTATTGCCATGTCATCCGTGAATAGTAGTCCTGCTATTTTTGTTATTTCCATTTTCCGGTATCCAATTTTAAGCATTTTCATTTTTTGCTTTGCTTTCTTCATCGCCTTATCTAATACAATTGTGAAAAGCAACGCGCTTAGCACGCATCCTTGTTTTACTACTTTCTTCGTTACAGTTTTCTTTGTTTTCAATTCATAAACTGCTAACATTTAGTCAACCAATGAAATATGCATGAGTATAAAATGTTTATATAGAGTGTCCAAGATAAGGATCAACAGCACGGGGATGTCGGAAACTGTCAAAGTTGCTAAGGAGGCTAAATTAGCAAAAAGTTGCGCAATTTTGTTGTCAGTTATATTCTGTTGAGAAAACCAGAAATTTCCGCTTACTGTTGGAGATATTCAAATAAATCCGAAATCTTGCGATTTTATTTTTATGTTTTGCTGAAATTATTTGAAAAGGTATAAAAAACGTTTTCCTGTATCCAATTTTAAGCATTTTCATTTTTGCTTTGCTTTCTTCATCGCCTTATCTAATACAATTGTGAAAAGCAACGCGCTTAGCACCCATCCTTGTTTTACTCCTTTCTTCGTTTCGAATTCTTTTGATTCCTCGTTGTTTGTTCTCACAATATTTCTGCTTTCTCTGTACATGTATTATATTACATTTATTATTTCCTCCTTTATTCCTCTTTTTGCTAGTTCGTTCCATATGTCCTCTCTCCTTATCCTGTCGAATGGCTTTTCGAGATCTACGAAGCATATGTGCATTTCTCTGTTCTTCTTAATTAGTTTTTCGCTTATTTGTTCGAGTATAAAGGTTTGGTTTTGCGTACTTCTCCCTCTTCTGAATCCGCACTGGCTGTCCTCTTTAGTTGTTTCTAGTTTGTCTCGCATCATTTTTTCTTGTACCCTGGTCATTATTTTACTTGGTATACTTGTAAGTGTGATTCCTCTGTAATTTTCTTATATTCTTTTATCTCCTCTCTTATGTATTGGTAGAATTGTTCCTTTATTCCTTTGTCTTGGTGTTTCCCCGCTGCGTATTATGTCATTTATTAGTTTCGTTATTTGTGTTATTCCCTCTTCTCCCATGTGTTCATCATCTCCGGGGTTATATCGTCTGTTCCTGGTGCTTTCCCGTTTTTTAGTTTTTTTATTGCTTCTTATACTTAATAATATGTTCAATTTTTTTCTCATGCCTTTCTTGGGACGTTTCCCCCCATTCTTGTGTTACTTTATCTTCTTCATCCTGTTCGGTTAATTGTTTGAAATATTGTCTCCAGCTTTCCATTATCTTGTCTTTATTCGCGATAATTGTTCCATTTTTATCTTTTATGTTCATCATGTTGTGTTCTTTTTTTGTTTTAGTTGATTTAGTGTTCCGTAGAAAAGTTTTTGGTTCTGCCCAAAATTCTCATTCAGTCTTTCACCAAATTTCGTCCATGACTTTTGTTTTGCTTCTTTTGTTATTGAATTCGTTTTGTTTCTCTTCTCTTTGAATTTTGCTTAATCTTCTATTTGCTTGTTTGTAGGTATCTTGTCCTTTTTTGTCCTTTATCTCCTTATTGACTTCCTCTGTCCACCAATTTGTCTTTTTCATTTCCCTGTTTCCAAGTTTTGTTGTTCCGCAGGTCTCCATTGCCGCTTCTACTATTTTTCTTTTGAATGTTTCCTATTTTGCTTCTATGTTTAGCTAGGATATACCTCGCCTTAATTCAATTACTATGACATTACTCTCCTTAGTCATCTTCTTCATTCTCCTTAGTTATAAGTCGAAACTTGAGTACTAATTTTTTGTTTACATTAATTGCACTTACAATTGATTTTAAATTATAATTTTTGTTACTGTTATATCAGTTATATCAGCTCAGCTCAGCTTAGTTATATCAGTTATATAAGTTATATCAGCTCAGCTTATATGCTCAAATGTCACTCTTGTTTCTTTCTTCTAGTATCTATTCTTTCTCCCATTTTCTCTATGAGCTTCTGCTATTGTTACAGTTAGCATGTAGTACATATTCCAATATTTGTTGCTCTTTTGTTTCTTGTTTCTGTAATATTCTTAATATTTTCCATTTCGCCAATACATGGTCTATTGTTAACTTCTATTTCCCTCTTCTTACTTCTCTTTATATGCTCATCTACTTCCTCATGTGTGCATGTCTCTTTATGTTCGAATGTTATGTTTGCAATTATCGTATAATTTATTGTGCAAAAAATTAGCAATATTCTTTCTATTGTACCATTTTATTTACATTTGAATGCAAAGTAATGTGCTACAAAACAAATTAAAATGCCAAAGTGAGAAAGACAATAAAAGCTTAACTTACTAGGCCACCCCAATTTACATACATTATTAATTTATTAAAAACTAAAAATTTGTTTTAACGAACCGCTGGTAAAGTATAACTTGATAGTGCCGTCGCATCATTAGCGAATATCTAAATGTGATCACATAACAGTTACTGGCGCATAAATTCGTGCCCGCATTCACTCGAAGGCCAGTCCAAAGGCATCGGTCATGGAGGACGACCACAAGACATCCGTCGACAACTTAATTAAGGAAATGTGCACCAAGGAGTGTATAACCAACCCGAAATACGTGTACAGCACGGACGCTCCTGAAAACGGTTTCATGAGCAACATTGCGAAAATAGAGATCACTGGGGAGAACGGCAGGAAGCTGCACGTGATCGCCAAGTGCGCGTCGCGGGACCACGTGTTCAGAGAAAACCTCAACATACGCAGAGTTTTCCTTCAGGAAATACAATTTTACAGTGAGGTGCTGCCGCTGCTAATTACCCTGCAGCAGCGCTACGGAGCCGAGCATCCGATCGATGTTGCATGCAAATGCTTCGCCTTTGATGGCGCGCCTAAACGAGAGCTGTTGCTGCTCGAGGATCTAACAGAGGATGGTTATAGCATCATCGACAGGCTGATTCCGATGGATGGGGCACACGTGGAATTCGTGCTGAAGAGCTACGGGAAGCTCCACGCCGTATCGCTGGCGTACAAGCATCACGATTTTGAAGGGTACAAAAAATTGATCAGCAGCACCAAGAACATGAGCAACATGAATTCCGGCACAGGTAAAATGGAGATCTTTGCAAACGCTTTGAATAATGTGAAAGGTAATTTGAGTAAAGTTGGCGGAATGTACGAAGCTTACTCCAAATTTTGTAACAATCTGCATGACATCCACTACGCCGTAACAACTCCAGATGACTACGCCGTCGTTTACCACGGGGATTCGTGGTGCAATAATTTCATGTTCAAATATGACGTGAGTGCACATACAACTACTTATCAGTTTACTATTCCAGTTATTTTTAGGGCAAATCTGCTGAGCCGACGGGCTTGAAGTTTCTCGATTTTCAAATTATGGGCCCAGGCTCGGTCGCCCTGGATATCAGTTACTTCTTGATGGTAAATTCCTCCCCGGAGCTTATTAAAAATACTAGCCATTATTTGAAAGTCTACTACGCCAGCCTTGCAGATCACCTGCATGATCTTGGCTGCGATCCTGTTGTGGTGTTTCCATTCTCGGAATTCCAGAAGCAATGGAGGAAGTACAGCATGTACGGTTTGTTCATGTCCATTACAATTCTGAAGTTCGTCTTGGCCGGAGCCTGCGAGAAACCTGACTTGGCCAAAGATTTTGCAAACGCCGTCAATTTCGTAGGCCAGCATGCAAACCAGTACCAGAAAAGGACTGAAGCTATTATTAATTATTATTACGAAGCGGGTATTATTTAAATTTAAATTTGTTAGCTAAATATATGGTTAGAGTTATAATAATATATGGTTATAAGGTGGAAAAAAAGGAAGTAAAAAAGGAATGTGAAGTTGTACTGACCATTAAGAAATGAAAACTGGAGTATCTAGGCCACGTTATGAAAGACTCCCCAAATATAGTCTTTTGAGACTTATTATGCAGGTGAAAATTAAACGAAAAAGGAGTATTGGTAGGCGTAGAGTCTCCTGGCTGAAGAACCTGCATGAGTGGTTCAGCTAAAACAGCATGGAGCTATTTAGAGCAGCGGTGAATAAGATAAGAATAGTTATGATGGTGTCCAACCTCCGGTAGGAGAAGGACTGCAAGAAGAAGATAAGGCGGAAAGGCCGACGGCCAATAGCTTAATAAAGATCGTTATCTCTCCATATGGTTTGGTTGAAGGTGTAAAATGAGTATTTTTTGGCTATGAATATTTTAAAGTTGCAATTTTTTTGTAGCAGCTATTGTTGATGGTTGTTTATTTAATTGGTTATTCAAGGACGGTCTACACTCTACAGGGTAGGCCATTTTAATCAATACACGCAAATTATTCCGAAGATATGTCGATAACGAAAATTTGCTCAAACAAAAGTTGTATCGCTGCAAGGGGGGCATCTGATGACCTTTAACTTCACCTTGAAGTTGACTTTCAAGTTAATTTTAAAGCCTACTTAAAATTTTTAAATGGTAATCCTACTTTTTAAATTTTTATTTTGAAAGAAGGAATATTAGTACAGTTGCGCAAAAATTTCAATACCTTACATAAGAAAATTTTCGAGAAAAAAATTGAATAGAAGGTTACAAAAAAATAATTAAAAACTTCAAACGTTTACTTTCAAAGGAACTAAACAATTTTCCGGCTTCCAACATAATAAAGCCGTATATGGCAAGCCATTAATATTAATAAACAATAAACAATAAAGGATAAACTAATTCATTCCTAAAAAAAGGTTTTTAAAGTATTGTTAAGAAAAAATTATAAGGCTAAATTAATGTTAAAAACACGAGAAAAAACATGATTGATAGAATCCGAACCGTGATCCGAATCCGATAGAATGACTTTCAGCGTCATATTAATTTATGTACCTAACCAGCAAAATCGAAATGGGAGTATTTGCGCATATTTTTTTAATTTTCTTAGTATTACTTCGAAAACCTTATAAATTCCTTTTTTTTATTGTTTATTATTGTCAACGGCTTGCCACATTACGGCTCTATTATGTTAATAGCCGGAAATATCGTATAGTTTCCTTTGAAACTGAAGTTTTGAAGTTTTGAATTAGTCTTTTAGTAAACTGTTCTTTAATTTTTTCTCGAAAAGTTTCTTATCTAAGGTATTACAATAGATTATACCACGAGTCAATAATGATAGCTATTATTGCCGAGGAATATTTACAAACAGAGCCGCGTAACCAGCGAGGGAGTAACATTCTCAGGTAATAATAGTCATTATTGCGAGTAGTATACTCTACTTTATCTTCGACTAACTAGGCTAGTAGAACATTTTCGGAAAATAATTTTGCGATCTTTTGAAGACGCCATTTGTTGAAGGTTGTGTACGTTTTATTTTATTTATCCTTCGTCCTTTTACCCTTTCGGGTGTCAGACTGGTCAATTACATTTATGATACATTTTTCAATCACATATCTTCGCTAATTAATTCCTTCACTCTTCTTTTCCAGTGGTCCCTGTCTTGTGCCAATTTTCTTATTTCATTCCAATCTATTCCTCTTCTTTCCGCTGCTTGGTGCGTTTGTTCATTCCAACCCTTCCTCGGTCTTCCTACTTTATTTTTGCCTTGTATTTTTACTTCATGTATTCTTCTTGTTATTCTATTCTCTTCTAGCCTGTGTATATGTCTTAGATAACCTAGCTGTCTTTCCTCTATTATTGTTGTTATTGGCTTTATGTTGAGCCGTTTCCTTACTTCTCTGTTCCCCATTCTATCTTTTTTTGTAATTCGCTCTATCTTCCTTAGGAATCTCATTTCCATTGCCTTGATCTTGCTTTTGTTTCTTTCCGTAATTGTCCACGATTCGCTTCCATATATTAGAGAGGGCTTGACTATTTTTTTGTATACCTCAGTTTTTATTTATTTGGTAATTTCTTTTTTCTCTACAAACATGTTTTTTATTGAGTTGTACATCCTTCCTGCTTTTCCTATTCTTTCTTCTACTTCTTAGTCAATCTTTCCCTTTTCTTCTACTATTGTTCCTAGGTAGTTGTATAGCTTCACCTGCTCTAGTTGTTTCCTTTCTAGCTCTATTTTGTGTTTCTTTTCTTTTGACGCCATTTTGATTACCATTGTTTTAGTTTTGCTAATGTTTATTTCCATATTTATCTTTTTCAGTTCTTCTTCGTATATATTAAGGTTACGTTGGAGTTTTTCTTCTGAGTCTGCTATTATTATCATGTCGTCTGCGAACATAAGTATTTGTATTTTTATCATTTCCAGTTTCCTATATCCTATAATCGTGTTTGCTGCTCTTTCTTTGCTTGTCCTTATTGCTTCATCTATGAGTGATGCGAAGAGTAAAGGGCTTAAAATGCAACCTTGTTTTAGTCCAATTTCGATCTTGAACTCCTCTGATTCGTTTGTTCCTATTCTCACCTTGTTTCTGTTGTTATTGTAGAGCTCTTTTATTATGTTTATCATGTCTCTTTCTACCTCTCTTTTTTCTAACATATTCCATATGTCCTCTCTTATTACTCTGTCAAATGCTTTTATCAGGTCTATGAAGCATATGTGTAGTTTTTTTCCTTTTCTGATCGTCTTGTCTATTAGTTGTCTCATTATGTGTATCAGGTCCTGTGTACTTCTATTTCTCCTGAACCCGTGTTGTTCTTCTCGCAATAGTGGGTCCAGTTTTTCTTTCAGTCTTGTCTCTAATATCCTTGTAAATATTTTCCCTGGTATGCTTGTGAGTGTAATTCCTCTGTAGTTGTCGCATATTTTTGTTTCTCCCTTTTTGTGGATGGGTATTATGATTCCCTTGTTCCATTCGTCCGGTATTATTTTTTACTTTATTATTTCATTAAGAATATCCAGGAGTTCCTCTTTCCCTTTATCTCCCATGTATTTCATCATTTCCGCTGTGATATCGTCAGTACCTGATTTCCCCATTGGTTCTGTTGTCTGTTGTTTGTGCTTTGTTCCTGTCATTTCACTAAAGTATTCTTTCCAGCTTTCCATAATATTCTTTTGTTTTGTTATTTTAATTCCATTTTTATCTTTTATGTTGTGTACGTTTTATTGTAAATGCAATTCGATGTTTCAGGTATCAAGGTAGATGTTGTTCCTGTAGCAGGTTGTACAATTTCTGGAGGTGTACAAGTAAGTAACTCTTCATTTTCGTGCATCTAAATACAAATACACAAACACTACGCGTTTGACAGTGACACTTTTGAGTTTGTGTGTTTTGTTTCCATGGTATTATTTAATTTGAGAATTTTTTTAATTGGAGTGCAAGAGGGAATAATGACTATTAATCCCTAGTCATTATTCCCTAAGGGAATAATATATAGCATTATACTGCAAAAACCTTAAGTATAATACTTACATTATAAATTAGTCGTAGATAAAAAAAATTACGCAGCTGTACTAATATGATGACCCTCTTTGAAAATAAAATTTCAAAACGTAAGGTTACCATTAATTTTATTTTAAGTTAAGCCTAGAAATTACCCTGAAAGTCAACTTCAAGGTCAAGTTAAAGATCATCATCACATGTCTCCCTTGTAACCATATAGCTTTTGTTAGGGTCAATTTTCCGTATCAAACAAACTTTCGAAGTGATTTCCGTGGATTGATCAAAATGGCCTACCCTGTACATTATCTGCTCTAAAGCATCAGAAATTGTTTTTGCTATAACTTGCTAAAAATAGCAAACAAAAATTGTAGCAACTATTGTGGACGGTTGCTTGTTTATTTGATTATTTGAGAACGGTCTATTTCTTTTGCTATGGCTAATTACCATGCAGATTTTAAGGCAACTAAAATAGTTTTTGTTTTGGCTTGCTAGGGTTAATTTATTCACTCTAAGAAAAAGAAGATTTCTAATTAGTTTCAACAAGAAATGATTTGCCACATGTTTGTGCAATAATTTGGACACATTTTATTTGTGTGTGTAGAATTTCTGATATACATTGTCCATAAAGTTATTAGAAATACAATATGATTTGATATTGCTAAAATTACTTCAATCATTGATAAATTGCGATTGAATTTTATTTTTTATTGTATTTGTATTTAGAATGTATTTAGAAGAAGTTTGATTTTCGTAAACTTATGGAGCCTCTTGAAGCATGAATGCACTTATGAAATTGTAAATTCTGTCTTCAAGATGTATAATTAAGGTGGACTGGTTTACATATTTTATCGGGCTACAATTAACATATCTATAATGATGTACCTTCAAAGCATTCGCAAACAAAATAAGGTTAAACCAGCTATGAATTATGTATATGTTTAAAAATATAGTTTGATAAAGCCACATTGAAATTAGCATAAAAAATATTACCGAAAATAATATTTAATGTGGACATGACTCTATGATACTAATTGGCAGTGATATTATAATCATGATGATTACATTATTACAAAATGCTGCAATACATATACCTAGGTATATTATATGTATAGCAAAAATTAAAAACATGGCGTTAAAGAAGGTACAATTTATGAAGCAAAATTAAGTAAATTAATTTGTATACATATAAAAATTAGTAATATTCAAATTATATTTTGTCTGTTTTGTAAATTGTAAATCTGTGAACAACGAAAATTAACTTCCGCCACAAACTATGTATTTCATGATTATCTTTTATTTATTTTTTATAATATTTTTTTTATATATATATATGTATCTGTTATATTTAAGAACATATTGCGAACGAACTAAATATTATAAGAGTAAGCACCCATGTTCGGTGCTGTAATATTCTGAAATATTGTTCTTAACAAATATATTCGAATGGAACCTTTTGAATAAGTAGTCGCAGGAAAAAAAATCTATTTGCCACTTTTGTCCGCATGAGTAATAGGCGTAATTATACGCTCGTTGAGTAATACACTATTTACGATACGCCCCATTTAATTACTAAAACTAATGCTTTTCATATATATATATATATATATATATATATATATATATATATATATATATATATATATATATATATATATATATATCTGTTAAATTTAAGAAAATATGAAAGAGGTATTTTTGATAAAACTTGCATTCTAATATTGCGATTATTTAACCATAAACCTAAATTAGTAGCTGCCATAAATGAGCTGCATAGGCGAAATAAAGGATATTATTAGATAAACCTAAATTAAATGAAGTCTAGTGTTCCTGAATGTATATATCTCAACACGTGAAAGTTTTGTAGAGAACTACATGCATCGACCGGCATTTGTCACGTGTGGCTTTTGTTTTTGCCATGTCCGGTAACGATCACAGAGCCATCGCAATAACGAAGCTTCGGCCGGACAAACAGGCCGCATATATCAAACATACCGATTTTTATCGCCTACAATGATGCATTGAGCGGAACCACATCAAAGCCTTGACAGCGATGAACAGTAATCCGATGAATAAAGATAATGATGTGAATAATTATTTAATAATTTATTTTATTCTTTACAATTTTTTTGACTACATCATGTACAAATCAGAATGTATTATTAGTTACACTTATTATTATTTTTATTATGTAATAATAATGGACGTGATAACATTTTAGTGGAAGCACATCAATGACGCGACAGCGTAATTTACTGTATATTTCATCACATTACATTACAACAAAACGTTGCTGCAGTTTTATTGCAGCCATGTAATTTTAACTTTATTAAATATTAATTGTCTGTATTATAATTTATGATTAATTAAAGTGCAGTGGCGTTTTAGTGTGATATTCATTATTTTACAATAATAAATTATTATGAAATAACCGAATTTGTAATAAATTTTGATTCATTTGATTGATATGTCATTATTATTATGAGTCTCAATTAACGCTTTTTATAAATTCATATTTTCATTGTACTACAAAATCAATAATCATGTACGAATATATTTACACAATATATAATTCAGTAATTCAGTACAATATCCTATACAATTATATGTATAGGAGACTGTACTTTAAACTTTTGAATTAAGCAGAAATTTTTGCTGTTTATACAGGGTGTCCCACGCTCATGGACCATTAAAAGTGTGTGGGGTTCCCGATTTATTTATTTTATTTACTTATTTATCTTTACAATAATCACATAGGCCATGCTTATAACATTTGATGCATGATTGTAATCGGACATGTCTGTGGGTCGTTATTATTAACAAAAATTCTAGAAAGTCTAAAAATTATAACAAAGAAGAAACATGCAAAATGTAGGTGACAATACAAAATAATACAATACATTACATTACAATAACAATACATTACGAGAAGATAATAGCATGGCTGATTCTATTCTCCTCAGGTGAAATTGTTTCAACTTTCTATCACTTCCAGTTATACCGTTAACATTGGTTATCGCAGTAATAAATAGCATATGTGAAAGTACAATGAAGAAGTTTTTGGGTGTTTAATTAGTCGAAATTCATTACAAAATTGTTAAAAATACATGACAGTTTTTATGTTCAAGCGTTAAAAATTAATATGTTTTAAATAGTCAGAAATATCGCCTGTGAAGTAATGCGATTATGCAATATGCACTGACTAGCTGAATGTACATCGAGGAATCGGAGATGAAAATTCTCCGAACTGTCGATATATATTGTCGATGGATATTCCGCATATCGCATCAAATCGTTATATAGGTAAAATTTCATGTGAGAATTTCAAGCACCCGACCCAATATTTATTCCCAATGATTTATTACTGCAAATTCAGGGGACACATACTTTTTGGAAAAAAACATAAATTTAAATTTCATATTTATTGATACATACTAAAAACCTATTCAAGGTGATAAAATACTTTTTTTTTCAATACAATTACAGCAGAAAATAGGTTTTTTAACTAATTTTCCCGAATATGTTTTTAAAATATTGGAATAAAATCTGAAACTGCATACTTTTTGGTGGACATTTACATGCCTCTGAAGTTATTTGATGCTCTAATGGGACCCTTGCTTTGTGGAGAAACTTGACTTAATATTTATTGATACTATAAACCTAATCAAGGTAATTGAATGAGCATATTTTTATACAACAAAAATTTCAACAAAAAATGTTTTTTTAATTAATTTTCTCTAATAGTTTTATAAAATATTAAGGTGCATACTTTTTGCTGGAAGTTTCCTGTCTCTGGAGTTATTTAATGCCGTAATGTTTAGTTTATATATTTTTATTCAACAACAATGAAAACAGAAAGTGTTCGTCAAATATTTTAAAATTTAGTAAATACATATAATCTTAAATTTTTTAATGCCCTAATGTTTTTATTAGTTTATATAATTTATTTAACAAAATGAACTGAAAGTTGTTTACTTTTATTAATTTTCCTCAATATTTTATAAGACATTTAAATAAAATTTGAAATTGTATAATTTTTGCCGAAAATTTTCATGTGTCTGGAGTTATTTAATATCTTTTGTAGTCGACTAGCTTCATAATGCTATGTTTGTTATAGAGAAAATCATGCATAAGCACAGTACTTTATGGCATTGTACCGTAAAGTGTACCATAAAGTAGCCATAACAACAAAATAAGCACAGTCAAAGATTACATTGTCTTTTATTCGTAGCTTTCATTGCAACTTCGAGAACATACACCATAACAAAGAAGACTCGTAAAATTTTCACTAATAAAAGAAAGTACGATGAATTAATAGATAAATAAAATACTCTAAATTCGAAAAAATTACTTCATCTAATAATTACGCAAGCATAACCTTTTCTGTAACTGTCTTCGCGTTTTTTATCCTTAGCCATTGCTAAAACTTGTGATACTCTTTCTTATAAAGATCTTCCGACTTTTTAGTAATCAGATTCAGCTCAGCTTTTTTCAAAATTCCATCACTTATTAAATCTTTGTCACAACTATTCATTTTGGCAGAATTTGAGAAAAATTGTTAACATAAACAACAGCTTAGTAACCGCATCAATCGGATCATCATAGAAAAACTATGTCAGCACAGGCCACCTCTTGTCAGTTTTTTATACACGGATTAGTTTTGAACAATTATTTATCATAAATTCATAATAATACTCTAGTGGACTACAAAATAGTATATGAAATTAGTTCATAATTCCGGATTATGGCGTTCGTGAAATTAGCTTCGCTTCGCTCATGCGCCAACCATTCACTCATGCCATAATCTTATGAATTATAAACTAATTTTATAATATACTATTAATACCTGTTTTTATTGTAAATTAATATGGCAACTTATCAGTTTTTTTCATATAACATTGATTTGTTTAAATGATATTATTCAATATCTTTCTCATTTTTATATAATAATGTTTAGGTGCCAATTTTATTTATTACATCTGAAATATTTCATTTGTTTGAAGATTTTCCCAATAGCAACTATTAAAGCTGGACTGAAAAGTTTCAAGTACGAACGTAAATAACCTAGTCAATAGTAACTATTAAAGTTGAACTATACCAGCTTCAAGTACGCACGTAAATAACCTAATTGGACCAATCTACTGATTTATTTTTCATTTCCATTTCCTCTTCTAATCTTGTCACTTTGTATCTACATTACATATAATTTTTTATTAAATTTGTTTCCATGTTTGTATAGATAAAACATATACAATGCCACTGTTACTATTATTATAAAGCAGGCACACAGCCGAGAATAAAATTTATTTACATTGTACGATTCTACCTTGTAATAATATTATATGAAATCCGTTTGTATTTATTCACCCATTTATAATTCAAATGAAAGAGCAAAGAAATCAAACACTAAACAACCTCAAGCAATTTGTTTATTACGTGGCATTCCGTTTAAATTGAATATTTGAATAGCGAGCTCGCCGATCTGTATGCGCTAAAATGCTTCTGACGAGGGCAAAACGGTGTTTTGTTTGCGGCACTCGGCACGGCAGCCTTGTGTGACGCACTGGAATTCTATTCGACCCGGTTTGCCTTTGCACACACACATCAAAATTACGATAATTTATATGCCGGAAGTATAACGTGTGTTGACGCATTTTTGTGTTTATCGTTCCTCGTGGTGGTTATTAAAATTAATTAGGGAGTTTGGATTTTACGTTTGTGTCAGTTTTTAAACATTCAAATTTTATTAGCTGTTAAGAAAAACATCACTACACTCTAATTTTTCTAAACTGGCGTTCACGTCATCAAAATAATAATCATAATAATGATGACACCATTTTACAAGGTTGCCAGATGGCCTGGGTATTTAAAAATGGCTGCAATCAGCTGTTGCTCCCGTGCAATCTTGTGCGACAGTGCGCGGTTCGTATCAAATTCGTCTACTTCTCTGCCGTTTATTGTACAGATATCAATCTTGTGGTTATGGTTTGACATCTACAATGGCAAAATATGCATTGTAATAATCGATCAAATGTAACCAGTTAAACGTCAAAGAAGTTTGGTTATACACACATGTATGATCATGTGTTGGTGAAAAAGATTAGGCATCGTCGCCGAAAAAATATCACGGCCGCCAACATAACATGATTTATTACATGATTGGCAGGCGAAAATTGTGGCCGCGATTAATACACCGATTACCTATTTGTAACCACTGGTGATCAGTGTTATGTAACAAATGATCCTCAGATTAATTTCTATTCTTAAACTATTGTTATGCATATTCTCGAAAACAATCACATTGGTACGAAAAAATCTCATCACACAACTGTTTGATGACGTGAACGCCAGTTTAAAAAGATTAGAATATAACAAGGATAACTTTAGTATTCCTTCACGTAATTTTACTTTGATGTCAAATTACTGATTTAAGCCCGGTCTATTCACTCCAAGTAACGTATCTGTTACTTACGTGACAGTTAACTTAACTTCATAGATTTTATCAGAGTTCCGTCTTATCATCTATTCTGTCCTATGAAGTATCCTGTAAAGTAGGTAACGAACAGAAAATGTTCGCAGAATTGATGAAAACACGGAACTCTGATAAAATCTATCAAGTAGGATTAACTGTCACATAAGTAACAGACAGTTTACTTGGAGGCGAATAGATCGTTCCTTAGTCTGTAACTATAAAAATAAGTATTTCACTAATAATAATTTAACTTCGTTACATAATTTTAGTTTATTATTATTACCACCATGTTGTTATCTTATTTTATTTTAATAGTTCTGTTTGTAAACTTTTTGAACTATAAAAAAGTATTTCTCTTATAATTATTTTATTTTATTACTATTACCACTATTTTATTATGTGCTTCTATTTGGATATAACTGTAACCCTTTTGTCTGATATTTAAAAAAAAATAAGTAAGAAGCTTATTGTTGATTATCTTTTTTTTTTAATTGGAAATTACATATATGTCCTCAACTCAAGTTAGAATTATAAACCCAAATAAATCTGAAAAATGAAAATAAATATGAAAGGGAACTATTAAAAAAGGCAGTACAAAAATGTTATAGTCAAAATTATTATCTTTTTTTTTAGAATTCAATTTTGTATGAATGTATCGTCTTGATAACCCGTTAGGGTTTTGGTAGCATTTGGAATATCAATTTAGATATCACGGTTTCCTGAAGGATGTTGCTATCGCAATTCCGAGTAGACGAATTGCCACATACAGGGTGGTTCACGTGCCATCCATCTCGCCGAAGTAACCCACCAGAGAACTTCCAAACTAAATTATCATTATAAATGATAAACGTTTTGTATGTTCCTGAGGAGAATATTACGGTCTCATTGAGATTAATATCTTGAATTATTAGCCCATTTCGTTGCCGCTTAGTCGTTTCATTTAATAATTTCGCGTTAATCTTTATTTCAAGTCAAATCAACGTGTAAATTCGTTTTGTTCACCAGTACTCACTAAAACTAGTGTATCAATAGTAATGATATTTATTGTTAATATTGACTAATATATTGGCTTAACTGAATTAATATTCGTGAGATATTTTCTACAATGCGATTATGTGTTCAGTATTCTCAACGATATATAAAAAAAGTGTATCAATATTAATACAATTTATTGTAGCTATTGATTGATAGTAAATAAACAACACAGGCCGATATGACTTTTGGTGTTTTAAATTTGATAAGTGTCCTTAGCTAATACGGGTACGTTGGTTCTGAATGTGAATTTGGTTTGAGCCCATCACGTCAAGATTTTTCACAAAATTAAAAAAACCTTGTGATAATTTTGTACTAGAGGAAAGAAGTACCTTTATGATATTTCCTAAATTGCATTAAAATTATTTCTTTAAAATACTTGATACATCGATAGAAAATATTTTAGTATAATATTATGCTTATTTCATTTCAATAACAACACTGTTTCATTTCGCATCAGTCAAGGTCAACTTGATGGCATCGGCAGTTGTTTACGAAATAGTTATTTAGCGTCAGTTGTTTGTAGCATCGAGCTGTGTTTTGTTCTCCGAGTGTTTAGTGCATCATAATGTCATCAAGAAAGTGCAAAAACAGTCCAGATATATGTTGTTGTGTGTGTGGTGATTTAACGATAGTAAAGCATCAACGAAACATAACAGAATTTATCAAGAAAGCTTATCACGCTTAATTCGGTGTAAAGCTTGGAGATCAGGACAAACCTTGGGCTCCACACAAAGTGTGCTTTCAGTGTGTCTAGCTACTGAGAAAATAGACAAAAGGTACACGTAGCTCTTTACCCTTTGGCATTCCTATGGTATGGAGGGAACAAAAAAACCATGGCGACGCCTGTTACTTTTGCTCCTGCGATGTCAAGGGTTTCAATTCGAAAAATAAACATACTATTCAGTATCCTGATTTACCGTCTGCCAATCGACCTGTACCTCTAGGACCAAGAATTCCCATTCCTCCACCTTTTCTTCGCACTATCCACCAGCAATCATCAGATGAAAGTTCAAACGAAAAAACCGATGAAGACGAATACAATCCTGATATAGACCAACCTCAACAGTTTATCCAGGCTGAACTAAATGACTTAGTGCGAGACTTGGACCTATCGAAGGATGCTGCACAAATCTTAGGATCACGACTGAAATACAAAAATCTGTAGGCTCCAGGAACCACATAGGCATCGTGAAAAAGAGTACGCGTAATATTTTTCTCAAGAGGGTTCACTGGTGTATTGTAATAATATTCCTGAAGTAGTCATGAAACTGGGAGCTGACGATTCCACATCATGGAAGTAATTTATTGATTCTTCTAAGAGAAGTCTGAAGGGTGTATTGTTGCACAATGGTAATACTTATGCCTCGGTACCTGTTGCTCACTCCGTGCATCTCAAAAAAACGTGTGAGAATCTTGAGCTGTTGCTAAATACAATAAAGTATAGCGAATATTGTTGGCAACTCTGTGGAGACCTCAAATTTTTTGTGCGAGTGGGACAGTCGAGCACGAAACTTACATTACGTTAATAAAGAATGGCCACTCAGAGAAAGACTTATACCGGGACAAAAAAATGTGCTGCGTGATGCATTAGTTGACCCAAAATTAGTTATTTTGCCTCCCCTTCACGTAAAGTTAGGACTGATGAAGCAGTTTGTCAAAGCTTTAAATAAACAAGGTGACTGCTTTAAATACCTGTGGGACAAATTTCCTGCACTTTCTGAAGCTAAACTTAAAGAAGGAATTTTTGTAGGCCTTGAAATTCGAACCTTAAAATCGGACAGATTGTTCCAGAATACAATGACCCAGGATGCATCTGAAGCATGGAGTTCTTTCGTAGAAGTCATAGACGGTTTCCTTGGAAACAGCAAGCCTCCAAACTACAAAGAAATTGTAGTCAACATGGTCGAAAATTATTAAAAACTGGGATGCAATATGAGCGTCAAACTTCATTTTCTGAATTCCCACGTTGACTCTTTTCCCGAAAATCTTGGAGCTGTCAGCGAGGAACAGGGAGAGAAGTTCCATCAAGACATAAAAGAGGTGGAGAGACGTTACCAAGGAAGATGGGATATTAGAATGATGGCTGATTACTGCTGGACCTTGAAGACGGACTCACTCACAAAAATCCACAAAAAGAAAACTACAAAACGCAGTTTTGAGGGAAACAGAGAACGATTTTATTTTTAAAAAACAACGATTTTAAAACGTAGATTATACTGCATTGTTTTTTTAATGAACAATTCAAGTTTGCAGTGTAATTTTCTATTAAATATACTTTCAATAAATATTTTCGCAATATATTTGGCAGTTTCTATGAAAAATTTTAAACACACTTTTCCTAAAAACCTGACGTGCTGGAAAAAAGCTAAGCACAGATTCGTGATCAGCACACCCCATTTACTATAGGACACTATTAAACTTGAAACACTTCTTCATGAAACAAAAAATGTAGGTCTGTGTGATGTATAACTTTATGGTGCAAATTAACCTTAAACATCATTTAAATGGAAACTTTATATCGCTGATTTCATTGAATGTAACCTAAATAGTTAGTATCAAAGGAATTTGTAAAAAAACTGCTAATGGGAATTTTCCGATTTTCATATTTTCTATATACGCAAAGATTTTCATTGCAAACAACAAAATTTTAATAGAAACTTTTGACATCTTTCTTACAAATTACAATATGTTACTAAAAAAATGCATAAAGTTCTGATTAAGAATTAAGTATATAATTAATATATATATATATATATATATATATATATATATATATATATATATATATATATATATATATATATATATATATATATATATATATATATATATATATATATATATACAGGGTGTCAATTTGAAAAGTTGCCACCGACTTTTTTCATAGAACTAATTATTATTTTTAAAATTACTCAAAACCGTTTGGGAGGTTCGGAGGGAGAACCAAAATTGCTTAGGTAGTGTCGACCCCTTACCCACCCTGTAAGCCACAACCACCTTCATCTAAAAAATTTAAATGGCACCCCCCTACTTGTGATACATCGTTGGAAAGCTCTTGAAAAATGCTGACCCAGTATATATAATCTAAGACCCCGGATATACCCAAATAGGTGTAGGGGTGTATAATTCTAGATTTTTGTAATAATTTGTATATAATTTTTTTTTTTTTTTTTTTTTAATTGGTTTATCGGCGTCGACTACTATGGTCATTGGCCGTCAATATAAGGTACATTTAACAATATTACAAGAAAATCAGGGGAAAAAGAACGAGGGACACACTCTTCACCTTACGGGGTCTGTCGTAAGGACTTATTTTCATTAACAAACATAGGTCGACCGTCGGAAAAAGGGTTATCCCACAAAGGAACGATTACAAAGGGTATATAGATATAGGTAATACATGTATATTTAAACTTTTTGTAGAAGCTCTGCTTCTCGCAGAAACGTAATGACAGTGTCAGTGGATTCTTGGCTGTTGCTTAGAATTGCTTGGATGTTGTTTGCAAGCCCTAGTCTTTGCCGTATGTGCACTAGTGTTATGCATTCCTCTAGGATGTGCCGCACTGTCAGTGGGGTGTTGCAAGCATCACACATCGGGGAGTCTGTACCAGCTAGAAGGTGGGAATGGGTAAGATTGGTGTGGCCCACTCTGAGGCGCACAAGAGCTATCTCTTCCCTTCTTGACAGTGTTCTCGGTGATCTCCACTTGGTCACATTAGGTTTTATTGGTGCTAGCTTGCTGTCCTTGCTTGTCCACTCCTGCTGCCAGGCCGCCACAATCGATTGGGTACAGAAGCTCTTAATGTCTTCTGCTCTACACGGGATGTCATCTATAATATTGGAATTGGCTGCCTGGTAAGCGGCCTCATCTGCCATTTCGTTGCCTTTTATACCGACGTGTGACGGGATCCACACGAAAGTGATTGTCTTCTGAGACTTCGCTAGGTGATCGACAGTGGCAAGAATCATTTGGACCAGTGGGTCATCCGATGTCGTGTTTGAGATACTCTGCAGAGCAGATAGAGAGTCCGAACATATGAGGAATGTACTGCCCCTCGACATGTCACAATATCGAAGGGCCTGCCAGATCGCACACAGCTCAGCCGTGTATATGCTCGACGATGTAGCCAGTGACCATGAGTGACTATTATTTTCTGCCGTAAATGCAGAGCCTACACCGTTTTCGGTTTTCGACCCGTCTGTATAGATTTGGCAGTAGTTAGGGTACTCCTGTGCCAATTCGCGGAATTTGTTCTTCAAGATAATTTCGGGAGTGTCTGCTTTAGTGAATCGGACTAAGTCTGTGCGAATAGAAATCTTGGGGAGTAGCCAAGGGGGTACTTCGCACAGACCAGTAGAGAGCATACTTGGAATATGTATATCTAGATTTTCGCGTAATTCCCGTGCTCGTATACAGACAGGTCTTGTTGTTGTCGGCCGTGTGGTATATTTTTGGTAAGTCTGTTGATCGTTAAACAATGAGAAATTAAGGTGTTTAGGATTTGCTTTCATAGATGTTTCATACTTAATTATGTAGCGATTGATAATGTGTTGCAGTGGTGGGAGTCCTGCCTCACAACAGATACTGGCACACGGGCTAGTACGGAACGCTCCTGTGGCATATCTAATGCCTGTGCAGTGAATACTCTCAAGAATTTTCAGGCGAGATCTTCGTGCAGAAGAGTATACAATACATCCGTAGCATATTTTTGACAGTACAAGGGACTGGTATAAGCGGAGCAGTACTTCTCTACTAGCACCCCATTTAATACTGGCCATACATCTAACGATATTCAGAGCTTTCTTACAACGGATTGCTAGCTCGCTGATATGTTCAAAGAATGTTAGCTTTTTATCGAAAACAAGTCCCAGAAATCTGTGAGATGTAGTACAGTTAATTTTTGTGTTCCTAAGGAAAAGGGTAGGATCTCGATGACGTTTTCTTAGGCGGCAGAAGTGGACGCAGGATGTCTTTTCCGGAGAAAACCGGAAGCCTCTTCCCTCTGCATCAGCATTTATAGAATTTATAGCATTTTGTAGATTATTATTAATACAAGGCATCGTATCTCCTGCCGTATAGATGACAAGGTCGTCCACATATAGGCAGCAGTGTACAGGAGTACTTATTCTATAGGCGATATCATTTACCGCTATGGAAAACAGTATTACGCTAAGCGTAGATCCTTGAGGTATCCCGTTTTCCAATTTGTGGTAGGAGGAAAAAGATGACCCGACCCGAACTCTAAATCCTCGGTCAGTCAAAAATGACCGAACAAATAGTGGGAGGTTTCCTCTGATTCCCCAGGCGTGGAGTTTTTGTAGAACACCGTATCGCCAGGTCATATCGTATGCCTTCTCTAGATCAAAGAACACTGCTACGAGGTGCCTGCGATCCAGGAAGGCACTCTGTATGGCATTCTCCAGACGGACCAAATGGTCAATAGTGGAGTGGTGCTTTCGGAAACCTGCTTGATAATTTGCAATCAGACCTCTGGATTCCATGAGCCATGTCATTCGCTTATATATCATTTTTTCAAAGATTTTACTCATACAACAAGTTAGTGATATAGGGCGATAACTTGCAGCTAGTTTTGGGTCTTTTCCGGTTTTCAGAAGTGGCACGACGATAGCTTCTCTCCAAGAGTTGGGATAGTTTCCAGTAGCCCAAATAAGGTTAAAAATTTCCATGAGCCAGTCTTTCGCCGTGGAAGGTAGCTGTCGAATCATCTCATATGGGATATTATCTGGACCTGCGGCTGTTTTACCTGTCGTACTAAGTGAAGATTCCAACTCTCTACGGGAGAAGGGAGAGTTGTATTGTTCTTCATTCTGTGTGTCGAAGTTTAAAGGAGTCTCGAGTCGATCTTTTTGGTTAAGAAATTGGTCGGAATAATTATGTGTACTACTTGCAGATGAGAATTGGAGCGCTAATGCCTCTGCTACATCTTCAGGTTTAGAAATGACTACCCTTCCGTCTTCGAGGCATGGGGTGTAGTTTGGGAATTTCTTCCCAGCTATGTTTCTTACTTTGTTCCAGACTTCTGAAATGGGGGATTGTGCTGTGATTGACGATATATATGTTTCCCAAGTGCGTTTCTTGCTTCCTAATATTGATTTTCTGGCTAAAGCTCTTAATTTCTTAAAACTTATAAGATTATCCAACGTCGGATGTCGTCGAAATACATTGAAGGCATGTTTCTTTTGTTTAATGGCTTGTTTGACGTCCTCATTCCACCATGGGACAGATTTTCTTACCGAACTGGCTGCTGTTATAGGAATATTTCTTCCAGCGGCGTCTAAGATACTCCGTTGGAAGTCAGAAAGCGCATCGTCGGAATTGTTACCGAGAGGTAGCACTTCCACATCACGACGGAAACCATCCCAATCAGCGTCGGCGAGGCGCCATCGTTGTGGGACGAGTTGTTTCGTCCTGGTTGCAGTTGTGGATATAACAATCGGAAAGTGATCGCTACTATATAAATCGTCAAGAGGGTGCCAAGTTAGTTGAGTGGCTAGGGTCGCAGAACAAATTGAGAGGTCTATAGATGAGAAGCTAGGAGAACGTGCGTTGAAGAATGTAGGCGACCCATCGTTAAGTAAGACAGCGTTGGTTTGATCGAGGAGATTTTCGACTGCACGTCCCCTTACGTCTTTGTTCAGTGAACCCCAAATTGGGTTGTGAGCGTTAAAATCTCCCAATAATATAAATGGGAGGGGTAATTGTCTTACCAGATCAATGAGATCGTTAAGTTCCCAGTTAGCATCTGGAAGATATACATTGCATATTGCCATTTTAATTGGGTGAGATATCGAGCATGCAACGGCCTGAAGGTCAGTGGTAAGAGGAATTTCCTGAAATGGAATATTATCTCTAAGAATGATTGCCACACCTCCCTTGGCGCGACGCACAGGTTCGACATCTTTTCGTAGTGTTTTATAGCTTCTAAGGTTAAAGTTTTGATTTGGTTTAAAATGTGTTTCTTGTAAGCACATGCAGAAGGGCGAGTGTTTTGTTAGTATCATTTTCAGTTCACAATAGTGGCCCACGCAACCATTGCAGTTCCATTGGAGTAAAGTTTCCATTGTGAAAGGAAAAAGTGGAATATCTTTATTATATGTCGTCTAGTGATGAGAGCGAGCATCCATCATCCATTTCAGATGACAGACCGCCCTCGTTCTTAAGTTTTTTAATTATGCGCTTCAGGCGACTTTTTAAATTATTAGATTTGACATTTCTAACTGCTCTAATTAATATATCAAGTAATGATTCCAAATCCATCGTGTACTCCTGAGCGATATAAATAATTTTTTGTTTCCCTTTACACCGTGTGATAAATTCACAGAAATCGTCTTGGGTGATTACTCCCATTGAGTGATCAAATAGAGAGGAGAGTTCATCGAAAACCTGATCGTCCTCTGAGCCCTCCTTCTTTTTCTTCGTAGCCTGTTTCTTTGTTTCTTTTTCTGCTTTATCTTCAGTTAAGGAATCCCCTCCCACTGACTCGGAGGTGGATGAAGGAGCCGTTCGTTTTTTGGGATTTGTTGGAATTCGGGGGGTGACGACAATGTCTGTGTACTGATTTATATTTGTAGTTATCTCCTGAGGGGAATCTCCTTGAGATAGGATTTCCGTCATTACGATAGTGTTTTGTTTTTCTGGTAACTCCGATGGGCTGTTTGGTATTGAATCATTGTCACTGATTCCACCATCCGCCATGTCATCTGTATTAGGTGAACTTGTATTCTGTGCGGAGGTTGTAGGGCAATTGCCTGAGGGCTCCTTTACTACTTCCGGCTCCGGCAATTTACATTTACTAGCTATATGTCCTAATTGTTTACATATAAAACAGCGAATTTCATCGGTGGAGAAGAAAATTCTGAATGTGTTATTCTTGTACTGAATTAAAGTGGAATCAGGCAATTGGCTTGATTCCTCTAATTCCACATAAACGTGGCGTCTGAAACTGAGTATGTGTTTATACTCCTGTGAGCTAAGCCCGGCCGTTATGAAATTGATACGGGATACCAGTTTCATACCCAGCTTCTTTAAAGAAACTTCTACAACATCGTGCGGTAAGCACGGCGCAACGTTGGATATGATAATTCTTTTTGCTGGTGACACCAGTCTTCGCGCCGGGATAAACGTATCGTTAATTTGAATACCCCCCTCATTATTCATGAATTCTTCTACAACTGCTTTCGAGGACAAATACAGACATATTCTATTGTTTGATATACGGGACGCAAATGTAATGTTTCTGGGGCCAATCAACCTGCCCACCGCCGCAATGTAATCATTCTTCTGGATATTAGCCGTCGCGTCGAGAACAATTGCCTGCTCTCTTTCGGGAAAGTTAAAATTAGGTGTACGATGTTCTTTCACCACAGATGCGAATGAAAGATTATTCTCGATAGGATGTAAATTAACATTGTTCTCTGAAACAGCTTTAATCGATTGTCCTCCGGCCACGGAGGACACTAGGGGTGCATGTCCTCCATCCACGGAGGACACCGCTTGTTGCAGCGTACTTGCCATCTGTACGACCAGACTGACCGACCGCCGCGAAATTAGAGCACCGAGTGCCTGCGAGTGCCCCCCACTAGACAATATTTGTGGTGGGGCTGACTCACTCGACCAGATGTTTCTTTCCCCTCACCTACGTAAAGTAGGATGAGGGGATCTTTAATTAATTGGCCTCAGACACTTGATAATAATATGTAGACAGACTTATCTTATTAGTGATCCTTTCCCTTGCACTCTGTTCTTAAGCCATGTTACCATAACCTTCTTAAACTGCTGTAAAATTCACTTTTATTCGCACTAGCTGTCAACACGTGTTTATTTCACAGTGACTCGATGCGAACTGTTGTATATAATTAATATTGTATCTAAATTGCCTAATTACAATGAATATTGTGAATTTTAATTAGGGATTACGAATTTCCTAATAGCATCCTATATACAGGGTGTCTTCTAAAATACGCCGCTGGCCATAACTCCTTTGTTTATTGCCCGATTGCAAAAAAAACAAAAACAAAATTAAATGGCTCCACATGTTCTGCAAAGGGGCTCTAATTTTGTTTTTTTGCAAAATCAACTTTCATTTCAGCGATAGTCAACTTTTATTTTTAAAAGCGTTACATATATTTGATTTTTTTCTCTGGTAGAGATTATTTTTCTGATTTCAAAGATGTATAATAAGTTAGTTTTGATGAAATATTCGTTACAGACAAAAGTTTAAATAGTTTTTCAAGTGTGACGTGAAAAATGTTGAAAACACGAGATATACCTCCTAATTGTATATTAAATGCAACTTATGCAATAACGAGGAGATGTCACTTGTGTATTCATCAAGGTGGCCGTCAGTTTTAGAAACTTTTGTAGATACGTTTATATTTTCTGATACATATTTTGAATTATTCTAACAAAATATTACATATTGTTTTCCAAATTGTGTTCGCTTTTTTTTTTCACGCCACACTTGAAAGACTATTTAAACATTTAAAAAGATGTTTTTAAATATTTTTTTTTTCTGTAACGAATATTCCATCAAAGCCATCTTATTATACATCTTTGGATTCAGAAAAAATATCTCTAGCAGAAAAAAAAAGAAAATTTAAGTAACCATTTAAAAAAAAGTTGATTATCGCTGAAATTACAGTTGATTTTGCATAAAAACAAAACTAGGGCCCCTTTGTAGAACATGTGAATCCATTTAATCTGGTTTTTGTTTTTTTGAAATCGGCCAATAAATAAAGTAGTTGTGGCCAGCGGCGTTTTTTAGGAGACACCCTGTATATATATTTGCACTTTTGGATATTGCATACATGTTTGTATAAACATCTGAAACGAATAGGTTTCAACCGCAATTATCTGATATCAAGCATACAATAATGAGTTGGATTTCATTAAAATATTGAAAATTATACAGGGTTCATAGGAAAGTTACACACTAAATTTGTATGGAGGTATACAAATTTCGTATATTTTGCGTATCTATTTTTGGTCTTCGCGGGCAGTAACTCTCGAAAGTTACAGACTAAAGTTATGTTTTTTTTTAATGGAACATCCTATATATATTTGCGTTTTTGGATCTTACATACATTTTTGTATAAACATCTGATACGGTTAGGTTTCAACCGCAATTATCTAATATCATTTTAACGATGTAGTAACACAGGATCCAAAAATGCAAAGATATATAGGTGTTCCATTAAAAAAACATAAGTTTAGTCTGTAACTTTCGAGAGTAACTGCCTGCGAAGACCAAAAATAGATACGAAAAATATACGAAGAATTTTCCGAATGGAGAAAAAGCAGGAAAGTTGAAGTTGCTAACGCAGACATTTTACTGTGCTGTGTATCCTCACTATCAGCAAATTTTGTCCCAAATAGTTTATGGTGTAAAATGTCAATGCTGAAAACCTGCTTGAAATTGTATGAAAATGTTGACATTTCTAGGTAAAATTCACACTCAAAGTGTAATATTTATTATGGAAATTAATGATTTATAGGTACGGAAAAGTATTCACCTTTTTAAAATAAAATCGGAGTCGTACAAACAAAAGAAGGCAAAAGGGTTAACAGAGGAACAAATTACGACTTTTTTATGGAAGCAGCAGATGAAGTTTTTCTATTGGAGAAAATAATTTTATTATTTGGATTATATGGCGCTTGTAGACGTGAAAAACTTGTCACATTATCTGTTGATAATATTGAGGATATTGGAAAATTCATAATAGTCACTTTGCAAGCCACCAAAAACAAATCTTCACGAAGATTTACAATTACTGATGATGATACACCTTTCAAAGGCTGCGAGTTATACAGGAATGTAGACCTTCCGATTTACATGGTCGTCGGTTATTTTTGTCGATTTCAGAATAGGCAAGTACTAGACAATTCGTGGGTATGCACAAAATAAGAGGAGTTCCTAGTAAGATAGCGAAATTCTTAAAGTTGGAAAGCCCTGAAAAGTGCACAGGGCATACATTTCGAAGGTCGAGTGCTACTATATTGGCAAATAATGGTGGTGACCTCCTCACATTAAAGCAATTTGGGGGTTGGAAATCCTCATCAGCAGCCGAGTAATATGTGGAAGAATCAGTCAGTAAGAAAATCAAACTTTTTAATGCCTAACCACAAAATTCAGAAATTACTTATTGTACAAGTAATGAAAAACGAGCAAATCCCGGACAAAATTATGCTAGGAAAATTGTCATTTCAGGAAATGCAAATTGTACTATAAATATTGTTTAATTTTCTTCAAATGTCATATTGTAATTTGTCGTTAAAATAAATAAGAACTTCTAAAAAACATTGTTACGATACGAGCGCCAAGCAGCAGCGGCGAGCGACAGAGCGACAAACAAACGTTTTGTTCACGATTTGAATGCAGCGGGTGGGAAAAGCTGACACTTGGCACTTATCCTTTACCGCTGCTCGCAGACATTAATACGTACTTGCCGCTCGCCGCACACCGCTCACCGCTCGTATCTTGTCCGAGGCCTAATTGAACATGTAGTATTGCCCGTAACACTAATTCCAGGGTTCTTGCTCGATGTCGAGATGGAAACGTGTTGGACGTCTATTTTAAAGTGAAAAATATTGTAAACTATGTAAAAATATGTAAACAAACAAAAGTAACGGCAGTTGTTACAGGTAAAAAGATGATGCGATTTTCTCAATATAATTTTTTTTTTTAAATAAACTAATAATATAGAAGAGACTTACAGTATGAGGAAAAATGCATTACGTCCGATGGTACTTGAAACGTAAAATACTATTATAATTTTAGTACCTCGGAATTTTATGTTACTTTAATTTTCCTCTCTGTTTGAACCTACGTTTAGTGAATTGCACAACAATATTGCAAATTTCTGGTTTTTATGCCTTTCGTAGCCCTTTCATTTGCTGCACATAAAACTATTGTACTCTTGATAGTAGGCATTTCACAGCACTCCATATTTAGATTAATACAATTTTGCACAATGCCACCGAATCGCAGCAAATAGATATTTTTTATTGGGAGAGTTACTCCCAATCCCATATAGAAATCGATACAAATATATATCCTGGTTTTAAATTGCGCTGAGCGGAAGTCAGTAATGGCTTCTATCCATTATGATATTAATAAAATTGCACATGTGAGGTATTCGCCTAGCAGATTTTATTGCAGTTATGCATTCTCTGTACTAATATATAGGTAAAACTACTCCACATGAGCCCTAATTCGTAGAAAGAGGTATGCGAATGCGCCACTTCATCAATTGGCAAGACCAAAAGTGTAATAAATACGAATTTTCGATTAAATCGTCTAAAATAAAATCGCATGGGCTCCTTCCAAACACCCTATATCAGTGGCGGGTTATAGGGGCTATAGCCCAGGGCGGCAATTTTTTGGAAAAATATCAAAGGCGTAACAATAAGAAATAAATATACAAATAAATAAATAAATGACGAACGAAAAAAGGAAACTGGAAAATTGAAACATCCAGCTACCTCCTTCAACTTCAAAGATTAGAAACCACTGTTTTTGTTAATTTTATGAGGAAATATGTTATCTCGATTTAATGTATCAAGTATTTAGCTACGAGGGTCGTTCAATAAGTAATGCCCCATTTTTTATCTCCACAATGAGCAAAAGCCGAAAGTTGTACTTCTAGGTACTTCAAGTTCAGTGTTTCTCCTCCCGGTGGACGAAGTTTCAAATCATTTCAACATATGGCAGAGCTGTAGTGAATTTTCAAAAAGCGTCTGTTAGTGATCCACGTTACAAACAGCGAGCAGTGATTGAGTTCTTGAGTTTGTGATCGAGCAGTGATTAAGTTTCCGGCGTGTTAGGCATGACAAGAATCTTGATCCTGCACGATTATGCACGCCCGCACACAAGTCTCAGAACCCGGGAACACCTCACCAAATTGGGTTGGACAACATTGCCCCATCCACCATACAGCCCAGATCTGGCACCGTCAGACTTACCATCTCTTCGGACCTCTTAAAGACGGTTTGCGTGGAAGACACTTCGATGATGATGAGAGCATAATTCAAGCGGTGAAAACATGACTTCGCGCACAGGTCAAGAGTTGGTACCGGCAGGGAATACAGGCACTTGTTTCACGATGGCGTAAGACCGTACAAGTTGATGGATACTATGTTGAAAAATAGTACGTGTAGAAGAAACATGTAGCTATATTGTCACCTAAATTTAACACTTTTAAATAAATAGTTTCTAAAGAAAAAAATATGGGGCATTACTTATTGAACGACCCTCGTACAATAGTCTGAGATCGATCTATCAACCGTATCATTATTGTGCGGATCTTTATCAGAGTATCTACAAGGTATAAGAAGAAAATTTAACATTTATGAAAATTGAGCACTAATAACAGCGAAAGTAACTTAGTATGAAGATGAAACGAACTGGAAAAATAAAAACGAAAAATTCAGTCAGATAAAACCAGAGCAGGAGAAGTAGAATTGATTGGCAGAGAAAATTTCAGATTCAATACTTAGAATAATTGACAGATTAAGTAACGAAATGGAAAGAAGAAAAACAATATATGACGAGTCGTAAAATCGATTGAATTCTGACTTATAGAAACTTTAGGTGCTGTAATAGTTTTATTTATAGGTTAATAACATCCCAATTTAGTCAATTTGAAAATTACAGATGAAAACTAGTAAATCGTTAAATTTACTTTTCAAATTTGATCACTAATGAGGATTTTTGACCACACGACCAAAGCCCAACTTTTAAAAATTTAGACCAAATATGGAAAATTCAGATCAAATTTCAGTTGTTAAAATTTAGAATAGCTGTCAAAATTTTACATTTATTGACCAAATTGGTGAGTACTATGCAAAATCTTAAAAAAATCGTTTTTTAAAGTTCTAATATTCGAATTGTCAATTAAATTTTGTGCCAGTCTGCAAAATATAAATTGAAAATTTAAAAATAAACTTTACTTTTCACTAGTTCTGTTGAAATTTTAGATAAAATGTGATAAGTATCTGCGCTTAAAATTTATCAAAGTATTGAGAGTCAAAATTTAACATTTGTATCCCAAATTAGTGAATCTCATGAAATATCGAAAAATTTAAACAAAAAATCGTAAAAAATCGTCAGATGAAATCGTAAAATCGTTTGAATTCTGACGTATTAGGTTAAGATTTAGGATAAAATTTAATGACTGCAGTCAGAATTTGATAATTCATATTAAATCTTATAATTATCATTGTTAACAATGGACGTGATAACAGACAATAGAATTTGTGAGTTTCTGTTAAAATTACCGATGGAATTTGCCACCTGCCAACAAAATTTCATATATTTTGTTAAAATTTATCAATAGCAGTGAAAAATTTTGAAAAAAATTGTAAATTACAGTGAACAGCTATAAATTGACTTTAAATATGGCAAATTTTTATAAAATTTCAGTTTCGACCTTACCACTTACCCTTAACCTTATACCCTTATTATATTATACCCCTTACCCTTATTGTCGACCAAATTATTTTTACAATTCTTGAATATAAATATTTTTCATTTAATGTTAAAATTTGCAAATTACAGGTTAAAAATCGTAATTCGTTAAAATTGGAAACTTTTCAAATTCGACCATTAATTTGAGTATTTTCGAAACGAAGACAGCCCAAATTTGGCAAGTTTACATCAAACTTGTAAAATTCAAACCAAATATGGTAAAATTCAGATCAAATTTGAGATGTTAATTTTAAAAATCATTGTACAAAACTATCAAAACTCTGCATAATGTTGTGAAAAATTATGAATACCATTCCATAACCAATGTTAACAAAGAAAATTCACTTTTGAAAAGTTCACTTTAAATTGTTAATATCGTTGATAGTCGAGTTATATTAGCCTCAAATCGTATAATAACGATTTATAAGTTATCAATTATATTTTGCAGACTGGCGTTTTTTTCTCACTAGTTCTGTTGAAATCTTAGGTGATATATGATATGTGTCCTTAAACTAATTCAAAATTTAACACTTGCCATAAAAAATTGTGAAATTCAGGTAAAATCGCCAAAACTCCTTTGCATTCTGACCAGTTATGTTTTCATTTAGGATTAAATTTGATAAATGCAGTAAGAATGTGATCATTCAGATTGAGTTTTATATATATCGTTGTAACCATTCCATGTCAATTCTATTCGAAATTTTGCAGACTGTCATTTGCTCACTGTCTCACTGGTTCTGTTGAAATTTGGGTATTTTCGAAACGAAGACAGCCCAAATTTGGCAAGTTTACATCAAACTTGCAAAATATAAACCAAATATGGTAAAATTCAGATCAAATTTGAGATGTTAATTTTAAAAATCATTGTGCGAAACTATCAAAACTCTTCATAATGTTGTCCAAAATTATGAACACCATTCTATAACCAATGTTAACAAAGAAAACTCACTTTTGAAAAGTTCACTTTAAATTGTTAATATCGTTGATAGTCGAGTCATATTAACCTCAAATCTTGTAATAACGATTTATAAGTTATCATTTATATTTTGCAGACTGGCGTTTTTTCTCACTAGTTATGTTGAAATCTTAGGTAAAATATGATATGTGTCCTTAAACTAATTCAAAATTTAATATTTGCCATCAAAATTTGTGAAATTTAGGTAAAATCATCAAATCTCCTTTGCATTCTGATAAGTTATGTTAACATTGAGGATCAAATTTGATAAATGCAGTAAGAATTTGTTCATTCAGATTGAGTTTTATATTTATCGTTGTAACCATTCCATGTCAATTCTATTCGAAATTTTGCAGACTGGCATTTGCTTCTCACTGGTTTTGTTGAAATTTTAGGTGAAATATGATCTTTGAGGTCCTTGTCGTCGACAAAATTAAGGACGACACACTCTTATCCAGTTAAACATTTTTGAACACTTATGTATAATACCCCCAGGATATACTGTCGCAATGTTTGAACACATTTCGACAATTCGACTGAAGATGGCTGAAAGATCAGCTGAAACTGGTTGCAAATAATAATAAATAATTTTATTGAGGAAGTATGTTTCACTGAAGATAACAATAACATTAATATGAGAAACAATCAGAAATAGAAATACATACTTTATAATAGATATGTTTTTCAGAATGATTATAAAAGTATTTCGCATATCCTATAACAAAAATCATAAAATTATGATTCTCTTCACGTTTGTTACTAGATTGGTAGTGAAGAAATGAATATAATCGTTGAAAAAAATATTTGGAAAAAGCGACAGTTCCATTTTTATTTTTAAATTGTCATTTAAAGATTTAATTTGTAACCCCCATCCCTCAACCTGTAAGCGCTAGCACCCTCAATTTTAAATATTCAAATAGCAAAGTACCCCTTCTGATACCTCATTTGATAGTATACAATACAATTAAAAAAAATCAAAATCGGTTGATAAATATCTGAGATATTTACCGAAATGTATTCAAATGAAAGTGTCATTATTCGAGCTGGAATTGACCTGTCCGAGCATTTTTTTTTCAATATTTTTCTCAACGATTTTACTTATTTTTTCCGTTAGATTTGAAACTCCCTGTATACGAGTATATATACATCGTAGTTAACAACTTCGAGGGGATATAAAACAAACAAAGTCCCATTCATCACTCGCTCAGAGAATACGCGAAAACATCTTTGAAGCGCCGTTTTGAAAGTATTAATTAATCAGTATCCCTTTCGCCGCGTAATTAAATTCCCGAGAGCCAGCCTGGCCCGATGCAAGCTGAAGCCCTGCGAAATTATGCCGGACTGATTTGGACCGTGCTATATTTAAAAGGCTTTCCCTCTAAAGCAGTTTCCCTGTTTCCTAGCTGAATTTAGTTAATCCCGTGGAAATCGATGCAGTTCGGGAATAAGTAGAATGGAATGTAATTGCGTTCCGCTCTCGGCTTGGAAATAATGCAAGTGTTAATAGATTTCGTCGCTTTTTTTGGTAGAATGTGTACATTCCGGCTAATGATGTTTGCAGATAACAACTTTTAAACGTAAGTGAGCCCCGTGCTTATGCATATCCGTTCCTAGGCATATCGCATTTGTGGTTTTTGTAAATATATATTTTAACTTCCTCGGTAATACTTTTAACCGTAGTAGTTTCTCTATCGTTGAGGTATGTGTATCTTTTATTTGCGAAAGCATTATTTTCCTCATATTCTTCTTTAATATATATTCTTTCATTTTCTTATTCTTCCTCCATACATCGCGAATATCCAAGTATCCAAGTATTTTTATAAGCATAGACCTATTGATAAAATACAAATTCAAATGCAAAATGATAATCATATAGTCACCATACGATTATCATTTTGCATTGGTCGACCTAATACCGTGCGAGCAAAAATTATTACCATCAACGTTTGCTTTGCATCTAAAGCCATGCAGCTTAGCGGTAGAGCTTAATGCCATCTTGGATAAAAATAATTTTTGCTCGCACAGTATTATAAGTATTAATAGCTTAATGAATTGCAATTTCAAAATGTATTAAACCCCATCATTAATTCATGTAGCAACCGTATCCTCTTCATAAACGTTTTCTTCGAGATAGCGACCTATTCTGCGACCTCTCAAGACTCTCGTGTGTTTTATTTCGCCTTTTTAATTGGAAGTTTCGCTCCATCGGGTTTTATTAAGTGGAAATAATAGCTAAATGTAACGTGAAATCTTGAACTTCAGTTGAGTTCTTTTATTCCCGGTAACATTGCGACTATTGTCTTTGAATCGTACGATTAATGTATATGTTTTTAAATCGTTTTGCTTTCAAGTTGCGTTGAAATATTAATAAACACAACAGCTTATTCATGTTATTAGCTGTGCAGCCTTGTAATTATCATTACAAAAGAATTCAGATATATTTAAAACCGCTTGCAAATTCCAAATTTATACTACGCACATATCAAATTACATTAATTTCAATTTAATTATGCTGGACGGAAAACGTAAAAAATACGATTTTCTGATCAAATCTACTGAAAATATAATCGTGATGTTTACGAATTTCCAAGTTGCTTCAGGGGGCTTCAGAGTAACATTTCGTGACTAAGTGGACCCTCCTGATTCCAAAAAGCTCACTTTAAAATCCGCATACTCAGCGGTTCACGAGATATCCGCTTTAAAAGTGTGAAATTAAAAAAAATGCAAAAATGCAATAAAAAATCGGTTTTGAAAATCAGCGGTCCAATCTTGTTGGGGATGGTCACATTCGACTCAGAAGCCTCTTACAAATCGAACGATTATATCAATATAATATGCACATATTTTCGATAATTTTAAATTTGCTAAAATTTCGTGTTTTTGCCATATCATTATCCAAAACTAAATAGACAACAATGTAGAGGTTGAAAAATGTCATCAGAAACCTTGAATAAATACAGGGTGTTCCATTTAAAAAATGTTTGTTTTTGTTATTCCAAAAAATTGGGACACCCAGTATATTTGAAAATAATGTTACGGCATAAAGATTTTTAAACCAATAACTTTTTGTACGAAACATTTTTTTCTATCTTTGACGGGAAACGCGCTAGGAAAGCCCGACGCACTGTTGCAAGACCCTGTATACTGCCTAGTATTCCACATTTAAACACGCGTTGAAGATTCCAATTATGTGATCAACGGATGATCCCCAGCAGAAATTCAAGAGATTTTCATAATAAATTACACAATTTTAAATGAATTCGATGAGATTAATTAACCTTTGACTATTTCCCTCCAAAAATGTCAACGAGATTGCAACCAATGGTATTAATGCGTATTCCAGAAATCACCTAGCAACGAACGAATACCACCGAGTATTTGATGCACCATGAAAATACCCGGATATTTTCATAGTGCATTAAGTGAATATTTTTGACATTTTAGAAACCTTTGGGGCTATTAATTTTCAAAATACATGTATTGATTTAAATTACAATTCGTACTTGAACAATAATAATTATAGTTATTATTGAAAGTGCAATTGCTATAAGTACTGGCATCACTGAAACTAACGTTTGTTTTAACTTCGTCATTTTTGGATTCTCGTCGCAGCTTTGCAATTAACTTCTCGTGATGACTTATATCGACTTTCATTATTTACATCGTGAAATTCCTACTTCCATGAAATTTTTGTCGGGAAATAGTCCTCGATTATCCCTCTTGCATGCCATCCTTAATAATAATAATAATCCGTACTACTCCTCCACCTATGGCGTAATTGGTTACTCTCATAATTTTTGACAGAGATTCTGACCCAATTACATTTTTTTATTTTACCATAGGCCCCTGAACTATTACCAGTTATGCGGGCGTTGAGAGGAGAGGGGCATTATTATTATTGCCCATCTGCGCCTGCATGCGACTTATAGATAGTAGAGGCACATATCCAACATTTGTTGCAAGGAAGTGGGAAAACTACAGAAAAACCACCCCAGAAATGCAGACCCAGGAATCGAACCCGGGACCTTGCGGTCTAGGAGCGAACGCGTTAACGCTCTCTCCACCGCAGCCTCGAGTAATATTTTTACTCGTATATTTGGCATGCACTCGGGATATAACTACTGAATACTTCATAGTCCATAATAATATACAGGGTGGCCCACCTAGCCTCGCTCGGACCATTGCTGCTGGACTAATAAAAATTGATGAAAAAATCTGATTGGAAGTTATTGGACACTTGATGTTATACTTTTTAAAATTATTTTCTAGTGTACAGAGTGTACCATAAATCCCGGAGACAAAAATTGGTCTCTTTTTTAAATGGACTACCCTGTTATTCTTTCATTTTTAGAATGTGCTTTATGTAGGCTTCACAAATCATCTTTATTTTTTGAGATGAGATGCAACGTTGCCAAGTTATTCACATTTTAATAAAATTTAACAAAAAATTATGGACGTGGAAAAAATAGTAAAGGTAAATACGTAAAAATAGTTTACCTATCTATTAACAATATTTAACAAAATTTATAGATTTTATTCGAAGCCATAGATAAAAAATGAATTTTTAGCAATTTTATCTGAAAATGTAAATTTTTGGCTTCTTTTTTTATTTGGTCTTACTACACTGTCTTGTGAAAATTAAGATATTCATTGTTTTTCGATAAATTTTAGCGTCACATTGATTTTTGTGCTCCATATTTGAACCGCCATTTTAAATTTTTAGAATTTCTAAAATGTTACCTCAGAATCTCATTTCTAAGTCCGAAATACATCTACATTCTACATACAAGGTTTTGAGGTTTTTGAAAGGTTCCTTACATTAAATCCGTTTTTTTTTTTAATTCCGACCACTGTGCAACGTTGCCAAGTTATTGACATTTTAATAAAATTTAACGAAAAATTAGTACCCAAGCAATGTGCAAAAACATGCACAATATTTTGAGTCACGTAGAATTAACAGGGTGTTCTGAAACAACGATACAATTTTGCTATCTTAAAATGGCAAAAACTCATTTTTTTCAATGGAACACCCTGTATACAGCATTATATTCTGAGTGCTCATCTAATGAGCTATGCAATGGTGGTAAATGGACTATAGTCTAATAATATTTTATTTTATTTTATTGACAATAATTTTAAAAATAGTTTACCTATCTATTAACAGTATTTAACAACATTTATAGACTTTATTCGAAGCCATAGATAAAAAATGAATTTTTAGCAATTTTATCTGAAAATGTCCATTTTTTTGCTTCTTTTTTGTATTTGGTCTTACTTCACTGTCTTATGAAAATTAAGATATTTGTTGTTTTTCGATAAATTTTAGCGTCACTTTTATCTGTAATTGTCCTACATACAAGGGTTTGAGATTTTTTTAAGGTTCCTTACATTGAATCCGTTTTTTTTAATTCCGACCACTGTGCGTTTCATCTGATCCCTAAAAATAAAAATGATTTGTGAAGGCCACATGATGCAAATTCCAAAAATGAAAGAATATATAGGATGTTCCATTTAAAAATGAGATCAAATGTTGTGTCCCGGATTGAAGGTATATTCTGTACACTCGAAAATAATTTTAAAAAGCAGTACATCAAGTGTCCAATAACTTTCAATTAGATTTGTTCCTAAATTTTCATTAGTCTAGCAGCAATGGTCCGAGCGAGGATAGGTGGGCCGCCCTGATAAAAACTGTATTACTTAATGACATTCTTATATAAAAAAATCAACAATTATTTTATAAAAATGCAATTTTGTAAAATTGTTGTTTAAAATTATCAAATTCAATAATAAATCTTAAAAACCATAACATTTTATCAAAAATTCAAAAATATATTCAAATATTACACATAAATAAAAGGAATGGGAACTAGTAATGTTTACGCCAAATATAACTAACTTGCCAGCTACAGGGAGAGGAGTATTATGTGCACCCCTTACCCTTGCAGCGACCCCCCGCGCACACAACCATGCTTGGGGTGTGCCGGGAACCACTCTGCAACTGACCACGTAATAGTAACCTTGTACGAAAATAAACACCCTTTTCGTGTAAAATCATTAATTTAATATTACTAGTTATCATTCCTGTTATTTGATGAATGAATATTTGATAGGCCATGAATTTATAAACACTTTCTTTGTAAAACCTTAAATAGTAATAGTAATAAATTCATAAAATATTTTACAAAAATATATAATTCTACAAAATTGAATAGAAATAAGATAGATTGATTGATTTTCCGCAAAAACTGTAAAAACATTATCGGACCCTTGAAATTTTGTTGAAGCTTTAAAATAAAAGTCGTTGAATATATCCATAAGATATCCAGAAGATAGAATTTTTTTCAATATATTCATAAAAGTTTCGCAATAAGTTTACAAACATTTGACAAGAAATAGATTTTTGCTCAATTGCTGTAGAAATCAGAATGTTTAGTCAAAACTAATAATTTTATAAATTTTATTTATTGTTTCGTGAAATTTCATAAATAATCTATAAAACAATTACTTAAAAAAGTACAACAACAAATTTGACAAAACATTTAACCAACAAATTCATATCTGCTAAATTTTAGTAGAACTCTCAATTTTAAGTAAAAGCTGTATTTACACTATGTATAATACATACAGGGTGTATCAGCCAAATGGAATAAATTCAATAATAAATAAATGGGGCGTGTTCGAAAAAACGCTCGGACACGTCGATTGTTATTTTTAGTTGCGCATTTTTTTCAACAAAAACTTTTTATACAGGGTGTGTCATGTGACCGTGGTCAATACCAACTTTCTTATTTTAAATGCAACACCTGGTATATTATTCAATTTTTGGATTCTTCAGAAAATTCTAGACATATTTCATGTACAATGTCCTGTACCTATCTTCAACCATAAATGATAAGGGATAAAAACAGTGCCTCGTTAATAAAACCATAGAAGGTCATTGAATATATTAGTCTATAAGTAATTTGTAAAACCATTACTGTGTGAAAATTTTGCAACATATTCATAAAAGTACTACAAAAAAAATACAAAGATTTGATAAAACATACCGTACTTAAAGCTAAATTGCAGAAGAACTCATAATTATCAGTGACAACTGTAAATATTTGATAAAACTCATTGAATTCCGAAATAAGCGAAAATGGCAAACTATTCGTGGATTTCTATGCAACAAACAACCTAGTTATTGGAGGCAGTATTTTCGCACACAAAGAAAGTCACAAAATAACATGGACGAGCTCTGGTGGGCATGTAAAGAATCAGATTGATCACATTTCCATCGACAAAAGATATAGAAGCTTCTTACAAGATGTACGTGCAATGCATGGGGCAGATGTTGGATCAGATCACGCTCTAGTGAGGGCAAAACTAAAAGTTAAAATAAAGGCAAGAAATGAACGCAACAAACCTAAAAGGCGAAAGTACAACATACAAGACCTCAAAGATGAAGAAACGCGAAAGAAGTTCGAATCAACAGTGAAAGCAAAACTAGGAAACAGCAGTAATATGGGAAATATGCACATGGAAGAACTTTGGAAATCCTACAAGGAAGCAATAAAAACAGCCGCGGAAGAAACAATGGACATGAGAAAAAACAACAGGAAAACATGGATAACTAAACATACATGGAATCTCATCAAAGAAAGAAATTTAATCAAACACAAAATACTCAGCGAACAATGCCCAGAGAGAAGAGTTAATTGGCAGAGTCAGTATGTTAACAAGAATTAACAAATAAAGAAGAGTGCAAGATGTGATAAAAGAAAAGAACGAGAAAAACTGTTACTTGAAGCTAAAAAGGCATCAGGAGTGAATGACATGAAGACACTATACAATATAACGCGAAAGATAGCAGGGAGCAAAGGTATCACAACCACACAATAAGAGATAAGCAAGGTAACATACTGAAAACTGAGAAACAGATTATAAATAGATAACTAGAGTATTTCACGGAAATCTATTCAAAGAAGGAGAAGGAGGTGTTAGATGAAGAAGAGCTAGTGGGGTCAACAGAGAACTTGGTACCGGAACTAAAGAAAAAAACGTATTAAATCTCGAAAGAAGAAATTGAAGTGGCCATTAGACAGCTCAAAAACGATAAGGCGGCAGGATTAGACAACATCTCAGGAGAATTGATAAAAGCAGGAGCAGAAGCTTCCGCTGAAGTAGTGCACCTATTGTTAAACAAAATATGGACGGAAGAAAAAAATCCAATAGATTGGGTGGAAGGTCTTATGATAAAAATACCAAAAAAGGGCGACAGGAAAATATGTGATAATTGGAGAGCCATTACGATACTGAACACCACGAGCAAAATGTTTACCAAAATAATACTGGTTAGAATAAAAAATGAGGTAGGCAGACTGCTCAGAACTAACCAAGCAGGGTTCAGATCCAGAAAATCTTGCACAGACCACATAGCTACCTTAATAATAATACTAGATGAAGTAAATGAATGGAATAAAGAAATACATATAAGCTTCATAGATTTTAAAAGGGCCTTTGATACGATAGATAGAGAAAATATGTGGGTCATCCTAGGAAAATATGGACTGCCCGCGAAATATATTCGGCTAATCAAGCTATTATACGAAAACTATTACGCTAGAATAGAACACTCCGGGACTCTCTCAGAAAAATTTAAAGTTGAGACAGGTGTCAGACAGGGCGCCATCCTGTCACCCTTGTTGTTCCTCATAATGATCGATTGGACCTGAAAGCAAATTACTGACAATAAAAAAGGGTTGCAGTGGAGATTCTGTCAAAAACTCGAACATCTTGAGTAAGCCGACGACATAGCCCTAATCACAGAAAACAGAACTAATCTACAAGAAAACCTGAATCTATTGAATCACACAGCCAAAAAAATCGGTTTGGAAATAAATACTGAAAAGACAAAAACAATGAGCGCAAACCCCACAGATGAATCAATCATTAATATAGAAAGAGCCATCATAGAAAACGTTAGCAACTTCACATACCTGGGCAGCATAATAGAGGCAAAGGGAAATTGCCAGGAAGATCTAAATACCAGAATAGGAAAAGCTCAAAACGCATTCAACATGCTTCGAAAATAAGGCGCTCAAATGAAATATCAAAAACTACTAAAATTAGAATTTTCAACACAAATGTAGTGAGCGTGCTATTATACGGGTCGGAGACTTGGGCCATAAATAAATCACAAGAAAGAGAATTACAAACATTTGTAAACAAAGCCCTGAGAAGAATCCTAAGAATATACTGGCCAAACAAAATACCAAACATAGACTTGTGGGAACAGACAAACCAAATTCCAATAAAGACAACTTTTAAAAAGAAAAAATGGAGATGGATTGGCCATACACTAAGGAAACCAGTGAGAGATCTAACCAGAGAGTCACTAGATTTTTATAGGAGGGGACAAAGAAAACTAGGTCGACCACAGACAACGTGGAGAAGAACCGTAAGGAAAGAGCTTGAACGCCGAAATATAACATGGAATAAGGCAAAGCACATTGCACAAAATAAAGGCAGGTGGAAAGAAATGGAGGATCAACTCTGCGAAGAAGAAAAGGAGTAGTTGCAGGAAGAAGACAGTAAAATGGTGACGACATTTTATTGGTACATCAGTCACAGAAACATCGAAAGATGCCCTACACTCCCTGGTGGAGTAATAGGACCAAAGAAGACGAAGAAGATTGAATGCCGTGAAATTTACTGATAAAAACTTTAAAATATTTTGAATAAGTATGTCTTATTCAACTTTTATAAGAAAAACAAGAAAATCTTAAAAATTATACAATAATTTAGCAAAGAATCATAATTCAACTTCAAATCCATTAAACATACAGTTTACTAAAATTGTTCAAGATTACTAAAATTGTTCAAGATATCATCGGTAATAGTTTCAATTTTATTTTATTTAAGCCTCTGAGTGACAATGCCTCGCCAGGAAGTAAAGTAATTTTTGTTAATTGAGAAAAGCAATCGTGGCTTCGCATTAACAGAGTCCATCATAAATGAAATTACTCGATACCGAAACGAAACGTTTTGTTGGCAAGGGAACTTTTATATGCCACATCGCATCGATTCCGTGAAGCGTGGGAGCCGCTCGGAGCAGATCGCCACGAGTGCCCAAACGAGTTCCATTGTGGAGCCGCTCTAAATTAATTTCCAACGCGCTATTATTGCCGAAATAAATATAACGCACCAGTTTCATTTACTTAGGTGGAGGACGTAGGGCGACCGATAACTCGGCGTGTACTAAAGTGTTTGATTGTGGATAATGAACTGGACGTTTAAGCGCCAGAAGTTCTGCCAGGATTAACTCTAGGATAACATGTTTAATTTGCATTTGCATTGTAATGAAAACGACAGCCGTATTTTGCTTAAACAAACATCAAGAAATAATACGTGCTGGCGCAAAAAAGTTAAACGCTCGAATTTATACGGGTTTCAAATTATTATTATGTTAAAACAGCTAAGCTGCTAAGTATATTTTACGTAAGTATTTATATACTTAATAATATAATAAAGTATTCCACCAGCTCTGTTTCTATTTATAAAAAGGTAAAATGCAAACGAGTAATATGTAATACCCTATATACAGGGTGTCCTAGTTATCATATCTACTCAACAAAGGTGCTGAGATTTTTTTTAATATTCCAATGGAAAACGAGTGCTAGATTATTTTATCAAAAATATCTATGTTCATATTTTGTTCTCCATGTATCCTTGGTAAAGGAGGTAAAGCGGATTCTGCCATCTACCGTATGTTCATAAAAAAAGTTCATCAGGGGCTGCAGTGGAAATTCAAACGTACATCCGTGACTTGTTTCAGATTATCAATTTTCTGACAAGTGCCAAGTGATAAACTAACCTTTTGTCCAAGTCGTCGCAATGGGTTTGTTGATTTGTTTAACAAGCGTTCTTGCACATCAGCAATGACTTCTTGCGAAAGTCACGGACATACGTTTAAATTTCCATAGCCGCCCCTGATAGACTTTTTATATGAACATACGTTATAACAATTAAAATTAACTACAAAATCTCAATTATCACAATGTATTCGTAAGTAAACGAAAATTCCAACAAACTATTAACGGGGTTTATCACGTTTTTTTTTCATTTTCTAATAAAAAAATGTAAACAGGGTGTTCTAAATAGAGTGGCATCACATGGGTATCTTTCTTATTCTTGAAGCTAGAGATATGGTTAAATGGCAATGTTATGCAGTTTAATATGCTGGTTTAGATTATGATGAAAAATGTACAAAAGTCGGAGCAGTTTAGAAGTTATTCTAAAAAAACTAAAAATCGCGATTTTCTAAAAACTCAAATATATTCATAATTATTGAAGATAATTGAGACGTGAGCTTTTTGATCATAATACCAAACATTTTCTGCGCTAACTAGATGCCAAAATTTTCATAGTCAACTTTTGATTTTCTTATGACCGCAATATTGGATTTTGATTGCATTCAAAAGAGCGAAAAAATCCCATTTCAACCATGTATAACACATGGGTAATCTGACATTTTTTTGCGTATTTAAATGCTTTTAAAAACCAATATGGCAGCCATAAGAAAATCAAAAGTTGCCTATGAAAATATGGGCATCTAGTTGACGCAGAAAATGTTTGGTACTGTCATCAGAAAGCTCACGTCGAAAAATATAAGAGTGCCAAGTTTCGTAAAATTTCCTCCAAAAGTAAAAAAGTTATAAAAAGAAAAGGAAAGTGCACTTTTTCTGTTTTTCGGCAATATTTCAGGAACTGTGCAAGATATCCCGGATTTCTTTTCAGAATATTAAAAGGCATGAAAATAAGAAACTTCTCTCCCATTTGACTAACTCTGTATATATTTCCGTTTAATAGATCCTAATGGCGGGCGCGTAAAAGTTACCACCCTGTATACTGAAATAAAATTGAGGCGTTTATTTTAAAAAGTGCACATGTCCAAAAATCAGTTTTGTCGGAAATTTAAAAAAAGTTACAGTGGAAGATATACTCACAGTAATGGAAAAATAAATCAGGCTATTCTTATTTCAACTTATATAAAAATAAAAATAATTTTAAATAATAACTGTGAAACAAGAGAAAAAACGGGGGGAAAGTTGGAATGTAACAGGCGTGAAACAGGCAAATGAAAAAAAATCATTTTCCTGTTACACGCGACTTGTATTGTTTTTCGAGAAAACGGATTTGTTAGTGCATAGACATTGGGCTTCAGAACCGTTTACTGTTAATAAGTCGATTTATGCATTTTTGGACTTGTGTTGTTTTTAAAATAAACGCCTGAATTGTGTATTGAATAAGTGTAGAAAATGTTATGCTAATTTATACGCTAAAATTGTGTTTTTGTTAAAACATGCAAAAACAATATTGCATCCCAATATGGCATTAATCTGGCAACTTCAGCCACTTCAATCTTCTTCACTTCAATCCAATTTCCAGAAAAACTAAAGATAGGGTGAATACTACACTCAAATACATTTTTTTTTTTGGACTAGAACTTCATAAAATATTGATTTTCTCTAAACCTGCAAAACTATCTACAAAATCTCAATTATCACAATGCATTTATGAGCACCACGGAAAATATCTCAATTTGAAATCTGTTGTCTAAATCTCATTTTTCTCAAATCTGTGTAAGAACATCTATTTAAATATTTAAATATACAGTATCTATATTTCCGCATCCTTCATTGAATGGATAAAAGTATTAAATTAAAATTATTAGAAAGTCTGGAAATCAATCGTTTCAATAAACTGAGAATTTTACTAAATGCACAAACTTAAGTGAGCAAATCGCCACTTTTAAATTTAAAACTGTAAGAACTGTTCTTTTTTCTTTCTCCTGTGTTTAGATTATACTCCCCCCCCCCCCCCCCCCACCTATGGGGGGGTGGTGATATTTTGGTAGGTGCTATTTTTAAGAATGTAGTACATTTGTAATAACATTATTCATCTGCCCGATGAAGACACTATGTGTCGAATCATGTCGCAGACAATAAAAAAAATGTAACTCAAAACGTGCGTTATTTACCCTGTCATATACAGTATGTCCCCGGATTGAGTTTACAAGAGGGTTTTTTTTTAAATTTTAGTTTTAACTAAAAATGTCATAAGAATTAAAATTTCTGCGTATTCTGAAACTTCCACTTTAGTTATTAAAACATTTATTTATTTATACAGGATGATGAAAACATTTAAACAATCCCCTGCCATTTTCTTCACACAGATCAAAACTGGCACTCCTGAAAACTGTTTTGTATTTCTTCAATAGTTTTTCATGCAAATAAATGCCTCTCGTAGGCGATTTTTTAAATGTTCAGTATTATTTTCTGCGTTTGAGGGATTGTTTTATTTTATATAATGCTGTTAGTTGTAATTTTAAATTAGTTTTGCAAATAGTAAATAAATATGTATCAAAATAAGATTTAAAAAAAATGATTTTGCCAACACCCTGTATAAATAGTATAAGTTTCAATAACTGAACTAGTAGTTTCAGACCAAGCAGGAATTATAATTCCTATAACATTTTTACATAAAAGCAATTTTTTTTAAAAAGGCCTTTTTGTAAACTCAATCCGGGGATACTTGTACAACTGCAATTTTAATTTCCCCAAATAAATAGACATCTGTTGGTGAAAAATATTACTACTACTTACCGCATTAGAGCTGTAATAAATGTTTTTAAAAATTTCTAACTTTGTAAGTTTATAAACAAATAATCAGGAGTATTTATTTAAATAGCATTTTTCGCTTCAAGATTATAAAAGTCTGGTAAATGGAAATTTGAATATTTATTTTTCCTTTTTCTCAAATCTGTAAGATAACATCTATTATATTTAAAGGTATACATGTTTTTCAAAATCTTTAACTTTATAAATTTATAAAAAAATTATTGGGAAAATTCATACGAACTTGCCTTTTTTGTCCCAAAATTATAGAAGACAAAGTCTCTGAAGGAAATTTGAATATTTGTTTTTCGTTTGCTTAAATGTGTAGGTAAGTATAAGAATAGTGTATTCTGTAACAAGGTTAGAATGAAAATTCGATACGAGTGGAAGATTCCGAACACGAGCGTTAGCGAGCGTGAGGATCCACGAGTAGATCGAATTTTAATTCTATCCTAGTAACAGACTGTATTTTCTCCACGAGCAGAAACTATGAATCAAAAACAAGTGGAGTGGAGTATTATCAAATTCCATATCTGATTCACTCGATTCACTCATTCACTGATTCACTGATTAACTCATTTTTTATTTTAATTAATACTTGTCAAGGACGCCGCATTTACATTTGACAGTGACAGTTATGAAATTAATGGCAATGTATGTATTTCGTTGAGCATAATTTAATAGTTTATTTCAGAAACTGGTCATGTGCACCTTTGCAAATTGTTTCGAAACAAAAAAAAATATTAATAAATATTTAATACAAAACAGATTTTCGCCTGAAAAAATTTCTAGTATTAGTTATCATCTTCCCGAAGTTGATGCTGTCTGTAACTAAATTATAATATTTCTCCCTTAATTGTAAAAAAATATTGAAAATATTGCAGTTGACTCGTTTCTGCAATAAATTAAGATTTTAATGTAGAATAGTATATTACACTACTAGGTTGTTAAGTCCGTTATAACAGAATCGAGAAAAAGTTTGAAAAATCTCAACTTCGTCTCGATTTTTCAATTTTCGAGATTCAGTTAGGCACTTAACAACCGTGTATAACGTTTTTCGCACAATCGTATAATCCAAATAAGATAACAAAAATTTGAGTTGTTGTTGATTAAATTGTCTTTACTTTTATGACAAAATGGTGTGCATACGTATATCCAGAGTGTTTTGAATGTATTTCGTTAGAAACGTTCTGTGGTTAGAAACCGAATAAATAATTTGAAGTTTCAGTATTAATTTTTCACAATGGCTAATGGAGAAGATTTCGAATAAATCGAATAAATACAGACATTCAAGAATCGTATCAAAGAAGTTTTGAATCTTTGGTTCATAAAGTATCAAAAGAAAGGTGTATATAATAGTACAACTGCAATTTTCATTTCCCCAAATAAATAGACATCTGTTGGTGAAAAATATTACTACTACTTACCGCATTAGAGCTGTAATAAACTCGAACAGAACTGTATTTCCATGGAGACTAGCCACAGTATTGTTATGTTAAACTTACAAGGTGTATCAACAGAGACTGTAAATCGCTATAACAACACGATTGTGCAAAAACATATTTTTAATGGTAATTTCCTTTTTTTTTGTGGTATTATGATTTTTAACAAACAAGGCACTATTACAAACTATATATTTTTAATTTGAACACAGAATAAAACCAAAAAAAAAACCGTGTTTTCATAAAAGTACAATAAAGAAATTTAAACTAATTTTCTGATTTGTTAAATATACTAAACTACTAAGCAATGGTAAGCAATGGCAAATCAATGGTAATTTTTACTATGCTATCAGTATTATACAAAACACCAGAGGACTTTTACTGCACAAATTTATATTTACTGCAGAAACACGCTATGTGATGTCGCTTGGACTAAACGCGATATTCATTGTAAATTATATCCCATAAAATGGAATGGCAGTTGAAGTTATATTGCAGAAAAATATGCCCTGACAATAGAAGATACTGATTGCGGAAAAAAAAGTAAAAACAATAAAAATGTCTGTTGACCAGTTTCTGAAATAAAGGATTCAATTATGGAATATTCATTCTGTCACTTGCAATAGAATGAAAATACATGCAAAACACATAATACAAGTGTTTCAGAATAAATACCATAAAACACGACACGACTTTTACTGCACAAATTTAAATTTACTGCAGAAACACGCTATGTGATGTCGCTTGGACTAAACGCGATATTCATTGTAAATTATATCCCATAAAATGGAATGGCAGTTGAAGTTATATTGCAGACAAATATCCCCTTGCAATAGAAGATACTTATTGCGGAAAAAAGTAAAATCCATAAAAATGTCTCTTGACCACTATCTGAAATAAACGATTGAATTATGGAATATTCATTCTGTCACTTGCAATAGAATGATAATGAAATGAAAATACATGCAAAACACATAAGACAAGTGTTTCAGAATACATATTCTATCTCAAGAGTGAGAATTTTTACTTTCTATTATTAAAAATGTTTTCAGAACTATTACATTCACTAATGGTTGTGGAGAAATCTACTTATATACTTCTAAAAATCTGATAAAGTTTCTGTAAGAAATATGTATACATTTTTTTTTAAATATCGATAGGATAAGTGAAGGATAGAACCTATTGTTCTGCAGAATTTCGTGCAGAAAATGTATTAACCTTATATAGTTTTGAAGCAATTGGAAATTTATGTAATTTTTCAAAATCTGAGAACTGAGTTAAACGATGGCATGGCAGCAAAGAATTATTATGGCAGTATATAGGGTAGAGTTTTTTATGGCAAACTAAAAAGATAATTTAATAAAACGCAAACAATGTTTATTCAAATTTTGTTGCATTTTTTTTAATGATACATAGGATAAGTGTTGTATAATCCCATGGATAGTTAAAAAAAACGCAAGAAAAGTTTATTCAAATCCGTCCTGAAAATGTGTCAGATAATTTGAGGCAATAGAACTTAATAATTTTTTTGAAATCCGAGAACTGAGGCAAATGATGACATGGCACATCACCATCGTGCAGTAGTGTAGAAAAATTAATACTTTTTTCTATAGCAAATATAATTTCGCGAAACGAATGCAGAAATTTCCAATATTTTCCGCGATTTGCTTTTATGCTTCCACGGAAGTTGCAGTAATCGTTTCTAAAATAACAAAAAATCAAATTATTATGTTATGCCCGGCTCCTGTATCGACATTAAACCGTGCATACGTCTTATTTTGTAATTCCGACTCGCTACAAGTTACGGTTTTCAGCGCGAACGCATTCAATGACTGCAAACGTACTTATCGGTTTGTAGGCGCTTCTGCAATGCCTGCGAACTTATCCAAGTATCACTCATGCAGAACGTTATGAATATATGCTACATGTGTATTGTTGTTAGTTTATGTAAAATCAGTTTTTGCGGAAAATGTTAAAGAAAAACATACCACGGATCTACGACGAATTTGAAGAACAAGAATTTATGGTGGCGGCGCCGGGATATGTAAACCTTGATAATTATTTGAATATTTTGTAATACAATATGATGCAATTAAATTCTGTAAGCAATAAAAGCTAGAGGTAATTTTAACGGAAATATGATTTTGGCAAGCGCCTATAGAAAATTTCAGCATTTTCAGGGAATTGCTTTTGTATTTTGTCAGATGAAATTCAGTAATTATTTATCGAAAAATTAATATTGAAACACAAATATTATTTAAGTATTGAGCTTTTGCGATTTGGGAGTTGAGAATTGTTGAGATTTTATTATTGAGCTGTGTACACGCCTTATTTTATAATTTCTGCTGAAAGTCATTGTCATTGAACGCATTCAATGACTGCAGACGTCCGTTCGGTTTGCAGGCGCTCCTGTAGTACCTGCAAACTTGAACAGATGTTATATGTATGCTGGTATACGAATTAATTTTGGTGGAAAACGTTCAAGTAAAATACGCAACTGCCACGAATCTGGCTAGAAGAACAATAAATACTGGTGGAGGCGCCGGGCTAATTTTAAATTCTTCGTGTAATCCGGGCATTTTTTTAAATTTTTGGCTCATTTATAATCATGTATCCGTTGAAATTAAAGCACGGAGGCAAATCGGGCCGAAATAATTTCGGCCTGGCGCTTTATGTTCGTGTAATAATTAAAAAGGCGCTGGTTGGGAGCGGAATATGACCGAATGTGTATGCATACGTTTTTTGGCCACCGTCGGACGCGGACGCAATTACGGGCCTAATTTGGCCGCACTGATTGTCAAGGTGGAATTTAAATGAGTCAGCTGCTGAAGCGCTGATGAACATGGACAGAAGCGGAATTCAAAATGCGATGATGCGATGATGACGAAATGAATAACACAGGGTACCGACCTAGTTCAACCGTTCGTGACATAACCTCTGGAAAGCACGCATTCTTTTACGCTCACTAGAACAGTCGGAATCCGGTTTTGTCAGTTTTCGGCACTGGCCCGTCCCGCGGGCTGTCACTCGCGCGTCACAGACTGACGATACGCGACAGAGGCTCCCTGAGCACACCGGTTTATGCGGACCGCACACGGTTTACCAGACGAGACCGGTTAGTTCGGTTCGCCGTGCCGGAGTCGACTGCACACTCCGGGATGATGATGTCTAGTTCGGGGCCCCACCCGCTTGCGCGTTGTGATCGATCTACCGGACCGACCTGGCCTACAGATGTATTATACATGACCCACTCTTACTGCTCACATCCCGGAGTTATGACGCTGCTCGCGACTCGCGAGTCCCAGCCAATGACTCGATAAGACGAATCGGGTTTTCCTGTAATCACCTGATTTACGCGACGTTGTTGCGTCCTAAAATATTGTGCAATTACGCTCTATCCGCTGCTTCGGGCGGCCCCGAATTTTCGATGGGGCGACCGATGTTTGGCGGCCGACGCGGACACCGCTTTGAGCGTCAAGGGTGGATCCAGGGAAATCCCCTCTGATGTATCCTTAGCATACCGGGATCGAGTCGAAAAAATCACGTGAGGTTTTTAAGCTTCGCTGCTCACACAAACAACTTTTACTTACAATTTTATGCCCGAATGCACCCTTATAAGCATAGTTAATGAAGTATCTGATTAAAAATATATTGGCAACATCATAAAACTTAATAAACACATATGTCATTTATATATACCAAGACAGACAATAACTTTTTTTTGTAAAATGTAATATTTAATTTGCATATATGTACAGTCACGCTCACATAAATCTAGTACAAGAAATTAGGTTACAATAGCAATTTTATACAGCAATATCAAATATTTTGTACTAGATTTATGTGAGCATTTATGTGATATGTGAGATTTTTTTTTTTTTTAATGATTATGCTTAAGGGTTAGAGGCTCTAGTTGTTGATAAATCCGCTAGGATTCTATTTTAAAGAGCTCTGTAATATGTTTTGCATTCGCTACTAGCGTAATTTGGGTGTGCGTGAGCAAAAAAAACTAAGATGTTGCTATGTGTTTAATTTGTTTTTTTGCGGCAGGCTACAAATACTTTTACGATGAAGCAGCGGGAGATTTTTTTTTTCGATGCCTGCTAATTTATGAGGCAACACTTTATTTACCGATACATTATATTATGTAATTGGGTAAAAATTATCTTTCAAATAATAATAGTTACCAATTACGCCATAGGTGGAGGAGTAGTAGGGATTATTATTATTATTATTATATCATATATTTTAATATCAGGGAATAATTTCTTAAAAATTATATATTTATTTCATTAAATTCACTAAATCCTTTTACAAGTTTTGTAATTTATGTGACAAAATTTGAGTCTAATTGAGATTACTGTAAGCTTATTAACCAAAAAAGGTATATAAATTTTCCGCGACTTTTTGATCGCGGAACATAGGAAAATAACATTGGTTTCCTTCAATTTCTCTTACCCTAATAAAACTATAAGGAAACTGATACCATATTTATTTTAAATAGTTTTATTTTTGACTTAAAATCAAATGTTTGGTGTCTACATAAGCAGGCTCTTGGTGACCTCTTCAAGTGTCCAAAAAACTATTAATATGGCAGTTATTAACGACCCAAGAACTTATCTCCTTATCTCCTCAGGGCCCAAATTTTATATACAAACTTATCCCTTCTTCAAGTATTATAAGTGCGTGCATTCCGCCCTATAGATTTCAACAACACTCCACATGCAAATAGATTCATTTTGGTTTCTTTACATTCGGATGCGTAGTTAATTTGAAAATCCTATTCAATTATCGTTGTGCTTTCTTCGTGTGTTTCTGCTTTGTTTATTGTGCGTTTTGGTTTTGTGTGTGTTTTATAAACTTCTGTCTCCTCCGTGACTATTTTCTACTTTCACCCTGTGACAAATATTGTGTCTGTATTTTGTGTATGACTAATCCCTCCCTATGACAATTGTTATTGCGTATTTTATATTTTTATATTTAGTTAGACTATTATATCTTCCCGTGATAATTTACTTGTGCGCTGTGTAGTTCTTTTGCGTATTGCGAGATTTATGTGTATGGGAAGCAGTGTTGTAATGTATCTAGATACATTCTTGCTTGAGTACCTAAAATTGTATCTAGATACATTTTCCAAGTTTCTCAGATACTCAGATACACCTTCCGCATCAAACACAAATTATGTTTATATCGAGTATTATCAGTACATGACTGATTTATCAAGTCTCACGATTTATCATGTCTCAAAAACTACCGCATTGTTTGCTCAGTTTTCAAAATATATAAAACTATTTTGCCTTCCTCGGCTGCCGTGGAGAGACTTTTCAGTGCTATTGGACAAATTCTGACACCCCGTCGAAATCGTCTGACAGACGAACGTTTTGAAACGTTATTCATTTTACAAAATTAGACATATATCGAATTTAAAATTACATTAAAAAAAAAACAAGATATATAAACATTAAGTACATATGCCTCTGAAGATGGGTTTTAATAACCGAAACTAGTCAGGCTAAAGAAAAAATTCATATAATAAAATAAAAATAAATATTACTTACCAGTAAGTACTAAATATAACAACCTTAAATAAAGTTCAACGTTAGTTTCTCGCATTATTTAAGAATAATAAATAGTTTGAATATTTTGTATATGATTAAATTTATTTCAGTTTCAGTTTCACAAAGAAAACAATTTTTGCTTTGGTTTTCCATGTATCTGAAATGTATCTGTATCTGTAGCTAGATACATTTTCAAATTTGTATCTAGATATGTGTATAGATAATTTTTTTCTGGAGTATCTGTATCTGTATCTATATACAAAGAAAATGTATCTGTTACAACACTGATGGGAAGAATGTTACAAAAATTGAATGTGTTAACTATACCATAAAAACATATGGGAAGAGAATATACTCTTTGAAAAATTACAAAAAGAAATTTTTCATAGCTGCTAGAAAAATATTAATTAACAAACGAATTTCCTTATTACAGAAAAGAGCACAAAAAACCCATTTACGATAATGCCCATGGTGATGTGGCAACAATTATTGATGATTTAATTAATGGACCTTATCATTGTATTAATTATAACTCGCGTTGCAAAGATTTAGAATGTACCTGCATTAAAAAATATGAGAATTACGATATTTCGTGGTTTAAATGCAAAATCCGAAAATAATGTCGGCTTTCATTCAAACGGCAGTGCCTCCGAGAGAGCTGAAACAACAGTGGTAATACATTTTAAAAAAATACTTTGAATTGCACTTGATTTGCATATTTCATACTTCTGTTAGAGAGTCGGTTGACAGAGTTCTTGGCCACAAGGCATGGCAATTATGTCATTGCTCCATCTCGTAGCTAACGCATGACCTGCTTGAAACATATTTTCAACCATTTTCACGGCGGGTAATTCAATTTAGGTACATTTTAAATAATTAATAAAACCATAAAAACATATGTTAATTAATTAGTACTATATCTTATTTAATACGGTATTTTACAAGGTTTCAGGATATATGTTTGGAATGGATAAATATAATTTTTCTGAATAAAATTATTTAAATAATGTGGTAAACAATTGGTAATTTTAATTTTAAACTATATAGTGTCATGTAGAATCAGGTCTATATTCATGTAAAGCTTTAATGTTGTGCAATTTTGCAAGAACTATCCATGAGGATGAAAAAAGGCAAACATCGAAGATTTAATGAAATTTCATAGAAGAACGTAAATAATCGAAAAACTAACTATTAGTTACACCTAGTGTTTATTTTGATAATTTATGGTACAGAAAATATAACGTGAAAGTGATTATTAACAGCATTTATGTTGAAAAACACTTTTAAATTGAAAACCGCGCTCTTAACGAAATAAAAATTAATGTTTCAGACAACCAGTCCCGCAATTTTCTTGACATTATGAAGTCATAAAGGTTAAAAAAGGCATGACATAAGCCTACCTAAAGAATGGTAGGTTTAATGGTGATGGTTTCGATTGTTGGAAATTACCAGGAAATAAAAGTAGGCCTAACTAACAGCTTTCAAATATTTTTGTAAATACTATACTTTTTCTCCGATTACTGTCCGTTTTACCGTTTTTGTGCCTTTTTAGGTGAAAAAAGTCAGTCTAAATTAAGGTGACCAGATCCTAACGAACCAAAAGCGGGACAGTGAGAAGGGGGGGTGGGGGGTGATTTTTAAATTAAAAAACAAAGAACGCAAAACGCAAAATAGACAGGGTGTCTCCCAAAAAACGCCGCTGGCCAATAACTCCATAACCCCCTAACTATTTAACTATTTATTGCCCGATTTCAATAAAACAAAAACAAAATTAAATGTCTCCACATGTTCTACAAAGGGGCCCAAATTTTCTTTTTTTTTGCAAAATCAACTTTCATTACAGCGATAGTCTGCTAGATTTTGCAAAAAAAAAAATAGGGCCCCTTTGTAGACATGTGGAGCCATTTAGTTTTGTTTTCGTTTTATTGAAAGCGGCCATAAACAAAGGAGTTATCGCTAGCGGCGTTTTTTAGCAGACACCCTGTATAATATATATATATATAAACAATCTTTATTGGGATATCGACCCCATGGGGTCTTTCCGCCTCCTGTATAATATTATATTACATTTTTTTTTTAATAACATGAAATATAATGTCATATTTACAAATATAATAAATACGAGGCATGTTTTTAAAGTACTCTTTTGTATTTTGGCCGCTGCAGCGCTGCTACCAAATACAGATATTGGTGAAATATATAAGCTGATAACTCCAAAATAGCGAATAAAAGATCACCCCGAAAAAAAAAACTCAATCTTTCAAAAGTCGGGACATTTTTGAAACGTCGCGGGACGCGTGACAAATTTCTAAAAATCGGGACTGTCCCGCCAAAATCGGGACGTCTGGTCACCTTAGTCTAAATGGCAGTCAGTTAAACCTTTAAAGCGGCATATTAGAGAAGTCGTGAAAACATAGAGCGATATAGAAAATATTGGCAGTGATACAAAAACGAAACGCACAGCTCATTCCGTAGTGAATCACCAGTGATTCGAGCGGTAGTCCAGAAAACTACCGCGGTAGCGATAGCGTTACTTCCATATAAAAGTACCGCGGTACGGTATTCGGTGTGTGAAACATGTGTGAAAAAGTACCGCGGCAGCGGTAGTCGGTTACCGCGAAATCGGTAGCGGTAGTTTCGCGGTAGTTTTCATTCGATTTTTTTTTCATTTCTTTTAATTAAGCTTATCTCTTAATCTATTTTATCTTCTAACTATATCATTGGGACGTTTTTTGCAACATTCGATCTTCGTATTAACTTTTTTTTTTTGTAAGGAGCATGTACCTATACAGGGTGTCCCAGCTATAATTCCCCCCCACCCCCCTAAAAATCCTGAAACACGTCGAGCTTAGATTGGAGGCGGGCCATTTTTGCGATAGTAGTAAAATGTAGTAAATTCTCTGTTCAACGATGTACAATTTTTAAAAATTGGGCCAATTTGGGGTAATACAAATTTATTTTATTGTTAAACCGCTGAAAATAATTGTTATATGCTGGCCATGGTAAACTGGTGAATACTTCTTCACTATTCTTCGGCTCTATTATAAATTTAATTTAATATACACAGTAGAACTACTCAATGCCACAACTTTTATATTCTAACACTCTGCGTAGACAGATGATACTGCAATGAACCAAATAATTCATAATGATTTACTGGGCGAAAAGCGGTGGAATTTTTTTATGGGAGTAGACGTATCGTGACAAATCGACAATCATTTAAAATTACCCTTTATGCATTGTAATACCATTAAGTTACTACCTGTTCGACGATCTTTCGTTAGCCGGCCGACCGGAATCAAAGTAAATGCTACGTACGGCCTCAATGAAGTAATAAAGTAACAAGTAACCATGACGCATTTTCCTTCAAATGGAAAAGACGGGCGCACTACAAAGGTAAAAACCTGTACGGGAACCGTACTTTTGTGTAATTACGGTGGTATTTTGGGTTAATTTACGACCCCTCTAATCCTGTTATTGAAAAATAATCCCAACCCTTATTGAGACATTTATTGCACTTTGGGCTTCTAGGTATCTATCTGCATAAAATAATCACATTGTTTTCCTGAGAAATATCTTCGAAAACGAAAACATTTGGAAAAACTACCGCTACCGTACCGAACATTTGCGGTAGATTTTGAGAAAAAAAGTACCGCGGTACGGTAGTCGGTACTTTTTTAAAAAAGTATAGCGGTACGGTAATTGGTAGTCAAAAAAGTACCGCGGTAGAGTACCGCGGTACTTCAACCGCGGTAGTTCCAATGACTGTGAATCACATATCAAACTTTAAATTCACATGATGTGTGATAATATGGTATGATATTTGATTTAATATTAATGTTGTTAGCAAATCTTTGCAACACCTTGATGTTATTTTAAACAAATGTACAAATTTGTTGGATCAACTATCAAGTTATTTAGAAAGTGAAAGAAGAGATGAAACATATTTTGGATACATCAATGAAGCTGAAGGCATTGCTAGAGTCGAATCTATTGATACGATATTTCCAATAACTAGAGCAAAAATTAAGCCACAATTATTTCCTTACGAATCATCAGATGAACTGATGCCGGATCCCATGGATGGATTTAAAATTATTGATACATCAGTCATTGCTGATTCAAATGCTCATCATTATCATCATGATTTATATAAAGTTTGCCTCCACACTAAAATTGCCGCCCCGAAAAGAAAAGAATAAAATTAAAATTTTACCTCGTCAAAATTGTTTCCGCCGCAATTTTTTCTATGTAAAGTCATTAATTATTATAGGTTGAAAATCAATATCCACCGTGAATCCAACTCACTTCTCAATCCAATGAAATATCCAACTCACTTTTCAATCTAATCCAATATCTAAGTCACTTTTCGATCGCCAAAACTGCTAGTGAATTCAGCCTGTTTTCTTCTATACTGGATCGTAGATATGATTTTATACGTTTTAACACCGAAAATGCACGTTCAGCCGAAAAACACTAACTGCCATAGAAACAAATATACGAAGTGCAATGTCAAGTTCGGAAATGGACTTTGTAAAATTTTTGTTCGCTCTGATGATAATAAGTCTATCACTGAAAATTTTTCATTTAAGTTATATACTTTTACTAGCTCAGAAAAATGTATGCATTCTGTTGTAAAAGCTATTTCAAAATTATTTTTATAAAATTCTTGTAAATAATTAGTCTTTTGGATTAATGTTTCTTGTGAGCAAATTTTCATTAATAAACGTAATTTACTGAAATTATTCTCATATGCAGCACTTCTCTTCTTCAATTCTAACATTATTTTGTCCAGTATGGTATAAAACACTTCTACTTTCAATTTCACCACCACCCATTCTTTTGCGACAGTCAATCATAATGATTTTTACGTTAAATATAACATATTATCTATTTTTGATATGATTATGTAATAATACACAAAATACCGTTTATTATGTACTTGTACTCGATGTGAACGCATAGATATGTTCGATCAAACTGAGCGAACATGTTTGAGAGTAATTAAAATTGGAAATTTTAGTGTGCTTTGTTTATGCCTCTATATCTATCTATGCTAATGAAACATATGTGAATCGTCAGCAAAAACAAAAGATGCACTTGCCCGTGTGATTGCTGCGCGCCTAGTTTTTCTATGATTGCCGTCTTTCTTTGATACAATCTGCGACAATTCGACACAACTTGCCGCCTTGTGTTTGTTTTTTTATTAGGTTATTAATGTATATGTGTATAAGCTGGGAAATAATAACGAAGATCAAATGTTCCTCCTTTTCATTTTATTAAATTAAGTCTCCGATTGTGCCGCCTGGAAATATGCCGCTCTACACACGTGGGTATTTTACGTATAGGGTAATACAGCACTGTGTACTGCAAGTTATTGACGATGACAAATATAATTGAGATATCGATGAATCAGATTCATATGAAGAACTGCAATCTCATATATATTTTTTTTGCAAATGCAACACCTTAATCCGCTAAAAATATTGGAATATTTTGTGCAAAATAATTTGCAAACTTCTTACTCTAATTTTTTTTGTTGCTCTGCGGATTTTTTTCAACTCGGTCCATATCAGTGGTGTTTAGACGAACGAAGCTTCTCAAAACTAATTTTAGAAAATCTTATCTGCGTACAACAATGGGACAAGAAGTAGTTTGGGCCTGCTCTCAATAGAGTCAGAATTTAGCGAAAATCTAGAATTGAACGAAGTCAAAAATAAATTAGCTATTAAAAAATAAGAAGAGGTTAATTTTAAGTGTATTGTTTTTTTTTCTGTACCTATTGTATGCATGTTGTTTTGCCAATTGTTTCGTTAAAGTAGATATAAAATAAAGCCTCATTTCTTGTCTTGCCGTTTTAATTTTTACATTGATCAGAATTAAGGGCGGCTTTTAGTAGGTGGCACGCAGATACTTTAGTGCCTAGGGTCGGCCCTGTTCAGAGCCATTTAGATTGCTTTCCAAAATATCGTGGCAATTTAAAGGAGGATAAAGGAGAACATTTTCAGCAGCATCTTAAAACCATGGAAGATAGGTACCAAAGTTTATGAAATGCCCACATATTGACAGATATGACTACTGGACATGTTGACACAACCCGTTCTGAATTACCCTTTATTAAGAAAATCCAGAGTAGTTTTTTAGTGTAGATAAAAAAATTAATACATATTATAGCAATACATGCATTTTTTTTTAATTTTTATTATTGTTGATACTGCTAATATATTAATGCTGCAGATAATAATAATAATAATTTATTTATAAACGGGAGCATTCCCAATATACAGTAATTACATGGTATGTAAATTGCCTAAAGTATAGCAATCACTAGTTGTAGTGGCACTTACGGAACGCTTAGTTAGGATACCTATCTATTAATATCATCATATATATATATATATATATAAATTTTAATTTGTATGGTATAGGCATATTGTACTGAATATTCATGCAAACACCTTTTTTTTGGAAATTCCACGAGTATGCTGAATCATCAAAACCTTAGCTAATACAGCAAAACTAATGTGAGTTTTGGAATCAGGCCCTCTAATACACACATAAATAGCTCTTACATCGTCTGCACCAAAATGTGAGTTTCCCTGTGTAATCCATACTGGTTAATGCAGAAAGTTATATACTAGATTTTTGCACAAATAGCCTCTTCCAAATATTTAGAGGAATTGTCTTAGGATATACTTGATATAGGCTGAACTTTCCGGGCTGGCTCATAGATGATAACATTGCCGCGATGTTGCGCAACGTCGCGTGGAGGATCTGTGAGTCGGTCCTTCGATTCAGTCCTATAAGTGAACTCTTGCCGAAAACATATGCGGATGGTCTCTGGTCTCTCTGGATGCCTCGTGGTATCCAGTTGACTCCCGTATTCAGTGCCTCACTTTGACGTAGTACTGGAGCTCGTGCGACAACATCTGCAGCGTGAAGCAGTTAATGGATGGACGTTGTTGATTGATTTGCAATTTCATACAACGCACATTCCGTATCGATACCTATTGCAATCTAATTGTGCCTAACTTACTCGCGCCTGCTGCATAGTAACCTGATCGTGTCGTCGCATACTAACTAGAGCACGAGAGTCCCCATGCTATAAATATCGTATTCTAACTTGTGTTTTTCTGTTCCCAGATTTTTGTAATCCACCCACCATTTCTCCGCTGAGCTACCCGGTATCAGACTGTGTACAAATCTGGCATGAAATAAACAAAATTTGCATTAAATAATGTTTAAGATATGTCGGTGATTGATTACTCATACAGGTCAGTTCGGAAAGTTATATATTTGATTTTCTCGTTTATTTAAAACAGCCTCTTCGTCAAATTTTCAGAAGAATTGTCTTTTAAGTAAATGTTGAGAAGTTTGAATGATTGATCCATACCTACTGGTCAATTCGATTTGGTTGGACAAATTTTACTTTGCTACTAACAGTACAATAATAACATAATAGATAAATTTGCGAATTTTTAAGATTGATTTAATGTGATTTCCACAAAAAATATTTCTCTTCGGCGCTTCACCTGTTCTCAGATATCACGAGCCTCCGCTGCGTTATTAGGTTGCAACTTCCACTTAATTCTGCTCACAGTGTAATCACGGCAATGTACCTAGTTAGTGCAAAGTCAATTTAAAACTTGCACCGCGAATTACGAACTAAGGCGAAGCCTTGGCGGATGTGGATTTACTACCGACTGCAATCAATTCTGCAGGAATATTCTCCATGACGCGCCGTATTATTTGCAATTGTTGCGTATTACGGCCATTAATTTGCGGTTGCGCGGCAGTAAGTGAATGTAGCGGGGTAGGTGTGAATTCTTACGCCATACATGTGGTTCCTGGGGCAATTAATTATAATTAAACGATTAAGCGTCGTACAATACCGACGGTATCTTAATGTCAATTTAATTATTACCATACGTGCGATAATAAATAATGCAAGGGCGGAAACGTATACAATTTGTCCATGGATTTAGTTCGCAATGGGAAGATTATCTTTGATATTAGATTTGTCAAGATAGGAAGCCTTAATTTATTTCTTTATTTACGAAAATATGGCGAACATTTTTACTTAGTCTCAAAACAAATTGGTTGCATTGACATTTTCCAGATCGATTGATTGGTCGTTTTGGACTAGTATATAATCATTAAATGTGTGGTTAATATATAGTACGGTTTTATTTTGTTGAATTTCAAAATGTCGTTCTTTTTTTGACATTTCTGCTTGTTCTTGAAACTTAGTTTGAGACGTGCTCAGAAAGAAAAGTATTTAAATAGGACGCTCTATATTTTAGCTGCATTTTCGTAAGTACATAATTATGTTACAACAGCAATCAATCATTTCTAATATTGCTCCCATCGCATGCGTATAATTAGAAAACGCCCACGCAATTTATATTCGCAGGCGCTGATGAATTATGCAAAACAGTTTTTTGTTATTATGTTGACGTTTCGAATGCAATAACATATTAGTTTTATATACAACCAATGTATTTGAAATATTTCTTAATTGTGCTATACCAAAAGAAGCATCTCTAGTGCGCCCCTTGGAGACGCTTTGGTAGCGAGGCATCTGTCTTGATTCGATAGGTCATATAATTAGATCAATCAAGAATTTCCTACGAAATGGCAAACTTAAAAGTGGATTGAATCCGGAAGCATTCCAAGAATGTACGCCGAAACCATTAATTGCGCCCCTTCTTGAGCCGCCCCCGTCCAACCTTTATTCCGGCGACCTTTGGGTCCATTGATTTAATAACCTCGCTGCACTCCGCCCTTATATCTACGCCGATTTGTATATGACACAGCTCGGATCTCCCGCGGCCGTAATAAAACTTCGGCAATAACCAAACTTCGACGTCCGAGCGTCGCTTCCGCAAATGCGCTAATTCAATCAAATCACGAAATTCCCCGATGCCATCCAGACAAATCGGCCAGTGTCTGCTGCATCTTAGAACGACAAACTTACGCTAAATCAGAATGCCTGTCAACAAACATCAATCATCGGGTGAATGCTAATTAAATTCTTATTTGGGCATTCAAAATAAATTGGAAATTATATAAAAACCACAATAGGAATTATCATATTGATAAGTGTTGAGGAAGATAAGATCTGTCCCCTGCAGAACGTAGTGTAACGTGTAACGCTGGTTATATTGACAATTGCACTTGTCACATTTACATATGAAACTTCACACTCGCGGACCAATGAAATAGCCCAAAATTTAATTTGTTCACCAATTATAATCCACTTATAGTGATAATTGCTGTCGGACACTTATCACTTTCGAGGAGGTTAACATTTGGTTTCAAGAGGTTTCTCATATTGTCTGCCCAATCAGTTAAAATCAAAGCAATTTGGTGCATACTCGAAGTTTCATTTAGTATATACTTTTTTTTCATCGCAAAAATTTTCAAATTGTCTCCAAATATTTTCTGGTGACTTTTTGGTATTCTCTTTTCGGTTGGAAGACATTTTTATAATACTTAATAAATAATTGTCAATGTCAATACGACATGTGCAATAGTCTTGCGAAATATGTTTCGTGAATAGTTCCTTGCTAAGATAATACCCGCTATAGTGATGCATTCGAGCTTGGTGCCGTGAAAATGTGCACTCGTGCTTCGCATTTGAGCACATCTTCTCGGCAACAAGCTCAGTGTCGGACTGGTCCTAAGGGGCCAGGATGGCATTATGACTTTAAGGGCCCGCCGCAGCCTAGGATCAGGATCAGCCTAGGATCAGGGCAGATGATACAATCAGGTCAACCAACAAACCAAATAACAATAATCAAATAGGCAAAAGTTTTTGGAAGTTTTTATTTTCAAATACATACATTTTAAAATAGAAAGTACCAAATAGTTTGAAGCTAGCAAATCAGGGGCGGATGGGGCCGGCGGGAAGCCGGGACATTTCCGGTGCGCCGCGCCGGTCTGAACTAGTCGTGAGGCGCCGGTGTAGTAGTCTATACAATATTGTAAGATTGGGTTTGGGTTATATGTAAATTTACCTTAAAAATAAAATTAAAGTATTTTAAGGGTTATTTAAAATATTGTTTCGAGAAAATACCGAGGAAAATTTTCAATTACTGCTACGAAAATAGCAAAATGGTGAGTCGACATTTTGAAATTCGGGCTTAATAATATCTACTTCTAATATAACTCTTGGAGGGATGCTGTAGTTGAATTCTCGACAATACTATAAAATGTGATAAGTTTTAGATCAATCTTCTTCTTGATTTGTGCAAAAAGAATATTTGTTTACATTTGCAATCATATTATATAAAACAATAATCTCGTTGTAAACATTTTTATATTTGGACTAATAGTTTCAGAGTGGCGCCGTTTCGATTTTTTTTAGTTTTACTTATTAAAGTTACGCTTACACTAACTATACATATTTATCATTCCGCTGTGAAAGACAAAATATTCTTTAATAAACTAAATAAATAGTTTAAAATTTAAAATTCACTAACCATCACTTAATAATCGTTGACAGTCTGAATAACTAATAACTATACATTTTGTAGGCCTAAAAATATGAAGCGAAAAATTGGTGGTGCCGAAAGGGAGAGCAAGAAGAAGAAGGCACGCTTTGCCGAAGAGGCAAAAAGGTGTATGAAACTTGATTCAATTTTTAATAAGCAACAATGGTTTCATCCCCTTCCTAAACCCCTGTGGCTGGGTGCAGTTATTCCATACAAAACTGCGAAACTGCATTCACACCACCATCGTCATACTCATCTTCAACTAATAAATCAACAACAATACACGAAATTGATCAAGATTCTGAAGCAGACAATACATTAGTTCAACAAATACATATGAACGACTGTAACTATTTTCAGAAGCGTCAACCACATGAACTGAGAAACTGTCATTTTAATTGTCAAAAGGCATTTCTAACAAAAAACAAAACCTCACGGCAGTGGCTAAGTTTTAGTAAGACGCAGAATACATTATTTTGTACGGTATGTTTAGCTTTTGATAAAAAATCTGACAAAAGTGTCTTTATCAATGGCATTTCCGATTGGAAACATATATATCAACGCATTAAAGAACACCATGTGTCACAGCTACATACAAAATCTTGTAATGCTTACTTTTTTGTTTGAAACGAATTCTAGTGTTGATAAATTATTATGGACTCAACAGATAAAACTTAAAGAAAAAAATGTAATGACAAATATACACATTGTTGATATAATAATGAACATTATTAAACTTCTTTTAAGACGAGGCTTAAGTTATCTTGGCAAAGAGTTTGAATCGTGCTACTATCTGGACAATTTGGATCACGGCAACTTTTTAGAAATTGTACTATTGCTTGCTAAATATGATATAATTTTGAAAGAAATTGAAAATTGAAAGCTAAAGCTATTTCTGAGAGTAAACGACTACATAGTTTAAATATTAAAAATAGATCTGGAGCATTTGTTTTATTTCTGTCAAAGACTACAGTTAATAAAATTATTAATCTTATTATTGACAAAATGACAAAAATAATAGCAGAAGAAATAAATACTGCCGGATTTCATTCGATAGCAGTAAGTAGACACAACTCAGGACGTGTATGTACTTGAAAACCAGACAAAATATAGGTTGCTCTCCTTTGTCAGTTGTCATAATTCAACGGGAGCTGGTATTCATAAATTATTTGAAATGGAACTAGAATTAAATAAAATACCAATGTCTCAATGTATCGCTGATTCAACTGATGGAGCAGCTAACATGCAGCAATCATATAAAGGTTTAGTGGCAATGATGAAGAAGGAAAACAATGAGAATATTCATATCTGGTGTTACAGTTACATTTTAAATTTAGTTATTTGCGATTTAATGCAGTGTAGCATTAAAGCTGCATCCGTCTTGTCACTCAAATAAAGTAGCAGTATTTTTTAAGGAATCCTATCAACGGATGGATGTTTGGATCAAAAATAATGTTAAAGACCCGAAAAAGAGAAAGCTACAAATCATTGGAGAAACCTTTACCTTTTGTTGTTCAAAATTGTATATAAATTTAAAACTTAATAAGTACTGCGATACAAACACGTCACTCCTCCAATTTGTCGCTGCTCACAATAAAACAACACTCTATAAGAATTTGACTAACTATATGGGGATGTTGTGTACAACAAATTAATTACATATTATAATGAAATAAAGTCGTAACATAGATTCAAGAGTGCAATGAAAGAATATTTTTTAAGCAATCCATTGTATAACATCCAAGAGTTTTTAATATAATTTTAATTGAGACATATACTACACAATGACTAATGTATCTGTATAAGTACTGTAATACCTGAATTTCTGTATGTTATCCTACAATGACAATGTAATACTCTTTTTAGAGTCAAAATACAAATAAATGATGAAATTAAATGAAAAAATGAAACTCGATGGTGGGCTAAAGAAATGGCATTTTCAATAATATTCGGTAAATACGGTAACATCGAATCAACTTTGTATGTAGAAGTTTTATTGGCTTTAGAGACTTAGAGGAAATCAAATAGATGAATAGTAATATGAGAGCTATGACTAAAAGTTAAAAAAATATATTCTAAAATACGAAGTGATTTTAACAGCTAATATATTTTAAAAAATATTCAGCATTACGGGAACGCTTTCAAAATATTTACAAACACAAGGTCTAGATCTTTTGAAAGCTTGTAACGGTCCGAAAACGGCTTTGGCAGAAACTGCATTTTAATAATTAATTGGCGCGTGGACCTGCACTGTAGACAACCGTGCACGCACTTTTTTGTTGTGGTGACGCGTTTCGCCTGTGAGCGATTTTTAAAATTCGCCGGCGAGGCGCCGCCATAGAGGCAGACTTCAGCTAACTTGTGTCCCGTGCGGCCGTGCCAGAAGAACCGTTGAAATAAGGTGTACCACCATCCGGTTTCCGGGATAACCAACGGGGACTCAGTTGACCACCCTTGAGGGGATTGAGGCACCAAGTACAGGGCAAAGGACTAAAACGCTCATAACACCTGAGCGTTTTGTTACGGGCTAAGTAGCTCGGCCAAACCATTCTTGGCTGGAGGCCGCGATCATCCTGCGCTGAGGCCAGAATCGGGTGATCAGCGTCCACGACGCAAACCGCCGCCATTCAGGAGCTGTAGCCAGCCGCCAGCGACGACCACCAGGAACACAGGCCAGATAACCAGAGATATATATATAGATATTGATACATTTTTTTTGTGGTCTCAATTGAGCCAGACCTCCGTTTAATTCCTTATTGACATATTGTTTATTCTTTTGTGTAAGAGTTGCGTTTACGTGTTGCGTACCGTACGTGCTTTGCGCTTGTGTAAGAGAAAGGTCGCTCCGTCGGCCCTTTAAATCGCGCGATTAGGAGCTTGCTATATTCGGCCGAATAGAGTGAACCCTGCGCGAAAGGGTTGCGTGCGGTGGTATTTATTTCAGGAGCGCAGACACGGTGTCCGTCGTTTGTGTGAATAAACGCCGATATTTTACACTACAAAACTCACACCTGTTATTTTTTGTCCCCCCCACGTTTTCTCGATCGGGCATTTATTTCAGTTTCAGTTTTTATTCTCACTGCGAGATTTAAATCTGGTGGTGTTGGCGCCAAATGGTCAGCGTTGTGACAGTTCGTGATTTCTGAACTTCGCTGACTGTCTGCCGTCCACCCACGCAGGTAGGGTGGAGCCACCCTTTGCGACGAAGTAGCGACGAGGTTAAAATTACGTGGAGCCTTTTTTAACCCCCCCACTCTCTGACACCGAGAGCCTGGCCCTCGTCACTACTTCGAAGGGACCCTCCACTCGCTCCACGGCCTAACGCGCTGATTGCCCTTCAGGTACGTCACACGTTTTTGGAGCCCAACGTGGGGCAATAGCAGCAATAGCAGCAATAGCAACAATAGCAACAATAGCTATCGTTGGTATCTTTATTTATTTAGCTCATTAACATCTTTTGAGGCTTAAGGGTTTTGTCAGCCCTTTGTAAATTTTTCTAGCCCTTCAGGATTTTGGTTTTCATTTTAAATAGACCTCATTTAATTAATTTTGCAGCCCTTTTTCAATTTTTGTTTTGGCCCTTTTTGCCCTTTAGAAAATTTTTGTGCCCTTTTTCAATTTTATACGTTTTAGTAGTTTTGGCACTAATTTTCATTTTGACCCTTCAGCTCTTCGCGAAAACTTTTTGGCCCTTTGGTTTATTTTTGTGCCCTTTTTGATTGGGAATATATTTTTGTGGTAGGCCTTAAGTTTACGCCAAGGAAACTGAACTGGGAGTTGGAAAATTTGACAGTATTTCAAATTTTTAATCAGCCTTCAGCATTTAGTATATTGAGAAAATTTGGGGTGGTTGTTTTGTGAGTTGTTGAGAATTTCTGTGAGTTTTATGGGTAATATAGAATACACACATGAAAATATTTTGACTTTAACGTTACTTTAAATTCAAATATTTTTAATTTAGAGAATTTTCTGGCCTGTTTTCAGTGTTTGTTGGTATAATTTCTACTATAGTGTAGAAATTAGTTTATTATTCGCTGGTTATAAATTTATTGTTGGTTTTTGTAGAAACTTGGTGAGACAGTGAACGGGCGACCACGAATCATACATATTTGGTTGATTGGTTGATTTATATTTTGATTTTTGGCGTATGATTTTGTGGGTTCGAGCTCACTACGACTAGGTTAAAAATTTTTTTTGGATTTTTATAGTAATCGTAATAATTACGATAAGTTAGTTAAATTTTTGTTCTTTTTCGGTACACGTATACCGTATATTTTTCTTTCAATTTGAATTGAAATTTGAATCTTTTCTTTTTGTTCACTAGTCCAATAGTTGTGATGGATTTCAAAGTAGAAGTTAATAGGCTATCAGCCGATGAGCGGGTGTATGAGCTTGAACGTCGAGGAGTTACAGGGGTAACTACTGCTGATGCGCAGCGTAGCACCTTACGAACTCTAATTAGATTGGTGTCTTCTGCCTCCTATGTGCCGGTGCCTAATCCCTTTGAGATAACTGACGACCTTGCGGCACTAGAATTGAAGTTGGCAGAGATCGAGGGGTTAGTAAAGGACTTCGAGGAGCCTACTACCTCTTCAACCTACTTGAAGCTCGCCACTAAGTGTGGACACGCACACGGGCGAATTAATCGTTGTGTCGTTACGACTGACGAAGAACGAGTTAAGGTCTCCAGACTTTTAGTACGATTAGCAACGTGCGCCGGTACTATGCGTTCCGGAGCTAAATTAGCTAAGCGCAAAACCACTGCAACTCAGAGTTCGTTGCTTAATTTGTCCGTAATTCAAGCTGTCGCTCATTCATCGCGAGTAGTTGCTGAATCGAATAGTTCAAGTTCAGATTCTGATTCAGAAAATGAACAAGATCATCTGGCTTCTACAGATGTAAAACCTGTCGCGGTTAGGTTTTGGAATCTCACTTTTGGAGGAGAGCAGGGCAAAGTTTCGTTGTCCTCATTTTTGGAGCGAGTAGAAGAACTACGCGTTGCGCGTAACGTATCTTCGGCATTATTGTTTGCGTCAGCATTAGATTTGTTCACGGGGAACGCCCTCATTTGGTATCGAGCGAACCGTAGATCTTTTGGGAACTGGGATGAGTTAGTCCTAGGGTTGAGAGAGGCCTTCCAATCTCCTGATTACGAAGAACGTCTCTTCGAAGAGATCAAATCTCGCACACAGGGACCTAATGAGACCATCAGTCTCTATGTTTCTGTGATGAAAAATCTGTTCATGCGATTGCCTAATCCTCTCCCTGAAGATATTTAGCTCAGAACCGTAACCAAAAATCTACATCCTAGATACAGAATGGCTTTGTGGTCACTAGACATTGTTACTTTTGCTGATCTACTTAGATTAGGACGTAGGCTGGAGGCTAGTACGGTCGCGAACGAATCGTACACACCCCCACCAGGGAAAGGTCGTGTGTTAGAGCCAGACTTGGCGTATGTGGAGGCTGTGCCGAGTGTGTCTTGTCACGAAGTCACTCCTCCTACAAATATTCGTCCGCCCTCTCAGTCGCGTTGTTATAATTGTCAACGACCGGGACATTCAAGTCAGGATTGTCGCGCGCCGAGACGCTTATATTGTTTTGGTTGTGGGAAAGTGGGAGTAACAAAACCAAGGTGCCCAAATTGCACTCCATCAAATTCTTTAAACCGGTCGAGGAGAACTTGAGCCGAACGGGTTGCTCCGAGGGTTTGAGAATTTCGGCAGATAATTTTAAGGGACTTAGTGAACGTACGCGTATTTGTTTAGATTTTGTGTTGTCTAGTTCGCGGGGCGATGAGCGTCCATATTTAAATGTAGTAGTTTATGGGGTGTCGTTGTTGGGGTTATTAGATTCAGGAGCAAACCAGACCATACTTGGCGGTCCAGGGTGGCAGATGTTCAAAAATTTAGCGGTACGGTTGAAACCTTCGTCGGTGAAATATTGTACGGTGGCGAATGGACGTAGTTGCGAGGTAATTGGAATGGCTACACTTCCGATGATGGTTGAAGGCGTGACGAGAACGTTAGATGTATTAGTAATTCCGGAAATTACGAGGCCGTTGATTTTGGGAACCGATTTTTGGAAACGGTTAGGAATTATTCCAGACCTACGTAGTGGTCATTGGGAGTTTTCGGGTTTGGAAGATATGGCTGTAGATGAGTTAAACACCAGTGATGGGTTACCTTCACACCAACACGTCCAACTTCAGTCATCATTAACAAGTGCTTTCGAGAAGATGAGTGATACTCTCGGGTGTACCAATTTGGTAGAGCATGTCATCAGCACTAAAGCTACGCCAATTAAGCAGCGCTACTATCCGATGTCTTCCACACTACAACGTCACGTAAACGCGGAGTTAGATACCATGTTAAGTTTAGGGGTAGTTGAACCTTCTAAATCGCCGTGGTCTTCACCGATCGTGATGGTGAAAAAGAAGGATGACACATACCGTTTTTGTGTCGATTTTAGGCGAGTCAATAGTGTAACCGAAAGAGACGCGTATCCTCTGCCGTATATTTCTCATATATTAGATCGGTTAAGGGACGCGAAATATTTGTCGAGTTTGGACATTCGATCGGCTTACTGGCAGATCCCTGTTCAGGAAGAATCGAGGCAGCTAACAGCATTTACCGTTCCGAACCGTGGTCTATATCAATTTCGACGCATGCCATTTGGCCTTCATAATGCGCCAGCCACTTTTCAGCGACTCATTGATAGAGTGATAGGTGCTGATCTCGAGCCGTCATGTTTTGCATATTTAGACGACATCGTGGTCGTAACTTCGACGTTAGAGGAGCACATTAGAGTTTTGGAAACTGTTTTGAGTCGTCTGACAGAAGCAGGTTTAACGCTGCGTCGCGATAAATGTCATTTCTGTAGGCCACAGTTACGCTACTTGGGTTATGTTGTTGATCAGGGAGGGTTACATGTCGATCCAGAAAAGGTTTCAGCGATTGTTAACATGCCAGCACCCATTAATATCACAGGTGTACGTAGAGTTATCGGTATGGCTAGTTGGTACCGTAGGTTTATTCCGAATTTTTCCACAGTCACTGCACCAATGTCGGCATTGGTCAGAAAAGATACTAAATTTATGTGGTCGGAAGACTGTGAATCAGCATTCAATACTATTAAAGATTGTCTTGTTAGCGCTCCTATTTTGTCTTGTCCTGATTTTACTTTACCTTTCGTCATTCAGACCGACGCTAGCGATTTTGGGCTAGGCGCCGTATTGACGCAAGTTACTGATGAGGGAGAGAAGGTAATAAGTTACAATAGTAGTTCATTAAAAGGACCGGAGAGGCGTTATAGTGCTACGGAGAAGGAATGTTTGGCCGTAGTATGGGCTGTAGAGAAATTTCAACCTTACATTGAGGGTGCTAAGTTCACCGTGATCACCGATCACTATTCCTTGCTGTGGCTTAACCGTTTGCAGAGTCCTTCTGGTCGTTTAGCGCGTTGGAGTGTACGGCTCCAACAATTTAACTTCGATATCATTCATCGTAAGGGGAAGGACCACGTGGTTCCTGATGCGTTATCACGTTCAGTACCGGTTTTAGACGCTGTAAACGTCGTTAATCATTCCGAAGGCGACGCGTGGTTAGTTAAGATGCGTCACGCGATCGCGAAGAGACCGCGGAAGTATCCTCTTTGGAAAGTCGACGCTGGGGTCGTATATAAGTTTTTGCCTCCCAGGTTTGGGGACCTTGAGGAACCCCAAGACTCGTGGAAGATAGTAGTAGCGAAACCGCGTCGGCGTGCCCTTATTTCGGAAAACCATGATTTGCCAACTGCTGGTCATGGGGGCGTGTATAAGACCTGTCAAAGGCTAAAGACACGATATTACTGGCCGAAGATGAAAGCAGATATAGCTCGGTATGTTCGTGAGTGTGAGGTGTGTTCGGCACACAAGGTTGAACAAAAGGCTCCACCTGGCTTTTTGGCGCCTAGGGCTCGAGCGACGAGACCCTGGCAAATTTTGTGTACTGATTTGGTGGGACCTTTGCCGCGTTCAACCAAGGGTAATTGTTATATTTTGGTTGTGGCCGACACCTTCACAAAGTTTAGTATGTTTTTCCCGTTGAGACGAGCTACTGCTTCAGCTGTCACGAAATCCATAGAAGAACATGTTTTCCTTGTATTTGGAACCCCTCAATACATCATTTCAGACAACGGTGTTCAATTTCGTAGTAAAGAGTTCACTAAGATGTGCGACTCCTATCGCACTCGGGTATTGTATACTGCTCGGTATCATCCGCAGGCTAATCCGGCGGAACGCATTAACCGGGTCCTTAAGACTATGATCGCATCGTATGTGAGCAATAACCACCGCGTGTGGGACGCGAGTCTTCCAAAGATTGGTTGTGCCATTCGGACGGCAAAACACGAGGTGATTGGCCATACGCCTTACTTCGCCAATTTTGGGCGAGAGCACGTATTGTATGGCAATACCTTTGGTGGACCTCCGGATGTTGACGAATTGTTGGAGGACCCCATCAGGGACAAGCCACGCGATCCTGATAAGTTCGACGCATTACGAGAAGAGATAGCGGGACGTTTGGTGAAAGCGTATCAGAAAAATGCGAAATCGTATAATTTCCGTAGAAGGCATGTACAGTACAAGGTTGGTGATCGAGTGTGGCGTAGAAATCATGTTTTGTCGAATGCTCTAAACTATTTTAACGCGAAGTTAGCTCCTAGGTTTGTTGGTCCTTTTGTAGTGGCCCAGAAGAGGTCTTTGTGGACGTATGATCTAACCAATGATTTTGGTGATCCAGGAGGGACATGGCATGTGAAAGATTTGAAACCTGCTCTGGACGATGATCATTCGCTTTCGAACTAGGTGTTTGTTAGATTTTTCTGGTTAAGTGTAGTTTAGTACTTTTTCCTTTTTGAGTAATCTACGAAACAAGAGTAACTCTTATCTTCTTGTTTTCTGTGTGTGTTGTGGTAGTAGAGGTTGTGTTTTGACGGGCGATGCGGGTCGCTGACCTGACCCCGAGTGGATAATTGCGGGCGTGATCCTCAGCTCCCAACGACTCCGGAGTAGTTATTTCGGTAACTACTGGTGGAGAGGGACTAAGGTGGGGCAACTCCACCCTGGGAGACGGGAGGTTGTTCGTGTCGGGTTGTCTGGACACAATACTCTACGGAGGGAATCCATCACCTTGTTCCACGGGCGTTTACGCGTCCGGCGATCGGAACAGAGTGAGGTGGTTTCGGGATCTCGGGTACTGGGGGGATGAGACGGGTTTGGAATAGTTGGGGTTCGCGCCACTATTCCCTACAACTTCGGGTTGGGTCCGTCCGTCTACTGGGCTTTGGGTGCCCCGGAATCGCAAGCCTTACTCTGGGAAGTTCGTTGGATCCACGAACTACACTACCCTTCATTTTTTTTTGATGAATTCCTGGGTTTAAGTCGGTCGAGGAGCGGACCGATGATGCCTTGTTAACTTCTGAGCTCATTAGGTTAGTTGTGTTAGTTTTGTTAGTTTTGAGTGGTGGTAATTAGTGGCTGTCACTTGTCTGAAATCATACGGTGTACGTAAACTTTCATATTCTATGGGATCGTTCGTGTTTTGTCCTTGAGTGACATGCCGCATTGCGGAATTTTTCGACGACTCCCTAGTTTAGCTATTTAGCTTAGCCCTTTGGGGGATTTAATGAATATGATTGTGGTTACGCATCGAGTGTGTCGGGACAGTGTTACTCCCACTAGTACTATCTTTCTTTCGTCATTTTTATGAGTTTATTTTTCTTTTTGGGGAGTTTTTAATTTTGTTGGGGGGGAATTTGTAACGGTCCGAAAACGGCTTTGGCAGAAACTGCATTTTAATAATTAATTGGCGCGTGGACCTGCACTGTAGACAACCGTGCACGCACTTTTTTGTTGTGGTGGCGCGTTTCCCCTGTGGGCGATTTTTAAAATTCGCCGGCGAGGCGCCGCCATAGAGGCAGACTTCAGCTAACTTGTGTCCCGTGCGGCCGTGCCAGAAGAACCGTTGAAATAAGGTGTACCACCATCCGGTTTCCGGGATAACCAACGGGGACTCAGTTGACCACCCTTGAGGGGATTGAGGCACCAAGTACAGGGCAAAGGACTAAAACGCTCATAACACCTGAGCGTTTTGTTACGGGCTAAGTAGCTCGGCCAAACCATTCTTGGCTGGAGGCCGCGATCATCCTGCGCTGAGGCCAGAATCGGGTGATCAGCGTCCACGACGCAAACCGCCGCCATTCAGGAGCTGTAGCCAGCCGCCAGCGACGACCACCAGGAACACAGGCCAGATAACCAGAGATATATATATATAGATATTGATACATTTTTTTTGTGGTCTCAATTGAGCCAGACCTCCGTTTAATTCCTTATTGACATATTGTTTATTCTTTTGTGTAAGAGCTGCGTTTACGTGTTGCGTGCCGTACGTGCTTTGCGCTTGTGTAAGAGAAAGGTCGCTCCGTCGGCCCTTTAAATCGCGCGATTAGGAGCTTGCTATATTCGGCCGAATAGAGTGAACCCTGCGCGAAAGGGTTGCGTGCGGAGGTATTTATTTCAGGAGCGCAGACACGGTGTCCGTCGTTTGTGTGAATAAACGCCGATATTTTACACTACAAAACTCACACCTGTTATTTTTTGTCCCCCCCACGTTTTCTCGATCGGGCATTTATTTCAGTTTCAGTTTTTATTCTCACTGCGAGATTTAAATCTGGTGGTGTTGGCGCCAAATGGTCAGCGTTGTGACAGTTCGTGATTTCTGAACTTCGCTGACTGTCTGCCGTCCACCCACGCAGGTAGGGTGGAGCCACCCTTTGCGACGAAGTAGCGACGAGGTTAAAATTACGTGGAGCCTTTTTTAACCCCCCCACTCTCTGACACCGAGAGCCTGGCCCTCGTCACTACTTCGAAGGGACCCTCCACTCGCTCCACGGCCTAACGCGCTGATTGCCCTTCAGGTACGTCACAAGCTACACAGATGGCGCAAAGAGCAATAATGCAATTAAAGGAGTTTCAAAGAAATTTCCTTTCAGTAAAACATCGAGCAGACGAATTCGTAGTATGGGCTGAAGAAAAACTAGAACAACACAATTCTGAAATGACAGTTGAGACATTATTGCCCAAACTACGAAAAAAGAAAAAATAAAGCGTACGCCTGGAGAAAAACGTGGAGAAGAAACACCAGACGATGGGCTTGATAAATATAAAATTGAAACATTTAATGTAATAATGGATACCATAATAGGGTCCATAATAAAACGATTTCAAAGAGTAAAGTAAAGTGAGTTTGTAAAGATATCTGTGCTAGTTCCACAAAATTTTAATGAAATTAAAAGAAATATTCCCAGAAATTGTTTAGAGACTTTAACTAATAAATTACAAAAAATGGATTCTAATATTACATTACTAAATTTAAAAGAAGAACTAGACCCTTTTATTGAAAATTGGGAGCTACTAAAACATAATATTTGTGATGTTTTCACAGTAGAACAAAATGTTGAACTAGAGATGGACTGTGTGAAATAACATATAAAAGACTCGATGAAGTAAGTGTTGGAAACAAATTTAGAATTAGGAACATGTAACAATTGCAACAACTGTGCTAGTTGTTGTTATTATGTCATTTGTAAATATAATTTATTTCGAGAAGTGTACCCACCTTAGCTCTAGCGCATAAGTATTTTTTAAGCTTTTTTTCTCTAAGCTAAAGTATGTAAAAAATACATAAAGAACTACGATCGACCCTATCCGATACTCGTCTTGAAGCGTTTATGCTAATGAGTTGTGAGAAAGAGATTTTAAATTCAGTAAATAATGAAGAAATTATAACAGACCTAGGAAAATCCAGTTCTCTACTCTCAAAAAAGTTATTGTTTTAAAATAAGAATATTATATTGTGTTATTTTTTTCTTATTTAAGTTTTAAAATTTATTATTTACTTGTGCAATACATTTAGTTTTTATATTGTAGAATAAATTTCCAGACGCTTTTATTTAAGTTCGTTATAACTTCTACAAATTGACACTTCACACTAATAATAACTAGTTCGTTTAATTGTTGTCCGCACTTCATATATGGCACCGGTAACTGTACTTCCTGCGCCGATTTTGCTGGTCCCATCCGCCCCTGTAGCCAATCAACTTTTTTTTTTTAAAGAGGAGTAGTTTCAGCTAGGTTGTCAATCACTCGTTCGTAAAAGCTGCTATCCTCGCTATCCTTGATCAGATCCGACTCTGTATTAAGTATAATCAACGAGTCTAGCAGTTCTTGGCCCAGTAGAGAATGAAGCCTCGTCTTAATGCGCTTCAGGGCGGAAAAACGTCTCTCGCAAGTTACTTGAGTAAACGAGATTGTGAGAATTACACAATAAGCGACGTATAAATTAGAATACGTACTAATGTGCATGTTATATTGGGACAAAAGTTTGCATGCACATGGTATGCAACTTCGACAGGCATCAGAACCTCTTCGTGACAAACAAATAGCGTTCTTTGCTGTTTGATCTAAACTATGTTCGACAATCTCTTCCTGCTTTTCGTCACTTCGAGAATCAGAATCGTTTTTTTGTTGCTGCCTAAGTGGAACGTGTGCGTCCCAAATAGTTTTAGAAAGTTCATGGAAACTTTTCGAAAATGATTCGAGTTCGTTTGAAAGCAGTTTTTGGTCCACATTGGCAATTGATGCGATTAACTTTAATGGATTATTAGGAATTCCATTTTTAATAATTTCGTGGAAGTTTTTCGGATCCCAAAAAACAGCATCCTTCATTAAACGCTCGTTGCAGTAGAATTTTTCAATTATTTTAACTAGAGCCGTGTTGATGGTGACTTTGTACACGGCAATAGAGTAGAATCTCTTTGTGTCCGCAGACACTAGTCCCACTTTTTCTTGGCATACCTTATCGTGTTTTTTTGGTTTCCTGGTTCAGACCACGTAACGGCAGCGTGGTCTGAATTTCAACATCGATGTTCTCGGCTTGAATTAATTCTTGAATTTGGGATGCAAACAAACTTGCTGCACTGAAAACATCGTCAAAATGATTCAGTTGTTTCCGCAAATTAGTCTCCAAAGTTTTGAGAAGTCTCCAAGCTTAAGGTAGTCTAGTGTAGGGGTTTGAAGGTATTGGCTTACCGGGGTTGATAATTCGAACATTTTTTTGAATACGAAGACTGTCAGAATAGTTTCATATTTCAAAAAGGAATCCATCAATGCCTTTGCTTGAAATGAAACCATTGGCTCGAATTTCATGCTCGAAGTTATAGCACTTAGGGTCTTTATCAACGCAAAATATCTTTGACCCACCATCTCGTTTTTTCGATGTTCTGCAATCTTCTCAAATTGTCTCTACCAGTTGTTATTTCCGCTATTTTATCCACCCGCACAGAAGTACGCTTGAAAGATTCGTGAATAAATATACTTGCAGACGCCAAGAGGCCGAATAAATTCTTCCCTTCAGTAGAACTTGATGTGGCGCCTGCCAACACTAAATTCAAAACGTGTGCGTAACAATGCGTGAAAATTAATTTTGGCATCTGTTCTGTTTGTGTTCTGTTTCCTGCACCATCAAAAGACATGCTGATAAGAAGTTGCAAGTTCAATCCTAACTGTGCTAATTTTGAGGTTGCAAGTGCTCGGTAAGCTTCGCCTGTTGATTTCCGGACAGGCACCGTGCTGACGGTCCGTTCTTATGGGATTCCATTCTTAACATAGCGAACACAAATTACAGCTTGATCAAAACACCAACATCCTGACAAGAATCAACATTGAGGCTAAAATATTTCGCCTCCTGGATTTCTTTAACGATGTCTTGTTTTACTTGACGTGCGCATATATTTATTTATTTATTTATTTATGATGTTTTTTGACAGGAAGGCCATGAGCAAGGCGCGGATTTCTAGGTATTATGCTATATATCAGTTTTAATAGCAGACCAAAATGACCTCGTATCTATACGAATTTCAGCAAATGAACTAACGTGATAATTTTTTTTTTGTGCTGTTATGCATATTTTTAGTTTTTAAGCTTATAATAGCTTTAATGCATTTTTTGCATATTTCCTTATTTTTTGTGCTTATTTGCTTATTTATCAATTTTATAGCATATTATTTATATTAGCTAGGAATATATTTTGTTGCACATTATTGTAATGCGAATTCAGTATTAATATTACTCCGTTACGCCTAGAGTGCTTGGTTATCACAAAATCATCAACAAAGCGAGCGTGCGTATATTTGGTAAACAAAGCTTGATTATTTCGGGGATTACCCTATTTTTACGTGCACAGAACGCATCTGGGGCAAGTGTGCTATCAATTCAGTCCAATTTATCTCAATCTTCAGTGCGTTGTGCCTTGTGTGTATTACGTGTTTATAAGTTTTCTTGTATAAAATGCCGAAAGTAAAACCTTCCGTCGATAAATCGATACGTGAACATTCTGAATTATAATATGAGAACGGCAAATTAATTTGCAGGGCTTGTATCAAACCGGTAAGTTTTATTTTGTGTTGCTAATGGCCTAGGTACAAGCATGTATTATGTTGTAGATTAACTGCGAGAAAAAAATTTACATAACACAACATATCAAAACAACAGTTCACCTGGAAAATTAAAAAAAAACACAAATCTGCAAGCAGTACCCTGAGTACCCAGCAAACTATTTCCGAGTCTTTTGTGAGTTCTTCTACACAGAATGAAAAGGAATTTTACTTTGATTTATGCAATACAATGGTATCTTCTAACATTCAGTTAAAAAAACTAGATAATAGTATGTTTAAATCTTTTGTACAAAAATACACCAGTAGACATATTCCTGCCGAATCAACCATTGATTAAAAAGTACATCGTTGATTGCAAATCAAAATTAACGAGCGTATTTAAGATAAAAGATCTAGGACTAGTTGATAAATTCTTGGGAATAAGAATCCAACAAAATATGGAGAGAGGAATTATCAGTCTGGACCAAAACGAATACATAAATTCAATACTTGAAAGATTTGGATTATCAGACTGCAATGCTGTCAAGACACCAATGCCAGTAGGAACCAAACTCGAAGAAACTATCGGAAAAGAAGTTGACATAAAACAATATCAAGAAATGGTTGGATGTCTAATATACGTTTCATGTATCACCAGACCAGATATTGCGTATGCAACTACATATATGAGTAGATTTAGCAAGAAGCCAACTGAAGAGCACTTGAGTGCAGTAAAGAGAATATACAGATACTTCAAAGGGACTGCACAATTGAACTTACAGTACAAGAAAAGTAAACATCTTAATATACGAATGTACTCTGGTTCCGACTGGGGAAACGACCCTATAACTCGTCATTTAATAACTCGATACGGTCACACTGCAAAATGCAGCAGTATGTTGGAAAAGCCGTTTTCAAAAAACATTGGCACTTTCAATAGCGGAAGCCAAATACGTGGCCTTTCAAGAACTCGCATGGTTCAAAAATCTTCTACGAGAATTACTACCTAACGAAACAGAGCCGACCCTGATCTTCTGCAACAAGTCAACAATCGGCTTAACCGATCCTGCAACTATCGAACAACAAACAAAACATATCGACATAGAATTCCATTTCATTAAATAAAAGGTAGCTACAAAGGAGATAATAGTGAAACACCTAGAAACAAGCCAAATGGTAGTCGATTTCCCCACTCAGCCAATGCCCACAGAAAAACAAGCTACATTTAGAACTTCATGTGGTCTTGTGTTCAGGGGGAGTGTTGAGGAAGATAAGATCACAAGCCTGTGCATAACCTAGTGTAACGTGTAACGCTGGTTATATTGAATACATGGTATCAAGTTTGTCATGGTTACCTAGAAAATGCATATACCGAGTGTCTGGGATAAGGGGCGAACATAGGAATTTAACATGTAAAATTAAATATGTGTAATTATTAGCTCCCCTATTAATTTTAGAGAAATCTCGGAAAGGAATAATTTTTAGAGTATTAATAACTGTAAATGTATCATCCATTTAATTTACGTTTTTACCATAATCCACCTCAGAAATAATAAAAATAAGTTTTAAGAACAATGTGCCATAAAAACCCTTGCCATGAGTTTGACAAATGTCATGTTATAGTGAAAATAATTTTGCTAGTCAGATATCAATTACTATGAACACTAATCCGAGTTATTCCAATGAAGAGAGGGTACTCATTATCAAAACATTTTACTGTGGCGTCAGTTTACGCAGAGTTTGTGACTTATTTTCGGTTAAATTTAACGATCGACCAATTCCGTCTCTATCAACAATTAGCAAGTTTGTGAATAAGTTTGAAAATAAAGCAAATGTAACGGCAGATGATTCAAAAAGTATTTTAATACTCCAATTTCATCAAATGTTATTACAAAAACATTAAACTGACGTCACTGTAAACGGTTTTGGTTATGAATAAATTATCATTCTTCCACTAATTACGTGTTATTATTATAATTTATCCCGAACGACAAGCACGAATTTAAAATTATTTATTATCATTCAAAAAAATATTCGTTTACGATTTTTCTCTAAAATTAATAGGGGAGCTAATAAATACACATATTTAATTTTTCATGTTAAATTCCTGTCTTCACCCCTTATTCCAGACACTCGGTATAATAATATACACCTGTTAATTTGTAACTGAGTTGTAAGAGTGAAATTTAAATATATCATTCTTATCTAACCAAGCCAATCCATTATATATAGACCCCCGTTCAAACAATAAGATATCATAAATTTGATGTTGATTAAAATTTGTCTTAAAACCTAAACATTTAAAAACGAGAGATTAATTTCAAAACCAATTTTAACATTAGTTTTGGGCATTGTAGTGATGCTGTTGAATCAACTAACTTTCCCTTGTTTAATTTTATTAGCAGTACTTGTTCCTCAAGCCAAGTCAAATATATGGCGGTCCACCTGAGAATGATCTAAAGTTATCCTTAACCTAAATTTTATAAAACTCGATGTTTTAAAAAAGCAACCTCAGTTTTAAATAGAGCAAAATGATTCAAATTTATATAGTACCATTTAGAGTTACATAAAATGTTCAAAACATATCTTCAAGCTTTGAAAAAAAATAAAGAAATTTCATTGCAATTTGGAGACTTTGCACAATTTTCTAATAAATTTGACAATCTCAAATTTGCATAAAATGTATAAAATTTTCAAGCTTTGGAATCTTGTAGATTCTTTATTGCTATACTTATTCTTGCAAACGACATTTATTAATTTTATTATTGCGTTAATGGTACATTGGTATAACGTCTTTTGTTCGTAATTTAAGTTTATTCCCAATGAAAACACAGCAGTTTTTAAATCAAGTTGACATTTTGACTGCAATACTAACAGCAATTTTAATAAATAAAGCGGGTTTGATTGAATCCAGACAGGCCGGATTTAGATCTCCCAGGGGCGGTCCCCTTTTCCAATTCCTGGATCGTTGAGGTCGGTACGCATTTCGGGGTAATAAATTCGGGGGCCGCCGTTCCTCCGTGAAGAGAATTAAAGGGCTCCGCGCTGCAGTTGTAACTCAGGTTAGACAACCCCACGGAAGGGAAAATTGCCTGGTGAATCGTCCCTTAGCGTCAGTAATTAACTGCGATGGCAAAAAACGCCGGCGATAAATAAATGAGTTGCCTTTTTTGAGGTGCGGCGATAATTACTTCCTAATGGTTTTGTTTGAGCATCGCAACAAAACCGTGACCATTTTCACAGGGTATTTTTGGCGGCAGCGCAACTAGAAGGGTATTTTGCAATAATAATAATAATATGTATTGCGTACAAAATAATGATAATTTAATAATATTTTATTTAATACATATTTTGCATATTTAGTGCCTGATTTGTATACAGTATACTTGAAGACAATTTCTCTCAACCGTTGCGTAAATGTTGCTTGGATGACGATATTATTCCACGCATGGTATGTTTATAAGTTTCAAGTCTATAATAAAAGCGGTTTAATAATTTACTCCCAATTAACCACGGTATATGCCCCAGTTTTTTTTTTATTAGGGCTCGTAAAAATATTTGATATCTGCAAGGGCGCCGAATTACATTTTATATTTTCCTCCAATTTGTAAGGTCACAGGGAAGATCGACGTTATTTTTTATTGCCGCTATAAAGACCACCGTTATTGTTATTCACGGGACTTTAAAACGTGCGACGGCTAGCGAGGAAGTGAGCGATTTCGCTATCAGTTAGACTTGTTTTCAAAACAGACTCACATTTCACCTCCTGCAAAAATAAATCAATCATTGCTCGCTCGGAGTTGAAAAGTTGATCTTCCACGAGTGCCCCGGTGCGAAATAACATCTGAAATTAAATAGGGGAAGCACCAGTCTCAGCGCCTAATTAGAATTGTACCAAGCGTGTCCCTACACACGTTGACGACACTTTTAATTCTTTTGTGAGTTGTCCACGCAGGCTAGAGAATAGTTGCAAGGCAATTACGTAACATGATGCTTACCGTGAATATTACTCGTGAAAATTTTAACTCGTGTTTTTGCAAATATTATATACATTATGTCAGGGGCGGGCTGGCCATGTGGAAAATGTAGAAAATTTCACATAAGCCGTATACAAATTGGGCCGTTTTTCCAAATGAAGCGTATGCCATATGTTCATTAAAAAACACTTTCAAGATGGCTGTGGAAATTCAAACGTACGACCGTGTCAGTATCTTGATTCAGACCCACAAATAAAATGGCAAATTGTCGATAATAACCTACATTTTCGCGTAAACATAAATGAACTCGTCGTGACATGTTTTCAAACGTGTTCTAGAAGATTTGAGTGATGTTGCCACATTCTTCAGTGGTACGTTATCACAGATGTTCAATGTCGTGAATAGGGTTGTTGAATATTGTTTTTCAGATGAGTAAAAAGGAAGTAGTCGAGTGGGGTAAAATCAGAGAATCTCAGAGGAATTTCTGGCCTGTAGTTCAGGCCGATAACCTGGTCATCGAAAAACTGGCGAATAAAGTCAATGGTTTTACGAGCCGTATGAGCTGGCTCCGTTCTGCTGGAAGTAGCTCGTTTACAGTTCGTCGTCATATATCTGGCCGAAGACTACTTGGAGAATATTGTCCCTGTACCGCTGACCATTAACTGTGAAGTCAAAATATACTGTTCGAATGTGCTGGGTAAACTGACACTTGCCGCTTACTGCTGCTCGTAGACATAAAAGCCTGGCGCACATTGAGACGCAGGTGTCGCAGTCAACGCAGGGCAGCGCAGTGCAGTTATTTTCGCAGCCAATAAGAAGATGACCAATCTTGTTTTTCTTATTGCCTGCGAAAATAACTGCACTGTGCCGCCCTGCGTTACCTGCTAATGTGCGCCACGCTTAATATTCGCCGCCTCTCACCGCTTGTATCGTAGTCGTGGCCTTAACATCCCAGATAGGTACCACCAGGCACAAATCGTCATTGTGCATCATATTGCATAGTGCATCCAACAATTCGTCATTGTACATCAGTTCTAGCCGACGCACTCCACAGTAAAACTGTGCCCTGCGAGTGATTATTGTAACCTTAAACTTGGTGTGTAAGTAAAGGGTAACCCAATAGTCTATTTTATTAATTTGAGCTTAATTAGTTGTATTAACTTACAACAGAAGCAGCAAGTCGCAACATGTTTGTCCTTCATAACCGCTTAATGTAACGCCTCAGGCACGATACCAGCGCACTATGGTTTCTAGAGCCCGATTACTTGGCCTAGTCATTTTTTCGATTGTAAGAAAGCATATTTTTGGACATAATAACAGATGCTAAACATTCCAAACTACAATGTAATCACGTGCACAGTCCCTTTAACTGATCCAGTTACCGATGAAAATAACTGCAAGTTGGCATTTTAATTTGATGTCATTAGTCACACATTTGTCTATCGACGACACTGTGACGTACCTGAAGGGCAGTCGGCGCGTTAGGCCGTGGAGCGAGTGGAGGGTCCCTTTGAAGTAGTGACGAGGGCCAGGCTCTCGGTGTCAGAGAGTGGGGGGGTTAAAAAAAAGGCTCCACGTAATTTTACCTCGTTGCTACTTCGTCGCAAGGGAGGCTCCACCCTACCTGCGTGGGTGGTCGACAGACAGTCAGCGAAGTTCAGAAATCACGAACTGTCACAACGCTGACCGTTTGACGCCAACACCACCAGGTGTAAATCTCGCAGTGAGAATAGAAAACTGTAAAACTGTAACTGAAATAAACCGAATAGAAAACTGTAAAGAGAAAACGTGGGGGGAGCAAAAAATAATAACAGGTGTGAGTTTGGTATGGTAAGATGTCGGCGTTTATTCACACAAATCAAGACGGACACCGTGTCCTGCGCTCCTGAAAACAAATACCTCCGAGCGCCACCCTTTCGCGCAGGGTTTACTCTATTCGGCCGAATAAAATAAGCTCCTAATCGCGCGATTTAAAGGGCAGAGGGAGCGACCTTTCTCGTACACTAGCGCAAAACACGTACGATACGAGACACGTTTACGCAATTTACACACAAAACAATAATCAGCAAAAATGGCTCAATCGAGTACACAAAAAGAATTATATTATCTGGAATTTATATCTGGAATTTATATCTGGAATTTATATCTGGAATTTATATCTGGCCTGCGTTCCGGGTGGTCGTCGCTGGTGACTGCTACAGCTCCGGAAGGCCGACGGCTCGCGTCGTGGACCTGGAGCTCGCTCGCGGCCTCCAGCCAGGAATGTTCCGGCCGAGCTGCCTACCCCGCTGCTAAACGCCTAGAAACGCACGGCCTTAATCAAAATGGCCGGACACGTGGCTTCACGAAGAGGAGAGGAGATAACTACTTACTCCGGTGTTATGAGCGTGTTCTCTGCCCTCCAGTCGATGCCTCAATCCCCCTCAAGGGTGGTTAGTTGAGAACCGTTGATTATTCCCGTAAAACGGATGGTGAAATACCTTATCTGCAACGGTTCTTCTGGCACGATCTATCTTGGGCACGAGTCAATGTAGTTCTGCGTCGTGGTGGCGCTTTACGCCGGTGAATTTAAAAATCGCTCACCGGGGAGACGCGTCACCACAACAAAAAAAATGCAAGCATGGTTGCCTACCGTGCAGGTCTACACGCCAGTTAATTTATTAAAAAGCCGTTTCTGCCGACGCTATTTTTGGACCGTTACAACACGTTTAGCAGAGTGAGTGTTGTGACCGTGTGTTTCAATAAAACTCTGTGCAGTATTTTTTATATTATTCTCTCAGGTATGTTTATTTAGAATGTAGAATCTTAACCCCGTTCGTTGATTTTTAATGGTTCAAATTAATTTTAATCAATATCGATGTTTGAGGTTTCCTAATACATCGTTTTTCAAGTTTCACTTGATTTATTAAAAAATGGCGGGGTTTGGCGGGATATATTTTTGCATGCACGTTTTAAGCCTTATTTTAAGAAGTTATAAATATTAAACTTACGTTGCTATTTTCTGCTATAAGCATGACAAATTGTTGTTTTTTCTAGCAATGCATGTGTTCAAAAAGATAAACCTATTCGAAATTTGGCTGAAAGGCACTAATAAAGAGGAGAAGTTCCGAAAAATTGTAGATTATATTAAAACACTTATTAGAGAACCCTTGATGCCCTCAAATGAAGGAGAACTTTTTGCAAAAATTTGCCGTTTGTTCCGAAATTTTCCAGAAAGGTACCATCGAGCTTGTCGACGAGTAGAATATTTAAAGAGGACAAATTTTGCTTGGCTGGACGAAAACTTTATTGTTGAAGTAGACAAACCCACGCTTTCGACATGTTTTGGTCGATCCACGCTTACATTTTCTGTAAAAACAAGCCGATCACACAGGAGAGAAGCATCACAATTATCCAACAAAAAAAAAACATGAAATCGCTTTATTGGTACAAGCTGCATCCTCGGCAGCACGACATCAAGGCAAACATGTTTTAGCGGCCGTTTTGAAGGAAGTAAACACAAGTCCATCTCGACCATCCAAAATTCGGAAAATTATTTCTACTCCCAAAAAAGAGATGTCAAAATATACCGCCGAAGAAGCCTTAGAGCTTGTTATAAATAGTAACAGCAATATTTGGACATCAGACAGGGTGCTCTTTCAAAGGGATGCGACATTTATCCTGATTACAAACAAGTGTGACTTTGTAAATCAAAATGTAGACCATCTGGCATATATGTTATCGATATTAAGGCAGAAGTTCCACTTAATTCTGTTTTGGAGCACACAAGTAGACGTATAGTTGAATTGCAAAGAGCGGTTATTTCAGTCATATGGAAATGCTTAAGGTTACAGAAATAGACGCAGAAATAATTTTCAGTTATGGCTTCGATGGAAGTAGTAGTCAATCAAATTTTAAACAAAAATTTGAAAGTCCTGGTACTCATTCTGACAACTCTTTGTTTGCAACAACATGTATTCTTCTTCGCTTGCAAACCTTGAATGAAACAATTTTATGGAACAATCGCACTCCACAATCGGTACATTTTAAAGGAGAAGCAAAATATTGATAACGAAATTGAGACGCTTGAAGTATTGACCATTTGTTTGATAGAAGACAAAGTCATAAAAATAAAATATAAATTATATAAGACTTTAATTGACGGTAAAATATTAAATACATTGACCGGATCAAAGTCAAGTCTAGCTTGTCCCATATGTGGTGCTACTCCAAGACTGATGCTGGAAATAGAACATTTTGAAACGACAAAAATATTTGAGCCAAAATCAAATACGTTGCAGTTTGGAGCAAGCCCTTTACATGGATGGATTAGATTATTTGAGTGCATAGTTCATATATCGTATAGATATGATTTGTGTGTGTGGGAAGTTCGAGGGGATCAAAATAAGGAAATTTTCAATGAGAGAAAGGAACTTGTTCAATTCAATTCATTTCAATTCAATTCTTTATTTCACGTAGCGATATATGATACATCGATGTGATTAGTCATGTTAAATAAAATATGAATACACACACAAAATACGAAATATAAAATACAATTACAAAATACAAAATACAAAATACAAATACATAATACATAACATAAATACATTTCTATATATAAAATATGAAACACATCACAATCATAAGGAGTTATTTCCCCCTCCCTCCTTCATGAACTCTTTTAAGGAGTAAAAGCTCTTGTTCAATAGGTATTCTTTTAGCCTTAATTTGAACAGTCTAATGTCGCCCATTTGTGCCAGGTGAACAGGTAGGGCGTTAAATATTGTAATACACGAGTATGCTGGTGATCTTTCATAAAGAGCGCTATTATGCTTTGGTATTCTTAATCGATTTCGGCCTCGCGTATTGTACTCGTGTTTATCGGAGTTTTTCACGAATGAATTATAATTTTGTGCTGAGTACAGCGCGAATTTAAATATATATAGCCCTGTTAAGGTTAGGATTTTCCTGCTCCTAAATATCTCTCTACATGATCCTCTGCACCTAACGCCAAACATCAGCCTAATAATCCTTTTCTGTGCAATAAAAAGTCTGTCCACATTCATTGCTCTCCCCCAAGATATAATATTATAGGACAGATGAGAATGTGCCAGGCTATAGTATACACTGATCAAGTCGCTAGTACTCAGAGTAGCCTTAAGTTTCATTAGAGCATAGTAAGCGCTGTTTAGTTTTCCTGCCACATGATCAATCTCTACCGTCCACGACATTTTCTCATCTACAAATGAGCCAAGAAATTTAGTATGCCATGACGAGCTAAGTGTTTGTGCCGGAGGTTTTGTGTTGTAGAATTGTAGCGTCACGCATTTGTCTACATTTAATAAAATTTTATTTTTCCAGCACCACTCTTGGATGTTGCCGTTTAAAGTTAGAAGTTTATTTTCTAGTTCCTGTTGAGTTTCGGCCTTTACTATGACTGTGGTGTCGTCAGCAAAATTAATCATGAGTTCGTTTTTAATTACAGAACACAGATCATTAATATATATGAGGAACAGGAGCGGTCCAAGAGTGGAACCCTGAACTACCCCATTTTTTATTACCTGCTCCGTAGATTTTTTCCGGTCAATTTCCACCAACATATGACGATTTGTTAAAAAAGAGGATATCAGGTTGAGAGCTGTCCCGCGTACTCCCATGGTGTCGAGCTTCCGTGCCATGAAGTTGATATCTACGGTGTCGAACGCTCTTGAGAAATCATAGAATACAGCTGCAACTACCAACCCTGCATCCACTTGTTTGCTGATTTCCTCTCCCAGGCAGAATGACGCAGTTTCTGTTGAACGGTGTTGTCGGAAGCCATGCTGGTTATCGGTCAGTAGATTGAATTTATTTATGTATGACCATAATTGGTTTGATATAACTTTTTCAAAAAAATTTGAGAATGAGTTTAGCACTGATACGGGTCGATAGTTGTTTTTATCGTTATGTTCTCCTTTTTTAAAAATTGGTATAACACGGGCTGTTTTTAGACTTGGTGGGAACACTCCCGAACTGATGGATAGGTTTATTTAGGTTCAGCAACGATTTTTGGAAAAGCAGCATCTAGTTGGCGATAAACCTAAATCCAACGGGTTTGGCAGTACCAACGACGGAAATACCAGCCGTCGAGCGTTTAGCAACTCAAAATTGTTTTCCGAAATTACAGATGTCAGTGAAGAATTAATTCAAAGGTTTCAAATAATTTTAATTTGTTTATCTTGTAGTTTACAAATTGACCCTATAAAATTTGAGACATATTGCCATGAAACGGTAAGATTATTTATGTACAAATATCCTTGGTACGCCATGCCACCAACTGTCCACAAAATTTTAATTCATGGCAGACAAATTATTGAAAATACCGCATTGCCGGTGGGTTACTTTGGAGAGGAAGGGTCGGAAGGAAGAAACAAAATTTATAAATCTGATTTTGCATCTGATAGGCAATTCCATGCCAGAAAAACAATTAGAAAAAACAATTTGCAAGACATTTTTTGCCGGGCAATGGACACATCAGATCCTTTGATATATTCCATACACGTAGAAGATCGTGTACGTCGTCAAAAGAAATTGCCCATTCCTTCTGAAGTTATCAGATTAGTTCTAGAACCGAATCCAAACCAAGCCGAATTTAAACAAACAGATGAAGATGAAGAACATGTCAAAAAAATTGATTTGAAGACTATACTTTTAGAAGAAATCATGCCTACTGCTAAATTAGACATCTTTGAATTAGAATTAGATAGTTAAATATAACATTTCATGTGTAGAAAATTATTTTTTATATGTTATTGCATACAGTGTGAAGCGGGTAGACTTTCAATAAAGATTAAAAAAATATGTACTAAAAAATCAGTTAATTATATCTATCGTGAAGTCAATTCTGGGGTACACTGTATTATGTTATACTAATACAAAATTGTTTAATTTTCTTATTTATTACCATAGAAGTAGTTAAGACCATATGTTTCTAATAAAACACATTATATTACTTTTGGCCATGTAATTCGGCTCCAGAAACCATTGTGCAGCGGTGAGCGGCAAGTGCATAGCATCAAGTATTCCCAGCACTTTGCATTGAAACGTAACCAAAACGTTTGTATTGACGTTCTACCGTTCGCCATAGCCCCTCATCACTCTTATTGTAACCGAGGCCTTTGTGTCGTGTCCATAGCGTATGGACATGCATCCAACTGCAGTTCTGCACTTATATAGCTGAAGCCCTCCAGACTGCATGTCGAAGAAGGCTAATGTACGAGGATGGTGCACCAGGTACACTATAACTTTATGCATCTGAATCAAGTTACTACAAGATAGGCGCAAGGTGATTTAGGCCCAGTTGTATGAACGGAGATTAGCTTGATCGTGGTTCAGTCACCTAGAATACAATTGTGCCAACAATGGTATCCTAGGTAACTGAACCATAGTCAAACTGATCTACGTTCATACAACTGGGCCTTATGAGGAAGCTGAACGATGGGGCAATTTGGGGCACCTGCAGCCTGCAGATGACATCCAAGTAGGTCAACAATATTAACACATATGGTACCGGGCGGGTATTTGCAACGTGTCATAAAACTCTCGCAGCCGGAAAATTGCAATTGTGGGCAATATTCGGAAGTCCATCCAATACAATGGTGGTCCAAGATTGCGAAATGGACCCCCAGTTAAGCCGATACGTGCGGTATCACGTATCGGCAAAGTATGCCATATTTGTGATATTGACAGACAGCTCAATAACATTCGATTTGAATTTTATGCATCTGATTCAAGTTAGGGCATACGTTTTTGTTTCCACAGCCAACTTCGATGGAATGTTTTAATGAACATATGGTAAATGCAAAAGCAGACATTTGACACATGAGGGTACACTAGTTTTGAGTACAATGCAAAAAACCTACCAAGGCATTAAAATCTATCCAATCAACTTGCAGTTTTACTACAAATGTTCTATTTATTATTTTAATAAGGTATGTACTTTATGAAGAAATGTCTGATTATTACTAAAAATATATTTTGTTTAAAAAATTACAAATAAGGTTTAAAATTACGCGGGAAGAGAAAAGGGAGAGGGACGCGGCTACCGCCAGAGGGAGTGGAGATCGCGGCGAGGACTCGAGCACTGTGTGTGGATGGGTAAGGGGAAGCGAAGAGAATAAAGAGTGTTGTTTGATAAACGTGGAGTTTTATTGGAAGTGCCCCAAGTAAAGAGAAGACGAGTGTGGCTGTTGAGAGCTTAGTTTACATCAGAAGTGGGATTGGTCGTGAATCCGTGCGGGAACGCGGACCGCGTGGGAAGCTTGGAAAGTGGGGTTATGTTCGTCGACAGGGTTCAGGGTGAACGCGAGTCGGACGAAACCGCCGCGGAAGGAATCGATCGCGTGGACACGGAATCGAGGCGAGCAAGCATGGAGTCGGGGGATCAGCCGAGGTCCGGAGAACCAGTGATGCTGGCTATGTTGCAGCAGATGGGACACATGATGGACATGATGCTCAGCCAGCACGAGGCCGGTCAAAGGCGGGAAAATACTCCCGTTTCAACAGTAAACACGGTAGCCACTGTCGACGTTTTCGACGGAAATACAGAAAAAGCATTGGAATGGCTGAGTCAAATAAATGCAACGGCAGACTTGCAGCGTTGGCGTTGGTAATTTGACAAACGGAAGTATGGAGTTCAACTGGACATCTGAGGTAGAGAAGGCGTTTCAAGGACTGAAAGCAGCGCTCGTGGCTGACCCAGTTCTGAAATTGTACAATCCAAAGGCAGATCGAACGGAACTGCATTGCGATGCCAGCTCAGAGGGACTCGGTGCACTACTCCTTCAAACAGGCGAGGACCATCAGCTCCATTTGGTTTACGCCATATCAAAAAAACCCACTGATGTAGAGGCGCGTTACCATAGTTCAAAGTTAGAATTGATGGCTGTAGCTTGGGCAACGGATAGACTACGAATATTCCTCCTGGGGATTTCATTCATTACGCTAGCTGATTGCCAAGCGATAGTGTACCTAAATACCAAGAAGACGCAAAATCCGCAGGTGGCCCGTTGGTATAGTATGCTTCAGGAATTTGACATGACACTTAAACATCTACCAGGCGCAGAGATGAAACATGTAGATGCTTTGTCCAGAGCACCGACTGAACCACCCACAGATACTCTGGAAGCATTATATGAGCGGTCGGATGTGATGCAAATCATGGAGGAGGAAGATTATGTACGACTCGTACAACATGCCGATCAACGATTGAAGAGACTAATAGAAATCCTCAAGAAGGAAAAACACCTTCGTACACCGGAAGAAGAACGTGATGTAATCGGGTTAAGAACTAAGGAAGGAAAACTGTACAAAGCAGTGACAGAAAACGGAAAGACCCGCATGCTGTATGTTGTACCAAAAGCATTGCGGAAAACATTAGTGGTCAGGTACCATGACCTTATGGGCTATTTCTCAATAGAAAGGACTTTAAAACTAATTAGGAAACGGTACTGGTTTCCCGGAATACAGCGATATGTTCGAGTGCACATTTGATCATGTGTGGAATGTTTATTTACTAAAGTACCAGCAGGTCGCAAACCTGGTCTTTTAAATATTACCCAACCCCTCCGGAGACCCTTCGAGCGAGTGCATGTTGACCATGTAGGCCCTTTCATCACAAGTCGGAGGAAGTATAAACATATACTTGTAATTGTAGACGCCCTGACCAAATATGTGAAGCTGTACCCAGTGAAGTCAACACGGAGTGCAGAAACGATTACCAAAATGAAATCTTTCATGGAACAATTCGGGCTGTGTACCAAAATAATAAGCGACCGAGGCACAGCTTTTACGGCAGATAGTTTCAAACATTTTTGTGAAGAGCGAGGCATACAACATCACCTCATTAGTACGCACCGACCTCAAGCAAATGGGCAAGCAGAGGGGGTAATGAGAGTCCTGGTCCCCGAAATTATATGCGAGATGGAATCAGAAGACACTTGGGACAAGAAAATGCCACAAATAGAACGCAGTTTAAATGCGGGCTACAATGTTTCCATAGGCAGAAGCGCTTATGAAGCACTGCACGGCTACCAGCCAGAATTCATATCTAATGCTTTAAATGTAATTGCAGATAACGAGGAATATGAACCTGACCCCGTTGTCCGAGTTGCTGAGACCCAACAGTCCATTGAGCAAGAGCAGAGACGGCAGAAGGAGCAGTATGATCGAAGACGGTTTGTTGGCACCGAATTAGAAGTCGGCGACATTGTTGTACTCAGGGTCAGTCCTACTGGGGACGGTCAGCCAACCAAGACGAAGCCAAAGTACAAAGGACCATACACGGTTGTAGAAAAGCTGGCAGGAAATACCTACCGCATCAGCTCCATAGAGGGCCAAAGTAACAGAAACTACTGTACTACAACCCACGTGGATCAGCTGAAAACCTACCGAGGTCATAACAGTGACACCAGCAGTAGCGAAGGCGACGAGAGTTCAGAGGAGGAACCAAATAAACCACAGGACAGCAATGACAACGAGACGCCGTCCGAAAAGGGACAAGCTCTGGGAGAAGCTAACCCCGAGGATCCAGCTGAACCCGACGAGAGGCCTCCAAGACGTAGAAATGTACCCCAACGATTTAGAGACTATATTAGTTATTAGTTAGTTATGTAATGAGATCGGAGTAGGATTCAAGTTATCATTTAGTGTTTAGTTCTTAGTTATGTAATAAATTAGGATTAGTATTTAAGTTAATGGAGGACCATTACGGTCAGGATTGGCCGAATAAGATTTAAAATTACGGGGGAAGAGAAAAGGGAGAGGGATGCGGCTACCGCCAGAGGGAGTGGAGATCGCGGCGAGGACTCGAGCACTGTGTGGATGGGCAAGGGGAAGCGAAGAGAATAAAGAGTGTTGTTTGATAAACGTGGAGTTTTATTGGAAGTGCCCCAAGTAAAGAGAAGACGAGTGTGGCTGTTGAGAGCTTAGTTTACATCAGAAGTGGGATTGGTTGTGAATCTTAGTTTACATACATGTCTGGTTCTGTAGCTGAGACTTGCAAATATATGTTTATGCATTTGTATGAACTACAAAAATGTCTGGTTTTGGATTTCTATATGAATGGTACAAATACCGACAAGTTTAGGCTTTAGGGTTGAAATAAAAAAGGATTCCAAAGAATGTAATAAAAATAGAAATCACTTCAAAAGCAGCAAAAATTAACAAAACTAAATGCTTCATGCCTTTATTATCCGACATGAAATCCATGTCGTTTTTATCAGGATGATTTTCTTCTGACTGAAGAAGTAACGACGATTGTCATGCGCTATTCAAATTTCTATGATTCACACATTCACATTTGCTTTCGGAAAATGTATTTAATACTGTAGAATTTCTACATTTTTTCTGTTATGCCTTAACGATTTTTTTAATGCTCTAGAATTTCCACGATTTCTTTGTATACTCTTGCAATTTCATTATTTTTTCTAAAATACCTTCAAGATTCTTTTGAATACCGTAGAATTTGCATGGCTTCTTTATATGACTTCAAAATGAAGAATTTACTAGCAAACAATTCAATGGAAAACCCACTATGACCAGAGTGGGCACTGAGCAATTGAGCATATGTCCCGCTGACCTATGTCCCGTGGATTTGTATAATTGACCGAATTGATTATGAATGTGAAGTATACCAAAAAGTTTTTTTTTACATAAGACCTATTGCAGTTACCACGACGATATTGTTGGGAATATAACTCATACGTAAAATAGTGACGTCATACCAATGCGGTTTCTATAGTTACGCATGTATTAATAACTGACAATGTTGATAATACCACGGTTGTATTTTCAGGATAATGCCACGAACAAATGTCGGTCGCTGTCGCAATTTTCGGTTAAGCACAAATCGCAGCGACGATCGTTGCGATGGTGTTATTTATCGGTTGCGCCCACAATCTAGTCGGCCGCTCATAAACACATAACCCGAAATGTCAGTGTGTCTAAAGTAAAAGTAAAATAGTAAAATGTGGTAATACATGTGGTTTGCTGTTTGAAAGATGAAGTGATCTAAATAAATATAGGTATTTAAACTGTATATTTAGCTTCTTGTTTATTCTGCTTTACTAGATGACTCAATCAATTCATTATATTCCCTTCCTAAATATAATTCGTGGTGTTCTCAAAAATCGATAATGAGAACACCAGTTGTTATATTACCCCTGGGAATATAACTCATACGTAAAACAGTGACGTCATAACAATGCGGTTTCTATAGTTACGCATGTATTAATAACTGACAATGCTGATAATACCACGGTTATATTTTCAGGATAATACCACGAACAAATGTCGGTCGCTGTCACAATTTTTGGTTAAACACAAATCGCTGCGATGGTGATATTTATCGGTTGCGCCCACAATCTAGTCTGCCGCAAATAAAAACATAACCCGAAATGTCAGTGTGTTTCAAGTACAAGTAAAAGAGTAAAATGTGGTAATAAATGTGGCTGGCTCTTTGAAAGATGAGGTGATCTATATAAATATAGTATTTATACTGTACATTTAGCTTCTTGTTTATTCTACTTTACTAGATGACTCAATCAATTCATTATATTCCCTTCCTAAATATAGTTCGTGGTGTTCTCAAAAATCGATCATGAGAACACCACTTGTTATATTACCCCTGGTAATGAAGATCAAATGAATTAATTGATGTCTGTTTCTGCGTCACCACAAGATTTGAAGGTTAAACAATATAAAGAAACTTATGAATTTTCAAATGACAATGTTGAACTTGAAACCACATTGCAATAACCAGAAAAAAGTAATAATACGAATGATTACTCCGTCGATCTGAACGATCCAATGGCATGGTTTCGAATAAATGATTCGATTCGCGTTACCTTTGCAACCCCCGTTTTCTATCTTTGTCTCCAATGCTCCACTTTTTTTTTGTTGATGTTGTTCGTTCTACCCCTGAAAATACCGCCTTGGCCCTGGCCAGCTCATTGAAGACGGCGTGTGCAGTCCTTCGGCTTTAACTAGTTGGGGGTGCGGCTCCACGTAATTTTATTACAAAGCGGTAGGGTGAACTCCCGAATGGTTAATTTAAATTACGAAAAATTGTCCTACAATAAAGCTTAAATGTATTAAATAAATAAATAAATGGTGAATTGTATAAAGTAAAATAACTGTATACAAGGTGTCAATTTGCCATCGAGTTTTTTCATAGAACACATGATTATTTTTAAAATTACTCAAAACCGTTTTGGTGTTTCGAAAGGAGAGCCAAAATGGCGATGTAGTGTCAACAAATAAATAAAGTGCATAAGTGTTCAATTCATTAAACTTAAATAACATGTTAAAGTAAATGTTGAAAATGGTTTCCGTTGTTTTCTGAACAAACATATAGCCTGCTTTCAAACTCTATAGCTCGACATTATTGTGCTATTTTTTCTCGTAATTGCTCAATGCCTCCGTAGGCAACTTTGCAACCATTATCGTGTAACTTTACACAAACGTTAAGTGTTGTAAAACACTCTGTATACTATTCGAATTTCCATGATTTTTCTGGAACTTTAATGAAACTTTTATATAGTTTAACAATTTTTACCTACAAGTACTTAATTTGAAAATTATAACTTTGTAAAATAATATTGCAACTAATGCAATTTCTTCATGACTTGTTTTAAATTATTTCAGAATTTTCATGAGAAGCTTGTATGCTATTCATATTGTTATAAAAAAATGGTTTGCAATATAAAAAATTATTGTAAATAATGCAATTTCTTCATGACTTATTTCAAATAATTTCTGAATTTCTATGAAAAGTTTGTATGCTACTAATATTATTATAAAAAAATGGTTTGCAATTTTATACAATTTATACAAATGCACTATGTATATGTGTATAGTGCACTTTGTATATGCGCTATGAAACTTCCAACTACAGATGTTCATGATTTAAGTTTGTATGCTTTCAGAATTTCTATTACGTTAATTTTGTATGCCATTATAATATAAAAACAACAATTAATACTGTACAATTTCCTAGATTTATTTTAATACTTTCGAATTTTCAAGATTTTTTTAAAGCTGTAGAAGTTCACCTTTTCTCTCTAAGCTATAGGACTTTTTTTTCTGGAGTCTGTCGCATGTTCGGGACACGCCGTTTGCCTTTTGCATGTTAATGATGATGTTATTTTCGAACTTTTCCTATAAAACGGGACATTTTGTAAATAATATTAATACCACTGCAGGAATGTTAGTACTTTCTAGTACCATATTTGATATTTTTTTGGTCAAATTTTCATGAAACTGCTATAAAGTTTGAGAATTATTGGCTAAAGTTGATACTTCTATATAAAATATGAGATGACTTCATCCTGGAAGTATACAATTTAAAAATTGTATAAGAAAAAAATCTAAATATGAGAAGGGAAACGATATAAAAAAATGAATTCATATTTTGCGAAATATACGTGCAGAATTTATTTGCATTCGAAAACTTTCATGATTGAAATTATCTTTAAAAATGTATTAAAATTCAGCGCATACTCTATAAAACATGAAGCAAAATTATATACACTTTCTGTAAATGCTGTAAATTTATTACATAAAAGTTTCAAAACCCTCCAATAATAGTACCTAAGTTTCCAAATTCAAGTAATATTAAATAAAACAATCTTCATTAAATTCATCGATGTTCAATGATATTTTTAGTATGTCTGAATATTTTTGTAAATGTTCTTCTCTAATATTTCTTTATTTTTGAATCGTTTTCACTTTTTGATATTTCAGATAGCAAAGTGAGCTTAGCCAACCCTTATAATGTCATTATTTGTTATTATTTTTTTGAAACTAGTAAGCTAAGTTGACACCACTTTCTTCAATGCTCTGTATTTTTAAAACAATTTATAGTCTAAACCTAACTAATTAGGTATGCTAATTTTTAAAATAATAAATATATAAAATGCATGTCCACATTACATTATAATTGTTTGCCAATATTGTCATGTGTATTTCTGATTTAATTAAAAAAAATGGAAGGCCCCAGGCAAGGCCTCACAAACTATAGAAGAAATAATGTAGAAACTCTTCAGAGAAAAGAGAGAAACTGAGAAAAAGAGAAACAGAGAACAGAGAGAGAAAGAGAAAGAAAGAGTGAATGATATTATATCCCGGGCGATTGTGCAGTCACCTGAAGTCGGAGACTATTTTCAAAATTCTTATCTCAAAACCGGGTCGGGCACAAAGTTCGAAATTTGCGGCAATAAATTCGTTACATGAAGCACACAATTCTAATATATAAAATATTTAAAAAGAATACCAGTGGGTCTCACAAATTAAACAATAATTTTAATAAACTTTATAATTATCTAATTTTGTTCGGATTTTTGACTCAATTTTTGCTAGGGAGTATTCGTCTATGAATAAGAATATTTGACCTTTGCTCATGTGATTTATTACTTTTGAATACATTTTCTAACTTAAATTGCTCTACAAAATCTGCATAAAATACTTACCAATATCTAATTATAATTATATGAACTAATTATAAAGTAGCGAAACATCAAAGTGCAATTCTGTAATCGAAATTTTACAGCCTAGTGACTGGAACAGCTCGAGATCAGTCCATACGGGCCTTACGTATTTTCCTAGCGCGTGATAAGTCAATAAAATTGTCACACCATCCGCTCTTATCAGGGCCGTCCAATGCGTCGATAAATTTAAAACCCCATTTCAGAACTTCCCTGCAGCGTCCGTCTAACTCTAACGGATATAATGCAATTTATCCCGCCGGACTAAATTAGTGTCGGCAGCAAAAACTGCAAACCCTCGTATCCAATTAAATAATTACAATTGAGGAATGCTGATTGGAGAAATTTTTGTATTTATTAATGAGTAAACGTACCGTACCGTATAATTAAATGGTACTAAGAATCAATGCGAAAACATCGGAACCTAGTCGCTGGAAATGATTTTAATTTGCATTAATTACAAGCGCTAAGCGCGGAAATATATGTGTTTCGTGAAAATCATATAATTAAAACTGGAAAATTAGTTTCCTTCTGAATGCGTCATGAAAACATGTACAATTTTATTGCTTCAATGTTCGTTTTGTGCATTTTCCGGCTCCACTGCTATTTTTCAGATTAGTTACTTTTCATGCAAAATGCAGGCCGGTGTAACATGAATACGAGGTATTCTGTTACATTTATAATTTAAAAAGATTAATAGAATATTGAATTTAAAAAGTTTGAAAATTTAATTTTTTTGTTAAACTTTTATGAATCTCCTATAACTTTTATGAAAATTTTGGATATTTTCTCAAATTTGGTAATAAATTGTATGGCGATTCTAAATTGCAATGGAATTTATCATTTTTTTAAAACATTAAGATATTTTTCGAACATTTTTGGCCTTCTTGGCGATGATATTGTTTCAAATAAATTTCCATCCTGCAATTTTATTAGCAGGACTTAATCTAAGCCAAAGTCACATACGGGGTGTCCAAGTAAGAAAGGTCTAACGCAGGGCAGGCCAACATGAGGTCTGCGGGCCGCACGCGGTCCGCAGACCTTATGTTGGACCTCGCTATTTGCGGCCTCTAAATGTACCATCAAATACGAAATATGCACAATTTTTATATTTACTATAAAATACAAATCAAATAACGTGTGACGCTACTGGCGACGGATAGAAGGACGCAGCGAAGTTACTGGAAATCGGACCGATCTTGCTCGATCACCCTCGAATATTCGAGAAGCCACACGCATGTATATAAGAAGGTTGAGTCAAGCGGGACTCAAGCGGGCAGAGTTAGTAAATAATTGTTCTAGTGTAATTCTAAAACGTTTTGAAGTGAAATAACTCGGGGGAATATGTCTTCGCAGAAAAATAACGAACGAACATCGAGTTTAAAATGACCATTGCGAGTCATACTATTTAATCAGAAACGACAATAATAAAGTTCAGTGCATTGTTTGTATGCAAGTACTATCGGTTCCCAAAGAACATAATATCAAATGAAATTATACTACGTTACACGAGAAAACATGTCAGCAATATCAGGGGAGTCAAGAATGACTATCATTACGGATTACAAGAAAAACCTAAAACTTCGATATTCGATAAATATTCCTGTATTGTCACTGATGGAGCCACAGCTATGATAGGAACTGAAATTGGATTTGCAAGACTCTTGAAACAAAACAACATCAACTGTCATGTGATACACTGTACTGTTCGCCAAGAGGTCCTATGTGGAAAATCGTTACGTCTAATGAATGTCATGAAAGTGGTTGTTAAAATTACTAATAGTATTAGAGGGGGCAATCGTACTTTTTCTCTCAGAAAGTTTCGTGATTTTTTAGCTGAAGTGGATGCTACATATGGGGACTTGTTACTTCTCTTCGGTATTCGTTGGTTATGCGCCGGAGACAGTGTTTGGACATATAAATAGATTGATGAATAAAATTAAGCTTTTCAAGTCTTCGTTAAAAAAAAATATTTTTCATTTTTTCCAAGTTGTAAAGAGCATTTTGAAGAAATGAAGGATTTTGAGGAAGTTTCAAATTTATCTCGCATAAAATACATTGACACAATTGCAGAAGAATTCGAAAATCGATTTAGCCATTTAAAAAAATCGAAAGGGATTTCAGTTTTTACTCAACCCCTTACAATTTCAGTTGAGAATGTAAGCAGAGTAGACCTTCGACTAGAATTATGTGATTTGCAATCAGATCCTTTTTACCAAGAAACAACTGAAATTCGATTGGACTTTTTCAAGTTGTTACCAGAACAACGATCCCTAACTTGCGAAACTTAGGAATTACACTGGGCTCAATGCGAAAGCAGCTGTTCCAACATGAAATTTTTAAAGTCAAAATATAGATGTTCTCTCTCTGATAAGTCACTTACTCAGTTGTATCGTTTATCAACAACAGCTATTAAACTTAATATTGATGCATTACTTTTCAGAACTTCCAGAAATTTCCAATTTCCAAAAATCTTCATACAATCTTCTATTCAGTTTTAGAACTTGATATCCAATTTGAAATGGCAAATGTAAATCAAAAATCAATTATTTAAAAAAATATTATACAGGGTCCGTCATTTCACCTCCCGTCTTCAATAGCTCAGATACTAATTGAGTTAGGATTTTGATATTTTGCAGACTTCAGTTGCTTTCTAGGGTGTATTTCAGGAAAATATTTTTGATTATATAGGGTGTCCCAAAAAAGTGTGACGTCATCATGATGTATATTTTTAGATTGCATGGTATATTTTTTGTTACTTATTTGGGTGCCTCTTATAGATGCCTACATACCCATAAAATTTGATTGAAATCGGTTTAGTGACATTCGCACACAAAAATAAAAACTGAAAAAAATCAGTTTTGCACCATTGGCTAAGAAAATTAATAAGTGATTAAAATAGTGCCTCGTTAATAAAACCATACAAGGTACTCATTAAATAAGGTCTGACAGTTGCGTTAACCCAGTTTTATTGATATGCATTATACAGAGTGTCCAAAATTTAGTGTCAAACTTTTCAAACTTTAAAGCACTTTATTTTTCTTATTTTAAATTGGAACCCCAGTATATTTTTATGTAATTCCATGCGGAATTAAAAGACAAACATTTTTCCCAACTACAACCCTATCTCAATTCTTAACACATTCAAAGATATTTGCAGAAAACTCATTTTATCAACAATTCCAATGGCCATTTTAATTAATCAAAATCGAAGGTGGGTTTGAAAAACAATTTATTGACATTAAAGTTAAACAAAGTGACAAGAGCCAATGTTGACTGTAGTAATATAAAAGTTTAAAACTTTTTTTAGCTAAGGTCTTTATACCCAAGATACCAAAATTACTTTTTGTCATGGAAAATATGATTTTCATAATATGACAAATATTATTACCTATATTGACAAATGTGGATATGACTTTCACATTCGCATTTCAAAATATTACATTTAACCTGTTACGAAGAGTGGCAATGTCATTTCATACTCTTCGTCTTCGTTTGTGCCTTCAAGAGGGCGGAAGACATATAGGACATAAGTTCTAGCAATTAATTAATTTTAGAAATGCACAGTTATGTTATGTTTTTATGAAATTTTATTACTAAAACTATGTTTTATACAAAACTTAATACTTTTACGATGTGTAATAGGTTTAGACGAAGATTTGTGAAACCTTTAACACTTTCGAGATATTAATTGTAACTACAAAACATGTTATGTCAATAAATTGTTTTTCAAAGTCACCTTCGAGTTTTATTCATTAAAATGGCTATTGGAATAGTTGATAAATCGAGTTTTCTGCACATAACTTTCAATGTGTTAGGAATTGCGGTAGAGTTCTTATTAGGAAAAATGTTTGTCTTTTAATTCCACATGGAATGACATAAAAATATACAGGGGCTCCAATTTAAAATAAGAAAAATAAAGTGCCTTAAAGTTTGAAAAGTTTGACACTAAATTTTGGACACTCTGTATAATGCATATCAATAAAACTTGGTTAACGCAACTACCAGACCTTATTTAATGAGTACCTTGTATGGTTTTATTAACAAGGTATACGTTTATCTCTTATTAATTTTCTTAACCAATGGTGCAAAACTGATTTTTTTCAGTTTTTATTTTTTTGTGCTAAAATCACTGAACCGATTTTAATAAAATTTCATGAGTATGTAGGCATCCATAAAGAGCACCCAAATAAACAACAAAAAATATACCATGCAATTTAAAAATACATATCATCATGACGTCACACTTTTTTGGGACACCTTGTATAATCAAAAATAATTTCCTAAAATACGCCCCAGAATGTAAGTAAGGGCTGTGAAATATCAAAATCCTAACTCAATTAGTAACTGAGCTACAGAAGACGGAAGGTGAAATGACGGACCCTGTATATCTAATCAGTGTTTGTCAGGATGGATGTGATTTAAATCAATGAATTTATATCGCGATTTAAACTATATGATTGTTTTAGTAAATCATTGATTTTATTTTATCACACTGCTGCGTAGCTTTGTAATTTTGTAAGTTTTGTACTCGTGGGAGAAAAAAAATCATATTTCAAGCGATTTATATGTTTTTGCATCTCATGAACAAGAATTGATTATTAAAAATTGTCTGTGTATCTATACCATGTCATGGACCAAAAATGGGAGGAAAAAAAAATTTACTTACAACTACTCAAAAAAATGAAGAATTATCTATTTTAAAGTATGCTAACTCTATAGTTACATTGATTTGTGAAATGATCACCTATTGGAATGCAAAAACAGTGCAAAAGCAATAATTAATTTTATAAAAATCAATTTTGATTTAAATCAATGATTTATATAAAAAAAATATTTGATTTAAATCATACCAACTCTGATAGAAATCGTTTCTTTATTAATACGATATCATACATTTGATGTTAACTTGATTAACTTTTGGAATATCCAATAATTACTGAAAATTTATAGAAAATTCATAAAATGTCCACAAAAACTTTTAGAACCTCTTACGCACGTATGTACAAGCGGTGCTCGTTAGTGACAACGAATTAAAATATTGCTTTTGCAGCTTTAAAATTGCACCAAGTTGCGGATATTTGTAAGCAAGTCACCGCATGCAGCCACAAAGTTTAGTTATGAAAGTAAAACTTCCATGAAATTCATCGAACTTTTACACCAGGGATGTGGGAGCTTTTATGGGTAACTAAACGTACCTAATGAATTAAAGTAAATGCGATGAATAAAGAGCGGCGCTTTTGTAATGCCCGAGCAGAGATTTATATTGCATTTATTCGTGATAAGGGTTTTAGTTTTTACCCTCCTCTGTTACGGTTATTGCTCTAACATTTAATACTGAGCCAGAATAAAATGTATCTTATGCAATTGCTATTTGTTTATTGATGTTGACTTAAATCAAAATAAATCCTCCAAAATTACACACTCGGTAAAAGTGTACAAATATGCTTTGTCCATTTTCTATCGTATATCGTCTATTTTCCTAGCTATTTTGAAACTTTATCACATTCGTAATGACAATTTTGTAATATATAAATTAAAGATAGATACAGTCGATAGCCATTGTTCTTCTGAATCCGAATCTGTAATTATTTTTACCCTGCTCATAAAATAGCCGCGAAAGCTGAAAAACAAAACAGTATATTAAAACCTTATTTTGAAAATTCCTAAAATGCTAATTTTTTGTTCGAGAAACTCTTCGAACCCGAAATTTGCATTAACATTAGGAATCGAATGCCGAAAACGTTTTATCGAAATTCGAAAGTTAATATTTTTGTGTAAAAATTACTATATTTTCAGAAATTTTAATTATACATTGTAAAGATTAATTGAAACCAGATTTTTTTACTAGGAATTATAGACGATTTATCCACAACAAATTACTCGTTAAGTTATTAATATTTTAATAGAAATTTTGACATTTTTAATGGGATATTTATATAAAACAAAATTTTGATTATAAATTAAAAAATTTATATACAAATTTTGAAATTTACATTGCAAATGACAAATTTTGTGTGCAAATTTTCTACATCTTCGTTACAAATTATGAAATTTTATTAACAATTACAAAAAGTTCATCAAACCACAACATTTCCATAAGAACTTTTTATTATAAATACCATATTTTCATAAATTACAAAAATTAATGCAACCTGCGAGTTTTTAGTTAGAAATTATAACGACTTTCCCCAGAAATCATATGCCGTTGTTATAGATCAAAGTTGAATCAAAATGACAAAATAAATAGAATCAAAGTTATAGATTTTATAGAAATTTGAATAAATATAATGAAATGTATAAAATGTTGATTATAAGTATGAAATTTTTCATTTTCATTACAAATTAATCCATTGCTCTTATCTTTTAGAGCAACTCGATTTCCATATAATAGTCACCTGCAAAGATCCAAGCCATTATTCCGTGTACAAACTTTTTCATCTAATATAACCTATAATTTTACTTCGGCTAATCTCCATTAGCCGAATTATGCGTCACGCCAATATTGTCAATTCATGTAACTGGTTCAATATTTTCAATACTTCCTGCAATTATTTCAAATCTACTCTTAAGAGACATGTACGCGCTAAGATTATAAGCTTGTAAATTCTATTTAAATTAATTTAAATTTTATCTTTCCTTATTATCTATCGTAACTTTTAGTATTTAAGTTTAGTATTTAAGTTATTATTTCTAATGTGTGTATATATTTTGTAACAGAGGTATCTCGTGAATAAATATGTAAATAAATAAATTTAAAAAATAAATAAAAGTTACTTTTTTTGTCGAATACCTCATAAATTGTGAAAACATTACAATGAATATTGCGAAATTTTCATATTTTGAATATTTCGATAGAAATTATGGAATCCTTAATTGGAAATTACAAATTTTCTGTAGAAATTTGAAAATGTTGAATATACATCGGAACATTGTTGTGGAAATTGCAATATTTTCATTATAATTACAATATTTCAATGAAAATAGAAAACAATTATTATCTAATAAATAAGTTCTATTGGAGTTATCGATTTATGAAAATTTGACTGTCAAATTGTCAAAACTTTGCTATAAATTATAAATTATCAAACTCTTTTACAAATTTTTTTATTAGAGATTAGAAAATTTGCAATAAAAATTATGATATTTTTATTACACTCAGATGCAAAAAAAAACGGTCATTGGGTCGTTGTTTGCAAAAAACCCATTTTTTAAATTTTGATGTTGGTATAGTCCTTAGAATGAAAGTTTTAGTGTTTTACAATCATAGAGACCATCAGCATGTAGAAAAAAACAACATATGATACTTATCAGTTTACTTAATAAGCGAAAATAACATTTTAAGCTATGCGTTCTTCACTAGCTATTGCTCATTCGGGATTATGCATAGAGGATCAAGGTGGCTACTGGGTTTTGACTGGCTTGTTTTCGATTAAATGTAATTTTCTTTATTAAACTCTGTTAAGTTTATTTTGTAGAAATGCATTTTCTTTCGTGTTTACGTACATTATCGTTTTCGTTTATTAATGTTCATTAAATAAATAATAAGTACCGTATGTTTCTTCTTTCTACATCCTGGCGATCTCTTTGATTGTAAAACACAAAAAAAAATATTGTAAGGACTATACCAACATCAAAATTTAAAAAAAAAAATGTTCTTTTGCAAACAATAACCCAATGACCCGGGTTTTTTTGCATCTGAGTGTATAAAAAATACAAAAAATATAATTATAAATATCAAAACCCGCAATTCAGCTAGTGGAAATTATAAAGGATTTATCCACAAACCATATAACTCAATACGTTATTCATATTTTTAAAGAAATTTGAAAAATTATGAAATTGATGCGACAAATTTTAAATGCAAATTTTCTACATTTTCCTTACAAATTACAAAATTTTATTTAAAAATTCTAAAAAGCTCATTAAACCACACATACTCATTGAAATGATTGCATATAGCTTGTAAAGTAGAATGAATATAAATCAAAGTTCACCATTTATAGGCAACCAAGTATACAAATATGAGTGGTTTTGGATACCTGTTGGTCCATTATAATGGTTGATGTAAGATTCAAGTAACAAATAAAATATTTGTAATTTGTCTCAAAACTTTACTATAAATTATAAATTATCATACTTTTTTGCAAAACTTTTCATTAGAGATTAGAAAATTTGCAATAAAAATTATGATATTCTTATTATAAAAAATACAAAAATTATAATTATAAATTTCAAAACCCGCAATTCAGCTAGTGGAAATTATAAAGGATTTATCCACAAACCATATCACTCAATACGTTATTCATATTTTTAAAGAAATTTGAGAAATTATGAAATTGATGCGATAAATTTTAAATGCAAATTTTCTACATTTTCCTTACAAATTACAAAATTTTATTACAAATTCTAAAAAGCTCATTAAACCACACATACTCATTGAAATGATTGCATATAGCTTGTAAAGTAGAATGAATATAAATCAAAGTTCACCATTTATAGGCAACCAAGTATACAAATATGAGTGGTTTTGGATACCTGTTGGTCCATTATAATGATTGATGTAAGATTCAAGTAACAAATAAAATATTTGTCATTTGTCTCAAAACTTTACTATAAATTATAAATTATCATAAAACTTTTTGGAAAACTTTTCATTAGAGATTAGAAAATTTGCAATAAAAATTATGATATTTTTATTATAAAAAATACAAAAATTATAATTATAAATTTCAAAACCCGCAATTCAGCTAGTGGAAATTATAAAGGTTTTATCCACAAACCATATCACTCAATAAGTTATTCATATTTTTAAATAAATTTGAGAAATTATGAAATTCATGCGACAAGTTTTGAATGCAAATTTTGTACATTTTCCTTACAAATTACAAAATTTTATTAAAAATTGCAAAAAACTCATCAAACCAAACATACTCATTGAAATGATTGCATATCGCTTGTAAAGTAGAATGAATAAAAATAAAAGTTCACCATTTATAGGCAACCGAGTATACATATATGAGTGGTTTTGGTTACCTCTTGGTTGTAAGTTTCAAGTTACAAATAAAATATTTGAATTAACTCAGTAAATTCAGCTACTTCGCATACGTATTAAATAGTATTTCCGTCTTTTGGTTAGTTATGGTGCCATACACTGTAAATAGCAAGATAAGAAAATAGGATAATGAAAGTCCAGTTTTGAGATTAACTACCTCATAGTTTACATGCTCCTCATAATAAAGACGAATTTCAAAAAGATTCCGCATTATAATTATTTATTAAATATATAATGAATACATCTTGCAAGTCTTCGAACATATTTATATTTCTCTTACCGAATATTATTTAATCAATATTCGTATTAACAGATGTAATTGAAATATTTCAATTTCAATTATAATTCAAAGAAATATCAAAAAGCTGCCATTTACAGAAAATTCCATATTACTTTAATATAAGAATTTTACTTCTAGAGCAAACAAAACATATGTACAATGAAAACACATTTTTTAATTTAAAAAAAAACATAAAAAACAAAACTCCAAAATAGACCTAAATAATAACATGAGATATGAAATTAACAATGGAATTACAAATTTAACAAGTTATAAAATAAACTCACAAATTTTGACCCGGAATCGACTATTTACTTAAACAGAACACAGTATAACCGCTTGAATTGGCCATTGGCCAACAAGCCCTGATTAATTTAAACGTTCTTTTTAATAGCCTCATCAAGATCAGGCATAATGTTCTTAAATTTCTGCCACTGCTCCATTGTCAGCATGATTCCTTTCCTCCCTGGTCTCATCTCCCCATCTGCCAAGTAGAACTCTCTTATGTCGACGTACCACTTGCCCTTGAACTCAGTGAGCTTTATGGCACGGTTCTTGCCCAGATCCCAGGACAGATCATCGCTCTCCTTGCGGCTGGCTGTATCTCCTCCCCCGGACGATTTTGGTGCAGCTTGCTTCGACTTTTTCAGTGGTGTCCTCTGAAAAATAATTGTATTGTAGCGGAAACAATTCATCCCTCAAGCAATTTTATCATTAATGTAAATTGCGTAGTGAAATCTAAGCAACAAATAATTGAACTGTAGCACAAATAATTCATTACTCAAGCAATTTTATTAGCAATGTTAATTGCCTAGTGACATTTAAGCCACATAGAGGCCGCTTCGAATTAATTCTACTAATTTAATGGTGATGCCGAAATATTTTTTTGCATGCACTACATTCTATACTAAAAACAATTATTTTACTATTAATACTCACATCCTCGGGTCCTGAATCTGATTCAGAACTAGAGGTCTTCCTTGGCTTTGATTTAGGCATTTTCGGTGCTGATTTCTCTTTATTCAATAAAAATTCGTGAAAATACGTTATAGTTTCTGATAACCAACAATATTAATGACCGCCTTCTGCACAATGTGGCACCTTGATATAACCAATTTCCCCTAAATCAGGCTAAGCCTCAATATTGCCACCTAGATGAAACCAAATTTTCTAGGTCATTTTTAATATTCCGCCAATTTTTCAATACAAAATATTTACATTGTTAAACAATGTAACAATCTTCGATGTGACCTTCTTGCTTTTGCTTGTTGAGAGGCGTCTTCTGGAAAATATTTGTATTGTAACAAAAGTTAGTCATTCTCAAACAATTTGGTTTATTTAAATGTTACTTGCCTAGTAAAATTTAAGCTGGATTACATCATAGATTGTAGTGATTAAACATAGAGATTGTTTGCAATTAAAATTTTCATCATTTTTAGATTTCAATTTATTTCAGTAATAATATGAATTGAAAAGTTTGCAACAATGATTATTGTGTACCATCATAAAAATATTTAAATCGACTGCATGTGACATTTATTTGGTAATCCTTTTGCAAGCATATTGAATTAGAACATTTATAGGGTATTTGAGGCAAATATTACATAGGATGTAATAATGCATATGTATCGACATGATGTTCATATTAAAATTATGAATTTCCCCTTGATCAGGCTTATCATTCAATGTTGCCACCCAGATAAAACCAAATTTTCTAGGACAGGTATTCAGGTATTCCGGTTATTTTTTAACACAAAATATTTACATTATGAAATATTTATGAGCTGCGTGCTTTGGCTTTTAGAGAGTCGAAAATTATGTGTTTTGCTAAATAATGTTCGTAAAATTTCAGCCAGTGTTGCCAATAGATTTGAGATCAATTAAAGCAGTGTAGCCATATTCAGTTACAGATAAACGTCAATGTCAAAATAAGTATCATCTGAGCGAATAAGTACGCAAATTTTCCAATAGTGAAGCGTAATTAGCACTTATAATACTCATTTGGCGTTAGTGGTAAAATTGTTCCGCGTCCAGGCATCACATATGATTGGATAAATATCGATATGACCCCATAAAAATGACATGAGTTTCATGAATGATGTGTCCCTAAATTCGCAAGAAACTGGAATTTGAAGCATAAACCGTAGGTACCCGTTTACAGCTAACTGACCCATTGCATTTACATTGAACATGCCCCAGGTGAAAGTGATGATGGAATCAGATTTGTACTCCTCTGACATATGCAGAGTGTGCAGATCTGAAGGCTTGCCGGACCGTCCGCTGTTCCACCCTTGCATATGCACCGGCAGCATCAAATGGATCCACCAGGAATGCCTCGTGCAGTGGATGCGCTACTCGAGGAAAGAGTACTGCGAACTGTGCAGCCACAGGTTCTCGTTTACCCCGATATACTCCCCCGACATGCCTGGCCGCCTGCCGCTCAAAGACTTAGCCGGTGGCCTGCTTTCTTCCATAGCGACAGCCGTCAAGTACTGGCTGCACTTCACCCTCGTGGCTATCGCCTGGCTGGGCATCGTGCCTATCACGTCTTGCAGAATCTACAGGTCGCTGTTTTCCGGGAGCTTCGAGTTCAGCATTGTCGAGATCTTCTCGACTGACAACCTCGCCTCGGACATTTTCCACGGATGTTTCATAGTCACATGTACCCTCTTCTCGTTCCTGGGGCTGCTGTGGCTGCGGGAGCAGATTCTGCTGGGCGGGGGGCCCGACTGGCTGGAGAGAGACAACCCACAGCAGATGCAGCCCCAGGAGCCCGAGCAAGAGCAGGAGCCTCAGGAACAGGAAAACGCCAACAACAATGTCGTCGTTCCCGAGCCAAATCCCATCGAGGACGATCAACCGGAAGTTGAAGTCGTCGAGGGGGACGATGCTAATGGTGCTGAAGGTTCGTAAATTCATCGTCTCAATTCATTGCAGCATTTAGGGGCGCAGATTATATTGCAACGGTAGACTAGAACTTTTCCTGCTTTTCTCATATTTCTGAAAATTTGTTACCCTATAGGTATATCTGTCGTCCAGCTGCCATTTTTGACAGCATAATAATAATAATAATCCCTACTGCCTCTCTACCTATGGCTAAGGTGACCAGATCCTAAAGATAGAAAAGCGGGACAGCTGGTCGGGTAGGGGGGAGGAGGGTTGATTTTTAAATTAATTGACAAAGAATGAAAATGCAAAATATACAGGGTGTCTCCTAATAAACGCCGCTGGCCAATAACTCCATAACTCCCTAACTATTTATTGCCTGATTTCAATCAAACAAAAACAAAATTAAATGTTTCCACATGTTCAGGGCTCCTTTGTAGATATGTGGAGCCATTTAGTTTTGTTTTCATTTTATTTAAATCGGCCAATAAATAAAGGAGTTATCGCTTGCGGCGTTTTTTATGAGACACCCTGTATAATATTATATTACAATTTTTTTAACAACATTTAACATAATGTCAAATTTACAAATATAATAAACACGAGGCATGTTTTTAAAGTACCGATTTGTATTTTGGCCGCTGCAGCGCCGCTACCAAATACAGATATTGGCGAAATATATAAGCTGATAACTTCAAAATAGCGAATAAAATATCACCCCGAAAAGAAACCCAATCTTTCAAAAGTCGGGACATTTTTCAAACGTCGCGGGACGCGGGACAAATTTCTAAAAATCGGGACTGTCCCGCCAAAATCGGGACGTTTGGTCACCTTACCTATGGCGTAATTGGTTACTGTCGTCATGAATATACCGGAATACTCTATTATTTCCTTATGATTTTTTTTAATAATTACTAACCTCGATTCGACTTTTGACAACAACTATTACAAATTACGAAACAATAAACTCAGAGATGAATTTTTATGGGTCATTCCATGTCAAGTTATCTAAAATATTGTCACTTTTTGACCTTACCCTCTTGGTTTTGTTTCAAATTTAGTTGATCTAATGTACCATCACAGGTAGCCAATATATATATATATATATATTTATTTTTATCTCTACTTGCGTTTAAGTTACAGTCTCCTGAAATTGCCGAAAAACATTTTGTTCGGCTAACATGTAATTACATAAAAATTATTACTCAAATAGGAAATAAGTTATATGGATGGGACAAAAAACATTTTGTAGCTTAGTTTATAAGCTTTAATATCATATATAATAAGACTAGTTTGGGACGGTAACACAGTGAAGGTGATGCTGCAAAATTAAAAAAACTCGATTTTCTCAAAATGCTACTTTCTTTTTAATTTGACAAAATCACACTTAAACTTACATATCTCGTAGCAATTGCGGAAAGTTTCATCGTGGGATCAGAATGAGATTGTAGTTTTTGTTTTTTTTATTTTTATGTTGATCATATCGGCTTACAAGTGAAATCACTTAAGTCAAAAACTATAAAATGTGAGAAACTGCAATTCAAGTTTTATATTCTGCTGTTACCTTTCCTACTCAGTCATTTAATTTGTTAAGAATTTGGAAGTTACAGGACTACGGCTACAGGACCCTTTACTATGCCCCTACTCAGCCTGAGATTTGCTACAATTTTGTAAACCATAAAAATAAAACTTAACCCAAGACAGCCAAAAATTGACTCATGCCCGGTTGCATCAACGCGAGTTAAATATTAACTTGGGGTTATAAATTTAATTCGGGGTTAACCTAAAAAATTAGTTACACCAGATCTGAAATAAAACATAAAATGGAAGCTATACGAACTTGATTAATTCACAAGTGATCCGTTTTATTTAACACGAGGGGTTTTGTTGCTAGAAGTTACTCCACATTATCAAATTTTGATGCTACTGATTCGAAACGTCACTCTGACATAAATATAACTCAGGGTTACGTAACCCGAGTTAAAACAATGTTGATACAGCCGGGCATTAGTGTATTTCACTTGTAAGCCGACAATATGGTCTACTTGCTCTTGCTGCAAGTCGCTTCACGGTTTCCCCCAAACCATTACATACACCTTTTCCATGAGCTCTGTAGTATAGAAATGTCACTCACATTTATTTCCATAATTCTCACATTCATGGATATATACAGCTGAATTTAAAAAATAAAACGGGAAATGAACTTTTCCCAACATAAATTCTGTTTTAAGTATTTGTCAATTAATTGTCTACTTGACAGTACCTATAAAAAAATGTAATCACAAAGTTGTTTTTTTTAATTTACTTATTTACAGTGTTCCACAAAGTAACTGCTACCAGTATACAATATTTAATCAAAATATTTTTTAATTAGATACATGGGTAATAAATAATTTACGTAATAATTATTAATATCACCAATTATGGTAGTATGTAGGTCCTACTGTTTCTGCATCGTTTTGTTGCAGAGTATTATGAACATACCGTCAAATAATACTAACCTATTTCTAAGACCATTTTCAAATTATAACAAAAGTGGAAAAAAACCTGTCAGTTACATTGACATTTACCGTTTTTTTTTTAAATTTAGCTGAATGTTTGCGAAGTTTTTCCTATTTTTGAATAATTGTGCAGCAGACCCGTCGGAGAAGTAGTAGATTTTCTTTAAATTTATGTTATGGAAAATTAGATTTAGAGGCCCTAGGGTCTAAAATTTTTCTGAAATTGTCCAATAGATACCAGCATACTTTTCAAAAACAAAATAATATCTTAGACTCGGTATGTACCCCAATATAATAAGTTTTGTAGTTGGAAAACGGCCAAAATGTTAAAAAACATTACAGAAAATACTGTACTTGCGTAAATAGCAAAAAGAAACAAATATAAAATAAATAAATCAAAATATTGACACAAAAAATGCATCAAAGTGCAGCCGTACCTGAAACGAAATTCAGTTGACTATAGAACAAAAAAGGCAGATATTGTAGGTAGGCGGAAAAATAGCCTGTAAGAGGATAAGGTTTCTTCAAACATGGAATGATCCATACATCATGTAAAAATCAACGGAAATTCGACCACAAATTTTATAGTACACATGATAAAATTTTCATATATTTGACAAAATATTTGTTTAAAACTGCGTGGGAACCAAATGTACTAATGTATGTATTTATATCAATTTTGTATGCGCATGATTTATGTGTTATTGAAGCCGACAGTGGTCAAGGGGTTAGTGCACTCTGGCCTTGTTCCGTACAGTCAAATCCCTTTTTGTGAGGCTTTAAAGTTATTTAATTCGACTGTTTTTCTCACAGAGATTAGTCCAGTTGAGTTAACTGAAAAGGGGACAATAAAATTGAAATTTTGCTCTCAATACATGCATAGTTTAAATCTGTATTACAACCCCCAGAAATGTCAAAGTACATTAAACTAGTCAGTACCAATCGCACTTATGAAATATTCTCAATGGTTACTTCCATTTAAAAAAAACGGGCTATACAGCCATACAATGCCATTTGATATTAAAGGTTTATTTGACTTTTCAATTTTCTAGGTCAAGAAGATGTCCAAAATGCCAACGATGAAAACAACTGGATCCCGATGGAATGGGACCGTGCTGCGGAGGAATTATCATGGGAGCGTTTGCTAGGCCTGGATGGGTCGCTACTGTTTCTCGAGCACATCTTCTGGGTCGTCTCGCTCAATACCTTATTTGTTCTGATATTTGCCTTCTGTCCGTATTTAATGGGTGTTGTTTTTTTATCGGTGTTTAACTTAAGAGAGAGGGCTACCGCGAGCCATTTCGAGGGGCTGTTGACTACGTTGCTCGGCTACTGTCTTGTGGGCCTAGTTTTTCTGGTCCTCCATCGTATCGCAGCCTGTTTGAAGCTGGCCAAGGCTAGGCGACTTCTGGGACTGTGTTATGTGGTTGTTAAGGTAGCTATGTTGAGTGTTGTGGAGATTGGCATCCTTCCTTTGGTGTGCGGTTGGTGGTTGGATATTTGTTCCCTGACTATGTTCGATGCTAGCCTGAAGGACCGTGAGAATTCGTTTCGGGTTGCTCCGGGCACCTCGATTTTCATACACTGGTTAGTTGGAATGGTTTACGTTTATTATTTCGCGAGCTTTGTCTTGCTGCTGCGGGAAATCGTGCGTCCGGGTGTCCTCTGGTTCCTGCGTAATCTAAACGATCCCGACTTCAGTCCAATCCAGGAAATGATCCATTTGCCCATACTCCGGCATATCCGTCGGCTCCTGCTGTCGGTCGTCATTTTTGGAAGCGCTGTTCTGCTCATGCTGTACCTACCGATAAGAATTCTGCGCTTCCTACTACCAACATTTCTACCGTACACTATTGCTCTGAACAACGAGCTGCAAGTGAACGAACTATCTTTGGAGTTGCTCCTACTGCAGGTGATCTTGCCCGCTCTGCTCGAGCAGGGACACACCAGGACGTGGCTCAAAAGCCTGGTGAGATCATGGTGCAAGATCATCGCTTGGGTGCTCGACATTCACTCCTACTTGCTCGGCGATGCCGAAGAAAACGTGGACGGTCAGCAGGCTCCGCCCGCACAGCCGGAGCCCCAAGGATTAGGAGCGGCACATCAGGCACTTCTTATGAGAGACGGACCTACTGGTATGTTGATTAATTTTGTATTAAGGTCGAATACAATTCAAACGTTTGACAATTTTTGGGATCATTAAAACATTACAAGTTCAGTTATAATTTGTAATACCAAACGCAATTATTTGTACTTCCATAATATGAGCAACACTTTTATCTAAGTAACTAAATTATAAATTGCAAGGTCTTGCCATAACTTTTGGTGCCAAATGAATTTAAATGCCCATACTAATAATTGTTTTTTTTTTTCAGGTTTCCGCCCTTACGTCCGTCCTTCGTTCTTCATGATCCGCATAGCAATATTGTTAGTAATGGTTTGCGTGTCGCTCGTGATCTCTAGCTTGGTTGCCTTGACGCTGCCTGTGTGGTTAGGCCGGCGTGTCATGGCCCTTTGGTTAGTAGGGGCGCCGCCACCGAGCCCACAGATCACGACGGCGACCGCCCAATCTGGCCTTGTAAAAGTCCACGAGCTGTACACGGCCGCTTGTGGCACTTACTTATGCTGGCTCGCACTGCGGGCCATTTCGTTGCTGGTCAGCTGGCTGCCGCAGGGCAGGGCCGCCATGATCGAGCGGCTGAAGCACTGGTGCGTGCTGGGGGCCAAAACAATAGTCGCTAGTACTATCCTCTTAGGCATTATCCCGTTACTTTTCGGCCTGCTCCTGGAGCTGGTGGTTATCATCCCGCTCAGAGTGCCCATACATCAAACACCAGTGCTTTTCATCTGGCAGGACTGGGCTCTGGGCGTTCTGTACACTAAAATTGCATGCGCCGTGACAATGATGGGCCCCGATTGGTTTCTGAGGCATGCCATCGAGAGAGCTTACAGGGATGGCATCCGTGAAATGCAACTGTCATTTATATTCACAGAACTGGCGGCCCCGGTCGTCATCAGCTGCGGCCTGGCACTGGCAATTCCGTACGTGGCCGCTTACTCGGTTGTCCCCTTGCTGGTGAGCAATATGTTTTTGAGAAACCTAATAGCCCGCCGCCTCTACCCATTTTTGTTACTCGTCGGGCTCACGATTCTCATCATCACATTACAAATTAGACAATTTAAGAAGCTGTACGAACACATTAAAAATGATAAATATTTAGTCGGCCAAAGGCTTGTGAATTATGACCATCGACGAGCAAGAAGTCGAAGTTCGAATTAAGTGGGGGCGGGTTTTAATATTTACAACTTTCTCCCTTTTCATCTAGTTTTCTTCATTGATAAGGAATATTGCGATAAGCTGTGTACATAATGTGTAAAAAGTATTTCTAAATAATGAGGATTTTAGTTTCTTTTTTTTTATGCGTTCGGCTCCAAATCCTTGTTTAGAATTGTTTCTCAGGAAGGTACATGACTGCCTTCACAAGAATGACGAGAAATTAACGGTTTGTTATTTTTATTATTCTCTATGTTTTTTAATTGGAAATGCTTTTTACAATTATACTTTCATGTATTGCATCTTTTTGGGATATCTTTGTGTATTTTATGTGCAAGCTGTTTACATATAAACTTCATTTGGTAATTTGTTTTTGTTAGTTTGCACTGTTCAAAATATGAACAGCTTGTATGTGATATTTATGTAAAAATATGGACCTTAATCGTAACTATTACAAATTTAATTGTATAAAATATATTTTGGGGTTATTATGTATAACATTATTATTTTTTTTGCGCCCATTTCCTTTCCCACAAAGATTTCTCCTCGAGCTATACATAAAGGTTTATTGCATGATTACATTTTTTGTTTCTGTGTTTAAATTTAGAATGTAATAGATTCCTTCATACAATAAGGTCATCATGGTTGGAGTTTGATTAAAAAAAGAATTTGTAGTTTTCAATCATTATGTAAATCATATTTATTTTAATATAAAAGAATAGGCATTTAGATATAAATTGTTTTATTTATTGTCCTGTAGGTAAAAATCAATTGCATAAAATTTTATACATATAAATATTTAAATATTGGGCAGTGTGATATGACATGGTCTGACTAAATTAGCGTCCAACTTATTAGTTTTATTCTTACGCTTCAGAGAAACCTGGATGATTTGAAACAGGTCTATCACCTGAACGGTTTCGGGATGGTGTGGAGCAGATGGAAACTTGACAGACATTTTCCACAGCGTCTTTGCTTCACCGCCGTATGTCACAGCTTGTACAACAACTTTTTCGCCTAAATTCTGGAAACACGTTTTAATTAAAATTAATCGATACTTGCTTAATATTAACCTTACATTGCAGTGAATCCTTACTAAAGTGCCTGTTTGTATAGTTATAGCATCAAAGGACTTTTCTTGAACATTGACTACCACAGCTTCAGTTATATATGGCTGATTTTTTTCAATATAATACGCCAAATATAAATCGCTGCTCCCTTCGCCTGCTTTCTTTGCATTCTGCTTCTGCCTGTTACATGTCTCTGCTATTTCTTTAACCAAGTCGACAGACCAATTCGGTTTGCCGGTGTAACCTTTAAACAAAAAAATTAAACAATGAACTTCAAATTAAATCGTTACCAACATCAAATGTCAAGTTACTATTAGCTAATTTAGGGTATTTTTATATAAGTCAATAAAATGTCATTTTGATAAGGCAGGAGTTTTGTGAATACACTACAGTTTGTAATTTATTACCTAATGCAGCCGCCAACAGCCTGTGCACCATAACATCGGCGTATCTACGAATCGGCGAGGTAAAGTGTGTATATATCGGAACCGATAACGCGTAATGATGAAACTTCTCAGGTTCATCATCGTCTGCGCAAAAATACCTCGCCCTGACCATCGGTTTGGCCAATAAATGGTTGAGCGCAATAAACCTAGAAAGGCCTATAAACGGGTAAACAATTATAAAAATATACTCATGTAATTACCTAAATAATCATTTGTGTTGTACTTCTTCAAGCTTTCATACAAATCATGAGACGATGCAATATTTAAATGCATCCCAATAATTTCCAAAGTATTTTTTACATCTTTCAAAAGCCTTATGTGTGGTTTATCGTGGCATCTAAGGAACGCCAACATAGGAAAAGACTCGTAAATCTTCTCCGCCACGTTGATATTTGCGAGCAACATATATTCTTCAATCATCCTATTGGCATCCTTAATCTCTTGGGTGAAGAATGTAACGGGATTCCCAGACGGATCCAGGTGGAAACCCAACTTGACCTGGTCTATGCGCAAGGCCCCGTTTTTGAATCTTTGCGTTCGTAGCTTCTCCGCTACACTTTGCATGTTTAACACGGTCGACCGTATTTGATCTATGTTGAAGCTGTTGTAAACATAAGGAAAATTTGTTGCATTAAAATCTGCGTTTGGATCTTCAATTATCCTCTGGGCATGCTCGTACGCTAATTGCGAGCATGAATTTATGATTGATCGAGTAAATCGCCTCGAAATAATCTCTGCTTCCTTACTGATCTCAAAAATTACAGAAAAAGCCAAACAATCCCGCCCGGGAAGCAATGAACAATGCAAGCACATCTCCGGGGGTAGCATGTGATAAACGTTGTCTATCAAGTAAGTACTTGTGGCCTTTTTGCTGACCATCTCGTCTAATGGAGTATTTTCCGCCAAATAAAACGCCACGTCCGCAATGTGCACGCCTATTTCAAAATTTCCGTTCGCCAATTGTTTGCACGACACTGCATCATCTAAATCTTTGGCAGTTAGGGGATCAATCGTAAATATGCATTCCTTTCGCAGATCTGCGCGGTAATTAAGTTCAGACGTTGAGATAGTTTTCGATTTCGGTAGATATTTGTGCATTTCAGATGGAAACGGTGTACAATCAATTTGGTTTTCCAGGAGTATCGACTTTGTTTCCGCCTTCAGGTCGTTTGATTTCCCAATATTTTCAGTTATCATTCCTTCCGCGTATTTCGGCACGTCCCATTTAACCATTTGCACCAGAAACAAGGTGTGCTCGTATTTACTAGGCGAATGGGCATAATTTGGAGGCAAACTCATCTCGTCGACATTCATATGTGGAATCCGCTTGTCCCTCGGCTGAAAACTGACAACTTTCTTGGCATTATCTTTCAGCAATGTAATGTAACCCACGGCCACCCTTGGATGCACCTGTTTTAAAAAAAAACAGTCTTAAAATTATATCAGCTTTTTAAATTAAAAATAAAATTTTAATTAAAATTAAGTAGGGACAGTATCTTTCTCTTTCAACTATTCATTCCAGCTTTCAATTAAAGAACTAATATTAATCTAAGTAATCAATATCCTACAGCATTTTTTAAATTAAACCACCCAAATCGCCATTTTCATCCATCAGATGATGGTTATTTAGGATAAAACAGAAAACAGTATTTTGTGAACTAAGCCAAAATTTAGTACAGGTATCTGTAATGTCATCAGTTGAAGCGTGATGTTTCAAGATTTATAATAAATCAATGTTATTTGTATGACTTGGAATTGATACATCCAGTTTACAATTGAAACTCGTTTTTGGAAATTAATTCTGGGCTAATTTATTAGAATATGAAATTATTTTAAATTGACAATGGCAGATGTCACCTTTTGAAATAATTAAAAATTTGCGCATTGTCAAACATCTTTTTTTTACTTTTTTCTACAGAAAAACAACTGTCATCTGGTGGATGGAAATGGCGATTTGGGTGGTTTCATTTGAAACCCCCTGTATTTAAGCAAAATTACTCGTACTTATAGGAAGGAAGTACAATTTCTGGTTGTATTTTCACTCACTTTTTCCAATATGCGCACGACTTTTGCCTTTTGCTGGTTGTCCCTCCATTCGGATTCCGGCTTGATTTCTAGAACCACGACGTCGCCTTCTAGGGCTCTGTTACGCTCCGCCACGGATCCAATGAAGAAGTCCTGCAAGCTTTTGTCCTCCCGACTAACATACGCTTCCGTGTAAAATTTCGGGTTAATGCGCAGCACACCTTTCACAAGACTTCCGTCGAGAAGTCCTGTCTCGACGTCTTCAGGTTGCATGTAATCTTCAAAGGCAGATGTCGTGGACAAAACTTTATCGCGTGGTTGCTCTCTTTTTCTGGGCTTTCGGGAGTCTGTCGACATAGACGTTCCCGAATGTAAATTTTCAGTTTTAGGCATATTGTAATCTAAAATAATTCTCCATATAACTGAATATCAAAAACCTATAAATACGTACCTTTTAGTCCAAGCTTCAGCTTTGGAACGGAGCTTGATTGATCTACGTATTTTTTAGCTGCTATTTTATTTACATTGCTCTTATCACAGATTTGATTTGCAATGCGAGTGGCTGGAGGCAGCAACGAAGTCTGCGTAGTGTATTTGATGGGGCCTTTGTTTGATTCGAACGTAATGTTCGCACCAGATTTTTTCCTACGTATGACAGTTCCACAATTTCCATCTGCAACCGCTGATATGCTGCCTTTGAAGTGTCCATTGGAAACCTCGGAGCTGCCTGAAGACTGTTGACCTAAATAAGCAGATTTGCACCATGTTGCAAAATTAAGGGAATTAACATAATATTGTTCGGTGACAGAAAGTCATTAGCCTAAATTAGTTAAGGGAGTAGTATTGCGACAGGCTTCGCTTACCATCGTTCTGGGTCTTCTTTTTTCTTGATCTTCTGCATTTTTTTCTCGGTTTATCATCATTGCTCAACTCGGTGGACGCGTCTAACTTAGATTCATCTGCTGTTGACAAGTCGGCTAATTGATTAATTAAAGTCCTGTTTAATTCCATTTGTACGCAGTAGTGAGATACTATAATTCGTTAAATTATTTAAATTAATTAGTTAAGGGAGTAGTATTGCGACAGGCTTCGCTTACGATCGTTCTCGGCCTTCTTTTTTCTTGTTCTTCTGCGGTTTTTTCTCGGTTTCTCATCATTGCTCAACTCGGTGGACGCGCCTAACTTGGATTCATCTGCTGTTGACAAGTCGGCTAATTGATTAATTAAAGTCCTGTTTAATTCCATTTGTACGTAGTAGTGAGATACTATAATTTGTTAAATTATTAAAATTAATAATAATAGGGTAATCACGGACAAGGGCACAGGTCACCTAATATAACAGCTGATTTTGATTAAAAAAATAAGTCGGGCTACCAATACAAATGCACTTTCCCGAAAAATAAAAACCCCAGATCCTGGAGAAATTAGTGGTAAAGATGGATTCATAGTTCCTGTGCGTAGATGCGACCAAATTAATTATAAACCATTTTTACACAATCTTTACATATCATTTCATGATATTAGTTAATTGATAAATGCTATGAATTTTCTATTAATACGTAAATACAGAGTGGCGCACATAAAACCGACAGGTTAAACCAGGAACCCACCCAAGTTTAGTTGCCGCGCATAAACCCTGTTCCTTATATTTAACTAAGTTGGCTCTGTTAGGGTGACAGGATTGTTCGCCATTGGAAAAAGTCACTAGACTTGAAAAAATAGGTTAAATTTAAAAAAAAGAGGTTATATTTTATGACAGTGGGTAATGTTGCCTACAAATTGAGTACTGAATTTATTTGCTTTTTTTTATTTTACAAAAGCAAATCAGTCATTAACATAAAATATAGTTGATGATTGGTTTACTTAAAGCATAAATCTAAGTAATTAACGATTTGAATGATGAAGCAATAATTTAATTATTTTAATATATGAATTAGGCAACGTTGTTAGAAATCTAACATTTTTATCACTGTCAGATCATTTTTGTTGCTGTTCATGTGTAAAATTTTATGAAATGATACGACAGCCTTCTTAGTTGAAAATAAAAATAGAACAAAGTATGCCTCCTAGGCATTGCCTAGTAGTGTCCTTACGGGGGGCGGTTTTATGTGCGGCACTCTGTAATAATAGTCTCTAAGGTTACTAGATTTGGTTAATCGCATTAAAGAAAATCGGGTAGGCGGATTTTCTTTGATGTGGTTAACCAACTTTAGTCTAGTAACGTTAGTGATTTTTATCTTGTGTTACAAACTTTCATGAATGGAAAACTTTATCATTGTATGAGGTTATGTTGAATGTCAATGTCGCAAACAATAGTTATTAATGTTGAAAATACCTTACGAATATGTTGTTTCGAATCTTGCCTGATAGTTTTACACCTGTTTGCTCAGTTAGATTGGCCGAGTTGAGTTAGTTGAAACGTGTCAATAAAATTGATATTTTGTGCGGAACAAACATCTATTTTAAATCTGTATTACCAATCCCCCAGGTAGGTAAAAACAAAATAAACTACTCAGTACCAATCACTCATATTTATGAAATTTTCTTAACGGTTACTCACATGTTCATGTATTTTCATGTAGCAACACTGATAAATGTTATGTTATTGTTAGATTCCATTTGATTTGGATGTTTTCGGCTGTTCATTAAAAAAGTAATTTAATAATTCATCACCAGAAGATTCGCTGGGTAATTAGAAGATTTTAAATCATTTGTACTTATTATAGCTGCATCAAGTAATTCAACCTGAAAAGTTTCAACAACTTTATGCAATCTAAATTGTAAACACAGCAATTTCGATATTTAAAGTTTACAGGCATTTAGTGATTAAACATCATTTAAAGTAGTTGGTAATACAGCGTATTAATTTTTAAATGTTGTTTTGATCCAAATGACCATTAAATATGTTGATAATACCAGATGTTAGTTTAAGTAACCACTTCTCGCATTAAAATTTTAAGGCACCAAGGATAAAAATGAACACCGATTAAATAGCCATAACATTTCTTGTATTATTATATTTACAAAGACAAACAGTACGCCAATCATTCGCAGAAGATATAGACTTTAATTAAGCTGTACCGAATTTCGTTAAAAAAAAAAGAGAACCAAAACTAAGGACGAGATTATATATCTACATTAATATATTTAACATACACAATGATCCCAAAATCAATGCAATTATAATCTAAAACATACGAACGCTATATAAATAAACTTAGATAATACAACACATATTTACAAGTTTGAAACCGTTTTCAATTAAAATTACTACAGAATTGTGTCCAACTAACATATACGATATATTGTCATAATAAGATCACTGTCCTTTTCTCCACTTTTCTGCCGACGAGAATTCAGTCATTGGTTTGCCACTGATCCCGCAAGTGCCGATCCCCACCCGTCCGGTCACCGAATCGGGAGACGCAAAGATGCTCTTGGTCTTCACGCCCGCCTTTTTATTTTTGCTGGCCTTATTGTTAAACGCCAGCCACTTGTTCTTTTCCGTCTCCCTCTCCTCCTCCAGCTCCTTAAACCTTTGCAACTTCTTCTGCTTCTTTTTCTTTAGGTACTCTTTATTGTTCATCTTAGCGCGCTTCAGTTTCTCGGCCTCTGTAAGCTGCCTCTTTTCCCCTGTGAATTCTTTTAGTTCTGATAAAGTGGTGACACCTCTGTTTTTATAAGCTTCAAATGTTACATTTACCTGTCCGTCTGGATTGATCGAGTTAATTCGCGCTTCGTAATATTGGTTATTGTCGCTCCACTTGGCCATGCATAGGTCACCCACCCGCCACAGCTTCTTCTTCTTGGTCTTCGTGACGAACTCCTCGACAGCCAGCAGGGACTTTGTGATTTCATCGTCCTCAGTCTGGTGAATGGGCACTTCTGTGTATTCCGGCTGGTTGGCGGCCTCTTCGGCTTTGGTCTTGAGGTCTTGCGTGAGGTCTATGACTTCTTCTAAGTCGACTTTCAGCTTCTGGAGCTCCTTGTTGTCTGAGTCTGTTAGGAGGGCAGCCTCGACTTGTTGCAATTGCAGCTTGTAGTTTTGCAAATCATCAGCCATAATTGTGTTAGTTTGTTAATATAACAAGGGGGGTGGATTGATATTACCTTTGTGGTCCCCTTAACGAGAAACGATTGATTTGTAATGCTCAAATCTAAAATATCAGTGTTTACAAAATGGCGCAACTATAAAGATTGACATAAGGCAGTTCTCCCGATGCTTCGAGTGATCGCGACAAAGAAGTGTCATAAACATTAGAGAAAAAATACACCAGAAAAAGCCTATTTACACAGGACGCCATTGAAATTATGACTTACAGGATGTAGAAGTCCCCAGCCCTACAGATAGCGCCAGTAATGTTGTAGTCACAAAAATTTGCGCGATCTGTAACTTTAGATCCAAAATCTTATTAATTCATTATTAACAGTTCTCTTCAACACAAAGAAAGCAATTGATACCAATAATCCTGTAATGCTTATCGATGTGTCGAAATCTTTTAACAGCACAATTCTGAGTGTACATAAAAATTAGCAGTAGCAGGAGAAAGGAACTATCTTGAATAAAAAAAAAAGAAAACAAACGGCTATCGTTTCTGATCCTTTATTTCCTCGTTACATAAACATGTAACTGTATGTAAATATACAATACAAGAATTTATTTTACATCAGGATAGTCATAATATAAAATTTCAATAGAATGGTAAATATCAGCATATTTTTAAAGATTAAATAGCCATATGCATCTCCTAAAAATATATACTTGGTAGATGGCACCTTTCACTTATACTGATTGTCCCTTAAGTACTAAAATTTTAAATGCAATAAAATTACACTCCCGTTCATAATTACACATATCAATCTGCAGATGGTCCAACACATATTCATCATTATTTACAATTCAATATTTTACATGAAAAACATTTTGTTTTTAAGAGGCGAAAAATACATTTAAAAGTTTAAGATGTTTATAGAGTACAAAGTGTTACAACATTCTTAGTAGAAACTTTTTTTTTATTTCTGCATATATCCGTAATTTGTAAATAAATTGGATATAAATAACAATCTGTTCGACTTTTAAACAGGTTCTAGGAAAAACGCAGCATGAATTACAACTCTCCTGTTTTTTTTTGGAATGTGTCCTTTACATCTATATAATACTTTTTTTTCATCGCACTGTTGTTACATTACAGTCACATTTCGGTGCTTGCTTATATTAATCATTTGCATCAACTGGATAAAAAATGCTCCAAGAACTTAGAAGTTACATCATTGCTTGCATCGTCTTTCCTTGGTCACATTAAAATTTTACATAATACATGAAGTAAACAAAAAATATCACATTTAAATGTAGCCAACATAAGCGTATTAAAAAAATAGTTCTAACTTTGAACCTTGTGCGATCAGGCAGCCATGCAAGGTTTAAAAGTCTTAAATAATTAGAATTGTACAGTTTACTTAACTAGTGACGACAAAAATCTCATTACATGCACGGCCACCTCAAACTACGTAATAATAATAATAACACATTACCATTTCAATACCGCAATGTAAATTAATTTGTATTATGTGAGATGACAAAAATTGCAGTAAAAATCTAGTAACATGACACAAATATTATTCAAAATACTTTTGGCTAAATTGGTACAAAGATTTTTCAGTTCAAATTTATACATTAGTACATGAACACAATTATGCAATATGCATTTATGGGCTTGATACTAACTCTCTTTCATAAAATAATACCCCATAAAGGCTGATTGATAGATTTCTTACGTAAAACAACGTTATGGCAATGCTATTGTTATGGGCATTTTCATCGTGCTTTGACAATGATCATAACAACAGCATTGCCACAGCGTAGCATATGAAATCTATGAATCAACCTTTGCTCTTGAAAAGTAAGATCAGTAAATATTCAAATTTATTAACAAATCTAATACATTTGGATAATTGTATATTGAGGAAACGGAATATGTAAATTAATATCGCTTAGGTGACTGCCTTTTCATATGTCGGGGGCGGTGAATCTTGAATTATCGTTAGGCGTTCATTCTGAGTGGGTAGCATTACGGCAACGTGATACGGAGGTGGTGGCAACTCAGTATGAATGGGCGTGTTATTACTTGGCACCTGAGACGAATCTTCGAATGTCTCATTTTGCTCGCTCGATATCTGGAAAGACTCACGCCGCACCCTTTTCGTACCGAACGCTTCGAAAAATGAGAAAATCGCACCAATCAACAGAATAAATATCACCACTGAACAAAATGTTAAAGCCTCCAAACCCATGTTTTCCTAAAATACAAAATTTTCAATCAAAAACTATGTGACACATAAATAGTGGTTTTCCAAATATAAATATTCAGGTGTATTGCATATCAAAAAACGTTAGTATACTCTGATTTTTCTAATCTGGCGTTCACATCATCAAAGGAGAATAATAATCATAACCATGATGGCACAATTTTACAAGGTTGCCAGCTATCCTGAGTATTTAAAAATGGCTGCAATCAGCAGTTGCGCCCGTGCAATCTTGTGCGACAGTGCACGGTTCGTATCAATGGCAAAATATGCACCGTAATAATCGATCAAATGTAACAAGCTAAATGTCAAAGAAGTTTGCTCATACACACATGTATGAGCATGTGTTAATTAAAGATGTGGCGTCGTCGTTGAAAAAATATCATGGCCGCCAACATAACATGATTTATTACATGATTGGCAGGCAAAAATTGTGTCCGCGGTTAATACACCGATTACCTATTTATAACCACCGGTGATCAGTGTTATGTAAGAAATGATCCTCAGATTAATTTCGATTCTTAAACAATTGTTATGCATATTCTCGAAAACAATCATGTTGGTATGAAAAAAGCTCCTCACACAGCTGTTTGATGACATGAACGCCTGTTTAGAAAAATTAGAGTATAGTAACGTGTTCATTATGTGACATCACATTCTAATATTAAATGCAATTACGGCATAATAGCATTTAATATTTGAATTAATGGTATCAAATACGCAATACACCTTATTGTATATATAGTGCGATGTTACAAGTATGTCTGCTAGGGTGCAAGAAGTCTGTTAAAATGTGGTGGCCGCAATTCATGATATGATTTACAAAAAAAACGAGTTTGAATCGTGAAAATGTATTCCATGTAGGACATACAAATAACATTCATTTATTATAAAGCTTGACGCAGAACAAAGACACATTGAAGCTATTTTGCAGCCGTGACATCAAATTAGAACTAAGGCTGCGAATACTACGTTCCTACATATTTTCTACCTTGTTATATAGAGCGGAGGCCTGGATATTAAAACAGACAGATACGAACAAATTAGTAACATTCGAAAGATGGTGTTACAGAAGAATTCTAAAGATGTCGTGGGTGAACCGAGTTACAAATATCGAGGTGCTACAAAGACTAGATAAAAAAGAGGAACTTATAAACACCATTAAAAAGGGTAAACTGCAATATCTCGGTCATATAATGAGGGGGAAACGCTACAGGTTGCTGCGACTGATTATGGAAGGAAAAATAAAGGGGAAAAGAACCATAGGAAGAAGAAGGATTTCCTGGCTCAGAAATTTAAGAGAATGGTTCGGATTAACATCAAGCCAACTATTTAGAACAGTTGTTAATAAAGTTAGGATTGCCATGATGATTTCCAACCTCCGATAGGAGATGGGACTTTAAGAAGAAAAAGCTTGAAACTTCAACCGATTACATTAACTCTAATGATATAGATATTACAGATACCTATTCTAAATTTTGGCTTAGTTATCAGATTTATTTATTTTTTACCCTAAATAAGCTCTATCTGGATGGAAATGGCAATATTGGTGGTTTAATTTGAAACACACTGTATATAAAATTGAAAACAAAACTTACTCCATTGAAATAATATTTTGCTGCAGCAATGAAAAACGGAATGAGTCCAATAACGACCCACACACCGCATTTCAATCTGGAAGTCTGCACATTTACCCTGTCACCCGGTGTTAATGTACTGGCCTCGCCAGTCGCAACATATTCTAGAGACACTCTATGAGGTCTGTGATTGTTTGACATCCTCGGCGCACTTGTAGATCCTCCATATTCCGCAGCAGCAGCATTACTGAAAATTAGATGCATTTATGAGGATGTACTCAAAAGTATTTGTTGCCGTTGATAAATGAAGAAGCTTTTACTATGTGATACTATGTGTACAACATGTATTACTATGTGTGTATTGATAATATTTTTTTTAAATTTTAATTAAATGTTCTGCAAATAACTATGAACATTTTAACAACTTTGCGAGGGTTATGGTTTCTGAATAAAGCCTCTATAATTTTCAACAAAAAATTGACAGGGTTCAATTAAACTTTGTAATAATAATTAAGATTATGATATATATGTAATAAAAATTTGCAATGAGAATTTCATGATTTATAATATAGAGTTCGTAATTTACAACGAAATTTTGTAATTTATTACGACCACTTTGCTATTTTCAATAAATACATATTGTATGTATTCGCAATACATTGTAATTTTACAATTTTAATATAAATTATATAATTCTTTTTGAGAACTTTATGCATTTTTCAATAACATTTTGTTATTGAACAGATATGAGAAATTGATATGGAAGATGTCAAAAGTTTTCATTTAAATTTTATTGTTAGCAATGAAAATCTTCACGTTTATAGAAAATATGAGAATCGGAAAATACCCCATTACTAGTTTTTCAACAATTTCCTATGAAACTCATTCGAGCACTATGTAAGTTACATTCAGTGAATTCTAAATAATTAAAAACGAAAAAACAACCTTGTATGTTGTTTTTTTATTATTAATATTTTTTCGTAATCCTAAATTCAAATGTGTGCTTCTATTCCCGATAACAGTATTTGTTGCCGTTTAAGTGAATTAACTTCAACCGATTCTTCAATTTCGATTATTTGGTATTGTGTACAATATTTTTGCAGGTCATGAGCTACTACAACCCAGGATCGGCTTAGTACAGCATAAATTAAATTATTGTTGCCGTAGTGGCTACCCCACAATCATGGGGTCTGAGAGTACTGAAGCAGCTTATTTATTCCATAGTATTCCATCCTTTAAAACAAACATGGCTTTCAAGTTTAATGGATTTACATCAAGGCGGCAGCGCCACGGTGGCGCATTTACGTACTATTCATGGGTATTTGACGCTTCCAGTCAAATCTGTTCCAAATTCGTCGACTTCTGCCGTTTATCGTAGTTATCAATCTGGTGGTTAAGGTTTAACATCAACAATGGCAAATTATAAAAGGTTTTGTACCGTATTGTACGCCAGTTTCCACCGATTCCCGGCTGCAGATAAAAGGTGTGCGACTCGTATCCAGTTCGTCGATTGATACGCACATTATAACTGTACGATGAATACTACAATGTATACGATGGATACACAACTTGGTATTTTGAAGAGAAAATTCAAACCTTCTCTCATTCGAAAATAGTTTTCATGAAGAAAATGCTTGGAATACATATGTAAACACTTTAATGAACACAACTGTGCATGCTTTTTCATGTCCATTCTTAATTTCAGCTTCCATTCTCTTTGTATATCCATCAGCTCGGTGTCTGCCAGCTTTGTTACATATTTCACATTCATTTTGTCTGTAGCCGGGAATAGATGCAAACTGACATCAAGATTTTTGTGGCTGTCATACCTTTTTATATTTTGCCATTGTTGATGTTAAACCATAACCACAAGATTGATAACTGATTGATAAACGGCAGAAGTCAACGAATTTGATACGAATCGCACACTTTAGCACAACAAACAACACATAGGAACACATTTGACTGGAAGCGTCAAATACCCATGGCTACTACATAAATGTGCCACTGTGGCGCTGCCGCCTTGATGTAAATTGCCTATAGCCACGTTGAGTAATGGTGGTAACGACTAATTACCAGTGTTACCTACTTGAAAACATGAAATTAACCAAAAGTCCAAAATTAACCAAACACAATGTAATTTAAAAATGTTGATGATAATGATTAATCGCCGCTTACTTGTATTGTTGCTGTGTAGAAGATGGGGTGGGAAATCTTGTGTGATATGGTGGGGCCCTCGAGTGCCTGTGCCCTCCAGATGCAACACTTTCGATAGACTGAAAGCGATGTACCGGAGTAACCATTGGTTTCGGATATAAACCTCCACACACGTGGTTGCGTCTTGAGCCTGAAATAGCGTAACTATTGTATGAGCATTCATGGAGCGTTTTGAGAGATGCATGCACTAACTAGGGTGGTTCGAACTAAGTTTACCATTAATAAGTTTAAATCTTCTAAAGCGCTTGCTGATTTTGCGGGTGCCTTTTTTGATTTTCCTCTTTATGCAATTGTAAATGTTCATTTTAAAATGTTCATGCAATAATTTGATGTGTGTGTAATAGGAAAGAAAAAAGTCATATTGAATTAAATTTAATTAGTAAAAAGTGTGTAAATGTGTAACTTGCGTATAGTAGTAATGCAGATAAAATCTTGAAAGGAAATCTCCTTGACACAGCCGAATGAGTCATAGCAGTTAATATTGTTATATGTATCTGCAGAAACGAAAAAGTTTCTGCGCCGCCACTGGCTGCCACTGACAGCTTCGATACAAATAGGACAAAGGGGTGGAATTACCTGCAGAAATAGACGGTGGCACGTATCTACCATTAAATCCACGACCTTGGCTCCCTTTATTTATCCAAAAATGCATTTATATTAGCGCCTTCAAGCAACACTCGCAATGCCTTACAGTTTAGTTAAAGCGTACAAAAAATAATGCCAGATACCTCCGATTTGTAAACAAATAATCAACGTCTTGCTGAATTCGGCATATTGCTCTCACAATTCACCAAGCGGTGCATCCAAGTGTTAACATGTTTGCGCTGAGTTCTCGACGACTTCGATGGCATTATTTCGATACGGTTTCACTTTATTCACTCTAAATTATAGATTAGACGCACACACTGGACTGTTGTTGTGTACATCTGTGTCCCAGCGGTTCCCATTTCATTGGGGGAGGTTTGCAGGATTCCATGGCCGGTCAGGCTCCCTTTTTGGGACCACTGACCGACGCCATGGCGACGCACTTAAATGGCGTCGATATCCTATAATCTGCTCCGCAATCCATTATTAAAGGGCACATAATCTGCCCCGATTCTTCTCGTTGACCTTACATTTTAATTATAAAAGATAAACAGCATATTCAAGTATAATAATTGAAAATAGTTAAGAGCTAAGAGCAAGGGTTCGTTTTATATCCACGGTGGTTCCAAACTTTGAGGGCCCTGCTGGACCTAAACGGACGCTCTTTTTACTTTCCCCATTTAACTGTCCATATGCACTGAAACTGTTATTTCTATATTGCATTGAACATATCTGTTTTGAGGCTTCTTACAACCAAAGAACTGTGCCAAAAGAATGTATTTCCGCCCCTTCCGCGGGAGGCCGGTCTGATACTCCACGCGGATGGGCGAGATCCTGTATCACGAAGATTTCCGATCTATGACATTTTCAATGAAAGGATTTAAAGAAGATTATTAATTAAATCCTGTGAACAATTTCCAAATACTTCTTAAAAACGTATGGGTCTGGATTTTCTATCATTTGTTTCTTTCATATCTTAACAATAAAAGAGGAACAACTTTTTGTGTGAGTTTTGTAAGCAACTGGGAATTCAAGTGCTCAGAGCACTATTCAGTTGAGCAGTCACTTGAAAATCAATTAGTTTGTGATAAAAATATGCAAAACAATAAGTGTAAATATAATTTGTATAAAATACATCAATATATACATAAATAAATAAATTTAGTCGAACAAATAACATATAATATACAGTGTGTCTCAGTAACTACCAGACATAGAAAAATTAACATCGGGAAATTATACCGGGTGTACATTTCAAAACTAGCCAGTCTCAATAACTTTTGAATGCAACCTAACTCGATAAAACAAAAAAAAAGTCGATTAATTTCTGGAGAGGAAGTTGAAAAACAACGTCAAATAAATTTTAAGTGTCACCTCCTCCACTCTAGCCATCCCCACTTTGAAATTTCAAATGGCACCCCCCCACCTTGCGATACCTCATTTTAAAGCTTAAAAAATAAAAAAAAAAAAATGGCGATATTAAATATAATAAAAAAACAAAAAAAAAACGCGACCTGCTTGATTTTGAAGTAACAAAACTCACCATGAATGGCGCTGCCTACCCACAACCGGCACGACCGGAAATTTTAAATTAGCACGAACTGCAATTGCTGTAACTGAGACTCACAATACCGGGCCTGAAAAACAATAGCGATATTCCGGTATGCTTTATTTTCAAAACCTAAGAACTAATACCAATATTCCTAGAAATAACGTTTTCATAACTTTTTTGTGGGACATTTAAACGTCATAGTGGGTAGGTGGCACCAAAACGGCGAAAATCGGCGTTTTTCGTGAATTGAATTACATGCAATTTGACAAAAATGCGCAGGCCGCAATAGTGACTTTTTCACATAATCCAGCAGGTCGTGATTAATTCATATTAGACATTAATTTTAAGAATAACAGCAATTTGACAAAAATGTAAATTTGATTAATTCAACTACCTGCTGCTTCATTTGTGACGATCACATTTTTAGACACAGACAGCAATTGTTGATCCTTACAGAATTCACCAATGTTAATTTCTGCTATATCTGCTAGTCTCTGGACATACTGTATACATTAAGCCTATGTGCCACGATCCCATTTATGGTATGATTTATTGCACCGCCTTACAATTTATAGTGCAATAAGTAGGAATCTGTTCTATTTTATTGTACGTGCGTAGAAATGCGCACACTTAATCCGACGTTTCACCGGCTTCATTTAACTAATATTGTTCACAGATTATTGAAGAATGAATGCGTTTTTAAGTCTTCTCTCCGGTATGTTTCATCTTGTGAATATTCAAATTAGTTTTTCTCCGGAAGCTTGACGAGCAGATATCACAACTGAAAAGCTTCTCCTGGGTGTGCTTCATCTTGTGCCTGGTCAAATAAGTTTTTTTATGAAAGCATGTGGCGCACACATCGCACTTGTGAGGCTACATTCCGAAATGTATCAACTGATGGTTCCTCAGTATACTCCTTACAGTGAAGGGCCTCTCTCCGGAGTGCTTCACATGATGGTCCTTCAGCGAAGACCTTGTGATGAAAGCCGCATCGCAAATGTCGCACTTGTAAGGTCTCTCCCCGGTGTGCCTCATCATGTGCAACTTCAAGTTCCTCTTCTGAGCAAAGATTAGCGAGCAGACGTCTTGTGCGCCTTCAAGTCGCTGTTTTTGTTGAACGTCAAGGCACAGAACTTGAACTTGCACTTGTAGAGCCTTTGCTTGGTGTGGCACAGACTGTGCCTCTTCAGGCTGCTGCTTGTGGTGAAGCAGGTCATGCAGACGTCGCACGTGTGGGGCTTCGCCCCTGTGTGGATGACCTGATGTCTCTTCGTGAGGTACGCTATTTTAAATCTGGAGCCGCACAGTTCACAAACGAAGGGCCGGTCACCGGTTTCATTTGGATTGTCTGTACAAACGTGTCCGTCACTGCCGTAGGAACTTTTGCAGGTGTCTTCCGTTGCAATCATGTCAATTAAACATGCCGACAATTTTTCATCAATAAATCTGTAAAGTTAATACACTGTTTTATATGGTAATGAAAATTGTGATTAGTAAAATCTAAATCATTTTCACTTGTGCCACTTGTCAATGAGACGAGGAAACTGTTTAACTCGAAAAATGTAAATTTTACCGGAGAGCATTTTAGCGTCATACTTTTACACATAGATCATACGCCAATACAGATTTCTCAGAATGTCCATCACAGGAATCCTAAATAAATCTGCAATTAAATTTTATCAACAGAGAGAATAATTACTAATGGCGCAAATATCTCATTTTTCAGTAAGAGTGGAGTTGTTGACAATGTTTTCTGGTTTCATCGATGAATGTATGAATTATGATATTTAAAGTTTTCTTACGTTTTACAAAGTGCACTGTATTTCAGGAGACTGCCTGGGTAGTCTCCAAGTGTACCTTATAATTTGTCAGGTCATCATAAGGAACATTGCATTCTGCGCAACTGTATGGTGAAACAATGTTGATCTGCACAACCTCTTCTTCCATCTTTATTTCACAACAAAACATACAGTTTTAGAAATCATACAGTCATGTCCGTTTCATTTATACCATATCATCATTATGATTATTTGCATTTTCATTTGTTTCATAATCGTCTGCGTTCTCCTCCTCCTTTTCCTCCATAGATTTTTTTTCCATTTTAATCTGAGATTCTGCTTCGATGAAGCCGTGAGTTTCATTTTCAGATTTAATAAAATCCATGTTCCCGTCTATTTGCTTCTGTGAATCCAAAATATGAATCTACACCCAATTGGAACTTATAGTTACATCTTCATTAAAATATTTAGATTGTTGGCCACTCTATATGGAACTCAAATTAACTATTCTCTTAATAATCCCCTATAATTAATTTTTATCATAAATATCTTTTTTAATTAATTATCTTGCAGGAAACATTTAATTTATTTCCAAAACAACAGATATTGCTGCAAATGAACATAACCGATTCATAGAACAAGTTAAGGGTATTAATCATATTTTATTTATACAGCAAGAATTTTAAGCTAAAATTTTCAATTTGCCACAGAATCGACAACTACATTATAAAAGTATACAAATTGCTTATAGGTTAGGACGATTCCATAGGATTGCCTGGGGTTGCCACCTCTAGCTGTCGATATGTGCATTTTCAACGCACATAAGTGGCTTATAAACAGGGTGTTTCAAAAAAGCTACCTACTTTTTCCACTAAGCTCACTAGAGGGCGCAAAACATCTTCATTTCAGGGAAAATACAGACTAATTGACAACACCATATTTATTCAAGTAAAACGCTAACTTGAGTACTTTCAATACAGTTAAAGTGTTTTTTTAGAGCAAGGTGGACATGTTATAAACTTCAGTGACAATAATAGGTTGCTGCAGTACTGAAGAGGAGAAGACGCATTATTATACTGTCATGAAGCAGATAAGTAACAATGTGAGATATTCTAAAGTTACTATAATTATATTGTCACTACTTGCAGGTTGTCACTTTCCTAATTAAAAAAAAATTCTTTTCAAATATGAAACTTTCAACTTTGTTCTTAGTTGAAACTAGAGTCACGATTCATAGTGAAATAGTGAACAAAGTTGAATGTGTTTCTTATTTAAATATTAGCCATGTATCACAAAATGAAAGCCTCTTAACATTATCGATGTTTTCTTTGTTCATTGGCAAATGTCTGGGAGAATAAAATGAAATCATTTATAAATCAATTATTTCATACTTTTATATAAACAAATAGTAATTTTACATCGTAATATATTAATAAATATGTTATTTACAAAATGTAATTCTGAACATTATAATCGTTTGTATTTTCGTAATCAACTCTCAGAGTTAATTTTCCAACTTGCAGCTTCGATTTGGAGCCACGTTCCGAGGATACCGGTGCCGCCTCCGGTTCAGAGGCCAACTTTAAATGCAGACTTTTGAGCTGCTGCAGTTTCCTGAGGATCCCTTGCTTCATACGGGGCTCCGCCATTCTCCACGCCTTCAGCGTCTCCTCAATGATGCCCAGATTTTCCGCCCTCACACTTGAAATGCAACTTCTTCTTTCTTTTTCATGCTAAAAAATTGTTTATTCTAAATTATCTTTGATGTATGGAAATGGCGACAATCAATACAAAACATTTGAAAACTTTTCAATTTTTTTTAAACCACATTAATGGCATTTGTTTATTGTTTGAGGTACAGAAATGAAGACAATAAATACAAAAAATTAGAACAAATATTTGAAAATTTAACTTTTTGTAAGAAACACCAGAGTGTATTTCTTTTATTTCAAATTATCTTTAATTGTTAATCTCTAAAGGGCTTGACTATGTTGGCAAATAATAAAAAAGTTGATAGAGTACTAAAATTATCTTCAAGAAAGGGTGACTGAAACAGCTTCTTCTAAATGATTAATACTTACATTGATTTGATTGCATATTGTCCACATTATCTGTAGTTTCAATGTGGATTTTAAGTTTATTAAAATAAAGCTAATTATATTTGTCACTGTAATTGGCAAATCGATTGGATAAGCTCGGCTTTCGGATTTTCTGAAAACAAAAAATATGTACATGTGTATAAAGCCAGTGTGACACGATCCTTTTTATTGTACAAGATTTTGCTCGAATTCGTGATCTTGAAATATTGGCCCGTGACACGGAGGCTTCACAATCGCCCGATAACGGGAAAGTTAAAATATAAAATTCACTTGTAACCAAGCACAACGGAACAGGACGGGAACGGGAATTTGTTGTGCATGGTTACAAATGAATTATATTATATCCCGGACAGTTGTGCGTGTCTATAAGTGAATAATACATTTTAACTTTCCCATTCCCGTCCCGTTCCCGGGCAATTATGAAGCCGCCTTGTCTGTACGACACGTCCAATATTTCAAGGTCTCCAATTCGAGCAATATCTCGTACAATAAAAGGGATCATGTCACACATGCTTAAGAGAAGACTACCTCAAAAGTTTAGATTGCTTACCTTTTATCAGGAAAAAATAAAATGGAAGGATACGTTTCCATAGTAAATTCCCATGGTAACGTATTTAAGTCACCGTCAATTCGAGCAAACTGTATATGCTTAATGGAAGATAACATTTTGGAAGCCGTTAGAAACATATAAGATATTCCATTACAAAATGTACATTGCTTGGAAAAATACAGAACAATCACCACCTGTAATTAAAAATTACTTATAATTTGCACAATATAACGAGTGGGCAACATTGATTGTGGTTTAATAGGTAAGCAAGCAAACACGTATGTTGGTACAACTGAAAATATGAAAAGAAAATCCTCTAGCTTACTTCTTCTTTGGGCTATAAAACATACGACGCACAACACTTCTACTGCCACATTTAGTTACTTCCTTACTTGGATAAACTTGCGAGTGAAGAAATTCCCCATATTTTTCGGCGCAAAATTTTACTTCACCACAATAATTGTCGCTCACTGTGTACTGAATGTACTCAATGACAGAATGTTTTTCATACTGGGTATTTGTAAAGTGTGGAATAAATTCATTATTTCAGAAATTGAAAATATTTTTAAAAAATAATCGGACAGGTCGATTTCTAATTTTAAAAATACACATTTTGTACATACATACATAATCTATCCCCCTTTTACCTATTGGGTGTCGAGGTATTTTGTTATAAATCTAAATTTTTTGTCACTATTTGACAAACCGAATATTATTACCTTATCGTCCATAACAGTTTCCATAAAATTGTGTGAATCCAATTCAATAACGCAAACATCATTTAAATTACAATCTGTTTGATGCATATCCTTAGATTTATAATTAACTGAATTAGAATGTAAGGCACGGGGTAAATTACCATGAGTGTAATTAATGATAAACTCTCTTAATATTCCATCCGACAAGTATTCCTCAAAAATATAGTGAACCTCTTCCTGAAACAATAAAGCACAATATTCATGACGTACAGTGCGACCAACAATATTTGGGGCCAATCCGAATTTCCGGGAAAATATTTGAGGATTTTGTGGTAATTGTATACAATCTTCCATTTACTCAATGAATAATTGAGATAATGGCATTCATATGAATGGTAATGGCTAATGAAGAAATCCTGAAATTTTTGACAGGAACTTGAGATCTATCCAAACATTAATGACCACACTGCAGCAAGCTTAATTACCTTGTCATTGACAATAAGGAGAGCAGTCTTGTTTTTTTGGGCCAGAATGTTGATGCCGAATCGTTCGGCAAACTGATGATACATCAAACTGTCCAAAGCTAGAAAACTCAATGAGTTATTTGTCTTGCACGAAAGTCCCTTCAGATTCTCATCAGCAGTCGGATAGGACGAAAATATCGCCGGCTGATAACTTTCAGCAAATTCCTTCATTTTGCATACATTTTTATTCCACACGGCTAACAGCTGCTGTGGTGATCGTAGGTCATATTTATCTAGAAAATTAAAGTTAAATCGTAAGTGAAAATTTTGTATCTATAATATTTATCTAGAAAATTAAAGTTATATCGTAAGTGAAAATTTTGTATCTATAAAGTGCTGGAAAAATTAATTGTCGCTGTCAAAATTTGGACAGCCTGCAAAAGATAGCCTATTTTCGTACACCTGTGTCGTACCAACCTGCAATCATTGAAGTCCTATGCCTGAGAATTTTGCTTTCCAGGAAGCAATACCGCCCAATAGAACCATATTTTATTTCAGTGCTGCCCTCGTATTCTTCGAAGTGGTTTGCGTTGCACTCATCTCTTAAAGCCGTCTCACATTTATTGGTATCTAATGAACACGTGTTATTCATCCAAATTGCAGATCGGGAGTACGTAATATTGTTAAATTTTATCCGCTTGTTATCGCCCTGCTTCCTGGAACACTGCCGTAATAAAGTCTCGTGTTTCTGTTGGTGAACTACAATATTAAAAGTACAACCTATAGAATGAAAGGCTGCGATAATGTGTGATACACTGTGTCCAATGATTTTTTTTTGCTCGTCTTATCAGTTTCAATGATTTTTTTTGCGCTATGCGTATCCCTATTTATAGGCCTCAGACTTGTTTTTTTTCTTCAATATTAATAATAATTGCTATATCGTATCGTAGTCTTCTAAGATTCGATAACTTACCCTTTCTAAGCAGACTCATTGCTGCATACGACTTTGTACCTCTCAAATTGCTATCACAGTTAAAATACTCCATTCCGGTGATTTTAAGCTGAAACAAAAAATTTAGTATGTCAGGAATTTTAACGTCTCGATGAAATAATGCTAATTCAATGCAAATGATCATAATCAATTTGTGCCCCAAAACAATTATGTACTGTGAGAAATTGGACAATTTCAATATTGTCGTAGTGAATTCCGGAACTATAGCTATAGGTTAGAGATTAGAGCTTAACTCACCACGTCAGTAGTTCTCAACCCTTTTGGCCGAGATGCCCTGGAAGGTTCGGCCAGGTCCACAGGCACAGTCTTGACTGTAGTAGGCATAGAAAAATAAGAAAGGGGCAATTTTTTGATGAAAAACTAAACACATTTGAGGTAACTTCACTGTACAACCAGTTGAGAACTACTGTTAAAGGTAAAATCGATTTTATTTATCTATTCTTGCCGAGGGTGTTGTGGTATTTTTTCGTGAAGTTGCGCCCTTGAAATTTAATAAACATCAAAATGCGACAATTTCATGGCAATTGCTGAATAACATACATTTTAAAAATGGTCTCAATGGGCCTCAAAATGGCTTAGAAAATTACTATGGTCAATGTAACAACTAAATCAAAGATAATTGGAGGATTTTGTACACTAAGCAAATGCAGTAAACTTATTTGGAATATGAGGTCTTACTGAATGAATGGTAAAATTGCTCACGTGGCTTGGTGAGTTAAGGCTCTGTTTAATCGAAAGGCGTAGTTTCAATTCTCACCCCGAGAAATATTAAAACTTATGCACAGTTATAACTACTGAGTGATCCATTTAGATGAGACTTTTTTATGTTGGTAATACAATGTAGTTACCACATTGTGATTGTGACACTGCTTTCTTTAATTTCAAATATTTAATTCGTAGTATCTGGTAGATGTTCGATTACATTATGAATTTGAGTCTGGTAGGTGAGTTACAAAAGCATCAGAGTAGGTAAGTGTCGCAAAGCAATTCTTACTAGATTGTTTCATTTTTATAATTCAAATCTGACATTTATTAGAAACGCAGACATACATTTGGCCTTAATAATGTATTGGGAATATTAACGTGGACCCTAAGGAACAATTTGTATTGCCCGTAACACTAATTCCGGGGTTCTTGCTCGATGTCGAGGTCGAAACGTTTATGGTGTTCATTTTAAAGTGACAAATATTCAATGTAAGCAAACAACAACAATGGCAGTTGGTACAGGAAAAAAGATGACGCAATATTCAAAATATAATGTAATTTCTTGGTTTTTGAAATAAAATAATGATACAGAAAAGACTTTAAGTACAAAGAAAAATACATTAAGATAGACATCCGGTACTACTTGTAACAGTTACTCGTTTAGACATTCTTGTCTCGCTCCTATCGTCACCTCGTCCATAGTGTCTAAATCGTACTATTACAAGTACGACGTACAAGCCATAACCTACCGGACTTGTAATGTAAAATACTATAGTGGTATATATAATTCAGTGTCATATTGACAAATCTTTCATTTGAAATACTACTACTAAAGTAGTCGGCACTGTAGTCATCACATAAAAACGAAAGTAAAAGTTCTTTTATCTACAGCACTGTTTATAATAAACACTAACTTCTGACACACAAACACACAAAGCAGTCAAAATTAGTCTCGCTCTAAATGGATCACTCGGTATTAGAATTCATGACCAATAAATGTTACCATATTATAATAATCCATAGATTCAGCAAGCGGATTGTGTGGAGTAAATAAAATCAGTGCAGGTCCTTGTAAATACATCGACAATTGGTGGCTCTTCGAACCCGTCGGCACAACCCACATGGTCACTTGATGCAAATGTTTCGAAATCCAGTTCACAATGCCGTCAAATTTAAATTCTTCATCTTCAGGATAAATCTGTAAAGGTAATGAATTTTTTTACTGGCTAAGTGATACGTATAACCCGTTATTTTAACCACCACCTGGTGCATTAGGCTGGCAAAAATTAATATTTAGTGAATTATATTTTGTCTGATTGGCTTTAATGCACCAGGCATCTGTCAATGTCATACGAACACAAAATCGCTTCTTCAATTGTCTAATAAATGACAAGCAGATAACATAATTGACTTATATTTATTTATTCTTTATAAGATGCGTAATACCGATTGATAAATTAATCAAAAATATCCAACATTATAGAAGGATTCAAATAAAATTGATAAATTGAAAATTGATAAATGAATCAAAAATATCCGATATTATAGAAGGATTCAAAAAAAATTACTTAAATGTCAACGGAACAATTATGTTACTGATATCGAAAAATTCTTACCAATGTTTCGTTCCACAAATGCAATCGCAGGAACGGCTCTTCGGCGAGAGATTTCGACAAAATGGTGAAAGCTATTTCACCGAACGGGTCCCGCTCGAGAAACTTTAGCATAGCCCCGTAGACTGCTGCAAATCTCCAACTGCCCGGTTGTACGTCTATTTTTGCTACTATAATAGCCTACAAAAAAATTAAATCCATTTAGGTATTAAATGTAGAGCAATCTATATTTATTGCAATGAATAGTTAAAATACTAATTTACATATGCTTATATCCATTATCTGAAAGGCAAACGATTATATATAACATGTGCCAAGCTCTATTGGCGTGTATATAGCACCAAGCAATTTGGTTAAAAACATGAAATAAGGGATTATGGATTTAATTCTGAATTTTGAAAGAGAATAATTACAAATATTACACTTACGTCATGATGTAATTGCAGTGGATGTACATCATGTGTGGAATTTATCCTTTTGAACGGATGTATTATGTTGTTTAAGAATCTTACAATGTGAACAGCTTTTTTGGGTCCATTATATTGCACGACTCTCCGGTGGCTCACGTATGCAATTATTACCGGCCAGGTGTATACCTAAAATAAAAAATAATCATTTACAAACACTTTCAATTAAGGCCTGTTTGCTACAACAATATATTCGGCACTTCCCGTTGGATTTTGCAATTAACAAGTTTCACAGTTAATCCACAGCTAATACGGTTCTAATATACCTTCTTGTATTTATTTCTGCACTCGCTGCCAGGCTGCCAGCAGTTCACGGCGCTGAAGGCGACGTAGCTGTTCATGTACCGGGCCGCGTTCTCAAACTCCGACCGGACTTCCTGGCTCTCGGCATCCCATGGCGCGTAGAACATTATGATCCCAATATCCGCCTCGGTAGCGGTCGTGATTGCGTCTGACACCTCGCCCCGGTACCAGTCTTTCACGTGAGAGCCCTCTGGGAAGAACGGAAAGGCTGGCGGACCCCTACTGACTTTGGGGGGGCTGCAACAGAAAAGATTAGCCCCCGGAATTTTGGGTATAAGTCTCATTTACTCGTGACTGAGCGCGGCGTAGGCAGCGAAGAAGAGTAGCATCAGAGAGATCTCCTTGATGACATTCAACATTTTCACGTATATGTGCACCAGGTGAGAGACTTCGTGTTCCGAATGGCTGTATGGCAGGCTGTCGAGTGGTTCGACATCGTTATCATCACGGCGTTCCTCTGTACTCGCGGCTGGCACGACTTCTTGCCCTGACCCTGTACTCGAACTTGACATAACCGCACTTCATAACATCTAACTATTTTTTGCATACGACAGTTGTTCAGTTATTTGTGGACGTCTTCTTATCGCTATTCGTTATGTTTATACTTATCGGTACTATCACATTATAATTATGACGAAATGTGTTATCTTTTTTCAACCTACGTGGGAACTTGCAACAAACGTGAAGACATTGCATCATAGTTGCCAACTTTAAACGAAACTTTAAACGATATCACTTTTTCTGTACATCACGAGCAATCACCACAGATTATCCTCTAGATAGGCCACTCTCCAAAAACACTTGGATAATTTCCAATTAGAACGTGTCTTAAAAAGAATTGCATCAAGTGAAAAGCACATGAGTAACCAAATCTAGTTACTTTTTTCCTCTGTTAGAACTTCAAGTGTGGGGACTTTTGCATTGTAAGCCGGGTTTTAATGAAGTTATGTTGAAGTGTCACTTATGTCAATATCACAAATAATAGTTTTAATTAAGTTTAAGGCTGTTTAAGGCCTTTGGGCTTTTTCTATTCCTACATTAGTAAGTTGTCAATTACAAAATTACAAACGGACGGCGTAGCTAGTAAATCAATTCATACGTAACACTGTTATGTAATAAAAGTCAACTAGTGTTACGTAATACATATTAGCATATATTAGTATCATAGATAACCCCCATATAGATAGGAAACTCACATTGCAAAACATTTCAGACTTAGTTGTTGGCCCCGCTCCGCCATCGGCGCTGATCACAGAACGATTTTTGGCGGGAGCTTTAAACGGAATAGAAATTCAAAATTTGAAAATAAAACTCTTTTCAAGCACAATTTCAAAATTTATTGTATTCACAGTACAAAGTTTAGAGAATCAGTTAACTTGGTTACACATAAATAATATGCAATCATAAATATGTACTGCAAATACAATAAATATTAAAATTGTTCTTGAAACTTCACATAGAAAATAAAATGCAATATGTACATGAGTAAGTTCAATTTTATTAAGGACTGTTTTCAATTCTGAACATTAGTAAAGTTAAAGTTTACAAAGATTGGTTCATCAATTCAAATTATGACAATAACCAGTTACGCCATAGGGTGGAGGAGTAGAACGGATTATTATTTATTATTATACATATGTAAAAATGTCGACATTTATCATAGAAAAATAACTGAGATTAATAATTATAACAAAATCTGACAATCACAAACAAATTTCAGTTAAAATTTGTATTTTACAAAAATTGACCGACTATCCAGAACTAAACCTTAAAAGCTATATTTAATACATATACCATCTTCTAATGTGTGATTTAGTTATTAACATTGGTGCAACGTTAGAGCATCTATTTATTAGACAAACGCATTATTTGCCTCTAAAATGTATTTATAGTTTACATCCCTATTATTTATTGGTAATACCTTTGATACTGATATTGCAGAAATACAAGCCGTACTTTTGTAAATTACCTACATACTACATAAATATGTGCTACAATGTTAGCATCCAAATAATTACTAAAATATTAGTAATATTACAATTAACAATAGTACATACTTTAATGTTTAAAATCAAAAATGCACAATTATATTAGGTCAATTTTAGTATGTAATAATACGAACAATACACAAAATACACATATTACATAAGGATATTACATGAGGCATTTTCGGAATAGTAACAACGTTACTACACTTAAGTGCATTACCAAGTAAAACACGGTTTAAGTTTAAAAGATTAAAATTATTAGATACATAATGTCCCATTATTATAGGCTAGGGTATATGGTCAAGTCAATTAAAATGCTTCGGATGATAAGAACTAAATTAGCACTGATAATAATCAATACCTTTTAAAATTTAGTTTTTAGTGGAACGGAAATGTGCCGATTTTAAAATAGTTCGTTAAACGTCAAATAAATCAAATCAATTCGTCATGGAATGGATAAAGCCATTAGCGAGCACTGCTGCCGATAAATAATTGTAGAACACTGCCAAATGCTGCCGATGCTAGCGACACAGACAGAACGGGGGTATCAACTCATCTCAAAATCGCAATATACAGGGAGTGCGTAAAGCCTGTTAGTATATTACATAACGAGGGTTGTAAGAAGCATATTACGCACGAAGAGAAAATTTACGTACCCAGTCGCGCTGCGGCGAGGTGCGAAATTTCTCGAGTGCTTAATTGCCTTACAACTCAAGTAATGTATGTTATATTTCTTACTCCCAGTCGTAATTATGAAAAATTTTGCACAAATTGATACATTTTTGTTTGGTCAGATGCTCATGACAATATTTGATATTGACTATCATATGACAGTTTTGACAATTTCAAACCCAAATGTCACAATGTTGACAATGCTCATACATTCAATTCAATTCCCCCTAACTGTTACGTAATATATAGTCACCGAGTGTCTGGGATAAGGGGCGAACATAGGAATTTAACATGTAAAATTAAATATGTGTAATTATTAGCTCCCCTATTAATTTTAGAGAAAAAGTATTAAAAACTGTAAATGTATCATCCATTTAATATTCGTTTGTACCAGAATCCACCTCAGAAATAATAAAAATAAGTTGAACATTGTACCATAAAAACCCTTGCCGTCAGTTTGACAAATGTCATGTTATTGTGAATAGTATATTACATTACAAGGGATGGAAGCGTGAATTACTCTACCGAGCCAAGTTTACGCAACAGGCGTAAAAGTAAATCGATTAATGCCTTATTTTAGGCTTTATAAATCCGTTTAGTTTTTTTTAAATTCGCTCTAACCGTTCAGAAGTTATTTATTTTTTTATGCATTTGCAGGCACTTATTAAAAAAATCGCAGTTAAAAAGTTAGTTATAAATTATTAAATAATTTTAACAAAATTTCAAATTGGAAAAATATTGTATAGCAACTTTTAATTGTATACTGTGCCGATTATTTACCAGTATAATTTTAAATAGTTATGAACAAATGAAATAAATAATATGTGTCTATTCTGTAAAACATGCTTTATCACATAGACCAGGGATGGCCAACTGAAATCAAACAGAGAGCCAATGAAAAAAAATATTATGATGAGGGCGGGCGAGATAGAATTGAACAATTAAGAAGCGGAGTCGTGAAAGAGATAGAAGCGCCGCATACTAAAACAGTTGTCCATTTGTTAACTATTTTTCTGATCACGATGTTGTATAACAATATTAAATGATTTAAAATGATTAAACATTATATAAACTAAGAAATAATCTTTATATTTTAAATACACTGCTGCTATGTATGTACTCCGTATAAATACAAAATAAATAATGGATGAAAATATAACAAAAATAATGTTTTTCCTTATTGTTAATCTGGTTTCTAACATCAACAACCTATGGCAATCTCTTCGAAAATATTATACATAATTTTTAAACTTGAACTGAAAATATTTTCTTGGATTATAAAATAATATTTTTAACATTTTACAGAAGAAGATGTATCATTAAAAGTATATCAAAAAATGAAAGTAAAGTATGCTACACAGATATTTTCGCATACCGTTGCTGCTTCTATAAAAACTGCACATCACACGAAGGAGTTGAACTCCTAAACAGCATTAAATACTGCACAATTTATTGAAAATATGAATAAAATATTTTATGCTTTAAATAGTCGAGTCTTAAATGACCCCAATCCGCAAAAGAGACCATTGTCAGTGTTTAACACTGAAACCACTGAAATTTTACCAAAAGATTTAGAGTATTTAGAAAGTTTTGAAATTTATGATGAAAAGCTTAAGAAGAGGAACAACATATACTGCATTAATGGTTTTATATGGACCATAAGAACGATTTCACTTCTTTGGGATGATCTTAAAATTGATAATGTTAAATATTTATTAATATGTTTCATAAACCAGGATGCACTAGAAAATTTTGTTTTCTATTATTCGAAATAGGAATGGTTATAATCCCACTCCAACCGTTCAGCAATGCAATATAGGTCTCCAACATAATATGAACATTAGATTGTGTATGGAAGTGGATAGCACCAATTGTGAAGTAGACGACACTGACCTACTCGAAGTGGACGAGTCTGAACACCCGATAGTGGACAATACAGATGTCGAAGTGGAAGAGTTAGAACAACCTATTGAGGACGATGCTGAACAAAGTTCAGTGGAAGAGTCTGCAAATATTAATGTGGACGACTCGGAAGAGTTAATACTGGAAGAATATAAAATTATTTGACAGAAGTAAATTTCTGTTGTTTTAAATATTTTGTTTTGACCATTCTGAAAGAATATGTATCTCGCGGCCATAGTTGATCCTTAAATAATTTCCCAATGTTAATTTTGCTGCCTGGTAGTCACTGAGACACACTGTACTTAAAAATATAAATTTATATTGTATGTATGTTTTGTAAGCACGGTATGAGCATTGTGAGTATTTTTTTTTTAATACACTATTAATTTGTATGTACATCAGTTTGTTTATTACATACTGTATTTTCTTTTCGTGTCGTATCACTTCAGTATTACAAATTATATTTTATGTCACCAATATCGTTAACTCGGGTTTACGGAATTTATAAACAGAGTGTTATTTTGATAATTCAATAAAACTTATGATGTTGAATTAAAATTAGTAGGTAAAATAACAAATTCAAATTTACAATATGTTATGTTAATGTACTAATAAAATATTTGATGTATTTTTATATTCAATTTTTATTGTAGCATTTGCGGTATTTGCAATGACTACACACGGCAATAGTTGATATAATTATGTATCACGAAGATATCTGACCATTGAAATCGTCGAAAGTCAATTATTTGACTTTAAGTGTACCTATTACTCTGTGCGAACGTCTACGCGGCTACGCGCACAGATAATATATATATATATATATATATATATATATATATATACATATATATATATATATATATATACACACATTTATATATATATATATATATACACATATATATATATATATATATATATATATATATATATATATATATATATATATATATATATATATATATATATATACACACATATATATATATATAACCTAACCTAACCTAACCTATGGCTACGCGGCAAATGGGTAACTCTTGGATGGTCCGCATATGTGCGAGTGTCGCTAGTTTGCAAACGTACAGTTTTAGGACTCGAAGAGCAAGGGGACGTAAATAGAACGAGATAGCCAGAGAATATACGTGAGTTACACCTCTTCATAATTTCTATATTCCTGGTACTGGTATAATGTAGTTTTAGATTTTCGCGGTTACAATACGATTGAGATTATAATGCATATACAGTTCTAGCTGAAAGCTACTACATACTAATGTAGTTCTAGCTGTAAATGAATGCAATATCCAGTAACAGATACTCAAGCTGTATTTATCAGGGTCTCCAAATTCACCGAACTATAGTTATAGGTTAATAGACTAACCGTGCTAACCGTAACTAATACGGAGTGAGCAACAATGATTGAAGTAAAGTTAAATTTCCCGCCGAAAAAACTGGGGAATTTCTTCGCTCCAAGTTTATTATTAATTAAATTTACTGTAAAGTCAAAAGATTTGACAGCCCCAGTCCAGTGCCGCCCGCGTCGTATTATTTTTTATTACCATTGTGCCAATTCTTCGCATATAGTTATTTTGTCTTCTGGTTCATAAACATCAGTTCTTATCAGGACTACTCTGAGTAAATCTTTGATTTCTGGTAAGTGATTTGCAGTTTTTAAGGTTATAAAATTATAAAAGTTAAGTTTTGTTCTAAATTTACAGAGTTTAAGTGAAATCTCTTTCCTATTGCAATGGTTTTTACACCACGACATGATGCCTTCATCCTGAAGGCTCATTATCAAAGTGGAACACTTAATGAAGACGGGACATGGACATATTCATTACAATCGTATATGAATCAATTTAACGAAGCCTTCCCCGATGTCAACATTACTTACAAAATAATTATCCAGCATAAAACCCGTATTATTCACTGCTTTGAAGGAAAGAAAAAAGGGCAAAAAAGATGTAAACTGAGACCCTGAATAGGTCTAAGTACTGAAGTATAGGGTGTGCCATTTAAAAAAATCAAGTTATGGCACTTCAAAGTTTACCAAAATTAATGTGTCGCAGCAAGGTGATGCCACAATGCAGATAGGCGATCTTGCCGCCAGAAGATACCTCAGTCAGTTGTTTAGGCACAGGCAAAGTCCCAACTTGATATCCCAGAAACTAAGTGCCCTGCGATTTTTTTAATAAGTGCCTGCAAACGCATTAATTTTTAGAAAAACGTGAACAACTTCTGAACGGCTAAAGCGAATTGCTAAAACTAAACGGATTTATAAAGCCCAAAAAAGGGAAAATTCAAATATGTAAATTAATACAGGGGTGCCATTTAAAAAAACTAGGTCGAAGGCTGCCCGTCAAAAATGGAACACCCTGTATATGACAAAATAATTTTACAAACTGCACTTTGGCATCCCGTTTGCAGTGTATTTTGGTTCATTTCGATATCATTAACGGTGTAGGTGTAATCCAGCCTGCCCGTCCTGTTGACTCACCCTGTATACTATTAAAGTAAACCCAGTTTCATGTTTTTTTTAATTACCTCTATGAAACGACTGTCGACTTCATGTTTTCAAATGGCTCTGTATATTTTTTATTATTGTATGTGCAATACTTGCACAATTGTAATGGTCCGTTATTGCCTCCGACGGAAACTGTCTTTTACTTATTAATTTCGCGCACAGACCTCCACCGTAGGCAACCATACGCACACGTTTTTTTAAACGTGACGTGTTTTCTGTCTACGTGTGATTTTTAAAAATCGTCGCGAGACGCTACCATGATGGTAGAAGCTGGTTACCTTCCCTATAGTGCGGACGTGCCACGAGGTCACAGTTTTCTTTGGTATATCACCAACCGGTTTCCGGGATATAAAACGTGGACTCATTTAACCACCCTTAAAGGGATTGACGGCACCAAGCGCAAGGCAAGGGAGGGTACTATACGACTCAACTCCATACGCTCACAACATCAGAGCGTTTTTTTGGGTAAGGGCTAAGTAACTCAGCCAGCCAGGTTCTTGGCTAGGAGCGACGACCACCCTGCCAGAGTTATCTGACGACCGCAGCTAGTGGCGGCATCCACGTCCAGGAGCCGAGTCCAGAGCCGCCAGCGAAGTCGCCGCGAGGAACGCAGGCCAGATCTATATATATATATATATATATATATATATATACAGGGTGGAAACTTTAACTGGAATAAAATTCATAACTTCGATATAGGCGATTTTTGCAAAAAATCCCGAAACACGCTAAGTATTGTTTTTTCTTGCCCTCATTTCTATGTATATGCTGCTTGTTTATCTGTTCCCGGAAGAGCGCAGCCACCTCTGACTTTTTTTTTTCAATATGTCAAGTGACACCTCGTTTGAAAGGTCTCTGCGCAAGTAATACAACACACTATTTATTTCTTGAATATAAGTTATAAAAGTGTTTTTTTTTATCACGTAGGATTTGTAAATATTCAAGAAATAAATAGTGTGTTGTATTATTTGCGCAGAGACCTTTCAATCGAGGTGTCACTTGACATACCTTTCCATTTGAAAAAAAAAAGTCAGAGGTGGCTGCGCTCTTCCGGGAACAGATAAACAAGTAGCATATACATAGAAATGAGGGCAAGAAAAAACAATACTTAGCGTGTTTCGGGATTTTTTGCAAAAATCGCCTATATCGAAGTTATGAATTTTATTCCAGTTAAAGTTTCCACCCTGTATATATATATACAGGGTGTAACAGAAATACGTGTGTTAATTTTAAACATTGGTAGAACTCGTTATATAAAACATTTTTTCTATATGTTCTTTTTCAAAATTTGCAGGTTTTTTTTACATTTTTTTGCCCCCTAATTTTGACTGAACGAGCCGTTCTCAGGTACTGTCACTATAATTGTCAAGTGAAGTTTATTTCAAAATGCCAAATTTTCATTTTCATCAAGAATTAACCGATATTGTGTTGGTATATGGCCGAGCCTTTGGAAATGCCGCAGAAGCTCGTAGATTGTACAGTGCACAATATCCTGAACGTGTTTTGCCTAACAGGCAATGATGTACCTTTATGACACCGTTGCCATCACAACAAAAGATTTTATCGCTGCACACATTTAACCATAGGCGGGTACGCGTTTTAGTAAATAAAGTAGAACATATTTTAAATCAGTCTAACGTTGGTTTTTGAAAAAAAAAAACATAGAAAAAATGTTTTATTTAACGAGTTCTACCAATGTTTAAAATTAACACACGTATTTCTGTTACACCCTGTATATATATATATATTTTTTTTGTTGTTCTCATTTGATACTTTAATTTCGTTTGATATATCGTTTTTTTCTTTTGTGTAAAATTTGCGTTACGTGTTTCGTGCCGTACGTGTTTTGCGCTTTTGTAAGAAAAGGGTGGCTCTGACGGTCCTTTGCATCGCGCGTTACGCATTCGCGGGATTCGGCCGAATCTAGTGAACGCGGCGCGATAAAGTTGCGGAAGGAGGTATTTATTTCAGGAAGCGTAGGCACGGTGTCCTGTCTTTTGTGTGAATAAACGCAGATATTTTACACCACAAAATTCACACCTGTTATTTTTTGTTCCCCTCACGTTTTCTCATTCGAGCATTCTTTCAGTTTAACTTCCTGTTCTCACTGCGAGATTTAAATCTGGTGGTGGGGGCGCCAGATGGTCAGCCGTCGCGACATTCGTAATTTCTGAACTTCGCTGACTGTCTGCCGTCAACCCACGCAGGTAGGGTGGAGCCCCCCTTTGCGACGAAGTAGTGGCGAGGTTAAAATTACGTGGAGCCTTTTTTAACCCCCCCACTCTCCGACACCGAGAGCCGTCCCTCGTCGCTGCTTCGAAGGGACCCTCCACTCGCTCCGCGGCCTAACGCGCTGATTGCCCTTCAGGTACGTCACACAATAATGATTCATACTCAGAATCTCAGCTAATTTTGAGATTTATCCCCTCCCATGTTTATGTTTGTGAGGTAATGGTAATCGAGGTAATGGTTGTAAGAGATATGCCCAAAATGTTGAGTGTGTAATTTACAACCACTGTAACGTGGTTTGGTATGTAGTTAAAATGTTTGTAATTTTCATATAAGAGGCTATGCCAATTTGAATCTGACAGTTCTCAATCACTCCATACTCAGTTAACTTGTGAAAAGAAAGCACCTATCGATTTGAAATATTTTTCAAAAATTAGTATGCACTGAATGTTTTTAATACTTTAATAAGATTGTTTTAGATCTAACACTTCTTACTAGTATATTCAAAATTAGTACCGATTGTTTTTAGTTTTTAAAGTATTTATCAAAATTAGTACAGATTGCTTTTGGTATTTGAAGTTGATGTCAAAATTTTACCTGAATACTCCTGTAAGGACCTAGTAATATTAAATTCCACAATCTCTCCGAGTCTAAATAAAACGGCGTGAATCAACTCATGCCGCGGCCGGCGTTCCGTTGCGACCCGAGCGAAGGTTGCCATCTCAGGCGGGCACATATTGAGATTACGCTGACTTCTAATTTTTGGGTAAATTTAAATAAGCACACGATCAAATGATGACACATAATTAGTTCAAGGGAATACAACGGGAACGCAAAAGGGCAATTGCGTAATTCGGTGACTCATATGGGATTGCGTCACTTTGCTGCGGAACACAGATTTAGCATGGGACAGGGAAAGAAGAGTAAAGATTGGGGGACAGTATAAAGATTACTGCTGAAATTAAATAAAACCAGTTAGATGTACCGATCGAGACAGAACGTTACACTGCCCGACGACGGCTCATATACTTTGAGCATTAATTCCTCAGGTGATTATATACACAACGAAATCAAATGTACATCACAGTAACTAATTCTAAAGTCAATTCCATACTAATAACATAACCTATCAAGTGACATCACAGTGCCGTGCCGCTCGTGAATGGAGCAAAATTTATAAAGGTAGAAATGCAGGTTCCTAACGCCGAACCATGCGTAGTGGATAGAGATCAACTGCATTTTATACCTTGTTCTGACAATATTTTCGTACTGATATGAGAATATTGTAAAAACCCCTTTATTTTCTTCATTGCAATACCTTTGGCGGTCGTCTCCAGAGTATGGTCGTTGTGAAATTATTAATTAACAACGTATCCAATGTACATTATCGATTCAGGGTGGGAGTCATTTTCGGTTTCATTATGGGAATAAATATCTCAATATAAATAATACACTCAGATGCAAAGAAACCGGGTCATTGGGTTATTGTTTGCAAAAGGACCATCTTTTTTAAAATTAATTAACTAAGAACGCAAAATATACAGGGTGTCTCCTAAAAAACGCCGCTGGCCAATAACTCCATAACTCCCTAACTACTTATTGCCCGATTTCAATAAAACAAAAACAAAATTAAATGTCTCCACATGTTCTACAAAGGAGCCCTAATTTTCTTTTTTTTGTTGCAGAATTAACTTTCATTTCAGCGATAGTCTGTAGATTTTGCAAAAAATAGGGCCCCTTTGTAGACATGTTGAACCATTTAGTTTTGTTTTCATTTTATTGAAATCGGCCAATAAATAAAGAAGTTATCGCTTGCGGCGTTTTTTAGGAGACACCCTGTATAATATTATATCACAATTTTTTTTAACAACATGAAACATAATGTCAAATTTACAAATATAATAAATACGAGGCATGTTTTTAAAGTACAGATTTGTATTTTGGCCGCTGCAGCGCCGCTACCAAATACAGATATTGGCGAAATATACAGGGTCCTGCAACAGTGCGCCGGGCTTTCCTAGCGCCTTTCCCGTGAAAGATAGACAAAAATGTTTCGTACAAAAAGTTATAGGTTTAAAAATCTTTATGCCGTAAAATTATTTTTAAATATACAGGGTATCCCAATTTTGCGGAATATCAAAAACAAACCTTTTTTTAAATAGAACACCCTGTATTTATTCTAGGTTTCTGATGACATTTTTCAACCTCTACATTGTTGTCTATTTAGTTTTGAATTATATTACAGTGTTGCCAATTTACAATTTTTTTCTCCTAATATCATGCATAAGCATACTCAACTTTAAAAAATCGTAGCGACCTCGTTTTTTGAAGGTAAGAATAAGTTTTAGTTTAAGGTAAGTTTTTCTTAATGTGGTTAATAAGCAACATATTGGTAATGAGCAATTTGAATTTAGTAATACATTTACATTTACATTTAGTAATAAAAATGCCAAACTTTGCAAATTTCAAAGCGGTATAACCCATTTTTTTTAAATGGAATGCCCCATATTTTATGTCATTATTCGGTAGGTCTTTTTCTTCTCTTTAATTTGATGGGGCATATCTTATGTCTGAACTCTATAGTTGTTGAGATATTCAATATTTTTCACAAAAGTAACCATTTAATTAGATTTCTATGCACTGAAGTAGATCATGCTGAGACAAAACAACTGCTAAAATGTAAGTAAGAATCAATGTGAGATGAACAAAAACATTTTGAACATTGCTGTAGGATAGTTTCTCATTTGTATTAATAATTATGTTATCTCTCATGGTTTTGGAATAAAATAATTAATCGTATTGCAGAAGTACTATCTACTATTTTACAATTTTCGTTCATCTCACATTGATTCTTATTTACATTTTGACAGTAGTTTTGTCTCAGCATGACCTATTTCAGTGCATAGAAATGTAATTAAATGGTGACTTTTTTGAAAAATATTGAATATGTCAACAACTATGGGGTTCAGATATAAGATATGCACCACCAAATTGAAGAGAAGAAAAATACCTATCGAATAATGACATAAAATAGCATTCCATTAAAAAAAACTTTTATTATTACTAAATTCAAATTGCTCATTACCAACATGTTTCTTATTAACCACACTAAGAATATTGCTAAAAATTATTCTTACCTTCAAAAAACGAGGTCGCTACGATTTTTTAAAGTTGAGTTTGCTTGTGCATGATATTAGGAGAAAAAAAATGTAAATTGGCAACGCTGTAACATAATCCAAAACTAAATAGACAACAATGTAGAGGTTGAAAAATGTCATCAGAAACCTTTAATAAATTCAGGGTGTTCTATTTAAAAAAAGGTTTGTTTTTGATATTCCGCAAAATTGGGATACCCTGTATATTTAAAAATAATTTTACGGCATAAAGATTTTTAAACCTATAACTTTTTGTACGAAACATTTTTGTCTATCTTTCACGGGAAAGGCGCTAGGAAAGCCCGGCGCACTGTTGCAGGACCCTGTATAAGCTGATAACTTCAAAATAGCGAATAAAGACCACCCCGAAAAAAAACCCAATCTTTCAAAAGTCGGGACTTTTTTCAAACGTCGCGGGACGCGGGACAAATTTCAAAAAATCGGGACTGTCCCGCCAAAATCGGGACATCTGGTCACCTTATGCATAACGCCGAATGAGCAATAGGTAGTGAAGAACGCATAGCTTTAAATGTAATTTTCGCTTATTAAATAAACTGATAAGTAGCATATGTTGTTTTTTTCTACATCCTGATGGTCTCTTTGATTGTAAAACACTAAAACTTTGATTCTAAGGACTATACCAACATCAAAATTGAAAAAAATGGCTTTTTTGCAAACAACGACCCAATGACCCAGTTTTTTTTTGCATCTGAGTGTATAATGATATTTTGAATAATATGAATTTCGTAAATTAACTTTCTCAATGTTCCGGTATTCAAGTAATCTCAGAATTATGAATGAATCAAACGAATGTTTGCATGTGCTTAAGTAGTTAGAAAAGTAGAAGTAGAATAGAGCTTTATTATACTAATCTATAATCAATTTTGAATAACATCATCTATTAAAGTTGTTACGATCACATGGCTGATAGTGTTGGTAGACGCGGATACTGGCAATATCTCCGAATGCGGACACACATTGGGGTGCTTTATGCCCGATTGCACCGTATGCGTTAAGGATACTTAAAATTTTAAGGTTCCTTAACGGACGAAAAACCATTGCACCGCCATCTTAAGGTTACTTAAACGCCGTAAGGACCCTTAAATTTTAAGCTCCCGACTCCGGCGGAATAACTTATTTAAGGGTTTGTCAACTGTCAGTTTAACGTATTATGAGCAGTGGATGTGTATAAAATATTACTTATTTTTCACTACATTAGCCTTTATACTGATTTTAAGATAACTAACGAACTTATAATTACAATTCGAGTGTTGAATACCTTGACTATGATTGCAATTGTTGTTAAAGCAATATTGTGAACAATTTGGTGTTTGTAGGTTAGTTTGTGTTGAATTTTGATACAGGATAATCGGGTGTATTGCGTATCAAAAAACGTTAGCAGTAACGTGTACGTTACTTGAGAGCATCACATTCGAAAGTCAGATAGAGTTAGGTCATAAATGCATTTGATATTCGAATGTGATACTGTCAAGTAACGTACACGTTACTGCTCAAGTTTTTTGATACGCTATACAACAAATTGTGTGATTCGATTGAATTCAATTGAAACTTTAATATAAATAAATAACTTCTACATTCGTATATTATTCGGCATTGGTGCTTGATACATCTGCATTTCCTCTACAATTATTACATAAAATTTATTTTGTTAAAATTGAATAACATTTAAAATCAAGATAATAGTGACATTCTGGAATCCAAATTCATCGGATTTCCTTGTTTAGTTTATTTGAGAACGGATTAATTTGACAATTTGGACGGCCTAAGTTTTTATAGACAGAGAGGAATCGAGGTAAAACATACCGTTGACAACTGTTTTGTGTTAAATTTTATCCGAGTGAATATAGCAGTTATTAAAATTCCCTAGAATGCTGAACGCTAAGGTCCCTTTACTAAGGACACTGATGTCTTGTACGGTGCAACACAAAGTTAATTTTAAGGATCCTTAAAATTTAAACTTAACTAAGGGTCCTTAAAACTACAAACGGTGCAATCGGCCATAAGTACTTTAATCACTTGAAGTACTTTGATGTGTGAAGTTTTGTGATTCATTCCTATCCACAAGGTGGCGTTGAAATACATTGGTAGGCACCGTTCAAGTGAATTTCTATGCAGTGATGGCATGTATCAAATAACCTTCTCGGCACAATTTGAAGTTTTGGTACGTGAAGTCGCTAATATCACTTTGTAATTCCAACAGCAGTATTAATAATTTACTCTTCACTCAGTTTTCAAAATAAAATAAATCATTGAAAGTCAAAGAATATAATAAATATTCAATAATTATTAAATAAATCTATTCAAAATTTTGAATAAATATAATTAATTGGTTGTATGATTGTGGTATGTTGTGTGCTTCCTCAAATGTTGGGGAGGTGCATAATGTGCCGCAGCTGTACAGCCCATATTTAAAAATAAGAAACATTAAATAAATATAATTAAAGAAATAGTATCCAATTTGAGTAACAAAACTGTCTTTTATTTACCTGTCGCTTGCATAACCTTTTAAAATGAATAAATCATATAAAATCCATATATATGTGTTTTACTTACTAACAAAAATTACTAACAGGCACATTACCCATAAAACGAACAAATTGAGTTGTCACGATTTTGATTTAAAAATCAAATATAATGTAAAGTACTAGCACTAAATCACGAGCCAAATCAATATTACAAATGACGAGAATTTGAAAATCACGAGCCAAATCAATATTACAAATTATGAGAATTTGTAAATCACAAGCCAAAAGTGTACAAAACTCAATTATTACTTGAATTATAAGAATTCATGTAATATGCAGTTAAATAAATTAAATGTATCCAATTGCATTTAAGGATGAATTGCAGATAAATAAATGCAATGAAGAATAAATATTACAAATTATGAGAATTTGTACAACAGCTGGGTTCGAACCGTTACACTCCTGAAATTATTTCGGAAAATTTGCACTGATTGTTTATGACAAAGTATTTTCAAAATTAATACAGAATACTAGAATTTTATAGCACTGAATTCCTTGAGACTGAAGTCTTTCTTTAAAGAACTGATTCCCGCCATAAAACATTTATCTATACAGGGTGTTTGCTGAAGGTGTTCCGAAAATTTAGATACCGAGTCAGCCATTTGAACCAAACAAAAAAGTTCATATTAACATGTGGGCTTAGATGGCGCCTTTAGCAAATACAGTTGACTTTATAGACACAGTGGCGACAATGCCCAAGTCGCAGTCATGTTCAGGCAAAATATTGGCGGGACATTCAAATGATATATGGCTTGACATCGACGATTGTCAAAATTCAAAATTCAGAACTATTATGAGCTGTCCGTTCTTAACTTTTTGTTATATTAATTTTGTTCATTATGGTATTGGGATAAAATATTCAGCTTTTGTAAGGTTAAAGTATGTATTTTAATATAGTCGAAACAATTTTGTCGAAATGTCTCATCATTTGTGTAAGTTTTATGATTTATTTAGGCTTCTGCTTGAAAATGTAAACCGGCCGAACTATTATGAGTAGCGTTGTGCCGAGTCGAATAATCCTATGACTCGAGAAATTACGACTCGTAAATATTTCAACTCGAATGATTATTCGAGTTGGCCAACCCGAGTCAGCACCTGTGTTTGTTTACTTCATTTCAAAGTCGCGTGCCGCAGCTATTCATTTGTTCAGGCGATTTGTCCCTTTGCACTCATGTGCTCCTGAGGTGCCGACGTGTCTGGGCCAACAATTGTTACTGACAATGCTGCCAATATTAAAAAAGCAGTAGTTGAATATTTACGCCAACAAAATCGCTATTGCGTAGCGCATACTTTGAATTCGGCAGTCCAATACTGCATAAAAAGTAACTCAGAATTTTCTGAACCCTTAAAAAAAAGCAGACGTATAGTTATGCATTTTAAAATGAATAACGTAGCCAGTTATAAATTAAATGAAATGCAACAACAAATGGGTCTTCCACAGTTAAAATTGAAGCAAGATGTTCCAACAAGATGGAACTCTGCATTAATCATGATTCAAAGATTAATGGATACTCGATCACCATTATCGACTACATTGCGTTTATTAGAATCGCCACCACAAAACTTATGAGTGGACAATTATAACAGATTGCATTAGTCTTTTAAAACTTTTGGAAAAAATTACGAACGAACTGTCAGGAGAAATGTATACTACGTTGTCCCGTGTCATTCTATTAGAGGTTTAAAAAGTGCAATACGAAATAAAATATTAGTCACACAAACAGGCAATAGTCTACAATCAAAATTGTTAGATGTACTTGACAGGCGGGTATTACATTTGGAAACGAATAGGATTGTAGCAAAATCTTGTTTCCTTGATCCGCCATTCAAAAAAATGGGATTTAGCATTGAAGGTAACGCAGAAAGTGCTATGTAGTCGATTATAGATGAGTTAATTCAAACGAGTGAAACTGAACCAATTTGTGAGATCAAAAATCTGGCTCCTTCTCCCCCGAATTCTGAAAATGTTGAATCCGATGATGAATTATGGGAAACCTTTTGGGTTTGGGTTTTGGGAGAATGTTTCTTCAACTGCTCTAGTTTCAGAATCTGTGGTAGCCGTGAAACAATACTTAGACCTTACGCTACTGGACAGAAAACATAATCCGTTAGATTTTTGGAAACTGCATCAAAATTTCTATCTAGATTTATATAAAATGGCCATCAAATACGTATGCATTCCTGCTACTTCAGTTCCGTCTGAGAGAGTTTTCTCAAAAGCTGGACAATTAACAAATCAAGACAGAAATAGACTTCACCCGAAGAAACTTGACCAAATATTGTGCCTTAATAGTATATTGCGTGATTCTAATTCAGTTATTTCCTAAATAGTAGTAGCGAAAAGTAAGAATTATTATTTATTGTTATATTTATTTTGAATTGTTTTAATTTACTTTTAATTATTATTTTTATGTTATAAGAAATTGTATTTTGGTTTCCTTATATAGATATGTTTGTATAGCCGACCGCTCGCGATTGAACACGAGCCAACTCGAGTTGCCGCTATTAATATCTCGAGTTATTCGAATACATGTATAACTCGAGATGAGCCTGGACTCGTATATACACAATAGGGTCTTCCTGAAAAAAAATAATATAACCTTTTTGTGTCTTAACGTAAAGTTTATAACCTGTAATTAAACATCCCACAGAGAAAACGTTTGGTTTTCATTGTAACTTATCAACAAACAACATACAATATCGTAAAACTTACACATTTTGTCACGTGACCGACGAAACGCTGTTATTGGCCGAGCGGCACTGTGACGTCTTTGCGCATGTTGGCGATCGGGAGTCAGTGCATAAGGGATAGGAATCGTGGATTAATACGACTTAGAATCCAGTCTGACATAAAATAAGTTCTGATGGGTTAGTAAAGGGACAGCCAGATAATCTGATAGAAGTTCACGTGTTAATGGTTCCCGACTTTTTCTCAAAAAGTGAATTTTTCAACGTAGCCGAAACGCGTGGAGTCGCATATAATTTTCCAAATCCTCTTCCAGCTGTAAGAACAAATAAAATACTGTTTAAACTTTGCAATATATCCTACATCTCATACGAATTGGTAATGCTGATTTCAAAATTTGTAATTATTAATCATCTAATCAAATTTATAAAATCAACAGTTTGCTACAAATATTGTTTCAACATGTTTTTTAGTTTTAACTAAACGTTTGTGTAAGAACATATTGTACAAAATCTCACAGTACTTTAAAAAAGTAATAATGATATGGAAGGTATTGTTTTAGAATGGAACCCACAAAACTATTTTGAGGTTATGTTATTACTAATGTATATACCGGGCTTTTTTTCCTTATTACACATATGATTGACAATGTATAACTGGTTGCCTGCATCTACCCCCAAGGAATTTCCTATGTGTAATTCTAAAAAAAAAAAAATCAACTCATTATCGGCGTCGGTGCAAGCAACCTGTCAATTTTGGCATATGTTACATATAGAGGTTATGTTTTTATTCAAGGCGATACACGACAGGGTTTTTGAAGACACGCAGAGTATTCGTAATGTATTGTGGATTTATGCCATTACATACAGTACGTATACGGCCTTTCAATTCATCTACGTTATGTATTTGTACGTCATTAAAAATGTTACTTTTCAGGTAACCCCAAAGAAAATAATCATTTGTTGACATATCAGTTGATCTTGATACATTACGAATACTCTCGTGTATTGTCTTGAATAAAAACATAACCTCTCTGTGTAACATATGCCAAAATTGACAGGTTGCTTACACCGACCGCTAATGAGTTGATTTTTTTTTTTTCAGAATTACACATAGGAAATTCCTTGCGGGTAGATGCAGGCAACCAGTTATACATTGTCAATCATATGTGTAAAACCGAAAAAAAAGCCCGGTATATAATCGGAAATCTCCTTGAATACCCATTACTAATGATGATAGTTAATTATATACATATGTTTATCGAATTTCGTCGATAATTTATTGAAAAATTATGTACTTACATTAAAATGGTCTTCACAAAAATAGTGAGACGTCAAAGTGACACTCGCGGAATCACTTCGGACTTGTTGTAACCCCCTTTTCCGTATATCCCCCTGTTGGGACGTTTATAAACAACTTATTTGGTTCGCATTTACTGCTGCTATCACATCCATGCACAATGCAATACTTATTCGTCCTTTTTTTCGTAAAACCGACGTTTTCTTTCTGTCGCTCCATTGTAAGCAATGCTACAGCTGAGCGCCACGTGCGTTGTGACGTCACAGCAACATGGCGGGCTTTCGGGACTTTTTCAAACGCCGTTAATTTTAAAATCGTGTTTGCTATTATAACGATTTGTCTCAGCACAAAAATTAGTGCCAAGGATGTTTTTAATGTGTCTAGAGTTCAGTTTCAAGGTTTTTGAAAAGTCGCGGAAGACCCTATTCAATTCACGATTAACTAATTTACACTGTAAGAATAAAAATAGTGAATAACAGATTAAAAATGGATATGATACAAACCTTAAATAAGATGTAAATAACCTCAAAAGGTGCGTAAATTGCAGTGTCTCTGAAATAACTTTAAAACATCTATATGACAAAATTGACATTATAACAAAAATGTCTACGCACTTAGGGGCCGAATTAATGATCAACAGCATCTAATTAAAATTCTGGATAAAACAAATCCACATATAGTGTACGCAGCGACACCTGTACCTCTCAGTTGCAAACCTGTGCACAAGATAAGTAACAATCTAGAAAACTGCACTGAAAGAGTCTTAAGCGATAGCTCACCGAACCCGGCAGCTACCGCGCAAAGAAAAACATCTGCAAAACAAAACATACAAAAACCGATCAACACACGGAATGGAGATGCACAAAAACCAGCCACAAACACAACAAGTAGTGAGGCAACAAGAGTTCGGGGTCAATTTCCCCATAAGAAATACATGGGCCGATTTCTCGCACCTTTTCGCCATTTTGTTTTTGTACAACGGGCTGCCTATGGGCCAAGAGGACTTGTTGACGGTATGTGGGGTTGCCTATGTGTAGTTTTGGCAGCGCACCAATTTTGAATTATGCTGAGTTGATTGTGCACGTTGGGTTACCTACATGTGAGCGAATTAATCGTAGATATATTAAAACTATTCTTCATTTGATATTGAAATAATCAGAGTGTATTGACGAGCCATGGGAGACAAGCGTACTGTTGATACGAAGAAATTACAGCGGCACCTGACCAGATACCAAGCGAGAAAAAGGTGAATCCCCTCGACTCTCGCTAGGTCGGGAGACGACCAACGCCAGACAGGACCGTGGTTGAGTAGTGTCTGCAAGGGGACAGCGTCGCTCCCAGACCATCTTGTCATGCTGAATTACGCGCTAAATTTGAATTAAGCCATCATCATGCAATCTGCTATCATCTGTTGACTCTATGCGTTTTAACACCAGACAACATTTTGTAATGAAGGCTTCACCTATAAAGATATCGGTTTTCCTGTAATTGATTAAAATGGGGTAATTAAAGAAGAAGTTGCATATCTAAAGTATTTATTTATAACAATACATAATAATACAATACAATACATTACATAATAAAAAAAGTGAAAACTATACATTTTATATAATCAAAGTTCTTTATATAAATTTGATTAAAATCCTATACATTCTAATAGATACTTATAATTTTATATTTAAACAATATGTTACATATATAAAATATTTATTTATAAAAATACATAATTATAATAACACACAATAAAAAGTGAAAACTCTATATTTAATAAAATCAAAGCTATTCGCATAAATTTGCTTAAAATCCTATATATATATATATATATATATATATATATATATATATATATATATATATATATATATATATGCTAATAAATATTTACTATTTAACATTTAATAAAACAAAGATATTAATGTACCCATCCTCACAACATTTAGATGCTCGCGTGGAATGCATTATCATCATCATCCATGATACCATAGTATCCCCACGGTAATGTGTCAATATTATTAGCGCAGATTCGACGTTTATCATCATAAGGACTTAAAGATGTTTTAGGCTGTCTGATGCTGTAGACTTGATGGTTAAATGATCTAATAGAATTTTGTGCGTGTTCCATCTCTATGTTATTAAAGAGGCAATCTAGATAATCCTCAAAAGAAATGTGATTTTTAACAACATAGCTCTTAACACCTTTCGCCTTTTTCGTATCTTTTTCTCCGGCCACCCTGCATGCATACATTTTGGCCCGGAGACCCACGAATTCTTCCATAATAGCACCTTTGTTTTCATCCTTCATCAGACCCGGGATCTTCTTATTCATTAGTGGAATACCATATGCATTATTAGGAGCATATTCAGAAGTATCAAATTTATGCAAGTCCTTTTTTATGTCTGCGTATACATCTTCAGTCTCTATATCATATATTAGCGAATCTGTATCCGTATAGCAAAGAGTGCACTTAGACCCATATTTATCTTTCATATAGCTATAGTGGAAGTCATACAACAGTGTTTTAGATATATCTAAGATGGCCATACCAACGTATATAGGTTTATTGAAAACAGCTTCGGTTTTAAGTAGCTCAATCAGAACAAGCTCTTCGTTAATTATCTTCTGAGAATGGAAATTTGGTTTAGATATCAGTGCTTCGGCTCCATAACGACCATCCCATTTTGTTACCACCGATATATTACGCCGATTGCGAACATTTTCCATCGTCTTGCCGAAAACTGCATTATTCATTAATTTAAAAAATACCTTCTCAAATTCATTATTTGCTGCCTGCCGGAGCGTTGTGTTTAAATCAATGTATTTACGTAGCCAGGGTTGTTGGGAAAATTGGAGAACCCTATGGATTTTGGTAACTATGAGTCCTTCGGCCACGTATTGCTTCAGGTTACGATAATGAACAACGTATTTTTCCTTATCGAAAAGTGTGGCAAGCATCTTTTGCTGCTTAGAGCCCGGAGGAGTTCCTTTATTAGGAGCCATGGGGAGATCTTTATGCCTATCATGGATGGCCTCAGGATACTCCAGGTCAACCTCTAGAATGTATCCAATTGGGCTGTCGTCCGACCGATTATAGTTAAATTTGGAGATATTGCCCTCCACCCATTTCAAATCGCCGGTAGGGAGATATTGGGACATTGCCCATGCATACATCGCGTTAATGTCGTAATACGTAAGAAATTTAGATATTTTGCTCGAGTCATAATTTTTAATATACTTGTTGTTGGCCTTGGCGTGTCTCTTCGAGCATTGTGTTAACCCTCCACGAACCCCCTTTTCTACGAACATCAGAATGTCTACATCTTCTATAAGATCTAGTTCAATTTGTGTCATGTGTAACATTGCATCCCAGCTCAGTCCCGGAGCCGTACAATAATGAGCAGGGTCAAGTTTGTAAGCATTTAGACATATATCTCTGAAGGCCTCAAAGACTTCAGCAAGCAATAATATATCGACTTTGAGGTATAGATCTGTATATTCTCCCAGTGTTTTGATTCCGAATTCTTCCCACACTCTTTGCGCATGTTTATATTCTTTATCTGAAATGTCGCTCTGGCATAATGTTGAATAGAACTCCTTGTGGGATGGTAATCGAGTTTCTTCCATGCACGCCCAGCTTTTCATGTAATCGTAGGGATATACACCTTTTCTTGTTAGTAATTGTATTTGTTCTTCGCTGCATTCGGTAAATTCATTCTTGATTATAGGATGCTGGTTCAAATAAGAGCTTAACTTCTCCAAAGATTCCGGCATAAATCTAATTGAATCTATAAACTTGAATTTTAAACCGCTTTGGGGAGCAGTCTTTATCATAGAGATAAAATTCTCTTGGTTATTAGGAATCAGCTTAAGAGCCCCATCTGTTTTCAATGCAATGTCTTTTAATAAAAAATGTAAATCATAACCGCTTAGGTTATGGAAGATTACAGGGATAGTTTTGCTGTCCTGGTAATTCAGGTTGCATTTTTCATGTGCAGCTCCTCTAAATTTGCCCGTCAAGTGGCAATGATCCCTAACTCGATCGTCTCCCAACAGTTTCTCGCAGATATGACATACAGAAGCATGCCTGAATAATATTCCTTCTTCTTCATTTAGTTCATTCATGGGAATAGGACATAAATATACCGTTTCCATCTCTTCCGCCAACTGCCGTAATTCATCTGCAAACCACTTTGCACATTCAGGTCCTCTGTATTTTCGGTGAAAGCTGAGATTGTCATCGTATGAACACTTAAAATAGTACCCGATTGCACAGGCTTCATGCTCTTGGGTTTTTGAACTTTGTAACCCGCTCGCTTTTTTCACTCCAAATTTGCTATTGATGGGTTTTAATAGAGATTCAATGTCTCCGTATATGACGAAAGGACATCTCTCTTTGTTTTTATGGTTTGTGAACGTTATCTTTCCGCCCGGCAATACTACCTTATACTCGTTATGTTTTTGACATTCCTCAATGTGCAGGGCCAGCTTGCCCTGAGTCCTAAAATAGTGCAGGCATCGGTCGCAAAAGAACTTCTGCCCATTCTCTTTGCTCAGCTGGGATGAGAGCAGCCTGGAGAGGTTTTTAATCCATACGTAATGGAATATTATTGGATGTTCTAGTGTTTTCTCTTCACCGTCCTCTATGTACTCGTTTTGAATCAACAACAAATTTACATGACGGTTTCTTTTCATGGGGGTTAGGCGGGAGGGGGAGACTGAAAACTTTGCCTTCTTCTTAGTGAGAATGTAAACATTCGCGGATATATCATTCATTTGTTCAAATTTTGCGATCTGCTCGCGAGTAACGGGAAATGTCATGCCGTCTAGTTTTAAGATCTCGGAGTAATGCGGGTACGAAGACGTCCTCGTTGGATTTTCGCCGTGTCCTCTTGGGTGTAGGGCTGATGTAACTGCCCATGCGAAGCAGGCCTCATCATCGTTCCGCACATTGACGCAGGCTTGTTTACGTGCAATTATCTCGGGGAGTTTGACGTAAGATGGTCCAAGTTGAGGTGTGTATTTATTTATGGCCACGGTCAAATTTACAACACAATGTAATGCCCATCCAGAATCTCGTTCTTGAAATTCTTCCAGCATTTCCATAAGTTTTATTAAAACGTTCTCGGCATACCATTCTGATAAATTAGTATCTCTATTAACAACACCAAACTTCGTGTTGAGGTACTTGATCTCTTCGATTTGTTCATCGACTCCCGACTTGATAAATATTCCACAAAACACGACGTTGGTTTTCAGAAAATGTTCCGTCTTTAATGCATTTGATATACGACGCGTAAATAACGGACCGCAATCTTCTAGAAATTCCATCGGATCCTTGTGGGCCAAGTTAGTAATAACACCGGTGCGTATTCTTCCACCAAAAATTGACTTTGCGTCCTCCCACCTTACACGGTTCTTCGACCAAGATTTATTGTTAGGACGAGTCATCTTGTATGCACCTCCGCGAACCGCTATTGCTTTTAGTATCGTTCTGCTCCCCATCAATCTGCCAACAGTAGCAAGCAGACGATGCTTTACTCCAGAACTTACACCGTTCTTGCAGGCATCATTTAGAATCTTTATGTTCTTGGAGCACAACTTGATCCAATTATTCAGCTCCATAGGATCGCGAACTCCTGTCTTCATAAACACCGCGACAGTATTTGCGAAAGTTTCTGCGCTTTTCACAGACATTCTCGATAATTTCCGCTGAAGCAAGAAGAAGTTGGTGAATACTACGAAGAGTGATATGCTCTGGGCAAGATAAGCGCACTGAATGATGATTTGTTGAGAGGCTCGTCTTTTATAGCATCGGGGGTGCAAACTTCGACGTTTTAGCGTTTCTGAAAGTGTGAAATTGTTAAATTATTTAGATCCAGCCTATGATATAAGGTTTTGCATTCATTATTTTAAAATTCGAAGAATACATTTAAAATATGAGAGCTCGTTTGAAATTCTAATATTAGTCATGAAAATTTCATTATTTGTAGAAATTGCTCATTATATAATTTCACAAATCTCAATTGAAAAACTGGTACATGATTTTATTATATTATAATTCACACAATTGTAACTACCTTTTTTTTTTTTTTTTTTTTGAGGAGAGGAAATCTTCTGAAAGACACCCCTTATAGGGGTAGTGTCGGATTCCTACCGACTAAAACCTCTCCGTACTCAGGACACCAGAAGGCGTCCATGAATCAATAATGAGGTACCGGTTGTTCACCATGACCTGCCGTATCATATTGATCATCAGAAATGTTCAGCATTCAGATATGAGCATTTAAATGAAACCCGAAGGTTTGAATCTTTTAGGTTCAGCCAGCGTAGCTCCGGATTAAGTTAATAACCCCTTACTGGTCTTTTGAAAATGCTAACTGGCAGTCAGCAGGACTCAAGTATGTGCTTCGGCGTGCGGTGCTTTATCCATGGGTTATCTGTGTCATATTGACCCAAACCCTGGATAAGTCCATTCGCGCTAGCTTCTGCTTTGCTGTAGAAACCGTGAGTCTGCTGGCAAACAAACTCTTGGATCTGAGGCAAATTGAAGTCGTCATGCAATATACTGTTCCTTACCAAGTAGTGACAACCAGTAAAGGCTCTCAGACACTTGTTCTGGAACACTTGCAGACGCGCCACCTGTACGTCATTATATGCCCATGCTGGACAGGCATATGTCAGTATAGGCCGCAGGAAGCTCGTATACAGTAATCGCTTACCGTTGTACGAGAGCCTCGAATTCTCATTGATCAGGGGATACAGCTTGGAGAATTGACCCCATGCCTTTCCTATGACCCGAGAAGTGTGGCTTCTGAAATTGAGTCGCCGATCAAGGATGACCCCCAAATACTTGACCTCAGTTTTCCAGGGTATGACTTCGTTATGAAGCATTAAAGTGCCTGGCTGGGCAGGCCTTCTCCTGGTAAACAGGGCCGCTTCGGACTTTTTTACATTCACTTTGATACGCCACATGTCATAGTAGCTCTCAAGTTCATGCAGTTGCGCTTGCAACTTCCTCAGAATGATTGGTACAGACCGGGAAGTTACGAAGTAGGCTGTGTCGTCAGCGTAGAGTGCAACCTTCTGCTCTCTCGGTACATCATTGATGTACAGTGAGAAGAGCGTTGGGCCGATCACGCTGCCTTGTGGCACACCGGCTTCGATATTTCTGGTAGAGGAGGACTCACACTCCGAGTAAACATAGAACTTCCTGTCCATCAGATACGAGTAAATGATGTGGATGTAAACATCCGGAAATCCCATGTAGATCAGTTTGTATATGAGACCCTCATGCCATACTTTGTCGAATGCTTTTTCAATGTCCAAAAACACTGCACCTGTGTGCTGGTTATCATTGAAGCCGCGCGTTATGCTTTCCGATAACCTGGTTAGCTGCTGAGTAGTGCTGTGTTCCTGCCGAAACCCAAACTGCTCGGGGATCAGAATATCACGCTGTGATATCGTCTCCGTTAGGCGATTGAGAAGTGTTCTCTCGAACATCTTACTCAGGCCCGAGAGCAGGCTAATGGGTCGGTAGCTGGAAGTAAGCTTCAGCGGCTTTTTAGGCTTCGGGATTGCGATAACCTTTGCCGTTTTCCATTGAGATGGAAAGTATCTCAGTGCATATATTCTGTTAAATAGTGATGCAATGAGAACGTGTGCACACCCCGGTAGATGCTTCAGTGCAATATTACTAATGCCGTCTGCGCCGGGAGCCTTGCGGTTTATCAAGTATTTGATTATCTCACGAACTTCCTTTGGCGAAACCGTCCGGAAGTCCTTAGAGACGGGTCTCGCTAGGTACTCTGCCACAAAATCTGTTACGTAACCGTGAGCATTGTTCTTCGACGGGTTAGGTGTAAACTGTCCCGCCAGAGACGTTGCAAACAGTTCAGATTTTGCTTTTGGCTCGGTGACCATGACGTTTCCATCGAGGAGAGCCGCAATTGGAGCCCTCGCTTTTGTTAACCGCCGGGTACACCTCCACAGGGAGCCACCCTGTGTCGTCATATCCACGGTGGCATCACGCCAGCGCTGGTCCCTGTGATCTCGGACTCTCTCCTTGACCTCAGCAGTCAAAGAATTGAGTCGTCTACGGTCAATTGGGCTTCGATACTTCTGCCAAAGCTTCCGTAATCGATTTTTCTCCAGGATTAAATCCCTGATGTCTGCGGGAAGCTCATGAGATGGCAGTTTCCTGCGCATCTCAGTGGCAGAATCCTCGAGACTTGCCTGTATTATTTCTGTGAGTTTGACTACCTCTTGCTCCACAGCATCGCATGAATCACCACTGATAGGGAGTACAATGCGAGCATTGACCCTCTCGCCAAACAATTCCCAGTTGACCTTTGTGTATACCTGCGTGCCGCCTGGGCGGCACCGGTTGATCTCGAGGTCATTAAGCGTCAACAACACTGGGTTGTGATCAGAGTCGAGCTCCGACAGCGACCACACGCTGTGAGCGCTAATGATACCCTCAAGGATCGCTACATCTAAGACGTCCGCACTTCCACAATGGTGAAAGTGGGTGGGTTCTGATGGCGCAATTACAGCCAGGTGATTAGCCGTCGCGTAATTGTGCAGGGTTCTACCTCTAGAGTTTTCAGATCTAGAGTTCCATGCGGCGTGTTTAGCATTGACATCTCCCGCTATTATAGCGGGTGAATGTAGCTTAAGCAAGGCGGTGATGTCGTTTACATCTAGGTGCAGACTTGGACTGTTATACGCTGCAACGAGGAGGGTCTCCTTACCACCAATACTAGCAACAATAGTAGTCGCTTCAACAGTGTTCAGTTGTGGAGTATCCACGTGGTAATGGGGGATGCCCTTCTTTATAAGAATGGCGGTTCCACCCATCCTACCGACTGACCTGTCGTCACGATACTTGATGTAGTTTGGCAGCTTCAGTGACCGTCCTTCGCGCAGGTGTGTTTCGCATAGCAATATAACATCCGCTTTATGTCGTTCTGCTGTGTATCGCAGTTGTGCTTCCTGCCCTTTCACACCATTTGCATTCCAGTAAATAATATTTACTGGTCTGCCAGCATTTGGGGTTTGAGGTCGCACACGACTTGAACTTGTACCACTACAAGCTGTATTGCTAGCCAGACCATTTAGCGTTTCACCGTCTGAGGAACTAATTCCTTTCTTGTTACTAAGCATTGCGACCATGTGTTTATATCGCGAGATTGACAAATGCTAACAATGGATTTAAAATCCAGTGTCCGGGTATCCCGGGCACTCCACTACTGCTTGTGTGACCACAATCATTATCTCGAGTGAATTCTCCTCTTGCTTGGCTGCACGCAAGAGAGGGAGGAATTTTGATGCCCATTGACGCATGTCTTTGGGATCCACTCCGCTTTTGAACATACACTCCAGAAGTTGACTCGGATCACTAGCAGCCGTGCAAGTGTCACCTGCTGTCTTATTTTCGGCCAATATGACTTTTGCAGCTTTGGGTTCGGCTGACCCATTTGCATTATCAGGTATCGCAAACGTAACTTCTGTGGTGGGAGACTTTTTGCCAGAAGTCTCCCGTGCCGTCTGATTATTTGCCATTTGCATGGCATTTGCAGCTATTATTTTTGCAGCTTTCTTTACTGACTTATTGTCAGCTTTTGGAGCCTTTGCAGTAGAGCCAACTACAATATTTTTGCCGACTGATGTCTCAGTGGCCGCAATCTTTGTTTGAGGAGTTAGCTTCCTCTTTGCAGACTTATTATCGGCTTTGTGGGCTTTTGCTGCGTTCGCCTGCTTTCTGAGTTTTGGCTCAGTGGCAGACACTTCTGACATGGGAGTTTCTTCCCGTGCTGACTTATTTTCGGCCTTAATGGCGTTTGCAGCGGCGACTTTCGTCGTTTGGGCTGCTGATTTCTCATCAGCCCCAACTTCTGTGCTTGGAGTTGTCAACTCCGGAGCTGGCTTATTGTCGGCTTTGTGGGCCTTTGCAACTCCTGCTTCCCTCGGCTCAGAGTCAACTTCCATAGCGGAAGTATCTTCCGGCACTTTCTTCGACTTTGCGGCTTTAACCTTTTTTGGTTTATCCGCCTTAGTCTTAGAGGTGCCTTTGAGCACACTCACAGGGGCTGTCTTATTATCGGCCTTGTGGGCCTTTGCAACTCCGGCTTTCATCGGCTTAGAGTCCTCCGGCGCTTTCTTTGACTTGACGGTTTTAACCGCGCCGGTCTTAGAGTGGCCTTTGGCTCTCCTTGCCTCTGTTTTGCCCTCTGCCTCTGGAGGCGAGAGGGAGCACGCAGGTTTGGCGGCTTTGGAAGCTTTTGCCGCCTTACCCTTTGCAGACCTCGCGATCTGCCGTGTGGAGGTTTTGGTGGTCGCATCGCGCTTTTTGAGCGATAATGCGACCCGACAGCCCCTGTAACTTGCAGGATGACTTCCCTGACAGTTACAGCAGGAAGCCGGCTCCGTCAGTGGCACGGGACACGACTTAGCATCGTGCTCCGCGCCATCACGAACGCACCTCCGGCGTGACTTGCAGGCCGCCGATGAGTGACCCCATCGCTGACACCTGAAGCACTGGGCCGGACCTCCACGACCTCTGAAAATCTCCACGTGAATGGAGATGCTGCATAGCGCCTTTAGTTCCCTTAACCTGGTGGCATCGGAGCCTCCAGGTAGGTAAACCAAAAATAGCGGAATTAGTTTTCCGCCAGGCTTAAGCTGAGCGACATGCTTGGGATAAATCCCCGCTCGCTCAAGCCGCTGTTTGACTTGTTCAGGGGCGGTTCTCATGGGTATTCCCCTGATCACCAGCTTAAGATCTTTCTCTTCCTTTAATAAAAAGGAGTGATACTCGATCTCCCTGTCGGTCATTGCCTTTGTGCCAGCGCGGTAGTCCTCGATCGAAGCAAACTTTAATCGAATGCTTTTCCCGACGGACTTCACGCCAAATTCAAGGCCCAGCTCGATGAGTATATCGTACAGCCCGAAATACTCTACACCATAAACAAATACCGGAGGTATCTGTTTATGAGTTACCACCCTGAACCCATCGTTGTCCTCCGAGGAGGCCACTTCTGGGTCAGTGCGGCGGCGCTTGCTCTCAGGAGAGCAGGTAAGCTTACTTTCAACGTCCGTGGACATTGTAAGTATGAAGCGTAGTGCAAGGAGGAGAGTAGCCAGCAACGGGTAGGTGTACAGGTGGCGCCACCCCGAAACGGTAGTTCTACTCAAGCTCCGAGAGCACGTCTGTTCAGTTCGAGAGCGCTGACTGAACTGACGCGAGCGCCGGCGCTTATTGGCGATAAACATCAACTTTCCGTTGTCATAGTTGAGCGAAAAAGACTGGTTTATTTAGTGATTGTGGAAAAAAGGAATTATTTATTATATTACAATGTTCTGGCCAGTATTTTAAAATAGTGGTATAATATTATAATATAATAAATAATTCCTTTTTTCCACAATCACTAAATAAACCAGTCTTTTTCGCTCAACTATGACAACGGAAAGTTGATGTTTATCGCTAATAAGCGCCGGCGCTCGCGTTGTGTTGCAAAAATTCCCGAATCTGAATGTCAATTTCTAAGCTAGGTTAGAAGGGTTAGTCTTATGGTCATATATCAAAGAGATTAGTGCCCACAATAATGTATTTAAGCATCTTCGAGAAGAAGTTTGCCGCGCCGACGGCAGTGATCAAAGAGGTATAGAGGCGGTCGAGATCAAATAGGTATAAAAACTGTCATAGTCACATAAATAAGCCCTCAGAGCTCTGGTCGGCTCCCGATTCTGGCCGGCTCCCGCCCTCAGAATGCAATTAAGCGTTTTATGTGATTCTTCATCTGCCTTTCGCACGAGCGTGTAGAATCAAGTCTGAACAAGTCTGTACACGCGTGTGGGCCAATCGTATAAAAACAACCCTCAACCTCCGCCTAATTCATTCCGTTCTACACAGTTGACGAGAGTTTATAGTGCTATATTTGTATTCAGTTTGTACAATCACCGCCAGAGAAAATATTAAGGTAATTTTCCACTATTTAAATCAAATCGTGTTTACCGTGCTCGCGGTTTAACATCCCGTCGACTGTTTTCAAACGTCTCTCGGATTGTCACGGAAAATTCATCGGTTTTTCACCGTTTTCGATCTTATTGGGAGAAAATAAGGAACAATATACTTGGTTGTTCACAACATTATCTGCTTGTAAACGTATGTCAAGACGGTTGAGCATATACCGTCCGCAGAAGCCATTCTTCAGATTTTATATTCATTAACAACAATGAGCACAAGCTTCTTGTCCATCAAATGTCATCAATGACTATAACTAATTGAATTTAATAATAACGATGCAGAACTCGCTGCCTCCATCTGGGCTGTTAACCTTTAACAGGATATTACACCAAGTTTAAATAGAATCATCATGGCATATTTTATATTATTGTATAATTAGATTTTCAAACAAGAGATGGCGTTCATACGCTTCTCTCACGCTTTACAAGTATTCTCCGAATTTAAAAATAATGTGATTTACGGGTAGTTACAATTGTGTGAATTATAATATAATAAAATCATGTACCAGTTTTTCAATTGAGATTTGTGAAATTATATAATGAGCAATTTCTACAAATAATGAAATTTTCATGACTAATATTAGAATTTCAAACGAGCTCTCATATTTTAAATGTATTCTTCGAATTTTAAAATAATGAATGCAAAACCTTATATCATAGGCTGGATCTAAATAATTTAACAATTTCACACTTTCAGAAACGCTAAAACGTCGAAGTTTGCACCCCCGATGCTATAAAAGACGAGCCTCTCAACAAATCATCATTCAGTGCGCTTATCTTGCCCAGAGCATATCACTCTTCGTAGTATTCACCAACTTCTTCTTGCTTCAGCGGAAATTATCGAGAATGTCTGTGAAAAGCGCAGAAACTTTCGCAAATAACGTATGGTCCTAAAGTTTTTGGAAAAAATTTAAATATTAATAAAATTTTCCAAATTTATTTAATTTGAAAAACAAATGTTACAACAGTTAACGACACTAATAACAAAAAATAATCACTAATTACATTATGGATAGTTGCCCAGTATCCTCAATAAGTCGTAATTGTCTTCGGACTTGTCCCATCTTCCATTGGACAAGTTCATGTACTATTTCTCTAATCTTTTGGAAGATGCGACGCCGCAATTGATCTTAATTTGTAGCTTCCCATCCTTTATTGTTCACTTTCCTCGATAGTATTGACCAGAATTCTTCTATCGGTCTAGCCTGAGGTACATTCGGAGGATTGTTCAACTTAGGTACAAAGTCAATGTTATGTTCATTTAACCACTGTCTGCTAACTCCAGCATAATGGCATGGAGCTAGATCAGGTTAAAACATTATATTATCGTTGGCATGATGTGTATTTAAAAAATTAAGTAATTTAGTGAGACTTTGAATATAAGGGTCTGCGTTTAAGACTTCTCTTCGAACACAACCAACATATGGCTGTGTGATAAATCCTGTTGCAGAAATGGCAACCCACAGTAAAATTGTATCCTCAAACTTCGATTTACCTTTAAATTTAACATTGTCTGGTGTATTTTCTAAGTTGTCGGTGTAAAACCCATCGTTTCCTTTAATCTCTGAATGGGATAAGGAAAAATATTTTTCATCATCCATTACAATTTATTTTCAAAGTGTACTTAGTGCGCGACAACAACGTGGAATTCTTTCTAACTGGGCTGCGGTGTATTTTGGTGTCTTTCTTTTCTTTGTAAACACTAAGTGCGATCAATTGTTCTTAATACAGTAGTCTTCGAAATACCAAATCTCCGGGCTAATTTTCTCAGAGAAACTCCAACTTTGTCTTTCGCTGCTTCCATCAGTCTTTTTTCTCTTACTCCACTCAAAATTCTTGGTCTACCACTTTTGGGTAAATTAATGCATGGTATACCCTGTTCACAATTCCTTATAGTGTTGAAAATGGTTGACTTCCCTTTATTTTGCTCTCGCTAGATTGCAATAATATCACGCTTAGGTATTCGTCCAACTAGATTGTAAATACCTTTACGGATATCTAATTTGTAAGACATTTTGCTACGATCCATTCGCAAAACTAAACTGTCATAATCAAACTTGATTACTTGTGACGTTTTAGTTTCCATGGTAACTTGATTAAACGGCATTGGGTATAAAAACGAATCATTTAACATTTTTCCAAAAACTTTAGGACCATACGTTACTGTCGCGGTGTTTATGAAGACAGGAGTTCGCGATCCTATGGAGCTGAATAATTGGATCAAGTTGTGCTCCAAGAACATAAAGATTCTAAATGATGCCTGCAAGAACGGTGTAAGTTCTGGAGTAAAGCATCGTCTGCTTGCTACTGTTGGCAGATTGATGGGGAGCAGAACGATACTAAAAGCAATAGCGGTTCGCGGAGGTGCATACAAGATGACTCGTCCTAACAATAAATCTTGGTCGAAGAACCGTGTAAGGTGGGAGGACGCAAAGTCAATTTTTGGTGGAAGAATACGCACCGGTGTTATTACTAACTTGGCCCACAAGGATCCGATGGAATTTCTAGAAGATTGCGGTCCGTTATTTACGCGTCGTATATCAAATGCATTAAAGACGGAACATTTTCTGAAAACCAACGTCGTGTTTTGTGGAATATTTATCAAGTCGGGAGTCGATGAACAAATCGAAGAGATCAAGTACCTCAACACGAAGTTTGGTGTTGTTAATAGAGATACTAATTTATCAGAATGGTATGCCGAGAACGTTTTAATAAAACTTATGGAAATGCTGGAAGAATTTCAAGAACGAGATTCTGGATGGGCATTACATTGTGTTGTAAATTTGACCGTGGCCATAAATAAATACACACCTCAACTTGGACCATCTTACGTCAAACTCCCCGAGATAATTGCACGTAAACAAGCCTGCGTCAATGTGCGGAACGATGATGAGGCCTGCTTCGCATGGGCAGTTACATCAGCCCTACACCCAAGAGGACACGGCGAAAATCCAACGAGGACGTCTTCGTACCCGCATTACTCCGAGATCTTAAAACTAGACGGCATGACATTTCCCGTTACTCGCGAGCAGATCGCAAAATTTGAACAAATGAATGATATATCCGCGAATGTTTACATTCTCACTAAGAAGAAGGCAAAGTTTTCAGTCTCCCCCTCCCGCCTAACCCCCATGAAAAGAAACCGTCATGTAAATTTGTTGTTGATTCAAAACGAGTACATAGAGGACGGTGAAGAGAAAACACTAGAACATCCAATAATATTCCATTACGTATGGATTAAAAACCTCTCCAGGCTGCTCTCATCCCAGCTGAGCAAAGAGAATGGGCAGAAGTTCTTTTGCGACCGATGCCTGCACTATTTTAGGACTCAGGGCAAGCTGGCCCTGCACATTGAGGAATGTCAAAAACATAACGAGTATAAGGTAGTATTGCCGGGCGGAAAGATAACGTTCACAAACCATAAAAACAAAGAGAGATGTCCTTTCGTCATATACGGAGACATTGAATCTCTATTAAAACCCATCAATAGCAAATTTGGAGTGAAAAAAGCGAGCGGGTTACAAAGTTCAAAAACCCAAGAGCATGAAGCCTGTGCAATCGGGTACTATTTTAAGTGTTCATACGATGACAATCTCAGCTTTCACCGAAAATACAGAGGACCTGAATGTGCAAAGTGGTTTGCAGATGAATTACGGCAGTTGGCGGAAGAGATGGAAACGGTATATTTATGTCCTATTCCCATGAATGAACTAAATGAAGAAGAAGGAATATTATTCAGGCATGCTTCTGTATGTCATATCTGCGAGAAACTGTTGGGAGACGATCGAGTTAGGGATCATTGCCACTTGACGGGCAAATTTAGAGGAGCTGCACATGAAAAATGCAACCTGAATTACCAGGACAGCAAAACTATCCCTGTAATCTTCCATAACCTAAGCGGTTATGATTTACATTTTTTATTAAAAGACATTGCATTGAAAACAGATGGGGCTCTTAAGCTGATTCCTAATAACCAAGAGAATTTTATCTCTATGATAAAGACTGCTCCCCAAAGCGGTTTAAAATTCAAGTTTATAGATTCAATTAGATTTATGCCGGAATCTTTGGAGAAGTTAAGCTCTTATTTGAACCAGCATCCTATAATCAAGAATGAATTTACCGAATGCAGCGAAGAACAAATACAATTACTAACAAGAAAAGGTGTATATCCCTACGATTACATGAAAAGCTGGGCGTGCATGGAAGAAACTCGATTACCATCCCACAAGGAGTTCTATTCAACATTATGCCAGAGCGACATTTCAGATAAAGAATATAAACATGCGCAAAGAGTGTGGGAAGAATTCGGAATCAAAACACTGGGAGAATATACAGATCTATACCTCAAAGTCGATATATTATTGCTTGCTGAAGTCTTTGAGGCCTTCAGAGATATATGTCTAAATGCTTACAAACTTGACCCTGCTCATTATTATACGGCTCCGGGACTGAGCTGGGATGCAATGTTACACATGACACAAATTGAACTAGATCTTATAGAAGATGTAGACATTCTGATGTTCGTAGAAAAGGGGGTTCGTGGAGGGTTAACACAATGCTCGAAGAGACACGCCAAGGCCAACAACAAGTATATTAAAAATTATGACTCGAGCAAAATATCTAAATTTCTTACGTATTACGACATTAACGCGATGTATGCATGGGCAATGTCCCAATATCTCCCTACCGGCGATTTGAAATGGGTGGAGGGCAATATCTCCAAATTTAACTATAATCGGTCGGACGACAGCCCAATTGGATACATTCTAGAGGTTGACCTGGAGTATCCTGAGGCCATCCATGATAGGCATAAAGATCTCCCCATGGCTCCTAATAAAGGAACTCCTCCGGGCTCTAAGCAGCAAAAGATGCTTGCCACACTTTTCGATAAGGAAAAATACGTTGTTCATTATCGTAACCTGAAGCAATACGTGGCCGAAGGACTCATAGTTACCAAAATCCATAGGGTTCTCCAATTTTCCCAACAACCCTGGCTACGTAAATACATTGATTTAAACACAACGCTCCGGCAGGCAGCAAATAATGAATTTGAGAAGGTATTTTTTAAATTAATGAATAATGCAGTTTTCGGCAAGACGATGGAAAATGTTCGCAATCGGCGTAATATATCGGTGGTAACAAAATGGGATGGTCGTTATGGAGCCGAAGCACTGATATCTAAACCAAATTTCCATTCTCAGAAGATAATTAACGAAGAGCTTGTTCTGATTGAGCTACTTAAAACCGAAGCTGTTTTCAATAAACCTATATACGTTGGTATGGCCATCTTAGATATATCTAAAACACTGTTGTATGACTTCCACTATAGCTATATGAAAGATAAATATGGGTCTAAGTGCACTCTTTGCTATACGGATACAGATTCGCTAATATATGATATAGAGACTGAAGATGTATACGCAGACATAAAAAAGGACTTGCATAAATTTGATACTTCTGAATATGCTCCTAATAATGCATATGGTATTCCACTAATGAATAAGAAGATCCCGGGTCTGATGAAGGATGAAAACAAAGGTGCTATTATGGAAGAATTCGTGGGTCTCCGGGCCAAAATGTATGCATGCAGGGTGGCCGGAGAAAAAGATACGAAAAAGGCGAAAGGTGTTAAGAGCTATGTTGTTAAAAATCACATTTCTTTTGAGGATTATCTAGATTGCCTCTTTAATAACATAGAGATGGAACACGCACAAAATTCTATTAGATCATTTAACCATCAAGTCTACAGCATCAGACAGCCTAAAACATCTTTAAGTCCTTATGATGATAAACGTCGAATCTGCGCTAATAATATTGACACATTACCGTGGGGATACTATGGTATCATGGATGATGATGATAATGCATTCCACGCGAGCATCTAAATGTTGTGAGGATGGGTACATTAATATCTTTGTTTTATTAAATGTTAAATAGTAAATATTTATTAGCATATATATATATATATATATATATATATATATATATATATATATATATATATATATATAGGATTTTAAGCAAATTTATGCGAATAGCTTTGATTTTATTAAATATAGAGTTTTCACTTTTTATTGTGTGTTATTATAATTATGTATTTTTATAAATAAATATTTTATATATGTAACATATTGTTTAAATATAAAATTATAAGTATCTATTAGAATGTATAGGATTTTAATCAAATTTATATAAAGAACTTTGATTATATAAAATGTATAGTTTTCACTTTTTTTATTATGTAATGTATTGTATTGTATTATTATGTATTGTTATAAATAAATACTTTAGATATGCAACTTCTTCTTTAATTACCCCATTTTAATCAATTACAGGAAAACCGATATCTTTATAGGTGAAGCCTTCATTACAAAATGTTGTCTGGTGTTAAAACGCATAGAGTCAACAGATGATAGCAGATTGCATGATGATGGCTTAATTCAAATTTAGCGCGTAATTCAGCATGACAAGATGGTCTGGGAGCGACGCTGTCCCCTTGCAGGCTCTACTCAACCACGGTCCTGTCTGGCGTTGGTCGTCTCCCGGCCTAGCGAGAGTCGAGGGGATTCACCTTTTTCTCGCTTGGTATCTGGTCAGGTGCCGCTGTAATTTCTTCGTATCAACAGTACGCTTGTCTCCCATGGCTCGTCAATACACTCTGATTATTTCAATATCAAATGAAGAATAGTTTTAATATATCTACGATTAATTCGCTCACATGTAGGTAACCCAACGTGCACAATCAACTCAGCATAATTCAAAATTGGTGCGCTGCCAAAACTACACATAGGCAACCCCACATACCGTCAACAAGTCCTCTTGGCCCATAGGCAGCCCGTTGTACAAAAACAAAATGGCGAAAAGTTGCGAGAAATCGGCCCATGTATTTCTTATGGGGAAATTGACCCCGAACTCTTGTTGCCTCACAACTACAACATCTAGAAAAAGTACTGACCCCGACTGGACAGTTATTAAACACAGGAAGAAGACGTCAACTAATGTGAACCCACCCTTCACTATCACTGGAACAGGTCCTTCTGCAGATATCGGTCTTAAAGGTGTACAGAAGAAGGCGTATTTACATGTATATCGTTTAGATGTGCATGTAACAGCTGATAATTTCAAAAAATTTCTGGCCAAACATGTTAGCGATATAGAGGTAGAGGGTCTATCATCACGACATCCTGATAAATATTCGTCTTTTAAGGTTACTATCCCTTTTGACAAATTAGACACAGTATATAACTCAGATCTGTGGCCTAAAGATACAAAAATCAATAGGTTTTTTCATCCACGACTGAGAGCTACGGCAAAAACATAATTCAGAGAAGCGTAAGTACTGAAAAATCTAACGTGACATGCAGAATGTTCCACATCAACATCCAATGTCTACGAAATAAATACAACGAACTGGAGGCCTTTCTGTTATCGGGAAGTGTGCCTTACGATATAGTGTGCCTTTCAGAGCATTGGCTTTCACCAACAGAAACAGAAACCCTAAATATTGGCCAATGGCAGGTGGCTGCTAGCTTCGCAAGGCAGGAATTTAAACATGGAGGGGTTTTGATACTGTGTAAAAGGGACTTTCAATATAATATAATGAAGAACATAATAGATTTATCTGTTGAGAAACATTGCGAATTTGCGGCAATCTATTGTTATCGTATTAATTGTGTTGTTGTTAGTGTATATAGGTCCCCAAGTGGGAATTGTGCTAATTTTTTAGGTATTTTAGAACAAATTCTTAATGTTGTCATTAATTTTGTAAACGTAGTGGTGTGCGGTGATTTTAATGTTCTATTCACTTCAATGGATGAGAATGCAGTGAAACTACGTGAGCTCTTTAGTTTATATGGCTACAAAATGACAATTCATGAACCAACTAGGGGGAATAACTGCCTAGACAATATTTTTCTTAAATTCAACAGCTACTCATTCGACACCAGTTGTCTCGATCCTGACCTTTCTGACCATAAAGGTCAAGAGCTAAAATTATTTTCTCAAGAAAATCAAAGCAAGACAGGTTATGAGACGCGACTTTTGAGATCCATCACTATGAAGGGAACACATAATTTCCAAGCTTTGTTAAGTAATCTAAACTGGGATTTTTTGTATGACAGTAGTATTGAAACATGTACAAAATTTGATAAGTTTCATATCAATTTAATTAACAGCTTTCAAACAGCTTTACAGAAAAAGAAATATACGCTCCGGTGTCAAGACAAGGGTATTTTATGGTTCAACAATTCTTTGAAATCAATGAGATCTCACTTAAAATTATTAAATGATCTATATAAAACATTTAATACAAATGAAAATTACCAAATGCGCAATTCATTTCGCTTCAAATACCACATGGCTCTGAAAAATGCTAAAGTGGAAGCAAATAATAAGTACGTTGAATCCTGCACAAAGTTGGGTGGCAGGCAGGGAGCAATTTGGAAAATTATAAACACTGAAAGGAAAGGTAAAAATATGCAAATTAAACATACTATTAATGCAGCCTATTTAAATTCATATTTTGTGAATGTGGCCCCAAATATAATCAAATCACTACAAAACGTTGAAATTGAGCCACTAATGCAAGTAGAGTCAAAAATAACTTCTGGGCTTACCTTTTCATTCAGACAGATAAGTCCTAATGAAGTGCGTGATTGCATAATGAGTCTGAAAAACAGCAAGAGTAGAGACTATTACGGTTTTACTACTAATTTAATAAAGCTGAATGTTAATAACATCGTGTTTCCGCTGACAAAATTAATTAATGAAACTTTTATATCAGGTACCTTTCCCGACCCTCTAAAGATTGCGGTAGTGATACCATTATTTAAGAAAGGGGACAAGTAGTGGTAATTGGCCGATTCTAGAACCTCCTCACGAATCAAGGTCGTGAGGTGATCTTTCGAATCGGCACATGACCTTGAAAGTCTCAAGGTCAGGGAGGGGAGGTATTAGTGTGGGTGAAGGTCAAGGTTAATGCGTCAAGGTCAAGGTTAAGGTTATTGTAGTCAAGGTCGACGGCTCTACTGGAGCTCTGGACAATGTTGTCGCTGTGACGGTCTGGAAGTAACTGAAGTATTTTCATGTGCATCTAGCATTATAGACAAAACTAGAGCACTAGGTCCCAATGGGTCTCGAAAGTGTCGGTGATGGTGTCGATGGTCAAGGTTATTGTAGTCAAGGTCGACGGCTCTACTGGAGCTCTGGACAATGTTGTCGCTGTGACGGTCTGGAAGTAACTGAAGTATTTTCATGTGCATCTAGCATTATAGACAAAACTAGAGTACTAGGTCTCCACCGGGTCTCGAAAGTCTCGGTGATGGTGTCGATGTGTAATATATATTATGTGTCGATGTGGTGAAGGTCAATCACATAGACCAATGCTGGGCACGACTTCTTCACCAGGTCTCGATGACGATGTCGGTGTGATCTGTGTCCATCAAGTGTCGAAATTGAAATCCAAGGTCTCAATAATGTGAGTGAGTGTCTAAAATTCCTTACCCGCCACAATTATAGTCGTGTCCTTGAAATTTCCTCTCATATGAGGTTCCTGAAATTCCCTTTCTTCATTAATATTAATCGTGAGGTTCTTAAAATTCCCCTTCTCCATCAAATAAATGTATATAAGCGGAATACAGGCAATATACTTTAGTCGTCGTTTGACATCACAGCACGAAACCAGTAAGTAGTAAAATTATGTAAACTAATTGTGTTTTTACTTATATACTCGTTTATATACTTAGTGAATCGTCAGCAACCATATGATGTTAACTATTCAAAAGTAGTTAGAGGAAATAATAATTCTAATGAAAATAAAAGGCAGTGCGTTAATGATGCTGCTACAATGTCGCAACCAAACCTGGCAGCATATGAAGACCTTGATCTAGGCTTTACTGATGTCCCACTTCTCGAAGATGTGGAATTAGGAAATCTAAATATAGCAGGCAATATAAGTAGAACTGAGAGCTTCGGAGACATTCAGAAAAAAACACCAAAGTTTAACAAGCCGCTTCTGTCACCAAACACTTATTTTCTAAATAAAAGCAAATCAAAATGGATTTCCATTGGTTTAGATATCTATAGGAATTTTGAACCAGTGATTGTAATGATGGGCTCCAAAGGACAAGGCATAAGCATGTCTGTAGCAACATGGAATGGGTTTAATGCAAACAGGAATGAAATAAATCAACTAATCGGAGGACCTAATCCAAATGGCATTATCCGAATAATGACTGAATCCGAGAATGATGTAAAGATCTCATGCGTTTTCACGGATAATTGGCGGAAGGTCATGAAGATGGAATCAGAAAAAGAAACAGAAAAAGAAACCATATATTTGTCGTATGAGGGCCTTCGCGAGGTATGGAAATTAAACGACATAATTACATGTAGAGCAGAGGTATTAAAGAATTTAAATTTTGGTCAATATTATAACCTCTGCATTGGCATGCTATCTAAATTCGAAGGTGATTTGAAAAAGCGTTTTGATAGTGTGTTTAATGCGACAGCTACCGAATACGTTTGCATGACAAAGGAAATGATTTTGTATGGAGTGGATAAAATTTATTACGATTTGGATTTACATGCAATTACAGAAACCCATTTTAATGATCAGTAAGAAGATTGTAACAATTTGTGAAGAGAAAAATATATACTATAATATGTGTGTCTGGAGGTTTGCGTATAGAGAAGCCAGAAGAGGGGTCTGGAGCTTGTGCGCTGTAGATAGAGTAAGATTTCAAGATAGGATTAGAAATGTAGAAAAGGAAATTTCAAAATGTTTAAATTGTACCCACAGAGAAAAAATATTCAATGAAAGATTCGTGTTAGCGTAATGTATGATATATTAACTTTTTTTATGAATAAAATATATGTAATATTAATAAAATATATGTAATAATATTAATAAAATATATGTAATAATATTAATAGTATTAAAAGGCATCTTGAACGCTAAAGTTGTATTTGTGTTTTATGTAATTAGTGTGTAAAGTTTAAAAATAAAGTTTTGTGTAAATCTTGAATGGTGAATCAATTTAAAACAATGTATGCACATAATCCCATCAGTTCCTATCGATCAGTTAAGCGGAGAGGTGGTGGTATTCTGAACAAGTTGATAAATAAACTTCCATTTGAAGTTCATTTACCTGGTTATAACTTTTGCGGACCAGGCACCAAGTTGGAACTAAGGTTGGAGAGAGGTGATCGAGGAATAAACGAATTAGACGAGGCCTGCAGAGAGCACGACATTGCATATAGTGTAACGAACAAGTTGAGTAAGAGACACGAGGCCGACCGTAAATTGTACAGTGCTGCCAAAAAAAGACTTGGTAGTAAGGCAAAAGTTGGTGAAAAGATAGCGTCAGCAATGGTCGCCGGTCTAATGAAGGCTAAAACAAAATTTGGCTTGGGATTAACGAAACGAAAACGTGGTAAAAGGCGTGCAAAGCGAAGGAGTAAAGGTAAACGACTTGGTGGTGCATTATCATTTGCGCAGGCAGTTCGAATTGCGAAGAAAGCAGTCGATAGAAATCCAAACCAAAATGTACTTGAGTCTACAAAAGCAGCGTACCGTGCATTGAAAAGGAACAGAAAGGGTATCAGTCATCCACGACAAAGGGTAATACCCATACCAAAGAGAGGAGGTTTCCTTCCCTTAATACCTTTATTTGCGGCTTTAGGAGCGTTAGGTTCACTGGGCGGTGGTGCCGCAGCAATTGCGAAAGCTGTTAATGAAGCAAAGGCCGCAAAAGAGCAACAGAAAGAAGCAGAGAGGCACAACAGGGCATTGGAACCCAGAGCCGTTGGTTCAGGTTTTTATATAAAACCTTATAAGCAGGGTTGCGGCTTATATCTTCCAAATGATTCAAAAAACTAGACATGAAGTTTCTTCGTCATCCCTTAACTAACATTGATATAGAACGTTACTCCAGACGACTAAAAATACCACATTTTAGAGGAGTTTTTATGAGAAATGCACTGCCTAAGAAAGTTCACAAGAATGAACGCGGTGTCGTGAACTTGGATGATAAGGATGGCGAAGGAACTCACTGGGTTGCGTACAGAAAGTACGGTAAAGTGATAACGTATTTTGATAGTTTTGGGGACCTGAAACCGCCAATAGAAGTAGAAAGGTATTTACAATCAGATGGAAAGGATAATGTGATTTATTATAATTACACGAGACATCAAAAGAGTGATGAAGCAAACTGCGGCCAATTATGTCTTCGGTTTTTGTCGGATAAATAAGAAGAATATACATCATCGTTAGCCAGTTGTAAGCAGAAGAATGGAGGGCGCAGGTCATTCATATACATTCACATTAACCGGGAAAAAATCCGAGCTGGAATGTGACTTCTATCCACCAATTTATTTGAAAGCAGATGAAGACTATGAGATGGCTTTACTAAATTTTGAATCTTTTAATTCAATACCCAACGTTGATAAAACCAATAATCTGTTCCATTATAAGACCAAGAAGGGCGATTGGAAACATTTGGAACTGCCAGTGGGAATATATGACGTTGAGGATATAGCTCACTACATAGAATACAATCTGACTGAAGGTCCCACAGGTAAACAACCGCATATCCGTGTACATATTGAAGGAAACAATATTACACAAAGAGTCAGCCTAAAAACTGCATTAGACCTCGACTTCTCAAAAGAGAGAAGTATCGGGTCATTATTGGGTTTTAATAAAAAACTGTTGCCTGCGGGATCTCACGAATCAGATAATATCGTGGACATTAACATGGTAAACGCAATACAAATTTATTGTAATTTGATCACCGGGTCTTATAACAACGGAGAAGCAGTGCACGTATTGTATCATTTTTTCCGAAAAGTTCCGGGCGGATTTAAAATAATCGAGTCACCGCATGAGCCTATATATTTACCGGTATCTGAAAAAACAATCAGTTCTATGGTAGCGCGGGTCCTGGATCAATCTGGCAGATTAGTAAACTTTCGAGGCGAGGAAATAACACTTATTGTGCATCTTAGAAAGCTGACTTAAGAATGAAGATATATAAAAGAAATCTTGCAAATAGGCGATGGTCTTTCAGAGATGGATATAAACCGAGCGGTAATGTCAAGATGTCGAACAGTCGGCGAGGGATAGTGAAAGTGTTAACACGTCGCAATCGAAAATATTTAAATAATTTGGGTTATATAGTTTGGAAGTGATGGATATCTTGAACGTTACTGAGAAACTGAAAACAAATACCTCTATTGTAAGCTATGAATATCACATGCATCAACCTTTTGGATCTGCGAGTTTTGAGAATAACGATCAAATAAGGATAAGTGTTCCGGAAATTGATAATTACACCTTACCTTGTGAAAGTTTCCTGCACGTCGAAGGAAGTTTACGGAAAATTGGAAACGACGGAGTTGTATCTAGAATAGTGAGCGCAACTGCAAAATTAGTAAATAATCCGATCGCATTTATGTTTAGTGACATCAGATATATATTGAATGGAGTGCAAATCGATTCTACAAGAAATGTAGGTTTAACGTCTTGCATGAAAGGATATTTTTCATTTAATAACAATGAAATGAAGAAATTAGAAAACGCAGGATGGAATCCCACTGATGGGGTGTGTGATGTACTTGATACCTCAGGAAACTTTGGATTGAGTGTGCCACTACGAACACTATTGGGATTCGCAGAAGATTTCCCAAAAGTAGTGTTAAATAGTAGGCAAGAAATAGTATTGATAAGGAATAATGATGATTCTGACATTATAGTGCAAACTGAAGCCGGCAAAGACGAAAAACTTAAACTGGTGAATGATAAAATATGTTGGAGAATTCCACACGTCTCAGTGGGCTTACGAGAAGAATTAGTTTTAACGAAGATAACTGACAAAAATGTAAATTTGCATGTACCCTTTAGAAGTTGGGAAATGCACGAATATCCCTCATTACCGACGACGACAAAACACATGTGGGCTGTTAAAACGGCCCCGCATGTCGAAACTCCGAGATTCATAATTGTTGGTTTTCAAATAAATCGAAAAGGAGCAATAACTAAAAACATGTCACGTTTTGACAACATTAAGCTAACCAATATGAATGTTTATTTAAATGGAGTTCGTTTTCCATATGACAATTTAAATGTTGACTTTGATAATAATCATTTCGCTGTTCTGTACGACATGTACGTAAAGTTTCAACAATCATATTACAATCATGAAAGTGAACCTTTATTTTCACCAAGTCAGTATAAAGAACTGGCACCACTAATTGGAATTGATTGTACATATCAGACTGATACTATACAAAAGAGTGCCGTAGAGATTAGAATAGAATTTACGACAAAAGTTGCAATTCCAGCCAATACTTCAGCGTACTGCTTGATTTTACACGACAAGGCTTATTATTATTCGCCCTTGACAAAGATAGTAAAGGAATTACTGTAAATAGTAGCAAGGTCAAATAAAAGATCAAAAAGCGACATGATCCTCCGCACATCGTCAGTATAAAAGCCACAACGATACAGATATCAACTGTAGAAAAATACACAGACATAATAAATTGTGATGGAACAATTACTTTTTGTTAATAACGCGATCAGTGCATACATGAATAATGAAAAGTTGACTGAAGAGCATCTCAGATACTTGCCAAACCTATACCTGAACAAGATTGAGGGAATGAACCTTCAAACGATTTGGCATCTCCTACCACCTAACAAGATGAACGATATCAGTTTCCAACGGAGACTGCCCTGCTACAACCATTATAACATAGGTAGAACTCATGTGGATGGATCTCCAACGCCAATATACCTCTGTAGACAGTGCAATGAAAGATAAAAAACAAAATCCAATAAAATTAGTAATAAGTAATTAATGATTTTAATATTATAATAATGTATTTTTTTTTATTATGTCAATAAACAAATATATGTAGAATATTTTTTATTTTTTTAACAAGTGACCTTATATAAGACCAGTGAATATTTATATCTCTTCAGTTACCAACAAGTATCGAAGCAAAATACATCAAGAGAATATTTTTGTGAAGTTAAATTGTGACATGCATTTTATAAACGATTGGTTGAGAAGTCTACCAATATCCCAAATGATTATTAACAAAGTATGGGAAGCGATGCAGAAGTGTGAAGACGGAAGAAGAATTTCTTCTACTGATATGAAGTTTCTTCCTGTGTCCTACATCTTGAAGAGAATAAGTCCAATAGATGTAACACTATCATGGAATACTCTGCCTGAGAACTATCGTTCAAACCTGAGTCTGCAAGAAATGTTGCCGTGCTATAAACATTACAACTGTGACGATTCGAGTGATCATATTGACGGATTCCCTCCGGCCATAAGAGATTGTATACTATGTGAAGATAAAAAAATAAATAAAGAATAATTATACATAATTGTTGTTTTTATTTCAAAGAAATTAATGCCTAACCTTATTCCTTATTCCTTGTTTTCGTTTAGGTTAGATTATTCCCTTTTTTCGTGTAGGTTAGGTTAGGTTAGGTTACTATATTTGTCGTTTAAGCGAGGTTAGGTTAGGTTAGATTACTTTTTTTGTCGTTTAAGTGAGGTTAGGTTAGGTTAGATTACTTTTTTTGTCGTTTAAGTGAGGTTAGGTTAGATTATTCCCTTCTTTCGTGTAGGTTAGGTTAGGTTAGGTTAGGTTAGGTTAAGTTACTTTTTTTGTCGTTTAAGTGAGGTTAGGTTAGGTTACTTTTTTTTGTCGTTTAAGTGAGGTTAGGTTAGGTTAGGTTAGGTTACGATACTTTTTTTGTCGTTTAAAGAAGAGGAATATGAATGTGGGAGTTTCCCATTAAAAGAGGCTCCGCCTTGGAACCTCCCTTTTGTGGAGAGGGAAGAGTGGGGATGGAGTGGGGGTAATCACCAAAAATAACCGCCCCCCCCCCCCAGTCGCCCGCGCGAAAGGCGTGGAAAAAAATTACCCCCTCCAGAAACGCCCATAACCACGCCCCCCGCCCCCCGCCCATAACCACGCCCAAACGCCCCGCCCCCCACCCACAGTCACGCGTCACGCACCCACCCATCGCTCCTACCCACTACTCTCCTTTCACTTATTCATCTGGCATTTAGAAACTTGTTAACCTTTGCATTCCTCACCACTTTTCGACCTTACCTTGGAAAAAAACGCTAACTTTCATTTTACATTCTCTTCTGCTGCCTATAAATACAATTCCGATGTGATTTTCATTAGTATTAATCAATATACAGTCCTCCAGTAAGAACAAACGTGAATACGTACAATCAACGAGTTCGTCATGGGTAATACTTTTATTTACAGTTTGTATTTATATATAATAATATTACTGTGTCTTCTATAGATGATCAAGAACTCTTTGACGCACTTACCGATGATTGTTTTAACTCAATAGTTTTAACGCAACCTGATTTTGATATCCCAGTATCTTGTGAGCCTAAACAAACGGGGGACAATATCCCACAAAGCTTACAAGACACTGAGATTTCAAATGTGGGTACTTCATTTGCACATAACGTCGGTATGAATGATGTGTTAGAGAGTGGATTGTTAAGGCAAATCCTAAATCAATCACGACTTCCAGTCCCGTCAAAACGTAATTTGAAAGTTCCTGAAACTATTACTTGCACTATTCCGGGCTCCAGTTCCACACAACCTCGTAAACGTGGCAGATATGGAGACTATCTGCCCAAGCAAATTTATAAGTACAAGCGCAGAGAGGAGAAGTTTGCTAATCTTTCCATCAAATCAAATAAACGTGTAAGGAAGAATTTGTTGACCGATGATAACCTCTTAACAGTCAGTGATAATAATTTAACAGATGTGTCCACGGATTTAATTATTCTATCATCCCAAGAATCTTTTAACCTATCCCAAAATGTCATCACTGACCGAGGAGAGGTTAAAAATAAAATTCAAATTCTTCAGAACACTGTATTTGTTCCTAATTCCATCCATTCTGCTATGCCCTCTAACAAACCGCAATTACTTCCTGCACCAATCCATGCAAATTCCACAATAGTTAGCACTCATAATTTAAATGTCCCTTCTACTGCCCCCACTGACAAACTGCAATTACTTCCCAAGCATGAACCAATCCGAGCAAATGGTGAAGATATTCCTGAATGCTATTGTAACGCTATTAGTAACGCATGGTTGATTCAAGACAATGCGAGACTAGAAGCAGCTGAAAGTGATTTACGTACGTGTAATGCCGCTATCTTGTCGTTGAAATCAGAAATCAATGCGCGTAATTATCATCGACCGGGTTTTCTAAAATATCCAGAGGAACTTCAATACCTGGATAAATCTCTAATAAATTTGGCAAATAACTTACAATTTCAAGAGAAAAATTTAGAAGCACATAAAGTCAATATAGCGACATTACGCTCACTCTGTGAAAAATGAATTAAAATTATTGAGGTTTTTCGATTTATCTGGTAAGAAGCGTCATATTTAAATGTTATTTGAATCATGAAAAATCAGATGTTATACACTGGAGCTGAATGAGACAAGAGTTGTCATAGGATCAGTAGTAGCTGGGACGAGAATGGAGTAGTGAATTACCACCTCATGCATCGGACTCAGCGAACCTACACTGAAGATGTCTATCCGAGAAGGAAAATGGAGTTTTCTGATGATTTGTTGGATGTTGGATCATATGTATTTGGATAGAATTACCTCCAACACCATGGATATGTGGATTGAATGCAGGACCTCTCATATATATATGAGTATCATATATACTGTATTTGGAAACCTGACCAAAACTTATAAATTATAATAAATAATTTCATATATAAATAATATGTAAAGTTTTCATTATTTTTAATTTATGAAATAACTGTTTTAACCGTTTACAAGTATCCGAATGATGATATAAATATAATAAATTGTAAATCTCTGCCAGTATAAATATAATAAATTATAAATCTCTGCCAGTATCATTTAGTTCCTTGTTGACGTGGTTGTCACAAATGAGTTCTCTAGCATTCCGAACCCAAAGTGTATCCTTGCCGGTTAAAAATTTTGATAGTTCGTTAAATAAAAATTTATTTAAAAGACACAGTTCACCTTTCGGCGGTGAATGTAAAAGAGGATTAATTATAGGACCATCGGGTTCTGGAAAAACCAACGTTATGTTGTCTCTACTGCTTTCACCGAATGGTTTACGATACCTTCATATATATCTGTGCTCAAATTCATTATATCAGAAAAAATATGAATTTCTCAGAGAATTAATGAAAATAGTGCCAGAATGTGGATATTTTGAATTTCCAGATGTAGAATCTCTTGTCCTTACGAAGGATGTTAAGGAATATTCAATTGTAATCTTTGATGATGTGCCGCCTACAGGACATAATTCAATTAACGATTATTTTTCACACGGTCGTCATAAAAACGTAGACTGTTTCTATCTGTGTCAGAGTTACAGCGCTGTACCTAAACAATTGATTCGAGATAATTGTAATTTCTTGGTAATGTTCAGACAGGATGCCACTCATTTGAAACATATTTATGATGATCAACTCGTAAGCGATATGACATTTGAAGAATTTAAGGAAATATGTCGAAAATGTTGGATTGCTCCTCACGATATTTTAGTGGTGGACTTAGATTGTCAGAGAACAGAAGGTCGTTACCGTCAAGGTTTTGACAAATACATTATCATATAAACGTGTAACTATTTATTTAATCAGTATTGTGACACATTTCATGATGGCACATACACATCAATATGTGGAGCAACTTGCAGATGCACGTGAAGCACTCCAAAATAAAATTCGTGCACTGAAGAGCGATATTTCAGAATCAAAAGAACATTTTGCAACTGCATTCTCACCTATAACTGAACAACTTAAAGAAGTGATAAGCAAATTAGATGTGCCTCGGGTCGATCCTATAATCTATAAAGCTGACCCTAATCAATTTGACGATGAGCTGACTTCGAGTGAAACCCACACACCTTTTCGCTTAAAACGTAAAATATCTAAATTACGCAGGTCATCAAAGCTACCTGCACCAATGCGAGTACAAGAGTTGAAAGGTTTTCCCATCAAGGAACGTTTAGAAACTTCAGGTAACATTACTTCAGATGACCCTCAAGATTTTGATGAAACAATAGAGAGTTCTCCGTTAGTTGAAGAAGCAGCAAGTCCTACCGATTTTGAACGAGACGAAGAAGAAGAAAATGTTGATACAGACGAAGATCCTGCGTTCTCATATGCCAAGCAAAAATTTGTCGAACAGATAGATTCTCCAGAAATGCAATCGGTCCTAGAACAATTTCATGTATTACCTCGTACATACCTTGTCGAATTTAAAACGGACCAAGAGGGCAGATTTGACCACAAGTACGGTGTACATGAAGTTGATGGAAATTTATTCATTGGCGACAGTGAAATTATATTTGATGGTCCAGACGTTCTAATAGGTGATTTTAAATATAAGGGTACAACTGGTCTTTTTGAATTGCTTTTTAAGAGAGAGCCAGGAAAATTCTTCCGCCAGGATGCTCGCAATTATAAAGATATACTGCTTCGAACTAAAGCCGCACGGGTTCGATATGATGAAAAACTTAAAATTTCGGCTAATCGGGGACACAAGTATGTGAACATTATTAAACCAATATTAACTGGTCAACCACCGAAAGTTTGGTGGGCAAAAAATTGGAAGGTTGGAGGATCATTACCGAAACAACCATTCCAAAGACAAGTAGTTCAAGGATCTTTCCCAGAATATCGGTATTGGGACGATCCCAATGAACTTGTTGACAGGTTACGTTTATTAACTGCCTCTCAATGGGCCGGTCATCCATCACACAATAACGAAGTAATTTCCATTATCGAGGAATTAAAGGAGGCAGGTATTTTACATTAATATATCTGTAGAAATGCGATAAATCTCATTTACCACTCAACTGTTGCGCCTAACGCACGTGATGCCTCGTGATAAATTCGGACGACATATTTACAGCGATATGACTCTAGACAAATTCGGCAAACACCTTCATGGTCACATCATATCAAAACATATGCAAAAACCATTGTTGGAAAAGACGTGGAAAGCGCTGCAGAGTACAGCAAAGAAACATTTTATTTTAACACTAACTGGTATCGGTATGCTACCATCATCAGGAGACTATTATAGAATCGAGAATAAAGGAGGAGTTCACACGTACACTAATTCTTTATACTCTGGAAAAATTTTGAAGGTTTTTACTCTGGGCAATGCGTTATTAGTTATTAATGGTATTACTGACGCGGAGCACATAAGACCACTGGATAAAATTCGAGTTAAGCAAGACGGACCAGCTACAAGTTATTGCATAGAAGTCCTGATCGAATCCGATCATGACGTATATTAAGCAAGATGTTGTTAACGAGATACACGCTCCCGCACGAAGGAATTTTCAAAGACGTCGTGTCATTCTTAAAGGTTTGAAAGATTTGTATCAAGCAGACTTAGTAGAAATGATACCATATTCTAAGCAAAACAAGGGTTACAAATATATATTGGTGGTAATAAATGCGTTTTCGAAATTCGGTTGGGCACTGCCATTAAAAAATAAAACTGGTAAAGAAGTTACTCGTGCAATGGAAAAAGTTTTACAGGAAAAAAGAAGTCAGATCCCTAAAAACCGACAACGGCAAGGAATTTTATAACACAGACTTCAAAAAACTACTTCTTCAACATGGGATAAATCATTACAGCACTTACTCAACTTTAAAGAGCTCCATCGTCGAACGATTCAACCGAACTATTAAGGAAAAGATGTGGAAAGAATTTAGCATGCACGGAAATTATCGTTGGATTGAATTACTTCCGACGATTATTAATACCTACAACAACACGGTTCACAGAACCATTGGTATGAAACCAAAGCAGGTTAATCAGAGGAATGCCGCCGATCTTCTTAAGACCGTCTACAGTTCCTTGAAAATGTATGACAAATCTGTCCAACGTTTTAAAATTGGCGATCATGTTCGCATTAGTAAACATCGACAGGAATTTACTAAAGGCTACACTCCCAATTGGTCTAATGAAATATTTAAAGTATCAAAAGTTCAAAACACAAACCCACGCACGTACTTATTGCAAGATGAAAAAGGAGAGAATATTCTTGGAGGGTTCTACGCATTGGAATTGCGAAAGGTTAAACATCCAGATGTCTTTCTAGTAGAAAAGGTTATACGACGGAAAGGAAATAAGGTGCTTGTCAAATGGTTAGGATTGAATAAGTCTCATAATTCATGGATATCGAAAAATAATGTATTATAATTCTAATGCTTTGTATTAGTAACATGTAATAAAATATAAACTTAAAAATGATGTATAGAACATATTAACAAATAAAATGATTTATAAGCAAATATTTGTATTTTATTAATATCCCAGTGTTTCCAGTTCCTCATTGACAATTGCGTCGATCAACTTGTCGCGTTCCAGTTCATCGATCCTTTTATGACCCCATGCCAATGTGGTGTACTTGTCTTCTGTAACGTATCTGTTATCATCATTTCCTGATAAGGCAATCTTATTTTTCAACTCTGTAAACATAACATGATAATCTGATCTAAAATTATACATTTTCTTAAATATTCGTCCTCCAGATTCAACAATTCTTTGATAGTCTGTGACAGCCAAATCTTTTTTAATAATATTTTTTTTCACGCCTTTCGCTTTCTTTGTACATTGTGTCAACAGGTTGACGCAATAAGCTTTAGCTCCAGTTCCATAAAACGAAGTAATTATTTCCCCACGATACTCATCTTTCATTTTTCCTAACACGGATTGGTTTACAGGTATGTTGTGCATGTTATCCTCGGAATAGTTGGACGTATCAAAATTTCCTATGTTTTCTTTGATGTCGTCGTAAATATTGTCTGTATATACATGTAGAATTAGGGAATCTGTATCGGTATATAATAAATTAATTTTTTCTCCATATGTAGATTTCAGAAACTTATAATAGAAATCGTACATAACAATTTTGGATAATTCTAAAATAGAAAATCCGACATACAGCGGTTTATTGTAATTTACTTTAACGACAGACATTTCAATTGCTACCAAGTTTTCACAAAATATTTTAACCGATTTGAAATTTGGTTTTGCAACAAAAAATTCCGCCCCTGGTTTCCGGTGTCGATTTTTCCAATGCGTTGATAGTTTAATATCAGCTCGGTTTTCCACATTCTCCAGTGTCTTTCCGTACACAATATTATTCATACTTTTGTAATGATTTCTTTCAAAATCATTTTTAGCGTTTTGTCTTTTTTGAGTGTTAAAGTCAATATAATCTTTCATCCAACTTCTTTGTTCAAATTGTAAAATTCTGTGAATACGGGTCAAAACTAATCCATTTTGCAAGCACTGCTTTAAATTTAAAAAATGTGTTACATACTTGTTCTTGTTGTACAAAGTAGGAATCAATTTTGCCACTTTTGATGTCGGCGATACTACAGACTCCGGACAAAATGGGAAATCATTGTGTTCATCGTGTATGTGTTCTGGATATTCGAGGTCCACTTCTAACACGTATCCTATATCGCCATCGTCTACACAATTCCATATATCAAAAGTCTCGATTTCTTGTTGATCGTGCCAACGAAATTTTCCTGTAGGAAGTTTGCAACGCATAACATAACCGTACAAGTTAGTAGCATCTAAATAAATTATATAAGAGTTAGGTGTGTGGGCGTCGTAGGACGATAAAAATTTGTTGTTCGCTTCCGCTTTTCGTCGAGTGCACATACTGAGCCCTCCTCGAATACCCTTTTGAAAGAAATGTAACATGTCGATGTCTGTCAGCAGATCCAGTTTCACCCCCGATTTTCTAAGCAGGGCGTCCCATCCGAAACCTGGTGCGGTAAAATAATTTGCTGGATCTAACTTATAATTTTGTAGAGACACATTCCGAAAATTTTCAAATATGTCGGCTAACAGTAGTACGTCAGACGTTAAGTAAACTCTTGCGTAATCTCCTAAAGTATTACACTTAAAAACGTTCCACACTGATTGGGCTCGAGCGTAATTTTCTTCTGATATGTTTTCGTCAGTTAAAGTATCATAAAAGTCTTCTCGGTCTGGCAACCTTGGAAAATTTGTCTTCTCAAAACAATCCATGAATCCATAAGGGAAAACTCCTTTTTGTCGCTCCAATTTAAATTGCTCCTCGTCGCCAAAATATTTTCGGATTTCATTGCATTGGTCGTCCTCCAAATACGATCCCAATTTTTCAAGGGAGCACGATAAAAAACGAAAAGAATCGATAAACCTAAGTTTTAAAAATACTTTCCTTTTTTTGCCTTTATGATCCACCGTTTCACCTACGTGCACTTTTTTGCTAAATGAAATGTACTTCTCTTTGTTCTGTGCAATCACGTCCACATCTTCTCCACTTAAAGCAATATTTTTGACGAACATATGAGCATCATAATTAGAAAGATTGTGAAAGAAAACTGGTATAAACTTGGGTACTTTATAATTAATATTGCATACCGAATATGCTGCACCTCGACATAGACCGGTCAAATGATCATGATCATATACTTTGTCTCCAATATTTATTATCGGTTTATCACAAATGTGACAAATATTTGTTTCCCATTCTCGTTCCTGGTCTATTGTTAGGGGTTCCATGGATTTATTTTTAACTAAATGTTCTGTATAGATATTTTTAATGTCGATCTCCAACTCTTTAACAAATTCAACTGCAGCATCTTCGCCTGTGTATATTTGAAACTTGGAAAATCTATCGTCATAACAACATTTTATATAATACGAAAAGGCATACGGTTCATGCTGATAGCACTTAACTGTGTAAGGCTTTTCCGAATCAATTTCCACGTCTTCCCCAACAGGTAATAAAGCTTCGAAATCTGCATACACAACGAAAGGAACTTTAATTTGTTTTTCGAAATGTTCGAATTGCAACACGTTCTCCATCACTTCCCCGCCCAGCTTATTTATACGTGGTTTTTCTTCAGGTAATACAGCTTTTACTTTTCCACAATCTTCTTGACGGTGACGAGTTAGGTTTTCCTCTGTGGTGAAGTACACGAGACATCCATGACATATCCATTTTTCGTGTCCATTGCGAGAATATTGCGACGACATTAGCCGCGACAAAGTTTTTATCCAACAATAATGAGTGTTACCGTCATCATCCGAAATCAATAATAAATTTACGAATACAGAACATACCTTGCTCGATATTCTCAGTGGCACTATGTCAAATATTGTTTTTGCTCCTGTAAATTCCCTATTCATGCCATACACGTTCACGCAAATATCATTCTTCGCTTCAAATTTCTTAATATCTTGAATTTTCACTGGAAACTCCAATCCTGAAAAGTCACATACTGTCGAATAATGGGGGTACGAAGATGTCCTCTGTGATAATCCGTTCTGTTCTCTTAATGCAGAAGCAAGTGCCCAACCAAAGCAGGCTTGATCATTATTTTGCACATTTATAACGGCTTTCTTTGCTTTTATTACATCTGGTAGTTCTATAAAACTCGATGCCCTCGTCGGATTATATTTAGTCATGCTAACTTCCAAACGTAAAATTTCCACTAAAGTCCACCCTGTAAAATAAATTAAGTTTTAATTGTCGAATGTGAATCAATAAATATTGTATTACCTGAATCACGTTCCTGAAACTCTGACATTTTAGCCATGATCTCCTCAATAAATTGTTTATAAATTTCGTAAAGGTTTTTCTCACCAGTAATTATCTTATTTTTCGTATTGAATGATTTTACTTCAGCATTTTCTTTAACATCTTGAAAGTACAGTGCGAAACATTCTAGATTCAATTTCATACTGGAAAACACAGCTAGCTTTGACTCAATAAGCGTCAAAAATTTTTCTCTTACTAAATAAGCGAATTGCAACATATCTATATGAAATCCAGGCTCCGACACACTGTATTGAACAATATTGTCTCCAAATGCAGTTGATAATTGCTCTACACCATCATCTATTACAACAAAAGCGTTCTTCTTATGTGCATTGCTTCTAAGATGACCCGCCAAACATGATCTTTCAACGTTTATATCACACATATCACATATAATAATATTTACTACATCACCGTGGCCATTCGAAGTCGTTGGGATTTCTTCCAATTTTCTCCTTTTGCATTTGCAAGAATTCCTTTGATGACGCGTCAGGTTATCTTTTCTCGTAAAACTTTTTCCACAGTGTTCGCAACTATACATTTTGCGTTCTGCTTACTTGATGTTCACCCTTGATGTTCACTCCTCTCTATAAGAAGGTTATCGTTTGATGGATACCATTATATATCGAGAGTTGACATTCACCACCATCGCCACCTATAACAACCTTGATTGTGCATACTATAGATATTTATTCAAATATTACCTTGAAGCTAACCGGATCCAAATACGATGTAGGCGTAACCTTGAAGATTAATCTTCATCGTCTACATCAGTGGCCGTGTCGAAGTCCGACGGGTATGCAGATACCTCCATCCACATGTCAGTTTCAGAAGGTTCGCGGAAAAGGTTTACACCATCCATTTTAAAAAGTGGCATAGCAAAACAAAATGCGCAAAATCGTTTGCTTTGGTCCAACCATTGCAGGATTTCATTCAGATATATATGCATACGCTTGAAATACCGTACTCTGAATTAAGAAATAAATGAATTATTAATTATTCACTAAATTAATTATTCAATATATTAATATTATAAAATATTAATATTAATAAAAAAATTATATTATAAATAAATTAATGCTCACCTGAATAATTTGGTATTCCCATTTCTTTCATATGCCAATTTCCTGCAATGGGAACAATACCGTTCGCCATTCGTATCAATCCAAAATTTTATCGATATCGATATCAATTTTCTTCCGATGGCTCCCGGATTCCTGATAAGGATATCGGATAAAACTTCTTTGCCTTGATAGAATGACCAGGCTACCTCCGGCACCATCCGAATACTACACCGGAAAGGTAAACTTATCCAGAGCAGAAAACGGTATTGTTCCAATGGTCTCTCATCCACATAGACCCAGTTAATGTAAGACCAGTTTTCCCACATTAACTTGGCAATCGTATGTGGAATTAAGCCCTGTTCTTCCAATTCCGCAATTTGAAATCGATTTTGTAAAAATTTCCCACAAACCACCTTCATCGTAATGTTTTTTAAAGACATAGGAGTGGAGGCATCCATACTGCGATAGACTGCTGGTGATTGATACATGTTTACTAAACTAAATTTATATCAGAGTGCAATTCTATTTATACTATTATCATATAACTTTCGAATCTTTGGACTACATGGCGATTCATTGAAGGTCATTTTCAAGGTCATTTTCCAAGGTCTTTTTTGCAAGGTCATTTTTCAAGGTCATTTTTCGAGGGTTTTTTCGATTCAAGGTCATTTTCAAGGTCAACGTTACAAGGTCAAGGTCATTTTCAAGGTCAACATTACAACGTCAAGGTCAACATTACAAGGTCAACATTACAAGGTCAAGGTCATTTTCAAGGTCAATTTTTCAATTCAAGGTTATTTAAGGTCGTTTTCAAAGTCAACATTTTCAAGGTCAGCTATTCAAGGTCAATATTAGACCTCAAATTTTCAAGGTAAGCGACCTTGGCCATTTCAAGGTCAAGGCAAGCCGATTCTAGAACCTCCTCAGACCCTCAAGGTCGGAGGAGGTTCTAGAATCGGCTTGCTCCCACTACTGGGACATTAATGACGAAACAATTTATAGGCCTATATCTATATTGCCAATTATTTCTAAACTGTATGAAAAATTGATGCATATTCAAGTTATGAACTACTTTGAACAACATTCTCTTTTCAATGACAATCAATATGGATTTCGTAGAAAACGTAACACTGCTGATGCAGTAAATGCATTTGTTAGCAACTGCCTGAAATGCTTTGAATATGGTAACTTCGGCCAAGCAATATTTTGCGACATAAGCAAGGCGTTTGACTGCATGTCTCAGCCACTTCTTCTTAGCAAGCTTGAGAAGTGGTATGGTTTTAGCGCTGCGGCCATATCACTAATTAAATCATATTTCACAAACAGGGTGCAGAGTGTAAAGGTTGAAAATGAAATGTCAAGTAGGTTACCAATTAGTGTGGGAGTGCCTCAGGGTTCTATCTTAGGGCCGCTATTATTTTTGATTTACGTAAATGATCTTCCTGATTTTCTTCATGGTGCTGCCACGGTGCTTTTTGCAGATGATTCAACAATATTTGTAAGTAACAAGTCTCTGTCAGATGTAAAGACCGTGAGTGCAGACACTCTGTCGAGGGCTCAATATTGGTGTTCTGCAAATCAGTTGATGCTAAATGAAAGCAAAACCGAACATATGTTATTTTCATTAAAACATCACAATGAAACTAATCCTACAGATATTAAATTCTTAGGATTAAAAATTGATCCGCAACTATCTTGGAAAGCTCATGTAAAGTATACTAACGCAAAAATAGCCAGGGATGTTTTTCTTCTGCGAAAACTCTCTGGTACGGCCTCGAATGATATAGTACGAATTGCCTATTTTTCATTGGTTCATAGCCTGCTTTCATATGGAATAGTTACATGGGGTCATTCGCCCCATGCAAAATCTGCCTTTGCACTACAAAGAAGAGCTGTACGAATTGTTGGTGGGCTTGGCTACCAAGATTCGTGCAAACAAGTTTTCGTAGATAATTGCATTCTCACATTTCCATGTATATACATATTACAATGCGTACTGCATGTAAAACGAAATATTGCCAATTACAATCGTCATGAGTGTCTGCATGAGCATAATACAAGACAAAAACAAAATCTGCGTGATAATTGTTGTAGACTAAAAAAATCCCAAAATGGTCCAAATTTTCTGGGAATTGAATTTTTCAATTCTCTCCCACGAGAAATTCGAGATAAACCCTCGACTCATTTTAAGACGAGCATCAAAAAGTTTCTTTTGCGCCAGGCATATTATGATTGCACTGAGTTTCTTCAGGAGAAATTGTGTATGGAGCAATTTATATAATGAACATTATTATTTTATATTTTACTGTGCCGGATTTGTATTTTAGCATGAATAAACATATTATTATTATTATTATTATTATTATACGAGACAACTCTCGGCAAAAGTGACCTATCTCTCAGCCCAGGTTAATAAAGATAATTGGTACAAGTAAGCCAATGTGCACCTATCTGACACCGGTGACAACGACAACTTGCCTGAGTATGGCGTACCAATCAAAACAGTGGTTGTCGCCACTGTCCCTATAAAGCCACTGTATTAGCAAACATCCTGTATATCACAAATTTCAACTTCTTCTAAACATGAAGATTTTTACATTTCGCAACTTTGTCATTGGGGCGGCAAATGAACTAAATAAAACAAAACGTAAGCAATCAACAATAAAGTAATTACTTCAAAATATTCGTCTTGACGTTAATTGATTTTGTCGCATATATAAAGCTTAAAAATGTTGGAAGCTCTATTCTCGAAGATCAACCGCTCGACGATAGTCAAACGCAAGCGGGAGGACATCGGCGAGGAAGTGCACCCCTACAAGGAAGACTTCGACGAGGAACCACACGTGCTGAGAAGGATATGCCACCTTCCGAGTGAGCCAGTGTGGTATTACTCCACCCTAATGCTGGGATTCTACAACGTCACCATTGTAATGTTGATGGCGACAGAATCAATCATCGATAACAACTACAGGCACATTAAGTCTGGTGAGCACTGTGTAAAAGTATTTACAAAATTATTTTCTCAGATTCTTGCAGATCTCTTCAGATTGAGCGATTTTATTTGGTGCGTCGACTTGGTCGTCAGGTTCACCTCAAAGTTCATGCATAATTTGAAGACGCACCTGATTTCCCCGCCACAGCGAAGGTTGTTAGTCTACTTGGTGGAATTCTGCGGAGTTCTGCCAATGGAGCTATTAGTTAGCGATGCTCTGGCGTTCAACTTGGTGGCTTTGAATCGGAATCTGAAGCTGGTCCATATCGTGCACATGTTCAGGTTTATAAACTCCAGAGTTCATTGCAGCATCATCGAGAAGTTGATACAATTCTTGTTTCTGCTGTGGTACTGTATACTGATAACGGCTTTCATATACGCCATAATAATCTGCTATGATACACCTGATTTCTGCGTGGATGCGAAACTATGGGGCAACGATTTGGCGAAGATAATTTCTGTTGTAACGCAGAATGTGGCGCTGAATACTATAGGTTATATAGCTAACGAAAACTACATGTGCGTACTGCTTAACATATGTGGATCGTTGATTACTTATGCCTGCATGTACTCCCTGTATGTCACCGCAGTAGCTTTCTCGCTCTTCGCTCGAGCGGTGCACAAAAACAATTTCAACCACAAGCTTGAAGCGCTGCAGAAGTTCCTCAGCTCCAGAGGAGTACACGACGATTTTAATGCTTACTTGGACAAGTTTTATGATTGCGTGTGGAGAACTTGCAGTGGCTACGAAGGCTACATGGCGGAGACGAGGCGTGAGTATGGTACGAAACCGTTCAAGCGTTTGCTGCCTAAGGCCATGCTCATGGAGCTCCACATAGACATTTTTTGGGGGGCGTTCTCTCATTCGCATCTGTTCAAAGACGTCGATCTGCCAGTTTTGCGCGAATTGTCCGCTGTGATGAAGATGCAGTGCTACACCGAAGGACAATACGCGTTCCACAAGGACGAGATCAAGGATAAGATGGTTTACGTCTATTCGGGCGTGGTGCAGATTATTTCGGAAGAAAACGGGGAGACGCCGCTGCTAAGCCTTGGGGACGGAACCTGCCTAGGCGAGATTTCGGTTTTGCTGCCCCACAAAGCCACTCACAAAGTACAATGCAAAACAGTGTGCGTACTGCAGGTGTTGGAACGCGAGTCTTTCATGAAAATAGCCTTGAAGTACCCGAAGGTGCACAAGAAACTAATTCAAAAAGTCGCGCAGCGATTTATAGAGGCGAAGTTGCTTCACGGATTGAAAGCTCTGGTCAACAGCGGCGGGATAGTTAAACGGTGCCTGAGCACTATTTGGATCAATCACTCATTGCACTTGCTTATGGCCAAGACTAGCTACGAGAATGCGATGAAGCATGCTGTGCAGAATGTGTATATGCAAAGGTGGGAAGATTATTACAATTTCAAGAATATGTTGTTTTCGGCCAAATATATCTCCCTTCTTGCTACGACTGAAAGGGTGCAGGTCAACAGCGATGGTTTCTTTATAAAATCAACGTTTCCCTATGTGCTGAGGTCCGACACGGGGCTCACCCGATTTTGGGAGATGACCATGGCAGGACTCTCACTTATTGCAGGTATCTACGTACCAATTTCTTGTCTTGTTGCAAAATCTGCGCCTGCTTCGTTCTACGCTACGGTTTATATGTTTACGATTATATGGTGGCTCGATATTATAGTTAAATTACGGATTGCAGTGAGATTGAAGCACCGCGTCTTGTCGAAGCCGTCTGAAATTTTTCGGCACCGTCTGTCGGACGTACAGTTTCTTTACGACGTATTTTGCGCCTGTCCTTTCGAATTGTCTTCGTGCTTTTTAGTAACGGAAAGGCAGGCGAAACTAGTTTACTTTAATAGGGCGTTTAAATTGTTGCGCGTGTTTCAATTGCTCCTGCGCTGGGAAAAGCGCTTCGACCGGCATCCGCTCCTTGCGCACATGGTGCTGATTTCGGTCACGCTCTTCTACAGCAGCTACCTATTAGCCTGTTTCTACTTCTATATCGAATGCCTGGGAGATTGCGATTACAATGAATTCATTAAAGTTGTATTCTACGCGGCACTAAAAGTTATAGCCGTTTCTTTGGTGCAGCCTGGATATCCCGATTTAGATAGCTACACCGTATTCAACATCGTCGTTACTATAATCGACTCCGTGGCATACACAATTGTCTTCGGCATAGTGTTTTCGGCGTATGCCTTTAGCAAAATATACCTGCTAAATCTTCGGCATATCACGAAAACTTTGGTGGCCGTTGCCAAAAATACGCACCGCAGTTTGATTCCTCGCATCGTGTCGGAGGTTCAGACCCAAATAATCGCCTCGAATGGCTTAAACTTCTTCGATCGTGCGTACGTCTTTACGAACTTGCCCAAACCGCTGGTGGGTTACTGGTTCAACCATACGTGCGCGGAATGGATGATGGACTTGCCGATATTCGCCGGCTTGCTTAGGCACGTCGTCGTGGACGTTTTGCAAAATTCCGCCAAACTGATACATATGGGACCAGGCGATGTCGTGGTGAACGTAGGAGATATCATCGACCATTTCAAAATATTATCAAGCGGCGTGTGCGAAAGTGTGTGCGGCGTTGGCCTCGCATACAAAGTTATAACAGCGCAAATTGCGTTGAACGACATGGAAGTGATTCTTTCCATACCATCTAGGAGCACCGTCATAACAGCAACTCACTGCGACTTCATCTACATTAATTACGTGAAAATGAAGAGGGTCTTGCACAAGTACCATCCGGACGGGTACACCATGAGAGGCGCGGTAGTTCTGAGGAAGAAGATTCTTCCGGTACCCACGCAGCAGCCTCGTAGAGACAATTTCTGCTTGCGAACCAACGCAAAGTCGAAATCTTTCGCCCATCACCACTTCCACGACGTGCAGTACAAGAATGCTTTCTCGTACAGATGCAAGATATTTCGCTTCATGCTGCTGCCTGTTACGTTCATCCCGGATGGCAGATTTTGCTTCGCCTGGGAGTACGTTCGCTGCGTGTGCGCTTTCCTGTCTGCACTATTATTCCCGACAACAGCAATGGTCTTCACTTCTACGGCTGGTTTCATGGATTTCCTAAACGCTGCAGCCTTTATAGATATCTACGTTAGAATGCATATATGTTACTACGACCACAGGGGCGTTTTGATCACCCACCCGTTATTTACTGCGCACAATTATTTACACCGCGCACTCCTCCTCGATGCGTTCGCAGCATTTCCAACGGAGTGCATAATTGCACGGAACAAGTACATATTTTTAGCCCTTAACCGTGTGGTGCAGATGTACCGCTATTTTGGGCTACTATCGTACTACGAAAAAACCACCGTCTTACCACTACGGAAAATATTTATGCTAAAATGGCTACCAATGTTGCTAGTGGTGTTAAATTTTAGCGCAAGCTTTTACGTAATGTCCCAATGCTTCATACCAATCGCTCATACCAACTTGTTTTCATCTACCATTATTTGCGATGAACAAAGTATTTTGCAAACCATAAACTGGAAGGACAAACTGTCACCATTGTCGGCCCACATCATTTCTGTGTACGTCGCTTTGGGTGGTGTGACCATGACGGCGAATCAAGGATTTACACTTCCAGGCAACGACAGCTTAGTATACATTCTAGTCCTTGCGACCGTTGGGGTATTCTTCAACATCTTGCTCGCGGCGAAGATGTTTGCATTTGTGATTCACACGCACCTGAAGGCCGGCCGGAGTGAATTGCGTCTCCGCGAGCTTTACAGGTTCATGAACAAGAATAACATGCGCTCGACGTTAATTGATTGCGTAGAAAATCATGCCAGACGTGTACAGCTTATGTCAAAGCACAACGTTCACGAGCATATGAAACAGTTTCCACAAAGAATTCGGCGGGATTTATTGTTTGAACGGTTTGGAAGGAAGCTTATGGACATATGCCTTACAGAAGCCAATGATTTCGCGCCGTTTATAAGGAACGCATTGCTCCATTCAACCTACCAAATCATAGGCAAAAATGGATATGTAATTACCATCAACGACGTACAAGACGAAATAATAATCGTTTTTAGCGGCGTCGTTGAAATCGTATCACCCAGCGGAAAGGTATTGACTGCATTGATGCCAGGAAGCATTTTGGGGAACTTATGCGAGATGAAATACAACCGCATGACCAACACTATTGTCGCCGTGGGATCAGTTGAATTGCTCAGCATTAAAACTCTAAAATTCTTCGAAATATTGGAATACTTTCCCCACACAAAGGGGAAATTCGAAAACTTAAGAGCCATACACTGCAGCCACATCCCCGGACAAGGTATATTTCACTCCAAAATGAAAGGCAAGAGGCAGAAAAAAATTCCGTTACAAAAGTACCGTCGTATGACCTTTGTAGGTATCATGACGTTGCATTTCTTTGGCTCTCTCGTGAGCCAAGTTCTGTTCACGTACATGGCGTGCGTGCTAGAGTGCTCAAAAGCAATTCAAATTGCCACGTGGATCTGCGATGTATGCTTCATGCTTTCCATTGCGGCGGATTTTTATTTTCCACTTTTCGAAAAGTCTAGGATATACACGTCACTGCAGGATATTGCGAAATATTGGATTCGTTCTCCTATTTTCTTGGTATCGGCAGTAGCAGCCCTGCCTTTACAAATATGCATACCTTACGTACAGATGAAGGAGGCCAATTATTGCATTTACTACTGCCTGGCAAGAATTTTGGTGCCGTTTAGAAACATTCATATGTACGCCAGTTACAAGAGGCATACACGACTGTACAACACTAGTATGTTTAGCACAGAGTTGTGCTTCTGGGTTGTGTTAACTACGTTGTTACTATTTTACGCTCTCGCCTTTTTCTATCTAATATCATTAACCAGTCCTGATAATATGAACAGAAACATATCTATTGAGCAATTGAAAATTGCATCGCCGCATTACAGAATACAAGAGTACGTCATTTGGTTGTACGTAATATCAAATTTAATTACCAACACATCGCAGCGCCATTATTTTCCTGTAACTATACTGTATACCGTAGTACTCGGCACGCTGATGATTTTAGCCATGTTGTTTAAGAGCTATTTATCCTCAGTTATTGTATCTTTGGTTCACGCGACCAAGCAAATGCAATGGACTTACTTGACCGACCTAAATAATCTGTATAGCTTTCTATACAGATACGAAGCATCCCAACCGATGGTAGACAGAATCACCTACTACACCTCCGTCACATGGAGGACGATGTCTGGAGTCAAGTACCCAGCGGTGCTCAACGAAATTCCTATGTACTTAAAGGAAACCATCCTCAGCAGTGCGTATGGCTATGCCATAGACTGCCATCCAGTATTTGGGAAATGCCACGGCGACCTGAGGAGGCAGTTGGTGTGCAAGCTGAGGGTCGAGTACTACTACCACGGTGATTACGTGCAGTTTAAGGGTATGATTGACGACACCATGTACTGGGTGCACAAAGGGACGATTATCGCGCTGAGCGAGATATCTGATTACGCTGACGATGTCGTGGCGACCTATAAATCTGGAGATTTCTTCGCGGTTCCGCAAGGGGTTCTCAGGAGGACGCCACACGTCTATTCGTACCGGACAATTTTGGAAGCGTGCGTACTCTCTTTGGAGCTGTCCGAATGGGAGCACCTCGTAGCCTTCTTTCCAGCCTCGAGAGAAATAATCGAAACCGAGATTCGGAAGATGATGCGCACCCAGAGGAAGAGTATAAAAACTTTACATTTTAAGCATTTCCATGAACAGCAAAAAATGTCGCTAGTCGCAAAAGTTATGCAAGGATTTTTAATCAGTTATAACAAGTATAAGTGATTTTATTCATTTCACAACTGGATTTAATTACTTTAGTATATATTTAGGATTTAGTCTATTTATACCTGTATTTTAATAAATCATTTTTATTATATGATAACTATGGTTTGGTCTTGTAGGCCCATTCAGCCAGTATCTCTGAATAGACAGAATTAAGAAAGCTTTGTAATTTGTATAGTTATTTTTTTTATCGTATTATTTTAACATTACTATTTACCGGGTGATTCAAGTTTTATTACCATGGGTTTTTTTAGGCATTTGGAGTTGCCCAAAAAATATGAAAATTTGGATTTATATAGGTCTGATCTACGGAAAGGTAGTTTGACTTTTTGGATATAATTATATAGACGGTTATAAAATTAAAAAAAAACTATTTTCGGGCAAAATTCTCTATCGTTATTTTTGCCCTAAACTGTTTTATTTTATTCATAGAACCCATTTATGAAATCAAAAATTAACGAAAATGATTAGATTTCAAATTAAAGCATTTTTTACATTACTGACCAACTTTCCTCGGTATGATTTATGATTTTGTAAGTCAAGAGCCCTACAAAGCATTGGCCGCGCCGGTGCGGTTGGAACGTTTTATGACTTTTTATGATTCCGCCAGTCGCCCGTGGGTTGAACGGGCCTTGCAGGACGGATTGGGCACGCCCCTATCATAAAACCCATAAAATCCATTATAGGGACTATTACTGGTAGCAGCCCTAATATTTTACTATTTAGTAATAAATCTTACTGTTGCAATATCAAAATTCATTTAATTCAATAATTGGTGCAATTTTTTTGACTTTGATTACACTGAAATGTTTGGAATAGCATTAAAGTATGTTCTGAAAAAAACTATATAAATAAAATTACGAATTCTTTGTGAAATAACGTATTAACTACCGAATGGTTAAATTTTTTTTTATCGTCAGATCGGGCGTCATCAATATCTAAACATGTGTACCTATTTTGGATTTTTTATTTCAATTAGAAGTCGCCATTTTTGGCCTGGTAATAAAACTTGAATAACACGGTATATATCTCGTATTATTGCTATGTTTTATCTAAATTTGTCTTAATAAGTTCATCACTTTTCCAGATTCTGGAACGCATGTTTAGGATGCGTACAAACAGGCGGGTAATAAATTGTAAAATCCAGGTAATCATATATTTTCACTGCTCTACTTGTACGTCGACTCTTCAGTAACAATTACTTATCAACGTCTTTGAACAAACAGTTACAGTAATTACAGCTTTACAATAAATAAAATTAGAATTAACGTTCATCTCCGCTACGAGATTTAAATAGTTTTCAGTCTATACCTAAACACTTCGATTTCATCATAATTCATCTACGTGGTGTGGCGTACAATAAATATTCTTTTAAATTTATCCAAAAATATTGCTGACGAAATTGTTGAAACCGCTTGATATTGAGGAAAATATTCCTGATTCTTGAGCTTGCTGTTGAGGTATTGCTGGTCTATGATACTGTGGTTGCGGCGGCAGCCCCGGACGGTAAAACGGTCCATCTTTTCTCTAGAACGTGAACATGTTGAGACGCAATCATACGAACGAACACCAAAAAGCGGAAAAGAATAAAATATTACAATAAAATATTATATTAAATAAAAATAAGATTTTTTCACCATGCACGCCGTAGTAACAGAGTAAAAGCCTATAACTAACTGTGAAAGATACTTACAAATGGTAAATTAATATGTGCATTGAGTAGAGTTGCAGTACAGCGAAATTAATCTTTGGGGAAAGCTATATCACCAATGGGAGGTTTATTTTGAGTAAGTTCAGGTTTTGAAAGCATACTAATAGAAGGCGATGTCACCGGCCTGTTAAAGTGTTGACCAAACTGGAAAAAAATATTTACAAGGTGTAAATCCCACCAAACAGTTTCGTGCATAATGTACAGCGTATTTACAAGGATCTTCCTGCGGACTGCCTTGAAAACTTACCGAACCTACCTTGGCTGGATGTAACGTAACATTTAATAAAGTGGGATGATCGTCTACAACCATAAATTCTACTTCTCTCGGAACAAATCCGTCGACGTATACCTAAATGATTTAATGCATAAGTACAAGTAATGCTTCAATACAAGACACGCACCTCCAATTTGTAAACGCCAGGCAGCAAAATTCGCCAGAACTCCCCGTACTTTGTAGTTTGAAAGCCAACATCTCTGGATTTTACTTTGAGCGACGCCTTTTCAACCGGATTCCCATTTTCGTCCATAACGAAACCATGGACGCCCCTATGGGCTTCCGCCAAAAATTTTATTAAAGCCTAATTAAAATAACAAAATTATCTTTTTACAATGCCCATAATTGTGTATAGTACCAGTCGGTTATCTTCCCAATAACGCGGAAGCTCACTTGCTGGAGGATATTTGCAGCAAGAAATCTCTAAAGTAATCTCCATGCAACCAAACCATACGTAGTTATAATCTTGCATTCCGCCGGTTAACGGATACCAAGCTGCGCCGTTGGTGATGCCCTAAAAGACATAAATATTAACATCGCGAAACTGACAACTGCGGCCGCAATTTACTCTTTGAAATGACGGAGATGATGACTTGCATGCAACACCGCGGCTCATTTTTGCGTGGTTTGTAGAGTAAGTCAGCGATAAATGTCTGAAGACATCGTCGTCTGGGGTTAGAGACGGGGCGGATGCGTAGCTCTGAAAAACTGCACAGAAAACGTATAAATGCCAATAATGAACAATACTACAGCACAGGTTACCCTTCGCCTGTATACCTACGTGAACATAAGGCAGATGATCTGCAGATTCCTTGCAGCAAGTAAATGAAAATTGTTGATTAAACTAATTCACACATTGGCAAAAAATAGAAGAAAAAGGTAGACATTTAAAAAAGTTAATAGCTCTCAAATAAATTGCTGTACAGTTCGGCCGGCGTAACTCAGCGAGAGCATTGGACGGGCAGTAGGACTACCGGGATGTGATTGGCTGTGACGACACGTTAATCACCTGTCTACGTCAATGGATAGCTTGAATGTAGACGAGAGGGCACGAAGTAAACGTTCGAGTTACGCCGGCCGAACTGTATTTGATTATATTATTATTATCAGAGCCGTACTTACAAATAGGCACAATACGCACGGGCGATAGAAAACGGGGGCCTCAGAATAAAGATTAGTGTTTGTTGAAATGTAATACGAATAGTTTCTTTCAACATTATCATTATCATTTTTCAATATTATTTTAGTCGGAGAAATGAAACTGTAAGATGTTTGTTTAATAAATATGTAGTAGTATACTCTGATTTTTCTCAACTGGCGTGCACGTCATCAAAATAATAATCATAATAATGATGGCACAATTTTACAAGGTTGCCAGCTGTCCTGGGTATTTAAAAATGGCTGCAATCAGCTATTCCGCCCGTGCAATCTTGTGCGACAGTGCGCGGTTCGTATCAAATTCGTCGACTTCTCTGCCGTTTTTCGTACAGATATCAATCCTGTGGTTATGGATTAACATCTACAATGGCAAAATATGCATTGTATTAATTGAACAAATGTAACAAGTTAAACGTCAAAGAAGTTTGGTTATACACACATGTATGAGCATGGTTAGTGAAAAAAAGGCATCGTCGCCGAAAAAATATCACGGCTGCCAATATAACATGATGTATTACATGATTGGCAAGCGAAAATAGTGTCCGCGGTTAATACATAGATTACCTATTTATAACCACCGGTGATCAGTATTATGTAACAAATGATCCTCAGAATAATTTCGATTCTTAAACTATTGTTATGCATATTCTCGAAAACAATCACGTTGGTACGAAAAAACCTCATCATGCAGCTGTTTGATGACGTGCACGCCAGTTTAGAAAAATCAGAGTATATATTACATGTATATTATGTAAATATTATTCTCTAAGCTTTGTGATAAATTATTATAATCAATTAAATAACTTTTACCTCTTTTAACAGTTTATTTTTTATATAATAATATAAATTAAAGAAATACTGAAAATACTGAAACACTGAAATACTGAAATATATATTTCAGTATTTCAGTAGTCGGCAAATGTCAACTGAAATGTCATACTGAAGATGGGCGCATGACGCCTGAATATATATATATATATATATATATATATATATATATATATATATATAGTAATATAAAAAAGAAACTATAAAAAAAGGTAAAATTTAATGGTAATGGTAATTAATTATGTTTAAGCTTATGTTTTTAGTATTAACTATTTTGCTATTTACTGTTTTTCATTTTTCAATATTATTTGAATTACATAAATGAAAATAAAATATGTTTGTTTAATAAATATGTTTAAAATGTTTAAAATTATGTTTTTAGTGTTTTGTATTGTTAATTGGAAGATGGTGACTATTTTTAAATTTTACAAAACGACAGCGGTACCTATGATTTTTCTATATTTTTGTCTACATTTTTATTCAAAAATAGAAGAAAACAGTTTTCAATGTAGTGAAGCCATTCATCTATACTTCATTCTTCATCTTGGAGAAGTTGTATTTATCACTTGATGGTGTGTTCTGGTCTGACGGAATGATAAGGTATTCTTAAAGCGGTAGTGAATTATTCACTATTTTTGATACTAAATTGGAATAGTCATCCTTATATTCTATATTCTGAACTGAGGTATTATTCAATATCTGTTAAAATTTCTATCTCTCAAAAGCCGACCTACCATTACACAATCCTAATTTTATCATATACAATACTAGTCAGTATTATACTCTTCGTCAGAAGTCTGAATAGTAATACAGTTTGTCTTACGCAAGTCGTTGGTTAAAAGTTTATGAGGTTCCTGATTAAATAAAAAATTGAAAAATATTCACCCAAACATGGTTCGTCCTGATCTCCTAAAATAAAATACGTGCATGTTTCTTTCATTTCCGCTTCATCAACTTTGTTATGTTATATGGAACACCCTGTATATTTTTACATACTTATATTGCCCGTTCAACTTTGAACATATTTCATTATGCCTATAGAGTTCTTATCTTTTGTAGTTTTTGATCGAAATGGATTCAAATGGACGATTTCAAAAATATTCATAATTTCTCTTGTGAATGAAATAGCAACTTACACTTTCTTGCATATTGTATCAGAAGCATGGCTCTATCATAACAATAATTCGTATGTGTTGATATTTTGTGCTACTACTATTTCAAAAGTTCAATTATTTACAGGTACACTTCAAAACGTCATAATTTTTTTTTTTAAATCGAATGACGTATTTTTTGTATGAAAAATGTTATATACACTGTGTATCAGCCAAATGGAATAAATTCGATAATAAATAAATGGGGGCGTGTTCGAAAAAACGCTCGGACACGTCGATTGTTATTTTTAGTTGCGCATTGTTTTCAACAAAAACTTTTTATACAGGGTGTGTCATGTGACCGTGGCCAATACCAACTTTCTTATTTTAAATGCAATACCTGGTATATTATTCAATTTTTGGATTCTTCAGAAAATTCTAGACATATTTCATGTACAATGTCCTATACCTATCTTCAACTGTTTCGGAAATATTAAGTGTTTTCAGATTTATTGAAAAAACTAAACCCCTCGACTTAGCTGACTTAAGAAGACGACTAATGCTTGCGATTAGATCGGTCACGCCTGAGATGTTGAGTAACGTTAGAAGAAATTTCTATTTAAGATTAGGATGTTGCCAAGACGTTCACGGCGAGCATTTTGAACATCTCCTCCATTGAAATTTATTGTTTTTTTTGTTGTTTTTTTACATTATCAAGAAATAAACAGTATTACTTATTAGTTTTTGAGTGTGTTGTAACGAATTTCTGTAATCAAATAATTTTCTTTTTTTAATGTTAATTTTTGCAATAAATCTGAAAACACTTAATATTTCCGAAACAGTTTAAGATAGGTATAGGACATTGTACATGAAATATGTCTAGAATTTTCTGAAGAATCCAAAAATTGAATAATATACCAGGTGTTGCATTTAAAATAAGAAAGTTGGTATTGGCCACGGTCACATGACACACCCTGTATAAAAAGTTTTTGTTGAAAAAAATGCGCAACTAAAAATAACAATCGACGTGTCCGAGCGTTTTTTCGAACACGCCCCCATTTATTTATTATTGAATTTATTCCATTTGGCTGATACACCCTGTATAAATAATTGAACTTTTGACAAAGTACTAGTAAAATATCAACACATACGAATTATTGTGTTGAAGCAATGCTTCTGCTACAATATGCAAAAAAGTGTAAGGTTCTATTTCATTCATACGAGAAATTATGAATATTTTTTAAATAATCTATTTGAAGCAAAAATTTCTGTTATTTTTCTTTCTTTAAAAACTACAAAAGATAATACTGCCGAAATACTAAGAAGAATGGGCAAAACGACAGAAATCCTGACCACGATTAAAACCAGGAAACTACAATACCTGGGACACATCGTGCGCAACTCTAGTAGATACGGACTCCTTCAGTGCATACTACAAGGCAAACTCGAAGGAAAAAGAAACATTGGGAGAAGAAAAATCTCGTGGCTTAAAAACTTGAGGAGTTAGTTCTCCACGATAACCACAGGCCTCTTCCGGGCAGCTCCGGGCAGGTTAAAAGCTCCGGGCTTGCGTAAGACACCCTGTATGTATACATTAATTATGTTATTTTTTATATATTTTTTTTTAAATATTATAAGGCCGTAGATTTTAGACGGAATTTTTGGTGGCCCTCAAAATATGTTTGCGCCTTGGGCCTTCAAAGAGGTAAGTACGGCACTGATTATTATATAGTTATAATAATTTATAATAAAATATGTAATACAAATTATAATACTCAGCATTATAATCACTTACGTGAATTTGGGGTGTTATCAAACGGATAGCTCGCCACTAACGCTCCACCATGAAGACTACCAGAAAGGACGAACTGAATTTTGGAGACCCATTCCTTCACCGCGTCCGTTTCCGGTTGCGTCCTTTTATTATTCTGCTTAAAGTAATCCGGGAAGTTTCGGTTCAAGTCGAAACCGCGCGCATTATACCTGCAAAGACCAAATTTTAGTTGCTTTCATTTCACTCAGAATCTCAGTCTATTTTGAGATTTATCCCATCCCTTTCTTATGTTTGGGAGATAATGGTTTCAAGAGATATGCTCAAAAAAATATGTAGTAAAGTTGCAGCCATTGTAAGGCAGTTTGATAGTTCAAATGTTTCTAATTGTCGCATAAGAAGCAATGCCAATTTGAATTTGACAGTTCTGACTCACTTCATACTCAGGTAACTTGTGAAAGGAAAGCAACTATTACGTGCTTTCGTTTGCATTTTTCAAAATTTTACAAATTTTCTCTCTTTAGTGAAAATTTTGCAGGGATCGTCATTACCTTCCCTGGCCTCCTTCGCAGGTTCCCTCCTTCGAAACCTCGAATCCATCGGGATTCATCGACGGCATTATATGAATCCTCGTATTCTCCAAAAGCCATCTGATGTAAGCGTCAGTGCTGTAGCTCGTGGTTAAGTACTAGAAATTCATATAGAAAATGCGCGCAATTTTCATTGATTTACGTACTCACGTGTATCAGATGCAGCATCAGTTCTCTGCTCACAGCTTCGTTGCCATGAATATTTCCCACATATTTCACATCAGGCTTACCGATCATGTGCTCGTAGGGCGAGGCAGACACCACCATGACCCACAAATCCCTACCTGCTCGGAAATAATTATTAGAGCACCTATACGTTTTGCTTATCCGCGTTACCTTGGACGGATTTTCCAATGGAGTACAAGGCAGTCAAAGATGGGAACCGCGTGCTGGTGAGCCTCAAAAACTTCGTCATCTGGTCGTAATTATGGTACTTGTAGTCCAAATGGTAAGGTTCGTTCTGGGTTTCGGCGTTGTAGTTCTGAACACCAGGCTGGTAGTTTCTCTGCTCGCCAACGTAGCCATCCTGGAAGTTTATGCTCTCGCCGTCTGGCCCTCCTGCAGGCTGAAGATTCTGGTCAGATCTGGCAGAAGCTTCTTGCTTAGATTCAGACGCATTTTGTGCGAGAGTTGACGATAACGTGAGCAGAACGCATGTCAAGAGCTTCATTGTTATCTAGAATTAAAAGTTTGATGCAAGTTTAGCGATCATAATCAACGTCATAAGGCCAATATGAAGCAAATAACAGGCGCGGTTTTAAAATATTACGGCTCTGGCTGATACATTTCAACAGTCATGGCTGTTTCATCACACATATCGATTGAGTTTAAAGCACTGTTACACATTTAGCAAGCACATAACTGTATGCTGATAAGTGATCAGTATTATGATAATATGTTAATGAATAGAAGGTGTGAATAGACACAGTTAGGCCCAGTTGTACAATCGATTTTCATGGATACCATCGCATTAACAATTGTACCCCAGGTAACTGATCCACGTTCAAAGATAATTCACGATGGTACAACTGGGCCTTAGGCATCAGTATGCACTATAAACGTGGGTTATCATGGATTGTGGTTCAGTTTCTAAGAAAGCCATGGTATCGACAATGTATTCTAGGCAACTGAACCAAGATCAAAGATAATCCCCGATTGTACAACTGGGCCTTTGGCCCATCCTTGACCATGGTCCAGTTAACTAGGATATCATTGTTAATACAATGGTATTCAAAAAGTTCAAAAAGAAGTCAAATTCTTAGAAACTGAACCACGATCAAAGATAATCCACGATCGTACAACTGTGCCTAAGTGTTTAAATATGGTTAGAATGGTCGCAATGATCCCGATGATTAACTCTCAATTGTATAGAAATTTGGAAAAAAATACAGAATTGGGCAATTAGCCTACAAAATTAATATTAGAAATTAGGTTGCCGAAGTGAAACCGTTCATTAGATAATTAAGTTGGATAAATTACATTCGTTCTTAAAAAATACGTCTGGTAAATTTTGTCAGCATGATTGCTGCTCGTATGGATTCACTTATTTTCTACATATTCCAGTTTGCTTGCCCGTAATTAGTGACAACCGCGATACCGGTTCTTAATCGCAGACCTGGTTACGCATTGGATCCTAGTTTTCTAACTTGATCTAATCCTAAAACCGCGAGAGAGTTGTAATTTATTTTTCGACGACATTCGTTGCCGGAACATGCATTTAAAGCAGCGAATCTTTTCAATTAAAAACCGGCCCTGTCATGTCTTTCGCCTCCACGAAAGCGTAACTTACGGATTGTTAAAATGACAAAAAGAACTTCCACTGCGACCGTTTTGCATCCAATAACTCCCCAATGCAATAAATTTCTATTGCAGCAGCTGCACGAATGGGGCTTCTGGAAATGAATTAAATAAAGCTTATGACTATGGTTATTATGTGGTGCTTATTAGAATGACAAACAGTTTAATTATCAAATAATTATTTATTGAAGAAAAAATTTAAAGCACATTTTGCTCTTCCTTTCATTTTGTTTCACATTAAAAATGTTAATTTATTGTCAAGAATTATAATAGTTTTAATTGCGCGCATTTTAACCTTCAAAATCTTCAAAAAGTTCGCGAAGAGTTTGAAAGCAGGCAATATTTTTGTTTAGAAAACAATGGAAGCTATTTCCAACATTTACTCTAACATGTTATTAGAATTTAATACATTGAACGCTTTTGCACTTTATTTGCAATTAATTCCAAATCTAGTTTACCAAATCATATGTATAAATAATGACTGGAGATCATTTTTCAAGAGCTTTCCAACGATGTATCACAACTAGGGGGGTGCCACTTAATTTTTTTAGATACAGGTGGCTGTGGCTTAAAGGGTGGGTAGGGGGTCGATACTACCTACGCAATTTTGTTTCCCCCTCCGAACCCCTCAAACAGTTTTGAGTAATTTTAAAAATAATCATTAGTTCTATGAAAAAGGTCGGTGGCAACTTTTCAAATTGACACCCTGTATAAACAGATGTGACAGGTCAATAATAAAATTTAAATTTAAATTAATATATATCATATACAGTATAAAAACGAAACAACAAACACATTACAAAGCACGAATGTGATTCAGTTTTAATTCTGTAATTTAATTCTCGAATCTTAGATAATTTTAATTTTTATTGCAAATATTTCTAGAGGTTTCATTTAGATTTACAATTTTAATACAGAATTTCTTGACTTATTTGCATTTTACCGAGTTTTCATTGCATTTTCTTTTAAATTGTACAAGTTTTCATTCGATTTTGACGATTCTTACATAATTTTGTGAATCATTTGAAATTTGGCTTGTAAGTTTTGTTCTTGTAATTGCAATGCAAAAAAATTTTGTATGAAATTATGCCATTTTTTGAAGATTTTTTGCTATTTTATAATTTCAATCCAGAATTTCTCGAATTATTTGCAATTCACCGACCTTTAATTGTATTAACTTTTTAATTTGGCAATTTCTGATTCTGTTTGTAAGTTTTTACATAATTTTGAGGATTCAATTAAATTCTTAAATATTAAATTGCTCAAAGGTATTTTTGCACGAAACCAATCAACAACAAATGCCTAGATTGTTTCGTTATTTTCTTGAATGAAATTTTGCTGTTTGGTTATAAAATCTGTGCCATTTAATCACTTTAATCCAGAATTTCTACGCTTTTTTTGCTGCATTTTCTTTTAAATTGTGCAATTTTTAAATTTCGGGAAACTAAAGTCGAAATTAGGCCAAATAAATATAAGTGTATAAATTTTCAGTCGCAGTTAATTATCCTATTAATTATTTACCTAAACGGATTTACCGGATACTGAAAACAGAAAACATGTGCAAGTTTTCTGTCCATTTTGGTGATTCCAATTAAATTTTGCAATTTAATTCTCCATTATTAAAATTTTCTTCATTTTAATCCCGAATTTCCTTAATTATTTACATTTCATTGACCTATTGTATTATTTTAAAATTTAATGAAGAAATTTCATGATTTTTTCTTTTGTGTGCATTTAAAACCTAAATTATCGAATCGTGTAGAATATTTTCTTGCAATTTTGCATAAAATTTTGCTATTTGATTATAAAATCGATGCCATTTAATAATTTTAAACCAGAAGCAGACATTTCTTGATTTTTTTTAAATTGTAGAAAATTTTATTGCAATTTTGTAGGAAATGTTCAACTTTTCTTATAGAATCTGTGCCATTTAATAATTTAAATGCAGAATTTGTTCAATTATTTCCATTAAAGTATTACTAATCTTATTATATTTTTTTTATTCTTGCCTTTTAATCAAAAGCTTATTTTTTTTTTCTCTTTCTGTGCTAATAATATGGGAGATTATTACAAATCTCCAAATGCAATGATAAAATGCAATTTTTCATTGCATTTTATTTTCATTTGTGCAATTTATTATTTCATTTTGGTAATTCTCAATTTATTCTGCAATTTCATTATCGAATTTTAGATGTGTAGAAAACTTTGCATAACATTTTGTACTTTGATTATATTATTTGTGCCATTTAATAAGTTTATTTGATATTTTGATCGAATGATCAATATTTTCTCAGCACAAAAGCGTCGAGTACCGGGCCGTGGCCCTCCCGCAACTCTTTTGTCGCTAAATATAAAATGGCGAGCTTGATTTTGTCCCATGACCATGAGGGGTCTATAAACGGTCACAGTTTTGAACCAATCAAGCTCAATTTTTTACACAACTTAAACTAAAAGATCTAAATGGAGGTATAATCAATTAGAAATGAGTGAAACGTAGAAATATAATGAAAAAAAAAAAAAAAAAATGGTACTCTTCAGGGAATGAGTATGAAATATTAAAAGAATAATTTTGATAACATCTTCGCAAACAGGGTAGAAAATATAATATTTAATTGTAGGTAATGAAGTATAAATACATTTAATTATATGTAATTACATTTTTAATACTACCTTACCCTATACTACCCTAAAACTTGAGTATCATTGCAATGTAGTTGTAATTTGGCGTATGTAAGGTTGTTTTTATACCACAGGATGCTTTCGTAAACCTGCTTCTTTCATTCGTTGGTGACAAATATGACCGTGAATTTGCCTCTTTCATTAATCTGATTGCAGATGTAAACAGGTTATCTCTTAGTTGCGTTACAAGTCTCCTTGTTTTCGTAATTATTCAGATCACTGTATTCTTGCCAACGTTAAATTCCTGACTGGTGACCTTACATAACTGCGATAATCTCGAATTCTAAGCGCAACTTTTTATGAAATTTTCAATATACAATCTTGCACTTGGCGAGTTCACCTAAGCAAACATCAAAATTTGCCTAGCCTATACAAACATTTAAAAGGATGAGAAATGCAGCTAATGCATATTCTAAGATTTTTTTTTTTGTAGAAAATATTTCTTTCAATTAAGCATTTTAAGCAATATTTCTTTCAGTTTCGGGAATGACAGTACTCAAAAGTCAAATTTTGTTTAAATTTAAGGAATCTCATGACTGATTATACATAATATTTTACAATCACAATTTTAATGCAATTATAGTACTAGGCAAAAAATGTAGATCATTAAAATGATTTGATTGGATAGCTATCATTATTATTATCTGGCGATTATGACACTAGTCGTTCATTGAATATTATATAACGTGTCAGATGCCATCAGAGGCCTCATTATGTTTAACCTTGACCGGCCCTACCTTTTCAGGTCATTGTTACTGTGAATATAATCGAAGCGAATATACGTATATCTGACATTTATAAATGATATAAATGGGTCGACATCAGATAAAAAAAGCGGAATACAAAGAATAAAGGATAAATTATAGGTTTCAGTGCTTTCGCATTTGTTGCGACAGGCATTACTCTGTGTGAATTAATTTCTCCATGTTTCCTGCTGTCTGCGCTTTCGTTACTACGTAACTACGTCAGCCTAGCAAATATGTATTAGGATACGCATACATTATAATAATAACAGTTTTCTGTTCTGCTAGAAAGTTTGCTTCAATAGTTGTTAACTTTCCAACAAAACTGAAAATGAAAAGTTGATAAAATAAAGAAACAATATCTGTTAATATAATGTAAATTAATATTTTACCATATACAGTGATAAAAAGCGCCCAAGACTGTAGCGACTTCATTTGTTATGGAATCATCGACAAACCATATACTACTATATTATTAAATGGGACAGAATTAGCTACAAGTTGGCGAACAAAAATTTATGTTAAACACCTTCATTTATTTGTAGTTGCAAGTTTTTTTCTAATTGCTCGGTATAATTTTTTTGGTGTATTCTTGTAGAGCAAGTAATTTTCACCGGGCTAATTTTTTAGTAGGTTTATACTATGAAATATTTGCAAAATATGTAAAAACTGATGTGAGCTAGTAGGTTGTTAAATCCGAAATTCTCTGGAACAAACAATTGGTGATAATAATTAAGCAAGCTTAAAATTAGTTTATTCACTTTGCAGCATCGTTCACTTGTAAATTATAAACTAGGTTGACCCAATGAATTAATAAAAGTAAATTAATATCGTAAGTAATAAATATGTAGTGCACCTTACAAAGACGTAATTAATGCTTTCTTAAAATGTGGTGAATCGTGCTAACATATGCCTTAGTGTTACGTCCAATTTTTCGAACTGATGTTTGTGGTATTTTTTTTAATGTATTATTATGATCACCAATTGTTTATTCCAGATAATTTAGGATTTAGTAGCCTACCAGCTTAAATCAGTAATTCACACTTGTTGCAAAAATTTCATAGTATAACTATACTAAAAATTCAAGTCGATGAAAAGTACTTAAATGCTCTACAAGAATACATCAAAAACATTATACCGAGCCATTTAAAAAAATTGTCAATTGTCACAACAAATAAATGAAGGTGTTTAAAAAGTGTTTTTTTCCACCAACTTGTTGCTAAGACTGTCCCATTTAATAGTATATATGGTTTGTTGATGATTAAATAACAAATGAAGTCGCTATAGTCTTGGGCACTTTTTAACGAAGTCAATATTCCAATTGCAAGCATTTGAATATATATTTTTTTAATTTCGAGAATAGCACCACTCAAAACTCAATATTAGGCGAACAAAACCGAAAATTGTTAATATTTTAATTTATGATTACCCTAATAAATGTTTGATAAGTTGATAAAATAATGAAATAATATTTGCCAATACAAATTTTCAAGGATTTTAAGCAATATTTCTTTCAATTACAGGAATAGCACTACTCAAAACTGAAAATTTGGGAAACAAAACCGAAAATGGTTAACCCTAATAAGTGTGCTGTTCAAAACCATAGTGCACCACTCTTTCCATCTCAGTCCATTTTCTTTTAAAATTCAGATAAGTTCAAAAATATAGAATGGACAACATCCCTAGTATATTTCGGGGCTTATCTGATAAAAAATGGGCTTTTCAGGTTTTCAGCGGCTGAAATATTTAATAAGTTGATAAGAAAGAAGTTATATTTGTTAATGCAATATATTGAATAATTAACGATATTCACAATTTTCTAGCATATGAAGCAATATTTCTTTCAAATTCGGAAAAAAAACAGTCAAAATTTGCCCAAATAAGTATAAGTGCATACATTTTCAGCCGCATTTAAATGTCCCATTAATTATTTACTATTAAGTTATCATATTAGTGAACGCACATCACGTAGGAAACCGTGAACAGTTCATTGCCATGTTATAATTTAAATGCTATCAGATTAGCATTATCATTTATTTTTAGAGCGACTAGTTACCCTGAATCATTAATGTTCTGTATGTCAGGATTCTCCTTATTCAAAAACCTAATACACAATACACAATACTTAATTTATTTTGTTTACTAGCATGTGTAATTAAACAAACATTTTCTGATACGTGGGCAACAAAATACTTTCAATTTATGAATACCACTTGAAAGAATTCGCACGAGTTCACTTGCATACGTAGAAAGACAAAGCAATCAAGGTTAAGTGCATAGAGCATTCTGCATGCGAACTGAATAGTTTTCCACATTCCGTGCAGAGCCGTATTTACAAATAGGCATAATAGACGCTAGCTGTGGGCCTTGGAAAATGGAGGCCTCAGATTGAAGATTAGTGTTTATTGAAATTTAATAGGAGTCGTTTTTGTGCTTTTTATTGATTTTCATTTTTCAATATTATTCTAGTTAATGAAAATATAATATGTTTGTTTAACAAATATGTTTAAAATGTTTAAAGTTATGTATTTAATATTTAATTTGTGTATTGTTAGTTGGAAGATGGTGACCATCTCCTACAATTATTGTATATTTTTACCCACACATTTTCAAAAATAGACGAAACAAGTCAGTTTATCATTTAAAAAAGATAATCTTAAAAATTTTGAGCAGTGTTGTCAGTGTTGAGCAATGTAGTCTAAAATAAAACAGAAGTTGTACTCAATAATTATTTATCACCAATAGTTTCAAATTTCCAGAGAATATAGTGTAAATATAGAATAATAGGAAATGGGTAAAAGCCGGTGGTCGAAAAAAACCGGGATTCATTGATATTGCTTTTGAATATGGTGCCTTCTGGCAAATAATAGCGAAACTAATCTCAGCATGGTGTAGCACAACCAAGCTGAAAATGCGGCATGCTTGTATTGTGGTGAACTATACTCAAACTCAAAGTCTCGTGAATCCTGCGCTCACATGAGTATGATGATGACGATTATGTTTGCGATTATTGCATAAAAAAAATGTTTGTTTTTTTTATTAGTAGTTAAATATTATTGTGATAATAATTTGTCAACATTTTTAAATAAAATATTCCATTTATTCTTATTTGTTCCATTTAATTAGTTACCTTCCCGATTTTACCCAACCAGATGGGTAAAACCCGGTACTTTGCAATCGAAAATTATAGCTTATGACGTTTGTTGAAAAATAAAATACACTTAAGATAACTTTTCCAATTTATAAGTGGTTTTCAATAGATATTTCACATGTCATAAATTGACGTTTATTAAACACTATTATTAATTGTTTACGAAACACTTGCATTTATATATTTATTCGGTTCATTAAATGTCGTTATCTGGCTTTAAATTTATTTTGAATTTTACTACTGGTCCCTTAATTTTGTCCAAGAGTGCATAATAAGCTATCGAAACCGTAATAGTGTCATATTTGTGAAGAACATTTCTCGCTCACAAAAAAAAATATAACCAATTATGTATTAGATACCCGGTTTTACCCTCTCAACTCTCAACTCTAACCTATATAAAAATAATATTTAGTTTTAGTAATAAATTTCAATTAACGATTATTGATTCATCTCATATATAAGTAAACTATTGAAATTTGACTGAAACTTATTGAAAGTTAATATTTTTTTTCTAACTTTAGAATGTAATTATTAATAAGCATGAACTACATTGAAATTTTGCAAGGTTGTTAAGTAGGCTTGGGACTATTGGAAAATGCAATGAGCCCAATAGACACCCACTCTCTAAATTTTTCAGAAAATGAATCTCAAGTCAGAAGAGTAATATGTAAGCGAGCCATATATTGAACTTTTTTTTTTTCAAAAATACTGGCATATGAAATTATTTTTTTCACAAGGTTATTGGTACACACACAAGGTACACTTAATTCTACTAGAAAATGCATAATTCAGAATATATCTCGTCTAAAGTTTTCCGGAACTTTAATCTGAAACTTTAGAAATATTATTGTAACATACAGGCTTCATAACTTATAGAATTGACTCTTTTTAACACACTTTTAGGAGTTTCATGACATTCAAATTTTACACGATTATTAATCAGAATTAGAACTATTAGAAAATGCAATAAGCAGAATATACACCATCTCTTGATTTTCCGAAAACTTAATCTGAAGCCAGAACTTTTAGAATTGATTTTTTTACATAGTTTTGGTATGTTTAGTGACTTTCAAATTTTACTCCATTATTAAGTCGACTTGGGATTATTAGAAAATGTAACAAACAGAATATAACCCATCTCTAGATTTTCTGTAAAATGAATAATGAATGATTATTATGAATAATAATAGAGAAGGAAAATATTGAACATTTATGATTTTTTTTTTCTTCAAAAACCGGCTTATGAATTTATTTTTTTCTTTACCAGCTTGCTAAATATACTTAATACAACTACTAAAAATGCAAAAATTAGAATACCGGGTGATTCAAGTTTTATTGCCATGGATTTTTTAGGCATTTGAAGTTGCCCAAAAAATATGAAAATTTGGATTTATATAGGTCTGATACTAATCTACGGAAAGGTAGTTTGACTTTTTCGATATAATTATATAGACGGTTATAAAATTTAAAAAAACTCTTTTCGGGCAAAATTTTCTATCGTTATTTTTGCCCTAAAATGTTTTATTTTATTCATAGAACCCATTTATGAAATCAATTTATTATTAGATTTCAAATTAAAGCATTTTTTACATTACTGAACAACTTCCCTCGGCATGACCGCGCCGGTGCGGTTGGAACGTTTTATGACTTTATTATTAAGCAAATATTGAGCTCCGGCCCTGAAGAAATCCTTGCGTCGGTATCCACCCAGCAGGCCGAGGGATTGGGTACGGCCCTATCATAAAACCCATAAAATCCATTATAGGGACTATTACTGGAATCGGCCGTCATATTTTACTATTTAGTAATAAATCTTACTGTTGCAATATCAAAATTCATTTAATTCAATAATTGGTGCAATTTTTTTGACTTGGATTACACTGGAATGTTTGGAATAGCATTAAAGTATGTTCTGACAAAAACTATATAAATAAAATTACGAATTCTTTGTGAAATAGCGTATAAATTACCGGATGGTTATTTTTTTTTATCGTCCGATTGTGCTTCATCAATATCTAAACATGTGTACTTATTTTGTATTTTTTATTTCAATTAGAAGTCGCCATTTTTGGCCTGGTAAAAAACTTGAATCACCCGGTATACCCCATCACCAGATTTTCCGAAATTTTAATCTGAAACTTTAGAAGCAATATTATAATATACAGGGTGTCAATTTGAAAAGTTGCCACCGACTTTTTCATAGAACTAATGATTATTTTTAAAATTGCTCAAAACCGTATGGGTGGTTCAGAGGGGGAATCAAAAATGGCGTAGGTAGTGTCGACCCCCTACCCACCACAAGTAGATGGGTGCCATGTAATTTTTTTAAGATGGAGGTGGCTGTGGCTTAAAGGGTGGGTAGGGGGTCGACACTACCTGGTGTCACTACCTCGTCGACACTACCTTGGTTCCCCCTCCAAACCACCCAAACGGTTTTGACAAATTTTAAAAATAATCATTGGTTCTATGAAAAAAATCGGTGACAACTTTTCTAATTGACACCCTGTATACATTTCACAACTTTTAAAATAGATTTTTTAACATACTTTTACAACAGAGTAGTTAGGTTGATAGTTAGTAACATTACAATTGTACACGATTATTACGACTTAGGACTATTGGAAAATATAAAAATCAGAATATACTCCAAATCCTGATTTTCTGGAAATTTAATAATTTTAGTCAGAGTAGTAATATGTTGACATTTTCTTATTTTTTATATATTTTGTTTTAAAAGTATTGCAATGCAATAGATTATTATTGACGTATTTTCTTAAAATAATTTTATTTTGTTAACTAATTTTTGGTGAGCCTCCAAATTTGTTTGTGCCTTGGGCCTTTAAAGAGGTGAATACGGCACTGATTTCGTTGCTTTTTGCTAATAGTAATAATATATTAATTATTATCATAATAATAATCTTTACTGCTCCTCCACCTGTGGCATAATTGGTTACTGGCATATTTTGCCTGATGATGATTTCTATATTTGTACTAAAAGGCACCTAAAATAGTTATGCACCTTTTCCAATTTTAATTTAGAAAAAATCAATTGGCGATTAGCAAATTTTAAGTCAGAAATTGTTAATTGTAATTCAAATTGGCGAGTTGATGTTTAGAGAAAACTATAGTGTGAAATTTATATTTGCTCCTGTCAGCAATCGTTTACAAGTTTCATTGCATCTACGCAAATTATTTAAGATTAGTCTATCTAGATCCAGCGTCTTCGCAGTTAAAATCGATACAAAACTTCTGTTTGGTAGTTTTTTTATTCCAGTTTGCGTAGAAATTAATTAATTATCACCGCTAGGCCAATTCGTGTGTCTCGAACTGTTTTATAAGCCCAGCAGCTGCTTCGCCATAATCGATTCGCTCCCATGCCTCGTCCCGTTATGTGCGAACGCGCGAATCATGAATATAAATGATGATGGGGATGAAATGATGATTCCCAAGATTCGCACAGTCCCCCGTCCCGGCGATGACTGTCATCATCGCGCGGGATAACCTACATGCACGGTGTAAGCGCAGTGCGCCTCCTGCATGACCCATTGACCTTCATTCCGGCTCCTCTGGGTCAAGGTCCTCCCTGATTGAGTTATGTAACTGTAAACCCACAATTTACAACTATTCCTGCGGGCCGTTCCCATTCCTCGGAACAGGGATAACGTGACTGAATTTAGTCTCACCTCTTAGGGAATTGCGTCACTTTTATTGCAAACAACTGTAATTATTTAATATCCAGTAACAACAAGATTTATTGAATGGTTTCGATCTATATAATAATACGTACGTTTTGTGGCGATTAAAATATTGTAACTGTCTCATTATTGATTAAAGGCAATGTTATAAATAAAGGCTGATCTTATTGGTGATTAAAGGCAATTTAAAAGAAAGCACGACTTGTTTGCTATTCAAAAATACTAGAGCATAGTATTGTTATAGAATAGAGGCGCAACGGAGATTACAGAGACAAATATAAATGCATAAGATAAAATCACACATACTAATTAACCGGAGTAGTGCAGGCCGGAAGCACCCATGATTCACGTAAAGGTGAAAACGTGTATATTTTCACCCATCAATGTTTGAAAATGAATGAGAAGTGGCACAAGGTTACGCAAACAAAAAGGCATACATTTAAATCGTTCAAACACAAACCACATCCCAGTAATTAGTTTTGAAATCGTGTAAATTCGTCAAATGAGCGAGCATTAAGTTGTTTGCTTTATGACTACTTGGGAATCACATTAATGATTGAAGGCTAAACGAATAAATAATTACTAAACCTGTTTCAGAGTCATCGGCAATACTTTATGAATTAGTTTATGCATTAATAAGTGAACATTTTGTACTTGGTGAACAGAAAATAATAATTATATATAATATTAATAATATTAATTAATATTATTATTAATAATAAATAATAACTAATAATCTGAGACTAGTTTAAGAAATATCACCTAAGTAAACACTATAATTTGTTTCTGATTAATAATATTTTGTCCGTTTCGTTTTATAATTTAAATATGCTCAATTATATACTTACAATTGCTTACAATTTCATCTGTAACGAAATGGTAGTGCTGTGGTATGAACTGGGGTTGCTGTGTGGTGGAGGACTCGGGTGTTCTGTTTTTTTGTCGACTTTCATGCCCAGAACCGACTCAACTGAACTGTTTCGCGACGTCGACTGACAAATAGTCACCTGTACAGAAGTGTCTTTTATCCCTACCTTTGTTTTAACAGGACGACCGCCGAGCGCATCGCACGGTCACAACCCTTTCCACGTTGTCCCATCCGATGCTCTCCTCTGTCTCCTTTTAGAGCTACTTTCTAGAGCATGTCAGACTCCTCTCGCCCGTGAATGGGACAGCTGAGGAAATTTCGCTTAAGCATGGACTATTGTACTTTTCCCATGCAATGAGCATTTCTAATCCTAATAACATTTAAAAAAGTAGCAATTCTCGACAAAATTATTTAACCCCTCGACCGATATGGCTGAAATGTGGACAGATTTTGCTTGTACATGAACTAGAAAAATGAGCCATACTGGGCCCCCATAGTGAGAGGAGGGGGCTCAAGAAGAGCGAAATATTTTTCAAAACAACGTAGTTTTTTCTTGAAAAAATATGAATATATATATATGAATATATATGAATATGAATGGGCGAGCGCATAAAATGTGCGCCCCATGTTGAGCTAGGTCCCCATAGAATGATTTACCACCGTGTCGCTTCGATAAGCGCCCAGGGGCAAAACGTAAAATCGATTATTTTCCGATAAAATCGCTAAACAAAAATCGCAAAAATCGCTAATTTCCGAGTTACTCCTAGGGGCCTTACAGCCACATGCCTACACCAATTGAACCCTTCCGATTACAATAAACACCCTTTCAGCCTCGTAGCCCCAACGATTCTCGAGATATCCGCCTCAAAGTTGGGATTTAAAAAACATGCAATAAAGGGCTGATCAAATAATTTTTAGAACGGCCTCTACAATCTCGATGCCATTGCTCCCATTCGACTAGGGGACTCCAACGATTTGAACGAGACCAAATTCGATATATCTGCGATGACTTTAAATTTGCAAAATTTTCATTTTGTTTGACGCCTCGACCGACATGGTTGGCAGAAATTTGGATGGGAAAATTAAAAATACAAAATAAAAATAAAATAAAAAGTTGGCTCTGCTTGTTGGTTATTGGTGACCTTCCTATTTTCTCGTGGTTATGTGGTATTAAAGGAGTTCAAGAATGTTGCAGGTCGTAACAATTGTAATGATATATTTATTCAATTAAATAAATTATTGATATAAAAACTTTTATTTCAAAATAAACAGAACACCTTGAGAAGTTATAAATCATCAGGCAGAGAAATTTCTTTGACATTCTGGAATGCTGATACCAATGCAGTCAGCTGAATGTTTTCATTTGTTCCTGATGCTAATCTATGTTCTATTTCCGCCATTTTGTCTAGCAGATTAATCAGGATATCATAAGGGAACTCGACTGAAATACAAACACAGTAAATAAAACTCATTTAGAAAGCTTGATTAGTTGCTTGAAAGCAACGACTTACTTCTTTGAACGTATTTATGAACTTCCGACAGTATATCGCTCAAAGCCAGGCCTTTGATAGTTTTTAATTGTTTTATATCTTTTTTAAGAGTTAAGGATCCTTTTGTTTTTTTTTTAGTTATTATATTCTAAAATATTATATTAGTCCTAAAAATATGAAGATTATAATCAATAAGTAGAATTATTGATTCTAATTATCATTATTAGAATGAGCATTAGAAGCCCTATAATATCGTTAACGCAATATTGCAGTTTTTTTATTGGGTTAGGTTGGGTTGGGTTGCAAGTCAAGGATACTGTTATACGTAGTTTTGAAGCCATCGTTAAGTAGCCATTTTACAATATTTTCAATGTCACTCTTCAAAGGATGCCCCACGCAGGTGTATACATTGTCTTCAGTAACATCATGGTATGCTAACCAAGTGCTCTGCAGAACGTTTAGAACTTTTCGCATGTCCCCCTGGGCTAGCGTTAAAAGGGCGTTTCTGCCATCTTCGGTGACTTTTAGCCTAAGAAATAAACTATGAGGGCAATTTTCAATATTTTACTTGGCCTTACCTTTCTTCATCTATGACGTAATTTAGCCTAGGCATTATTTGATCTGGCGAAAGCGGCCCAAATCTGAACCGTGTGCAGCGTGATTGTAGTGCAGGTATAATTTTACTTAAGTAATTGCATATTATGCAGAATCGTATATTTTCCGTGTACTTCTCGATAACTGAAACAAACACAAAATTGAATACGCCTGAATTTTAGTAGCCATATGCAAAGTGAACTTAGTAGATACTAAAAACTGTTAGAAAGTACATCTCTGAATGTAATTACTGCAAGATAAATCACATTCTGATCAGCATTAGTCGCTACTAAGGTTTATCCATATGGTCGTAGATATTTTTACGTTTATAATATGCGACGTTTATTTACTTTATTAATGGTTTTATTATTAAAAAAATACAATTATTGCATGGAACAGGCCGATGTTTTCGTTTGCTGCACATGAACTTTCTGTCTCGAAACTTCAGGAGGGGAAGGCACCAATTCCACTTTCAGCACGGATTGGTTTTGTTCTTTTTGCAGTTTGGTGAGATTAATGCCAATATGCTTGGCGACCAATTCTATAATGCCAGCAGAAACCTTTAAACATGAATCAATAAGTGTCGTTTTTTTTTATTTGATTTGCTTTACTTACGGCTTCCCCGGTTTTCGCAGACATTAGGTAACTGGAAAGGCTGTTGTCTTTTATGAATTGGTTTGTCTTGTCTAATCTAACAGCTCTTTGATGCTCTAGATCGCTTTTGTTGCCGATAATGGCAGAAAATGGAGGACTTGTAATTATGTTTGAAATCGTTTCCATCCACAAATTCATGTAGTCAAAACTTAAGGGGTTTGTAATGTCGTACACCAAAATTATAATCTGAAATAAATTGAATACTTTAAACATAGATCCGTATAACAACGTACTTACGTCGGTATTGAATAAATATTTATCCAGCATAGAACCGCGAAGTTCTAATCCGCCTATATCTGAAAGCCTTAGCGTAATATTATTTTTTCCAGGCAACGTAATCCGTTTTATGTAAAAATCGGCGCCAATAGTAGCCGAATATTGTCTGGTGAAATCGTCGTAACACAGTTTTCTTATAATGCTGGTCTGAAAAGTGTTGGGCATTAATTATTCAAATCGCCGTTGTAAGACGCCCACCTTTCCCACGCTCGGCTCGCCGACGAAAACAATTTTCAATTGCCTCTCGGTATTATCCTCTTCTGAATCCGACATATCAAAAATCTCGCCACGAGTGCATTAGAATATATCAGTTTCTAGAGCTGAACGCAATTACCATGAAAATGGGCACCCTCGGAAGTGCGCATTGTCGCTAAAAAAAGCACGTATATGTTAAAACCTGTAGCATGGACGATGCTCGGGAATACATTACAAATCAAGTATATAAGGGCGCGGATTTTCCGGGAAATCATTCACTCTTCTCCGCGGCTCTGATAAAATGTTGAAGCTCGCAGTGCTCGCGTTCGTTTTATTCATATTTAATGAGCAGTTCAGCAACGGCTGCTTAATTACGAACTGCCCACGAGGCGGCAAGAGAGGCGGGAAGCTGACTCTCCAAGAATCGAGCATCAAACCAGTACAGCACTTACGGCTAGCCCGAGTAGGTAAAACAATGATAGTTCTCGACCAAGATTGTCCAATTAAGAAGAATCAATTAAAATCTCGGAAGCAGCTCAAGGAGGTCAGAAGCAGATCAGATCAGAAGCAGATTACAACAGATCAGAAGTAGCTCACAACAGAATAAAAGCAGCTCACAACAGAAGCAGACCAGATCAGGTCAGAAACAGCTCAGAAACAGGACAAACCGGTATTACAGATCATACAAATATTTACACGTATAACAGCTTAAACATATAGCTGCTGGTTCCGACCTGTTAGAGCTGCTTCTGGCCTGCTCTGAACAACTTCCTGCCTAGATCGAGCTTTTTCTCGAGGATTTAATTCAGATTTTAATTGGCTCACTCTTGGTCGGGAACTATTATTGTTTTACCTACAAGCACTTCATAGCAATTAACGAAAATTATTTTTAGTGCATAAGCTGCGGACCTGGTAGGGCAGGCCAGTGTTTCGGGCCCGGAATTTGCTGTGGCCCATTCGGCTGCCTTTTTGGAACACAGGATACGGTAAGATGCCAGCGTGACGGATATTTCAACGAACGGCAGCCTTGCATCGCGGGTTCGTCGCCTTGCCGGAAAAACACCGGTCGTTGTGCCGCAGACGGAATTTGCTGCTCACAAGGTACAAGCGCGACTAATTAAATCGCCATCCAATTAAGATGTGTTGCAGATTCGTGCCACAGTGACAGGAGCTGCGTCTTGGATGACAAATCGCACATGCAGGAGAACGCGATACCCATAGAACTGTACAATTTTATCAACACGGATTTCGCCCCGGAATAGTCGGCACCACAGGTCGCCCTTAATTGGAATGATCACGATTAGTGTGTAAGGTCCGTTGTAATGTAAATAAATATACACCTCTAATTGGGGCTTTCTGTACTTACCGCTGCAATGCTTTCAATCCCTCACTGTCACCACCATGTATTGATTACAAACGTTACGACCGCCACATTGTTGCTCACGTTGAACCGATTTCTGCATTATTAATTATGGGAATATCAAATCTTAACAATTAATTTTATTCCAATCCTCCATCTTGGCTAACCCATGTTTCTATGGCTGCAGTAGATACAAACAAATTTTACGGGCGATAATCATTAAAAAACATCGTGCCGAGATCTGCGTACAATTCGCGTTCTGCACAGATTTATCGCCCAATTATCGTACATCATAAAACAGAAACCCCGCAAATTATCCGATATTTACAGGATTTCATAATAATCGTACTCGCTTTTAATAAAATTTCAATCCAAAACTGTTTCGAGTTTAAGTTTTTTTAGTTTGATAAAACAATGGTCCAGTTTTGAGTTTTGTTTCAAGTTTTGTGCAATTTTTGTCATTGTGATGTGATTTTTTTTTAATTTGATTAATATGGGCGATAAGAAGATACACAGAAATTTACAGGATTACCTAGTAATAACTTTTACTAAAATCTCAATCCAAAACCGTTTCGAGTTTTTTTAATTGTTAAAAAATATATCAAGTTTTTGCGGTTGGTTGTAAGTGTTTGCTATGTCTCCAAACAGTTTTGAATGTAATAGATATTTACAATATAAAGGGTTTTCCAATAAGAGGTGTTATTTTGATATTCAAAGAAAAATGCCATTTTTTATTATAAATCATCAGATGTTTATTTCATTACAAAGAGGAAGGTATGCCGTTAATAGTGGAAAATAACATCAAGCAAATGACCACCACGGCCACGCTTACAGGACAAAATCCTTTTCATGAAATTTTCCATAACTAAATCGCAAAGTGGCTGCTGTATGTCCTCGATAGCCTCACGAATTCCATCTTTGAGGTCTTGAATCGATACTGGGCTGTTGGCGTAGACCTTCTCCTTCACGTGGCCCCAAAGAAAGAAGTCGCAAGGTGTTAAATCACAAGATCTCGGTGGCCAATTGTGATCATCTCTTCGAGAGATAACACGGTCCGGAAACTTTTCCCTTAAAAGATCAATGGTTTCGTTGCTTGTGTGGCACGTAGCGCCGTCTTGTTGAAAGTGAACGTTGTCCAGATCAATACCATCCAATTCCGGCCATAAAAAATCGTTAATCATCTCTTGATAGCGCAATCCATTCACCGTAACTGTTGCGCCAGCCTCATTTTCGAAAAAGTAAGGTCCAATGACTCCGCCGGACCATAAACCGCACCAAACAGTCACACGTTGAGGATAGAGAGGCTTTTCAACAATAACTCTTGGGTTTTCTGAGCCCCAGATGCGACAATTTTGCTTGTTGACGAAGCCACCGAGGTGGAAATGGGCCTCATCACTGAAGATGATTTTTCGATGGAATTCCGGATCATTTTCATGCATTTCAACGACCCAATCAGCAAAGTCACGACGTTGTTGATGATCGGCCGGCTTGAGTTCTTGTGTTAACTGGACTTTATAAGCCTTAAGACCCAAATCTTTATGCAAAATACGGTGTAATGACGTTTGTGGAATACCTAATTCCAAAGAACGACGAGGAATGGACAAACCTGGGTTTTCTTCAACACTTTCGGCTACAGCAGCAATATTCTCGGCTGTTCTTGAGCGACGTGCACGGGTTTTATTCTTCTCATCACTAACTTGTCCCAACAGCTCGAATTTTTCCACCAATTTCTGTATTGCGGTCCGACAAGGTGCTTCACGACGACCCAAAAATGTTCGAGTTTTACGAACCGTCTCTGCCAAATTTTCACCATTTTTATAGTGAATTTTAATAATTTCAATGCGTTGTTGAAGCGTGTATCGTACCATTTTTATTAATGGCGTAGTTTCTACTTGTCAAATGCCAAGAAATGACAGCTTCAAAAGTGACATCTACCGAAATAGCGGGCTATTCAAAATAACACCTCTTATTGGAAAACCCGTTAAGTAACGTAACGTATCATATTACGATACGATATGGCAAAATTATCAAACGAAGTTTGATAAGCCATTGAGAATCGTAATATGATGCTACGATACAATTGCCATTGAGTATCGTAATATGATGTTACGAATATCGTACAATGTATTGTACGATATTCGTACAATTAGTTTACCTTCAAAGTTTACCTTCAAAGTTTACCAAAATTAATGTCCCACAGCAAGTTGATGCCACAACGCAAATCAACGATCTTGCCGCCAGAAGATACCCCAGACAGATGTTTAGAATCTGGCAAAGTCCCAACCCGATATCCTAGAAAACAAGCGCTCTGCGATTTTTTCAATAAGTGCCTGTAAATGCATTAAATTTTAGAAAAACATAAACAACTTCTGAACCGTTAAAGCGAATTCCAAAAACTAAACGGATTTATGAAGCCCAAAAGAGGGCAAATTCAAATATGTAAATTTATACAGGGGGTGCCATTTAAAAAAACTAGGTCCAAGGCTGCCCTGCAAAAATGGAACGCCCAGTATATGGCAAAATAATTTTAAAAACTGCACTTTGGCCTCTAGTTTGCAGTGTCGTTTGGTTCATTTAGATATCATTAACGGTGTAGATGTAATCGAGCCTGCCCGTCCTATTGACTCACCCTGTATATATCAGTAAATTTACCGTTAACCGGTGAAAGAAAATCTCAGTAATTTAGGATGGCCTAGTTATAATAGAACATTAATAATAATAATAATAATAATAGCTTTCATTTCATACGTTTCAGGCACATTGACATATCTTTTTGAGATATAAAGAAATACGAAAATCCCGAGAAACTATTAGAGCATGTTTTAATTATTGATATTCTTGAGATTCGATTAAACTTTGATCCTGTGGTCTTAAAAATATCTTTTTAATAATAACAATAGTTAAGAATGAAATATATTACTTATTTGTCTTCTCAAAATTCTCAAATTATTAGAGGATGTAAATTGCCACTGTTTTAATTAATAATATTATAGAGATTCGAGTAAACTTTAAACTGTTGTCTTTAAAATTAACCAAAAAACATGCGAATGAATATAATTACGTACCTATTTGTGATACCGAAATTCTTAAGAAATGATAAGAGATTGTGAAGTCTTAACAATTTTGTTATTTGTGAGATGACTCGAGCGCCTTTTCTTATAAATTTCCGAGTCTCGTGTCTGCCGGATTAATTTCGTAATATCATCGATATCACGAGATATGCAAACAATAATTTGTCACCTCAAAATTCTCATACACAAACTCTCAGTGCACGTACACAAATTGCACTATTTTATAAAACTTCGTAATTGTTTTCTCAACATTCTCAAAAAATGATCGCAGATTGTGAATTCTTGAGTGTTTATTCTTGGGTTTCGACAATTCTCGTTTCTTAGAAAACTATATCTAGGAATAGATTTTCTTTGTGAATGATTCAGATAATGATAGATTCCTAAAATTAAAAATAGAAACAAGCAGCGGTTGTAATAAAATGTGATAAAAAAAACATTTTTTTTAAATCATAAAAATCATGATGAATTGAAAAAAAAAAAAAAAAAAAATGAAAAAAAAAATCAAAAAAAAACATTTTTTTGATTTTTTTATAATTCTGATCAGTTCTTGCCAGGGTAGATGTAACTTATATCAATTGATTTATATGACAATTTAAATCAATTCTTGAATTTGAACAAGCATTGCAACAAATTTCTGTGTATCTGTACCATGTGATGGACCAAAAAATGGAAGAAAAGAAAACTTATCTTACTTACAATTATCTACATTAAAATATGCTAACTCTATAGTTATATTATATTTTTAATTGTTCACCTATTGGAATGCACAAACAGTGCAAAAAAAAAGATTAATTTAAAAAAAAAACAATTTTGATTTAAATCAATGTTTTATTTTTAAAAATCAGTTAAATTACACCAACCAACTCTAATTTTTCTAAACTGGCGTTCACGTCATCAAACAGCTGTGTAATGAGGTTTTTCGTACCAACGTGATTGTTTTCGAGAATATGCATAACAATAGTTAAGAATCGAAATTAATCTGAGGATTATTTGTTACATAACACTGATCACCGGTGGTTATAAATAGGTAATCGGTGTATTAACCGCAGACACAATTTTCGCCTGCCAATCATGTAATAAATCATGTTATGTTGGCGGCATGGGAAACAATAAGAAACATTATGAAAGAGGCAGCAAAAATAACATGTGGAACAATGAGGAAAACAAATAAGAAGAAACAAACGAGATGGTGGACAGAAGAAATAAGAGGAAATAAAAAATAAAAAGCTGGCCTGGAAGCAATACGAAAATGATAAATCAAACGCAAAACATGACCAGTATAAAGAAAGCCGAAAGAAAGTCAAAGAAGTAATACTAAAAGCGAAACAAAACTCATGGGAAGAATTTGGAGAAAGAATGGAAAGGAACAGCAGAGAAAACCGGAAGTTGTTCTATAATGTTATCAAGAGCTCCAGAAAAGAAAAAAAACAGATTGTGAAATCAAGAGCAAACAAAGAAATATATTAAGGGAAGATGAACAAATTATGAACAGATGGAGGGAATATTTCATGGAATTATTAAATGCTGAGGAAAACAATGATAGAGAGATAGAAGAAATTACACAAAACCGAGAAAACAAAACCGAGAACGAAGAGATAACAGAAAAAGAATTAGATATAGTAATTAAGAGCCTGAAAAACGGAAAAGCGGCAGGAAAGGACCAAATAACAGCAGAAATGATGAAAACCATCGGCGAAGAAGCGAAGAAACTACTATTAAAAGTATATAATGGAGTATGGAAAGAGGAGCGGATACCGGACGACTGGAGGACCGCACTTGTGGTACCAATATACAAAAAAGGCGACAGAAAAGAATGTGGTATACTCTGATTTTTCTTAACTGGCGTGCACGTCATCAAAATAATAATCATAATAATGACGGCACAATTTTACAAGGTTGCCAGCTGTCCTGGGTATTTAAAAATGGCTGCAATCAGCTGTTGCGCCCATGGAATGTTGTGCGACAGTGCTCGGTTCGTATCAAATTCGTCGACTTCCCTGCCGTTTTTCGTACAGATATCAATCTTGTGGTTATGGTTTAACATCTACAATGGCAAAATATAAAAGAGTTTGCACCGTATTCGGGTCCACCGCTGACAACGACAAAATCTTGAGGTTAGATTCGATTCCCTGCTGCAGGCAAAAGAAACGTGAAATATGTAACGAACCTGGCAAACACCAAGCTGATGGATATATTTGGATAGATTTGCTATCGTTTAGTATTAAAAGCTTTCTTTAAGTGCATTGCGTATGAAACATTTATGTCATGACATAAATGCATCTGACATTGGAATGTCAAGTAACGTTAGTCACCGTTGACTTTTTTTATGCAGCACACCTGATTATCACTCTTTCCACACCACCTTCGAGGTAGAGTAATGGCGCGTTTTATTTTACGTGGATTCCCCTGTAGGCATAATCCACGGTGTGTTTGGATAGGACAAGGACAGATTTCTATTGAACAAAGGCACTATGGTGAATTTTCACACGATATGAATATGACGAATATGAAACACGAAAGTTTCATATTTTCAGAGAGAGAGAGAGAAAGTGATTCTTTCTTGATTATTAATTTGAATGAATTCAAGTAGAATCTTCAGAAAAATCTACATCTGAGCTGTCACTATCATCATTTAAATTAATAATGAAGGGAGCAACATTTTCTTGGTCTAATTGAATCTCTCTATCCCACCACTCTTGAATCTCCTTTTCGGTGTGTCCAATACAATTAGCCCAAACTGCAGGAGTGACTGTACGTAGCGCCTCTTTCCACAGAGACAAGCAGTTTTCATCGGACCTACCATCTCGTCCCACATGTTTATTGTAATATGTTTTGGTAATGGCCCACACTTTTTCAATGGGGTTGAAAATGCAATGATAAGGTGGGAGCCTTAACACTTTGTGCCCACATTTTTCAGCAAGACTATCTGCTATATATGTTATGGGAACTTTATTCCTACAAAAAATTAATATAAGCTATTTCATTAATGTCTTTGAAATGTACGTACTGATTTACTATTTGCAATAACTGTGGTTTTAATAGAGTATCATCAAAATCAATGTGATTGTTACGTAACCATTTTTCGATATCGGCCTTCTTCCAGGCTGAGGTAGGATTTTTATGTTCCACGCTGCTGTGATACGAAGCATTATCCATAACAATGATTGATGGCTCTTGTAGGTTTGCAATGAGTTGGTGTTCAAACCATCGGAGAAAATTTTCTTGATTCATTTCTCCGTGATAATCTGAGCATTTGGATTTAGATGAAAAAACTAATTCAGCACCATCTACAAAGCCATTTTCATTTCCAGCATGCAGTATAATATACCGCTTTCCGTCTACTTTGGTACACTTGACACTTTTTACGTTACTATCTTGCCAAGAACGACTTATGGTTCCATCTTTGAAAATCCAAGTTTCATCAAGAAACACAAATTGGTATAAACCTTCACTTTTACTTTTCACATATGAACTTGGGAAATTCACCCGTTTCAAAGCAATATGACCCAGTTCCATAAGGCCTCTCCGTGGATCGTCCTTTTTCCATTTAAAGCCAATATCCAGTAAAACTTTCCTCAAAGAGGACGGACTTCCGTGGAATATATGCTTCACTTCCAATTTTTCTAGCAGCGTATTTAATGTTATGTATTCTTCTAAATAACATAGGAAAAGGTAATTTTACATTATTTATACGAGGCGTGGCAATTTAATTCCGAGACTGATTTTTTTCACAACGCGCACTCTGTCAAGGACTATTTGGCCAAAAACCAGGTCACAGTCATGGAGCACCCACCTTATTTGCCAGATTAAGCACCCTGCGACTTCTACCTGTTTCCGAAAATCAAATCCTGCTTGAAAGGAACCCGCCATGAGTCATTAGATGACGTAAAACAAAAATCGGCGCAGCTACTCAACAGCCTGTCGGAAGATGACCTGCAGCACTGCTTCGCACAGTGGAAGATTCGCATGGAGCGGTGTAGGGATGCGGAAGGAGAGTATATTGAAGGGGAAAAACGAAAAATTGTAAAAAATTGCGAAATAAAGATGTTATAGCAACAGTCTCGGAACTTAATTGACACACATCGTATGTCTATGAAGGCTTACTCTGTTTATACATTTCATAAATAACATTGCGAATTGCATGCTTATTCGCATCGTCTACACCAGTAGCAGGCCGTGCCCGTTTACGCTTTCGAGGGCTGCTTAATACACTGCCAGCAGTAACCTCAGATAGCACGCGGGTGACAGTTCTCGAACTGATCTGCAGGGCTTCTGCTGTACGCTACAATATAAATCAATTTATTTTACTGCCAATAATATGAACATACAAATATTTATATACAAGGTGGCGCAAAAATAACCTTCCGATGTTTTTTGGCTGTAATTTAAAAAAAAATGAAAAACTTTGATTCTTCTTCTGGATTATTTTTATTTGGTCTTTTAATTTTTTTACATCTAGTCGAGAATATGATGTCATGTAAATGGCCACCGCCACAGTTGATTGTCATTTGAGCCCTTTTTATGGCATTTTCCATCACTGGCCAAAACTTCCGGTGATAGGTCCTCACATTCTTGACGGATATTGTCTTTAAGAGCTGCAAGAGTCTGAGGCTTGTTGACATAAACCCGCGACTTCAAAAAGCCCCACAAAAAGAAGTCTGCAGCGGTCAAATCAGGCGATCTTGCTGGCCAGTGCAAATCGCCAAAACGGGAGATTAGGCGCTTGGGAAATGCATTCTTCAGCATATCGGTTGTGGCACGTGCAGTGTGTGCCGTTGCACCGTCCTGTTGGAACCACATGTTTTCCAATCCCAATTCATCAAGTTGCGGCAAAAAGAACTCGTTGATCATTGCTCTGTAGCGCTCACCATTCACAGTAACCGTTTGGCCCGCGACGTCTTCGAAGAAAAAAGGTCCGATGACTCCTCCAGCGAAAACAGCACACCATACAGTGACTTTGAGCGGGTGTAATGGCTCTTCGTGGGTTACACGCGGATTTTCAGTGCCCCAGAAGCGTAAATTTTGCTTATTTACGTACCCGCTAAGATGGAAATGGGCCTCATCACTCATGATTATTTTTGATGAAAAATCATCTTCCTATTGGTGGTGATTAAGGATGGCTTGAGCGTATGTTAGACACGATTGGCGGTCAGCAGCTAACAGCTGATGCACCGTCTGGACTTTGTACGGAAACATCTTCAAATCTTGTACCAAAATTCGCTGTAAAGACCGTCGACTGATACCCATTTGCGTGGCACGTCGTCTGGTCGATGTCGACGGCGCTTCCATGACATCCTCGGCTACAGCAGCAATATTCTCTGCAGAACGGCTACTCCGGGGTCTGCCACGCCTGGCAGCATCTCGTGTTGTGCCAGTCTCTTCGAGGCGAGCGGCTAAACATCGTAGTGTTTCACCAGTAGGCGTTGGACGGCCAGGAAATCTGCGACGAAATTCACGTTGTGCCAAAGTCACCGACCGATTATTGGTCAAATAAATAGCCACCAATATTCCGCGTTCTGGAGCAGTGTAGCGTAACATTGTTTATTAACGTGTATTTCGCATGTGTTTACTACACAAATGTCAAAACAGAACTGACATTAGGGGCCAATCGCAAAATTTATAGCATTTTCTGATAGGAGGATTACTTTTGCGCCACCTTGTATATAGTCGATATACTCGCACTTCTTTCGCTGCACTAATTGGTAGAAGAGGCCCTCCTGCATCTCGCTCTTGCTCAAAATATGTTACCAATGACACAACAAATTGCTTTGCGTGAGAATGCAAATGCTTGGGCATTGTAATAATTGATCAAATGTAACAAGTTAAACGTCAAAGAAGTTTGGTTAGACACACATTTATGAGCATGTGTTAGTGAAAAAGATCTGACATCGACGCCGAATATACATCAAATCAGCCAACATAACATGATTTATTACATGATTGGCAGGCGAAAATTGTGTCCGCGGTTAATACACCGATTACCTATTTATAACCACCGGTGATCAGTGTTATGTAACAAATGATCCTCAGATTAATTTCGATTCTTAAACTATAGTTATGCATATTCTCGAAAAAAATCACGTTGGTACGAAAAAACCTCATCGCACAGCTGATTGATGACGTGCACGCCAGTTTAGAAAAATCAGAGTATAACTATAGAGGCATCAATCTAATAAGTGCTGGAATGAAAATATTAGAGAAGATTATAGAAAACAAAATAAGGACAACAGTAGAAACGACATTACACGAATCACAAAGTGCTTTCCGGAAAGGGAGGAGTATACAAAACCACATTTTCACAATCAAACAGATCATAGAGAAGAAACAAAAACAAAATAAAAAAGTATACATGGGCTTTATAGACATAAAAAAAGCATTTGATACGGTCAACAAAAAGAAACTCTGGAAAATATTGGAAGAAAGAGGTTTGAGCACGAAAATTATAAACATTATGAAAATGATATACGAAAACAACTACAATATAATAGTGAACAACAACAACGAATCAAAGTGCTTCAAGACCAAAGACGGGCTGAGACAAGGAGGAAGCCTAAGTCCGATTCTATTTATCATCTACATGGACGAGATAGTAAGAAAATGCCAAACAGGAACAAGAGAAATGGAAATAGGATACAGAAGAATGAAGAACATCAGTGTGAAACAAGGAGCGTTCGCAGACGACGTTGTATTACTGACGAATGAAGAAACAAAATTACAAAAGAACATGGAGATATGGGAAGAGACACTTAAAAAGTACCAAATGGAAATAAATACGGATAAAACTAAAGTAATGGTAGTGGGAGGTATGGAAGCGATGAACATCAAATTAAAAAACACCAAAATTGAACAAGTGGAGGAAATTAAATACTTGGGGGTAGTATTCAACAGTAACGGGGAACAAGTGAGTGAGATTGACATGAGGATTAAGAAGGCTACAAGTACTTACCATGAACTGAACAAAACCATCATACGCAGAAAAGAAATATCGACCAAAACAAAAACTAAGTTATACAAGACACTACTAAGACCAGTATTAACATTTGTATGTAAGACGTGGAATCTGAAAAAGAGTGAGAAGGAAAGAATACAAGCTGTGGAAATAAAATACCTGAGAAGAACGAAAGGGGTAACAAAATTCGACAAGATCAGAAGCTCAGTAATAAGAAATGAACTAGAAATAGAATCGACCCTGGAATTTATTGAAAAGAGACAGTTAGGATGGTGGGGTCACTTGCACAGGATGAAAGAAGACAGACAACCAAAACTTGTGTGGGAAGCAAAATGCAAGAAGACCGGACGAGGCAGACCAAAGAAAACCTGGGACGACACGATTAAAGAGATATTAACAAAACGAGGGCTAACAACGATACAGGGAAAGAACATGACAAACGACCGAAAGAAATGGAACAAATTTATAGAAAACTAATGGAAAGAAGAAAATGAGAAATGTAAAGAAAAACACCTACACTGATTGGTAGAAGGTGTAATGATAAATATATATGTTGGCGGCCGTGATATTTTTTCAGCGACGATGCCAAATCTGTTTCACTAAACCATGCTCATTATGTGTGTATAACCAAACTTCTTTGACGGTTAACTTGTTACATTTGATCGATTATTACAATGCATATTTTGCCATTGTAGATGTTAAACCATAACCACAAGATTGATATCTGTACGATAAACAGCAGAGAAGTCGACGAATTTGATACGAACCCCGCACTGTCGCACAAGATTGCACGGGTGCAACAGCTGATTGCAGCCATTTTTAATTACCCTGGAGCTGGCAACCTTGTAAAATTGTGTCATCATTATTATGATTATTATTTTGATGACGTGAACGCCAGTTTAGAAAAATTGGAGTATACCTCATCCATATAAATAAATTAATAAATTTTAAAAAATCTCTGGTGATCCCTGGTGAAAACATTGGAAGAATTACATTCTCAGGCAATTTTCATAACTGATATTAGCAGATTCTTGAATTTCTATCTGACTTTTTATATTTTGATTGAAATTTCATATTTGAACTTTCTCGATATTTTGATTGGACATTTTAGCAATATTCAATCTCCGTAAAACTTCAACATGTAAGAATTTACAAGTTTTTAGATTCTTCGGTTTCAGAACGCATATAGTACTTTGATAGATATTTTGATTAAAATTCTGAACATTTGAACTTTCTTGATATTGAAACTTTCATCTCCATAAAACTTTTAACCAATGATATTGTTTGTATTGACTTTATGAAAACCCATCATGCTGAAAGTCTATCATATTTATTTGAATACCGGATAATTCAAGTTATACCGCCGAGCGATTTTTAGCCATTTACAGTTGCATAAGAAAAAATTGTCAGCACATACATACGATGCCAATCTTACAGAAACTGGTCTAAAATTTTCAATATCATTTCAAACACGACTATAAAATTTAAAAAAAAAACCCTTTTCGCGACAAAATATTTTTCTTAATTTATATGCCCAAATGTATCCTTTGAATTAAAAATACCATTTAGGATTTTTTCTTTTTTTCAAATCGATTAGGTTTCGAATTAAAGCTATTTTAATATCACTTACCCAAAGAGATCATTTCATTTCCAATTTCAAAAGTCAAATGGCAATAAATCATTGCGGCTATGACACCATCAGGTGCTAGCAATAAACTAATCCCTGTGCCTGGATTTCTTTAGTATCGATACGGAAATTGGCCACTTTTATGGTTGGTATATAACTGTTCGAGCCTTTAGAGTATTAGTAGGGGTGTTATATCTATTGTTAAACACATTTCACAAGTTCGTCATAAAAATTAGCGCCACAATATCAAATTTAATTTATTTCAAAAACGGAAGTTATATTTTTAATTTAAATTGCACAGCAAGAATGTTGAATTGAGCAAAAGTACACTCTCGTGAAAATCAAATAATAAATTCATTTATTAATATAAAAATTATCTTAAATTTAAAACTTCACATAATAAATTTAATTTAATATTTCCAATAAACAATAAGCAGTCAATTACGTACAAAAAAAAACTGCCTGGTGGTTGTAAAAAAAAAATTGATTGTCAAATATAGTTATTCATTAATACATAATTAAATACATTAAATATGGACATTTTATTTCTATTAGAAGTGGCCATTTTGGGCTCGGCGGTAAACTTGAAACACCCGGTATTTTGATAAAATTAACAGCTGTTCTGCACCTTTAGAAATATTTTCTGTTTTTTCAGTTTTTTTAAGTGTCAAAACGTCTGTATTAATTTTGAAGTTTGCCGTCAACTACTTGTGGTAGTTGTGGTAAAAACTCCTAGGGCATAATATATCAAAGAGTACTGATTTGTATAAATGTCAGTGTCATTTGGAATAATATTTTATAAACTTAATTCGAACTGAAAATATAAAAGAGGAAAAGGTAGTAATATGGAATATGGATGATATCGAAAATGTGTGAAGTACTCCACCAGAGGTTGCAAGTGTTGTCAGATTCCTTCCATGATTCCAGAAAAATCAAAAACTATATACGTAGGGACGTATAATAAATTTATTTCATGAACAATGAAGAATAAAGAAGATACACCGAAAATGTGCTCTTAGCCTATCTTGTCTACACAAATGAGACAGAAAATAAAAAGGATTACAAGCTATGGACTCACTACTTCATGCTTAAAGCCGAGATAAATTTGAAACACGAAATTAAATTAAATGAGTGAACAAAACTTACAGCTTACTTAGAAAACAATTCTGAAAATTTTCTAACTGTCAATGTCAAATTCACTTACAGATCATCCATTATAGATATGAATTGTCAAAGTGCCATTCTGCCAAATTAATGTGATTATTCATTGGGTTCTCATAACCTCAACCCACATGTTGACATCAATGACATATTTGTTACTAGTTTTTTACAAGTACACTGTCAAAATTATTATACAATATGACATTTTGGCCGACCTTGAATTTGACAATTCATATCTATAATGGATGATCTCTATGTACTATGTATTAATAATTTATTAATTTATTGTTAATTAATTTGCTCTAAGAAAAAATAGTATATGCAACTCTTTGAATGCATTATTGTATTTCGATACCTGATCTCAATACAATAATGAATGCATTGCAACTAATAGTTACTCTCTCTTTTTCTCTCCCTCTTTTTGCGTCAGGGGAGTCTATGAATATCTACTAATTTTGTTGGTAGTGTTACGGAATTAACTGAATTACCCAATGGAACTTGTCAAATTTTTTTAGGTTAAGTTGTTTTGAATTTGAGGTTGTATTTTTTAAATAACAGTGTTGCCAGATGTAAAGTTTAAATTATTAGAGATTATTTAAATTATTTTTGGCATCTTGATTAATATTTTGACAGAAGTGCAAATTATTTCTGGCTTCGAATATGCAGTAAACAAAATAATGATATCTTTAAAAGCTTGTAGTGAAAATTAAATCTGACAATGTGGTAGGAAGCAAATGTCTAATAGACATAGACATAAAAAAAATAATTAACTTCCGTTGCATCACTGAATCAGTTTGTCCAACATGACAAAAAGAAAAACCAGCTAACTTGGTTGCAACAAGGTTGTGGATGTATATTACATAATCTACTAGTTCTGCTCCCACATTAGTAAGTTATCAATTTCAAACAGACTTCATGGCTAGTAAATCAATTACTACGTAACACTGTTATGTAACGAAAAGTCACTAGTGTTACATAATATACAGTGTGTTGTGTGTCTCAATCGAAAAATGACTACCAGGCATAGCAAAATTAACATTAGTGAATTATGTAAGCATCAACTATTACTGTGTCTATATCTAAAAATATGATTGTCACAAATTAAACAGCAGGTAGTTGAATTTAGTAAAATTACATTACAGTGAGATTGCTGTAATTTTTAGAATTTGCTGATTGAATACATCTATTACCATTTAGTTATCAATATTCCTTTAAATAATTATGTAGTATGAAATTCATTTGAGAGAAGTAAATTTCTGTTTGTTTTAAATATTTTGTTTTGGCCACTCAGAATAAATATCTAGCTCATGGCAATAGTTGATCCTGTTATAATTTCCCTATGTTAATTTTGCTGTCTGGGGTAGTCACTGAGACACACTGTATATAACCCTATTTTTTTATGTGAAAACCATTTGTAACATTTAATAACTGTGATTGGTACTGGCTGGTTTATTTTGCTTTGACCTTTCTAAGGAATTCTTGAAAATTCTTAACACAAGATAAAAGACACTAGTTACTAGATTTGGTTACTACCATAAAAAAAATCCGGCGATATACGTAAAGTTTGGGGAGAAGTATTTATACGAACATTGGTAACACTATGACATTTACTTTTTAAATTGTCAAAATAGTCATATGACTGTCCATATCATATATTGCCACGAGCATCTGACAGACTAAGCACAATTTGTGCTTATTTCTCATTATTACGACTGGGAGTAGAAAAAATAGCGTAGACAACTTGCGTTGTAGGGCAATTCCGCAACTCGCCGCTTCACGACTCATTGTGTAAACTTTCTCTTCATTCATAACATGATTCTTACAACTCTTGTTTTGTAATATACAATGTGTTTGTAAATGATTGTAGAAAAGGCGGCAAAATTTAAATGAAATTTAGGATTTTAATTGCCGTTAAGTTTTTCCATGTCGGTGCTTAGTGTATTTCACTGCAATTTGTCAAAGTTTAATGTCATTTTCGCCAGTAGCGTGCAATCATTGTAAAGTTAATCTAGGTAAGTTATTTCGAGTTGTCGCAAACTGAGAAGATCCAGAGGGCGTGGCTTAGCTGCGCGGCCTCGGCCGAGCCAGCGGCGTAGAGAAAACGAGTAGTAAATTAGAATCGCCGGATACAGTGGCGCATCACGCAAAGTGAATTTTTGTAGCAAATTTTTTTGAATTTTCACTTTTCATGAACCCAATAACGTTGGCTATAATTTCGCGAGCTTGGCTATGTATAATTACGCCGCACTGTCCGAACGTTTTATGCGAAGACATTTTACAACGTAAACACGCAACGCGACGCAAACGCATTGACTGAACAGCTGATAGTCCTCCTTCCCTATTTTGTCCGAGTGGGCTCGTCCGCAATGCTTTGGTTTTCTGCGCAGATCACGTGACAGGATCATCTTAGTTTGCGACAACTCTAGTTATTTATGAAGGGGAACGGGCCAACAGGGTTTTTTCGTCCAGTGTGGGTCAGTTAAGTTGTTATGTACTGATAATTTTCTCTTTTGTATCTATTTAATTGTCGTTGTTTCGTGGATATGTCATCAGGTATATCATAACAACTTAACTGACCCACACTGGACGAAAAAAACCCCGTTGACCCGTTTCCCTTCTTGGATACAAAGTAACGTCCGTTGCTTCTTGATTCAATTAGTTACTTATGTTAAATAACATTATGTTACACCAATGAATCCTTAGTGATATTTTTGTTGTGTTACCAACGTGTATGTTTGGTTGCCTAAAATACAATTTACACTCATTTACAAACACACTGTACTATTAACAACTTGTAATAAGAAAATACTAAAATTCAAAGATTTTATCATTATTACTTACAATGATACAAACAAAAAAGTAAGTAATACTTACTTCTTCGAAGGGCATTTTGTGCATCCATGGTCATTGCATCGGCTTCATCAAGGATTATCAACTTGAAACCTGATTTAAAAATAGTTCTGGTACTGGCAAATGTGAGAATCTGTCCCCTGACGATACCAATCCCTCTATCATCCGAAGCGTTTAATTCGAGAACCTGTAAAATTTGCGGGTAAATAACAACTGCATCCAGATAATCGGTTGCTTACCATCGAAGGAAACTGAATCGGTGTGTACAATTGGCGGGCACAGGCCAAGATCGTGCTGGTTTTGCCGGTGCCTGGAGGACCATAGAACAGCAAATGCGGGACTTGATCTTCTTTAATAAATTTCCTGACTGAAATTAAGAATAGTGTAGAATAAATACAGTACGTGTTTACGAATGAATGTTTACCAGTTTTTATGATGTCTTCCTGAGAAACCAAATCATCCAACGTACTTGGCCTGTACTTTTCCACCCTGCAATTTATTACGTGATGAAGGGGTTAACAGTTATCATCAACTGACTTACCAGGGCAAATTCATCTTGACATCAGTTTTGGCCATTTTACAAGATTAAAATAATAAAGATCTCTTCCAAAACTCGAAGGATTCAAATTTGAAGTGAGGTTAGGTTAAAAGAGCCGGCACAACATATTTTGGCGCGCATTTACTACCAACCTTTGTTTCTGCACACAAAAATTACCAACCTACTGCATATAAAAGCAGCATAGATTCTGAAACTTTAAATTCGACAATCGTTTGATAAGTCATAAGCATAAGTCCCACGGTTTTGAATGTAGTGAGCGGGCGGATTTTTATTGAAATCTAACCTAATAAATGGCATATATAAATGTATAAATTAATGTTGCTACAAATAATTGAACATATTTCATAATTAAATGTATAATAGAAAGAGCGAACAATCTTTATTAGGCCATGCACATTTCTGGCTTAATATATAATATTATGCAAATACTGTATTTATTATAAGACTTCTCTTGTTACTTTCGTCCGAGTCGTTATTAATTGAAGGTACATGAAGCGTTCTCCTTAGATGATCCACATCGAACGTTATTTCACCTTGGCTAATCCCAAAGTTGTGGAGGACTGCAGAAGCTACTATTACTGCGAGGACCTTATCCAACTTTATACTCATTCCTGTGGTTAGGACAGGAAATAGTCTTTTCCAAATCTCTTTACATGTTTCGATAACATTTCTTGTTCTTCTGTGAGCTTCATTGTACCTTTTTTCTGACAGTGTTTGAGGGTTCATATAGGGAGTTAGTAAAACTGATAAGCAAGGGTATTCGCTGTCGCCCAGTAAGTATTTATTGAGGAACTCCCCGTCCTGCATTCTTTTATTAATGGAACTCTTCTGAAATATTGTGTAGTTATGCACAGAGCCGGGCCACCTCGCAACGATGTCCCTAATTTTTAATTTGGCAACACAGACCACCTAAGATTGCAAACGTGTGACAATCAAGAATTGTGGGGGTACCAGAAATATACCTGTACATTTATAGAAAACCATCGATTCGTGTTCCTGTACAACTCGGCTTCGTTTCCTCCTGGAGACTGAATTCTGATGTGAGTACAACCAATAGCTCCAAGTACCCCAGGAAATCTTGATATTTTATAGAAATCACAGGCAGTTTGATGTGTCTCTTCATTCGTTTCGGGCATGCTAATGTACTCTGTGGCAAGAAGAGCAATGTAATGGCTTAGCCGGTGCACGATTCGACCCACAGTTCGCCTGTTAACGTTAACATGATCCCCCAAAGCATGCTGGGAGCCTCCGGTGGCATAGTAATGCAGAGCAATGAGCAGCTGGTTCATGGGGGACACAGGATGATTTCTCTCGGAGTTACTGCTAATCTTAGCAACAAACTTGCCGAGCAGAAGTTGCACTGAACCTTTAGAAAACTGAAAACGCTCCTTGAACTCGACGTCTGTAAGCACATCAAACGGATTGTTTCTTTCGCGCACATTGCGAATGTGAGGCAGCAGTATGAGAATTTCCTCGAAATCATCGTCCGACGACGATGTCGAGGATGAAAGATTCATGACTTGAAAAGAAAAAGACTGTTTAAAAGTATTTTTAATTTCTTGATAATACAATTTACTTTACCAAAATAGAATGGCAATAATACATATAATAATTTATATCATGGAAAATGGTGTAAGCAAGTTTTACAAGCGATTTACATCAAAGAATTAGACCTTTTACATAAATAAACTTTTGGAGGTTATACATTTTTACGAGGGGCGTTTGAATAGTTTGCACTTCTTTATTTATCGAGCAACACAGGGTTACTAATTTCTATCGTTGCACACTTCTGTCTACTCGTGGTTCCACGCGTATCGAATTTTCATTCTAACCTTGTTACAGAATATACTATTATTAAATATTTCCAATAAATTTGCCTACTCACGATCAACAAAAAAATCAAACTTGTACTCATAAAATCTTCAAAATTAACGAGAATTGGCGTACAGGAAATTAAAAGTTTAATGGAACAAATTTTCAAAAACCCCCATTTTCAGTAAGGTAATATCGAAGTCGATTATAGAAAGTAAGGACAGAATTGATGATGTGTTCTGGCGGTGTCTCTTCTCCTGTAACTTTTATTCATTCATTTTCTGAGGCCGCTGCATTCGTATACTATGAAAAAGGTGTAAATTCTGCTGCTCCAGTATGGACAGTTCTGGGAATTAACTTCTTCATGGATGGAAAATGTTCATTATTCGTGAATAATATTTTTCATAATAGTATTGTCTTGGTGAATTTTCTCCATCATTGTTTCACAAAAAGTGCTTCTTGTACATCTTCGCCAACTGACAGGTCTTCTGTTTCTCCTTTTATGGTTTGTTATGCAAAGTATAGTATCAAACTTCTACAATTCTTGAAATTATTGTCAGGTTGAGGATAGGACGGTCAAGGTATGTGATATCAAATAAATCTGAAACATGTCTTAAGCTGAGATTTGCAGCATTATCCCATTTAAATAACTGAGCTCTTTCTTCTGTTGTATACATTGTTCATTTAGTAAATTGTAATATTTGCCTCACAGAGAATTAGTTTTACTTGTATGTTGCATTTTAAAAAAGACGTTTTGATACATTGCTGTCATTGTGACAGCACATACACAAGTGTGTAACTATAGAAATAATTAACCCTATGTGGCACAATAATAACTAAGTATTTATACGAGCGTATGGTAGCTATTAATCTCGAAAACAACGGAGCGAGCCGTTAGGCCAGTAGAGTAAATTGTTCGAGTATTGCGGTGGCGTAGTAGTCTCTTGCTCAAGTCCCTGGTTTAAATAACGTAAGGAGAAATTTGAATTCTTTTAAAGCGTCAAATTACAAATGACATTTCGGTAGTGTATAACAATACTATACACGGCTGGCAGTGTATAATGGATCTGGTAGTGATAAACGGATATCATTATAATTGAGGAAACATAAATACCATATGTTCATAAAAAAAATCCATCAGAGATGGCTGTGGCTTCAAACATATGTCCGTGGCTTGCTTCAGATTTTCTCACAAGTGCCAAGTGATAAACTAAGTTCGTGTCCAAGTCGCAGCAATTATTTTGTTGGTTCATTTAACAAGCATTCTTGCACATCAGCAATGACTTCCTGCGTACGTACTGTGGGCCGGCAGTTTCCCTTCTTTCGATCTACGCTGCCAGTTTTCTGGAACAAGTCAACAGTTTTGCCATATTTTTATATTGACAGACAGCTCAACTACATTCGATAGGAATTTATTGAATGTGAATCAAGTCACGAACATACGTTTCAGTTTCCAGTTTCCAGTTTGCCCCTGATGAACTTTTTTTATGAACATATGGTTTAATAAGTGTAGATATACGTGGACAAAAAAAAACTCTCAATCAAAAGAGATGGGCAATCATCAATGATATACTTATTTTAGAAACATTGAATGATTATTATATAATTTTATTACCAGCGGTAGTGAACATACAGTACCATTGATGTAGACAGCCATACCAGGGTGGGTTTTGTTCGCTTAATTGGTATGAAATTGTATCATTGATTGTGTGATAAATGTGATCATGAGTGCTGAATTTCTGAACCTAGATGGTAACATTTTTTGTGATATAAATCTTGCAATAAATAGGATCGTGTCACACAGGCTTAAGCACTATTATTAGTCAGATGGGACATTATCAATCAACCAGCATAATGTGATATATTTGTATCAGCTTGTTTATTTATATCCACAATTATGAACCTTAATTCTAAAATCTTATTTATAATAAATTGAAAAAATCTATTATCACAAGCATTCATTTTGCATAAGATCGTTTCACTATACTTTTAAAAGTTCTGTAGCAAAATAAAAATTTCCCTACAGTGTTGCGTCCGCACAGAATGAGATTTAAACCGTTGCTAGATTTAGAAAAAGACACCCAATATTCGATTCCAGTTTTGAAAATTTTAAAGTGAGCAAAATAAAAATAATATTAATATGTACAAAGTACAAATGATTACATTACAAAATGTACATCGTATTGGTAATAATATCAAATTAATAAATCTCAACAACACTATTTTTTCATATATTACAATTGAGTTAACCTTACAATTTCACACCAATAATACAAAAATTAGTATAAAATAATTAGCTTAAATTATAAGTAATGATGCGTAGAGGCATTCAATATAAATTCAAGTTAAAAAAGAAAAAGTGTAAAATATAAAGTGAAAAAGTAAGGTTATGTTATATATGTATTATATACAGCTACAACGAAATTTATACCTCTTTTAATCGAAAATAATAACATTCCAAATATATTAGCTATAGTTAAATATTCTATTTTGTATTTAATATTACATAGGACGTCAAATGATTAAGTTTATAATAGGCCACTATTATATTATTATGAAATCCTATTTATCTTTAAGTCAATGTATACACAATATTATTGATTGGACTAGATTAGAATTGTCTATAAAAATACATTATAAAGAATAATAATAAAAATAATAATCCAATTTTTATATAGCTTGTTTGAAAACAATTAACAATATTAGTCATGAAACAACATGTCTTTTGTGTTCATCCTTTTAAATAAGCACAAAAGTGCCCTTCTACAATAAAAGCTCTAATTTACGTTACTCCTTAAAGCGCATCCCTGTGCCAAACCCACGTCTTCTTGGTATGGTCAAATCTATGCGCCAACCATTGCTGCTCCAGTAGTTGATATCTGTCCTTACTTAAGTACAGTGGTTTGCCCCTCCTGTTCAACAGAAAATAATTAAGTACATAATTTAATTAAAAACTGTTATCAACGGACATTTAAGTCTTAACGAGATTTAAAAATGATAACTCCATCAATTTTTTAGTAGTAGTGACCGTATTTGTTAAGCAAATTATCCCGAACTGGCTATCGTTCAACCTTCTGCCGAGTGATTTGTGTGTGTGTATTGAGTTTGGGCTTGTCACTCTTAAAATTCGCTCACGATCTCTAGAGTGCCGTTAATGAGCTACCAACGACAAATGGCCCTAGTTTCTCAGTACAAATGTACTCCCTGTACTGGGGTTCGAACCCAAGCCTTCGTGCATGCTAAGCAAGCATTCTAACCAGTAAGCCAACTAGCGGTCACAATTTTTTATTAATTTATTTTTGGGCATTAGCGGCAACAATTTTCAAACAAACGTTCTACACTCAATTATCTGTTATACTCACTTTAAATCTCGATCTTCTTCTTCAAAATCGTCCAGGTATAACGAGCCCCAGAGACAAGCCCTCCTTCCTCTAATAACGATAATGTAAGTTGATGTAACAACTAGAAACACTCCCGTCCCTGCACCGCACTCCAACGAATGGGCGACCGCCTCACACACGTTTTGCTGTTTACAACAGTTTTGTTTCAAACACACAATAGTTCCGCATAGAAGGCAGATGCTCGTCTCCTGAGGCACCGAATGGCACTGGCTGCAGGCCCGCTCGTGATAGTACGTGAATATCTTCTCGTACTCCCGTGGCAGCTGGAGCAGCCTGGGTGGCTGCCACGTGATGTGTTGGTCCACGAGGAAGCTCCACGCCGCTATCTGGCTCTTGCCGATGAAGCTGGCGAACTGCAGGCACCAGGTGGTTGGTGTCGCCCTATGCACCTGGGCATCCGACTCCGAGGGCCAGTTCAGGGCCACCGCGGAGTTGAAGCAGCCCCAGTCCATGCCTTCGGTGACCAGCTCCAGGTAGTAGACCAAACGAACAAATTCCGACTGCGGGGCTCTTATATCCGGCAGTGGCTGGTTGTAAATGTGGTGGCGGAGCAGCGAAGCTATCCGCAGAAAGGGCAGGCAGAGTTTTTGAACCTAAAACATAATACCAATTAGGCGACTATAGTCCATTTACTTGACATCTGCACTGTCAAACTGACAGTGTGTTGGCACCACTGTTATTTTTCAAAATATTGAGCATTCAACAAAAATCGACGACGAAGTTGGCATTGGCAATCTGAAGTCATGTCTGGCCTAAGATTAAATCGGACATGTCAACATGACAGCCAGCATTGCATGGATGCACGTGTGATCTTAGTGCAGACATGACTTGAGATTGCCTACGCCAACTTCATGGTCGATTTTTGTTGAACGCTTGATATAAATATACTTCTAAAATACATGTCTTAAAAAGAGCCTACTTTCAATTTCTGTGCAAAATAAAATGTGCCACTTTTGTGCAATGTTGTTATGCAAATAAGCGGAAGAATAACTTAACCTCAAAACTTTTATGGCAGTTTGAATTGACAGTTCTGGATAATGTAACAGCCATAACAATCAAATCGCACATAAAAATTTACTTTTGTGGTTGCCTCTGTAATATCACTACATATGAAAGAATAAATAAATACCTGTTGTTCCAATGCTATTAAATTAACTTGTGTGTTGCTACAACCTGCACCATCATCCTCCATGTAAAGATCGGTCTGCCCTAAAGGCTGATTGATTAAAGCTAAGGCAGCTGCAAGTGAATCTATGTGGCCTTGCGATGCGCCTTCGCAAGCTTTCGTCCTTTCGGCGCCAGTCAAACCACAAGAAATTTGAGCCACCACTTGATAGTACACCAGGTTGTACATCATTTTCACCATTGTCGTAAAATACGCTGTAAAATACATTATATTGATTTTTACTTATAACAGAACTTTACAAGCTATTATTTTCTATTAGCTTTATCATTGCAGATTTTATTGCAGTCTTCAATTTTTATAAATAACAACTATATACTCTAATTTTTCTTTACTGGCGTTCACGACATCAAACAGTTGTGTGATGAGGTTTTTTCGTACCAACGTGATTGTTTTCGAGAATATGCATAACAATAGTTTATTAATCGAAATTAATCTGAGGATCATTTGTTACATTACACTGATCACAGGTGGTTATAAATAGATAATCGGTGTATTAACCGCGGACACAATTTTCGCCTGCCAATCATGTAATAAATCATGTTATGTTGGCGGCCGTGATATTTTTTCGCTGACGATGCCAAATCATTTTTACTAACGCATGCTCATATATGTGTGTATAACCAAACTTCTTTGACGTTTAACTTTTAAATTTGATCGATTATTACAATGCATATTTTGCCATTGTAGATGTTAAACCATAACCACAAGATTGATATCTGTACGATAAACGGCAGAGAAGTCGACGAATTTGATACGAACCGCACAAGATTGCACGGGCGCAACAGCTAATTGCAGCCATTTTTAAATACCCAGGACAGCTGGCAACCTTGTAAAATTCTGTCATCATTATTATGATTATTATTTTGATGACGTGAACGCCAGTTTCGAAAAATTAGAGTATACAAACTATTATCTTGTTCTATTAGCTTTATCATTTCAGGTTTGTTTCAATGTTCCATCAAATAAAACGTTACAAGGGGCAATAAATCATTGAGACACCCTGTACAATGCATTGCTCAAAACTTCAGAGACTTACTTTGATCCAGATGAAGAGGCAGCAATAAAACAAATTGCAATAAAAGTGCTATTGGATCCTTCAGCAATAGAGGTACTTCTCTTTCAATAGGGGCAAGAGCATTGGCACAAGGAATTCCGCACAGTTGTTGAAACGTCATCCAAGCCGGCCATAGAACCAAAACCCGGGCGTGTACGGCCAAAACGTGAAGCAACGGAACTAAAATAAAAATCTCGTTTATTAACAATGTTTTAGCTGTCCAAACAGTTAAGCAACAAGTTTCCCGCTAAAATCATATAGAATCTACCAAACTATCTGTTTTTGATAAATATTGGACACTTCCAACTGGCATGTTGTATTCACTAGCTAGGTGGTTAATTCGTTGGCGTTTCTTTACCTATGCAGTCTCTTTTCGGTAAAAGGGGATTCGGTGGATCACAAGCCAAGACAACCAAACTACCACCTCGTTGTATCAATTCCACTTCCAAATTCGTCCGAGCTATGGAAGTTACAAACAGGAACAGGCTTTGGTGGGAGGTCTTGTCGGCTTTAGGCTTAAACATCGGCTTCAGGTGTGTGCTAGAAGTCATATCTTCCATAGCTTTACCCATGGCCTCTGATAAATTTGAAGTACTCTAAAAATACAATACGAATTGTGAATTAAAATATGGGTACATAAAGTACTTTGTTTTTAACATGAGTAACGAAATTTATTAACTTTACTGACTTAGATCTTAGACTTAAATAAACCGATGAGGACATATTTCGTCAATGTACTTACAGGTGTTTGTTCGTTTTCCCTGAGAAAGTTGCTGAGCTCATTTAAGACATCCCCCATACTGGAAGGTCTGGACCTGACCATTTGTGAGCAATCTCCTAATTGGGGCGAGAGAGGTAGAACTGAATTAGCTAATTGTCGGCATAGAGGGCATAAATATTCTCCTCTGAAAACAAATACATAAATCTTGTCCCGCTTTCTTATAACACGACAGCCCATACTTATCTGGGGCTAAGCTTTGCTGCCTCTGCTGCGACCGTAAGGAATATAAATAGGATTTGAGGCAGTCTAAATGCAAATGATGCCCACAGGTCTGCACATGAACGCCTCCTTCCCAACCGATGTTTATTGATAGGAGCCAACATTGCTGAAAAAGTGCACCTTATAATATACGGAACTGAATTTAAATATCAACTGCACTAACCGGATCGAAATACCTGTCGAGTTCCTCACATCTCCTATCGAACTCGGCCAATAGTGTATCATCGGTTCGTAGAGCTTCACGCTCCTCATCGCACGTGGGCAATGTTGATCTCTCCGGATGTGGAGCACGGCGCCTGTGGCCCATAACGCTTGTTGCCTGGACAAGCACAACCAATCCCATGGGTTTGTCTTCAGTACTGGGCGAGCTTTGATTGCAAATTACGCAATCGTACTCCTGCTTCAAAGGTTCGGAAGCCTCTGCGTTGCACGATCCATCTGCTTCTGTGCAACGAAAAAAAATCAAATCTAATACAAAACGTGCACGGTTGACAACTTACTGCCGGATTCTTCATCCGTTTCCATGGCCGATTCCATGAACTGTTTTTGCTTGGTGGCAAATTCTTGCATCAACTTCTGCTGCCTCGTTTTGGCCCGCTGCCTTCTCTCCTCCCTTTCCCGGATCTCCCTTTGCTTCTGCTCCTCTTCGCCTTCATCCTGCTTGGGCCACAGCCTGTTCTTGGTTTCCTAATAGGTCAATGGTTAATAAAATTCCTTTCAAGCTTTAACCAATATTTACCTGAATGCACTCTTTGCAGTTTTTGTTTAATTTTGCTATTTTATCCAATAATCGACCCACATAAAAAGTGCCGTCTCCTATGTTGTCGGCTTGTTCCCTGGCAGCAACATCATCCACATTATAACTATCAGGCGTGCCTGACAATTGTGAATGGAGCTTCAATAAGAGCGACACTATGCTCTCGTTCATTTTTACGGTGGGCGGATTATTCGTGGTGCCCTCCACGCTATGTCGCCTCCTATAATAAGGGGTGACTTTATGACCGCCGGGTCTACTGGGCACTAAAGACGATGCCATTTGGAATCCGGCATAAACAGGAGACTGGGCATACTCTGTATCGGGTAATACTGCAGGGTGTACGACTGGCGCTGGAAGTGCCGCTTGCGAAACTGAAGAAGCTACCGATGTAAACGTAAAATAAATACATGGTTGTTCAAACAAATTGATTATAATTTATGGGATGATTATACTTATGGCCTACCTGTATTAGAACTAACTAAGCTCATGTCGGCAGGGAGTGCAACGGCAAGTGACGTTGCACCATCGGCAGTGGTAGTATTCGACAGCAGAGGTGGTGGTAAAGCTCGGATGGCGTGATGGGAGTCCGATGAACCGGAGGAGCTCGCAAGCGCTATCGTCCTGGTCATATTGGTCGGAACTAATACCATTACATTGTTCGGCTGATGACTGGGCCCTGGCGAATTCCAGTCGGACTCTTCCAGCATGAGGATGTCACCCAGGCCACTCTCATCCGCGGAAATCGCCGCTAAATCCATTTCGGAACTTTCCCATTCGCAATCACCTGCAAAACAGTGGTTGAACCGGAGTTTTTACTTTGTCCCGTTTTATGCATACTGTCGGAGCTGTAGGTTATGGGGGACACTTCGGGCTCGGGGGTCAATGCAACCCTTCCAATGACTGTACACAGATTTTCTGATAGACTGTCGGTCGGAAACCAATTCGTAAGATCCATGTCGTTGAGTTGCTTGGGTTGTTGGGTACACATGCTTGAAGCCTGTAACGAGATAAATTTAGCATCGTGTAAAAATTATTTTCTTCAATTGCTGTAAAAAGATCCTATTTATTATATCAATTATGGTATTTGAAATTGTATCGACTAGATAAAAAAAAACTGCAATTTGTGTATTATACGATCACATATATGATGAGATGATGCAATAACATTAGAGTTAGATCTATACAAGTTAACTTTTTACACTATTTTCAATGTCAAGAGTCACTTTTTGAAAATCATAGATACAATTGTTTGTGTAATTCGAACATAAACATAGCGTCATCATTTTTCCATAGTAATTATTACAATGCATTTGTGTGGATATTCTGGGAATATTATTATTATTGCAATAATTGTAAGGTATTGGAGGTTCAATAAGTTACATTGCATATCAGTTGGATTGGAGGGTAGGTGGTGGGAACACTATACCTATCCTCTAATTTATTGCACCATAAATTGTCAGGTGATGATTTTCTACATGACAAGGTGCAAATAAATCAAGGTCACGTCATCGAACCATAAACAAGATTGCATCACACAGGCTTAATACGTACTTCCTCCAGGCCACTTTTGTTAATCTGCACTGCTTGTTCGAGTAGGAAAATGACCAATGCCATTACATGCTCAGAGACATGATTTTGCGTGGCCTTATATAAAACCACCAAAGCAACTGCATGAAATACACGCGATCGAAGTATAATTCTCGGATCTTCGTATGCCGGTCCACAGGGTGGGGGATCTCTAAACGGGGGCCAAGGACTGGTCCCGGCCTTCAATTTATTCGCATGTCTGGCACTGAAATTAAAAATTTGTTGTAGAAATAAAGTCAGTCGGCAATAATTTTACGAACTTACAAATCTGTATACCTATCCATGCTTGTCTGAAAATCCCTGCGATGGACTGCCCTGAGCAGGACATGTATAGGGTCGTACAGCTCCTGCCATACCTGCGCCTTCGGAACGTACATCCCTTGTTGCATGTTGCCGGTGGCCTCCAATGCAGGCGCCCGATAGTCAGCCACTTCAGCGAGCAAGGCCTCAAAATCTCGGCTCTGAGAAGTGCCGCATCTTTCAGGCATCAGCTCCATCAGCTGCGAATGCGTTTTGTCGCTCATGCATAGCAGTGTAATCATTTCCAAGCGGTTCAAAGCAGTCTCAGAAAGACCTGCAATCACAATAGTGTTATACATTCTAAGTCATGTACAAATATGAATTACATGCGTACCTAAATTTGTTTGAACACTAACTAGCGTCGTTAAAAACGTGAGGAAACTTTCCAACATCGGCATGTCATGTTCACCTTCCAAGTACGCGTTCTGTGGAGCGTGGTAAGGCGCCAGACTCATCCACTCTTTGACGTGGAACTTATCTATCACAATATTTAAAAATGACTCTGCAGGAATTCGCGTGCAGCAAATTTGCAGGAGGTATAAATCGGCGTCGACCATTGAATTGCAGAAATTGCACTGGATGTAAGTCATCGCTTGCCCTTTAATTTGTAATCCATTTCTAACCCACAGTCCGTTCAATATTTCGTAGAAGGCAACCTGTAAGAATAAGAATATTAAAAATTTTACAAAAAATGTTTGATGGAATAATCACAAAATGGCTCAAATACTTTTAAAGTACTGGAGAATAAATGAAACAACGGCCTTTAGTTCAAAGAAGATAAAATATCTAAAGGCGGAAGAACCAACAGATATGGGAATTCATCAGGGGCGGCTGTAGAAACTTAAACGTATGTCAGTCACTTGATTCACATTCATAAAATTGAAATGGAAAGGCATTGAGCTGTCTGACAATGTAAAACATATGGCAAAACGTCAACATGATCCGGAAAACTGGTAGCATAAATCGAAAAAAGGGAAACGGCAGGCCCAGTCATTGTTGATGAGTAAGAACGCTTATAAAACAAACCAACAAAATTATTGCGGCGACTTAGACAAGAGGTTATTATTACTTAGACTATCACTTGGCACTTGCCAGAAAATTGAAAATCTGAAACAAGTCACGGACATACGTTTGAATTTCCACAGGCGCCCCTAATGGACTTTTTTATGAACATACGGTATTAGCTTACCTGAACCCGCAATGGATGCATCATTAATAGATGCAATGTATCCGGCGATGGCAGTACTTCATTCAATGATATGCCTTGTTTAGCCACTGCCTGGCATAAGAAAACTGCTAAGTATCGGTGCAGAGGCAGATGAAACGAAACCTGAAGACTGTCGCTCTGAAAATGTTCATCATTAGCAACAGTACCTCGCCTAAGCAAATACGGGAATTACCACACTAGGGCTTGTGTAATTAATGGCATCCAACCACTCGTGCAAAGCCGCTAGACACGATGTCAAGACTCGTCTGGTTAATGACGAAGTGTTGCTGTCGATAAGATGCGACACCAACGCCCACATCGGATATGCACTCGCTTCAAGTTCGGCACTGAAGGCAGCATAATAGGTATTTGGTTCAAACTCCACATGCTGACTTAACTCCCTCTGATTTACATTCATACCTATAAAAACATTTGAACTTGTTCCTTTAACCTAAACATGACTTTGTATTAAAAATGTTGATGCAAGTGTAATCAAATAAACTTGTTTGCATTGCGTGGGTTTTTTAACTTGAAATTACAAGTATTTTAATACAAGAGAGATGATGAGTTGATAATGTTAAGAGAATAAAACTAAATTTATTACCTTGAAACATTGAAAGAAACGTAAACCACATCTCCAACAGCGAATCATCGGCCATAAACCTGAGGGCGACGGGCCTGTGGGATAAAACGTTATTTAAATCGGAAACAAGCGGCCAATAGCAGTGCTCCTTCATGACAGGCTTCCCGCAATCGACCACGTAATGGAAATTTTTCTCGGCATCTGAAAGTCACAGGAAATTATGTCGCAGCTGTTAAAGTGACTACAACTATGAGTGTATGACACTTTAACGCAGTTAAAAGTGACTTACCGTGAAGTGTGTTTTGTATCAATATTTTGCTCATCATATATTTCAAGCTGACAACCATGACGTGTAACAGATTCAATTGTTCAGTCATTCTCAGCGCGAGACCTTCATTCGAGAAAAGTTGCACACTAACGTGAACTACCCTATTACTTAAAGTATCTGGATCTGCGGATCGCTCCAGCATCATCGAAATCCTGCTATAGTGGAGCACGAACGCTCGAGTTAAAGCTTCTTTGTAATCTGTGTCTGGCAGCATATTTAACAGCAGACACACAACTTTTTGCGGAAACTCAAACTTTACGGTCCAAAAGACGAGCTCTTCTAAAAACGTTTTGTGCACAAGCTGCTCTTGAAGCGATGGGCAATCCTTATATTCATCTAATGGCACTGGATTTGGCAACGATTTGAGTGCCTCCTCATATATCCTCCTCGATTCTACCAAATATTGCGAGTAGTCGGAAAAATCCGATTCCACCGGCACTTCATTCAAGACCCTGTACATCTACAATCAGGAATACACGTTATTTCACCAAGTTCCATCAAATCCATCCATTCCATCAATTCCATAATGCATCCTAACCCATACATAATTTAGCACAGATTTAATACCTGCGGGTTCGTTAAAGCTGATGTCATCACTCTCCTCATGAGACCTCCCATGTTATTAAAGTCCAGGAGCATCGTTATAAACGAATCCGCGTCGTTTATGGCCCACTTGTAGACATCGGGGGCTGTTCCGGTACTATTTTCACGTAAATGTTGTACAAGTCTTAAAATTATTCTGGGCATCATGGCTTGAGCAACGCACATTAAATCTGAGGGCGCTTTTCCAGTGTTCACCGACTTATTTGGACCATGTCTATCACAAAACCTAAAAGCAAGTAAAAATGATGGAAGTTAATTAAATGTTGCGAGAATAAATGCACAAATTTAGTTTTATTAATTAGTTTGAGTCAAGAATTAAATTAACTATCACGACTTAACTAAATCGTGATTAACATTTATCCCGAGGGTTAAAACATTAATTAACATTAAAATAAACTTTGCACTCAAAAAACAATATTTAGAAAACATAAACAGGCACATATTTCTTTTTTTCTTTCAATTCCCACTGTCCCGACTTATTTAACACAGAACTTAACTGATACGTGGTTAAAATTTAAACCATATTAAAATGAGATTTTCCCAGAATCGATGAGCTAACAATGAGAATATTTAATATAACTTACCCTGTTTCTTTCATAACGGAAGTGTCTCCACAATCACAGGCTCCACCTGCTTGACTTAGGAACATGTTGAAGTCGTGCCGCTGATGGTTTCCTTTTTTAAAACACTCAGTGCATAACGACATACAAGGCGATATTCCGCAAGTCCGGCATCGGTAAGCAACGAAATTTGGAGTCCACACGAGGCCGCACGTTGTTGCATTGTCGTAAGTTCTCACTAAATGAAATAAGAGATTTTAGATTACACTGGTGGTTTCCAGTCTTTCTCAATTCGCGGCGCCCTTTTTGAACTAGGGTTGAACCATAGCGCCCGTCCCTTTCCATTACATTTTTTCGAAAGTTTCTTTAAAATGTTTAATAATTTTGTGAGGAATATGATTTGTGGGGAAAGCCGTTATTGAACGGCTTTTTGAAACTCTTAATAAAATTTTGAAATTTGAAAAGGAACTGTAGAAAATTTGGATATAAAATATGCCATTTGCAATGAACATTTCATAGTTTCTATGAAGTTTTTAATTTATAATCATTTTTTTTTTATTTTCAATTCAAAAGTTTTGCAAATTTCTATTAAAATATTAATAACTTAGCGAGTGATATGCTTTGTGAATAAATAATTTATAATTTCCACTAAAAATTCAGGTTTCAATTAAACATTTAAAGTTTTAATCAAAATAATAATTAAGTATTTATAACAATAATTTCATAATTCTTAACAAAAAATTTGTAATTTTTAATGATAATTTTATTTATTTCTAGATGCTGTAGATGTTTAAATCAAACATTCAAGTGCTCAATAATATATGTAATTATAGACTTAAACCTAATAAAGCAGAAGTTTTCGTAGTACGTTTGAAAAATGGTCCTATACGAGATTTTATTCCATTCATAAATATGTCAAAAGTCAAAAATATTCAAATTATTGCTTACATGTACATACGCAATATTATGAAAAATTGATCTTAAAATGTTCCTACTCTAAAAGTTCACGAAAGTTCACAAGTATGTTATTGTATATATAAACTATAATTAAGTCGAAACATGTTAATTCTATTAGGTATTGAATAATTTATTTGTATAGCTGGGAGATATTTATAATTTTGGTGATGACTCATGGATGAAAACCAGACAATATAGTGATTAAAATATCTCACCTGTGCTTGCGAATTCATCGGGAGTCCTTCCACCCGCTATGAGCCACTTGCACCAATCTATTGTCTCCCAGTCATCGATGGCCTTGGCGGGATTCAATAAATTATCTAAAACTTCGTTGAGATGCTGCGGCGCGGTGTTGTTCGAGCAGTCGGCGTGCACGTAAGCTGCTGCCGCCCTCTTCCCCTTGGACATTAAGACCCGGGCCTCAAAATTTGAACTTGAAGCCATTCTGATCACTAAGGATAATACACTTTTGTGATTTTGAAGAGCATTTGCGGTGACACGGTTTGCAACGTTATAAGGTAACTTAGGGGCGCCGGTGTCTTGTCATATATACCCGTTACTTTCCGTACTTATACGTTTTAGAGTTTATAGGAGTTTTTAAGTGGTTCCACTTGATTGTATTAATCCTTCGACATGGAAAACCAATGTTAATAGTTAAGTGGATCTACTCTTATTCATTTACACTTAACCAATAACACAGATGATTGGAATGAAAACAGATCGATCCCCCAAAAAGGCGATTTCGACAAGCTGCGGTCCGAAATGCGTTCACTGTTCCATTGGCTCGTGAAATATCGATATTCATTATAATCCTAAAAAGTAGCCTGATTTTCACCTCGCATGCACTAAAACACTATCCTGTGTGTAGAAACGTCACCTATGCGTAGAAATCCATCACTTAAAACGACAGAACATGATGTAACAAATTTTCAGCCCTGAATCAAGTAAACCGCGTGAATCCGCGATCAGGAAATTAATTTTTCGGCCATTTTTCACATGGGGAAAAATAAATGAAAACGCAATGAATTTTCGACTCAATCACCGACGTGCAGCGAAAAGATGCCAGACAGGTTGAAAACCCTGGCGAGATGTGAAACAGAGCGCTCTTGCCCATGCGATCGCGTAAGTTCCTCTCCGTTGGGCAACGTACTTCTATCACTGCCGCAAATTATTACGAACCACTTACCAACCAGTCATAGAACTTTCAGTACGAGTCAAAATGAACCTTAATGTCAGGTACATTGAGCCTACCTTGTTTACAGAGGTTATTGCTGCTGTGTCCATGCGCTTCAATTACGCACGTACGGCGACGACATCGCCATGAAGCTAGCCAACGTTACTATTTTTTATATGAGTAATTAAATCTGGTAACTTTTGTCTTTTGTTGAACATGAACTTGCAAGAAGCGAAACTCTTGCATTGTAAAACGGCTTTGAATGAGGTTATGTAGAAATGTCACTGTCAGAAATAATAGCTTATGTTGAAAATGCCTTGTGAATATGTTGTTTTGCATCTTGTCAAATAGTTTTGCGCCATGTTTGTTAATTTTCTCAACAAATATTGGTAGAGTTGAGTCAAGTGAAAAAAAAGGGACAATAAAATTGAAACTTCGCTGTCAATGGATGTCAATTTTAAATCTTGTTACAAACACCCAGAAAGGTAAAAGCAGAATATACTAGTCAGTACCCATCGCACTCATGAAATATTTCTAATGGTTTAAAATATTTATTGCCAGTGGTGTTCCCATAGGGTATACTCTCAGGATTTGCTGGACTTAGAGCGTATACGCTCAAGGAATTTTGTGAAAACTCTTTCAATATGCATACCAAGAAGACCAAGCATCATACCAAACACTACCTTCAAAAATTTCAAACTCATTTGATGTAATCGACGCGACGACTCGTAAGTAATCTATGAATGCATGTTAGGATTCCACCTTCGTAAGAAATTTATGAATGGGCTTTTATATACTATCCATACCTGTCCAAATGACCAAAGTATCTATACTCTTGAATCTTCATATCTAGCCCAAAATTTGATATATAGGCGAATTTATTTTAATGTGAGTAACCAAACCTAGTAACTTTACCGACTTTTATCTTTTATCTTGTGTTACGAACTTTCTACTAAGCGAAATTTTTGCATTGTAAAAAGGGTATTAATGAGGTTATGTAGAAACGTCAATGTCACAAAATGTAGCTTTTAATGTTGAAAATGCCTTGTGATTATGTCGTTTCGTATCTTCTCTAATAGTTGTGCACCTATTTTTATTTTCTCAGAAAGATTAGTCGAGTTGAGTTAATTGAAAAAAGTGGCAATGAAATTGAAATTTTGCTGTCAATAAATGTCTATTTTGAATCTGTATTACCAATCCCCCAGTTAAAAACAAAATAAACTTCTCACTACCAATCGCACTTTTGAAATATTCCTAATGGTTACTCACATTAAAAAAAATCCGACTATACAGGGTGTCCTAAATAAAGTAGGATTGCATGGGTATCTTTCTTATTCGTAAAGCTAGAGATCTGGGTAAATACGCAATATTGTACAGTTGTATATGCTGGTTCAGATTATGTTGAAAAAGGTTCAAAAGTTCGAGCAGTTTAGAAGTTATTCTAAAAAAACTAAAAATCGCAATTTTCTAAAAACTAAGAACTAGTTTAACTAAGAAAAGTAGGTTGCATCTAGCCATAAAATTGTATTTATAAAATCACCATTTTCCGTAAGTTTGTTGTTTATCATTTGCTTGTAAAGTGTGAGACATCTGCAAGGGGTGAAACTTGTGCTTTTTTAACATTGTTGATGCTCTAGATTTAGATACATTAACTTGATTTTCTATTTGCCAAGTTGAAATGTTCAGATTAGGGAACATTTAACGATGTCAATGATTTTTGGCCAGTAAACGTCAGAATTTTGAGCATTATTTTATAATTTATTGTTATTTTACTACTTAGTTGTACTACGTTTTTTTAATTTTTTTTATATGTTTTAAAAATAATTTAAAATATAAAAATAAAAATTTCCCCTATTTTTCATATTTACATAGGTTGTTATACATCGTTGAAAAGAAAAAAAAAAGTCGAATGGGACGAGTAAAAATCAAATATGGCGGCCATTTAAAATAAGAAAGTTGCTATTAATATCTCGGAACCCATCTTGACTTTTGTTTTGACTTGATTCTTGAGGTTGTGCAATCGAATCAAGTAACTTTTATTTTAAACTTATTTCTGCATCTTTAATAACTATGGAAATATCGGAGGTTTTAGAAAACCACGACTTATAGTTTTTTTACAATTATTTCTAAACTGCTCGGACCTTTGAACATTTTTTAACATAATCTGAACCAGCATACAAATCTGCATAACATTGCCCATTTAACCAGATTTCTAGATTTCAAACTAAGAAAGATACCCATGCAAAAAATATTAAATATCAGATTTCTAACATTGCCTAATCCATATATTAAAATAATTAAATTATTGCTTCAATCATTCAAGTGTGCTGGTTTAAAGAAAACCAATCATCAACTATATTTTATATTATAATTTTAATGATTTTCTTTTGTAAAATAAAAATAACAAATAAATTCGGTACTCAATAGATACTCAATTTGTCATAGTATATAACCTCTTTTTTTAAATATAAAATTTTCAAGCCTAGTGACTTAACATTTACAACTTAGTTAAAAATAAAAATGGAACACTCCAATTTTAGGAACAGGTCGTTTATGGAACGAAGTAATAGTTTAAGAGGGTTCATTAACTTTATTGACATAGTATAAAAACATAATAAAAAAATACATCATATATATCACATATAGCATAAGCTATTCTTCCATTCAGTTTCATCACAATTTCCTGTTCATTTTTAGTTTGGTCTGCAACTGCAAATAACACATTAGAACCAGTAACAAACAAAACACCCACATAATTACCCCATTAATAGCATTATTTTTGTTTGTGCCATGTGTTAATGGCGCCTTAATATTCAACTTAAGCGAATGACCTTCGATACATTTGCCGGTCAATTTAGGACTCGCAGGTAAATGATTCTCCTTTCCAATACTGCCAGTACGTCTTAGCTGAATTTTTGGATTAACGCTTTTTAAATCACTCGCAGAACTTCTGCGAGTAAAGCTCTTCTTGCCATCATCGGGTTGTGCAACTTTTACTGGAACACCGGGCAGCAAACTAGATTTGTTCAAGTCACACAAAGAGTCAGATCTGGAAAATGATTATTAGTAATTATTAAATTATATTTGCCTGCTAACGCAAGGCGATCTTATAATTGCTATTACTGATGACAAATTATATGTAAGAAATGCTAACTAAATACCTTACCTAACGCCATTCTGGTTAATCAAGCGCGGACGAAGTAATTTAGTATTGCGAATAGACAATGACTTCCGCTCTTCTGGAGTAGATTGGGCCATTGGTCGTGGGTTAGTATCCTAAAGTGGATATAATTTTAAAAAAAACATATAGGTACTCTCCATTCACGATGTTTTTGTGTCAGGGGAGTTTATGAATATCTAGTAACTTTGTTGGTAGGGTTTCGGAAATAACTGAATTCCCCAATGGAACTTGTCAATTTTTTTTAGGTTAAGTTGTTTTCAATTTGAGGTTATATTTTTTAAATAACATTGTTGCCAGATGTAAAATTTAAATTATTAGATAAAAATGGAACGCCAGGAAAGAAAATGAAAAATAATTATTAAAATTATTTCTGGGTTCGAATGTGCAGTAAAAAACTAAATAAATAATGATATCTTTAGAAGCTAGTAGTGAAATTTTTTTATAAACCTAACAACGTGGTAGGAAGCAAATGTCTAATAGACATCGACACAAAAAAATAATTATCTTCCATTGCATCACTGAATCAGTTTGTCCAATATGACAAAAAGAAAACCCAGCCAAAAATGTCGTGAATATATGATATATGTATGTTTATAAATAATTTTACTGCAGGGAGACATACCGATACTGAAAGAGTTGTCCGTTTTGACTTGCATGTCTGCTGAATTCGTGTTCTTGTAGGCGTTTTGTGCAGTAATTGTTTTACCGGATATTCATTTTCTAGAATAGTACAAGTAAGTACAATAAATGAGGAACACGAGACATCTTATATGTAAATTAATATTTACTGGGTGATCCATTTAGTGTGAGACTGTAATTTATGTTGGTAACCTGCAGCAATAGGCAGCTTTGTTACCAACATAAAAAAGTCTCACCTTAAATGTATCACCAGGTATATATGTATATACAGCAGAATTAAAAGAAACGAGAAATGAAATTTTTTCCCAACGTAAATTTGGTTTATTTAGAAATGCCAAATTTTACATCACTTTCTGACGTTATGAAACGTCAAATTTTTCATAACTGTCATGCACAGAGTAAAGTAGTTGTAAATATGTTATGCAAATATTTACATAACTGGCCATGTTTCCTGTGGCAACAGGCAAATTACCCATGGCAACAGTGTTCAACATAAGAAGTTAGTTCTGAATCTCTACTTGAGGACATTTTTGGAATCATTATTAAATTTCTGAATTTTTTTAGCTTCTTGACAAATTTGTTCATGTTAGTGCGATCATGCTTCTGTAGAAACAATGGGCATAAGCTAATCTGATTTTGTGATGTAGTGTAAGGAACGTTCTTATTCAAAAAGTAGATAAAATAATTCTGACGGAATTAAATAAAGTTTTGTACATTATACATTATGAAATATGCAAAATTGTTTGGCTTATGTAATTTGCAAAACTTGCTTCACTCGTTTTGGCAAATATTACACTCGTATCACAATACCGAACTTTTTATAACTGTTACGTAAATAACAATTTAAGTATTTGGTAGGACAACTATGAATGTAGCAGTGCAAATATGTGATTATGTACTGACATACCGTCTAATAATTTTAACCTATTTCTAAAAAACATTTTTAAACTATGACAATAGTGAAAAAAAAGTGCATTTTTTTACATTTCCCATTTTGTTTTAATTCCGCTGTATGTTTGAAAAACGTATTTACTTTTATTTTTTGACATATTGTTCAATGGAATAACAGCTCGAATAGGACCTTTCTTCAAAGGCGCTGCGGAAACCGCATTAATAGGCTTAAGTCTAGAAATGGACACATGACTATTAGTTCTGGAGCTATTGTTGAAGCTATCACCGCTCATGCTCAACGTAATCTGCTTCATTTTCTCCGTTTGCGAGTTAAGGTTATTGGCCATTTTGTAGGGCGGTACTTTCGAATTTGGGAAGCTAAACGACGAACTGCGCTGCTTACTGTATTTGTGTTTTGAGGGCTCCAGCACATCATCATGCTTACTTTTGACGCTTAAATCTAAAGCCTCACAACTTAGCCCATCCAATGCATCATCCGATCGATAATTTTCCATGTCTAACGAAGTATGTCGAGCGTTTTGATTATTTGATGCGTCACTGGAGCATAAAATACCAGCTAAATAAAACAGCAAATTTTGTCCTTCTAAAGTCTGTCGACTGTCTCTGTGTTCAGTGCTAAGTATGTCCGTTAAGCTTTTAACTATCTCCTTCACGTCTTGCGATCTCGATAAACTCGAATTGCTTGATGCTTTGCTTGCGTTTGCACTATCGGTTTTTAAAATATCTGATAAATTTTGTAAGCAGTCGTTTCTGCTCAACGACTGACTGTTATTGTTTACAGGTGAAATATCGGATTTACTTTCAGAGTCCGATGAACAACTCCCCGTTGATAAACCTATGGCGGGAACTAATTTATCAACCGCTTTAAAAACAGATGCACAATCGCACTCCTCGTTCGTTTCCTCTGTTTCTGATATATTCCATTCGGGATGTGGAGTGCAATCCAAAATATTGCCTTCTTCGAATGCTGAAATGTGGCCCATGTATTTTAATTTTATTAAGAACAAATAATACTATTGGTATTATTTCAACTTCAATAATACTCACATTCATCTAGTATCGACCCATCTGCAATTTTAGATGCTATGTGGTGAGCTTCTATAAAAACTGAGTCTTTCTAAAATAACACATAATTTAATACTTATTTATACAATATTTACAATACAATATTTACAATACAATATTTATGCCTAAAAACAACAAACTTACAAATACATCATCGTCATTTAGTTCCTGTAAACAACTCAAAGAGCTCGACTTTTGTTTAAGGTATCTTAAATTTGTTGGAATATCTGGAAAGCTGTTTCGAGTTATGTTTTGTTCAAGCAAAGTTAATGCATTGTTATTCTCCGTGATTCCCGTTGAAACTGAGCTGCTGCATACTTTTGATTTCTCAGGGCTATTAAAGTCAATAAGATCACTCATTGTGCCTGAAATATGAATAACATTTAATAAAGGTCTTGGATTATTCCCATATTAAGGTAATTTATCATAAGAAGGGGACATGAGTGCTCCCTTATGAAATAAAAAAAATGTTTTAATAAATGTGACTATTATCCAGGGGTTACTAATACTGAGGTAGTCCTGCATTTTAGGGACCTGAATCATGCACCAGTAAAATACTTTTCACACACTGCTGTCACGTTTCCTTAATTCGTAGAAATGGCCGGTAGAGATAGAGCTCCGATATTTATTGTTATTCCCGCGGAAATTTTACTGTTAAAACAATATACACGAAGAACAATTTACTTACAAAGATTTTGTTTTCCGAACTCCACGAGAATGCATACCGAGTGGCATAACAATAATATGAGCAATATCTGCAATATAGAAATGTCACTAGTTCAGCGAAATCAAACATGTGATGATATTTATCTGATGATGTTTGATAATTAAATACATAAACGAAGCAACAACGCAAAACGTAGCAACTTTGCGAGCCACCAGTTCGGCGCATTAACATTGTTTCAGGTCCCTAAAATGCAAAATGGAGTGGTCAAAGTCGCAAGTTTTATAATACCAATGATTGTATAACTTCCGAGTCCCATGGAACACCCAGGTTTAGAAGCAGTGCTTCTATAAAGTCCAATAGTTTTATATGGAGAAATGCATTAATAACAAGTTAGGTCAATTATAAATGTACTATGTATCTATCTTCAACTCTTGTTTTGTTTCATATGAATGATATAATACATTTATAATAATAATAAAACATGTTCATCAAGAAATTAGCAAAGTATAAATTATATTTTCTTTTAATGAAAAGCATTATTGAAATGGAATAAAACTTACCCAGTGAGAATTGGGATATTAAAACCAAACAGATAGATTTTTATGCATAAGGAATATAATTTGCAGCACCTACAAACTACTCGAAACCATCCAGAGATGACAGAAATGACAGTTACGTTACGATTTGAATTGCACAGGTGATTTTTATGGGGAATTTCATGGTTGCAATTATATTTTGAAAATCTCCTGGAGTTGTAAATATTTATGATTGCAACACTGTTTGTATATTAGAAACTATGAATTGAGGTTATATTTTCGGGGAGTTGTAAATTCAATTTGTTGGCAACACTGCGTGTGAAAACTATGAATGAGGTTATGTCAATAATGCACATGTAAAAATGCATTTAAAACCAGAAAACATGGATGTTGTGGCTGAAATATTGGAAAAATCTGCAAAAGATGCCGAAAAATATAAGCCAATTACGGTAAATAAGCACCTGGAATTAGAATTTGATCTAGGAAGGTTATTAGCTGTTGATAACAACGATTTAGATAAAACATTATTGAGGTATGTGTAGTTTCGCAATTTTTGTTTGTTCATTCAATTATCAGGTACTACTTTTAACTTTTATATGAACTTTCTATTCTGATAAATAACCCACCATAGACTAATAAAATAAACGGAAAATTTTCTGTCCTTAATATTAATTTTTTTTTTTTCTATACTTAATATTAAATTTTACCCTTCATTCCAGTCAAGACGAAGATACTTATTTAAGAGATCTGACACGAGATAACCTACAGTTGCTTATGAACAAGATATGGGAATTGCCAACGGAAAGGATAGAAGAGGCGATAGTTGTTAAGCTGCCGCCGCCTAAGTATTTGCTCCCTCGGTCTAAGCGCGTGCCTAAACCGAAGTCGTTAACCAAATGGCAGCAGTTTGCCAAGGATAAGGGGATACAGAAAAAGAAGAAAGCCAAGCTGACCTGGGACGAGCAGCTGCGGAAGTGGATACCTCGGTACGGATTTAAGCGTGCCGCAGCGGAGAAGGACAAGGACTGGGTGCTGGAGGTGCCCCAGAATGCGGATCCGTTCGAAGACCAGTTCGCCAAAAAATCAGAGGCCAAAGGCGAACGAATTGCAAAGAACGAGCTGCAGAGATTGAGGAACATAGCGAAAGCCCGGAACGTGAAGATCCCAAAAATTGGGCTTCTAGGCCCCGAAGCGGCTACTGCTAAAGACGTAAGTTATACGATGCGGAAACAGCAGAATGGGTGTCCAGTAGTAACATGCTAACATTTCTTGCAGCTTCAAACGGCGGTGACCGTGGCGAAGTCGTCCACGGCAAGTGTGGGCAAGTTCCAAAGCAAACTGCCCAAGGAAAAGGAGGCGAGAGGCGTGGCAGACATCACACCGGGTGCGACCCGGAAAAGGAAGATGCCGCCTGTTTCAGGGCTTCAGGAGAAGACCGAAAATTTGTCCATGGTGGAATCGGTTCTTAATAAAAAGCCGAAGTTAAATATCGAAAAGGCTGTGGCGAGACAAGTTAATCAGGAACAAATTTCGTGAGTGGACATATCTTGGAGGTGCAGATTACGTTATATTTGCATTATTGTCGTTGTAGGAGGTCGGAAGAGAAGCATAATGAAAAACCGAGGGCAGGTAAACAGAATAAAAAACGATTGGGCGGCAAAGGTGCTGGCAAAAAACCTAAAGGTGGAAAGGGATCGAGGAAAGGCGTTGGAAATGTGGGAAGGAAGCGTCGTTAGTTTTTATGCTTACATCATAGCTGTTTGTTCTTTTCCTGCTCTAAATTGCCCTAAATAATATTGTTTTACTTACCAAATAAAGGCTGATTCATAGATTTCTTATGTGACGCTACGATGTGACATTGCTATCGCTATGGGCATTTTCAACTGCATTTAATGCGCGCATTGTCACTGCATACCGTAAGAAATCTATGAATCAGCCTAAAGTGATCCAACTTATTAGACAACTTAATTTCTAGAGTAAAAATAGGAAGATGCAAATTTGCTATATAAACGAGTACAAGTTATGTTTGGTTGCTCCACGCAGCTTGGAGCAACTTTTAACAATGACACTGTAGTTACGATACATTTCAATAACGAAGGGGCCAAGGCGTAGCATAAGTTTAAAGGAAGCGTCGTTAGCTGTATATAGTTTGTTTAATAATGTAAGTATTGTTGATGAAGCAAAAATATTGTATTTGAACTAATTGAAGAGTTTTTGTTTTCCTCCTAGTTACCCCATATAAGTTCTAATAAATAATATTGTAGATGTTTAACCTGTTCATTTCTAAAGCAGCAATAGGAAAATATGAATTTCAAATCAAGTGATTAATTAGAAAGTACAACTTTGAAGTACACATTTTTATGGCAAATAGCATCTAAAACCAAAAATCTAATAGGTCCTCTACCAAAATTGCTGTTTGCAGAAGACATAATGATATTTCTTACACACTCCGATTCTGAGCAGACAATGTGGATTGACCGGTGATCACTCACCCAAGAGGAATTATTGTCTCCGTGCGCGGGTCTTTTAACATGTTCGCTGCGCATGGTACAGATCCGTGCTACACGTAGTATTTGTAATTCTTTGACCATTACAAAGTGCGCAAGGCACGTGGGACTATGTACGTGGAGTAGCGTGTAGCTAAGCACTCGGGTGTCTGAAAACTATGTTCATTTTGATTTTTATTTTTCCGTCTGATGCATAAAACAAAATTAGATTTAAAGACCCAGAAAGCTTACATATAATTTTTTTTTTTTGTAACAGTTACTACTTTTTTATCTATTATTTTTTAATTTTGTGTCTAAAAATACCACCATATGTGAGCATTGTACGATAAAAATGTCGAACAATGCACATGGCATGGGTCCGTGCCATATGCCAAAAATGACACAAAAATATTGAATTTACATAACTAAGACATAACGTATTAAGGTTAAAGTTTCACTGTATTGATAGAATAAACCTCTACAATTGTTTCGGCCTCACGACCATTCTCAAGAGTACAGAGATACTAAAATTAAAATTTAACAAATGTGCAATATATACTAAGCTAGACAAATTTTACAACATGGCAATAAATGAATTACAGTCTTGGTTTTTCCGAACGGATGCCGCATAACAAAGGCGTATTATCAAAGATTAATTGTTCATTCACAATATTGTCCCCATTAGTGACCGCTTTTCGAATTTCTAGGATTTCGAGTAAATCCAGCCGTCTCCCTTTGTGTCCGGTGTGCATTACCTCCAGGCTGTCATTTCTGAAGAAATGATTATTCTCAATGCAATGATGCACTAATCCCGTGTCCTCCTTGTTTTGTAGAATTGCTCCAATGTTCTTTCATTCGTGTTATGAAACTCCTTCCTGTTTGGCCGACATAGAATGCGTCACAATCCGCGCACTTAAGTTTGTAAATCCCACTTTTTTGTAGAGGAGCCACTTTACTTTTATTATTTGATAAAATTGCACCTAGATTAGACTTATTAACTACTATACATTTTAAGCCTAATTTACGTAACCTATTGCTAATTTTGGTACTAATATCCCCAACATAATTAATAAAGTACCAATTGTTATCCTCACCTTCACAAACGCTATACAAAAGTTTACAAGATTTGCGTTTAGTTAATTTCCATATAATTTTATCTACTATATCCACCTTAAACCCATTATTTTGTGCGATTTGTTTAATAGTTCTGACTTCATTATCGTAATTAATTTTACTCAATGGAATATTTAAAAGTCTATGCGCAAGGCTATAAAACGCCGAGAGTTTGATGTTCCAAGATTGATTTGAATTTGCCGAAATCACCACATCCGTATATGTGGGTTTTCGATATATGTTGAATTCTAATTTATTGTGGATTTTAGTTATGTTGAGATCCAAGAAATTAATGGAATCTCCTGTTTCCAACTCCATTGTAAAATCAATATTGTTATGAATGGAATTAATATAATTAAAAAACTGATCTAATAATCTGTCCATGCCTGTCCAAACGTGTCGTCTACATATCGTGACCAAAATTTGACATATTTCTTAAATTTCTCGTTAGAAAATATTATGTCTTCAAAATGAGCCATATATATTTCTGCCAGCAAAGGTGATAAGGGAGGAGAAGAAGGAGATTAAGGAATGTAAAATAATACTCGGAACGACAGATGTTAGAAATTTAAAAATCGTTAACGCGAAAGCCCCTAGTTTGTATGGTCTACCTAAAATACACAAAACAGATGTACCGATTAGACCTGTTGTCTCATATATCAATGCGCCCACGTATAAATTATGTAAGTGGCTAAACATGAGACTACCCGAAATTTTAAATTTCTCATCAAAGTTCGCGGTGAAAAATTCGGTAGACTTGGTCAACAAAATCAAAGGTTTAGATCTTCCAAAAAATTGTAAGGTAGTTTCTTTTGATGTGCGCAGTTTGTTTACATCGGTACCTATTAAGGAATTAAAAACCATTTTGGACTCTTTAATTGGATTAAGTGGTTTAAATGCCAATGAAAAAATAGAGTTAATTAAATTGTTGAATCTATGCTTAACCCAAAATTATTTTAATTTTATGGATAATTTTTATATTCAAAAAGACGGTTTACCGATGGGATCTCCCTTATCACCTTTGCTGGCAGAAATATATATGCCTCATTTTGAAGACATAATATTTTCTAACGAGAAATTTAAGAAATATGTCAAATTTTGGTCACGATATGTAGACGACACGTTTGGACAGGCACGGACAGATTATTAGATCAGTTTTTTAATTATATTAATTCCATTCATAGCAATATTGATTTTACAATGGAGTTGGAAACGGGAGATTCCATTAATTTCTTGGATCTCAATATAACTAAAATCCACAATAAATTAGAATTCAACATATATCGAAAACCCACATATACGGATGTGGTGATTCCGGCAAATTCAAATCAATCTTGTAACATCAAACTCTCGGCGTTTTATAGCCTTGCGCATAGACTTTTAAACATTCCATTGAGTAAAATTAATTACGATAATGAAGTCAGAACTATTAAACAAATCGCACAAAATAATGGGTTTAAGGTGGATATAGTAGATAAAATTATATGGAAATTAACTAAACGCAAATCTTGTAATCTTTTGTATAGCGTTTGTGAAGGTGAGGATAACAATTGGTACTTTATTAATTATGTTGGGGATATTAGTACCAAAATTAGCAATAGGTTACGTAAATTAGGCTTAAAATGTATAGTAGTTAATAAGTCTAATCTAGGTGCAATTTTATCAAATAATAAAAGTAAAGTGGATCCTCTACAAAAAAGTGGCATTTACAAACTTAAGTGCGCGGATTGTGACGCATTCTATGTCGGCCAAACAGGAAGGAATTTCATAACACGAATGAAAGAACATCGGAGAGCAATTCTACAAAACAAGGAGGACACGGGATTAGCGCATCATAGCATTGAGAATAATCATTTCTTCAGAAATGACAGCCTGGAGGTAATGCACACCGGACACAAAGGGAGACGGCTGGATTTACTCGAATTCCTAGAAATTCGAAAAGCGGTCACTAATGGGGACAATATTGTGAATGAACAATTAATCTTTGATAATACGCCTTTGTTATGCGGCATCCGTTCGGAAAAACCAAGACTGTAATTCATTTATTGCCATGTTGTAAAATTTGTCTAGCTTAGTATATATTGCACATTTGTTAAATTTTAATTTTAGTATCTCTGTACTCTTGAGAATGGTCGTGAGGCCGAAACAATTGTAGAGGTTTATTCTATCAATACAGTGAAACTTTAACCAAGTGTTTGATTTAACCTAATCATAATGTTTCACCAAGTAGTATCCACACATAGTTTCAATTAAAATAACGTATTAAATTGTTTAATTATTTTTATAATTTTTACTCGTGTTTTCAAAAGGTAACGTATATTTAAAGGTTTTATAGTAAATGTTGAAAATGATGTCCTAAATTTCTCATGAGAAATCAACTGTGCCGCTGTTATCTTATAGTAGGCAGAAGAATAACGTAACCTCAATAACGTTTGATGACAGTTCTGTATAATGCAGCACCAATAACAATAAAGTGGCTCATACAAATTTCCATGCAAACAAGTTTCACATGTAATTAGATTATTTTTATGCTACACAGTATTAATTCTATGTTTCGGGCAAGAATTAATGCGTATGACCAGGCCCACCTTAACTATATGGGCTAATAAGGCTGCAGCCCCAGGGCGCCGAGCGCGGCCGCTATGACACCGAAATTTCCGCCTCACCATCGTTGGTCACATAGTTAAGATAGGGATGGCACCACAATTGTTACAGCAGTGATCTATTTTTTTTTATTATATTGCCAATAAACGGCGCGAAGGAAAAATATTGTTAGGAAGAACGGGGAGTTACAGTGGGAATGTGGGCAATATAAATCATTCAAAAACATCGAAAAAAAAAATACATTTTGATGAAAGTACATCAACAAACACTGAATTTAATAAAGATTTTCGGATACTATTAATTATGCAATTATTGACAAAATTTCAATTGATAAATCAAAAAGGCATATAATGAATTTTTTTAAAGTTTGGTATCTTTACTAATTTGAAAGAATTAGATCAAGAAACTATACGACAGAAGGCTACAATTCTATATAAAACTTACCCAAATGATGTAGAGGAAAATTTTGTTGAGGAGTTTTTACATTTTAAACATATAACTATAATGACTGATAAACAAATTACATCAAAGGCATAACTTTGTTTAAATACTTTAATTTACATAGATATTGAATCTACTTTCCCTAATGTATCAACCGCTTTTAGAATATTTATAAGTATTGCGTGCACTAATTGTTCCAGAGAAAGGTCTTTTTCAGTTTTAAAGAGGATAAAAAACTATCTTCATTCATTTTTAGGGCAGTCTAAACTTAACGATTTAAGTATTCTAGCAATTGAATCCGATTTTTTAGAAAATATAGATGTACATGATATTATTAACTAATTTTCACAAGATAAATGTAGGAAAAAATATGTATTTTGATTATAAGAATAATATATGAATATTTATATACAGGGTGTCAATTTGAAAAGTTGCCACCGACTTTTTTCATAGAAATAATGATTATTTTTAAAATTACTCAAAACAGTTCTGGTGGTTCGAAGAGTGGACCAAAATGACGTAGCTACTGTGGACCCCCTACCCACCGTTTAGGCCACAGACCGCTCCATCTAAAAAAAAAATGGCACCCCCCTATTTGTGATACATTGTTGGAAAGCTCTTGAAAAATGCTTTCTAGTCATTATTAATACAATATGCTTTGGTCAACTAGTTTTGGAATTCAGTGCAAATAAAGTGCAAAAGTGTTAAATTAATTAAATTCAATTGACGTGTTAAAGGATGTTGGAAATGGTTTCCTTATTTTCTAATCAAAAATATGGTCTGCATTGTCTGTGCATCTGCATCACATTGTATGTGCATGTGCATACACTAATCAATGATTACATGAGCAGAAATATTGTTTGGATTTTAGTACTACCATCCATGAAAAAGATGTAACTAAATCTGTAAGCGGTACATTTTAGAACATTGTACAATAGTGGGGTAAATAACCAGATTTTATTTTGTATTTTCTGATTTCGCGATGCAGACTTTGGACTACCATATGTAATTAATGTAATTCTAAATTCTTAGACATTATTATTTTTATTGTATCAAATTTACAAAAATAATTTCAATAAAAATATCTCGGTCCCAAACAGTGCCCTCGCCATTTGGGCATTTGCCGTTACTTCCCCATTGTTAACACCATATGTGCTAGCTCAAGGCCGCGTTAAAAGATGACGTTTGGGTTTGGATATCGCGGAAGTGGGGGGGTACCACAGTTAATTGAACGCAATCCGACTTCATTGTGAAGCCGAACCTGTGGTCGTGAAAGTGTTGCACTTTATCGCTGGCTGTGTGAGTGCACCAATGTAGAACAGAAGAGCCGAAGAAATCTTGGATTACCGGTCGAACCGGTGGAGCAGTAAACATGAAATACCTACACGTCTTCTTAATTGGGTGCTGCTGCTTGGCCACGGCGAGGGGGCTTATGGTCAGCGAGATTCTGGACGTGGTCAAGATAGGGAAGGATGTGGTCGTCTCCCTCGCCAAGGCGTGGAACCTGGTGGACGAGCATTTCGACGCGAGCGAAATCCCCATGCCGATAATCAACAAGCGCGAGCGCGCACTCCTCAACAAGATCAACTCGATCAACAACAAGCTGGAGAAGTTGAACGTTCAAATGGAGGGAATCGGGACTCAGACGATCGCCACGATTTTAAAGTATTTGCCCGATCGCACGAGCCTGGAGCTTAAACGTAACGACTTATTGAAGTACATAACTTCGATTAACATTTATTACTTGAGAATGTCGAATTACGTAAAAGATCGATCGGATATTGAAAGGCTGACGCTCGAGGATTTTGCGAAATCTGTTGTATCTCACGATCCTGGCTCCGTGAACAGTGCCATAGAACACATTCACACCTTCATTGTCCCAACAGGCTCGGGATTTTCTGATAATGGAATCATAAGCACGTTGATTAAAATATTGGTAAGACAATTTTTTTATTTAAATATCGGCTTTTTACGTTTATTTCATACCAAAAAGTGCATTATGGGATTAAATACGCTCGACCTATACATAATTATCTATTCAATTTTAGTCTATTTACTCTGCAATCAGTAATGCTAATCGTGAAGCTGGGGAACCCCCGTCCATATTGTGCGCACACGAACTATACAGTTCTATCAATTTCCCGCCAAACAATTTTTTGCGGGAAATTTGAATCGGTCACGACTGAACAATTTTAGGCGGGAAATACGTATCGGCCCCAACCATTGTTGATCGCTCTGTATATGATGCAATAAAATGTCTCTCAATATTATTGAATGTTGGAAGTAATTATTTATTTATGTATTAAGAGCGAAAAGTGATACATCATTGCTTGAAAGTGAGAGTTGGCATTCTCTTGATGGCAATAATGTCACTTTTTGCTCATAATACACACAACATTTTTTCTACAATCACTTAAAAAATGTTAAATACTGTGCAAAGTTTTCGATTGAGTTTTTCTAAAACACGCTTATTTATTGGTTGCTATTGACGACGATGTTGCGCGTTTTTTCGTTTTTATCGCGCAGCGAGCGATAAGTGCAAGTGTAAATGTTCAACTCACGAGCGAGCGCAGCGGAGCGAGTGGATTAAGTTTATACGAGCTTGGAAAATCACTTTTCTAACGCATGAAACACGCTATTTTTTGTGTACTTGATGAAAATCAAGTAAATAATATATAATTCGAAAGTAATGCATCAAGGTATGTCAAGCGTCTGCTGACATAACAAAACGTCAGAATGTTAGACGAACGTCAGCAACTTTCTTGGCCGACAGTAAAGCATCCATGACATGCAAGTGTTGAAGACACATTGGGGCTGGCGATCAAACCGAGTTCCAGAAGCCTATGTCACGAAAAAGTTGCATGTTCCACACTTAAAAAAAGGGATTCTTGTTTATGTGGTTGCTATGAAGAAATGTGTAACTAACTAGTAAAGTAGCACATTTCTTCACCAATTTCTATTGAGTCATGACTTACTTTTCCATTAAGTACACGAAAAATATTACTTACTGCTTGATAACATTGTACCAAACATAAAAATTTAAACAAATTACCTCTTGTTATCGTGAATATTTTCAACGGCGTTTGTCTAAAAGGAAACAATCTGGGCGCATATAAATCTAGCATTACAATCGTTATCGCCAATTTGTGGCAAAGGAACAATGATATGCTTTCAACACATTTTTATCAGGACTGGTTTTATTTTAATCTCACTGCGTCATATTTGCTGAGCATGAAATAAATTGCTTAAAACTTCGCTACATTATTCTGCTTCGCAAACAAGTTGATCCAGTCCGCATTAGGTGACTAACTTAATCAGCATTGTTTACAATCCACTCGAACTCTGCTTTGCAGTATCTTTGCGTGGTAATAAGCGAAGGACGTGATTCATATTCTTAACATAAAAAAAAAATGACCGTATTTATCCCGTTCGCACGCATACACACTTTAATGTACTGTTCTCTGCTGTCGCGATCATGCGCATTGGAATGTCCAACGTCCACTGGAAACTGTATTAAGCAACTTTTCTCTTTAGTTGCTGACAAATATTCGTTTTGTGTACCTCGGTTCCACCGCAAACATTTAAAAATCGTGCGTCAAACGTATAACCGCAGCTAATTACGTTCATTCAGATGTAAGTGAGCCATATTGATTGATTGATTGATTGATGCACGGCCAATTCAAATGAACCAATATGTTTAAAAAGTTCTTTGTCTTTGTGACAATAAATTGTATTTGCGTATTTAAATACAGTTTTAAACCAAATATGGGCTGTATGGTTGAAAAACATCTAAATATAATTATTTCCTGCTTCTGTGTGCCGGATCACAATACACGCGATCCAAAATCGTTCATCTGTAAAAGCACAATGGGCTGCTAGTGAAAATATAAAGTGATATTTTCCTTTGGTTGTCACATAATTAATGACTAAACTACATAATCACTTGCATATCAATGCATACATATCATTTAATTCAAACGAAACTTTCACCTTTGCGCATTATAATTAACGGTATATTCGGAGTTAAAGATGTGTGAGGTATCTATTTTCAACTACCACCAAGTACATAATTATGTAGCTAATTGAAGTTTAAGCACCCATACTCTCGTTTTTGTGTATTTCCTTACTTTCAAGGTTGTCTTATCTGTGATGAAACTTTTCTAATCGCGTCCGTTCGGTATTTACATTATGCGCGTCTGTAAAGAAAAACTGATTCGACCTTAAAAATATTAATTATTTTTTCTTTCATATACCTACTTCACAACGTTCTTATATAATATCCAACTGCATTGGCTTAATTAAGTCGTACAAAAAGGTGAACACCTGAATTCTTTCACGATGACTCATATAATAAACATGCTAGAGTTCAAAAAACCTTTATATTTCGTATGAAGCTTTTATTGGAAATAGGAATCTGTGTTAATTGGTTAATTTCTTTTTTCCAATTTACACATGAAATAGGATCATTTGATTTTGCAATAATTGAAAACTAAATTAGCATTTGTTATGTATAACTTAAAAAAAGATTTGTTCCAATTTACACATGATTAAGATCATTTATTTTGCAGTAATTGTTATCTAAATTTGCATTTGTTATGTATAACTTGTAAATGTTGGACGTGTAAATGTAACTAAAAAATGTTCAATTAAAAGTAAGGTATTGATTAGTAGTGTTTGTATGCACAAATAATCAATATTCAATACCCTGACAGCTGCAATTTTTAGATGGTGTAGTTTCTTGATTGCCGATACAAAATGCCACTTAAGTTTTACATCTTTGCCGCATTTATTGCGATACTCGGTGCCACTTGGGCTGAGAATCCAAGGCCACTGTTGCTAATCGATTCTCTGAGAAGAGACTTTTTACTATACGAAAAAGAGTTATGGGAAGATTTCGAGGGAAACAATGCCATTGAAAAGGAGGCCGTTCCCGAAGTGATGCTCATTAAAAAGTTTGCAAAGTACGGTGACATTCTAGAACAGGTATGCGCATACAATGAGGTAACCGGAGCGGGGTCCTTAAAACAGTTTGTTTTAAATTGAAGGCGTTCCCTAATGACATTACTTACGGCATGAAACCCCTGGAAAATCTGTGGGTCTGGGCGCGCACTTACGGCGAGCTGAGGACCATCAGTGCCCTGTACGAAACGTTCAGGAGGTTTCAAATGCAGCAGATTTCTAAGGGGCGTGTGCCCTCACCCAGGCAAGCCTGGATCGATTTGGCGGAAACTGTGTTAAACGATTCCAAGTCCTCGATACCGGAAGCGAGTAAAAGGCTGTTTCAAATAATTGATGGCGAGAAATTATTCCCAAATGCACTTAAGGTATTCATTCTCATAACTTCGAATAAATTGTATAATTCCACAAATATAATAATGCCTTTTTAGGAAGTCGAAGGAGAAGAAATGATTTGCAACATCAACGAATCCCCGCAGCAGATATTAATCAACCTGCATAATACAATAGCTTTAACCGAGTTGAAGAGCTATTCAATGATACAATTTTCTTACATGCTGTTAAAGCTGTACAATCAAGGTAGTTTTATTTGGTGCATGCTTTGCGGGAAATTAATAAATGCTTTCAGGCAATTTCTCCAAAGAGGCTGTTATTATGAGGGAACGTTACGAGGAGCGGACAAGAGAAACTTTAAGTGCCATGAAAGATGTTATTAGTCATGCGTCTAAAGACTTATGGAAGTGTGATCCAAAAAAACATATAAAAGGTACAATATAACCAAGTGACTACCATAAAACATCAACAGTTCAGTTAACTGACATTTAGCAGCAAAATGTCATTTGAAATTATTAGAAATACAACATTATCGCCCAGTATTATGAACATATTTAACTGTCAATGACACCGATTATGTAGAGGCTGATTCATAAATTGCGTACACAACGCAACGCTACGATGTGACAATGCTATCACAATGGGCATTTTCAATAGCATCAAAACGCTGTTGAAAATGCTTGTAGCATTGTTACAGAGTAGCGTTGCGTCGAATAAGAAATCTATAAATAAGCCTTAAGCATCATGTTATATTATAACAGTATGTTATAATATAACACCTAACACCTTAGGGTAGATAGGTTTTCGATTATATATATATATATATATATATGTTATAATATAAACAGGTGTTAATAGTTTTTGTTAATTACATTTTGTGTTATAGGTTATTTGTATTTTCACAAATAGCAGCAAGATAGAATTAAACAGTGAGTACATTTTAGTCAAATTATTGAGCTAAAGTGTACTTTTTTTTTACTGCATATAACGAATGCAAATATTTTGACGCAATATACGGGATACCGAGAATCCATTTGAATTGCCACATTTCTCAAAATTTTTCGTATAAGTAGGGATGCATTTCTAAATGTTATAAGAGTACTTGTAACCATATATGATGAACTGCCATCCCGAAATATTTAAAAGTTTTATGCTCTTTGAAGTGAAATGATGGAATATTTATTGCATATTTGGGTATGCTCTCCTTCTTTGCGTGCCTATCGATTACAGGATGTGGCTATTCACAACGCAATTTTATCTTTGTTAACGGTAGTGCGAAACAGTTCTGTGGTTGTTGTGTTAAACCACTTTCGTAAGTTTTTCAGCCACGATATCCTCCTTCGTCCTGGTCCTCTCCTTCCTTCTACCTTTTCTTGAAGTATTAGCTGTAGCAGCGCATATTTCTCTTGGTGTCTCATGATTTGACCTAGATATTCCAGTTTTCTTCGTTTTACAGTTTTCACGACTTCTCTCTCTGTTTTCATCTTCCTTTAAACCTCTTCATTAGAAACATGTACTGTCCACGGGATTCTGAGTATTCCTTCTAAAAGAATTTCCTATTCCTTTCTTTCTATACATCCACATTTCGAACGCGTTTATCTTATTTATTGAAACCTCCGTCAAGGTCAAGACTCCACTCCGTACAAGAGCACCGGAAAGTCGTAGCACTTAACTTGTTTTAGTTTCAGTTTAATGCGAAGACTATGGTTCTTTAATACTGTGCTGATTTGTCTGAATGCTGTTCTGTATTTGAGACAATTGACATGGAGTAATTGATACATGGAGTATGCTCTCCAAGTACTGGAAATTAAATAAATAGAAAAATACACCAGGCCGTTCTTGTTAGTACGTCCAAGGCATTTGGGTGTGTGAGAATGCTATCGCTATGGATATTTTCAACGCACATTGAACACTGCTGAAAATGCCCATAGCGATAGCATTACAACTGCGTAGCTTTGCGTCATGTAAGAAATCTATAAATCAGCCATAACTTTGTTCTCACTTTTCATTGGCATTCTTGCCATTTTCTGCCAATTCTGGATTCTCTTCTACTAAAGTTTTAAGGGCCTCGAGTTGTCTTTTGTCCGTAGTCTTTACATTTTTCATATTAGAAATTAAAATACTGTCACTTATTTGAACATGTAAGTCGGTATGTCAGCCAAACTTATTTCTAAAAACCATTTTCAAACTATAGGTTTGTTCCAAGTAACAGTCGCGGACTGTCCACGAACGAACTGTGGATCAGTTTCGGATAGTTCCGTTGCACAGGCGTGGTTTTGGACTGGATCAGGAAATTACTGACGGATTTCTGACGATTGGAACGATAAATGGCAGATTTCAAACAAATATTTGGTCGTAATTCGGACTTGTGCATCCAAAGAATTTGGTTTTCGATGTTTTATGTCCACGGTCAGCAGCGCATTATGTCTTCATGAGGCCCTGCGCAATATAATTCGGGGCAACTGATTTACAGTGTCAAAATTTGGTATTGCCTTAAATAGTAAACAATATTAATTATTACAGCCTTGTCTCCAGATATGGAACAGAAATTTAATTTAAGATTTTTTTAAATTAACAAAAAAATTTTTTTACTAATTTGGACCCCTCCGACGTTGGGGACCCCGGGCAAATACCCAATTTATGACGAATCATTTGCGTTTTGACCATTGTGGAGAGAGTTTCATAGAGCAGTAGTTACTATGTGTTTTATACTTTTTTACGAACACTCATGAAAACAAAACCTTTATAATTCTCCAGAAAGCCAAAATAAATCAAAATAATAATATGAAATAAATAACAAATGTCAGGGTTGTGCAGGGTCATGCACGTGTAAGTTCCACTGTGTGATACTGCGCTTGTGCGAATGTTTGGTCCAACGGTCCAAAGTTTGTCCTACGTCAGAGACGATGCGTCCAAAACTAGTCCGAAGATCACTTGGAACGCTGGACTCGAATACACAATCAGTCAGAAACCAGTCCGCATGCACTTTGAAGCGCGACATGAAAAAACGCATGCTTCACAGTCCGAGATTGTTACTTGGAATGAACCTTATAACAAAAGTGGAAAAAGAAGGTGTCATTTTACTGACATTTCCCGTTTTGTTTTACTTTAGCTGTATCTATAACGGAGATGATAAAATTACAAGTACAGAATTCAAATTTTAACAGGGGGTTAAAAAATGACACAATATTTATAAAACTACTTTAAATGACGTTTAGCCGCTAAATGCCCGTTAACTTGAATGTATGTTGAAGTTTCTGCACGTACTATTTTAACGGCCATTTAGCTTGATAAAAACTTGTGGTTTCGAGGTTAAGTTACACGGTGCGACTACAATAACAATAATTGATTCAAAATCTTCCACTTTTAGATATCTTTTAGGGTTAAATGTCTGTTAAAATATGTTGATAATCAAATATAATGAAGTTTTGTTTTCCAATATTAATATGATTTAGGAAAATTTGTAAATAGTTACAAATACATACATATATATGGATACATTTTTATGGATATTTGACAAACATTATGTTTGTTTAAATTTTTTAAGATGTCACATATACTGAAATAACGGAGCTGCTGCAGGGTTACGTCCAAAACGAAGTCGATTTGAATCCAGAAGGCACTTGCAGGGAAAACTGTGCCGAGTACACATACACCAAAAGCCACTCGTGCTATCAAAATTTGTATTGCCGCCAGCAACGACGCTGCAACGGAAAGATAATCAATTGCAACTTTATCGACTCCGATGCCTGGGTTTGCCCATCAGTAAGTTGTGACCGCCGGGATAACTGTTGAAATGTTAAACGCACACTTTCGCAGGCCATAGGTAGTAACAGGCGATACGAGTACATAGAGTATGAAAACGGCAGAGTCCTCGGCCGCAAACAGAGCTGTCCAAAGGGCACCACGAAGGTGGACAGCTGGTGGAGATGGCTGTTTTGGCATTGCTCGTATTGCATGTGTCTGTGCGACGAACAAGGAGCCAACTCCGACCGTTACTTTAATCTGCGATCATCCGTGTCAAATACTACAGAAAATAAGTTAGTGTTATACGGGTTAATCCATTTAGGGGAAGACTTTTTTATATTGGTAATACAATTTAATTACCACTTTCATAGAGTGGCCTCTTTATTTGGAGCTTTAGAGACTATTTATCTTAATTTCTATTTAACTCAATCCTTACAAATAGTTAAATAATAATGTGGAAAATACTAATCTAATCGTAGTCATAAAATTTCTTATTATAGTTCAGATTTTTTTTGCATTTTGACAATACACGTTTTTGACACGTGAAGCTCCCAACTGCTGCAAGTTACCAACCTAAATCACAATCTAAATGGATCACCCTGTAGTTCGTCTAAATGAAATATTCATTTATGCCTTTTTAGAGTTGTCACCGGTATGAGGTTTATAAAGAAAAACCGGATAATCCATCTGCAGGTTCAGGAAGGTAAATTGCTTCCCAAAGCAAAAATAGATCCAGACTCGTTGCATTGGGTGGCAGTAGAGGATTATAAAATAACGGATAGGGGAATCTACAATAGCCAAGATTTTCATACTCTGACATGGGAAAAGCGAAACTTTGATCTGGATGACTTAGTTTGCCAGCAAAATGAAGTTGTTACAGGTATGCAATAATATCCGATAGCACTTTTACGGAAATTTATTTTACTCTCCCCTGACTAACTGAAATCAAAGTTGAATATTTTAATAATTTAAGTGTACTCAAAGTATTTCCCCCTACAAATAATTTTTTCGTGCAATTGGACGAGAAATGGTAACTTCTCAGCGACACAACAGACCGAGAAGTGCAATTTCTCAGCTATGACCACAAAAGGTTGCCAAGCAACCTAAAATTATTATATATATATATATATATATATAACATTTTCCGATATGTTCGCAGCTTTTTGTTCTTCACACCAAGTTTTAAATTTAACGTATGCATTCTCGTATAGCCGTCTACTTTTCTCTGGAATTAAATGATCTGTGGCAGCATTTGCAATTTTTCTCAACTCCGGAGGTGTACACTCTAAATCATCACTATCACTAGTATTCATTTCTACTTTGTTTAACTGAATTATCGATTAATTTTTTTGACGTTTATTATTTTGTCAAAATTGACAGTCTCTTGTTTACAACCTAGGAGACTCATTGCAGCGTGCATCAATTGCACGAAAAACGTTGTGTACACCTCGGCCGCGAAATCTTTTAGCGACCTCGAGATTGTATTGCCCGGCCGCAAGCGGCCTCGGCGACAAACTTTCTCTCGGTCCCCTAAAATGAGATTTCTCGGCCTTGATATACAAATAACTATTTATTTGTCGACACATTGAAACAAAATCTTTAACCCATTAGTACATGAAATTTACCAAAAATAAATGTTTACATCAAACATAATATTTTTAAACAGTAAAATTAATGTATAAAGCAGCGAAAAATTTGATTGATATTTTTGTAGGAGTCCGATTCAAATTGATAGGTTCTCATTTGAACCTTGAGATGCGAGTCAACGAGTTTAATTTTGATTCCGGAAAGGTCCACCCGGATAAATTCATTTGGAAAGATAACCCGAATACCGATGCAACGAAGATTAAACCAAGGTGAAAAACATTTATTATAGTATTTTTCATACTCCAGCGGAATTTTTAATTGGTAATTTTTAGTTACCAAAACTTTTTACTTGACACTGAAAGAAAAATCGACATACTGCAATACTATTCAATGTGATCTTATATTGGTCATTTTTTGTTTTATCCAAATTGCAGGTGATCGGCAGAGATGACAGTATTCCGCTGGGGTATTAAAAATACTATATTTAGGTGTTTCGTGCGTTTCTTAAAATTTGAAAATAATTTTAACACTTAACATTTTTAGAAAAAAGTTACATCTTGATAAACGTGACGTGCCAATCCGATCTCCGGGATCGTCATTGCCGGACTCAAAAAGCGACCAGTACATCGAATTTACGCACACCGACTTTGACCGGGATGTTGCACAAACGACGATACCCTTTATCGACATACAACCAGTGGAGTCGTTGGTGGCGGTGCCATTAAGTGGTGTGGGAATTTATCATAAGGGGGCCCCCCATTTTGGAGGGTTCATTGCGCCAAAATTGATAACGTATGATTACGGGCAATTATTAGAAAACGCAATCGACGATTCCACAGTCGTTCAGTAACAACGAACTACAGTACAGATTTGATCTATATTTTTATTGTATTTTGTTTTTCTAAATGTGATATTTAAATTTATGTTTAGTTAACTACGTTCTAAATGTTTAAGTAGTCGCCTTATTGTAGAAATAAATTTAGTTCTTATTCCATTACTGTGTTGTAATGTTATTGTTAGCAACATTATACAGAACCCAGTGATTAATGTCATAAATTTAGTTTTATGGGCTGCCAAATATGTATAAAGATATAAATAAATACAACATTTTGTCAAAACAATAACATAAGCATTACATGAAATTTGTGATCGTGTAACAAAAAAAGTTTCTGCGGTTTTTCTAATACATGAATATTTTTAATTTGTTATCAATGGTACATATTTGTACATGTGTTTTCTACTTTAGTATGAGTTACTCTTCCATTTGATGCATTCCAATTTGACGATAATTATTTAATCCATATTAAAAAATTATTAAAAAATTAAACCGAAAATCAAAAACCGCACAAACTTTTTGGATACCTGTTTACATGAATTGGTTACTCCCATTAAAAATAATTGGGCTATAGATATTTTGAACATCTAAAATCTATCCGGACCTGTCCCACTAACATTGCATTTATGTTGGGCATGTTCCACATGAAATGAAAACGCTTTCGTTTCCGTCAAGTTCATCTTTAACTGTGGTAGGCCTGAGCACATTTATTTGTGCGTCGCCTTGAAACACGTTCCGAGAATCACAGTAGGGATTTTCCCTGGCATGGATCATCACGTGCTTCTTGAGATCGGACTTTTGGATAAAGCTTGACGTGCACAGGTCGCACTTGTAGGGCTTCTCCCCGGTGTGCCGCATCTTGTGCCTGTTCAAGCTGCTCAGCTGGTTGAAGCTTAAGGAGCAGACATTGCATTTGTAAGGCCTTTCTCCGGTGTGGATCATCTTGTGCTTCTTGACGACTGACCTCTGGCTGAAGTTTGTGTTGCATATGTCGCACGTGTAGGGCTTCTCCCCGGTGTGGCTCATCTTGTGCACCTTCAGGTTGCTCTTCTGTATAAAACTGGCTGTACACACGTCGCACTTGTATGGTTTCTCCCCGGTGTGGCTCATCCTATGCGTGTTCAGGTGGATCTCTTGGGTGAAGCTCGATGGGCACACATCGCATTTGTATGGCTTCTCACCGGTGTGGATCATGGTGTGCTTCTTTAAGTCAGATTTCTGGGTGAAGCTCGAGGCGCATACGTCGCACTTGTACGGCTTCTCCCCGGTGTGGCTCATCTTGTGCATGTTCAGGTGCGTCTTCTGGGTGAAGCTCGAGGTGCACAGGTCGCATTTGTAGGGTTTCTGTCCGGTGTGGATCATCATGTGCTTGTTGAGATCGGATTTTCGGCTGAAATTTGTGGTGCACGCATCACATTTGTAAGGCTTCTCTCCAGTGTGGATCCTTTTGTGTTTCATGAGGTCGGATTTTTGGGTGAAGCTTCTGGAGCACACATCACACGAGTGCGGCTTGACTCCGTTGTGGCTCATCTTGTGCGTGTTCAAGTGGCATTTTTGGGTGAAGCTTGATGGGCAGACGTCACATTTGTACGGCCTTTTCCTACTGTCGATCACATCGTGCTTGTTAAGAACAGATTTTTGGTCCAAGTTCCCTCCTCCGTGTTCTTCCTTGGGTCTCCTCTCGGTAGTTATTGTGTTCAATTCAGGCAATGATGATCCTTCTGACGATCTGAAAATCGGTTAATCAATGACAGTTCTCACCAATAACAATAGTATATTGTGCATCAAGGGCGGAAAATAGGCTTTAACAACCCGCGGTCCTTGGCGCATGAGCGAACGAGGGCGTCAAGAAACGAAGGGCTGCTAAAGCCTTTCGGCCTACCGGACACACTATTTTTCCGCCTACCTCCAATATCTGACTTTTTTACTCTATAATCAACCGAATTTCATTTCAGGTATGGCTGCACTCTGTTGAGTTTTTTTAAGTCAATATTTTGTTTTATTTTAAGAACCGACTTCAACATTGAATGTTCAGACCACAGTGTAGCTATTTGCTTCTTTCTGCTATACAGGGTGTCCAAGATATAAGATAAGGATCAACAGCATGGGGATCTCGGAAACCTTAAAAGTTACAAAGACAGTTAAATTACAAAAAAATACTTTACTTCGCTTACTTCCGGAGATATTCGACAAAATCGTTTTTATTTTGTTTCTAAAGTTATTTGAAAAGGTATAAGAAAACCAAAGGCACTTCCTTATTGCTACAGTTTTAGCTCTGCAAGACAGTGTTTGCAAATTTTCAGTACAACGTTTCGTTTCGAAGAAACCATCATCAACTCTATTTTTTTATATGGCCCGAAAAAAATGTACACCCAGTATTAGATACTATTTCCTATTATGAATTCAACTATTTATATCACAGTATGGTTTCTCATGTTTTTATTCAGAAAAAGGCTTAATACATTTTGAACATTTTCTTGTAGTAGGTCTTGAAATGATGACGAAGAAACAAAATATTTTCTAATTTTAACCCAGAATAGATACCAGAATAGTAACTAAAAATAATTTAGCAAGAATAGAATAGCAAGAACATTGAAATATTATAGCAATTTAGAACCACACTAATATTTTTTTTTTTACTGTAATATGATCATTGTTCTGTTCATTTAATGTCGACGAAGATAACAATCATTATATCCTTTTAACCCAGAATATGTACCAAAATAGTAACAAAAAGAATTTAGCAAGAATAGTTGTTGAACATTGAAACATTATAGTTATTTAGAACCACACTTATAATTTTTTACTGTGATATTATGACAATTGCTCTGTTCATTTAATTATCTTCAAATCTTAAAATTAGGTCATAAATATTGTCTTCGTTGCTCATTTCAACGCCTTCTACACCAAAATGTTCGAAATTTATTAACAAGCCTTTTTTTCTGAATAAAAACATGAGAAACCATACTGTGATATAAATCGTTGAATTCGTAATAGGAAATGCTATTTAATACAGGGTGTACTTTATTTACGGGCCATATAAAAATATAAAGTTGACGGTGGTTTTTTCGAAACGTAACGTGAACTGAAAATTTATAAATGTTCTCTTGTAGAGCTAAAAAAGTGGCAATGAGAAAGTGCCTTTTGTTTTTTTAACCTTTTCAAATAAATTTAGAAAAACATAAATATGATATTGCAAAATTTTGGATTTTGTCGAATAGCGGATATTTTTGTTTTCTCAACCGAATAATACTAACCACTAAATTGTGCAACTTTTTGTAATTGGCGGTTACTTTGTAACTTTTACGGTTTTCGAGATACCCATACTGTTGGACACTCTTTGCACCCTGTACGCCAGTACTGTATTTTCTGGAATATTTTTTGACTTTTTGGCCGTTTTCCAACTACAAAACTTATTATATTGGAATACATACCGAGTCTAAGATTTGATTGGTTAATTAGGTTAGCAGAAGCGGCTGCGGCAACTTCCCTTATATCGAGTGGTGTAAGCCAAGTCTTCGTCGCTGCTAACATCCATTGCACTTAATACACTTTTTAATTAGAGACTAGGTACAATATATCTGTCACCACATCAATCAAAATGAAAAATTTTAGAGGCCCTAGAGCCTCTAAATCTCATTTTCCACCTGCAATTTAGGACCGAAAAATGAACTTTCAGAGCAGGTAGGCGGAAAAAAAAATTTACTTGTAAACTCTGTTCCATTATTGTTGGCCAATGTAAAAACTCACTGGACTTTAAAAAAATAGGTTATATTTAAAACAAAGAGGTTATATTTTATGACAGTGGGCAATGTTGCTATCAAATTGAGTATCTATTGAGTACATAATTTATTTGCTATTTTTATTTTAGAAAAGCAAATCAGTCAAATTATAATATAATTTTTGGCATTTTTTAAATAATTAAAAAACCAGCACACTTGAATGATTGAAGCAATAATTTAATTATTTTAATATATCAATTAGGCAATGTGTTAAAAATCGGACATTTAATAATTTTTTCACTGTCACAGGTGAGTTTTAACTCAGCGTTGGTAATTCTTTTTAAGGCACACTGTAGTTTGACTTACATTTCAGAATGGTCACTGCCGTGTTTAGCCCTTAAATGCACTTCATAACTTGCGAGGCCATCGTAAGTAGCGTTGCACATTTCACAACTATATGCCGCCACTTTATTGATCTGTACCATTTCTTCTTCTACTTTTACTACATAAGAATGGTCTTGAAAACATTCGGATTTAGGTTCTATGCAATTCTCATCCAGTCTTCTGCACACCTCTGGCTCACTATCTTCACCCGAGCTCCAATTAGTCTTGCAATTCACGAAAGTTATCTGCGGTACCAAAACTACAAAAATAAACAAGGTCATTTATTTATTTAGCATATGGTGTTGACACATTGTATGTAAAGATGTTAAAATTTACACACATATATACACTGTGTATCAGCCAAATGGAATAAATTCGATAATAAATAAATGGGGGCGTGTTCGAAAAAACGCTCGGACACGATGATTGTTATTTTTAGTTGCGCATCTTTTTCCCCAAAAACTTTTTATACAGGGTGTGTCATGTGACCGTGGCCAATACCAACTTTCTTATTTTAAATGCAACACCTGGTATATTATTCAATTTTTGGATTCTTCAGAAAATTCTAGACATATTTCATGTACAATGTCCTAGACCTATCTTCAACTGTTTCGGAAATATTAAGTGTTTTCAGATTTATTGCAAAAATTAACATTAAAAAAAGAAAATTATTTGATTACAGAAATTCGTTACAACACACTCAAAAACTAATAAGTAATACTGTTTATTTCTTGATAATGTAAAAAAACAAAAAAAAAAACAATAAATTTCAATGGAGGAGATGTTCAAAATGCTCGCCGTGAACGTCTTGGCAACATCCTAATCTTAAATAGAAATTTCTTCTAACGTTACTCAACATCTCAGGCGTGACCGATCTAATCGCAAGCATTATTCGTCTTCTTAAGTCAGCTAAGTAACACTTAATATTTCCGAAACGGTTGAAGATAGGTATAGGACATTGTACATGAAATATGTCTAGAATTTTCTGAAGAATCCAAAAATTGAATAATATAGCAGGTGTTGCATTTAAAATAAGAAAGTTGGTATTGGCCACGGTCACATGACACACCCTGTATAAAAAGTTTTTGTTGAAAAAAATGCGCAACTAAAAATAACAATCGACGTGTCCGAGCGTTTTTTCGAACACGCCCCCATTTATTTATTATTGAATTTATTCTATTTGGCTGATACACCCTATATATATATATATATATATATATATATATATATATATATATATATATATATATATATATATATATAATAAAACTTAAAGAAATAGGTAAAATAAGTCTATATCAAGTTTATTTATATATTCAATTGAAGATGGAGTTGCAAATATATGATCATATTGGAAAACAGGTAAGATCATTAAAAATTTAATGCAAGTGATTTTCAAGCATGCATTCAAATTTATGAATCATCTATTGCTTCCGTAACACTTCCCACTATTAGGGAGGAACATACAGCAATATACAAAACTGTATATTTTGATTTTAGCGTCGATGAACGCACCTTGTTTGACATCGGCTGCAAATGCAAATAGTGGGTCCCCATTCTCCTTGGGAGGATATTTTTCGGTTTTAATTCGAACTACGCCGTCATTCAAACCATCCGCTCCATCTTCGACTTTAATAAAATCCATATTCCAATTAGAATATGTTCCCGAAGGCCAGTATTGAATGCCTTTCAAACAAACCACTTTCGCTTTCAGAATGAATTTAGTTTAGTACTGCCCAAACACCAAGTACTGCCTAGAATCCGAGTGAATCAGAAATAATTGAGTCATCTTTTGTGTATACATACATAGACTCATACATCAAACTCTGGTTGAAATTGATTCCCGAGGTGACCATTCACGAAAAGCTGGAAGCTATAACTGCTATGATGCTATGTATGGATGGGGCCAAATTTGGGGCACATAAGTAATAAAACGACAACTTGACAACTGAGCTGACAACTCTGTTGTGGTGCCATTCCTTCTTTAGTATATTCTTTGCTTTACACAGGTGGTGGGTGACAATTGACCGACGTCACATGTTTCTAACCCGGGGAGACTATGGACATATTTCTAAATGTAGCATAGAGCTTAATGTCTGCTTCTAATGATAGAATCATGTGCCAGGCGGATATTACACAAATGAAGAAACGATATACCGGCGATAACAGCTCGAAATGTCACTTTTATGGTTGTTATTCCAGCTTGGCAGCTATTGGCATTCACGACTTTTTTTTTGCAACCGAGGGCTGGGTTTTCTTTTTGTCATGTTGGACAAACTGATTCAGGGATGCAACTGAAGTTAATTATTTTTTAGTGTCGATGTCTATTAGACATTTGCTTCCTACCACATTGTCAGATTTCTAATTTTCGTTAATTAATTGCCGTTCCATTTTCATCTCTAATAATTAAACTTTACTTCAGGCAATCTGGCAACAATATTATTTAAAAACATATAACCTCAAACTGAAAACAATTTAACCTAAAAAAATCTGACAAGTTCCATTGGTTAATTCAGTTCTTTTCCAAACACTACCAAACAAAATTACTAGATATGCATAGACTCCCCAAAAAACCGACGAAAAACATCGTGAAGTTCGTAGTGAGTATGTACTTTTGCCGCTAGAATCTAACATCCGCCTCAGGGACGATACGAGCGGTGTGCGGAGAGTATTAATATCTAGAAGCAGCATCAAGTTTTGCCACTACTCTACACTCGTGAATCATGAACAAAACGTTTCTTTTGTCACTCTGCTGCTCGCCACTGGTATCATACCCGGGGCTTAATGCTCGATTAAGAAACGCAAACTTTACGCTGAATTAACAAACGGCTTGCTAGAACTGGCACTGAATTTTGAAACACACCCTGTTGGGCGAAAGTCATTATGAGCCGCCATGTGGAAGCTAAATTCAAACAAAGTCCCATTTTTTTTTTAGGGAATTTTATAAGTTATGATTTTAATGTTCCTAATTTCTTAACATTGACAGCATTATCTGTTAAGGGGGATCGATGCAAGACTTCCTTACAGTGCGCGCACCACTATTGCCACCCCCATAGGAGAAGTCATGATGTCACGCACTTTGGCAACCCAAAAGGTATAAACAAGGGCACGAGAAAAAAAATTAATTCATGAAAAATTTGCCGCAATAAGATTTTTGTCTCCAGCAAATGTTAAAAATATCGGCATTAATTATCGTACCGATTTCTATACCTTCATTCACCTTTACATCAGAGTGCTTTTGCACACACCAATGAATAAATCTTATTGGTTGTAAGCAGGATATAAAATTATTTGCAATAAATTTGAATAGGATTTTATTGTACTATTTTTTGTAATGACTAGCAATATAATTTTCAGCATATTAATCTGTATCTGTTCTTGTGTAGATACACAAAGACATTTTAACATGCATAAATTAGAGGTGATTATTTTGTTTATAATTAATAAAAATGTATGGATCAAAGTCATATTTCTTGCAACAAATTAAGAACAAATGAGTACAATTAATTCATTTAGCTGTACTCGTAATTACTCATAATATAAAAGAAATAATATTAACAGAAACATGAATGTAGTTAATTTCAAAATTATAGAGTACACTTAATTTTCTACAGGTGAAACTATCACAATTTAATGTCAATGTCAGTTTTCACAAAGAAAATGCTCAATCCAAGGCGAAAGTGCTCAATATTTCCAAGTTAGAAGGCGGGTGGCCCAACATTTTAACATCGCGAAGAGCACCGTGCAGACAATATTATAGTTTTTTAAAATATCAGTGACATTTTATATATTGTCTAACTTACCTAATGTATATAAAAAATATGACGTTCAAATTTCAAAAGTATCTTTTACATGTCGATAAAACTAATAAATCGACATCTAGATTTTTGAGGTGTACTCTATAATTATAAAATCCACTGTAGTCTGACCACTGGATCTTTTGGGTGAAAATCATTAATTATCGCTTCAATAAATAACAAGGGCTTTCAATCTGACAAAATTAATCAGACGCATAAGAAAAATCTAGTACTATAGAACGTCTTCCAAGTATAGACATGCTGACAATTTTTAAGTATAGATATGCTGACAATTTTGCAGGGCTCTAGAGTTAAGACTAAGCAAATGAGCTCAACATTCTAGGTTATGTTGTTTTGTGTATCTCACAGAAGAAAATAGCCGTGCATTAAAACTCGCATTAATTATGGCTTTAAAATATAGTGACTAATTCTTTGAAAACATTATATTTTTAATTGGCTTTATAAACTATAAATGTGAACTTAATTTGACCAAGAAATTTCAACTTAATTCATACGATCATAAACAATGAGTGTACCCAAAGATCCGACAGTCAGAGTGTACATAATTAGCTTCAACCAATATACTGGCGAATTCTTGTACACAATATCACCGTTACGGAACAACAATGACGCATGTACAAAATTAATTTTCTAGGAGACGATCACGATTGTTAATTAGCGAGTTTTAAAGAAGTGAAATTACTACCATTTTCTTGGTAGTAATTTTAATGTAAAATATAAACATTAAAATTATTTTCAATAAAATGTATTGACTTCTGTAATACTCAATAATTAACAATTGTTTTTCGTCTCTCCTGAAAAAAATCATCATTTTGCAGTCAGGTCATTGTTGCTCTGGAACGGCGATTATAACTTAGCAAAAACATATTAAACAAAATTAATATTTAACGTTCTAGTAATTGAGCAAATACCGTGTTTCTATAAGAAGCCACAAAAATACAAAGCAAGTAACAAACATTTGGCTAAGCCAAGACTAGTATTACAAAATAATGAAGAGACTTCTTTGATATACAGTGAGTTTTTTATTCGGCTGAACATGGGCATAAAATTGCCATGTTCATTTTAATAATAAACAAGTCATATCATTATTGAGATAGGCAGCCAAATTGTCATGAAATGACAGATCAGATGTTTCTTATTTTCTCATTAAATTTTATTTCGAAACAAGGTTAGGTCATTAATCTATGGTACATGAGTGTGAAAACAGTGTTTAAGCTCTTCAGCATAAAGTAAAATAACAACAAGATTCATGAAGAAAGTGCTGGGGTTAGTTATGGATGCAACAAACACCTGCGCCTTCCATGCAGTCACTGTGAGAACGATGATAACAAATTACAAAGAATGTTAAAAGTACTCAAACTTATAGCAGAGAGAAGAAAGAAAATTACAAAATATGTTCAAAATGACCACCTTCACGTTCTAGACAATACGCAAGACGATTGTAAAATTCTTGCACGGTATTGCTTAAATTGGATTTATTTCATTGCCGGCAGTGCGTATTCGTTGTTTTAATTCTTCTACGTTCTGAATTTGTACGCTATTGTACACTTTTGATTTTAGGTAACCCCAAAGAAAAAAATCATTTGGGGATAAATCCGGCGAACGAGGGGGCCACGCGATAGGTCCAAATCTCCCTATCCAGCGATTCTCAAAAGTTTCATTGAGATAACGTCTGACTTCCACCGTGGAATGGGGTGGAGCTCCATCAATCTGAAACCACGGGTTCTCAATATTTAAATTTTGAACTTGTGGTACAATTTGTGTTCGAAGAAGTTCCAAAAATTTTGCGGAATTTAGATTCCCTTCAATAAAAAAGGGACCAATAAGGACATTGTCAATAATTCCAACCCACACATTAACTCTAGCATTGTACTGTGTGTGGGGAAGATTTTGTACGTGCTGGTTCGTACGTGACCAATACCTGTTGGAGAACAAAATAATAGGATAAGGAGAATGGATACGTATGTATTTAATACAAACCGATAATTCTGGGAATTTACTGTCCCATTCAAAGAAAATGAGGATTCGTCTGTGAAAACTATTTTCTGTAAAATGTTTCCATCTTCATTTATTAAGTTGAATAAGGTTTCACAAAAATCTGTTCGTTTAATTTTGTCACTTTCAAAAAGCTGCTGATGATTTCCAAATTTGTAAGCTTTATATTTATACTTTCTTAGTGTTTTATGCACAGAAGTGTATGAAATGCCAAACTCTCTTGCTATGAATCGTAAAGATGAAATTGGATTTTCTTCAGCGTAGCATAAAATGTTAAGTTCTTTTTCTTCTGTAAGGACGGGGCACGTTTTTGTCCTCTTCTTATGTGAATTTACTACACATCCTTCGCTATTAAAGGCTATAATTGTATTGTGGATGGTTCCAATAGAGGGGATAGGTCGGTCAGGATAATTGGCTGAAAATAAATCACGGACTTGTCTCAAACTGTTATTTTGGTTGTACCACAGCAGAATCGAAATCTTTTCTTCTTTAGAATACATAATAATGCAAACTATTGGAACTTTTCAAAACAAATTTGGTTATAAATGACATCAGATGTCAGAACATTTGAATTTCATGACAATTTGGTTGCCTAGCTCAATAATGATATGACTTGTTTATTATTAAAATGAACATGGCAATTTTATGCCCATGTTCAGCCGAATAAAAAACTCACTGTATACATGTTTAAGTAATATAAATGAAATGTATGCATACAACAGCTTACAAAGTATTTTCACAATATGTACATAGAACAAAACGATGTTCTTTAAATAACATTGCCTGTTATGTTACATGCTGTGATGCATGCGATGAATGACTTTCTATTTCATTATTATGTACGGTAGGAACTGTGTAAGTTATCCCATATGGCCTTAAATGGTAAATTAAATACTCCAAAACGTACATCTGGTTCGGGCTGACGTAATGAAATGAAACGGCATTATCCGAACAGCAGTCCATACCCTGTGAAAACACACCTTCAGCATTAACAAATTACAAACATTCGACACTTTACCTCTTTGCTGTCATAAAATATGTACTTCCAATACCAGAATGATTTGTCCGAATGTCCCGGTATCAAATGGTGCTCGGGGACGAAGGGAAAGAATCTGCCTCGCCCCAACGTGTCACGTGAATCGCCCGCGTCCACCTTCACGTTCTGCATGCATTTACCCATTTCAACATCTTCGCTTCCGTCATTAGACTGACGACATAAACTACTATTCGAGACACCAACCTGCCAAACAAATCCATGCAATGTTATGTTTCAAATGTATATAACTCAATTCAGTTTGATGATGAGTGGTCACTCACATCAAGTAGATCGTGTGTAGATGTGTAAGCGTTCGTCTTAAATCCGGTGGTAAACCCGGCATATTATGTTGTCAAATGCGCTATGAAACATTGTAACACTAATAGGTTAGTGTAAAACAAATTTATTGACTATTTACGATTTTTGTTCTTGTTCATATTCGTCCGTTATTCATTTCATAACGAAACACTTAAAAATCGGTTATTATGTTTAGAGTTTTAATATTTATCTGGGCATTTTGAACTTATTAAATTTCCCTTAGACCACTCATTATCAAAGTGAATGGCCTATATTTGCACTTACTTCGACGAACCTCTTCAAGGCTTCCCTACTGAGCACATAGCCTGCGCCCCCACTCATGTAACCTTGCTTAACATATGGCTTAAATTTGCAACCAAAATATATAGGCTGATTTGGATTGTATGGCTGTAACATGTACCGAAGATTTTCTACAACAACATAACTAAAATATCGATAAGTTAAATATGGCATATGTAAATAATAAAGACGTACGTGTCATCGTCTGCTTTCAAAAACCAATCGGCTTTATCGTAATAATTATTGTAAGCATACTTGAATGCTTCCTTCGTTTTGCCCCATAAATTATTTCTACCTTCGCCCACTGGCAACGCCACAGACGGTAGGCTCGCATCTAAACATAAAAAAAAAAAATGTGTACAACAAAGAACCACAAGAAACAAATATAACAAATATCACCTTCAACGGAACTCATGAAAAGCAATATGTTACACCGTTTGCCCCATGTGTTTCTCACGTGTTTCGCTTTCTTTTGATGATTCGAGGGTCCTGTCATAATCCAGCAGAGTACCCTGACATCCTCCCTCATCTGTTTGGCCACACTGTCGTCTTCGTGCTTGTGGAACTCCTCGTTGTGCTCGTGCGAGCCCGGATCGATTTCCGGCCCTACCAGGTGCCGCATTTCGTGGCTCGTATGAGGATCCGAGTGGCTGGTGATCCAGTCGGGAGGCTCCATGTACGAGAATGCAGCGAAAAAGCCGATGCAAAAACCTCCAAGCAGCGCAAGCAGGATCTGCTTTTTCATGTTGGTCCTGCAACAACATAGATATACATCACTGACATTGATGGCATTATTTATACGCAGTGTTTCAAGTTAAACCATCCAAATGTCATTTCAATCCACCAGATGGCAGTTATATATATAAACAATCTTTATTAGGCTCTCGACCCCATGGGGTCTTTCCGCCTAATGGCAGTTATTTTATCTTAATTTCTAGTTTGGCAATGCGTAAATTTTCAATTATTTCAAAAGGTGAGATTTGTCACTTTTAAGTAGCTGCAAGAGACTTTAGAGGCATGTTTCCTAACTAATTGGACTCTTCGGAGTTCAAAAAGCCCACTCCCAGGTTCGTAGCCCTAGAGGTCCCCTAGATATCCATTTGAAATTTATATTATTATTTTATTTAAAGGCACGTTTACACCAATGTTAGTAACATGTGTTGTTAACAAATCAACATTTCGTAAAATATAAATTTCAAACGGATATCTAGGGGACCTCTGGGGCTACGATCCCGGGAGTGGGTTTTTGGACTCCGAAGAGTCCAATTGAAAACATGTTACAAACATGTAGACAAGCCGTAATATTGAAATGTAATTTTCAAAAAGGGTATTTTTGAAAATCTAAAAATGCACAGGGTTATCCATTTAAAAATAAACAGCCGATCACGTCATATCCCAAAAAATGGGGTAGCTGTTGGAAATCAAAGTACGTTACTGAATAGAATAAAAAATAGTACAAATTTTTCGTTTAAAAGTAGGGAATAAAAAAAGGCCAGAAATCAGGTATTCGACACATTTGCCCAACCCTGTATCCCAATTGAGCGGAATCTTGTCCCAATTAAACCATGTAATTTACTTTTAGTTTCTTGGTTTGGTTTCCGTTCCTTGTCTGTTTCCTGTCCCGATTAACTGGAGGCCCAATTAACCTGAATCGACTATATTACAGATACCTGTAGTCAATTTTTACTTAGTTGTCAGATTTACTTTTTTTAGGAGGGTATTAAGGGATTATTGGTGGATGAAAATTCCGATTTGGGTAGTTTAATTTGAACACCCTGTATAAATATTAATGTTTGCTTTACATCTGAATTTCGCAAGTTTCTCGCAAACAGATGCGCAATACTGTGTCATTGTTGAGACCATGATTATCAGCGTCCACCGATTTAATTATCATATCTGAAATCTCTGACTAGAGTGTATTGCTATTACGATTGTCAAAGGTGTTAAGCTTGACAACCGGGTAGCCCGGGTTCTATCCCCACGAGCCGAAAATATCAGTAGGCTTTTTCGGAACAATACACACTCCCCCGTGCTTTCGGATGGGCACGTTAAGCTGTCGGTATTAATATGAGACATCTTATTGTATTTTAGATTTACATATATTGTTTTGTGAGTCAAATATGGAAAAAGCTAATAATTATGCCGAGGTAAATAAATCATTCGTAAAAAAAAGGCATGCGCACGAGTATTAAGCTATGCCAATTTCCAATATTCATACTTCAATAGTACCTGACGGCTTTGATGGGTAAGTAGCTTGCTTGCATTTTCGTTTAATTCTGAAGCACTAACTACACAACTAGCTGAATATTTGTCAAGCAGGTACTGAACACACAAGCAATAAGATTGTAGACATACATTAGATTAGATTAAAATTACTTAAGCACTTATATCAGTTCAAAACACCGCAACAATTTTCCTTACCTCCATATTTAAGTCGATTTCAATGACCTTCCAATAAAGCATTCTAGTTAAATTAAGTAATTATTACGAAACACATACGTTCAATGAAGTTTTCTAATTGCAGAGTACATGTGGGCTGTGCAATTAAGATAATAATTTACAAAGGGGATTTATAATGCACTTAAAAAATACTCCTAATCTACGATGAACAATGCATGTGGAGCAAGAAACCGGGCCTGTTAATGACGTTAAAAAAAACTTAGTTTCACAAATCAGAACTTGCTTAATGTTCAGGGAAACATGATTTTAACCTGTCAATAGATGTTTCGATATGATTTGCATAAAATTAATCAAATATTTTGCTTCGACCTCAAAATAGACGTGAGGTCTACAAAAATGTAAATTTCTGTCAGTAACGCTCATATAATTGTCGGGCAATTTAAAAACAAATTATTTGCTGGCACCGTGCAAGCACACTTGGAATTAATGCTTTGGGACGAAATGTGTTTTATAATCATTTTGAACTTTGAATATTAATGTATTGTTAACGAAAAGTAATATTCACGTATCATTATGTGCATTCAAGTGTGTATTACCAAACATTTCAATATTAATAACTCTATATTTTATACTGCCTTTCAAAACAAAACAACAAAAAAACCACCAAGTATTTATTCGACGATTTGATTGAAATTAACGGAATTTTACCACAACGAACTCTATTGATAATCAAAACTTCAATTATTTTGGTTCTTATTTAATGGATTTTTTTCCTTATTGTACCATTACAAGGAACTGTTCATTTTTTATTGTAAGAGCTTCCAATGTCCAAACAGTCTCTGACAAGTTTGATGTTTCAGTTTGTAAAATTTAAAAAATACGCCTTGAATTTGTCGTCTTGCAGAATATCATCTTCTAAGTGATTTTTATTGTGGTCGCATTATTTGTATGCGGGAAGTGGGGTTTTTGGTTGGTGCGATTTCTCAAAGGGTAGGTCAGAGTGTTTCAGTCATTGTACAGTACCAGTCTAGAAGGTCAGAAGCTGTGGAGAACCTACATAGACCTGGATCAGGATGTCCCTGAGTGCATAGGAAATCGCGAGGGTCCCAATCATTATTGATTGTTATTCATTTATTTTTTTTATTTTCAGGTTGATTTTTTTAACATTGATATAGTTCGTTGTAATCGTCAAATTCCGTTATTTCAATAAAATCGTCCAATAAATACTTGGTGTTCTATTTCTATTTTTTTTTAAGGCAGTGTACAGAGGGTTCAAAAAAGTGGTGTCCACTTTTCCGATTAGTGCCAACAGATGGAACTGCTAACATAAAATATTTGTAATATATGGCAACATTACAAAACATTGTCAAGGTAAATTAGGTTAAATCGTTCAAAATCAACTGCCTGTCAACTGTGTATATTACCTAACGAGAGTTGTAAGGAGCATATTATGCACGAAGAGAGGGTTTAAGCAACGAGTCGTGAAGGGGCGAGGTGCGTAATTTCTTGAATGTGTACTTTTACCTTACAACTCAAGTAATGTACGTTATTTTTTCTACTCCCAATCGTAATCATAAAAAAAAAAGCACAAATTGGTACATTTTTGTTCTGTTAGATGCTCATGGCAATATATGATATGGACCGTCTTATGCAAAATTTTTACAATTTCAAAACTAGATCTCAAAATATGAGGGCGATTTGACAGAAGAGTGACTTTTTAATAAAAGTTATTTTTCTGTTAAAAATATATTTTATTTTTCAACATAATCCCCTTTAAACTGTACGAGTCCCTGTGTAGCTCAGCGAGTTTCCAGTTTTTCAAACCTTCCAAAAAGTAATCTTTCTTCAAAATATGAATTTATCTCGGTTATCACCTCTTCATTTGTCTGAAATCTCTTTCAACCAAGCCATTTTTTTAAATTTTGAAATAAAAAGAAATCACTGGGATCTGACAAATATGGCGGATGAGGCAGTACTTCGTAATGCAATTAGGATAATTTATTTGTAGCAATTGTGGGCGAATGAGAGGGCGCATTATTGTGATGGAACAACACTTTTTTCCTTATCAAATGCGGTCGTTGTTTTTCAAGTTCAGTATCAAAATATGTCAGCAAATCAGCATAACACTGGCCAGTTTTCATTTTTCCTTTTTGTAAAGAATCAATAAAGATTACACTTTTAGAATCCCAGCACGTTCGCCGGCAGAAATCCATTGTTTAGACTGTATTTTTGTATCTGGATTACAATGATGTATCCAAGTTTCATCTACTGTGACATATCGACACAAAACATTCCTTTTAATTACGTTTGAAGATAGCCAAACATTCTTCTGAATTCTTAATGTGAACTCGCATTTGATCACCATTAAGCAAACGCGGCACCCATCTGGCGGATAGCTTTTTCATATTGAAATGTTCATGCAAAATATTGCAAACCCGTTCGGTTGAGATGTTTACTTCATTAGCTATCTCACGAACTTTTATTTGACGATCGAGAATGACAAGGGCATGGACTTTATTAACCATATCTGGAGTAGTTAAATAAATGATGGTCCCGAACGATCTGCATCAACCGTGCTCATATGGGCACTTTTAAAAGCAGAAAACCACTTACAAATCAACCCATGGGACGGAGCAGATTCTGGATAATATTTACGTACCTTTTCCTCGGTTTCTTTAATTGTTTTTTCACGTAGAAGATAATGTTTAATCAACAATTTTTTTTCTCTCCATATTTACACAACAACGAAAACAATTTTCTTCAAATAAGTATAAAACATAACCTATCTGTCCGATTGGTGCCAAATTTTGACAGTACACTTCGGAAAGACGTCAGGAGCTAGCAACGTAATCACTTTAGCGGCAGTGTTACCAACCTTTGAAAGGTCACTCTTCCGTCAAACCGCCCTCTTAGATGGCAATGTTCATACAAATAATTCACCCCTAACTATTACGTAATATATATACAGTATGTCCCCGGATTGAGTTTACAAGAGGAAAAACTTTTTTTCTTTTATTTTACGCCAAAACGTCAAAGGAATAAGATTTTTTGCTGGTCCTGAAACCAGCAAATCTCTAATTAAAACTTAATTATTGTGACTCAGTGAAAAGAAACGTTCATTTTTCTTTTGATTTTGGACTTTCTCTGCTTTTTAAATCCCATCACATTGGCTGTTTTATTTTTTTGACGATGTCACTTTGACAAATGAGTTTACGCAAGTTTAATAACAAAACTGTTTATGAAAAACATAATTTTAATAAACAGCAACTCAAAGAAACAGCTTGAAGATAAAAAAGTCATTTTTAACAAGAACAATCATTATTCAATTAACCGTGTGGTGTGCATTGGTTATCACGGGATAATAGGTCCATATATTTTTTATAACAGCGTTAATCAGCACACATATTTAGATATGTTAGAAAATTTTCTTAGAGATGGGCTTCATGCTTTTGAAATTAATTACAGACGTACAATGTTTTTTCAGCAGGATGGTTGTCCTGCACATTATTCTCGCATTGTTACTAACTGGTTAAATGTTAAATTTGGAGATCTGTGTATTGGAAGAAATGGTGCAGTATTGTGGCCTGCTAGAAGTCCCGGTTTAACAATTTTCGATTTTTATTTGTGGGGACGTTTAAAGCAAATTGTGTATATGGATAACCTACCTAATAATGCTGAAGAACTAAAAAATCGAATAAGAGACGCCGTGGCATCATTGTACATCGAAGAAATTCAAAGAAGTTTCAAAGAGCTTCGTAGAATTGTGCACAGAATTGGGTGGGGGGTTAATTGAATAATGATTGTTCTTGTTAAAAATGACTTTTTTATCTTAAAGCTGTTTCTTTGAGTTGCTGTATATTAAATTTATGTTTATTATTATTATCACAAACATTTTTGTTATTTAACTTGCGTAAACTCATTTGTCAAAATGACGTCGTCAAAAAAATAAAACGGCCAATGTGATGGGATTTAAAAACCAGAGAAAGTCCGAAATAACACGAAAAATGAACTTTTCTTTCCACTGAGTCAGAATAATTAAGTTTTAATTAGAGATTTGCTGGTTTCAGGACCAGCAAAAAATCTTATACCTTTGCAGTTTTGGCGTATAATAAAAGAAAAAAAAGTTTTTCCTCTTGTAAACTCAATCCGGGGACATACTGTATATATATACAGGGTGTCCAAGATAAGAATCAACAGCATGGGGCTCTCGGAAACCGTAAAAGTTACAAAGGCGGTTTAATTACAAAAAAGTTACGCAATTTAGTGGTCAGTAATATTCTTTTGAGAAAACCAGAAATTTCCGCTTACTTCAGGAGATATTCGACAAAATCAGAAATCTTGCGATTTCGTTTTTATTTGTTTCTGAAGTTATTTGAAAAGGTATAAGAAAACCAAAGGCACTTTCTCGTTGCCACATTTTTAGCTCTACAAGATAGCATTTACAAATTTTCAGTACCATGTTTCGTTTCGAAGAAACCATCATCAACTTTATTTTTTTATATGGTCTGTAAAATTGTACACTCTGTATTAGATAGCATTTCCTATCACGAATTCAACTATTTATATCACAGTATGATAATTTCTAATGCTTTTATTCAGAAAAAGGCTTGTTAATACATTTAGAACATTTTCTTGTAGTAGGGTTTGAAATAATGACGAAGAACAAAAAATTATCTAATTTTAACCCAAAATAGGTATCAAAATAGTAGGTAAAAATAAATTACCTAGAATGTTGTTAAACATTGAAACACTACACCACTACCACACTTATTATTTGTTTACTGTGATATGAGAATTGTTCTGTTCATTTAATGGCGACGAAGACAAAAATTATTACATAATTTTAACCTAGAATATAGTAATATAGTAGCAAAAGTAACAAAAAATAATTTAGCAAGAATAGTTGTTAAACTTTGAAACGTTATATTTATTTAGAACTACACTTATTATTTTTTTACATATCATATGAGAATTGTTCTGTTCATTTAATGACGACGAAGACAACAATTATTACTTAATTTTAACCCAGAATATATTAAAAAGTTAAATATTATAGTTATTCAAAACTTACACACTTTTATTTTTTTTACTGTGGTATTATGAGAATTGATCTGTTCATTTAATTATCTTAGAATCATAAATTTAGGCGATAAATTTTGTCTTCGCCGCTCATTTCAACGCCTACTACACCAAAATTTCTAAATGTATTAACAACTTTTTTGTTCTGAATAAAAACATGATAAATCATACTGTAAGATAAATCGTTGAATTCGTAATAGGAAATGCTATTTGATACTGGGTGTACTTTATTTACAAGCCATATAAAAATATAGAGTTGATGATTTCTTCTAAACGAAACGTTGTACTGAAAATTTATAAACGCTGTCTTGTAGAGCAAAAAAAGTGGCAATGAGAAAGTGCCTTTTGTTTTTTTATACCTTTTCAAATAACTTCACCAAAACATAAAAAAGATATCGCAAAATTTTGGATTTTGTCGAATATCTCCGGAAGTAAGCGGAATTTTCTGGTTTTCTCAACAGAATATATACAGGGTGTCCAATGATCAACAGCATGGAGATCTCGGAAACCGTAAAAGTTACAAACGCGATTAAATTAGAAAAAAAGTTGCGCAATTTAGTGGTTAGTGGATATTCTGTTGAGAAAATTAACGAATTGAGTTGAATGTTTTAGTATATTTTAATGTTCAATATATATTTGTTAGTTGTAGCTTATCAACAGTGGATGGTGATATGTTATCAGAAATGAAAAAAGTTTCAACCTGCTAAAACGAATTCAACAGTGTATGCCGTATGTAAACATTATTATCAATGCACAATAGTGGGTGGTATAAAACTAATTATAGTTATTTTTAAATCTATTCATCAGTATTCATTAGAGAATAAAATTATCACTTTCATGGACATAGTATTATTAAAGCCTAAAATTGTTGTAACAGGAAGTAGCAAATCTGTATAAAGCTGGCGTTTTAAACAAATGGTAAACAAGCATATTAAATACATACCAACAGAAATATTAATAAAATAAATCAAGCAGCATATTGGAAGATTTTTGTTAATATCAATGCCAACTGAATAAGATGCAGCGACTGTAACGAACGCCGTATGATTTTTAGTTATTCCAGTATTATTCTGAGAACAATTATAAGTTGCAGAACCAGTGAAGCCTCTCTCAGAGAGCAATATAACTGCAGACGACTTACCAGCTCATGATTCTAGGAATTAGCATTATTCTCGTATATGCAATAAGTCGTATGATTAAGCCGACTCCATTGTCGCCTCGCAACCTTTATAGGACGGCGACATTAACACTTTTATACATGTGCATCACGCCTTCCATACAGAACTTTAAACACATCATAACTTTTATCAGTGAATTGACGTCGCTCGTAAACACAATTAGTAACATCAGTGTTGCCAAATGAGGCAAACATAATATAATATGGCGGCGCAGCGAGTTTTGCTACCTTCAGTTGGTTGCAAATTCAAATTTTTTTTTTTTTTTAAATCAACGGTCACATTTGATAACCTGCCCCAAAACGTGCCCAAAACCGATCACAAAAGTAAATAATTCACTCATTTCACTTGGTCCACTTCTTAGTGTATTCTTTGGTCCACTTAGTTCTGAACATACGAAGTGACAAGTTGTGCCTGCAGGGGTCTTATTGTGTACACATGTAAGTTTTTATTTGTTTTCTCAAATTCTTTCTAAAAATTCTCAGCACTTATTTGCTCTTCTTTACCTCTATTGGTACCCCGTGAACGCCAAAGCCTGATATTACTAGTACGAAAATTTAATGTTCAGTGCTGTCCATCTTCCTAACGTTTCATCAAATTACCGTAAAAACACACAAACATGAGTACATTCCTCTCCACCATGGAAACCTCGTACTGCAACGAGTCGAAACACCACAACATGAAACAGTTTATTGGCGCAGTCCAGATGTACATCAGGACACGAACCGAAGAATCTGCAAGCCTAATTAACCGTCAGCTACATGTAAGTTGGTCGGCCCGTCTCTACGGTTCTCTAGGACGATGTCATTTTGCAGCTGATAAGCGCCGCCATGGACCTTTCCATTTTTGACCCAAACACAAGTGTTGTGTGCCAGTTCTACGTTAGCCTGCACGAGCTGTTGACAAGCCTCGAACCCAGATCCACGTTGGCATGGTGCTGCGTCAACGTACTGTGCAATGCATGCCAGAATCCCGCCGCACGGGAACAGCTCATACACACGTACCAGTTCATACCTCCGCTGTCTAGGCTGCTCGGCGATCACTTGAACGACGACAAGAAGACGAGGCTCCTCACCGTCATGCAGGTGCGCATTTTGAACCGTCATTTCCCGGGACAGTTTGTACGTTTTGATCCACCAGGAATTATCGTGCGGCATGAAAATCTCCTGGCTGATCCCGCATTTGGCTCACTTGCTGTCCACTTTAGCAAGATGGATCGGGGCGAGATGTCAGGGAACCGAAACGCAGATCGAGCAAGTCACTGTCTTGTCTTTGGGAGTTCTAGTGAATTTGTGCTACAAAAATTTGCCTGCATTCTACACGCTGACCCGATGTGTAGACATTAAGAACTTTGTAAGAGTGTGCTCAAAACTTAAGGTAAATAACTTTTGTCCCTATAAATTTTAATGTCTGAGCCGACACACAATATCCATTTTTTGTAACAGTAATACCGACGTGACCATTCCATATGCAAAACTGACACCAACTATTTTTAGGGAGCAAAAATGGAGGTTAATGTGTGCAAGCTGCTTATAATTTTGGATTACGGTAACGGAGTTGTTCCTGAAGAAGTCTTTTTGAAGCTGATCGACGTCACCTTCAAATCCATAAGGGAAGCGTTGGAAGCCAAAGACGCAATCCTGCTACGCCACATCGTAGAATTTTATCTGGACGTCAGGAATCAAAATGAGAAAACCGAAACGAACAGTAAAGACATAATTATCGCGAAATATGAAAGTTACCACACCGAGGTGGAACTGTTGATGAACGTATGTATTTTAAATAATTAAAATATTCTTAAAAATAATTCTTATTAAAACTCTTTGTGTGTACGGCAGGTCGTCAGCAACAATTCAAGTAGAGACGCTTGCCAACCAACTCCCGAATGCATGTTAGTCGTTTTTAAATTTTTACATTCACTTATTGAACTGAGACTGCCGAAATTACTTCCCATGTATCCGGGATTCATTCAAAATGCGCTTTGCTGGATTCAAACGGAACTGGTGCGCTCGGAAGCCCTAAAAATCTTGCGCACAATTGCCCTCCATGCTGAATCTGAAGGACTGAACATACTGGAGCCGTTACTGTCTGCTATGCCAATTTTCTTAGTAGGACTAGAGAAAATTGAAGAAGACGTTGTAATGAATATTGAGCACTGCAGGCATTTCAGCTCGGTCATGCAGTTATTGCGAGCACTCCTAATCTCCGATTCAACCAGAGACCGAGTGATTACATGGATCGGAAAAACGGACGAAATTTCTAAAGTATTTGTACCGTTAATTGGTACCAGTTCTCCACGTTTGAGAGCTGCTGATCCAAATAGCTGCACCCCAGAAGCTGTTTCGTTGTATGTTCATACATTGGTGTTAATTAACGAACTGGCAAGGTTTAGTACGCATTGGGTAAGCCCTTTGACCTCGCTGCTACAGAATAGGTAAAAATAATTTGAGCAAAGTTTTCTTAGGGATACAGTTTTATACTCCATACGTTTTAGGCAAATACATGCAATAATGGCAGAATCTTTATATAGTGGGAATAATGAAATGAAATCGTTAATACTCGGTATGGCTGCATACCCACACTTTCCGAGAAGTTTTGTAGCTCGAGCCATGCATGAATTGCATCCACTGATAAAATCGGAAACTCAAAATTCGGACACTTCAATCGTACAAAGCAATCTAATGTCCTATCCAGTAATGTCCATCGCACAATCTGAAAAACTGGATGAGAACTTACAAATTTTAAAGGTGACACTGAAACTTTATGCTGTAAGTGTATAAAAACACCATTTTTAGGAGGCTTGCAGGGAGAAACTTATAGCAACTTGTACGTCTGAGGTCATGGAGTTATACGAGTATAAACTTTCGTCAATGGGTCACACGGAGAGAGCGGCAATAGCAAGCGCCGATGCGGCTTCCCAACGTTGCACCCACCTACAACATCAACAAGCGCAACTCACTGCAGAATTATCAAGGACGAGGCAGCTGCTAATCCACAAGCAGCAGTACTGCGAAGAAGTTAGCAAGTCCAACATCCTCCTTGAACAAAACAATCGGGAATTTATAGATCATTTGGATGTGGAAAAAGGACGACTCGTGGTTCTTCGGAACCAGGTGTCCAAAAAAGATAAGGCCTTGCATGAAAGAGACGAAAAGGTGAAACATCTTTTGGGGAAGATTAGCTCGATGGAAGAACGGCTGACGGAGAAGGAAGCCGAGATTACTGCGATAGAGCAAAGTAACGCGGAATTCAAAGACGTAATTCAAAAGCTGGAGGAAAACCTTGTGAGGCAAGAAAAAAATTCTAATCGGAAAGACGAGCTTCTGAAGAAGGCACACTCTAATATTGAGCACTACAAATTGGTACGTATAAATTGCTTTAACCACCATGAAGCTTACAAACGAAAAACAAAAATACTACTGCACAGTGTGATCTCCTCGTATATGGGAGATGCGGTCATAATTATTTCAAATCAAAATCAGTTATCCCTTCAAAAGCTTTAATTTTACATGTAATCAAGTGCCATTAAGATATGTAGGCTTTATTGTAATTGAATTATAATTTTTATTCTCATTTGATTTTTGTATAAAGCCCTACATTCAGCGATTACATCAATTATACATTATTATTATTTACTTAATCACTTTTATTATTATTATTACAAGGATAAGGATATATTAAACCATATATATTGGACCAGTAAGGTATAATAAAAGTAGGACCGTATACAATGGCTCACGTCTGGGTGGCACACCACTTTGTGGCATCTTTCATATCAAATTACTTCCAAAGTTGCAAAAAGTAGCAGCTGATTTTAAAGTAAACACTATAAGCTATCAATTATATTATATCTGATAAGAGAAATCACGGAGGAGAGTAGTTAAATATGAACCACAATTCATTAGTCCGTTAATACGATTAAAAAGTAAAATAATAGCAAATTACATACTTTCTTCATAAGTGCGTTAATACGATTAAAAAGTAAAATAATAGCAAATTACATACTTTCTTCATTACATTCTATTATTTAATCACTAACAAACTGAAATATTGCAATAGAATGAAAATTGGCAACAACGGGCAACAAAGATACACTCTGAAAGAAATGTTACAAAATAAGGCGCTGACACTTTGGAAGTCGACTACGATAATTTGATTATTTAATGGAGTAAATATTTATGACTGCATTAAGTAAGTCTAAGTAACGTAACAAGCATAATTGTTACTAGAATTATTGACATCATTATTGTGCCATTATGACGGTTCCCCCCATATTCAGATTGGTATAAAACACTAATTGCATTCAAAATATATATATATATATATATATATATATATATATATATATATATATATATATATTTATCATTACACTTTCTACCAATTAGTGTAGGTGGCATTCAAAAATAAGAGATGTAAATAACTTCCAAGAAGTTTACCACACCACTGAGAACCAAAATACCTAAAATTGGTATAAAACAATAATTTCATTCAAAAATAATAGATGATCCGTTAAATGATCACTTAAAATAAATATTTTATTGTGGTCGACATTTTCACTGCAATTACCTCAGAAATTTCAGCAGACTCAGAGCTTTCTCCATTTGGCTGATGTTTTCTGACAAGCAGCTGGGATTAGCAATTGATACTTCGATGAGATACGACAAACTTGGGCGCCACCGTTTTTCTGCATAATTTTAGTTCGTAGGACTACTGCCGATTGGCCCATCGTATTAACTGTACTCATTCTTTGGTTATAATTTGCTAGAGATTTAGGTTGTGCAATGTTTTGCTTTCACGTGAATGTCTGCTGCAATCCCTTCAATGGACTCCGTTAGTGGTGACGTTAAACCTCCGTGAATATATAAGTCCACGGACACAGGGGCTATTTTTATATGGGAACTTTTAAAAAAAATTAATTGCAAGCTTGTTTTTCAATTCTTATCGAAAATGTGCCCTCTTAGTGTAAGGGGTTGTGTATGCTTATACAGCTGACACCGCCGCAGCTGATTCTTGTTTCAGCTGCGGATATTTTGGTCACTTTCCAAATTGCCTTATACCATGTATAAGGAGATTTCCAGGAGAAACATGTAAAATTTCATTATAGACGTGGAATACTTGAAACCCTAGTGTACACACCACAGGTTGGTGCCGGTTTGACGTCACACTAACAGAGTCTGTTGCAATTGTACCATATTTTGTGACACACATTGCTTGTTATCTCGATCTGATATGTTTTTGCTGGATTTTCTAAAGGATTCTATACAATAAAATGGACTAGAGCTCCATCTTAAGCCGCAATATAATAATACACTCGATATGGTTGATTTACTTGCTTTCCAGATGGAGCGAGAAAAGGGACAATTGGAATTGGAATTTCACAGAGTTACTATGGAGTTGTCGGAGAAGTCCAGAATAATCGAGACCATAACGAAATTAACGCATTCAAACAAATGACATATTCTATTTATATCTATTTATTTTAATAAATATTTACACTATTTTACATGATTTTACAGTAGTTATATTTTACAATTGACTTTTGCATTCATTAATAATCACGTGAAAAGCGCAAGGCCATTGAAAGCTTTCGAATGGATTCATAAATGCAAAAGTTGTCAACTAAATTTCAAATACATCTCATGTTTGTTACGTGGAAGTGTCCCCTTGAATTAATAAGATGAGCAAAATAAACATGTATTTACCTTGACTTTGCAAATACTTATATTAACATTACATAAAATATTTACTTCATATACTCCCATTGCACTGAACAAATACAATATCAACATCGGACATATTTACTTTAGTCTGTGAGATTTATAGTGCCGAGTTCATCAGCTTGGGCAATAAATATATACGATGTTTGGTTTTAAAAGTAAGTCTTAATAGCTAATTAACCTAATAAAAGCACAGAAAGTCATTTGTGAATTAAACCAGAAGATGTTGCAACAACAGATGAATCGACTTTGTTTGAAAATAGTCCTCACTTAAGTTTTTAATGCTGGTAATCCTTACAAAATTGTATTTATACATTGTGCCAAAACTTAATTCTATATGTATAATTTAATAGAATCGATAGTTAAAATTACTTAAAATCTACAAACTCAAATAGTCATGGGTATTCTCACATATAAATTTTAATAGTCTTTTTTCCTAGTAGTAATCGTACGTCGCTAGAATACAATGAGTATGGTTTTACTTTAAACTTTGATCTTAAACATATAAAAATGCAAAACATGTTCGAATGATTTTAAAGGCATATTTTTGATTGAAAATAATGTATTAATGACTTTCTTGATTGATACGAAAATATCTCTATATTTATTTTTGCTATTTATATTTTTTATATAAGTATTATACGACTCACTTTTATTATTTCTGAAAACTTCAAACTTATATACTATCTTCTTTCGGTGAAACCTTTTGTGCCGTCGGGTCCTTTGGGCATCCTTATCACATTATCTAGTTCTGCTGATCGCGGCTTGTTTTGAATACACGAAACTCTGCAAAACCAAAATATGTCTCATCCGCTTACAATTCCAGCAAATACCTACTTTTCCTCAGGTTTTTCCGGGCAGTGGGCCTCCCCTAGTATTCTCAGCCTAGCTTCTGCATACTCCTGTTCTCGTTGTTTTAATGTTTTCTTAGGGTGGAATACTTTGTTGTCCGTGCTAGTGAGGTTCTCTTTTATAGGCCTCCTCAATATCGTAACAATAGGTTCAGGAGCTACATACTGCGATCTTAAGGCATCGTCACCGGTTAAAATAATGTTAATTGGTTCGCCATTTATCCCGTTACAGCTGTAAATACAACATTTCCAATTCTCTTTACTCATAATGCAGAGAACTTACCTTTTACTTTCTATTGTTTTATTAGGAGGTAACAGTTTACTAAATTTCTTTTCTAATACCTGAAAAAGTATGTCATTTTATAGATAGCCTAACCTATAAATTACATGCCCTTTCGACGAATTCCCATTTAAACGTGTTACACGTATGGTTATGCAAATTGCATTTAGTAGAACTGATATTTGCACTTACGTCGGATTCGTCTATATCTTCCCAATTGTCTAAAACATCTACTTCTTGTTGTTTCGAAGCCATGTCGAGAAAATTTTGACAACTAAGTCGAAACGTCAAAAAACAAACGTCAAATTTGGAGAAATTTGTTCTTATTATGATGGTTGCTCTGTATATAATTAGGGTGGTGGTCCGTTAAACACATCCCGACTTAACTACGAACGAGCAATGGTCTAAACATGAAAAAAAAAACATTAGAAAACTATAGCTGCTACCTATTTCTTTATTTTCAACGCTTACCTAATTTACAAACCGTCAGCGGATTGCTATAATAAGTATAAACTTGTATTGACTCACATATAAACAAATATAAGTTCAGACTATTTAATTTCTTGCTATTGGTTACAGTTACGAACACCGGAAAACGCTTCAAGGGTGCAAGGGGCTCCAATTTTGAAAGCAAAGGTGTTAAAATCTGTCTCCATAAAAATATACGTTCGTTGTACATTATATTCATATTCCTATTTATCGGGGGTACTCGGGGGATACGTAACTGTATGCACTAATTTCTTCAATATAAAAAATCATTAAATTAATCCATCTGACCTAACGTAGGCATTGACAACAATAAAGTACAATAAATATGTCTGCGATAGTAAATCTTTATTACAAGGTAGGAAATGTTGGAATGGCAACTGGGTAAACGTTCCTCTTCATTTAATTGGCACACGCGCACACCTCAGGACCTATACTACAAGATTACCAGACTGTCTAGGTAAGTGTTAACTCGATATATTTTGCTAACTTACAACTTTGTTTCTCAGCCCCTGAATCAGGAGAATTAGAAGAACAGTAATTCAAAGGAATTATTGGAATTTTAAACCTACAGTTAAATAAATAAGACCATTAAATACTTTCAACTTTTATTTAAACAAAATTTAATTTGCAGTGGTATGGCCCCTTCATTATAGAAATGTGTTTTAACTACAGTGCCATTGTTATAAGTGGCTCCAAGCTGCATGGACTTACCATGCATCACTTGCTATAGTTGTTTTTATAGCAAAATTGTATCTTCTTTTCTATATTATAATAATAATACATTATATATCATATATATAATAACATTAATAATATATTACTTATTTGGCAAGTTGTAAAATATTATTTATGGAGATTTATTTAAAATGTGCTTCATTGTATTCAAACGGAACTGGTACGCTTGAAAGCAATGAAAATGTTGCTCACAATTCCCATGCACTCTGAATCGGGAATCGGAACGATTGAACATATTGGAGCCTTTACTGTCTGCGATGCCAATTTTTTTAATCTAAGTCTAGAGAATATTGAAGAGGACGTCGTCGTAATGAATATTGAGCATTGCAGACCTTTCAGCTTGCTTATGCAATTTTTGCAAATGCTTCTAATGTCTGATTCAACAAGAGACCGAGTGATTATGTGGGTAAAAAAATAACGAAAAGTATTTGTGCCATTAATTAGTACCAGTTATTCACATTTGAGAGCTTTCGATTCAAATAGCTGCACCATGGAAGCTGTTTCGTTGTATGTTCATACGTTGGTGTTAATTAACGAACTGGCAAGGTTTAATATCCATTAGGTATTCTGAGCAGTTTAGTAACTCTATGCATGAACTAAATCCGCTGTTAGAATTAGATAGGCAAAATTTGATTATTTCAACTGTACAAAATAATTCTATCCACTAATGTCCATCGCACAACCTGAAAATGTGGATGAAACTTTGCAACTGAAACTAGACCATTAAATATTCTAAAGTTTTATTTAACAAAATTTATTTGCGAAGGACCACCCCTTCGTTATTGAAATATGTCGTAACTGCAGTGTAATTGTTAAAAGTTGCTCCAAGCTGCGTGGAGTAACCAAACAACACTAGTTACCATTGTTTTTATTGCAAATATGTATATCACTTATTGGGTAAGTAACATAATATTATTAAAGGCAATTTAGAGCAGGAAAGGAACAAACAGCTACGAGGTAACCATAAAAACTAACGACGCTTCCTTCCGACATTTCCAACGCCTTTCCTAGACCCCTTTCCGCCCTTGGGCTTTTTCCCGGCACCTTTGCCACCCAATCGTTTTTTATTCTGTTTACTGCTCCTCGGTTTTTCATTTCGATTCTCCTCCGACCTCCTACAAAAACAATATTGCAAATAAAATGTAATCTCCACCTCAAGATATGTCCACTCACGAAATTTGTTCCTGGTTTATTTGCCTCGCCACAGCCTTTTCGATATTTAGTTTTGGCTTTTTATTAAGAACCGATTCTACCATGGACAAGTTTTCGCTCTTCTCCTGGAGCCCTGAAACAGGTGGCATCTTCCTTTTCCGGGTTGCACCAGGCGTAATATCGGCCACGCCTCTCGCCTCCTTTTCCTTGGGCAGTTTACTTTGGAACTTGCCCACACTCGCTGTGGACGACTTCGCCACAGTCACCGCCGTTTGAAGCTGCAAGAAATGTTAGCACGTGACTAATGGAAACAGTCCCCATTCTGACGTTTCCGCATCGTATAACTTACGTCTTTAGCAGTAGCCGTTTCGGGGCCCAGAAGCCCGATTTTTGGTATCTTCACGTTACGGGCTTTCGCGATGTTCCTCAACCTTTGCAGCTCATTCTTTGCAATCCGTTCGCCTTTAGCCTCTGATTTTTTGGCAAACTGGTCTTCGAACGGATCTGCGTTCTGAGGCACCTCCAACACCCAGTCCTTGTCCTTCTCCGCCGCAGCACGCTTAAATCCGTACCGAGGTATCCATTTTTGCAGCTGCTCGTCCCAAGTGAGTTTGGCCTTCTTCTTTTTCTGTATCCCTTTGTCCTTGGCAAACTGCTGCCACTTGGTTAATGTCTTCGGTTTAGGCACACGCTTCGACCGAGGGAGCAAATACTTGGGCGGTGGCAGTTTTACAACTATTGCTTCCTCTATCCGTTCTGTCGGTAGTTCCCATATCTTGTTCATAAGTAGTTGTACGTTGTCTCTTGTCAGATCTCTCAAATAGTCGTTTTTATTTTGACTGAAAAAAACGTAAAATTGAATAAAAGTAAAATTTAAAATCAGCATGTAAATAACAGCAAATCAACAATCGATGGCAGGCTTCTTATTTTATAATCAAGAAGCGTCCTGAATTTAGTCTGGACTAGATATCAGATTTGCCCAAAAAAAATAATCTTGTCCTGTAGTAAATCCATAGAAAACCAAGGTGTAGAGACCAAGCAATGACTAAGCTACAAAGAGTCGAAGATAAAAATACAAGCTTTTTCTACTGGACCTGTGTGGTTTTGCATAGACGCTCCTCAATTAAAGAATTGGTACATTGCGATAGTTTGAACATACAATAAAAAAAATCATAGTATCTTTAGGCGCATTGCAATGGTTTGAACATGCAATAAAAATTGTCCAGTATTTTCTCACAATAAAAAAAGGGAGCAAATACTTGTGCGGTGGCAGTTTTACAACCATCGCTTCCTCTATCCGAAAAAAATCATTAATTGCTGCTTCTTTAATCGTTTGAGAATATGTATAAATTTTAAAGTACACCTACCTTAACAATGTTTTATCTAAATCATTATTATCTATCGCTAGTAATCTTCCTAGATCAAATTCTAATTCCAGGTGTTTATTTACGGTAATTGGCTTATATTTTTCCGCATCTTTCGCAGATTTTTCCAGTATCTCAGCTACAACGTCCATATTTTCTGTTTTTAAACGTGCATTATTAATATAACCTCAATTTTAAACCCATGTGCATTGCTGCAGTTATCAATGGACTTGAAGTGGGCAACAGTTGCTACCACTACCAAAAACACAATCTGCGAGGTGCAATTTTACTAAATTTTACAACTAAATATACAGTATGGCTTAAAATCAAGTTTCCTGTGAAATTTTCTTGCATTTAAATTTATTTGTCCCACTTTATTGTTATTGGTGCTGCGTTATGGTGCTGTCATACAAACTGCCAACAAAGATTATTGAGGTAATTTTCCTTTCACACGTTAACTGAGTATGAAGTGAGTGAGAACCGTCACATTAAAATTGGCATTGGGTCTTAGGTGAAAGTTAGAAACCTTTAATTAGTGATTAAACTATGAAACTACCTTTCAATGGTTGCAAATATCCCACATTACTTCTTGGGCATATATTTTGAATTAATTATCTCGCAAACATAAAAAAGAAGGGAATAAATCTCAAAATGAACTGAAATTCTGTGTGAAAGGAAAGCACCTATTGTCATTCTTTTGCTTACTGGTTCAACACCATTGCCCGAGAACGGCACATTTGATTTTGCACATTTGATGAGAAATTCAAAGTAGACTTTTATTAAACTCGTTGTATACATGTTTATATTTTCTTCGACTATAAAAATCTATCAATAAAATTATACTTCGTCCGACGACTGCGTTGACTATTGACTAAGCAGTGCCACACTATACAGGGGTCTAGATAAGGATCAACAGCATGGGGATCTCGGAATCCGTAGAAGTTACAAAGGCGGTTAAGTTACAAAGAAGTTGTGCAATATAGTGGTCAGTAATATTCTGTTGAGGAAACCAGAAAATTCCGCTTACTTCCGGAGATATTCGACAAAATCAGAAATTTTGCGATATCGTTTTTATGTTTTTCTGAAGTTATTTGAAAAGGTATAAAAAAAATAAAGGCACTTTCTCATTGCCACTTTTTTAGCTCTACACGATAGCGTATATAAATTTTCACTGCAACGTTTCGTTTCGAAGAAACCTTCATCAACTTTATATTTTTATAAGGTCCGTAAATAAAGTACACCCTATATTAAACAGCATTTCGTTTTACGAATTCAATGATTTATATCACAGTATGGTTTCTCATGTTTTCAATCAGAAAAAAAGGCTTGTTAATACATTTCGAACATTTAGATGTAGTAGGAGTTGAAATGAGCGACGAAGATAAAATTTATGACCTAATTTTATGATTTGAAGATAGTTAAATGAACAGAACAAATCTCATACCTCAGTAAAAAAATAATAAGTGTGGTTCTCAATAACTATAATGTTTCAATGTTTAACAAGTATTCTTGCTAAATTGTTTTTAGTTACTATTTTAGTACCTATTCTGGGTTAGAATTAGGCAATACTTCTTGTCGTTGTCATCATTAAATGGACAGAACAATTCTCATACCACAGTCAAAAATAATAAACGTGGTTCTAAATAACTATAATGTTTCAATGTTTAACAACTATTTTTGCCAAATTATTTTTGTAACTATTTTGGTAACTATTCTGGGTTAAAATTAGGTAATAAGTATTGTCTTTATCGCCATTAAATGAACAGAACAATTCTCATATCATAGTAAAAAAATAATATGTCTGGTTCTAAATAACTATAATGTTTCAATGTTTAACAACTATTCTTGCTAAACTAGTTTTAGTTACTATTCTGGTACCTATTCTGGGTTAATTTTTTTTTCGATGTCATTACTTCAACGCCTACTACAAGAAAATGTTCGAAATGTATTAACAAGCCTTTTTCTGAATAAAAACATACTGTGTTATATATCGGTGAATTCGTAATAGGACATGTAAATACAGGGTGTACTATTTTTACGGGCAATATAAAAAATAAAGTTGATAATGGTTTCTTCAAAACGAAACGTTGTACTGAAAATTTGTAAACGTTGTATTGTAGAGCTAAAAATGTGGCAATAAGAAAGTGCTTTTTGTTTTTTCATACCTTTTCAAATAACTTCAGAAAAAAATTAAAACTAAATCTCTAGATTTCGGATTTTGCCGAAAATCTCCGGAAGTTCGCGGACATTTCTGATTTTGACCTGGACACCCTGTATAAGTACCATATAATTCGGAGAACATTCCTGTGTCCAACCACATCAGTTCATCAGTTAATAATAATTTGTTCGTTAATTAACATAACATGTCATAATTGCGTTATAAATTATTATGTCAACAAAATGTCACTATTAAATGATAATATATTTGGTAGTTTTTCTGCTAATAGTAAAATAGTATATTGTGCATCAAGAGCGGAAAATAGGCTTTAGCAGTCCGCCGTATTTTTCCGCCTACCTACAATATCTGACTTTTTTGCTCTATAATAAACCGAATTTCGTTTCAGGTACGGCTGCACTTTGACGAGTTTTTTATGTCAATATTTTGATTTATTTTAAGAGGCGACTTCAACATTGAATGTTCAGACCACAATGTAGCACCACTTGCTCTTACCAGTGCTGTATTTTCTGTAATGTTTTTTGACTTTATGGCCGTTTTCCAACTACAAAACGTATTATATTGGAGTACATACCGAGTCTAAGATTTTATTGGTTAATTAGGTTAGCGGAAGCGGCAGATCGGGTAGTGTAAGCAACGTCTTCATCGCTGCTAACATCCATTCACTTAATACACTTTCTAATTAGAGAGTAGGTACAATATATCTGTCACCGTATCAGTCAAAATAACATTTGTTTATGAAAAGTATGCTGCCATCTACGGTAAAATTTATGAAAATTTTTAGAGGCCCTAGTGCCTCTGAGTAGTTCTTGTACTGATAAAATGTAGTGATACTGCTTCATGTAAGCTTCAGCAATGTTAAAATGTATGTTTTGAAAGTAGGTATATCCTCTAGGGTTTAATTGAGCGCGTGAAGGAATATTTAAATAATCAAAAACTGAGTAACTTGTTTAGTTTTCGGTCACATGGTGACCGAAATGATCATTTAGTACAAAATAGTGTGAAGTGAAGTAAAGTGATTTTCCGTTATGCTGCAATTTCAGTTGATATCCACGTATCCGCATGATAGTAATTAATCGAGCTAGGAAACCACAATCTCCTCAAATGATAGGACAAATTGGTGTCCTGATGCATCCACCCACTAATCTCGTAGTTGTGTGCAGTGCTAGACATATATTTGGTAAGCACTTCTCGGAAATCTAGTTGCATTAGTGTGTGTAAATATCGACTTCATTTCAAAATGTCTCTCTTTCACATACAAATTTCAAGTAATTGCGAAGTAGATCAATTTAGCTTGTAATTAGATTCTTCAGAAAAATCAACTCTGTTAGTAGTGTTTGTGTATTTATATGGTAACAATTACTATTAACCATCAGCCAAGAAATCTTTCTCCATTACAATCAATCAATCAATCAATCTAATAGATCGATAACTTTCTGCTATACTGATCGACTTCCAAGAATCATGACGTTTTAGTGAATGAATACCAGTGAGTGAAAGACAGTGAGCGAAAAGCGATGAGAAAAAGTGAAGTGGACGAAAGAGAAACCTTCTGGTAACTATGGATACAAACCCACATTCCGAGGAGGTATCGAACAATAGCTATTTGTATTACAAGGGAGCAAAGTGTATCATTTCCTCCAGTGGATATTTAAGGGAGGAAATGGCACTTTGCTCCTGAGTATTGAGTAAGAAGTGTTATATACTTACTTACTCAATGGCCCGAGTAATACATACTGGGTGTCAATTTGAAAAGATGCCATCGACTTTTTTCATAGTACACATGATTATTTTTAAAATTACTCAAAATCGTTTGGGTGGTTGGAAGGGGTAACGAAAATGGCATAGGTAGTTCGACCCCCTACCCACCCTTTAAGCCACAGCCACCTCCATCTAAAAAAATTGTGAACTTTCTGAAAGGTTTGTATTTGTATAGTAATAGCTCGACATTATTGTGCGATTCTTTCTCGTAATTTATCAATTGGTAATTTTTTGCGTTTTATAACTACAAATTTCGAGTGACCCCATAAAAAAATCTAGTGTCAGATCTGACGATCAAGGAGGCCATTCTATAGGGCCTCTCCTTCCAATCCACTAATTTGGATATTGACGCTCAAACCATGCTCTAACTGGAAGTACATAGTGAGGAGGTGCCCCATCTTGTTGAAAATGTAATGTATTTTCGGTAGGTCCATAATTTTTTCATGTTCATCTATTTGGTTTTCAACCTCATAAAGTACGAGAGGCTCAGTGGATTCATGCAACAAATTCGCATAAATTTCGCCGTTCATATGATGATTTTTCTATGTGGTCACTTGAAAGCTGTTGTTTATAAAACACAAATTATTAAAAAAAACACAGATTTTATTGAAGAATTACGAGAAAGTCACAATTATACAAGAATGTCGAGCTATTATTAGACAAACATCAGACAATAGTATAATAATCTAACAAAAGAGCGCGAGGAGTTTTAAAGCAGGTTATATTTTTGTTTAGAAAACAATGGAAACCATTTCCAACATTTACTTTAACATGTTATTTGAATTTAATTAATTGAACACTTTTGCACTTTTTTTGCACTTAATTCCGAAACAAGTTCACCAAATCATATTGTATTAATAATGACTGGACAACATTTTGAAAGAGCTTCCCAACGATGTATCACAAGTAGGGGGGTGCCATTTTTTTTTTTTAGATGAAGGTGGCTGTGGCTTAAAGGGTGGGTAAGGGGTCGACACTACCTATGCCATTTTGGTTCCCCATTCGAACCACTAAAACGGTTTTGAGTAATTTTAAAAATAATCACGTGTTCTATAAGAAATGTATGCTTTTTTCGACGACCTTTCACAGTGTTTTGCGTATTATGCAAATTATTATTATTACAATATTATATTTTCTTGTGCATGACAATTAATAAACCAAATGTCAAAATATAATATTTAGAATTTTGTTAAAAATAAAGCAATGGATCGAATACGTTTATTAAACCAGGTGCGTTGTACGCAGGAGCTTATACATACTTGGCACGAATACATACATTGCAACGGGGTAATGTAGCTGGTCAAGTTTTCGTCTTTCGGGGAATATTTTTTTAGTTCTCGCGTGCATTTTCAATATATTCGTTGAAAATAATAACACTATTAAAAGTTGAACTTTTTACACGGCGTACATGAATTAAAACTGGAATATTTTTCCACTAGTGTTAAAAGTAATCACTTTTTATCACGATTTTAACACTTATATCATAAATAACTATTTAAAAATGCAACATAGAAGTAAAATCAATTCTCGTGAGGCAAATATTACAGTTTATGTAGTGAACAATTTTAAGCTGAGGTTTGCAGCATTATCCATTTGAATTACACTGTCAAATTCAAATTGGCACTGCTTCTTCTGTGAAAATTAGAAACCTTTTAACTATCAAACTACCTTTCAATGTTTGCAAATTTCCCACATTACTTTTTGAGCATATCTTTTGAATCCATTATCTCGCAAACATAAAAAGGGAGGGGATAAATCACAAAATGAGCTGAGATTCTGTGTGAGAGGAAAGCACCTATTGAAATGATTAACCCTATGTTGCACGATAAAAAAAATGTATCTTATTCTTTAAACGTCACGTTTTTAAACAGAATTGTTCAAAAGGGGAGTTTTTCAGAGCAAGTTTTTTACAATATTTATTTATCGAAACACAATTTTACAATTTGTTAGAAATACCGTGCGATAAACAATTATTTAGATAAGGGGCGGCTTTGACTGTGTCAGTGTTATGGAACCTGCCGAAAAATTTGAAGAAGGACTTTAATATGCATCCCTCCAAAATACAGGCCTATCATGAATTGCTGGCATCAGATTTTAACAGACTTATTGCACCTTAGCAGACATACTTCCACCATCTTAAGTGCTCCTTTTATCTAAATAATTGTTGATCGCACAGTAAAATGAAGGCCTATTTATTCATGAGTCAATGTAACACTGTGGCTTTGCTATCAATATGGGCAGTTTAGTTGTTCGGTTTCAAGTTCTTGATATGCCCAACAACTAAAAAAATCACCCACATAAACGGATGCAACTTTCAATTTAAATTCTTACAGATCACCACAATGAAACTGAACGATGCAATCGTCACCGCCTTGCTTTCTTTCTTGGCATTCAAGTCGGCCGTCTCGCAATGCGTACCGAAAGCGGTGGGTGTGAAGAGGTACTTCGAGTGCATCTACAAAAATGACTTCAAACCATTCAAAAAGGCGCTCAACACCGCTAACACGAACTACAGGAATGTCACAGTTTCGTTCTACTCTAGCTTTATACCGGAGCTGACCTCACAGTTGATAGTCGTGCCTGGCGGGTACTACCTCATCAACCTCACCATCAGCCGCTGCAAGATGGACAAGATCGTCCCGAACGCGTTTTCCCCCTTTCCGAAGCTCGAGGTCCTCGTCTTGGACCACAACAACCTCTCGGTCCTGGAGGCGTCCAGTTTCAACTCTTCGACTAAACTGAAGTTGTTAGATTTATCCTACAGCAACGTCAGTAATATCCTACTAGATGCTTTCAGCGGCCTTGCATCCCTTGAATCTCTAGATTTGTCGCACAATGGTATAAGCATTTTAAAAGATTGGATGTTCAAAGATCTCCACTTCGTTAAGTACCTCAACGTAAGCTACAATGCAATAAAGAGAGTTGAAGCCAATACATTCAACTCAGCCATAAATTTAGTTGAGCTGAACTTGGGGAATAATCAAATTGAGGCGCTCCCAATTTGTTTTACGTACTTGAACTTACTCAGAAGACTAGACATATCGAATAACAGGCTGTCGCAATTTAGTCCACGGTTGTTTACAGGATTAATCTCGCTGAGTTTGCTCGATGTTAGTAATAATCAATTGAAGGAGATTATTTGGGGGGTTTATAACGAAGCCCCGGCACTAAAACAGTTCGATGTCAGTGGGAACCCCATAACTGTTGAGAATTTCAGGCTGGAGCAGTTCCCCAAAACCCTTGGTCTGGCAAATATCAGCTTGGAAAGAAACAAGCTCCAATGTGCAGCTCTTGCCGGTTTGATCGGAAAATTTAAGCTGGTTGGTGTTAGTGTGAAGCGTGGCAACGAATTGCAGGAAGTGAATATAAATGGTGTGGCTTGTAGTGACGATGAACCGGTTGCTGATGACAAAACGAGCGTTTATGAGGTTGTGCAACCTGCAAATATCATGACAAATAGTACTGATAGCAGCATTGACGAGGCTATTAATAATATGTCGAGTCAATTGACAACCAGTTTTTCTATACTCTATGTTTGCTTTGCTATTATGTTGCTAATTTATTTAGTTAATGTTGTGTTTTATGATAGATATTGTAGGAGGAGGAGGGATTCGAGGAATATGAAGGAATTGCAGCCTATTATGTAAAAATGCAAACTTAGCAAGACATTATGGTCCATATTCTCCGCTCACTATTAATATTCATGAAATTGAAATATTATTCAATTATGTTGTAGTGTACCCTTTTAATGCAATATTTAGTTTTTATAACTCATAAAACCTTTATATGTCTCTTTATAACGCAGCTTCCTTGTAAACTAACAGCAAGCTTAGATACGGACCTATGTACTTAAAGGACATCACAGAAAAGCCAAGACAGCCCGAAGGAATAGAAAATTGTGATTGGGCGAGTAGTTTTGAAAATCCACATTTTACAATGTATCAACGTAGTCATCAAGCGTTGATTGTTTAATCATATACTTATCTGAATAAATATAACAGGTTTTAAAACATGTTCTCTTCATGAATCATAAATACTGAACGTCAAGATTAACAAATTTGCGGCTTCAATTTTGAATGTATAGAGGACCCAAGGTTTAAGCGAAAGTCGTCTGTATCAGAATTACTATCGGGTACAACATGCACTTTTCGCGGTTGATGTATATTGGCGAATTGAAGCTTTCGGTGGTTCAACTGACGATTGAACTCACAGTACGAGCACTTATCAATTTCGTTTGCTTTACCACGTGTTCAATGCCCTCATTTCCTCTGTGTTGTTACCGACAAATGCACTAATCACCAAGTAACCACTGAAGTCTCTCGAGTGAGTATTCTTTGTTCACCACTATAGGCAAGGGGCGCACAGTTTTACTTTCTAATGAATTATCTTTAGATCTAATACGTATTAGACTCATTTATTCAGTTTAAAAAATACAGGTCTAAAAAGACCCCATCCTTGAATAAATTTCGAGGATATCGTTTTATGATCTGACTTTTCTATTAATTTCATTTTAACACGTTATCAAATATTTAATCATTTAGAGCATTTTTTTACTACCATTTCATTCGGATCTGAAAAAAATGAGGAAAAAATCTGATTGGAAGTTATTGGACACTTGATGTGCTACTTTTTGAAATTATTTTCGAGTGTACAGAGTGTACCATAAATTCGGGACACAACATTTGGTCTCTTATTTCAATTAAATTTTTAATAACACCCTGTATATTCTTTAAATTTTTTGAATCTGCTTCATGTGGGCTTCACAAATAATTTTTTATTTTTAGGGATCTGAGGCAAAGTTAGCAAGTTATTCACATTTTAATCAAATTTTGCGAAAAATCATGGATGTGAAAACAAATTCAACAAAACCTTATTATAAGAGATGAATGAAAGAATATGGGTATGCAAGTACACTAGCAATGTGCCAAAACCTGCACAATATTTGGAGTTACGTTGAATACACAAGGTGTTCTGAAGCAACGATCGAATTTTGCTATTTTAAAATGGCTAAAACATATTGAGATTGATCGTTATTTACCTATTAAAAAGTACTATTAGATTTCAGTCCATATGGTACCATTGTAGATCATTAAATTAGCACTCAGAATATGATGCTATGTGCAGGGTGCTCCATTTAAAAAAAATGAGTTTTAGCAATTTGAAAACAGCAAAATTGTATCGTTGTTTCAGAACACCCTGTGTATTCAAAATATTGTGTATGTTTTGGTACATTACTTGGGTACTTCCATACGCAGGTTCTCTTATTGATCTCTTAAAACAAGGTTCTGATAGCGCCAGCATGGATGGCAAATAGGTTGGCAGCAGTGGAGACGCAAAAAGAGGAGGGGGAAGAGAAAAACGGAGTGTGGAAAAAGACTAGGACGTGACGGGATGTGTGGTAGATAGGTTGTAAAGTATTGTAAAGGATTGTGAAATAGTTGTAAAGAAATAAAGAAACGCTATCTTGACAAACCAGTGGTTGACTTGGGAGAAGTGACCGCTAACATTCTGTTGAATTTTTTTCCACGTCCATGATTTTTCGTTAAATTTGATTAAAATGGGAATAACTAGGCAACGTTGCATCTGATCACAAAAATAAAAATGATTTGTGAAGCCCACATAAAGCAGATTCTAAAAATGAAAGAATATACCGGGCGATCCATTTAAAAAATAGACCAAATTGTTGTGTCCCGGATTTATGGGACAATATGTACACTCGAAAATAATTTTTAAAAATGGCACATCCAGTGTCCAATAACTTCCAATCAGATGTTGTCCTCAATTTTCATTAGTCTAGCAGCAATGGTTCGAGCGAGGATAGGTGGGCCACCCTGTAGAAAATTTCCTACCTTATAATCTGAGGCATTATAAGGTAGGAAGCTTGATCTGTGAAGCGATGGTTGGTTCAGTGAAGCCATCGGAGACGTTGCTGTTCTCTGCGTAAACAAAGTCATGCTAGTTCTGCGTTGCAACAGCAGTCGATCCAGCAAATCATCGAAGGTGTATGTTATTTTTCTGAAGTATATTAATATTGTAGTAGTGGAAATGGGAAATGGGTAAGTAATATAGACACAAATGAAAATAATTTTGATTGATCACTTATTTTGTTGATGTAATATTAAAGATACAAAAATAAGTTCAACAAGAAACTTGTCAAAGACAACCTATCTAAAATAACACGAAAACATTTTTTTAGCAGAGTAGGTATCTATTTTCCGGAAAAATATTTTATATAGTTTATTTTTGCAGAATCAAATTCTAAATCAAATTCTCTTTACAAATGATACATCACAAGTACCATTTTGCCAGGTTTAAAGTATGATTCAAATATTTTCCCTGACGCGCAAAATTGCAGGATTTGCCATTATACAATCAACGTGCATAGTTCAGCACTGAATAGCATATATAGGCAAGTTATTGCATAATGAACACACTTATGGCCAACATTTATATAATGACTATTTATTGATTTTTCTGTTTATATGATCCATCTTCACCTTCAAGTCAATGAGTTTGTTATTTTTTTGTTGTTTTGTTTTGTTTCAAAGTAATGATCATTATATGATACGGATCCAATACCTGAGCATCCGGATCCACTATCCGATATCTACGATCCGGATCTACTATCCGACACCTCAGATCCGGGTCCACTATCCGACACCTCAGATCCGGATCCAATACGATATGGGATCCGGATCCGATATCCGATATCCAATATGTTATATGGGGTGGTAACCATAGGGATTTACATTGCAAAAATATTGTCTTCCATTTATTTTAGAGAATAACTGCAATTAACTCTTTTGTAGAGTAAAAAATACTGCGTCAATTTATGCGATTACTTTTTCTTCATTATCCATAACCTAAAGAATCAACGAAATAAAAGTAACACTTAAAATAAAAAAAATAAGAAATTCTATTGACAGCTTAAAATTCGGCCGACGACCTTAATACGGTGTCATATCACCTTTCGACTTAATGATCTCTGGTATTTTGGTTGGTATGGTTTCCAAGACTTGCAGTAATTTGGTGTGAAAGATCTCCACATTTCTTTCAGTTTTGTCTCCAAAGCATGTGTACTTCGTTGAGAATTGTTCCTCAACTAACTTTTCATGTTGCCACAAGGTCTAAATAATATTTAAGTCCGGACTGTTAGTCCGGAGGGCTAAGACCGAACTTTCATTCCGTGATCTGAAAACCATGTTTTTATCGTCTTTGCTATATGGCTTGATGCACCATCTTGCTGGAATATGAAATTCCTATCTGGATAACATAGCTCATGTACGTTGGGAATAAGACCATTATTCGGAATTGTCTGATATTTAAGAGCATTAATTATACCATCTATTATTTCCATTTTTCCCAAACCTTTTGCAGACATACACCCTCATATTAACATCCCTTTTGGAAACTTCACAGTCCTTTTTATACAATCCGCTTTAAAAGCTTCCGCTTTATCTTGAATACTTTTTTTTCTGCAATTACCTACAGAGACGTCGAATTTGGATTCATCGCTAAATATTACTTTGGACCAGTCTTCTACTGTCCAAGGCAATTTAAACTTAGCCCAAGCTATACGATTGTTCTTCTGTTTGTTTGTTAACAGAGGTTTTTCTTTAGGTTTCAATAAAATAAAATAAAGTGAATTAAAAAAAGTAATGCTATTTAATAGTACTAATAGTAATTATATTTCATTTATTATGTACCTTATAAAAACTAAGCCCTGACTTATGGATCCATTGCCTACAACATTCTCGCGAAATATTTGCCCCCGTTTTCAACAATAAATAAGGCCGTTATCTCCCTTGCAGTTGAACTATATTGATCTCCGAAAGTTTTTAAGTTAAGTTAATCGTCGAAAGTGTTGAATTGTATTGATCTTCGAAAGTTGTTGAATTGTACTGATCTCCGAAAGTTATTGAAATGCATTGATCTCCGAAAGTCATTGTATCGCATAGACTTATGTACGAGGGCGGTTTGACGGAAGAGTGACTTTTCAAAGGTTGGTAACACTTTTGCTATAGTAATTATGTTGTTATACTCTGATTTTTCTAAACTGGCGTGCACGTCATCAAACAGATGTGCGATGAGGTTTTTTCGTACCAACGTGATTGTTTTCGAGAATATGCATAACAATAGTTTAAGAATCGAAATTAATCTGAAGATCATTTGTTACATAACACTGATCACCGGTGGTTATAAATAGGTAATCGGTGTATCAACCGCGGACACAATTTTCGCCTGCCAATCATGTAATAAATCATGTTATGTTGGCAACGGCGATATTTTCTCGGCGACGATGCGACATCTTTTTCACTAATGCTTCAAACTTCTTTGACGTCTAACTTGTTACATTTGATCGATTATTACAATGCATATTTTGTCATTGTAGATGGTAAACCATAACCACAAGATTGATATCTGTACGATAAACGGTAGAGAAGTCGATGAATTTGATACGAACCGCGCACTGTCGCACAAGATTGCACGGGCGCAACAGCTGATTGCAGCCATTTTTAAATACCCAGGACAACTGGCAACCTTGTAAAATTGTGCCATCATTATTATGATTATTATTTTGATGACGTGCACGCCAGTTTAGAAAAATCAGAGTATAGCTCCTGAGGTCTTTCGGAGGTCTACTGTCAAAATTTGGCACCAATCTGACAGATAGATTATGTTTTATACTTATTTGAAGAAAACTGTTTTCGTTGTTGTGTAAATACGGACAAAAAATAATTTCGAGTGTTGATTAAACATTATTTTCTACGCGAAAAAACAATTAAAGAAACCGAGGAAAAGTTACGTAAATATTATCCAGAATCTGCTCCATCCAATGGAATGATTTGTAAGTGGTTTCTGCTTTTAAAAGTGGCCATATGAGCACGGTTGATGCAGATCGTCCGGAACCATCATTTACTTTAACTACTCCAGAAATGGTTAATAAACTCCATGGCCTTGTAATTGGCGATCGTCAAATAAAAGTTCGTGAGATAGCTAATGAAGTAAACATCTCAACCGAATGGGTATACAATATTTTTCATGAATATTTCAATATGAAAAAGCTATCCGCGAGATGGTTGCCGCGTTTGCTTAATGGTGATCAAATGCGCGCTCGCATTAAGAATTCAGAAGAATGTTTGGCCGTCTTCAACGTAATTCAAAAGGTTTTTTTCGTCGATATGTCACAGTAGATGAAACTCGGATACATCATTATACTCCAGAAACAAAAATACAGTCTAAATAATGGATTTCTCCAAGCAAACATGCTCCCAAAAAGACAAAAATAGTTATTTACAAACCAAGTGCGGGAACACAATTTTCCCGCATGAACGCAATTTTGAAGCATGAGCGACCGAAGGGAGCGAATGCTTCATCTGCGTGAATGCGGGAAAATGATTCCCGCAAGTGGTTTGTACATTTTTTTTTGAAACGAACAGAACGATCAGCATAAACTCAAATAATTTTCATTCCGTTTCAAAATATGAAATAAAGCAAGCCATGGCTGTATAGCAAAACAATGATTGTTACTTTGACAGTTGATTTTTTAAAGCCTGTCGTTTAAAGTCTCAGTTTCTAATAAAATGTCTTCCGATTCGGATATAAGTAGTTGTACACCTCCGGAAATCCGCAATGCCGCTAATACGGCAATTAAAAATTTATTGCCGGATAAATCCAAACGAAGGTACGAGTTGGTATACTCGAAATTTATGGATTGGTGCAGGTTAAACAAAATACGGACTTATTCAGAAAATTGTTTGCTGGCATATTTTCAAACCTTTTCAAGCAAAAAGTCGCTATGGTCCACTTACTCTATGCTAAAGTCCTGTCTACTAATACACAATAACGTAGATATTTCCAAATTTACGAAATTTTACGCATTTCTCAAAAAAGAAACGTATAACCTGAAACCGAAAAAATCCAAGGTATTAGAAAGTCATGAAATTGACAAATTTATTCATGAAGCCCCTGATAACTCATTTCTGTTAATGAAGGTACGTACACAATATGTTTCATTAATCGATATTATTCTATTATTCTATAATATGTTTTACAGGCAGTAGTAATATTGGGCATTTCTGGCGCTTGTCGCCGCGATGAATTATGTAAAATGTTAATTGATCATATCGAGTTTAAACATGAAATGGTACTTGTTAATGTACCAGAGACCAAAACTAATATTTCTCGACGTTTTGTGGTGATCAATCCAGAATGGATAAATTTATTGTTAAAATACAAAAATTTAAGAGTAGGGACAAATGAACGTTTCTTTTTGACCTACAGAAATGGGAAATGTATTAATTCACCTATTGGTCTTGATACAATTGGCAAAATACCTTGCTCTGTGGCACAGTACCTTCAGCTAGAGGCTCCACAGGCCTACACTGGTCATTGCTTTCGAAGAAGTTCAGCTACTTTACTTGCAAACAACGGTGGCGATTTACTGACTCTTAAAAAATTTGGCGGTTGGAGATCTTCAAGCGTGGCCGAAGGTTACGTCGATGACTCTGTGCAGAGTAAAATTAACGTAGCTGAAAGATTGATGCAACCAGCTCCGGGACCTTCATCTCAAGTTGAAAACTATACAATCTCTGAAACTCTTAATGTGTCGCACACTATATCTAAACCCGATGCGGTGGAAAGTTCGGGAATTTGCATTTCAAATTGTACTAATTGTACGATAAATGTGTACAATAATAACCCTGCTTAAGTCGATGTAGATCGTTCACAATAAATAATTATGTATTGATTTATTTATGACAGTGTTTTTTTGCCGTTTTCCCGGTCTACTAGACCGGGAAATACGGATTTCCGGTTGTCAATAGAGTGCGTCAAATGTCACTTTCGAGGCGGTGAGTTCAAAAACACTTTTTTCGGCCAATAAGGTCATGGCCACAGTTTTTTTGGGATTCTAAAGGTGTAATCTTTATTAATTGTTTACAAAAAATAAAAACGATAACTGGAAAGTACTATGCTGATTAGATGACATGATTTGATGCCGAACTTGAAAAACAACGACTGCATTTGATGAAGAAAAAAGTGTTGTTCCATCACGATAATGCACCCCCTCATTCGTCTGCAATTGCTACAACGAAAATGGCTGAATTGCATTATGAATTACTGCCTTGACCGCCATATTCACCAGATCTGGCTCCCAGTGATTTCTTTTTATTTCTAAATTTAAAAAAAATGGCTGGGTGGAAGAAGATTTCAGACAAATAAAGAGGTGATAACCGAGACAAATGCATATTTTGAAGACTTTCCGAAATATTACTTTTTGGAAGATTTAAAAAAACTGTAAACTCGTTGGGCTAAGTGTGTACAGTTGAAAGGGTGTTATGTTGAAAAATAAAATATATTTTTAACAGAAAAATAACATTTTCATTAAAAAGTCACTCTTCCGTCAAACCGCCCTCGTATAAGAGTTCTGTCCCAAATCACTGAACTAAATTTTTTGAGTTTCAGAGTAGAACGAAGGCATTTGAGGACAAATGGATCGTCAGGATGGCCGAATGTTGGCTTCCCCCTCACTCGCATGGGATTCCCTGTCCTCGCCGATGCCTGCATCTCGGTTCCCGTCCTTGAGAGGCTGAGGATTTCCCGGCTTGCCCGTTCTGGAGGAACGGCGGGCCGAACTAAATCACAAGAGAGGGGATCAATCTGACTTGGTTAGCGGAAAGACGTATACGCTCGATGTTTATGTGTTCTGTTCGTCATTATCATTGTTCAATTGTTGTAAATAAAAGACTGTTAATATTATATTGAATAAATTTGAATACAAATTTCATTCTGAATACAAAAGTTGTTACTACGAAATTTTATAAAATACCGGGAAAGATAAAATGAACATAATAACAAAATGGTTACTACGAAATTTCATTTAATACTGGGAAAGATAAAAAGAACATAACATAATTGTTACTACGAAATTTTATTAAGTACTCGGTGACGCTTCAATGCGCGCTAGTGGGAAAGAAAATGAACATGACAAAATTGTTATTATGAAATTTTATTAACAACTGGGAAAGATAAAATGAACTTAAGAAAGGGTAGATAGTTGTAATATTAATCGTGGGCAATGAAGTAGAAATTAAATCAATTAGAGTAAATTCAGTTAAGACTTAATTTCAATATTAAAATTGTCATAAATTCAGAAAAGGTAATGAGTACAAATTAAATATAAATGAATCAAATTATGTATTAAATTCAGGTTAGTTCAGGTCAATATTAAATATTAAAAGGGTCATAAATTCAGAAAAGTAATGAGTCAAATTTAAATAATAAATTAAATTAAATAATATTTATTCAGGTAGATAATAAATTTTCGTAAATTCATAAATTGTTAACAAAACTGTATTTCAAAACCTTGTTAATGAATCCTAAAGTAATAGATGCAAAATGGCATTGGACACAAACTGTGTCATATTGCATGAAGTGGTGACATACATTAAGTTTTTTTTGTTTTGAATTGATCAATGTGTGAAGTCATTGACGTTACTAGAAAAATCCAACTGATGTGGCTGACTATGTTGATATACATATTTTCTATTAACATTTTCTGTGCTGTGGGAACATGCAACAAATAAATCACCATGGGCACAGAGGTGTCCATTTTTATTATGTGTAACCTGCTGAAATGCATATTTTATCCAAAAACAACTAATACTATTTGAGTAAATTAATGAGTAAATAAATAAATAAAAAATAAAGAAATTCATTAAATTCAAATATGGTGTTTAATATTTAATAAAAAATCCATTAAAGTGAATAAATTACACGTAATCCATAAACCTGTGTCTTTATTTTATTAATGTTATTGTTACTAACCCACACATTACCTCTAAAAGAATTTGAAGTTATCACGATAATTATTTAAAATCAAACACAACGTAAAGAAGTACTGACATACGATCACACAAAATAAAAAATAAAAGAAATAAAACATGAGCCAAAACAAATATCATAAATTATAAGAATTTATCATCATGAATTAAATATCTAATTAATCAAATAATTGGGTAAACCGGGTCGGGTAATTTAGAATCTATGATTTGTGCACGGTTGTCTTGTGTTTGGCATAGGTGCATATATCTGACCTTATAGCGAATCTCATACCCTAACCCTTTCAGTCCCACGTATATGAGACAAAAGCCCGTCATTTACTTTTATTATATGTTTATTTGTTCTTATTTTATTTTTTTATATGAATTTTATTATATTCATTCGGTGGTCAGTTGTGTTTGGCAAAGTTTATATACAGAGAGCGCATAAGTATTAAGACCTGGCTTTATTTTTTCCCCTGTTAAAGTGAACCATGAGTAGTTTATTCATATATTTTGTAATGGTAACAGTAATAAATAACATTAGATGAATTCACAATATTTACTTACAATCATCTAATATCTTGAAGATTCGATGCTACTTCAGGTAATGGGTGCGAGGCGTGGGATGTGTGTGGTCGTGGGTTGTTGCTCAGCTTTTGAATACAACTTATAAGAATTTATTTGACATTAGAAAATTAGAAAAAATGCTGCCATAGCTGTCACTACGAGATATTTCAACTATCAAATTAAAAATCGAAATTAATTATGTAAACTTACGACTTTGGGTTTACAACCTTCGTTTATTCCCTTAATGCATAAACTAAATAAATTAGATGAAATTACAATTGCGGAAGAGATTGCACGTAAAGAAATAGATGAAGAAGAATCACTACCATCGACTAAATCATTTTGTATTGTATTTAATTGATGTTTACCTGGATAAAATTAAAAGCTAGTATATAACCAAATATATGACATTGGCATTCGCTTTACTTTATCATTACATGCTGGTACGAAATGTATACCATTTTGGCCTACTATTTTTTATTTATAATCAATGACCCATGTACCCATAGGGTGTCGGGTGTATACCATTTTGGCCTACTAACAAACGTAAAAAGTTAGTAATTTCGGAAAGTAGAACATAAAACATTATTTTACTAATAATCATAATATATACTGCTAAATTCAAAACAGTTTTGAATATTATATTTCTTTTAATTAACATTTCCTGGTTTGTTAAAGTTTCGTGCAGTTTACTAAAAATACAGGGTGTCTACGCTAAACCGTTCATTAAAAGTTTACGGCGTTGCCGTTGTCCTAAAAATTTCAAAAAAATCCTCGCCACACAGTTGAATCAGTTATCCTCATGTGAAATATTTTCAACTTTTTGCAGTTGCCATGTATAAAGAATAAATTGATAATTTGCTGGTTTGTGTAATGATTCATTTTGTTGATTTTGATTTCTGTAATACTTTATTCTAAATGGTTTTATTATTTGACAGCTTGCATTACAATAACGACAAAATAAAAGCATATCACATTCCTACTGAAGTGCACGTGTGACAAGCAAAATTATACCCTGCAGAAACGCGATGAAAAAGTAATCTTCGAAATAATTCAAAAAATACTTGCTTTAGGAGTATGGTTGCATTATACTTTTTAGTAGTAAATTTTTCTTCCAATCGTGCTATTTGATAAAAAATGGGTCATTCCATTTAAAAAAATTGAATTACGTGATATTTAAGAGGGCACTTAGATATTGATATTTTATGAACACTTATTATTAAAATTGACAGTTTCCAATTATTTTACTCATAGAGGCATCCTACAATTAGAAATATAACTCATAATTTTATCTTATTCCTAAGAGAAGTTATGGACAGATTTCAGGCTACCTTTTAGAGGTCAAAATTTTAGAAAAACATTTTTTTCTTGAAAACTGGAAGAGATAAGTGTACATACGTTCTTACAAAATATGTTCCAATTTAAGAGAGGAATTCAAAAATATAATAATATATGGGGTGTTCCATTTAAAATAAGAAAGTTGGTGCTACTTCCGGTGGAATCGGAAGTGATAGAAAGTTGAAAATATTTCACATGAGAACAACTGATTCAACCGTGTGACAAGGATTTTTTTGAAATTTTTAGGACAACGGCAATACCCGTAAACTTTTAACGAACGGTTTAGCGTAGACACCCTGTATATGAATATTCTGAAACTATTTTAATAGATTTTATTTTTTGTTTAAGTATGAACTCACCTTTCACTATTAGTTCACATATTTTGCGGGAGCAATCACCCATGGTTTAAGTTTCGGTCAAGAGATCTTATGTCTGTTCCGATTCACAAGTTTTCCCAATTAACGAGCTGTCCGTAGACGATCATTTGTTATTCTATAGCAATATCTTATGATAATAATTTGCCGACGAGTCCTATAAGGACGAAATATAAACAATTAGAAGTAGCAATATGAAACACAGTGCGTATCAATTGCATACATTTCTTTTTTTTAATATTATTAAAATTTAAACATATATTTCTTTACAATAAATTTATACATACAATATATATTTATACATATCCTCATTCTCATAACTTCGTACAGGTAAAGATGAGTAAAACACTAGAATACTTTGAAAAATAGAGAAAGGAAAACTGGAATGTTAGACAAAGCAAAGAACTGAAATCCATTGATGGCTAGGCATAAAAAATGCGTCGAACGTGATGAAGGCACCTGGAAATATTGTCGACCCCCAAGCAAAGTTGACATTAAGTACTTTCAAGGGTACAGACATTCCCCCACCTTTAAATAAGAGCTCTCGAAAACATCCTATAAACAAACACCTCATCTAAATATTACACAAGACACCCTGTAATTAATTACTTTATCCGCATAAGTATTACTCTTTAAGATTAATTGAACTCGCAAATTTGATGGTGAATTAATGGAATTGATTAAGCCATATAATTGTTAATAACTAATCTTAAAATTAATAACTTTAACGTACAAAAAATGTCCATCTGATAATTAAATTATATAAACCAAATTGCTTGTGAATTACTAATGGATCCTGCGCGGCCAACAAAATGTTGCCGATGTCAGAATAAAAATGTCCCCAGATTATTAGTACGGCCAAATTTAGAAGAAGCATTTTGCAAATATGAGCTATTCAAAGACAGTTCCATATAAGTCGCAACAGAGTCTAATACAAACGATTCAGTCTAAAAATTTGATTCTTAAAATTATAATCTTTCCAATCATTAGGTTTAATTTCTTCTTTTGAAAAATATATGCTTTATAAAAAGTGTTACTTATCAAGAATTCAGTCCTCGGTTAGTAAGTATCTCTAGACGGGACAATTTGACGGATGTGTGTATGAATATGAATATGCAATGAATGTTCGGACATACCTTGTTTTTATGAACGATCTAATTAAAACACAAAACAAACAACTTAATTAATAGGACATTGAAGTTACTTTGGTCAGAATGTGGCCATTATGTTTACCTACCACATTAATTATAAACACACTTGAAAGTAAATAAATATACAGTTTCAAATATCTTTGAAAAAGGCATAATCCACGATACGTGTCACACATAACGATTTGCGCCTCTGATCAAGCGCAGGCATAAAATGTCGGGTTTATCACGAAAACATCTCCAAACAGATATTTGCTTCAGTCTGTGGTCTCTACGATACGTGCACATGGTTATGCCTATTAATATAAACTAATCACATTCAAATCAATTGGGTAAAGATAAGATGACGTTACGTGGATATTACTATACTATCGTAATTGAAGGCGTTCGAGGTGGAAGGCGGCAACAGAGGTGATACCATCGTTGGTTCCACTCCAATTGGTTTATAATATCTACGCCGTTGTGACATCACGCCTGGAAAACGATGCAATTAATACATGTGTCTGCAAGCGAGTGGGTGAGCAATCGTGATAACATGCAACGGACATGAATGATTGTTGTGCACAAACTCTGTGTTCGATTAAATATTGAGTAAATGTTAAATAAGTTTGTCGTTTTGAATCTATGAAAACGAGCTTCCCCAAAAATTTCATGTCACTCCACACATGCACCAAAACAAATATAAGATGACAAATTTGCATATTTAAATGTTATAAATATAAATTTATCGCCCCAAAGACAAAATAAAGAAAGTGCAAATTTTTGTAACTGTACTTTTAACCGAAACATTGTTCAACTAAATGCCTGTTTAAAAGCTGGGCATTAGGTAATAGTTATCCACACATGCATTAAATGTGCTCATATCAATGAAGCAGGAATTTTCATATTCGTGACTTTATCATTGGGGTAACAATATTTCTGTGGTTACTAAGCCGAAATCTGATAAGTCAAAATAAGAAGTCAAAATATTATTGTGTTTTACCACAGACGAGTACATATTGGAACATTTATTTTGGTTCTCCGTCTTCTAGAAGCATGAGAACCCTATAGAGTTTTGTCCATTGAAATCTTCTCTAAGGTCTCTACAGATCATACAATCAATTCATTTGACTTATCAGGTATTGGCTTAGTACAAAATAAGTTTAATTACATATTAATATATTCCTCAGTGTAATTTATAACAGATGTTTCCTTTCTAGAATCAAAGTAGAAATATTCTATTCAGCTAGAAACCTTGACCTCATCATAATTTACCATATTAAGGTTGCACAAAAGCCCACACATAAAATACAGTAATTGCGTTCTTACTCTGCTCAGTGAAGTTTCCTGGAATTGCTCGCCATTTAATATCCGGTGTTTGGCCAATTTCTCCCTGTTCATTGGAGAACCTGCATCACATACGACATGCTTACAACATATAACCCAATATTTAGCATTGTTTATACCAAATATTTCATCGCAAGTCCACACACATGCGTCGATAAGATGTGTAAATGAGCGTTAGTTGAATTTATTCATGCGGTATTACATACATAAAAATAATAATAAGTGTCGACTGGATACGGACGAGCTGCTAAAAGTGTGGCAGTAGAAAGAGCCCTTGATGAAAAAAGTAGCCAAGGAATAAAACAATAGTCACGGAGAATAATGAGAGCATACCGACACAGAACAAGAGCATGCGGAACTCACCTATGTAACTGAGGAGGACCGGCAGGAAGATCAGTCCGTGTGCAGCTCCGAACAGCACGATACCTGCAACACATAAAAATGTTATAAGTAAGCACGAGCACTAATGGACCGCAAAATTACCTAAATACATCCTAAAATAGAACACCTGGAAAATCTGGCTCTTCGCAAACGCCAGTACGACGATGCCTCCGAATTTGGTGAGGGTGATGCCCGAAAACACAGAACTGCCCATGCGGGTCAAACAGTCAGTCGCACGCAGTTTCCTCGACGGCTCGATGGACACAGAAAAACTGTGCACTAAATGCGAACAGAACTCCACCGAAATTCCGACAGCCATCACGAGGTTCACCAGTGAAACGGCGTTCAATGTAATGTGCCACCAGTACATGAGTCCCCCAAGGTTAACGACGATCATTGATATGGTGATCACGACGACAATTGACGAGAAAATGTCCAGTCCCATGAGGAGGAACGTAACGACGAAAATCGCCGTCAGACTTATGCCCACGCTCTGCAAAGTGTCCGGCCACATGGTGAGGTACTGTTCATAAAACACATAAAACACTGAATAAGGGAACACTTCCACTTTCGCGTCTTTATGGCCGCTCCTGCTTAACTTGTCGTTGATCATCACGGTTAAATTTTGGCTCACTTTTCTGGCGGCCCTCATGCTCTCGTAGTAATCTTCTGATGTCTTTAGAATGGTGTGATAGGCCATGAAGTAGGACGCGCCGACGGTCGAGAGTTTGCTTTTGTTGTTCGTAACGTAATTCACTCCCTGCCCGTATGCGGCGTGGCCGGCTTTAGCACAAGACGAGTCGGGGTTATCCCGTAAAAAGTAGGACACGTACTTTTTAAATGTTGTAGCATTCGGACGTTGTTCGGGCTTGTGCAACTGGATGTCGCACCTGGCGCAGCCACTCAAGGCGGTGTGCGGGCAGAAATCACCTGTGGTGACATTGTACATGCAGCACGCCGGGGACGCCGACCAATCTAGATAATCGTCAATCCAACTGCTGCTCGGCTGCGCTATGTACGTGTTGCGAGGCGCCTTACTAGCCACGTAAAGCTGCGTCACAAGCGAGTCAATATCGCAGTACTGCCCACCGCATATCATGTTCTGCTCACCTGTGCTGCTGTAATTCAGCCCGCCCTTGACCACAAAGTACATCGGCGGCCCAATGCTCAGATAATCTTTCAAGAATTTGAAGTACTTCAGCACGAAACTGTCCTCGGGCATTGAGAGCTCCTGGTCCAACCCGATCTCTATGTGCGGCACCACCGCTATGGATGAGCAGAGCCACCCGAAGAAGACAATGATCACACAGGCGCGGACGTACGTATTCATCAGGAACGGCACATAGATCTCCTTGAAGAAAGTGTACAGCAGACCCTCGCTCTGCTGTGGTTCGCTCGAGTCCTTCTTGCCGCGGATGCAGCAGCACACGTCGAACCGGTTCGATGACTGCCTCAGGGTGTCCAGAGAGAGCAGGCTCACAAAGCAGGTGATCTGCAGGAGGAAGTCGAAGAGCAGGGCCATACCGGCGTAGAGGGCGAAAGCTCTTACAGCCGGCATATCCGACAAGCTGCCTGTAAACAAGAGATTTCGTGTAAATATATTTAGCTCAAATAAATCTAAAGCCAGTGTTTTTTCTCTAATATTTAAAGTACACATGTGATATTTACAAAGCATATATGTATAAAAATTCTCCCTTTTACAAAGCATAGAAAATATTTAAATGTACCATATGTTCATAAAAAAATTCCATCGGCTTTGAAAATTCAAACGTATGTCCATGACTTGATTCAGATTTTCAATTTTCTGACAAGTGTCAAGGGATAAACTAACATCTTGTCTAAGTCGCCGCAATGATTTTGTTGGTTTGTTTAACAAGCGTTCTTGCACATCAGCAATGACTTGCTGATGACTACACTGCTAGTTTTCCAGAATAAGTAGACAGTTTTGCCATATTTTGACATTGACAGGTCAATGACATTTGATTTGATACATACGTTTAAGTTTCCACTGCCACCTCTGATGGACTTTTTTTTATTAATATATGGTACTTGGTAGTAGAGTTGTGTAGTCCGAGAACGATTAATTTAAATGTACAAAACGTCAAGTGATTCGAATGGGTCGATTCACCAAAATGAAACTCAACGAATCTTTACTGATTCATAATTTTGACTGTGTTGGCAAGTTCAGTTCAGTGATTCAGTATTAATATTCATTGCAGTACGCGGTGCGAAGATACTCAAAGTGCAAGCTCACAGCGTGGCGGCGGCTCTGGTCTGTTCTATGAATCGCGACTCGCAACTCATTCTCGTCATATGTGCGCAGGATAATTCATTCGCGAACGAATCATGTCAGTGAACTGATGAACTGATCCAAATGATTCAATTCACTAAATTGCCTACTATTTTATCTGACCATGGGCTATTTACATTAAGATGTTAGCAGCACGGTGGCGCATTTACATACTAGTGTTGACCATGCAATCTTGTGCGACAGCGGGCGCTTCATATAAAATTCTTTGACTTCTGCCTTTTATCGTACAGTTATCAATCATGTGGTTATGGTTTAACATCAACAATGGCAGAATATAAAAGGTTTTGCACCGTATTTGGCTCCAACGCTGACAGGAACAAAAGCAGTCAACAAAAGTGTCCGAGGGGGGCGCCACAAAACTACTCGTTTCGCTAGTTCTTATTTGTGATGCTGCTGAAAACAAATGGTAATGTGGCACAAGTGTCGCGCATTCACAACTGATTTATACTTATTTTGCTAGTTCTATATCTGCCACTAGATGTCGTACCGAAATGGTATAAATGGTTTAAAAGTTTTAACTTCAAATTAAATCGTTATTAACATCAAATGTCAAGTTACTATTAGCTTAATTATGGCCACTTGTACCACTTGTTTCTTCTTACTTACTTAGCTTGAAGTCTTACTTTATAAAGCCGGGCTTATATTTCAACTAATGCTTAAAGGGAAGCGACTTGCACCACAACCATTATTACAAATCTGGTAGAATATGTTTCTTATATAGGCGACAATGCGCTTTTCTGTGTCGATCTGTCAGCACGTACAAAACAGTAGTTAAATCCGTTGCGATAAGTTCAGATTTAGAGCTAAAATTCATGCTATACATCTGTCGCAGTATTTACCTATCTATTTCAAGGGCTATGAGGAAGAACGACCAAGTCCATCTTTTATAGAAATCTAGCTGATAGCCCCATCAGCTCATAATGACATGATTAATTATATTTTCGAGAGCCACTGCAAGTAATGTGTTGCTCATATTAAAATATCCCATGCCAGTTAACGGAAGAATTTAAAGGTTATGTTCCGAGTCGTCAATTTTAAGATGCATTTATGCGGCCTCTTTTTATTGCTTACATTAAACCTTACTTGAGAGTGCTTAAAAAGCGCAAACAAATTTCTGATTTAAGCCTTGCTCACATTATAAGTTCTTAAGCCTTACTTATTTATTGTGGTGTTATGGCCAATTACACCAATTACACCACTTTTGCGCAAAGCCTAACTTGGCTGGGCTTATATTTTAACTAATGCTTGAAGGCAAGGGACTTACACCGCAGCCGAAGACTTGCTGCATGGGCCAAGTCTTGCTAGGTGTGGCAACGCCGTGAAATCTGGTAAAATATTGGTTTGTTATATTGGCGACATTGCAATTTTCAGTGTTGATCTGCTAATGCGTATATACAGAATTGTTGAGTGCAAAGCGTCAAGTTTTTCTAGTACGCTGCATTAAAATCTGGTCCACCACCACTGGTGGAATCGTAAACAAAAAGTGTTGTGTCGCTCGCCGATCGCCGCAGCCGCTCACCACTCGTATCGTTAGCCGAGACCTTAAGATGAATATTGTGATTATTACACTGCACGGAGTTTGATCCAAAAAGGTAAATTAAATCCGTTGCGATATGTACAGATTTAGAGCTAAAATGCATGCTATATATTTGTCACAGTATTTACAATCTATTTGAAGGGCTATGGAGAAGAACCACCAAGTCCATCTTCTATCGAAATCGAGCCGATGCCCACATCAGCTCATAGGCATCATGATTAATTATATTTTCAAGAGCCATTGCAAAAAATGATTTTCTCAAATTAAAATGTGCCGTGGCAGTCAACGGAATAATTTAAAGGTTTTTTTCGGCGTCATAAATTTTAAGATTGATTTAAGCGGCCGCTTTTGACAACTTACATTAAGCTTTACTTAAGACGTGACAAAAATTTGGTGCAAACAAATTTCTAATTTAAGCCTTGCTCACACGGTAAGTTGTATTTAGTCCTCCTGGCAATGATTTTTATGTTAAGCCAATCAAATGTAATTTTGACATGTGAATACCAGTACATACCAAGGAAAAAGCAACAACTCTCCGAAACGCTGGTGAGCAGCATCGAGGGGCCGACCTGCCCCAGGACTCTCCCTATGTGCTCCGCATGCGTCTCATTTGGCTTGCGAGTCTCCCTCTGGTGTGTCTGGACGAGGATGAAGATGTTATCAACGCCGACGGCCAGCACCAGAAACGGTATTACTTCGATAATGATCAGTGTAGCCGACACACCGGCGAATCCGAATATACCGACGGAGGAGACCACAGAGGCGAGGACTATGCATACGCCTCCCAACCCCAGGGTGATCTTGCTGTCCACGAGCAGCCTGCTGTATTTGTTCAGGTGGCCGAGAGACACGGCTATGTAAGCAAACATGATGACATATGAAACCAGGATGGTGACCACGTCGGACTGGCTCTCCCTGTCCAGCTCGTCCTCGATGGACCGCTCCGACGTGAAGGCAATGTCCATGAACTCGGGCTTCTCGTTCTCTGTGTAGTTCCTCATGAAGGTGACGAACCTGCTCTCCCACTCCATGGCCGGTAGCAGCTTAGTTTTGTTGTGGTAATTGTTGACCAGGAACGTCAGGATGACAACGGTCGCGTCCTTGACAGGCGACTCCTTCGTGAGGAACTCGCCCGGCTTCAGAAACCCACCAAAGGCTATCGCTGGGTCCACGGGTCCCCCATATTCAGCTAGGCAGTTGGGGTTGAAGCGGTTCCTGAAATTCAGCCCGGGTTTAGTGAAAAGACAGGTCATTATTTGGGAAAGTATTACTGTGAGCAGGCCAGAATGTGGTCCAGGTAGTTCGTGGTGACGTTGTTGGGATCCTCATCAGTCTCTTCAAATATCTCCATATCATCTTGGAAATAGCCCCAAACGCTCTGCACCACACATTCTGACGTTTGAGTCTTTTTTTGGCCGGCAACCCTTAAGGGGGCGAAGCAGATTTTATCAAGGCCATAGTCCGTGCCAGCACCAATTGCTAAAAGATAAATAATAATTTAATTAAAACGATTTATACACTCTCAGGTATTACAATTATAGTATAGTAAAAACTGTGAAACCTGTATTTGGGAATTATTTCCTCGGACAACTGAAGACCGGTTTTGACCTATCAGATCTCGTCAGTTCAGTGTGTGTCCAATTTTACAACTCATTAACACGTTCACTGCACAAGGTCAAGGTACTCTACACCCAGAAGTGGTTTTTCTCTTTTTTTCTTTTCAAGATATCCGTTGTTTTTGACAAACAAGTTATTATTTGTCATTAGCTATGTAAATTAAATATTTTTGTGTCATTTTTGACAAGTGAACTTAAAAAGATTAATTCATTACACAAACTAAAGAGTAATATAAAAATCTAAAAACTAGAAAAACATTATAAAAAGGTAAAATTTTAAGTAGTGGTAAAAAATCATCCTATGTAACCCTTCTTGGGTCTATAAATGTAATTTTACGTTTTTGGCTCAGACGGATCCGCCCCACTAGTGCCATTCTAAATCATTAAGGGAACAAAATTGGAAACGAACGAGGTTTTTAGATACCCAAGTGATCCGTGTCACGCCCACTACAATTGAAACTATTGCGGCACGGATCCGTGCCATGCGTAGCGAACGTGTTAATGTTTCTCGATCACGAAGTTACAATTCAATATGTAGTATTTTTGTAGTCATTTTTGTTTTGACCAACATAAAGCAACAGGTGGTGGATCTTTAAAAAAAAAAATGCACCATATATGCTTTCACATTTCAAAGAACATAAAAATAAAAATTTAGGTTAGGTTTTGTTGCTAATGTCAAAACCATAACGAACTCAACAAAGTCAGAGCAAACGGAAACTTTAATTTTCTCAGTGACGAAAATCGGTAACGCAATATTAATGTTTTGTTAAGAAAATTTATTTCTTTTCAGGCAATGGGAGCAATTTAAATTTTTTGATAACTACAGTTCATTCGTCAATTTGACACTAAAATTGTTTTAGTTGTACCAACTTGAGTCGTCTCCAGTTACTATTGGTTGAACCTAGGGATATTAATTGCTTTGCCAACATAAATCAACAGGTGGTGGGACTTTATAATGTGCACAGCATATAGAAACTACAACCTCCATTCCTAATATTATCTTTGATGCATAAATTAAAAAACATCAATAATACCTTTAATTCTTTCCTGAAGCTCAAACACTTCCTTCAAAAAAGTGCTATTGAAGGCAGGCCCGAACTTCAATATCCCGTCCGAGGTGTTGTGGTAGACCGGTTCCAGATTGATGGCCCTGATAATGAGCTGCTCGTTGCGGTAGAACGGCTCGAAGTGCGAGTCGAAGTACTCCCGCTCAACCCTCGACCTGGAGCTGGGAGACGCCCAGAGCTCGACGGGATCGGTGGTGACCTTGAGGTACTTGATCCCGTGGCCCAGGCCGATGACGACGCAGGCGCCCAGGAAGAGCATCAGCCAGGGGTTTGAGGCGCAGTAGACGCCCCATGATTCGAAGAACTTCTGCAGGTACGTGTCGGTGTTGGCCCCCAGCTTCTCGAGGAACGAGGCCGGTGTGTCGTACTCGCCAGGCATCTTGTTGATGGAATGCGTGTCGAGCTCGTGCTCGTTCTCTGATGCCACACCTGCACAGACAATGACAGCTTTACAGGATTGATCATACATCACGTTTACAGTTTTTATTTTTTGTAGAAAATGATGTGAGGTAAAAACAAAAAGTGACTCATGATGTGAGTGAAGGTAAGGTTGTTAAAAGTATCTATCGAGCTCGACAGGCAGTGAGGTTAATCCTCTGCGTACGCATGACAAAGCGGAAAAAGCGGAAACAATAAACTCCACAAGCAAGCGGGTTCGCTAGTAGACAACGGATGTTTGGAGGAGTGACAGATTAATGATTTGAGATGATTGTTTGTTCTCATCTTGAAGTATTCTTTGGAGACGTACTGGATCTCTTAGATTGCTGCAGGGGGCTGTCCTCACTGTCACCAAGCGCCGAGCGTGATGATGAATGATCCATGCCGGCCAATCTTCTACCCACTGCGTCAGTACCTCGCCCTCGGATTAGACCCGCCACTGCAAACCACCCTGCACCTTATTTTCAAACTCAATTGCATCTCAGGCGATTAAACAAGTTAAACTTATTTATTCACGAAATTATGTCCATTAATAGAATTTTGCTACCAAACATATTGTTAGAACATATATTATACAGTGTGTCCGCAATACAAAAAACTTATAATTTTTGATTTTCGAGAAAATGTCACTTCTTCTTGCTTTTTCTTAAAATCCAAAGAATATGATGAAGTGTTGAAAGTTTAAATCAATTTTTAGAAAAACTTGCAACTATCTTTGATTCACAAAATTTACATTTTACAAATATTTCCTCATTATCAATTAACTCTGCAATCATGTGACTTTCAAAAATAATATTGTTTCTGTCAAATCTGATAGCTTTTTATAAAACCTCCCAAAAAGTGTCCTCCCAAAAATCCCATCGTTCTTATCAAAGTTTGGCCGATTCTGTCGAACTGCACAATTTTATCAAACTTTTACATTTAGGTTTATTTAGGTTTATATTTTGAGACATTTTGACAACATTTTTTGTGGTTTTAGGACATGCAAAAAAAAATCGAAAATCAAAACGTTTTTCCAATTGTGATCTCAATGGACACACTGTCTATAGAAATATAATATTGCAAGATTGTTATTCTACAAATGAAATTTTTAATATAACTACTGTACAGTATATTATTTAGACCAAAGCTCTTCAAAACTGGACACAAGGCAACCCTATAGGAACTCTGCATTATTAAAAAAATAAAAAAAAACTGCAGAGTACGCAGATTACGATAGAACACAGAAAAGAAATTGCCTAAACACAGATCCCGTCTAATTCCCTGTACCTTGCTTTTTATTTTCTTCCATAGATAACAGTTCTAAAACATCTGACTCTGGAAATACACATAACTCTGTAAACAAATAAACAAAAGAAAAAAATATCTAAATTATGCTGATCCCTCCATGGGGCGCACGAGTTTCCAACTTGTTTCTTATACTTAATCGCAAATAATCAGTAAGGTGCTCATTATGCATTAAACCATGAAGTGCAAAAACAAGCTTGGTACACCAAAATTTAAAAAAGTGATCAACTAAAAGTTAATAAAAAAAGTTAGGTTAGATCTGCATTGTTTGATGTCCCAGTCGAAGCCACTTTATTTGGGTATCTTACTTTTGATTACCTTGTGTTAACTGTGTGCAAGTAAGTGAATCAAAATAAAAAGTATTAATTCTGCCCGTGGATGGATGCACAGGCTTACAGACCATCATCCCCGCCCGCCAGCTTACCTATGCTAGCGTTGTTGCAAATAAACCTTGTCAACAAAAACAGCGTGCTGCCCACGAGGAATATAATCGTCATGAGCACCGCGTACCCGTCGAAGCCGCCAATCATGAACGGCCCGCTCGGAGGTGGCTCCGGCTTGGGCACCGGACAACTGGCGTCGCAGTCCACGCAGCTACAAGCCGGCGTATTCTTCTGCAATAAAAATACAAATTAGGCTGTTGCCGTTTGGCGTTGCCGAGATCGACCCACGTTTATGCCTTTGCTGCAGGGCACCGTCGAGGGGTTTAGGGGCGTGAAGCCGCCGACCGGCACCGAGGTGTTTACATAGTTTATCTGGAAGGGCACGAATGGGTTGCCCTTGGCCTGGCCCATGTAGTCGAACCATCTCATTGCCGAGCACATGGCGGAGCCCCACTGGCCGCACATCAGGTCCATGGCCAGCTGCCCTGTGCTCGGCACGCTGACCTGCTTGCACGAGTTGTAGGTCTTCTCGGTGTACTCGTTGTTCACATAGAAGTCCACTTCTGTTATGTACGCTTTCTCTGCAACAGAACGACAACGTGCCATTATTAACTAATCAACAATGTTCGATGGGAGCCATTCAAATTTCTCAGCGAAAATTTGATAATTTTGCTAGCTGACATTTACTCAATGGAGGCTTGTGTTAATGACAAAATAGTCATAATTATAGATTAAATTACTATGTTTTTGCAACTTTTTCCTTTTGTTTTTAATGACACCTCCACTTTTTCTTTTGTTTTCGATATGCCATCAACGGTGTTGTAAAAAGTTATGTGACCACACATAACTTTTTTTTTGTTTTTGAGAAAATCAGAGCTAATAAGCAGGAGCCTTTACTATACCTCTATTTTATGTGGTAATTATTTTTTATTGGTAAGAACATAGTAATTTAATATATAATTTTATAATTATAAATATCAATTACCACTTCATAACGGTCAAAACAATGTTAATGATAAAATAGTCGTATGACTGCTCAATTGGAGGTACGACAACCCCCCCAATTTTTTTCCTGTAACTCGAGTCACCCCGCAGACGGTTAATCGTTACCTGTTTCATTGTTGACGGCCGTCTTAGTCGGGTGGACGAAGAGGGAGTGGTTGCCCGCGCAGGTGATGTCGCAGAAGTGTCGCACGAGGTTGGTCATGCACGACGGGCACCGCTTGAGGAAGTTGGCGGCCAGGATGATGCTCGAGTCCATCGTCCGCAGCTGGACGGTATCGCAGCAGGTCTGGACAGCGCCCCGGCCGTCCGCCTCGAGCAGCAGGTGTGGGCACCACTTGGCGAGCAGCTCCTGCCCAGCCTGGTCGAGGGGCTTCGCCGTGCCGTTGTAGACGCAGTTCTGGGCCAGCTTCGTCTGGTTATCCCTGTTGCACTCCCCATACCAGATGCAGTGGCCCGGTTCGGTGCGACTCGTCGAAGCGTTACTCTCACCCGAATATACCTGAAAAAACAATACAAATGATTTATGAAAACACCACTTAGAACATCAAAACATTATTATTAGTCATTGTTACTTCAATTATCTGCATCAAATATTCAATTATTTTTACCAGTATTTAAATTATTTCTGTCAAAGTCTCTTTCTGTATAAAATTCCAAAATATTTGTCAAAATTATTACACCTTAATTATTTTTAAGAAAATTTAAATTTTTTTGATCAAAATTCAGAGATTACAGTCAAAATTTCAATTATTACTCTCAAATTATTTATTATAATTTCAATGATGCAAAAATTCCATTGATTTCAGATTTCTTCATTGATTACATTTCAATTGTTCTCAATTTTAAATTATTTGTCAAACTTTCAATGATTCTACAGATCGTTTCAGAAGTTACTGTTAAAGTTTCAATTATTACTCTCAAATTTTCAATTATTTCTGTCAAAATTTCATAACTATTTGTCATATTTGTCATAATTATTGCACCTTGAATTATTTTGACGAAAATTTAAATTATTTATGTCAGAATTCAGAGTACAGAAAAATTACAATTATTACTCTAAATTTTTCTCTTAGGCCTTGCACACTTTCACGGCAATCGTTCACGGGGACAATGCTGCACTTTTGCCTGTGCCCTTGAAAATAAGCCAATGATATTGCCGCCGTGGACGGTTGCCCTGAAAGTGTGACGCGATCCATACAATTTCAATTTCAGTGAATTCGAGATTACTGTCAATATTTCGATTATTGTTCTGAATTTGAAATTATTTGTCAAAATTGTAATGATTTTTATAGATTGTTTCAGAAAATGTTTCACAAGTTTTTGAATTAATTGATTTGATCAAAATTTGAATATTAATTGCTAACTTGTGCGTCCGTCATTTCTTCGAATAATAAGTATTAGTAGTTTTGATGAACTTGATTTCGTCCTTACACTGCGCCTGTGCAAATAATGCGTTAATTGCATTTAATATTCACAAATTTACATTGGTATCATACGACCCTGTAAATAATGCATAAACACGCTAATAAATATTCAATTTGATGGACGGAAAATGTGGTTAAAACGGTAATAGGTTATATCTGGTATGTCTGAATAATTAACATAGCTTGTGGACAAAGTAAACGTACTAATGTTTTGTGAGATATATTATACACAGCGATTTTAAATGTATAATTTAGAGTTGGATTGAAACTGTAAACGCAGGGCAATAATGATTCGATTCGTGAATACATAATTCATTCCCGTTATTAATTCACTGGAGGAACACAAGTCGGAGAAACGCTTACTATTAAAGGATATTAATGGCGTCTACTATTGATCCGGTTCAATGGAATGTCGAATAAGTTATTGATTTTGTAAGTTTTTGATGGCATTAATGTTTCACAATAAATTACGTACTTCTAGTAATATAATATTAATTTTGGCGCCAATGGTTTTTTTTCTTCATAATTTCATATCTCATAAAGACCACCCACCCGTTATTCAGGTACCCACTAAGTTGAAAAGTGCCACCGGTTGAAAAATCAGTATTGTTAGACATTAATTAGGTATTCATTTTTTGTCGAAACCGATGGTATTATAATATGCACCATTCATATTTTAATTTGTGCATAAAAGCCTTTCACAAGCAATATTCACAAACTTTCTACGCATGTTTAAATTCAATCTGTTGGAAGATTGGAATGTTTTGAGGCAGATTATAGACCGTAATTTATGTGAAGCTCGAACACTCGTCACCATTTTTAGTTATCAGTGCATTCGTAGATATGCACATCAAACAAAGCATTTAATGGGAATTTATTGAGAATGAAAAATTGATGCCGAATTTATGAAAAATATTTATGGAGAATGGAGAATTTATGAAGAATGAAATATTTACGGAGAATGGAGAATTTATGGGAATTGTGGGAGTTAGTTTGGAGTATTTTTTTGAGCACAATAAATCTATTACTATTGATACAGGAAAGTCGACCTGAGCTGATTATCGTATTTTTCCTAGCTGTAAATAAATTAGGTGCGCGTCTAGAGTGAGCCTCTAATTGAGATCGTCGTTAAGTAGGTCTTTTGACCCTTAAATACCGAACGAATTACCAATGGAATTATAATGAACGTAGGTCTACGGTTGAAAGGTCGCAAGATGTGAATCTGTTACAGTTTCCCAGTCGTTGAGTTAATTGGACAAAATCAGTTCTATTTAATTCTCACATTGTATCGTTTCAATAGACACAAAAAAAAAACGAATGATGCTCATTTGACTGAGAATATTTTCAACTGTTCAAAGACATTTCAGTTGATTTCATTTGGATTTTTGAATACCTTTTTGATCTTTAATATTTAATTACTTTTATATCTTTAATTTTTAATTAACTTTTTCATCATAATTTTCGAGTACCTTTTTCATCTTATATTTTGATTATCTTTTTGATCTTCATAATTCTACATGAAACCTGAAGGTAGAATGGTTTCCACGTATAAAAACAATGTTGCTGCTGAGTATAAAACATGGCAATGAAATTTAAATTATGCGCACCATATTTTTTTTTTATAATCATATATACATTAAAATAATTATTGTACAAATGTATAAACTACTAGGTAAACACAAATAGCATAATACAAGGTTCCAATTTACATTTGTTTATTGCAGGCACTGCTACAAAAAAACAACAACAAAAAAAAAACAAATTAAAATCGGACCTTGTGCTGCGTAATGCATTCTAATGGGGAGTTTTTACATTATCAGCTAGATCAAGCAAAATACAATTTGAAGCGAATGGCATTACAAATACATTTAGAGTGCAATCAAATGATTTCGGTGCAAAAGTAATGTTCTGATCGAAGTATTTTTGTATTGGGGACAATTGTAATACATTTAAAAAAATTACTAAATAAAATAGGGGTATAATAAACGCTGCCGCTTATTAGCTGAGATTTTCTCAAAAATAATAAAAATCGTTACGTGAGGTATCATTTTTAATAACAACGTTTAAGTGGTATACTCTAATTTTTCTAAACTGGCGTGCACGTCATCAAAATAATAATCATAATAATGACGACACAATTTTACAAGGTTGCCAGCTGTCCTGGGTATTTAAAAATGGCTGCGATCAGCTGTTGCGCCCGTGCAATCTTGTGCGACAGTGAGCGGTTCGTATCAAATTCGTCGACTTCTCTGCCGTTTTTCGTACAGATATCAATCTTGTGGTTATGGTTTAACATCTACAATGGCAAAATATAAAAGAGTTTGCACCGTATTCGGGTCCAACACTGACAGCGACAAAAATCTTGAGCTTAGATTCGATTCCCGGCTGCAGGCAAAAGAAACGTGAAATATGTAACGAAGTCAAATGTAAGAAGTTAAACGTCAAAGAAGTTTGGTTATGTATGAGCATGTGTTAGTGAAGAAGATCTGGCATCGTCGCCGAAAAAATATCACGTCGGCCAACATAACATGATTTATTACATGATTGGCAGGCGAAAATTGTGACCGCGGTTAATACACCGATTACCTATTTATAACCACCGGTGATCAGTGTTATGTAACAAATGATCCTCAGATTAATTTCGATTCTTAAACTATTGTTATGCATATTCTCGAAATCAATCACGTTGGTACGAAAAAACCTCATCGCACAGCTGATTGATGACGTGCACGCCAGTTTAGAAAAATCAGAGTATACGAAGGTATATCAAAAACAAAAGAAAAAAGCGGAGGTGTCGTTAAAAACACAAGAAAAAATGTAGGTGTCATTTAAAACAAACTATGATGACGTTGCGCAAACACTAATGGCGTTATAAATATTTTTTGAGAGAAGATAGGATTTTGAGTATTCCCACAGTTTAAAAAAACCGAGTAGCTATTGGTCAGAACTATGTATGGATCTCTGCAGACGAACTGCCGATGCACGTGGAAGATATATCGCAAATTTATTAATTGGATCATTGAAGAAAGAAGAACCATCGAAGCCTTATTTAATTGCGTGCAAAAATATAGATACCGTAGATCATGCGCCAATGGACAAATCTTTCAAAATTTATACGAAACTTATAACTTGAAATCCTAACGGCCTTCATCGAGTCATTAGACACAGCTGTAGGACTTAATTTTGTGAGAGGGAAAGATTGCGACATTAGCGAAGCAAAGCAACACAAAGATCTGTAAAAAAGGTTGCAATCAGGTTTCAATAAAATATAGTCAAATGAGGAATTTATGAAATAAGTAAATCAAGTTACGTTTTGTTTGACACATGTGTCAAATTGTTTGAATAATTCCGAAGTTGCTTGGGCATTGTCACAAGGGGTAGACATTAACAATTGTTCAAATTGCACAATTATCATTAATATTTGAAAATAGTTAATACATTATCAAAGTATTATGTTCGTAATATTTCAATAAAATGTCACTTCGACAAAGAACTTACTGTTAAATTTTTAACCAAGGTTGGAATAAATCATGAATAAAAAAAACGAACGATTTAAAAAAAATCAATGGTTTAAAAAAAGATTTTTTTCTTCAAACGTCATAAAAGTGACACCTTTAGTGACTCGATTCACAATCTTAAAGTTTTACTTCGTCTCCTAGTCAGTAAAAGTTTCACTTTTACTGACTAGGCAGTAAAAGTAAATTTGACAACATGATTGGATAATTTGTAATAAGAACGCCCTACGAGGGCGGGTTTAATATTGCACATACATATGGTGCGCATACATGATGAACAAAACAAAAAATTCAAACAAAACACAAATTTATTTATTGTTAAAATGTAAATTAAAGGTACAATTTGATATTTTAGCCCCTTGAAAACTGATTGCGCTGGCAGCAACAGCAGCACTTACAGCACCGCTGTCGCCAACCATTTTGCTGCTACCACAGATATTTTCTACTTTTGATGTCTTACTATCTGGTATTTTTACGTGTAGCAAAGATCCCAAGTCTTGAATATCTGTCGTGTTCATTTTTACGAGTTCATCGCAACGGCATGCCCCTGATATGCCAAATATCAAAATAATCTGAAAATACGATTTAGGGTTTAATTTTGTATTTGTTTATTATTCTAAGAACTCACCTTTGTCGCCAAGTATTTCTCGTTAGGAGCATCGGATAAGAACTTGTCGAACTGTTCCTTTGTCAGCACTCTTGCCTTCTTGGGTGTATAACCCTCATTTTGTTTTTTAATATGCACGTAGTTTTAAATATTTGGTAATATCTACACCATTTCTAATATTTAATAACGATTTTACCATGGAATACTGAGACCACATAGTGGAACTTTTTACTTTCTTCTTAGCCATTTCCGAAAAATATGCGAGTAAAACATTTTCACTATAATTGCTTACATTTTTCTCGGCGCACCACTTAATAAATTTTTTGTAGGCCACTTCATAGATGGTACTGGACTTAGTGGGCAATAATTTCTCTGTTGCAGCCCTTGCCGATTCTAAAATATCTGGCGGTGTACATTGAAACATGTCTTCGTCCATTTTATACACTTTAATGTCAAATAATGAATTAAACAAAACCATAGCAACGCTCTGCATAGCATGCTTCTTTGGGAATTAAAACTATACGTATTCGGACAATTAAAAATATTAATTCCATTATCTTTTTAACTATTTTCGACGTTTGAAGAAAAAATTACATGTTTTATTCGGAGTAGAAGTAACTTTTTGTGGCTCGTCTGTAGTTGCCTGCCTCGCTCCGCTCGGCAGCCAATACCTACAGACTCGCCACAAAAAGTGTCACTTCTACTCCTAATAAAACAATATACTATTTATTCACTATTTGATTTGTTTATATTTCTGATCAGTTTTTACTGAAGTAGTTAGACTTTTAACCAGGGTTGGAATAAATCATAATTTAAAAAAAAATCGAGTTAATTATGAGTTTTTATTTATCGGTTTTTACTAGGGTAGATGTGATTTATATCAAGAAATTTAAACCATATGTTTTTTTTTAAATGAATTCTTAAATTTGAACAAAAATTGATGATTAAAACAAATTTCTGTGTATTTGTACCATGTGATGGACCAAAAAATGGAAGAAAAATTGGAATGCACAAACAGTGCAAAAACAAAGATTAATAAAAAAAAATCTATTTTGATCTAAATCAATGATTTATTTAAAAACAAATCAGTCATTCAGAACTACATTCAGAAATCAGAATTTTTGCAATTTCTTAATAACCTCTATATGGTTGCCTGCACCTAGATATGCGGTTGACTGTTTTTTTTAAGTTACACATAGGAACATTCCTTGCGGGTAGGTGCAGGCAACCAGTTATACATTGTCAATGTTATGTGTAATAAAGAAAAAAGCCCGGTATATAAATGCAGCTCTATTAGTGCTACTAATTTTGATTCTCTTAAAACCATCGTAGCTAGTTAATAGCTAGCGGCTATTTTGGACAGCAGGAACATTGTTCAATTGAAGAACCTTAAAAAAAGCTTAGCTTAAATAAATGCCCACTTCTCATCTGTGCTTGAATTGATCAACTATTTTGAAACAACATTTTGTCACTGTATGATAGTATGCGAGAGATTTTTACGATAAAAAAGAAATTTTTACTGCTTCCAACATGTGAATATCAACATTTTGTTTACTAATTATTCCATCTAAATTAACAATAGTATGTTCTGTAACAAGGTTAGAATGAAAATTCTGTATTTTCTCCACGTAGCCGTTTTTCGTTTTATTACGGCGAGTCCCCAACAAGCAGAAACTATCAATCAAATACAAGTGGAGTGGAGTACTGTCAAATTCCATATCTGATTCACTCGATTTACCACTCATTTTTTAATTTAAATTAATATTTGTCTCAAAACAACTAGGACACCGCATTTACATATTATGAAATTCACGACAATGTATGTATTTCGTTGAGCATAATTATGGAATATTCATCCTGTTACTTGTAATAGAATGAAAATACATGCAAAACACATAAGAAACAATTGTTTCAGAATAAATATTAAATATCTCAAGAGGGAAAATTTTCACTTTCTATAATTAAAAATGATTTCTTCGGAATAATTACATTCACTAATGGTCGTGGAGAAAAATATATTCCTCGATCTTTAAATAAGTTTGTAAAAAATAATTCAATATAGTGCATATTGTTCATTTTATAGTGCATATATTCCCTATTTTTGGTGCATATAATGGTGCATATTTTTCGCATATTATTTGCATATTTTCCGATCTCTAATGATGACGTTATTACGCAAACAGTAATGACATTATAAATAATATTTTTACGTCAGAAGTTGGTGCATGATAGTTGTACCTACATACCATGATAACGACGCACAAGCTTACTATTTTTTCCCCAGTACCTAATTCCAATTATTGTAAAATATAAATGAGATCGTTAAAATTCCTATGCAACTTTACACCTTCATATCCCATTTAATGTTACCGTGCTGTGCGTGTTTCATATTACACCTGGTATTATTTATAATCTACGTTTCAAGTTGAAAGTTAATGGGACTAACAATATCGTCAGCCTCGTGCATAAACGACAACTCTTGTTGAAGTATTTTGTAAAACACTAGGTTACACCCGAATCTGGGTCATTGTTGCTCGACTAAGTTTAACAAAGTGAACCAGTGCTCATAGAATTTGGAAAATGGTTATTTCGCGACAAAATAATAATAATGACAATATGAACTGCCCTGAATTTGCAGCATTAGCTATTTTAGGGAGAATGTAAACTGCGCCAGTGGTCAAGGTATAATCCGACTTGTAAACTGCGCCAATGCCCTCTGCGGTGTTCCGAGATTACGAGATACTTGATAGCAGGGTTTGCACCTGTTTGTGCGTAGCCCGACTTAAAACAGAAATCCGGATTAAAACAGGAAATGGAAGAGTGCACGTGAATACCTCACACAGAATAATAAATATGTAACACGCACTATTACCGCGAACTCTTTGCGGGATATTTCTCGATTTTTTTGCGGGAGACAAGAAAAGTGTGATTGGTTAGGTTAGGTTAGGTTACCAGAGGAAAGTTGCAAGCAACATATTTAATGATAATTTAAGCGCAATTTACATCTAAGATTTAGGAAAACCCTTGACCATTGGCGATCCCCCTATTTTCTACCGTCGTAAATAATTTATTTAGAGCTGACTAATTTGACAGGTGAATGAAACATCTTTACCATCTATAATATTTCTCTGTTATTTGTTGGTGTGTTTTGGTTTTTGGATATTTAACTTCGTTCTTAAAATAAATTTTGAAACTGTAATCTAACTAATCCTTGATTAACTAATACCAATCTGCAATCTGCAGACTATCAATTTTCCTTCATACAGCATTCAGCTGCAACTCAATATACAATCGCAAATTCGCCATGTTTGCACGGCCGTGCATGACTCAGGAGACGTATGTTCCTCGTAAACTGATAATTATGACTCATAATTATAAAGTAAATATTGTGATAATACGTATTGCCATAATAATGTACTGCTCTAGGGCAGATTGCTTGATACTATTTGCGTTTTAAGCCTAAAACCTGATCATAAATTCATAATAAACAAAGAAATAAAACGACTTGCTATATTTTTTCCACAATTTGGTAAAATTTGGCCGACATTGTGGTTAAAATATAGCAAGTTGTTCATTTATAGTGTTATGGCGTTGAACTTGAATACTTTAGTTGAATACTTTAGTTTAGTTTAATACAAAACTGGTTGCTAATACATATGCTGGAGAAAGTAGGTGGCTACCTTGCATGAGTAATTAATCGAAAACGCGAGCCAGAGCGGATCTTTGCCACTTGATGTATCTTCCCGTGTTTTTGTAAAAAAAAAAAAAAAAAAAAATTGAAATATCCGCACTGGTTCAGGTTGTAAACATTTTGTACATCTTGAATTTACGATAAAACTTTGTTTTAATTTGTTTTTTAATTATATTTATTCTAGAAAAAAAGTTATCACAAGGTCCCCGTGTCCTCGATTTCGCTGCAAAAATAAATAGAATGCCAATTAATGCTAAGTATTAATTATTCCTATGTATATTTTTAAAGCAAAAATAATTTATTTGCACCGATAATTATGTAAATGTTCACAAGAATATTGGTGCAATATGTTGATTTATTGGAAGTTTATTTAAATAAATAAGTTTTCCATTAAATTTTATTTTACAACTTCACATAAACATGAATGCTTAAAACCGTTCACACCGTCAAGTGTTATTAGTTACCTGTGACTGGTATAATAATTTTATGCTGTAATTAATTCACGTGCATTTTTAAAAACGTAATAATTTAGATGCAGACGCATCAATAAGTATGTGAACGCAACCAAGTAAAAAGTGCAAACCAATTTTATGCGAATTCGTAAACACGCACATAACATTTTGGACTTAAAAATTTTCCACAGAATTTCCATAATTGAGGAACAACATTTATAATTGGCTCAGAAAGCAGAGAGAATAATGCCAGAAAAATGCGTCAGTCGGGGCAAAAAAATAAGGTTAACTTGAAATCAGAAAAAATGATTCTGTTTTAATGGTATTTATGTCAGTAATACAGCTGTGCAAATTTAATTTATTTTTATAGTATTACTTTTAAATTATTTATATATTAAAATTAAATCAAAAATATATATTATTTTTTTTAAGAAAAGCTAGAGCTGGTTAAGATGGCTATAATTTTCATTTATGGGTGCTCTGAATAAATGTGCTCGAGCAACGGCGAGAGTTTTAAATGGGATGACCCACCACGTGGCACCTCATTTGAAAGGTCTATTGCCAGTAATACAGAAGGGCTTATGTTTTTTTCAAGTAGTCCAATTTTTTTTTATTATGAAAAAAATAAGAAATAACACTGAAAAAAATACGTGGAACAACGATGTTTATTAACGAATAAATAATTTTAATTAAAAAAATTACTTATTTTTCATTTTTATATTTTGAAAAAAATTTGCACAGTTGTATTAAGACCTTTCAAATGGGGTCATCCCGATTAAAATTTTCGAGAGGTGCTTCTTGGAGGGGAGGGGGGGGGGACTGACACATGTCAACAGTACGTCAAAAGATGTCCCCCTCAAAATAAAAATTGACGTGTTTCGGGATGTTTTTATTTTGCCCTTATTTTCTGCGAAATCAGGGGTGCATTCTTTTCAAAAAATCACCCTGTATAAACGAAACTCAGCTTTTGGACTGAAAAAAATATGTAGCTGAATACCTTGGAAAACAAATGTTTCGCATACGTGTTGCGATTGCATACGTTGGATTGCAAAAAAAAGTACCAAATATCACTAGAACATTGATAATTAACTCGTCATTGTCGAACAACTCATAAACGTACTCCGATAATTTGCTTTTTGGTCAGACAACTTACTTTCGAAAACTGTATTATTTTGATAAAATGTCGGTGTCCTTGGAATAGTATAGGTGATAATTTTGGTACTTGTTGTTTAGCCAACGTTCCCATTAAATATATTTTACGTACCGGAAAGATAATATAACACTTTGAATACACGTATAATTAATTAGTAGTATATACTGGGTTCCAAAAAATGTGTGCAATTTTGCTGAAAAATCTCTAATTTAACAAACAATTTGTAGAAGTTGATGGTTACAGTTTACACTTTTTAGCACACCACGAAAAATTAAAACTTATTTTTTCAATAATATTGTTATTATTATCATATATCATATATATATATATATTTTTTTTTTCTTCATAACTTTGTCGTTATTTTTTCATATTTATTATAAAACATTAATCGAAGAGTGGAAGTTAGAAGGGGCGATTTGTCAAAACCTGACCAACTTTACAAAGAAAAAAACGCGGTTGACGTGATGTGAATGGTGATGTGAACTAAATTTCAACGAATTGTATTGGCAATTTTAATGAAATAAAACAAATTCAGATATCCAATTGATATTTAAAGAAAGAGGAAAGTTGTTGTCTCCAAAATTGTGTTTTAGTGAGTTCAATTTTGAATTTATGGGATTTTTTTTTGTACGTAATTCGATTTTGTTTTAATGAATAATTTTTATAACGGTTAATGTGATAAAACTTCGACAAATTGTATTGACAATTTTAAGGAAGTATAACAAATTCCGATATTAAAATAGAGGATTTAAGAAACGAGAAAGCCGATGTCTCCAAAATTGACTGTTAGTGAGTTCTATTCCCAATTTATAGAGAAATTACACTTTTTTTGCACCTTTACTTCAATAATTTTTTTTTTTTCTAAAACGTGCCAAAGAAAGCCCGAAAGTTCGATTCAGTTGGTATTGTAATGTACTCTACGAAGATGCCCGTTGCTTCAAGTTCAATTTATTTTATAATTACTTTCAAATATAATTCATTTACTGGCATATTCGTATAGTTATAATATTATGTTATTGTTGGTCCGCGATTTCCATAAATTCATTAGATATCTAATCCTTAAGAAAATATTTTAGTTATAATTCTGTAATAGTCACGAAGTGCATTTTGAGCACTATCTGAAGAAATCCGGATTTAACGCAAACAAAGTAATGTTCAATTTATGCGTGACATGGCAAAATCTCCGCCCCATATGCACTGATAGTTTATGATATATATTCTTGTGTTAATGGCCAATTGCACCGTTTGCAGTTTTAAGGACCCTTAGTTAAGTAAGTTTAAATTTTAAGGATCCTTAAAATTAACTTTATGTTGCACCGTACAAGACATCAGATTCCTTAGTAAAGGGACCTTAGCGTTCAGCATTCTAGGGAATTTTAATAACTGCTATATTCACTCGGATAAAATTTAACACAAAACAGTTGTCAACGGTATGTTTTACCTCGATTCCTCTCTGTCTATAAAAACTTAGGCCGTCCAAATTGTTAAATTAATCCGTTCTCAAATAAACTAAACAAGGAAATCCGATGAATTTGGATTCCAGAATGTCACTATTATCTTGATTTTAAATGTTATTCAATTTTAACAAAATTAATTTTATGTCATAATTGTAGAGGAAATGCAGATGTATCAAGCACCAATGCCGAATAATATACGAATGTAGAAGTAATTTATTTATATTAAAGTTTCAATTGAATTCAATCGAATCACACAATTTGTTGTATAGCGTATCAAAAAACTTGAGCAGTAACGTGTACGCTACTTCACAGTATCACATTCGAATATCAAATGCATTTATGACATAACTCTATCTGACTTTCGAATGTGATGCTCTCAAGTAACGTACACGTTACTGCTAACGTTTTTTGATACGCAATACACCCGATTATCCTGTATCAAAATTCAACACAAACTAACCTACAAACACCAAATTGTTCACAATATTGCTTTAACAACAATTGCAATCATAGTCAAGGTATTCAACACTCGAATTGTAATTATAAGTTCGTTAGTTATCTTAAAATCAGTATAAAGGCTAATGTAGTTAAAAATAAGTAATATTTTATACACATCCACTGCTCATAATACGTTAAACTGACAGTTTGTAACCCTTAAATAAGTTATTCCGCCGGAGTCGGGAGCTTAAAATTTAAGGGTCCTTACGGTGTTTAAGTGACCTTAAGATGGCGGTGCAATGGTTTTTCGTCCGTTAAGGAACCTTAAAATTTTAAGTATCCTTAACGCATACGGTGCAATCGGGCATATAAGACTTGTAAAACTTTCTCTCCGTGTTTCTTCGCTGATCGAAAACAACTAATGTTTGAATAAAACTTAACTGTTTTAAAAAACATTTTACGTTGAAATAATTAATCTCTGTTGCCACTGAAACCAAAATCCACAAATCTCCTACAAACCTCTCCTAGAATCTATCCGCCATCCTCATCAACGCTGAAGAATCTACGATTCAGGATCCAGAAGGTGACTAGGTGACAGGTAGAGAGGTGGGCTTTTACAGTATGTTCGCAAGGATGGAGAATTTATGGACCGCACACCAACGTAATCAGCACTGCACCCGACTATTTTTAACGCCTTGCGTCAGAATTTCAAGATCTGTTTACTGAAAGTTTTAATTTGTATCTATTCGCAGTCCTGAAACGCACACACCCATTAGAATGAACCATATCGCAAACATGTAGTAATTAACAATCATAATTATTACTAATTAGTGTTCTCTGCAGTAAAGCTATTCCGTACTGCATTTGGTAGAATCTTTTTGACTTTCTATTTAGGAAATTTCGTTGCGAAACTGCCGCGAGTTAATTAATTGCAATGTGCAATTATGTAAGAATTGTTGACTCGTTCAATTATGCATGGACGTGTAAACTAAAATCGCCAGTATAATGCAGAACTAAGCTCCCTGTGCAGTTACGCTAGTAGTCGGAAGAATAACATAGCCTCAATAACCTTTTGCCGACATTTTGAATAACAATGCTGTTGTGCTAGTAGGCTGAAGAATAACATAACCTCAATAACCGCAATCCCACGTTGCTGGCACTAGGAATGGCAGTGCTGTTATGTTTGTAGGCGGAAGAATAACATAACCTCAACAACTTTTCAATGACAGTTCTAGATAATGCAACGGCAATCAAGCGACACATTTAGGCCCAGTTGTACGATCGTGGATCATCCTTGATCGTGGTTCAGTTTCTAAGGCCCAGTTGTATGATCGCAGTTCAGTTTCTAAGGATACCATTGTATTAACAATTGTATCCTAGGTAGCTGAACCATGGTCAAGGTTGATCCATGATCGTACAACTGGGCCTAAAGATACCATTGTATTAACAATTGTATCCTAGGTAACTGAACCATGGTCAAGGTTGATCCACGATCGTACAACTGGGGCTTACTTGCAAGCAAATTTCACAGGCAACTAGATGTACAATCGCCGACATTCGAAGTGCAATACGGTTTTTTGACGACTGCCCTATGGACATTTGAAGGCGAAGCTGTTTTGCATCTGTATTTGTACTTGTACCGGCCTACACCCCGATTACCAATAAGGTCGAAATTCGCCGTAGTTTATGGTTTTTCGTTGCACTTCAAATGTCGGCGATTGAATTTTTTTAAAGATATGCTGTATTATTAGAAATTCAAATAACCCCATATTCGCAAGAATAGATCCGATTTTCCTTCCCATTTGTGAGTAATCGAGCGAAAAAGCATTTGAGGCACATTCTTTGCTTATAGTAAATTGTTTTATTCCTGGCCACATTTTACATGACTTCATTGATGGATAGAAGCTCTGAGGCAACAAAGCAGTCATCCATCCGCTAAATTAGGCATTAAATAGTTATTTAAGCATTAAGAGAGGTAAGTATCTTTTACCAGTCGAGGTCGAGTTTGCGCCCGAGCGATAGCGAGGGCTAGCAATAAAGACCGAGACTGGTTAAAACTTACCTCTCAAATTGCTTATAACTGTTTTTCCACTCCTGAAGTTGGTTTAATTGTTTGTGTTTGATTAATTTATTTTCGCAACATAAACAAAATGTCAGTACGGCTTTGGTTGCTAAGACTATTTTTCAAACAAAGTGTGAATGTCAGAAATTGCATTCATTCAGTTGTAAAATGAATTCCAATGAAAATAAACAAGAAATGGCAATTGAAGAAGCTGCAGATGCTAAATGTTCCTTCCTACTGCCGGAGAAGTCGAAGGGGTGTTATCAAAAGTGTTTTAAAGACTGGTGCCAGAGAAAGAACGCTACTGAAATTATTTTACTTACTTCCCGTTGCTCATAGTAACCAAAGCTTTATCGGTAAGTGGGACTTACTTCCACTAAATCAATCTTATAACAGTATACTTACCATGCAGGGAGTGGAAAAAAATATTTATCCCCGCCGATTCCTCATATGTGTTTAGTTTCCGAGGTAATTACCCATCGCTCTCGTGACATTTTTTCAAGGGTAGATCGATTTTTATTCCACGCAAGCTTGCATTAACTGGCTCCATCCGGATCGATAAGAGAACTCTACACCAGGGAATAACAGTTTCCGCACAGATACGTTTCTGCGATACAGATTGGTATTGAACAGATAATATTCATTACTAGGAACGATAACGAGGCAGGATCTGAATAAATTCCGTATGACGAACTGAAAGTCAATAAAGGAGGCGTTGGCATTTCCCTGTGCAACGGCCTACATACTCACACACACAAAAAAAACAATATTTCATTACAGCCCAATATTTAAGTATGTTTTAATATTTCGTAATTTCGTGAATCAAATGGAACAATTTCTCGTTTTTTGTGTATTACAAAGCCTTTTTGCGAAAGCTACCAGTTGAGGAAATCTACAGGATTTCTGTCTAGATGCTAATTTTATTCAGTCATTCGAACGTGTATCGAACTCATACGTGTCTAAAAAAAATACATCGTCTCCTTTAATTTCCCATGCAAAATAAAATGTGCCGCTCTCGCGCAATGCTGCTATACTAGTAGACGGAAGAACATAACCTCTTTGACAGTTGATGAATGACAGTTCTGGATAAATTAACACACAAAAAAATCAAACGGCACATACAAATTTGCATGCAAGCAATTTTCACTAGATGTAATTCTTTTAGTTTATGCGATGTAATGGGGTCGGGGTCCTATCGCTAGAAACGGGCGTCGCGACGCCGTCCAGCGGTGGAGTCCTTGGCGTCTGGGCGACGTGAGGCGCACGTTAATTTGAAAACCGTCGATGATGGTCGTATTTGTGGGACACCAGCTCATGGAAAACAGAGCCGCGTACGCACGAAAGCAATGGAAAAATAAGCCAAGGTATCTGGTGATTTTTGAGTGTGTTATTATTGCCAATATCCGCACGTCGACGCCTTCGCTCCGCAAAAACAGATTCCCCATTTATTTATAGACGCAAGATTTTAATCGCAGAGAAAAATAGGAAGAAGTGCAAACGCAACTGCAGCGAAATTTACAGTTTCAAATAAATTAGTTTAAAAATCTCCCATTTCAGGCCACTAACTAGACTATGCATTTAAAGAAAATACCACTAACCACTAACAGAACGATGCATTTAAAGAAAATAATGAAAATCTCCAAAAACACATACCATAGAATTCAAGTAATAGAAAAGCTGAAATTAGAACGGGACAAAGTGCCGTTTACAGTTATTTTTTCTTTACATTCATAATAAATAGTTAGTTTTTCAATATTATTTGCTAAAAAGAGTTTTTCGATTTGTATTACTTGTATATATTTAATAAAAAAATACCTACAAATTTTACTTTCAAAACGGAACACAGGGACGTAGCATGGGTGTATAATTTCAAAACGGAACATAGGGAAATCGCATGGAAAAACACGTTTTTGGAAAATCTCTTCTCACCAAATTTACGTACAAGCATAAAAGTGGTATCAATCGAATGATACTATTATTGGATTTTTTTTATGCCAAGTACTTACATATTGATAACTTTAATTAAAAAATAAAATATGATCCAGTCTTATGAATAACGAGTATTTATTCTAAAGACATCAAGGCCCAGTTGTACGATCATGGATTATCTTTGATCGAGGTTAAGTTTCTAAGTGTATTAACAATTGTATCCTAGGTAACTGGACCTTGGCCAATGATAATCCACGATCGTATTAGGGCACAACTGGGGCTAAGAGATTTATTTTCCGTTCAATTTATTAACACACCCATACCATCTGACAGTACCATACAATTTATGACGTGCCTGAAGGGCTATCAGCGCGTTAGGCCGCGGAGCGAGTGGAGGGTCCCTTCGTAGCAGCGACGAGGGCCGGCTCCCGGTGTCGGAGAGCGGGGGGGTTAAAAAAGGCTCCACGTAATTTTAACCTCGGCACTACTTCGTCGCAAAGGGGGGCTCCACCCTACCTGCGTGGGTTGACGACAGTCAGCGAAGTTCAGAAATTACGAACTGTCGCAACGGCTGACCATCTGGCGCCCACACCACCAGATTTAAATCTCGCAGTGAGAATAGGAAGTTAAACTGAAAAGAATGCCCGATTGAGAAAACGTGGGGGGTACAAAAAATAACAGGTGTGAATTTTGTGGTGTAAAATATCTGCGTTTATTCACACAAAAGACAGGACACCGTGCCTACGCTTCCTGAAAGAAATCCCTCCGTCCGCAACCCTATCACGCAGGGTTCACTATATTCGGCCGAATACCGCGAACACGTAATCGCGCGATGCGAAGGGCCGTCGGAGCCACCTCCCTCTTACAAAAACGCAAAACACGTACGACACGAAACACGCAACGCAAATTTTACACAAAAGAAAAAAACGATATATCAAATGATATTAAAGCGCAAATGAGAAAAAAAAAATTATATAAAGATCTGGCCTGCGTTCCTCGCGGCGACTTCGCTGGCGGTGCTGGGCTCGGCTCTCGAACTGGATGCCGCCACTAGCTGCGGTCTTCAGATAACTCTGGCAGGGTGGTCGTCGCCCCTAGCCAAGAACCTGGCTGGCTGGCTGGGTTACCTCAGCCTCTGATGTTGTAAGCGTATGGAGTTAGGTCGTGCAGTACCCTCCCTTGCCTTGTGCTTGGTGCCGTCAATCCCTCTCAGGGTGGTTAAATGAGGACACGTTTTGAATCCCGGAAACCGGTTGGTGATATACCAAAGAAAACTGTGACCTCGTGGCACGTCTGCACTATAGGGAAGGTGACCAGCTTCTCTTTATCGTGGTAGCGTCTCGCGACGATTTTTAAAAATCACACGTAGAACGGAAAACACGTCACGTTTAAAAAAACGTGTGCGTAGGAGGTCTGTGCGCGCAATTAATAATTAAAAGACAGTTTCCGTCGGAGGCAATACGGACCGTTACAAATTATTACATTATTATAAAGATTAATAAAGTGAATAAGATTACAGTAAATACTCGAATAGTCCACCATTTTGATTCAGGCAGTAACCCAATCGGTTGTAAAATCCAGTTCTTACATTTGCGAGTTGTTGTTCCGTAATCAAGGTACACTCAGCAACAATAGCATCCCTTAGTGAATTAATATTTGGTTGACGTGTACCATAAATTTTAGTTTTGATATGTCCCCACAGGAAAAAAAATTGCAAGGTGCCGAATCGGGAGATCTATCTAGCCTGCCAAGTTATAATTCCTCCAGTCCCAATCCAGCGATTTGGAAAGGCTTCTTCGGAAAGACTCTTTCGCCTGCCCCATTAGCGCTGGACATCCATTCATTTATTTTTAAGAGTACAAAGTGTGTTGTTTCCCCATGCAATTTCCCTATGTTCTGTTTTGAAAGTAAACACCCGGTATATTTTTTCAGTTTAATAAGTAATTTTGGTATAACTACAAATATTCCATGCTAAGAACAGTGCACTTCTTAAATGCCTTGAACAAAAAGGGAAAAAAATGGACTAATTTCTGAGCAATGTTCCCGACAAAAAAAATTCTAATGACGTTTTCATTTAAAAATAAAGAATTCTAGTAGGCATATTTTAACTTTTAATCAGTAAGGATTAAAAACGTAATTTTAATCAAGTAGAATTATAATGATAATCTTAATCACTAGGGTTTAACTGAATAATGCTAATCATAAGGGATTAAAACAAAATTTCAATCACTAGGGATTAAAAGGTTTATAAAAAAAAAAATTACGAATTTTTAATCCCCAAGCTCCTGTGAAGTGGAATCAAATGAGTACTTATAGTTCCGGAATTGCAAAACTTATGTTCACCGCCCAATCATTTAGCCAGATATTCCATTAGGCACAAATAAATCGCGAAGTGTTACTTTGATTGGTACATTTCGGAATGTGATTAGCGATTTGTGGATTTTATTGGGTTTCCTATTTAGTAACAGTAAAATAACCAAATGGGGCCTGGAAATAAACCTGAAAAAGAGCCAATATATGTGCATAGGTGGTATAGCTGAAGAACTAGAGCTCGAAAGTGGGGAGAAAATAAAAACATGCCAAAAGTATACCTACCTAGGCACGGAAATCGATGATAACGGGCGGGTAGAGGGCACAATCAGAGAGCGCATAAATAAAGGAAAAAAGATCATTGGAGCGCTAAATTCAACCCTTTGGCAGCCAGAAATCCAGCGCAGTACTAAGATGCTCATGTACAACAGTATACTAAAGAGCACCCTCTGTTACTCCTGTGAGGTGTGGCCTATCACTAAAGCCATGGAGAACAAACTACTGGTGGTAGAAATGGATTTCCTAAGAAGATCGGCGGGTATATCACGCCTTGATAAAATAAGAAATACAGAAATTAGAAGAAGAATGCAATCAGAAAAAACCATAATAGAGGACATTCAAACGAGGCAACTAATATGGTATGGCCACGTAAAACGGATGTCAGAGGAACGGCTGCCCAGACAACTATATGATTGGGTACCACCGGAAAGAAGACGTAGAGGGAGACCAGCAGCGACCTGGAACGATGGCATCAGGAGAGCGATGTCGGAAAGGAATCTCCAGGAAGGAGACTGGCAAAATCGGCGGGGATGGCGACATGGAACCGGAAGGAGAAATCAGTCTCTATAGAACCGGAACTATTATTATTAAAATAACCGCATGAGATTATTTAATTATCGACAGATAAACAAATCTCAAATAATATTTAACATTTGAAATGAATCATAGCTCTGTTTCTTTGTGGAGTGGTGTACTATATTGATAAGAAACAATATTTTTGTATTATATTTCGTGTATGTAGAATGTACCTATTATAACGTATGTAAGACATTTTAATGTCACAAGCATCAAATACAATTATTATTAATTGCTAAGTACACACAAACAATTTGGAAAACAGGAAAACATATTTTATCATTCGACAAGCAGAATGTTCAGAATATTTCACTTAAAAAAATGCCTTGTCTGAACGGTTGGATGAAAACATGAATTTCCACCGAGCGCTCGTAAGGTGTTACTTTGCAGGAAGTAAGGTACAATTTTAATTGCGAGTATTTGTCCATTTTCATCGTCAGTAAACCACATCATGCTTCATATCTTATTGCCGGCACCATAAATTGTAATTGCCACTTGAACATTGAACGAAACACGGTACTGAAAAGTTCATAATTTACGCATTCGGTGTAAGAAACCTGCGTCAGTATTTCACATTTACATGCAACTGTCGATAATTTGACCGTAAATTAGAAAACCAAAACAGGAAAGCCTGCAGTGTAGTATATTGCAATACATGTTAAATACAGCACAAACAAATATGCCGAGTTTAGCTTGCCATCAAAAATTTGCAACAGATAATGTATAATTTATAGAAAAATAAATTGCACCTAGCGCGTTTTAAATTGGAAGATTATCAAGAAATAAAGAATTGGCTCCATATCATTGAAATGAAAATTATATGAAGAAAATAAAATGTGATAAAATTCTCAGCATTATACGTAAAAACAAAATTCTTGAATATTCTGCTAACATACCTGCTTCAATAATACTACAAATGATGGCTATTCCAAAAATTGGTGGTTTTACTGTGCAATTGTATATAATTATACATCATAATCATAATATCATATCATATCATAATTGTATCGCATGTGAATCCTACACAGTTATTAAGTAGGCTGATTTTATATAATTTCTCGTGCATACAACGATTCATGGATGAATTTGCTGCATTGATTGTTTACCAAATGATTCAAATGTATAATCCCAGGAGTATTTATTAATTTTCAAGTATTCATTTTTACTTTTAAATAACTTCACCTGGAAATAAAACTTTGTTAAAAACTTTCAAATGAATGTATTAAGTTATACTTGATAGTCATTCTTAGCGATAATACATTTATTTGACAAAGTTTTATTTCTGTAATATTTCTCATATTAAGGTTAATTATTTCAATCATTTATGTAAAAAAATGAACGTCCTTAATTTTGATTAAGGAAAATTAAATCATAGGATTTAAGAAAGAAGAAAAGGATTAAATCAAAATTAAGGACGTACATTTTTTTACATAAATGATTGAAAGTTTTATTTTTTTGCGAAGTTATGTAAAAGTGAAAATAATATATACTTTCAAAATATATGTAGAATATATAATATATATATATATATATATATATATATATATATATATATATATATATATATATATGTATATGTAGAATATTTGTAAAATTCTAAACTAATTGTCTATTATCATATTTTCAGATACTGTGCATATCTTATCAGTGCCAATATCAATATTTAAGTCCGAGTTGCATCCAAAACCGATGTCACATGCTAACGATAAAATTAAATTTCTAAAATTTCTATAGACCATTAATCTCTGCTAACTTATATATTTTTTTTGTTTTTCTAATTAATAAGATCATGCCACAAGGTATGTATAATAAATTTCCACACAGAAAGGACTAAATGCAATCATTCAAGTTGCTTTACTGCATATGTATACATTTATTTAAAAAAAAACTTTGAATCATGTATGTCTGTTCACACATAATATTTCATACATTTAAATACATCGATGCAGTTAATTAATAAATACATAATAGCAATTATTTTGTTTGCTCATTAATTAAAATGACATTTTAAACTCGATTTTAATTATTGCTATCAATTTCGTCTTGAAATGTTAAAAGATATGACATATCTTGTGTCGCATTGTGTAATCATGAGTGGATAATATATATATTAACTGAATTAATCAAATAATTATTAATAATTTAGCAAATGAACTTTTGTTAAGATAATCATTGAAAAAGGTCCATATGACCAATTTGTCCCATCATTTGCGGAGATGATGGTTTTCTAGCTCGATTTATTATCATCATAGGTACATTTTTTGTTTTGACGAAGTGGAATAAATAGCATTCAAGAGCAATTAATTACTTTTAACTACTGGTAGAATCATCCAGTGCAGACATGTAATACGGAATATAAGTTAAATTGCCACCATCAGAGGAAACTCGCGATAAATACTCACTTTCTATTCAGCGCATATTTGAAATGGACCAAAAATCGCGCTGCTCTGTTTCGCATGCACAAAAACTCATTTAAATCCAGGCTACAATTATTTAGGAACTTAATAAGGCTGCAGCGTAAATAAATACAGCCATTAAGTAAGAAAGAAACGGTAATTATCAATTCATATTACTAATTACAATATACTCGCAAGATGATTTGCATATAGGTTTTTTTTTTGTACCTGCGGCATCGGAATATTTAGTTCTATTTAACTGAATAATAAATATTAAATATAGTTAATCGGTACCTATATGTTTAGAACTGGTATGACGAATTCAAACGAAGTACATATTCGCCATTAAGTGGACTAAGTCCAATGTTTATCTAAGTCAGCGGTTTGCAATAATAATTTAATTAGCATTTGATACACGTCCAATTTAAACCGACGAATAACAATGATTAAACACGGAGGAAACAAGGAACACATCGAGAAGCTACAGCTCCAAATTCCACTGGGCGTAAGATCGACTTAGTCACGCAATTGCGCGCCGAATATGACTCCAGTGATTCCAGGAAAAGCTCTTTTCCGCTAAAATATATTTAAAATATTGTCACTACTACTGACTAAAAAAAAGGTCGATAGCCAATAAAAATATTGTTACAACACTAAATTTAAAAAAAAAAACATAAAACGAAATGGGTTGCCATTAAATTGCTGGAAATGGCGAAGTTTTTAATATACATATTTATATATAATTAAAACTTTATTTGCTGTTGGGCACAACAAATGTTTATTTGCTGTTGGGCCCAATAAAATTATCAAATAAAATGGGTTTCCATAAAAATTTTGGCGGTATTTTAGTATTTCTGAACATGCTCTATACGGGAACTTCTAAAAGTTTCAAGAAAATGAAGTGAGCAATGTGCACATTTTTACAGATTAGGTATTGTCTGAAATTATTCGGAAAAACTACGAGAAAGTGTGCAAATTTTCTGAAAATTGTGAAAAAACTTCTATAGTTAAACACAATTCCAATTTTGCATAGTTTATGATATTTCCGGTAATATGCGGAAATAATACGGAATACTATGAGAATCTACGCAAACTTCTGGAAATTGTGAAAAAATTCTAGGCTAAAAAACAATTGCTCTATCCAAATGTCTATGGTTTATGAAATTATCCCGGTCAATATTCAGTACTTACATTCCGAGTGCATGCCAAATACGCGAATATTTTTACGAGTACACGAAGTACACGAGTAAAAATATTAAGGATGGCAAGCAAGAGGGATATATCGAGGACTATTTCCCGACAAAAATTTCATACGAAATTCATAAATCATAAATAATGAATTACCAAAAATAATTACTTGTGTCAGTGGAGAAAGTACTTATCGCAATTGCACTTTCAATAATAATTATAATTATTATTGTTCAAATACGAATAGTAATTTAAATCAATAAATGTATTTTCATAATTAATAGCCCGAATGTTTTTAATATATAAAAAATATTCACTTAATGCACCATGAAAATACCCGGGTATTTTCATGGTGCATCAAATACTGGGTGGTATTCGTTCGTTGCTAGGTGATTTCTGGAATACGCATTACTATGATTGGTTGCAATCTTGTTGAAATTTTTGGTGGGTAATAGTCTGGAAAATTAAGCACATATTCCTGGATATTTCTAAAATATTTCTTATATTGCATTAGATTTCTGATACCTAAGAAAAATAAAATTAATTGAACTGTATGGATTTTCATATTTCTTAAAGCTTTCGAAAATATTCCATTTAAATTCCCACAAAAATTTCATTCATAATTTTTAGGAAAACATACCGGAATTTCTAAAAGGTTTGTAGAAAATAAAGCGGGCAATGTGCAGTTTTTTTTACATATTTTGTAATTCTGAAACATTCTGAATACTACGACAATGTGCAATTTTTCTGGAAATTGTGAAAAAAAAATCTATCAAAACAACATTTGCACTAACGAAATTTCTATGGTTCTATGGATATTTTCAGTAATATACGGAAATATCCAATCATACCTGGATATTTCGAAAATATTCCTGCTATTGCATTAAATGTTTAGTAAGCAAAATAAAGTTAATAATTTTGTAAAGCTTTTATAAATGTTCGGTGAAGTTGCGCAAATATTGCAAAAATTGTATTGACAATAAGTTTAGAAAATACCAGAAATTCAAAAAAGTTTCTAGATAATAAAGCAGGCAATGTGCAGGCTTTTACAGATTTTGTATTGTTATAAATATTCGGGAAAACCTTCTGAATATTATGAGAAAGTTTCTGGAAATTCTAGAGAATTCAAGATAGACAAAAAAAAACAAAAAACATGTATATCAAAATTTCTGTGGCTTATGAAATTCCTGACAATATGCGGAAATGTCCCATCAATATTCTGAAATCGTGAAAAAAATTCTATAAAGACTAAAAACACATATGCACTATACAAATTTCTACGATTTACGAAATTTCCGGTAATATATGGAATTATCCCATCAATATTATGTCTGGAAATTATGGAGAAATCAAGATAGACTGAAAAACAAAACAAAAATGTATATCTATATTTCTGTGGTATTTGAAAATCGTGATGTTATTCGGAAATATCCCATCAATATTCTGAAATCGTAAAAAAAAATTCTATAAAGACTTAAAACACAATTGCACTATACAAATTTTTAAGGCTTGTGAAATTTCTGGTAATATATGGAATTATCAGGTCAATATTCTGGAAAATTCAGCACATATTCCTGAATATTTCTAAAATATTCCTGCTAATGCATCAAATTTCTAGTAAGCAGAATAAAATTAATTGAGCCGTATGGATTTTCATATTTTTTAAAGCTTTAGCAAATATTGCTAAAATTCTATCACCATTCATAAATGATTAGAAAATATACCGAAATTCTAAAATGTCTTTAGGAAATAAAGTGTGTAGATTATTACAGATTTTGTAATGTTCGTAAATATTCGGAAAAACCTCTCGGAACACTACATGAAAGTGTGCAAATCTTCTGGAAATTGTGAAAAAAATCCTAAAGACTAAAAAAACAATTGCCTATCCAAATTTCCATGGTTTATGAAATTTCTAGTAATATTTGGAAATATCCCGTCAATATTCTTGAATATTCAGCACATGTTCTTGGATATTTCCAAAATATTCTCGAATGGGAATAATGAACAACGAAATTGTATTAAAAAAACAGGCTGATATATAATATGTCCCCCGACAGGTTATTTGAGGCATCCCGAGTGATGGGGGTTCTTCCGTTAGTTATATCCAAAGCAATTTGTATGAGCAATGTTCACCTATCGCTTATTGTTATGGCAAATAACTAGCATGTAGTCTGTAATAATTAATTTGGTATATGACCTCATTTACAGACTTGACATTATTACCAGCTCTTAGAAAACAGTTAAAAAAGGACAGATATCATTTAACATTGTCACCAAATTATCCCCCAAAATATGCAACTAAAGGTGCATAAGTAAGAGAAAACTTACATCTCTTTTTAAAAATATTATAATTCAGTTGCTTCAGTTGCTAAGATGTATTGTATTTCCTCGTAAAATAATAACTCACGAACCGCTAGTTTGGCTGACAGGTTAGACCGCTTGCTTAGCATGCACGAAGACCTGGGTTCGAGCCCCAGTACAGGTAGTACAGTTGTACTGAGAAACTAGTGCCATTTGCCGTTGGGAGAATTTCTCGAGTAACAAGCCCTAACTCAATACACACATTTATACAAACCACACGGCAGAAGGATGCTTGTCGATAGCCAGTTAGGGATAATATCCCTAACAAATACAGTCAGTACTAATAACTCACTGGAAAACGGTATCCGAACAACCTGTAAAAGTTTGTCAGTCTAATTTTTGTTACCCTGTATGAAATGGCATCTTGCCCATAAAAACAATGACCAATGTTATTTTCTTTTGTTCTTCGGCATTGTCACCAAAGGAAACTTCTCAACCGCAGACCCAATTTTAGAGAAGCTAAAATTGTATTATCAAAATATGCAACATCCAAGCTCTTGGTCAGACATGAAGAGCAGCGTTCAGGTTGTACAAGTTTCCTGACTTCTTTGTACTGACTTGAGTCAGCATAAATGTTGATCACCAGAAACAGATGCAAAAATTACTTAAAAATACTAAATAAAAGATTAAAAATTGCAAAATTTAAAGGAAGTAATCAACCTTTCCCACTTCTTTGCAATTCTTTGAGTCAGCATAAACATTGATCACAACAAACTGATGCAAAAATAATTTAAAATTGCAAATTTAAAGGAAGAAATCTTACTTTCCGATTTATTTGCACTTCTGAGTGTCATAAACATTGATCACAACTGATGCAATAGTATAAAAAAAAATCAATTCAAATTTCAAATTTTAACGAAGCAATCAAGCTTTTAGACTTATTTGAGTCGGGTTAATTATGATCAAAAGAAACAGATGTAAATATGATTAAAGTGATAAAAATGTGATTTTAATGCCCGATTGCACCGTATGCGTTAAGGATACTTAAAATTTTAAGGTTCCTTAACGGACGAAAAACCATTGCACCGCCATCTTAAGGTTACTTAAACGCCGTAAGGACCCTTAAATTTTAAGCTCCCGACTCCGGCGGAATAACTTATTTGAGGGTTTGTCAACTGTCAGTTTAACGTATTATGAGCAGTGGATGTGTATAAAATATTACTTATTTTTCACTACATTAGCCTTTATACTGATTTTAAGATAACTAACGAACTTATAATTACAATTCGAGTGTTGAATACCTTGACTATGATTGCAATTGTTGTTAAAGCAATATTGTGAACAATTTGGTGTTTGTAGGTTAGTTTGTGTTGAATTTTGATACAGGATAATCTGGTGTATTGCGTATCAAAAAACGTTAGCAGTAACGTGTACGTTACTTGAGAGCATCACATTCGGAAGTCAGATAGAGTTAGGTCATAAATGCATTTGATATTCGAATGTGATACTGTCAAGTAACGTACACGTTACTGCTCAAGTTTTTTGATACGCAATACAACAAATTGTGTGATTCGATTGAATTCAATTGAAACTTTAATATAAATAAATTACTTCTACATTCGTATATTATTCGGCATTAGTGCTTGATACATTTGCATTTCCTCTACAATTATGACATAAAAAATTAATTTTGTTAAAATTGCATAACATTTAAAATCAAGATAATAGTGACATTCTGGAATCCAAATTCATCGGATTTCCTTGTTTAGTTTATTTGAGAACGGATTAATTTAACAATTTGGACGACCTAAGTTTTTATAGACAGAGAGGAATCGAGGTAAAACATACCGTTGACAACTGTTTTGTGTTAAATTTTATCCGAGTGAATGTAGCAGTTATTAAAAATCCCTAGAATGCTGAACGCTAAGGTCCCTTTACTAAAGAATCTGATGTCTTGTACGGTGCAACACAAAGTTAATTTTAAGGATCCTTAAAATTTAAACTTACGTAACTAAGGGTCCTTAAAACTACAAACGGTGCAATCGGCCATAAGTTGCAAACTTTAAAGGAAGTAATCTGTAGATACAGCGAACACGACAAAAGTGAGTCGGCTTCACGGTGAGTTATTATTATTAGGTTACACATCAAGCACAGCAAGTATTGGCATCCTTTTATGTTGACAAACGTTCAAGGAAGTTGGTCGTTCTAAAGCTTGTACGTTTTACTCACTCAATGTAACATACAAAAATTAGCAAATCCGAGCACTCAAGGTACATTTTGCTCAGTTTCTGATAAATGTAATGTACAAAAATTAGCATAGCCGACCACTCAAGGCTTGAATAGATTGCGCTTCATGTTATTTAATGTTTCCTAGTTTGGTCTTACCGCCATCCCTAATTCATATTCTGACCTTTCTGCAACGACGGGAGCAGAATTTATTAAGTAAGCGCCTGTCGTATGAGTCAACGACGGCCTCGATTACAAAGCCGATATTTCTAATTCCGCGTAAAAGCCGCCACATTTGAGAACGCGAAGCAGAAAACCTGGAATTCTTGGGGCGTACATGTATGCGTAAATGAAGTTGCGGTCGCCTCACCTGTTCAAATAGCAGCAGGAGGAAGGACGAGAGCAGGGCAGCTTTCAGCCTTGAGCTCGAAGTCGTGGGGGCCATCTTCGTCTCACAGCACTGGCGATTGTCTTTGATGGCGCAAAGTAACTAGGTGTCGGCGCACGGCTAATTTAAGGCAGGCGCAATGTGTGGGGGATTCGTATGCAGGCACGATCACCGATCCGTCATGTCTTTTCGGGGCTCAGTTAGCGCACTTGCAAGCCCAACTGCAACTGACGCACAAACTGACGATCACCTGACAATCAATTTGTGACGGGCGACAACAATGTTCTGGTTGCACCATTGACCGCCAGGGGCGCTGCAGTGACTTAATGGATGCGGTGGTGACATAGGCGCCGACTACAGGGGGGCAGCGGGGCAGATGCCCCCGTTGAGAAGTTCAAGGGTGGCGGCGCCCCCCTTGGAACTTTGGCAGGGCACACTTTATGTGGGTGAATTTTAACGTGAACGGCGCCCAGTGGTAGAAAGAGCGGATCTAACAGGACATTTCGAATGTCGTCATTCTAATTGACGACATTCGAATTTTATTCAATCTATACGATTAATACGCTTTTTTTTAAGTTTGATAGCGCCAGCATGGATGGCAAATAGGTTGGCAGCAGTGGAGTCGCAGAAAGAGGAGGGGGAATGAAAAAAGGTAGTATAGAGAGAGGCAGGCTTTACGCACTCCCTGTATATTGCGATTTTGAGATGAGTTGATACCCACTTTCCGTCTTTGTCGCTAGCATCGGCAGCATTTGGCAGTGTTCTACAATTATTTATCGGCAGCAGTGCTCGCTAATGGCTTTACCGGCTGTTGCATGACGAATTTATTTGATTTATTTGACGTTTAACGAATTATTTTAAAATCGGCACATTTCCGTCCTACTAAAAATGTGGAACAACTTATAACCCTTGAACATGCTCTTCGCAGACAGTCGTAGACGCCACGGTAAGTATGAAGTGGATACGATAAGGTAAGAGTTATTACTTATAATCTACCCCTTATCTCTTACCCTGCTGCTGGTGTTAACAAATTGACATTTGCTGAGTGTGCTTTGTAGCTGTTGTTTTGTATGTATGTGACCAAATAAATACCTAAGTAAAATATTCTAGTTGACGGTTCCATCCAGCAAGAAATTATAGCATCAACCAGTAATAGTTCCCCTAGCTTTGCACCAGTAATTTGCAAAAGAAAAGGTACGAAATTGAAAATAAAACCGTTCACCTATTTACTTAAAATTTCTTTTTCCACAGTTTCACCTACCGAAGAGTCCACCAAGGAATACGGTCCACCAAGGAAAACACCCCGTTACAAACAAAGTAAGATGTTTAAATTGATTGACTTGACCATATACCCTAGCCTATAATAATGTGACATTAGGTATCTAATAATTTTAATCTTTTAAACTTAACCGTGTTTTACTTGGTAATGCACTTAAGTGTAGTAACATTGTTACTATTCCGAAAATGCCTCATGTAATATGTGTATTTTGTGTATTGTTAGTATTATTACTTCCAAAAATTGACCTAATATAATTGTGCATATTTGATTTTAAACATTAAAGTATGTACTATTGTTAATTGTAATATTACTAATATTTTAGTAATTATTTGGACGCTAACATTGCACATATTTATGTAGTATGTAGGTAATTTACAAAAGTACGGCTTGTATTTCTGTAATATCAGTATCAAAGGTATTACCAATAATTAATAGGGATGTAAACTATAAATACATTTTAGAGGCAAATAATGCGTTTGTCTAATAAATAGATGCTCTAACGTTGCACCTATGTTAATAACTAAATTATACATTAGAAGATGGTATGTATTAAATATAGCTTTTAAGGTTTAGTTCGCGATAGTCGGTCAATTTTTGTAAAATACAAATTATACTGAAATTTGTTTGTGATTGTCAGATTTTGTTATAATTATTAATCTCAGTTATTTTACTATAATAAATATCGACATTTTTACAAATGTATGAACTAATCTTTGTAAACATTAACTTTACTAATGTTCAGAATTGAAAACAGTCCTTAATAAAATTGATCTTACTCATATACGTATTGCATTTATTTTCTATGTGAAGATTCAAGAACAGTTTTAATATTTATTGTATTTGCAGTACATATTTATGATTGCATATTATTTATGTGTAACCAAGTTGATTCTCTAAACTTTGTACTGTGAACACAATAAATTTTGAAATTGTTTTTGAATAGAGTTGTATTTTCAAATTTTGAATTTCTATTCCGTTTAAAGCTCCCGCCAAAAATCGTTCTGTGATCAGCGCCGTTCGCGGAGCGCGGCCAACAACTAAGTCTGAAATTTTTTGCAATGTGAGTGGCCTATCTTTAAGGGGGTTATCTATGGAGAGAGGAGGACGTGACGGGATGTGTGGTAGATAGGTTGTAAAGTATTGTAAAGGATTGTGAAATAGTTGTAAAGAAATAAAGAAACGCTATCTTGATAAACCAGTGGTTGACTTGGGAGAAGTGACCGCTAACACTTCAGAAGTGGCATTGAATCGCATGGTGAGAACGGTGTGTGTGTGCAACGTCGGCAAGCAAAGGTGCGTAGGAAAGCATTGAGAATTCAGAGCAACGGGGCCGGGAGATTCGCGTCGGGACAGGGAGTCTTTGAGGAGCGTTGTAGAACGGCGAGTTTGCGAGAAATGGAGTGCTGAGCATTTGCATAGGCTGGAAGCGTGGTAAGAATACACCTAACCTAGAATACGGACAAAAAAAAACGCGCGAAAGTGGAGCAATAAAATGACGGACAGAACAATGACGACGGTGACAGAGTTTGAAGACAGATTTCTGCGCTTATCGACCGAAGTCGATAATACAGGAGACTACAATTCGGGGACAAGTAGAACGGAACCTACTAGACCGGCTAGAGAGACAAGTGAGGCTCAACAGAGGACAGGACCAGATATGACAGTTACAATGATGGAAATGATGAACAACATGTTACGAATTATGGAGCAAAGGAATCCGCACGTAATACCTAATCTACCAAACCCTATAAGCGCATACGACGGTAACGACGACGGGCAAAAAGCACGGGAATGGCTGGAACAGCTGAACTACAAGGCGGCAATCGGAAATTGGACAGACGCGGTTAAGCTAGAAACGGCTAGATTACACCTATTCGGAGCAGCTAAGGCTTGGTATGTGGCAAGACGTACGAGTCTGGGTTCATGGAATTTGTTTGAAAGTGCATTTAGACAATCCTTCGAGCACACCTCGACATTTATGCAGGGTATATATAAAATGAGACGTCGTATACAGGGTCGACAGGAACCGACATCAGCGTATGTGCACGACAAATACTTGTTATGTAAGAATGTGAACTTGAATCTGGAAGAGAGCAAGGAGCAAATAGTAGCAGGCATGGCACGAGGCGAGAATGTGGGTAGTTTATTAGTGAAAGGCCACTCACACATAGACATGTTCATTAGTGATTTGTTAAGGTTAGACCGGGTAAACGCTGCGAGACGCGGAGCGAACGATCGCGGGACTTTTAACAAATACAACGGGTTTTCTACAACAAACAATACGAGAATGGCTAAAGGACCGGGCAAAGAGTCAACAAGTACGGTAACTAGTGGAGTAAAAATGGAGACAGAAACGAGTGAAAGGCCGGAGGCGAAATCTCACGATATGAGTACAGTGGTTTGTTTCAAATGCAGACAAACAGGACACTACGCGAGGGCTTGTGACGGCGGACAAAGGGTGATTACATGTTTCAAATGCAAAGAAACGGGTTATGTGAAAAGAAATTGTCCTAGAGTTGATGTTATGGAAGTTACGGTATACGAAAACGCGACAGCAGTAGAGAAATTTCTTAAACCAGTACGAGTTAATCAGATCGAGTGTACAAGTCAGGTAGACATGGGAAGTTCAGTCTGTATAATTACGGAAACAGCCGCGAAGAAGTGTAACCTCGAGATTACACCGACCACGATCAAACTGTACGGATACGGAGCGTCAAACACGGAAGCGGTGCAGAGCAGTGGCACAACACGCGGACTATTAGAATTAGACGATATTCGAGCGACAACAGACTTTTGTGTGGTCAAAGATAATGTTCAGAAGACGGACGTGCTTATAGGGCGAACGTGTGAAGAACTAGCATATGTACGAGTAGACAATGAGTTGATTTTCGGGTGGAGAAACAATTATCCATTCCAAAATTTGGACGTAAATGCTTTAGCTAAGAAGAACGATCCAAGGAAGATTACAGTTCGACGAGAAACGGAAATGCGAGCGGGACAAATTAATCTAATCCAAGTGTGCATGGGAAATAACTCATTTGAATTACCTATCATGTACAACGGGACTGAGAGCAAAACAATGCTGGAACACGAGACTATCGGATGCGTAAGGGGCGCGGATGATGATGAGGATGTGTTTGCAGTTTGTGCAGAAAATGACTCGGGGCAAGAGAGAACGCCGGTATGCGAGGATCAGCTAAACGTTGGACCAGATGTGATAAGGGAGCAAGTACTCGAACTTGTAGACCTGTGCAACCAATATCGACGGTGTTTTGCATTCAATTTGAGTGAGTTGGGTTGTACACCCTTGATACACATGGATATACGAGACACGGGAGTTCCGGTGAGGGCGAAACCTTACAAAACAAACGCAACAGAAAGGCAAGTTATTGGTGACATCGTTACGGAGTGGAAACGAAATGGATTGGTGACGGAGACGGAGTCGGCGTACGCTTCACCTTGTTTGCTGATAAGGAAGAAGAGTGGAGAGCCACGATTAGTGATTGATTATCGGGCGCTGAATATGCAGACGAAGAAGTGTGCTTTTCCGATCCCTACCATTGATGAGCAATTCGAAGTACTCACAGGAACCAGACTGTTTACAACATTGGATTTGGGTAGTGCGTACCTACAGGTACCACTCAAGCAGGAAGCAAGGGAGAAAACAGCATTCATTACTATGGACACTTCGGGAGAATTTACGCGGATGGTTTTTGGCTTGGCAACGGCACCATTCGAGTTTAGCCGACTGATGTCATTAGTTTTGGGACCTCTAGGTAAAGATATTGCAGTATGGTACCTAGACGATGTACTCATCGCAGCCAAAGATTGGGCGGAAATGATGTGGAAATTGGAGCTAGTATTTCAAGCATTCCAAAAGGCAAATCTAACATAAAAATTGCGCAAATGCGAGTTTGGGAAGCGAGAGGTGGCATATTTGGGATTTGTGCTATCGGCAGAGGGAGTGAGACCCGGAGTCGTGAAGGTGACGGCAGTCAGGGAGTTTCCAACACCTAGAAATGTCCACGACGTGCGTAGATTTTTGGGGTTGACGGGCTACTTTCGACGCTTCGTACCAAACTACGGCACAAGAGCGCTACCGTTGACAGAATTGACCAAGAAGGATGAGCAGTTTCGCTGGAGCGACGAACAGGAGGGTGCAATGGAAGACTTGAAGGACGCCCTGTGCACGAGTCCGGTGCTACGCCTATTTAACCCACGAGCGGCGCGCACGGAGGTGCTCACGGATGCTTCGCAGGCAGGGCTAGCGGGTATGCTCTTGCAAGCTGATGGAGAGGAGCCACAACAACCGGTTCATTACATTTCTAAGAAGACAACAGAGCCTGAGTCGCGCTACCACTCGTCGAGGTTGGAGTTGATGGCCATAGTGTACACGGTGGACAAACTACGCCATTTTCTTTTGGGAATACCATTTACAGTAGTGACAGATTGCCAAGCAATTGTTCATTTGAATACGAAGAAAACGAAGAATTCGCAGATAGCACGGTGGTTCCAATTGTTGCAGGAATACGAGATGCAGTTGCAACATCGCGCAGGAACAATGATGAGCCACGTAGACGCGCTGTCTCGATCACCAGTGAATGAAGCGGAGGATTCAATGAATACATTGTGTGAACGACTAGATGTATTAGCAACAGTAACGGAAGAGGATCAAGTTTTGTTAATCCAACGAAGCGATGCAAAATTAAAACGAGCCGTAGAATTACTCAAGAAACCAGCAAGAGAGTGTAGTGTGTCGGAGAGGAGTGAAATTGCGAATTTAAAGCTGATAAACGGACGCGTGTTTAGAGCGGTGACGGTGAACGGGGAACCAAGGGACTTGTATGTGATACCAGATGGTTCACGAAAGATGATGTGCGTGAAGTATCACGATTTGGCGGGACATTTTGGAGTTGATCGGACAGTAGAGAAGATACGTGAAAGGTTTTGGTTCGCGCGAATGCGACGTTACGTGCGCAAACACGTGAGTGCGTGTTTCGAGTGTATCGTAAACAAGGTACCGCGGGGGAGGCAACCGGGACTACTACATCCACTGCCCATACCGAAAAGACCGTTTGCGCGAGTACATTTGGACCATTGCGGACCCTTAGTGAAAACACCGAAAGGGAATGTGCATGTGTTAGTAGCAATAGATGCTCTGACAAAATTCGTTAAGTTGTATGCAGTAAAAAGTACCAAGTCAAAGCCAACCATAAGATGTCTACAAGATATGATGAACACGTACGGGACACCAGTTCAGTTTCTGACGGATCGGGGGACGTGCACAATCGAGACAATTCGAAGACTTTTGCAAAGGTTCGGGAGTGCGACATACGCTAATCTCGAGCAGCCATCCACAAGCAAATGGACAAGTCGAAATAGTAATGAAGACATTAATACCGACAATTGCGTCTAGTATGTGCGACGATGAGGCATGGGACTTGGAGTTGGCACATGTTGAACGAAGTTTGAATACAGCAGTGAATAAAACGACGCGGAAAACACCATTCGAGGCATTACACGGGTATAAGCCAAATTTCTTTAATGCGCGATTAGAAGAAGTTAGTGCGGCCGAGACGGAAGAGGTTTGGAAACCGCCGAGGGAAATCCAGAATACAGTGCGCGAGAATACCGCGAAAGAACAGTTGAAATTTAAGAAAAGACACGATGCGAAACGTTGTACGGGGGTAGTTTACCAGGTGGGCGATCTAGTGGCGATGAAACGAGGCATCCAAGCAACAGGACAACCGACGAAATTGCAGCCGAGGTACAAATGTCCATTGGTAATAGTTGAGGTTCTACCAAACGATACCTATCGCGTAAATGAAATAAAAGCTACAGGCGAGAGGCATTTCTCAACAACGGCGCATGTGAGTCAACTAAAAATCTACAGAAACCACGACGAGACGGACAGCGAGGAGGATTCCGCAGGATCCAGCGATATCGACGAGTCGAGCGACCTGGAGGACGAAGTCGACACGACACAGCCGAAGAGCGACTGTGAGCACATTGAGCCGGAAACAGACAATACGGAAGGAAGTGACGTAGAGGAAACCACGAGTGCTACGCGAAGTGAATACGCGAAAGAGTGCGAGCCAGTCAGACCAAGTGCGGTTACGGTTCCCACAGAGCGATTGCGTAGGCGTAAGGTGATTCCGAAGAGACTACACGACTGAATTGTAAAGCGGAAATTGTATATGTATAGAGTTAAGAGAAAATTGTTAATTTAGTTAGAATTGTTATGCTTTAGTTAGATTGCTTTATTCAGGGGAATAAATACTGTCAGGATGGACGAATGATAGCGCCAGCATGGATGGCAAATAGGTTGGCAGCAGTGGAGACGCAGAAAGAGGAGGGGGAAGGAAAAAAGGTAGTGTAGAGAGAGGAGGACGTGACGGGATGTGTGGTAGATAGGTTGTAAAGTATTGTAAAGGATTGTGAAATAGTTGTAAAGAAATAAAGAAACGCTATCTTGACAAACCAGTGGTTGACTTGGGAGAAGTGACCGCTAACAAGTTGTTTCTTTAAAAAATATCTATCGAACGATTTAAAATTCTGAAGTTGAATGCCTACTTGCGTTAATTTCCGGAAATCTAAACTACCTCCATTAAATTCTTCAGGTAGGCTTATGTTATGTTAATATTTTTCCCCGAACCGGTCGTCGTTTCCCCAAAAAACGTCAATTTACCGAGAAAGAGACCTGGTACTCAAACACTCTGTATATTAGTCCCTGGCAACTTCTGGCAATAGTATATAACGCCATTAGGCCGATATGTAGCAAATAACAGGCGCGGGTTGAAGTTACTAGTTTGCACAGATCGGGTGATCGTTTTTAATCGCGAACATAGGGATTTATCAATGTAACATTTAACATTTTTTAAAATTCCTGCTCTTTAGTTTACCATAGAGAACATGTTTTGCTATCAATGGAACGAGAAAATTATCGCACATCTAATGATAGTAAGTATTAAATTATTTTCGTCATTGTTTGATTGAAATATATTTATTAAATTTATTTATGTTTTTAAATATGAATTGCCACGGTTTTTTAAACATTCAACAATTGCAGCCCAAGTAATTTGTTATTTGTTGATATTCTAAAGTGTCTGAAGTAGCTTACTATTTTTAAATTCCAATATTAATAATTACTCAATCGAGGTGAAAACATATTACAGTGAGTTTTAGGCATGTGGAAACGACGAGAACATACGAAAAAAATATAAATAATTCACTACCAGACTACCAACTTATAACTCTACCTTCATTTATTATTATTCTAAAGAATAATTTTGCGATTGTGGCTAATTAAATTTGACTTCATTTTAACATACATATGTTTTGCCGCTGAAAGACTCTTGCTGTTGCTGATATCCACATATTCTTTGTTCACTGCGAATGGGTCGGGTTTGGTGAGATATTAAAAAATGCTGCAATTTGATTGGTTAACAATTTTCGAATTGAATTGTTTATATAAATGAATTTATTTATAACAAAATTTCCTTTAATTTTGTTCATAGAAATATTTCGATTATATGTCAAATCAAAAATTTAGCTGACGATTAATGTAATATTTTATATTCTTATATTTCTGCTGTAGAACAATTACACCTAGACATTTTTCATTTAACAAAAATCAGTTCAAGAGCTTTTCAACTATTTTTTGTTTGCTTTGTTTTTTTTAACGATATACCAATTAAATTATTTAAATGTATTTGTGGTTATCACTTGGTGAAACATATGGTTTATTTACTTTTACAGAAATACTCCACCATTACTTCAATCTTGCCATCATTTTCAACATCTTATAAAAGTTTACAAAAAGCGCTAACTTTTTGACAATTTAAATGACAAACCAATTATTTATCACCATTGACAATATTACCATATTAATTTCTAATATTTCTAACAAATCCATACGTTTTCCTTTATTTGATGTGTGTAATATCTTAAGACTTTTGGAAATTAGGAATCTGAATCCTAAATGAGAATCCATATGAAAGAAATTGTTTTTCTTGATACAAGGTTTAGCTAGCTGAGTATCAATTTATTTAAAATAATTGCTCTTCTATGTTCCTTCATTCTTGATTAATAATTCCTTACTGTGTGTCAAAAAACGTGGCAAAGATGAAAGTTATGGATAACTTTATTGCCAGCATATTGTTTTATATGAATATATTAATAACAATTAATAAAAATATATTTAATAATGCCGAAACGTGTCAAAAATAGATCAAATTATGTATAACTTTTTTATTTGATATCTAATTAACATAGTCTGAAGAAAATTTCTACTTTTGGGTGCCAGCCCTGACGGTATTGTGAATAATATGTTTCAAATAGAAGTATAATATTTGTATAGCATTAGAGATAAAAAAAATTAGAGACCTGTTAAATGAAATAAACAATTTGTGTTTTTTTAGATGAACACAATTGCATCAAATTAAAAAATAATCATTCTTACATGTACCAAAGGGTTAGCTTTGTAGCAAAATAATTATAATATAAACTAACAACTTCAGCTGCACGATTTGTGTAATTCACAGAAACTTACTTGTTCAGGTGTATTACGTATCTAAAAATGTTGATAGTAACATGTTCATTGTGTATTTGACAACATCACATTCAAATGTCAAATGCAAATATGATAAAATAGCATTTGATATTTGAATGTAATCCTGCACATAACGTACACGTTGCTGCTAACATTTTTTGATATGGAGTACACCTGATTATCTATATACTCTTATAAGGGATACTCTTATTATAATAACTACTTTCGTACACAATAATCGCATACTACGTAGCAATTGAACTATGCTACATGATAAAATAAACAGTGCTATTCATATTATCTTACGTAATTATTATTATTGACATAATTATGAAGAACAAGAAAAATTGAGTCGACTCACGTCCGCCACCTTCTGTCGATGGCCTCTGTCCGTGGCGCACGGCGCACATAAGACAGGGCCGGGGATGCGCCGGCCCTGGCTACCTAAATTTTGCAAACCTACTGAAGAATTCCAATGCAGTGGCGAATGAGTCACGACTTGGCAAGTAGCGGACGAACTGTCCCCATAAGGTGGACCATATCGTACGCCGGTTGCGTAATAGGGCCCGTAAGGGTGCAATAAGTATTAAGTATATTATTGAGTACTATGATACTTTATTATATGCTGAAATATGATTTATTACTCGACCAGTGCTCTTTTCAGACTACAATTTCAAAATTTGCCTGTGGCGTTCTCTGAGTACTGTCCTGTACTCCCTGCCGTTAAGGGGAAGTGCCACATAACATGCGCAACCAATCGAACTTAAAAATGTGACGTCTGGCGCGAATTATTTTACTAATTATTTTATTTACCACGAATTAACAAATACGCATTTTTAATATTGGTATTAAAATATATACATATAAAATTATTGTAGATGTACATGCAGTATTACAAGCAAACCTAAATAAATACATTTAATTCATTTTTTTCAACAGAAGTTTTTACTTCGTAATACATTATAAAATACACTGCGCGTTTTTTTTATCTCTGAACAAAGGCTATGCCCGTAAACGACAGAATGTTTTAAAACGACAGAATCAATTGTATTGCTAAAATTCAATGCTTATGCAACCAAAATTACAAACGCGTGAAACGGTCATTTCAATTGTCCAAACTGTTGACGGAAAATGTATTCAACGCAAGAAAGTGTTTAAATTTTTCAATACCGTTCAATCAACAATCAACCGTTGATCTCAAAATAGTAACTCATTTTTGAAACGGAAGATAGATAAGTTTTTCTTGGGCATAACAATACATTTAACTTCATTTCTTCAGTTAAAATGTGACATCTGCTAAGTTATTTTATAATGACCAATGGCAATGCATCATGTACTATTAATTTTTGCGATTGTATTAGAAATTGTTCAGATTGTTGCGATTCGTCTGTCAGGATAATGCACTGAAAATAAATCTCTCATAATCCGTACCCACAATAAAAGCTCGGTGCCATTTGAATTTAAATATTTGAATACTTTCTTGCATTTTCGGTCAACAATTTTGTCATCTGAAATTATCAATTTGCATGCACTAGTAATTTTGGTTACATAACCGTTGCATTTCAGCAATGCAATTGAGCCTGTCGTTTTAAAACTGAACATAGCCCTATGTTCAGAGATTAAAAAACGCTCGGTACATAAATAAATAATATCATTTTAACTTTACTAGCATCATACTTTATTAAAGTATAATAACTATTGGTTAAGTAATACAGCTGTTATATGTTGAAGCTTCGTAATAAATTGTATGAAATGAACTAAAGCACTTTATAATTGTTTTGCCATAGTGGCTTGTCCGGCGAAACAGTTTTGAACATTTTAATGTGATATACATTTATTTTACTAACTTCTTGTATTACAATCATACAATTTGATAATAACTATAGTTCGAACAAATCAGCTGGCCATTATCAAACTAACGTAAGTATGATAATGACCAGCTGATGTAGTCGAAACAAAACACTTTATAATTTAATAAAGTGTGATACCAAAAAAGTTAAAATTGCATTATTTAATTACATTCATTTAATTCAATTTATGACGATCCCTAAAGTTCAATAGTGGAAATGTTGTCTATTTTAACAAGAAAAATCATATTTCTTTTTAAGTTCCTTAAAATAATGTAAAAGATAAATTTTCACCAGATACTTGTATATTTTTTAGAAATTGCTAATTTTTAAAACTTTCGATAGAAACAGTGTCATTTGTGCCATAAATATATTGTCGAATTTGTCACAAAAAAAGTTTTTTAGTTTCTCAAAAATAATGCAAATGATAAATTTTTAGCATATTCTTTCCTGTTTATCGATTTGATTATACATTGATTTATAAAATGATCATGTACAGTCATGCTCACATAAATCTAGTACAAGAAATTAGGTTACAATAGCAATTTTATATAGCAATGTCAATATGTTTGTACTAGATTTATGTGAGCATGACTGTACATACTCTATTGACGTTCTTTAATCACCTTATCTTCTATCACTAGTTTTTGTATGCTGATAATACCTCTGAATTGTATAAAATGTCGTATTCTATTGACGTTCTTTAATGACCATATCACCTATCACTAGTTTTTGTATATCGGCAATCGTCTGTATTTTATAAAATGACATATTCTATTGATGTTCTTTAATGACCATATCTCCTATCACTAGCTTCTGTATGTCGGTAATTCCGCCGTATATCTCCGTAATCCTGGCGTCCCTGTAATGCCTCTCGGCAGGCATGTCGGCGACGTAGCCCATGCCACCCAAAATCTGTATGGAGCTGTGCGATATGAATGTGGCCGCTTCGCTGGCCGCCAGCTTTGCCATCGAGGATTCCTTGGTGGACCTCTGGGGCTCGTCGCATAGCACCGCCGCCCGTCGAACCAGCAACCTCGCCGCCTCCAGCCTCAAAGCCATGTCGGCTATCCGCATCTGAAAACGTAAGGGGGAGAGTATTACATGACTATCACATATTGAGCCTTGCAGTGTACGCACTTTAACTGCCTGCAACTGGTTGATGGGCCTCCCGAAGGCCATTCTCTCGGAAGCGTACTCGACGGCCACATCCAAGGCGGCCTGCCCTATCCCCACCGCCTGGGCAGCGATGCCGACGCGTGCCTTATCAAGCTGGATCATGGCTATTTTAAAACCCTCACCAATTTCTCCTAAAACAATATAATTTTGGTTGACTTACTATTTGTTACACATACAGGTAGTTCTCGACTTACGACCTTATAGGAAATCGGCGCATATGTTTGTTATGTATATTATGTGAGATATAGGATATGTTTGTCTTCGTTTAGAAGATTAAACTATGAATTTAAATTTTGTATCTACTAAAGATAGATTCATAGATTTCTTACGTGACACAATGCAACTATGTTGACTATGTCTATGTTATCGCTGTGAGCATTTTCAATGGGTGTTTAAAATGTCGATAGCATTTTTAAGTCGCTTAAGAAATCTATGAATCTGTATTAAATCTTTTTGTTGTTGTCTTTATTTTTTTTTATGTTTATTTTATACGTTTTAATATAAATTCCTATGTATACCAAACTAATTAAACACCCGGTATAGTGTACAGGTAGTGCTCGACTTACGACGGTTCGCAGAAAGTAGCAGAAATTCTATAAAAATTGCCATAGAAATTAGATCAAAATTGTAGAAATTCTATTAAAATTGCAGAAATTCAATCAAAATTGCAAAATAACTTACGATTACATACCTAAAACATTCTCTTTAGGAACTCGAACATTTTCCAATATGATATTGCATGAGGGAGTGGCTCTGATGCCTAGTTTATCATCATTTTTGCCTAACGTTAAACCTTCACTTGGTATAGGAACTAAAAATCCGGTAATCCCTGAAATGAAACAAAATTTAAATCAAATAAAGATAAAATTCTCTAAACACATGTATATTTTTATATAAAAAAAACTCCCTGTATAACTATTATTGTTTATTTCCTTTATAAACGATAATGTGGAGCTTGTGAAAGTATCGTAGCAAATAAAATACGCATTGCGACTGAAATGTACATTTTGCCGCAACCGTCTTAAATGTCATCACGTTGACAAAAACTATCATTAATATTGACGTTTTTTTCACCCATTAAAAAGTGTGTGTTGCTTAGACAACACTTTTAGTTCCTACAATTAAAAGCATTAAATAGCTTTTAATCGTAGAAATTTGACAGAATAAATAAAATCGAAAACAAAAGTCAAGAGTTTATTTTAGTAGTGTTCTCTAGTTCTTCTCATCTTAATTTAAACGTTCGTCAAAAAAGTGACACTTTTAATCCTAATAAAACAATCGACTATTAGTTAATAATAAGACAATAAATGTCTTTGTGAAAAAGGTTTTCGTATTTTATTTGCTATTACCATTATGCTTAAGAGATGTATCAATTGTAGCAAATATAACCGCAGCCTTTCCTTTGGACCCGTTTGTTACCCATGATTTTGTACCATTCAAAATAAAATGGTCCACTTCTAATGTTGCCTTCGTTATTATTGAGCCCACGTCACTTCCAGCACCTGCAAGTACAATAGAGCAAGAAAGGTATTATGAATGATGTTTATAAATCAGAAAATAATTATCGTCTTCCATTACTAGTTAATAATAAGTTATGAAGTGTTTATTGCTCGAATAGACTTGTGAACTGAACAATTTTATTATTATTTATCATTATATTATATAATATTATTGTATTATTATTTTACTTCACACCGTAAAATACTATAGTGCGACAAAGGCTTACGACTGACGTTTATAAATCGAACACTTATTACCTTCTTCCATTACTATTTAAATTTTGATTGCTCGTCATGAATAGACTTGTGAATTTAAGTATTTTATTAATATTTATTATTATATTATAGTATTATTATTGTACAGTTGATTCAGTTCAATTGGGACACATCGGGATTAGGATATTTTGGCCCAATAAATCGGCTACCCAAATTAAGCAAGTATCTCATCATAATATTATGTAATGAATTTTTTTCTTAATATTGTAACATCTTTTTAAACAAAATATTCATACAAAGTACCTACATACAATTTAAATCTTCAAAAAACCATCCAGTCTAATTTGACTTTTGCTTTCGTACTTTTGTACATCTGCAAAATCAGTACATTTATTTAGTGAATGGCGTTTATAAATTGGAGACTACTTATCTTCTTCTATTACTATTTGAATTTATATTGCTCGTCATGAATAGACTTGTGATTAACTATTGTTTAACTATTTTATTATTATTTATTATTATTGTTATATATCATTATTTTACACCAAACCATACCTGGCTCGCTTAATGCAAAACATCCTAAATCTCCGGTAGTGAACGGCTCCAGAAACTCCTTTTTCTGCTCGTGCGTCCCGCAGCGATCTACCAAATTCACGTACAAACAGTTGTGGATTGAAACTATTGCGCCCGTTCCACCGCAAGCCCTTGATATTTCCTCCACCGCCACCGACAGTCCCAACGTGTCGAAGCCAGATCCGCCCCACTCGGGTGCGACGGAAATGGACAGCAGCCCGAGTTTGCCCAATTCTCTAACCTAAATTAAAACTAATTAAAAATTGGATTGCTAGTGGGGCCACCATCATACCTGTTCTTCCGGAAATTTGTGTTCTCGGTCAAGCTGGGCAGCTATCGGTTTAAGTTTTTTCTGAGCATAACTCCTGGCTACGTTCTGCAGGTCCAGATTTTTGTCCGACAATTTGTGCAAGCTGAAGTGCCGGAATGACTTTCTCGGTGGTGCTGATACAAATAAAATAATGCTTAATTTGATGTGATGATTTTCTCGTTGGTGCCGATACAAATAACATGATTAATTTGATATTATAAATCACTTCATATAACCTCAAAATACATTCACCTGTTGATTTATTTACCTTTTCCCAACCATTTACAGACGGTTCGTATCAACATAATGGGGCACGATTCTGTTTTCTAACGCTCAGGATCATTTCAATTGGGTTTCGCTAATTTTCCATATCGTTATCGTCATTCACGTGAGCGCATACGTTTATTTGACGATAATATTTATTCGCGAATTCATTTAGCAGCGAGGAATTAAATGTCACAGTCATGGCTGCTTCATAATTGTGTAATAATAGAAGATAGAATGTGTTCCTTATTTTGTTACAAGGTTGTTTAGAATATTTATTCAAGTGCTCTTCTCGCCTATATAATTTTATATTTGCTGTTGCATATACAGGGTGGCCCATCTAAGAAGGCTCATGCGTTTTCATTCAAATTAAGAAATACAAATTAGTGCCTCTGTTTTACACGTGAAAATCAAACAGTACAAACTCTTAATAGTAATCTTAATCTTAATATTTGGTTTTACTAATTATATCAGTCAACTTTAGTTTTCATAATCGTGATAATTTTTATACGTGCATTTTCTATTTAAGTATATAGAAGTAATTGCAGAACCAGAACTCTCTTAGCATTTATAAAATATTTTAACTTGTATTATGTATGATAATTGGCGGTCCGGGGGAGAAGGGGTATAACTCATTTTTGAAAGTTGAAATTTTCCAATACATATTAGGCATTTATGTAACATAAATGGGCGTATATCATATATTTCAATAATTTAACTCAAAACCAACTGTTTCAATTTTCAGTTAAATTATTGAAATATATGTACTATGATATGTTACTTAAATGCCTAATATGTATTGCTTTTAATTTTTAACTTAAACTTTAAAATTTCAAAAACGACTTATACCCTTTTTCCTGCCGGGCCGCCAATTGTCTAATCTTATGACACTACGTATCTCATCTTCATACCATTTTACTTCAATGTAATGTAATACAGTCTCAGCAGAATTCTTGCACTTTTAAGTATGTGAGAGCATTAACATAAATAAATTACTCTTTTAACTTTTAGTGAATTTACATGACAAGCAAGGAAGTTAATTGATTATTGTCTAAAATATAATGTTCTACATTAGATTTTTTTAATGTAATTTTCTCAAAATTAATTTCATATAGCACTTTTTTTTTGACTCAACTCTGGGATAAAATAGAAACCAGTGCAGATTTGTTTTATTATTTGAGACTACATAATTGAATCCAAGGAAATTGGTTAACAGTAAATTTAGAAGCTTATAATTTATTACAAACTTCTAAGTAGAATTTATTGAGTGAAAATTATAAAATTATCAAATATACAAAGAAACAAAGAAACTCATGTCGCATATATTTATTTACAGGTGATACTTATAATTCTAATGTCATCGAACGGTTTATCTGTCTTGGCATTTGTTTTTACGTTACTGATGTTTTGCACCACCTCCATGCCCTTGGTAACTCTGCCGAAAACCGTGTGCTTGTTGTCCAGCCAAGGAGTTGGAGTTAACGTGATAAAAAATTGGCTGCCATTTGTATTTGGACCGGCATTCGCCATCGATAATGTATATGGCCTGTCGTGCCTGAGATGCGATCTTATTTCATCCTCGAATTCACCGCCCCATATGCTCTCCCCGCTAGTTCCGTTTCCCGTGGGATCTCCAGTTTGGATCATAAAACCTAGAATACGTTATAATTAATAACGTAGCCTTATGATATATTTAAAACGTACCTTTAATAACCCTATGAAAAATATGCCCGTTATAATACCCGCTTTTACTATGCACACAAAAATTTTCTACAGACTTGGGTGTGTCCTTCAAGAATAACTTAATATGTATATCGCCGAAAACCGTGTGTATAATGGCCGTTTCATACAGTCTCTGAGTCGCAGGACTATCGGATACGGCAAATGTGTCTTCCTTTGAAGGCTTCTCATTGAATATATCTCTGTCTTGGCCGTGACTTGATGGGTCGTCGGGCTCTCGCCTGCTGAATATATAAAACCGGGACTTTTTATAGGCCGTGCAAATAAGAGTAGGATCAGGCTTAATTGCTTCTAAGGTCGGGTTATTTGAGCCTTCTATTTCTAACGTAATAGCAGCTTTACCCTTCCTGGCAGAGCCTTGGTATAAGGCAATGTGCAGCAGCCGCAGGTTCTCATTCTTCCCGATCACGCGGACACACCGATTCGTGTATATGTTCACGAGCTTCACACCTAAGAGTGTCGGGTACAGGATAAAATTTCCGGAGTGATCGAAAACTATGTTGCTCAGTATGGAGTGCTCACTTTTCTCCAGGTCCCGCTCAACGGCCATCCGCCTGCCGAACTCCATGTTGGGAAGGATCTGCTTGGCCTGCTGCAGCTCGGTGAAGCGTGGAAGGGTCTCGTCCAACACGCGGAGCAGTTTGCCGGTGGGAAAACTGAAGACCCTCACTCGACGGTCCGTGGACGTGGTCGCAAATTTGTTGCCGTCATTGGAGACGGCCAAGCCCGTGGGCACGGTTTTATTCTTCGCAAACTCATAGAGATCTGTGTCTAGTTTCGAGGTGAAATTTACGTTTTTGGGGAATCCATAGTCTCCCTTCATACCGCTCCAATATTCTGAAAATTTAATGCAGGATTAATTGCATAACTAGTCATTCTTAAACTTATGGAGAAATTGGAAAAATTGACACTACTTTCTTGAACGCTCTGATGGCGATGCGCTCACCCTAACAGAAAAACAAAAAAGATTGAACACTCTGGCAAAGCAAACTAAAGTAAGCCATAAACTTGTTGTACATAATGACAATCGGTTACCTAATATTCCATTGCTGTCTACACTGATGGAAACATCATAAGCCACGTTGTACCTTATAACGACCACCGGTTTCGTGTGAATCTTGTCGATCACTTTTAGCGGAGTGCAGTCGCCCCTGCCGTCGTATATATACACCTTGGAGCTGTCTACGTCGCTAACGGCGAGCGCGTGCACAGCGTCGCCGGGGCCGTGCACCCACTCGATGCAGCCCGGCACGAAGTCCAGCTTCATCATGTTGATCATGTCGAAATTGACGACATCAAAGATCTTGAGCGACTTGTCGGAGGAGGCCGAGCAGAGCAGGCTGCCCTCAGCGTTGGCAGCCAGCGACCTGACGGGGCCCAGGTGGCTGCGGAAATGCTTGACGAACTCGACTCCCGCCTCGCCCTTCTTCCAAAACTTGATGTGGCCGTCACAGCTGGCCGTCACCACGAAGTCGGTGGAGGTGACCAGGCAGTGTGTGATGGTCTCGCGGTGCATGTAGCTGCGCTCGTACGACTCCGCCGAGGGGATGTTGTCCAGATAGAGCCGCTCGTGCGGCAGGACCTTGCGCTTTTTTGGCTGGGACGCCTCGGCCGGCGAGGGGCCCACAAAGTCATCGGAGTCCGACGAGTGGGAGCGCTTGATATCCTCTGCTTCACTGACAACACTCATTTTTGTGTCTTTCAATGGTAATTAAAAATATAAAAACGACTTCAATAATGGGGGGTGGCGCGCACGTGAGCGCAACATTAGTGGAAACACAGAATTTTGCCGATCAAGGACTATTTACCACTGTGAATGTTAAGTAAATGCAAAGACAATACAGAAAAAATGAGGTTATAAATTTATTGCAATCATAAATGAAGTTAACAACAAGCAGCAGCTGACATATACGGGGGATTCTACCTGAGTGATCCGCGCCATTTCATTCTAATTTCGCTATTAGGTATTCTTTGAATCTTTAAATATAAGGAACAAGGCTGATTCATATTATCTAATATTTAAGTCTAATATCTAACTAATATTGCCTACGCGACGAGGTACGCGAAGAAATAACGACGTTTTTGGTTTCTAACAAAAATTATCTAGGACTTTTTACCATCCAAGAATCCTTAGCTACATTTATCAGAGTTAACTTCACGTCAGGCAGTCTCAACCAACATTGATCAACGTCTGTTTGACAATCAGTAGATTTACAACGTTTGCTTGTTTATATCGATATAAAATGCCTAAAAATGAATGGATTTCTGGATGGCGAAAGCGACCACTATAAAACGAGTTTCTCAGTGTTCGTTGCTATATTGTATTTAAAGGTTTTGTACATATTGGTTATGACGTTATACATCCTTTCAAGATTTAATCAGATAATGTCATAGAGGCTTCCACAAACTGTAAGTCGTATTTATTTTAGCCACTCAAATATACTCATCATATTGTTCATAGGTAATTCATTGAGACAATGGAGCAAAAACTCGTTCTCCATCATGGCAGCAGCGAGAGTGTTGTAATCCCAGCAGATCTGACAAAGCTGATGGAGAATTACCATGTATTAGCCATGAGACTTTTATACAATAGGTTTCGCAGTAAAGTGAGTTGAACAGTGGCGATTGTTTATGCAAGGTCACGTCTCCTATACATGTAATATAACTATTACCAGCTGTTAGGTTCTAGTTTGAGCATTTTCATAAGATTGGTATGTTAGAATCATTCATCCTGCCATATCGGTATATATAAAAATCACTATTTTCCTATACGTTGATTACAAATAGTGCTATTATTTATTATATTTTGCCGCATGAAAGGAAAATTGCTTTAAGTTTCAAAACGTGCATTTGCTTTACCTGAATATGATATGACTATCTGGATTATATTTGAGATATATTTTTTGCAGACCTGATAACTCAGAAATTATTAAGACAATGGAATACAATTACCTATGTTAATATTTGTATAGCGTTGACGATGGTGATATTTGTGTACATCGCAGTTGCCTCCGATATGGTGTGCCTGATATTGCAAATAAAGTCACTTGACTCGATGAAAAAACAGTGTAGTTATTTTTTATTTTCATTAACACCATTCATGATCAATTCTTGCGTAATTTTTTTTCTTGATTTCATATTTAAAATTTTTATATAGGGTGGTGCGTCGGGAAACGCACCATAGGAATTTACATGCAAACATTCAAATCTTTATATATTGCCTTCTCTAACTATTTTAGAGAAAAACTGTAATGAACTTTTTTGTAGAGCAAAAAGTATTGCGTCAATTCATGCTATTACTTTTCGTTTTCCATTTTCCATAACCTAGAAAATCGATGACATAAAGGTAACACGTTTAAAAAATATTAGTGCCTGGAAATTAAAAAGCAAAGAAATTGCGTTTTACATGTATAAGTAGTGTATTATAACCTTAAATTTTATAGTTACATTGTTCCAAGTTTGTTATGTTAGTAATACTTTTTCTGTGTTTTTAAAATCAATATTTAAATAACCCATAATTTACTGACTATAAAATGTAAGGTTATAAAACATCACTGAAACATGTAATAAGCATTTTCTTTGCTTTTTATTTTTAATTCACCTACGATTTTTTTTTCAAAGTGTACCTTGCATTTCGTCAATTTTTAATGCTTGATGATTCTTAATAAAGTTATGGATAATGAAAAATAAAAAGTAACAACATAAATTGACGCAGAATTTTTTGCCCTGCAAAAGAGTTCGTGATAGTTTTTCTCTAAAATTATTAGGGAAGCCATTATTTAAAGATTTAAATTTTTACATGCAAATCCGTATGGTACATTGTCCGACGCACCACGCGGTATAGTCGGTTTTTTAAAGATAAGCAACTCTGTTGGTGTATTTAGTGTTTCTGGAAAACGATGTTACGGTTCAATATGTAGTGATTTTTGTTTTCACCAATATGTAGCAACAAGTGGTAGATCTTTAAAAAAAAAAACGGACCATATAACCTCTTTATATTTTCACCAAATTCACTTTAGCATTACTGCCGCATATATCCACTTCACTAAATATGCTGCAAAAATAGATTCGGTTTGATTTATTTGCCCGACATAAAACTTCAATGATCCGTATGAAAATGTTATTATTTGCTTCACATGGAAATATTGTAACAGTTTCATTAAACCTGATGTGGAACATAAAGAATGTGTAAGTAGTTGATATTTTCGGTTTTTAAATTTGAATTTTGTTTATAAATGAAAAGGAGTTGTGAACACTAGCAAATTGAGACAAACGAGCTAAAAATGTTTTGCACGACATTTAATTAATCACATGACCGAAAAACGGTGCATTGCATGCCAGAAATGTACAGGGTGTAAAAGAAATACGTGTGTTAATTTTAAACATTGGTAGAACTCGTTAAATAAAACATGTTTTCTATATGTTCTTTTCCCAAAAACCAAGGTTAAACTGATTTAAAGTATGTTCTAGTTATCTACTAAAACGCGTAACTGCCTATGGTTAAAGGTGTGCACCGATAAAATCTTTTATTGTGATGGCAACGGTATCATAAAGGTACATCATTATAAAAACACATAGTTAAATGTAATGTTTATTGACATCAATCAAAAAGCGACAAGCAGTCACTAAGTAAATAAATATTCACATTTTCACAATAAGTGTTCAAAATGACCCCCATAGTGTCAATCCTATACAACATACATGGCTACTAAAAGAATTTTTAACTCGTTCTACCATTGGACGATTTATTCGAATGTTTGCGGCAGCATCTTCAATACGATGTCTTACTTGTTCAATGTTTTCAATTGGAACAGAGTAAACTATCTTCTTCATATAGCCCCAAAGGAAAACAAAACACATGGATTACGATCAGGCGATCGGGCAGGCCACGCAAGTGGGCCATAAGTTCCTGGCCATAAATTGAAAAGATTATTTTCTAGAAAGTTTAAGTACTGCTCTGCGTTGAGACGAGGTGGCATAAACTAGGGTCCAATTAGTTGCCTGTTTAAAATTTCTACCCAAACATTCAAAGAAAACTGTTGTTGAAAATGATGTTCTCTAATAGCATGTGGGTTTTCATCGGCCCATACATGAGTGTTATGAGCATTAAACACACATTCTCTAGTAAATCCTGCTTCATCAGTTGTTAGTAAATGATTTAAGAAATTTTGTTTTCTCTATTTACTGTTTCAGTTACCCATTTGCAAAATGTGAGCCTGGATGCATAATCACCGGGCTGCAGAAATTGAACCTGTTGTACATGGTATGGATGTAGTTGTTGTAGCTTTAACATTCTCCATACGCTCATATGCGATACATCATGCTGAAGTGCAAGCCGTCTAGGACTCGTACCTGGATTTGCTTCGACAGCATTCAAAACGTTTTTTTTCTATATTGACAACTCATCATAGTCGAGCTCTACCAGGATCCTGAGCCTGAGGTTTATAAGTGCCATGATCTCGAAGATGTAGCACAGTTGACTGAAAAGTATGCCTGTGGGGCAAAACACGTTCAGGATATTGTGCACTGTACAATCTTCTCGGGCTTCTGCGGCATTTCCAAAAGCTTGGCCATATACCAACACAATATATGTTAATTCTTCATTAAAAAAAATTGGCATTTTGAAATAAACTTCACTTGACAGTTATAGTGACAGTACCTGAGAAAGGCTTGTTTGGTCAAAATTAGGGGGAGAAAAATATGAAAAAAACATAAGTCTACACATAAAAGTAAGTTTTTATGTACAGATCCTGAGAAAATAAAGAAGAGTAAACAACAACTGGATGTACAGTTCGTTCTGTCGCATTATAGTGATCACTGTAAACAACTATATTTAGGTAACAAACAAGAATATAAGTGTCTAAGGTCTTCGCGGTACGAAACATACAATAATAAAATAAAAAGATCGGATAATAAAACTAAATGCATGTGGGGCATGTTCAAAGAACTTAGTAATAAATCCAATTCAAGGAAAACATTAGAAGGGGATACACTCGAAATTGATGAGGGCTATTATAATTTCTTAGTAGAAAAGAGTGAACAGTTAAGAATACATAATAAGGGGAGGAACAATGTATTACATAATCTTATTGAACTCGATGATGAATCTATGAGTCTGACGTCGGTAACGGCACAAGAAATAATTGATATAGCAAGAAAACGAAAAAAACAAGTTCTGTAGTGAGGATGATGAAGTTTCCAATAACCTATTAAAACTGAGTATAGGTTATATAACGGAGGTCTTGGTTCACATAATTAACAATTCTTTCAAATTTGGAATTTTTCTGGACAAACTAAAATTAGACCTTATCAAGCCAATATTTAAAAAAGGGGATCCACAGATTATGGACAGCTATAGACCAATAAGTCTACTATCTTCCTTCTCCAAGTTTTTTGAACTGGCGATTTGTGGTAGGCTTATTGATTTTTTTGATAAATGCGAAATTTTGAGTAAATCCCAGCATGCATGCCTGAGGGGTAGATCGGTGAATAGTGCGATATATCAATTCACAAAACATATTAATGACGCTCTGGAAAACAAACAACTTTCGCTTGGCATGTTTCTTGATTTGTCGAGGGCTTATGATACGATAGATCGTTCGATGCTGTTGGCTAAAATGGAGAGATACGAAGTAAGGGGAAACTCTTTGGAGTGGTTCCAGTCCTTTTTGACGAACAGAAATCAATGAGTTAGCATAGAGGAGGGGGGGAAACACTTCCGTTCGTGTATCAGAAAGAGTGGTGATATTGGCATACCGCAAGGCAGCATTGCAGGGCCAATTCTGTTCATAGTGTACATAAATGACTTGCATTTATTGAACTTAGACTCGAAGTGTTGCATCACAAACTATGCCGATGACACTAACTTCCTAGTAGTCAATGTACTTTATCGATCTCGTCTCAATGTGTAGCGATACATTTGGAAATATGGAAAGGTGGTTAGCATCTAATTGGCTAATTCTGAACAAAGACAAAACATAAATGCTATGCTTTTTAAGACAAAGCAATCGAATATTAGTGCTCCTGAATACATAAAAGTGGCGAATAGCAAAATAAAACTTTCATCGGAGGTAAAATTCCTTGGAGTGATCATTGATGAAACATTGGATTGGCGTTCACAGATGGAATATGTAAGCTCAAAAACGGCAGGATTATGTATGTATCTAAAAATAAGTTATTATGCGTGTGTTGAGCCCGTTTTAAGATTCGGAATCATTTTTTGGGGAAATAGTAGCCATATAGGAAAATTATTCAGATTGCAGAAAAAATATATTCGTTTAATGTGCGGCTTAAACTACAAAGAATCCTGCAGAAGCGTTTTTAAGAGAAATAACATACTCACAATACATGCGCTGTATGTGCACGAGTGTTTAAAATTCTCTTTTAAACATAAATTTTTCTTGGAGCAGCTGGTAGCCACGGATACGCCATTAGAAATAAAGACTTGACATATTCTGCACACAAACTAACGTTGACGGAACGAAGTGCATCCTACAGATGCATAAAACTATTTAACAAATTGCCAAGTAATCTTAAAGATGAAAACTCCTTTGCCAAATATAAGTCGGTTATATTTCGCTTATTGCTGGACGCAGAACCATACTCCATTAATGATTATTTAAATCTGAGATATGTTTTGATAACTTTTGTAGGGTTGTCTAAAATTGTTTATTTTTTGCGATTTTTTCTATAAGTTCTTTTTTCTTTGACACAATTTCATTTACGTTTGTAATAACACTGTTGTTTTTGTAAACATGAAATAATAAAGTTCTTGAAAGAATGAACCATTATTATTATTATTATAGAAAAAATGTTTTATATAACGAGTTCTACGTTTATGTTTAAAATTAACACACATATCTCTGTTGTACCCTATATATATATACCGGGTGTTCCAAGTTTATTGTCCAGGGCGAAAATGACGACTTCCCAAAGAGATAAATTCTGCAAGTGCCTATCCGTTCCGGATGTTGGCTATCATATTGGCTATCTTAACTTTGTTCACAGCTGCCCGGAAGAGGCCTGTGGTTGTCGTGGAGAACTAACTTCTCAAGTTTTTAAGCCACGAGATTTGTCTTCTCCCTATGTTTCTTTTTCCTTCAACTTTGCCTTGTAGTAAAGAGATAAATTAGTCGTACTTTATATCTAAAATTGTATATTATTGAACTTTGATATTTTTCACTCAGATTAAATTTCCGAATTTTTATAACCGCGTAGCGGTTTTTCCGCATTTTCTGTGATTAAAATGATACCGAAAATTTTAAACCACCAATTGGTAGATTAATATCGTAGGTATCTAATTCTATAATTTTATAATTTTTGCACAACCATAAGTGGCTTTAATTCGTCCTGGATAATAAACTTTTAACACCCGGTATTAAACAATGGAACGGTAGAACATCAATTGAATTATAGTGTATGAACGGCTGTGGTGTGTTTACAATGAAATTAATTCCAGTTAAAAGGGGTGATTTTAAGCCTAGATGAAGGAATGAATTTCGAACTGTTGATATCTATATTTCTGGGTCGTGTCGTTCAAAGAGAGCCGGCAGAGATTAAATTAATTTTGATATTGACGGGACAAGTTGGGGGATGCAGACCAATTTGGAGGAATTATCTTGCTAAATATTCAGGAATGACTTGCATAACTTTGTCAGAATTTGGTAAGTAAATAACATGTTTCATATGGATTGGAGATTGTAGTCGCGAGGAAAGCTGACAATGACTCTTTTTCGAACAAAGAACCGCAGTTTATGTGGTTGTTCACATGAAAGGTAAATGTAATATAATGAAATTAAATATGAAACGTATGTCGAATTCTGGCAATATGGAGCAATGGGTCATTGTCAGCTCTCAACGGGACTGCTATGCTCTAAAACCCCTCCCTAAAATGCTTAGTAAGTTAAAGAGAATATTTTTATATGCAGTTGAAACTGAGCACCAGAACACCAACGATTGGAGGATAGTGCTGACAACTGGTGCTGAATGGACAGAAAGATTTAGTCAGTCCCGAAAGTGGGAATTTTATATAACAATTGTTGATCACTTTGAGATATTAAGTGTAGTCTTAAATGGATGTGATATTAGAGAAACTTTTCGTATTGGTTTAACAAAGTGGAGTCATGTAGTAAGCATCTCTGTAGTCTCCCGACGAGAGCTGACAATGACTCTTGCTCTTTGGAATAAAGAAACACGTTTTCTATGCTAGTTCGCATGGTTAGGGTAAATGTAATTTTCACCGTACAGCCCGGTTCCGGTCTGCATGTGGATTTAGAATATGCATGCTGGACAACTAATATTTAGAAGGTGATTTTACAGATTTTACATTTTGAGTGAAATGGAATATTAAACGTATGTCGAATACCGGCTATATGAAGCGATCAGTCATTGTCAGCTCTCTTCAGGGTTACTATACCAGATATTTGTGTTTATTCGAATGTATAGCAAATAATGTAGCAAAAATTAATGCATTAATAGCAATTGAATTTTCAGCACAACTATCTACTCTCGCCACTAATAGACAGAATGCTGAATTTAATTTATTATCCCATAGGAAAATTTTATAAGTAAGTTTTTATCACAGCTCATTGATACAAAATCTTGATAGCAATCACACAGATAAAGGAGCAAAATCATAAATTATTCTTTACTTTATATTGGAACTACGTTGTTAAAGTCTATTTTCAGGACAAATGGGACGTATTTCCGGCAATTTGCTGATCCATATGAAAATGTTATTATTCGCGTGACATGGAAATTTTGTAACAGTTTCATTAAACCTGATGTGGAACATAAAGAATATGTAAGTAGTTCATATTTTCGGTTTTTAAATTTGAATTTTGGTTATGAATGAAGAGAATTACCACATTGCTAACATTTTGTAAACTGTATAAAAATATACTGGATACGATTATTATAGAGAAAAAGTACAAGAGTAAACACATATGTTTAGAAACAAAAAGAAACGTGCAATCTTGCGCGACAGTGTGCGATTCGTATGAAATTCATTGACTTCTGCTGTTTATCGTACAGTAATCAATCTTGTGGTTATTGTTTAACATCAACAATGGCAAAATATTGAAGGGTTTGCACTCTATTTGGCTCCAACACGTATAGCAACAAAAATCTTGAGGTTAGTTTTGATTCTCTGCTGCAGGCAAAGAATCTGTCGCACAAGATGCACGATCAACGCTAGTACGTAAATGCGCCACCGTGGCGCTGCCATCTTAATGTAAATCGTCTACAGTTACCAAGTACAGTCCAAAATGTTTTTAAAACACTGTGAGTAGTCAACTTAATAATAATCTGTTTTGAAGGTAAATATGGATAAATGTGAAGTTACTAGTCTAGGCGGTTCCGATATAGTAATCCGACATTGTACTTTAGAAGAGGCTCCAGTTAAACCAAAGAAGCCCCGCTACAGTAAATGCATTGAATTGGAAATGGAACCCGAGCGACAGAATAAAAAATCTAGCTTACGAGCCAGATCAAGTGACTCCGGAAAATCTCAGTATATTTCAACAAAAACAAAAAAAATCAAAAAATATTACTCGGACACTCGGCTCATACAGTCTACCTCCGAGTACGTTGATAACCACGTTTTGGATGAGTTTACTAAGGATTTTCAATGTGCAGGGGTTGCAAAAATAGATGATGTACATATGTCCTTCAAGCAACCATCCTCATCGAGTATAACAGATCTGCAAAGCATGGAAATGCTAACTGACGACAAATCTGTAAATGTGCCCCGTACTCAAGATATTCACACAAATAAAATTAGTGCAAAGGGACTAGATGAATCTGGCACTTTTGGACATTCACCTCGAGCCTTAAAAGTAGCATGTACGAAAAATTTGAACCTAAACAAAAGTTTACATGAAAGCCAAAACAATAGCATTCCTAACACTCAAACCGAAGAATTAAAAAGTACCAAAGGATTATCGAAGCTAAATTCCAAATTTAGGAAGTACAAATCGGATTCCCACCTTTTATCACAGCCGGGAAGAATAATAGATGATGCTGTCTTGGAGGAATTCAAAAGAGATTTCCAGTCTACTAATAATTTACTGACCATCGATAATGGCGACAAAATAAAAATTTTGAGCAGCGTTGACCGGTATTTTAATACCGACACTGACCAAAATGTTCAAGATAATGTATTGAGCGTCAACAGCAACGGTGGTAAAATAAAAAAATGGAGTAGTATTGACCAGCATTTTAAGGCCGACGCTGACCAAAATGTTCAAGAAAGTTTAAATGAAATACCTGAAAAATCTTTCACATACATGGTACCATCCCAATGTAGCTCAAGCAATATTGTAGAATTAACTACCGGTATTGGAACTACAGGTACCGAAAATGTGCCAAAACTCACTCAAAATTTGGAACACATTTGTGGCAACAGCATTTCATTAACCAATTCTATTCATATAAATACATCTAATGGTAATGGCAGGCAGTTTACTGGAATAGATAACGATGCATCTGCAAGACCAGGAAATACGGATGGATTTGTTAGCGATGAAGAACGTGAAAGTGTACTTTTAGACCTTTTGAACAGAAGACGGCGCAGTAACTCCCCAACGCACTTTTTAAAAGAAGGAATACTGTCATCCCTCTTTGAAGAATGCGATGATTTACCGGACATAACAGTTACATCTTCTCCACGGCAAAGTATGCAGTTAAGTGCAAAATGTAACAACTATTTTCATATGCTTTGATTTACATTTCCATTCCAGGAATGTCGGCAAGTCGGAAAACGTAAGCAACTTGAGTTTGAATCACATTAATGTCCAGGATGAAAAGTTAAGCGATGTGAAAACTGAAATATTATTATCACTGTTTGGGGAATGTACTCAATAAACAAGTTAACAGTAATGGCTGGATTACTGTCTCAATCTTTAGCGCCCATATGCATAGTAGACCACCCTAGTAGCTACTAACACTAATCAAAATGAGATTTATCTTGTAGATATAACATTCAGTGATGCACTTTCGAACCGTATTTAGTATCTACTAAGGCCACGTATCGAATGTTCATAAAAAAGAGTCCATCATGGGCGGTTGTAGAAATGTAAACTTATGTCTGTGACTTGATTCACATTCATAAAATTCAATTCGAATGTTAATGAGCTGTCTGTCAATGTCAAAAATATGGCAAAACTGTCGACTTGTTCTGGAAAACTGGCAGAGTAGATCGAAAAAAAAAGCAACCGAGTCCACAGCGGGTGTGCAGGAAGTAATTGCCGATTCGCAAGAAAGCTTCTCAAACAAACCAACAAAATTATTTCTACGACTTAGTCAAGCGGTTAGTTTATCACTTGGCACTTGTCAGAAAATTGAAAATCTAAAACAATCTTTTTGAATTTCTTTTTGAATTTCAACACCCACCACTGATGAATTTTTTTATGAACCTACAGCATATGGCTGTAGGTCTTCTGTATTTCTCCACTTTCAATTCTCTGAGACCCCATTTCTTCATATCGGTTGTACAGCAGAATAGATGACGTTCCGTTGCAGTGACGAATAAAAAATCATCTATAAGCTAGAATTTATTTAATAATTTTATTGAATATAATATTTACTGCGGTAATATCTACTGGGAATTTGTAATTTCTGACCTGGAGTATGTGCCAATGCTGATTAATTCTGAACACAAGATTCGTACGTAGGTATGAGATATTTTATGTTAACGAACGCATCTTCTCCACCATACTCTTCTAAAATGCATAAAGTGTCGTTAATTAAATCCGCTAAATTTTCACCTTTCATCTGGCTGTAATCTATTCTGTCGCCGCAATTTACTGTAAACATGCACAACATGTACATTCAAATGAAGGCATGTTAATTCATATTTATACCGTTCATCTCTTTAAATAAATTCAGGGGCGGCAACAGCTGCCTGTAATAAGGCACCAACGCTTCGCCAACGGTGTTGTAAGATTTTACCAAGTGCTGCAGCACCCGTAAAGAGCTGCACATGATTTTTTTGTTCCTTGTATGTAGTGCATCTGAAATTTAAAAATGTACCACTTTTTTTTCCGCTCGTTCCCAACTTACTCTTCATCGGTAATATTAGCTGGGGAATACAAGGGAATATCTTCTGCCCCCCTCTATTCAGTAAATCAGAAATGCCTTGCTGCGCAATAAACTTGTAGGGCTCCTCGAGGTCAGACAGACCCTCGAAAAACATGGGCAAGTAGTGGCAGTAATCGATCTTCTGTATGTCAACCTTAAACATGCGTAAATATCAGAGTTTAAACCAAAATTTTTGTATAAATTAAATAAAACTGCAGTTCAAACAAAACCTGTATTTACTATTACTACTATACTATAATACTAGATTTTCTAATTAAGAGTACTATTAATATTGAAAAATGACAAAATCAATAGATGTAATCAGATACTGGCCGAAATCTTAAATTGGTCAGTAAAATGTAATCATGACTTGTCGGGTTTTGCTTGAAAGCGACAGATATATGCTCACGATATGCAGTCAATTCCGCTTAATTGGGCCACCGGTTAATCGGGGCAGCCGCTTATTTGGACCAAATCTCAAGGAACGGAAACTAAACTATGGAACTAACAGTAAATTACTTCGTTTAATTGGGACAATATTCCACTTAATTGGGACAGTTAAAAGCGAAAATTTGTTAATTATATACTAGAATCCATTGATTAAAATTTAATAAATTCCACAGCCTGAGAGATTTGGGCAAAAATTTCCCTTTTGCAAGCAATACGGTTTGTTACTAACCGTAGGCGAGTTATAAAATTCGACACTATACACAATTGCGTTGCTGTTAGCGGCTTCAAACCTTTACAAGTTCCCTAAATTTTAAGCAATGAAGAAAATGAAGATATAGGTATATAGGTACAAGTTCCTAGTGATTATTATCAAGAATGTTCGACAAATTTTGTTTTTATTGTTTTAAATATTTTACTTTGAATATATGATTATTTATTCTATAAAGTTTATATTATTTTCTTGTAAACGAATAAGTGTAAGAATTAAAAAAAAAAACTCATTGTTTCATTTTATGTGAAATTCGCTTAGTGGGGCAGCCACTTTAATGGGCCAAAAAGCCTAGTCCCGATGTGTCCCAATTAAGCGGAATCGACTGTACTTATATTTACGATTATTGCGGTAATGAAGAAATAATATGAATATTACAAACAAAGTGTACTTTACTGTAACTTAATTAACTTTGTGCAAATTCGTACTCACTTTCCAAGTGCAACTTGTTCGGTTGGCGTCGACTAAAATGGGGACCTCTCCCCTTATGTATGCGTTCCTGAAGCTCGACTCTTTGGGCAGACACTCCTTGAACGGATTGCTGTGCGGTGGAGGCAAGAGGCAGATGCCCTTCTGGAGGGCCTGGACTGTGAAGGCCGGCACCAGCCTGCACTTTTTCTTCTGCGGCGCATTGGGCAGGGGCCTGTGCAGGCTTTCGCGGAACTCCTTGCCACTTACCATGGTATTGTATTGCTTGCGACAAATCTGAGAATTTATTTGATAAAGCCGCTTGTCATAATGACGCTTATTTATCTGTTGCCTGGAGGTGTTTGATCAATGTTTGTATGCGGCAAAAGGTACCCAAGATTTGTAAAATTAGCCTAATTTTCGATGCAACTAATATGCGTGTTTCGAAATTATGATAATTGGATGAACATTTGCCAATCTACGTAAGTACAGGTAATTCAAACAGCCCGTTATACGCCTGATGTGTTATTATGCCCAATAAAAGTATGTAATCAAACTAAACACGCTGCTCAAAAAAGTGAAGTAAATTTAACCGAATTTTCGATACACAGTTGTGACAGATGTATACAAAATTATGTACATTAAGTACTTCTGCACTTACAAAGAGATGGCGCTGCAACTAACTAGTTATAAAAATTTTAAATTTTCATTCGTGTGAAATGAAGCAATTTCTTTTAAGACACGGAATATCATACAAGTTAAAACATTATTTTGATGTAGCCTGAAGCTGTTATGTAGAAAAATTATTACGTAATACAGTGGTTCCCAAACTTGTTCCACTCGGCTTCCTTTTCGCTTTCCTTTTTGAACTTGGGTTTTCCATAATTCTCTTCCCTTTCCATTATACCGAGTGTCTGGGATAAGGGGCGAACATAGGAATTTAACATGTAAATTTAAATATGTGTAATTATTTTCTCCCATTTTAATTTTAGAGAAAAATCGCAAAGGAATATTTTTTAGAGTATTAAAAACTGTTAATGTATCATTCATTTCATTTACGTTTGTATTTTTTTATACCAGAATCTACCTCAGAAATAATAAAAGTAAGTTGAACAATGTACCATAAAAACCCTTGCCATGAATTTGATAAATGTCATGTTACAGTGATTATTTTTTGACGTTTCTCAAAACCAATGATATATTTCGATTTTTGTCATATTGATACTTCTGGACCAATCCCGTCATTATTATACTGGGAATATTCTTTAGAGATAATTATAGTGGGAATAATCTCGGTAGCTAAGTTCACTCTTGTCAATCAAAATATTTGTCAAATTATTAATTTATCAATCATATTAAAGTGTCATACAAAATGAATAAAAGTCGCTTTAGCTGCGTTTCGCATACTGAAATTGATAAAGAAATACTAGAAAGCAAAAAACGTCAAAAAATAATCTAATCAAATATAACTCGAGAGTTCGATAAATTAGAAAATAATTTGACAGATTATGTCTCAAACTTGTTGCCATTTGGCAATAGTCACTCGAGCCCTTCGGGCTCTCGTGACTATTGCCTGGCAACAAGTTTTCGACAATCTGTCAAATTATTTTCAATTTATTCTCACTCTCTTGTTATATTATTACTGAAAATAATTTTGCTAGACGTCAGATGTCAATTACTATGAACTATAATCTCAGTTATTCCAATGAAGAGAGAGTATTCATTATCAAAACATTTTACAGTAACGTCGGTTTACGCAGAGTTCGTGACTTATTGTCGGTTAAATTTAACAATCGACCAATTCCATTTGTATCAGCAATCAGCGTGTTGTTGATGTTAGCGGTAGATGATTCAAAAGGTATTTTAATACTATAATTTCAACATGCAACGATGAATAGTATAATATAATACTATTAGAGATCAATGAGAAGACAAGGAAGCTAAGCGTGGGCTATAGATTCATGAAACTAGTGACTTTAGCAGAAGGAGCCGACGACGTGATGATATTCGCAAAAAAAAGAACAAAATCTGCAATACAATCTAGAGGTATGGGCAGAAGCTTTAAGAGAAAGAAACTTAAAGATCAACATCAATAAAACCAAAGCAATGATAATAGGGGAAGAATAGTGGTTTGAAAAAATATGTATTTGAAATAAATTTTATTTTTCAACATAATCTCCCTCAAGTTGAATGCACTTCATCCAAGTGTTAGGAGCACAATTCCTGGGCGTACAAATTTTTCGCCATTTTCAATTGCTCTCTAATCATATAATAATATGGGCGTATACATATTCTAATTACTCATACGTCACTTACTTATTGGGTCTACATTACCACCATGTGACTTGTCAAGATGGCCCAATCAGACAGGATCCCCTGATTTCGCATTCCATTGCCGGGTCACGAGTTCATATAAATAATAAAGCCTTTTAATACACCAAATATAATTTAATTGGAATCACAACTTACCAGGGGGCTTTCCGCCCTTCACAACCCCCTGCCTAGCATGCTAGGATTTCTGTTGTCATCGCAGTGGATTGCAGAATTACAAAACTTAACCATTTTACTGAATTTGATGATTCATCTGGGCCAACACTTCTAATTTATTTCGTACCAATCATACCCATTTAAAACACACATTCAATCACAAAACCCATTCTAATTTTGGCGCCATTTATTCCAACAGACATTCGTAATACGTTCTTAATCAGACGGTAATAGCGTATTTGAAAACAGTACAATTTTTGTTAAACTCAATTCTAATATACGATTTTCTATTTGGGATACAGGTTCTGGATGCAATACAACTAACTACTCTCAAATCTAATGTCTAATTAATTGTAACTGAATTCCCTAATATGTGTACACATTGCGCATTATATCGAGGCGCATATAGTTTCCGCATGTTCATTCATACTTATATTTATTTCTAGACTTAACGCTTATTAATTATAATCTGGCGCTATTGTTTTTACATCCCATGATTGGAAGATCATCTTTATGCTACTTCAACAATCTATTATAATTTGGCCCATGATTGTAAGTGCATCCCTATGCGGCTTCAACAATCTATTATAATTTGGCCCATGATGAAGCCGCATCCCTATGCGGCTTCAACAATCTATTATAATTTGGCCCATGATTGTAAGTGCATCCCTATGCGGCTTCAACAATCTATTATAATTTGGCCCATGATTGTAAGTGCATCCCTATGCGGCTTCAACAATCTATTATAATTTGGCGCATGATTGTAAGGGCACCCCCGTGCGGCTTCAACAATCTATTATAATTTGGCCCATGATTGTAAGTGCATCCCTATGCGGCTTCAACAATCTATTATAGTTTGGCCCATGATTGTAAGTGCATCCCTATGCGGCTTCAACAATCTATTATAGTTTGGCCCATGATTGTAAGTGCATCCCTACGCGGCTTCAACAATCTATTATAATTTGGCCCATGATTGTAAGTGCATCCCTATGCGGCTTCAACAATCTCTTATAATTTGGCGCATGATTGTAAGGGCACCCCCGTGCGGCTTCAACAATCTATTATAATTTGGCCCATGATTGTAAGTGCATCCCTATGCGGCTTCAACAATCTATTATAATTTGGCCCATGATTGTAAGTGCATCCCTATGCGGCTTCAACAATCTCTTATAATTTGGCGCATGATTGTAAGGGCACCCCCGTGCGGCTTCAACAATCTATTATAATTTGGCCCATGATTGTAAGTGCATCCCTATGCGGCTTCAACAATCTCTTATAATTTGGCCCATGATTGTAAGTGCATCCCCCGTGCTACTATCTACAATCATCTCACACCCTCTTTAATATTGGCACGCATAACATGCCAATGAAGCAATATTTATATGGAGAACCCCGTATTCATCTCACGTCATTATTATGACGCCGCTCTGTATATTAATACAGGAGCTCCACAATCCTTTCTGGGTATATTCCGGCAAAATATAAAATTCAGCACAGACCTTAATTATTGCCATAATCGAATTAATCCAATTATTAAACACCAATATATCACGCACATATACACACATTCACCGAGAACGTATTATCAGATCCGTCCTAATTCTTTCACACCCCCAATTCCACTGTTCTCGCTCCGAGTTCACCCCCAAGCAGCGTCCCTGTTGTCTCTCTTTATCACCCGCTGCCTCTGTCTGGCGGTCGCCCCGCCAACTCGCGCCGGCTTGCCTTAATAATGCCTTCTCCATTGTGAATTAATCGATCATCAGCTCCTCCCTTTATTAATTAATTAATTAAGGATCAATCACATAAAAGTGGTTGTTACACAAGGATGTTCCAAAGCCATTCCGCCATCATGAAAGTGCGATTCTTGAAGTTCTCCAAAATAGTCATCACAGCTGCTTTTACTTCTTCTTCCCAGGAAAATCGTTTTCCCCGAGGAAAACTTTTAGCTGTGGGAATAGATGGAAGTCAGAAGGAGCCAAATCAGGCGAATAAGGTGGATATTGTAACTGATCGTACTTCAGTTCATTCAATTTTCCCATTGCTACCACACTCTTGTATGTGCATTATAATGATGAAAAATAACCTTCTTCTTACGCACGCCAGGCCTTTTCTCATGATTTTTTTTATCCACTTCGCCTAGTTAGTGGCCTAGTTATCCACTTCACCTAAGTTTTGCGTAATATTCACCGTTTATTGTTTGGCTCTTGGGAAGATAGTCAATTAGTAATATTCCCTTAGCATCCCAAAAGACTGACGCCGTAACTTTTCCAGCTGACTTCACGGACATTGCCTTCTTTGGTGGTGGAGGACCCCTATGTCCACATTGTTTAGATTGTTGCTTGGTCTCGGGGGTATACTAGCGAACCCAAGTTTCATTTGTTGTAACAAATCGTCGGACGAAATCGGTTTTATTTGAGTAAAAACTGTCTAGTCTCTTGACAAATTCTCATTCTCTGAAGCTTTTTCATCCGTAATTCTGGAGTTAGGATATGAAATGTTCTTTGATCTGAGATACCTATATCCTTAGCAATTTCGGAAACCTTTTATCGACGATCCTGTATAACCATATGGTTAGACTTTTCGACGATTTTAGGCGTTTCGGCAGTTTTTGGTCGTCCACTGCGCGGACTATCTTCTAGGCTCCACGTCAATGTTTAAATTCCGTCACCCACTTATGCACAGTCGTAAATGATGGAGCATAGTCTCCTAATGTAACCTGCATATCTTTATAAATTTATGTTGCCTTCCAACCGTTTTTCACAAAATATTTGATAACAGCACGCGTTTCAGTTTTATCTATCTTTCAAAACTCGCAAAGTAGCTTTACTCAAAGGAGTACCAAATTGATACTACTTGACAGAACAATGTAAAATTTGACATTTATGCACATGATAGTTCATCGTCTATTGCATATATTTTATCCGAACTGATGCTGCCATTTGTGCTTCATTTCGCGAAGTTTTCAAAGCACCCTTGTAAATAGGTTGTTTTGTTCTCTTTTCGATGATGTATCACATGTGGATGTTAAAATTGCATTTTTGTTGAAATCTGTTAAAATTCTATCAAAACGTCATATGTTCTCTTATTGGGCGTAGTAGGCTTGTTTTGTTTAAATTGTTTGATTGTCAAGCTAACACATTTGACGTGATCTTTACATTTCGAAGTGATTAAGAATGCCGTACGAAAATTATGAAATATTTGATATGTTAGATGCGTTATTCAAAGCAATAACAATTCACTAAGGCCCAGTTTTACAATCGTGGAACATCCTTGTTCCTGGTACAATTACCTAGGATACAATTGTTTCAACAATTGTATCCTAGGTAATTGAACCAGGAACAAGGATGTTCCATGATTGTAAAACCGGCCCTAAGTAACTGATTAGAAACATATTTTAATCGGTATCCGGAAAGAAAACATCAGGATAAATCAATTTTTCAAAGACTAAAAGAAAATCTAATCAACCACGGATCTTTCAAGCAGCCAGATCAAGGTCTTACAATATTGTAGACGACGAAGAAATTACTACTAATGTAATTTCAGCTGTATTAGTGAATCCAGCAATTTACAGCCGGCATATCGAGGATGAATCCGGAATTTCGAAGAATCGAACACTTAGAATTTTGAAGAAAGATAAATTTAGGCCATACATTATTCGCAAAGGACACCATTGAACGACCAAGACTTTCAACTAAGGTTGCGATTTTGCCACTGGTGCAGCATCAGACTTTTACCGCTGTATGATTTGGACGGATGAAGCATACGTGAGCTCTGCGGGAATATTCAATAGGGCAATCTGCTCACGAAATTGTCAACCACGGGGTTATTAATCAAAATATATATATAAAAAAAAAGTTTTATACAAGGCACAATGCACACTAGTGGTCCGACTCCAACCCCAACCACACTGTTGATGTCCGGTCTCACTTGCGGTTTGGTTTTAATGTTTGGTGTGCCCATATTGGAAATAGAATTTTATCGAATTTATGAAGAAAATTTAAACGGACAACGTTTTCATCAAATTTTAGAACACATTATTGGACATTATTTGGACGATTTGCCTTTAATTGAACGACGAAATTTATTAAATCTAAATTTTGGGGCAAATTGGTTAAGAACAAACGGACCTGTTAAATGGCTACCACGATCACCCCACTTGACGCCGTTGGATTTCTTTTATTTGGGGACATATAAAGGACAAATTATATAAAATGAGAAATGATAATATTAATAATTCACGTCAAAATTTTATTGATTGTATAAATTCAATTTCAAATGTTCACATTCATAATGCTTGCAGAAGTATTATTGGGACATTTATTGTAATTTAAATATTGTGTGAATATAATGGCAGTATTTAAATTTTAGATTTTTTTTAATTAAAAAATGTAGAGTGCAAGTAAATTTATTGTCTTTCGTAAATGTCAAAAAAAACAAAACTCGATGAAGAAATACTAGAGAAAACAATAAATTCTGCAGATATTGAACCTACGAGGGTCGTTCAAAAAGTAATGCCCCATATTTGTTTTCTTAGAAACTATTTATTTAAAACTGTTAAATTTTGGTAACAATATAGCTACATGTTTCTTCTACACGTACTATTTTTCAATATAGTCTCCATCAACTTGTACGGTCTTTCGCTAGCGTGAGACAAGTGCCTGTATTCCCTGCCGGTACCAACTCTTGACCTATGCGCGAAGCCATGTTTCACCGCTTGAATTACGCTCTCGTCATCATCGAAGTGTCTTGTACGCAAACCGTCTTTAAGAGGTCCGAAGAGATGGAAGTCTGACGGTGCCAGATCTGGGCTGTATGGTGGATGGGGCAATGTTGTCCAACCCAATTTGGTGAGGTGTTCCCGGGTTCTGAGACTTGTGTGCCGGCGTGCATTATCGTGCAGGATCAAGATGTCAGCCGGATTCTTGTCATGCCTAACACGCCGGAAACGTTTCTTGAGTTTGTCCAAGGTCTTCACGTATGCTTCGGAATTAATGGTTGTCCCTCTTGGCATCACATCAACAAGAATGATTGCAATCGCTTTGCAATTGCAATTGCTTTCTCTGCAAACAAGAACTTAATCACTGCTCGCTGTTTGTAACGTGGATCAATAACAGATGCTATTTTGAAAATTCACTACAGCTCTGCCATCTGCTGGAATGATTTGAAACTTCGGCCACCGGGAGGAGAAACACTGAACTTGAAGTACCTAGAAGTGCAACTTTCAGTTTTTGCTTATTCTGGAGAAAATAAATATGGGGCATTACTTATTGAACGACCCTCGTATACAATCTACTTCAAATGGAACATCAGCTTCATGTTCATCGGCATCATCTACAACATCATTGGAGTCATGCACATTAGGCAATTGTCAACTACCTGATTGTTGGACAGAAAAAAGTGAGTTTGTTCACAGAACAATATAAATGGTTAGTGGTAAAAGATGTCAAATTAGGTTGTAAAGACTGTTCAAATATGAAAACTTTAGGAATAGAAAACAAAAAACATACTCACGTATCAAATGAGTGGATTTCATGTTCAATCATTCCTAATGGAACTAAAACAGACACAAGGCAAGCTTCTCCACGTAAAAAAATTAAAGGACATTCCACTTCATGCTCACATTTAAAAATTCAAGAAACAATGATTCAATCTAATAAGCAAGTTTTACCAAATGTAGTTAAAATATTTAATTCTGAAGCAATTAACATTACTGTAAAAATTTTGAACACAGTTTATAGTCTTGTTAAACGAAACAGAGCATTGTCTGATATAGAAGCAGCTTTGGAATTACAACAAAAAAATGGTGTTAATATAGGAAATTGTTTACATTCCAGACGCACTGCCACTAGAATTGTCGAACATATTGCGACACAGATTAAAAAAAACGGTTTTTAAAAACATTATCAATCAAAATTCAAAAATTTGTATCATAATTGACGAAGCTTCTACACTTGCTAAAAAAAGTACTTTGGTAATATTTTTGCAGTGTGAAGTACAGTCTGCAATTGAACCTCTCATGATTTTCGTAGATTTAAAAGAATTGACGTCAACAACTGCCGACAATATTTTTATGGCCTTAATAGACTGTCTTACTGACTATGGATTTGATAAAAAATATTTACAAAGAAATCTCATAGGATTCTATTCAGATGGTGCATCGACAATGTTAGGAAGAAAATCTGGAGTAGCCACAAAATTAACTGAAATGCGTCCAAATATAATCGTGTGGCATTGTTTGAATCATCGATTGCAATTGGCACTAGATGATTCCATAAGCGAAATCAAACAAGTAAATCATTTTAAAATATTTTTGGACAAAATATATGCCATATATCATCAGTCAAATAAAAACCAAGCCGAATTGGAAACTATTTCTAGTGATTTGAACCTAGAAATAATAAAAATTGGTCGCGTTTTTGGACCTCGTTGGGCATTCTGTAGCTTACGAGCAGCTACTGCTGTGTGGCGAGCATACCCAGCGTTGTATAAACATTTTATCCAGTCCAAATCAAATTCAGGAATAGTCAAAAGATTTGCTAATACACATTTTATTGAAGATTTAGCTTTAATGATAGATATCTTAGAAAAATTGTCAATACTATCCAATGCGGTACAATCAAGAAAAAATACCATATCTAAAGCTGATCAATTAATTAAGCGTTCAATAAGACCTATAGAACTACACAAGAATGATAATTTTGGTGTCTACGAAAAAAAAGTTCAAAATTTAACTTCATCAAATGAGTTCAAATTCATACCATTTGATTACAATAATAAATTTGTAGCTCTTCCCAGAGAGTAATTATTAGATAGTGTGGCAAAGAATATGAAAGCAAGACTATTATCGGCTAGCCATATAAATATGGATGAGGATAAGAATGAGAACAATGACACTGATAACTATGAAAAATTTGTGCAGCTCTTCGAGATTTTAGATCCTTCTACCTGGTCATAAGATAAAGTTATGTCACCATGGCTATAAAGTGAAGAAATGGTTAGAAAATTATGTGGTATTTTAAAGTTTCAAGTAGATGTTAATGATTTTCGTGACTTTGTAGACGCAAACATACAACTGAAAAATGTTCAGTTTCCTAATTCAATTTTAAGAGCGAAAAAAATAGCAAGCACAATTTCTATTAGCAGTTCAGAAGCTGAGAGAGGTTTGAGCCTTATGAATTTAATTGCATCAAAATTAAGAACCAGCCTTACAGTGGAACATACAGGGTGTCTCTAAATTGTGTGGAAATGGCTTAACCACAGATTACTGGGATCAAAAAAAGACGATTTAACAAAACATATTCATATTGGTTTAGCCAGAATTCAGCTTCAAAGTAAATTTTATAAAAACCAAATTTGCTTTTAACAAGAGAACGTTAACATTGATTTAGATGTTATTTGGTATGACACTTTATACGAGTTTAACTCATATTTTGACATAATATTGTTATTATCAGTAAAACAAATGAGGCCCAACATTAACACATTCATATTTTTTAATGACAAAAGCAAAAAAAAATTTAAAAAAATCAAATCAGACGCAGCCATTCATTATTAAGTTTTTTTGTATCTTTATAGTTTTTGATATCTGTTACAGTTTCGACATAAAAAAAAATGAGTGACTGCGCTACACTCATTTGGAAACAAATCATCAGTGAACAGAATTTTCTGGTTAAAAAGTATATGTTCAGCTTTTTTTTCCTGAACAAATCGGCAAAACGCAAAACGTAGGGCATAATCAGCTGGTAAAAGCTCTTGCACTATTTTGATATCGTATGGATGAAGCAATTGCTATCATTTCCAAAATGTCTTCCTCGTTATTAGAGCTCCTAAAATTCTAAAACCAGCAACATATCTGTTTTATCGGCGTAAGAGTACTTTATATTGATTATTGTGAATAAACCATCATGAACCCGGTAACTAGATTACATTTGTTTCCAAACGAGTGTAGGACAGTCACTCATATTTTATTTTTTTGTGCCGAAACTGTAACAGATATCAAAAACTATAAAGATACAAAATAACTTAATAATGAATGCCTGCGTCCGATTTGATTTAAAAAAAATATTTGCTTTTGTCATTAAAAAATATGAATGTATTAATGTTGGGCCTCACTTGTTTTATACACAACCGGTCTAGTAATAATAACAATATTATGTCAAAATATGAGTTAAACTCGTATAAACTGTCATACCAAATAACATCTAAATTAATGCAAACGTTCTCTTGTTATAAGCAAATTTTGTTTTTATAAAATTAACTTTGAAGCTGAATTCTGGCTAAACCAAACGCATTTGTATATAGATATGTTTTGTTAAATCGTCTTTTTTTGATCCCAGTAATCTGTGGTTAAGCCATTTCACTGTACACTATAATTTTATTGTTTATGGTTTGTTTACTATATATCTTTTATTTTCCGACCTTATAGATCTAATTCGTACAAATGGCAGATGCTAGAAAGCGTTTAGGCGGATCTGAATACAAAAAAAAGTCAGAGGATAAACTAAGAGAGAGAGGAGAACTAAAAAAATGGATTCCTCCTTCACCAATCGCTGCAATGTTCCGCAACCACCGATTGAAAATAATGTACCGAGTACATCAAAGGAGACGAGTGTTCTTTCGGTTTTGTGTGAAGATGAAGATGCTTCAGAAAACCATGATAAACAAATGCATAAGATCCTTCAACCAATAAAAACCAATATATTGGGTGCCAATAACCAATATTATCGTTATTATCGTTATCGTCTGCATCTTTTAAATTTAACGAAGACCCTGCCAAGTGGATTGTTAATGATGAACTTATAGATTTTGTTGCTCAAAATGGCTACTCTCAAAATGCAGGTTCTGATTTTCAGAATTTAAGACGAGTCTACAAAGATCAAACACGTCTTTTGAGTTCAACAATCTTCAAAAGAGAGCTTTAGAATGGCGAAGTTTCAAGCCGACAATGGATAATCTATTCTGAAACAAATGGTACTATTTACTGTGGGCCTTGTCGTTTATTATCTAAGGCCCAATTCACACACAAGTGGCGTGTGGCACTGGCGTGGCGCTGGCGTGGGACTGGTTTGTGCCACCTATGTGTTAACTTATGGCCCAATGTACACTGACATGGCGTGGCGGCGAGGTGGCACGTGGCGCCCTTGCCACGCCAGTCCGATACCACTCATGGCTTATCGAAGTGGCGCGCCACTTGGAAACCATTCTTTCCTTTTTGTCACCCGTACTTTGTTTATTTTATTTTTCTAGTTTTTTGCGTTCTTTTTAACAAATTTTATTTATTAGTATATCATCATGCGTGATGACTTTGAATTCAACATTAACTTTTGTGAAGAAGTGGAAAATTTTCATGTTTTGTTTTGTCTCGTTTCATGTTTTTGGAATTTGCATATTGGCTAAATTAATAATATTCAACAAATCATGGTCATCATCATCTGAGGAAGAATACATTGTGCTGGGCAACATGTAGTAGTGAACTAAACCACTTGACTGCCACACATGTGTGTATTAAACGCACCACGACCAATCCTCGCCAGTCCCACACCAGCGCCACGCCAGTGCCATACGCCATTTGTGTGTGAATTGGGCCTAAGGCGGGACATCCTTTTGCACAGATAAAGGATTTAATGATTGAAAAAAAGTGAAATTATGCATAGAACAGCACGAAAGATTTATTAATCATAAAACTTCTGTGGTTGCTCCCAGGGCAAGGGTTTCCATTAAGAATTTAACCAATATACTGAATGTTTCAGACGATCTTGTTGAAGAGATCTTGCACCTCAACGAGTATTTGGAACTAAAGAATTAGACTGGACAAAGACATGTAAAGATATGTGCAACTGGATTAGATATCGGAATATGCTTGATATTTTTAGTAATATCGATAAAGTTTTACGAATTTACAAATCAATGGCAGTAAGCAATTGCTCTTCGGAACGTTTGTTCTCATGCTTGAAACGAATTAAAACATACTTACGCTCAAGTATGTCCGAAAGCAGATTAAAAGATTTAGGAGTTTTATCAATTGAATCTGATACTGCCAATTCGATTTCATTTGACGATGTGATTAAAATTTTCGTTGAGAATAAATTTAGACGAAAAGTGTATTGCAATGAAATTTGATTTTTATTTAGTTTAATATTTATAATATGTAAATAGGTTATATTTTTAGTTTATATTTTACTCCCACATAATAGTTTATATATTTTGTTGAAAATACGTTTCTGTTGCATTTTATGTAATTCTAATAAACGTTTGCATAACTTTCGTATTCCTTATTTTATTACTTATTTTTAATTTTATAAGAAATATAGCATAGGCGGCGATTTTGTTCAGCCCATAGGCGACACAGTTGTAAATCCGCCTCTGGTAATCACCAATAAAAAATCGCATATTCATTGCAATTTTGCAATATACAATATAAATTATATAATTCTTATTGACAAATTTATGCATTTTTCAATAACATTTTGTAATTTGTAAGGAAGTTTCCGTTTAAATTTTGTGGTTTACAATGAAAATCTTTGCGTTTATAGAAAATATGAAAATCGGAAAATACTCCATTGCCAGTTTTTCAACAATTTCCTTTGAACATCCACGAAAAGACAACACGGTTCCCCAGGGCGCCGCTTCGCACACTTGGGGAACCACTGATTTATGTAGGCATTAATTTTTTGTGGTTTGTAGCTTTTGTATGTATAAAAATAATAACGTACTACATTTTCGCCAAAACTTGCAATTTCAAATGACTTTATCAGTACCTTTACAAGCGGTTTGAAATATATTTCGAAATTAATGCCAAACCAAACTATGCAAGAACTACCCACATGCGTTTAAAGCAGTGATTCCCAACGGGGGCGGTACCGCAACCGGTGGGCAATGAGGGATTTAGGGGGGCGTTTCTGGCCCAAGGTATATTTAGGGGGTGTTGAGGATCAGCCGCCGTTCGAGCTTAACACCTCGTACCGAGCAGTCAGCCGAAATCGCCTGCATCTCCTGACTCTTCTCCGCCGATCTTTGTAACTGCGATCTGCTTCATCGCAGTTATGGTGAAGACCCGCTCTAAAGCCGACACCGATCCGGGGATTCCCTCGGATCGCGCCTGCTCTCCGACTGCTCCGACTGCTTCCTCACCACCTGCCGCCGACGTTTCGGCACCACCACTCGGCAACGGCCTTCTGCCAACGCCCTCTTCACCACCGCTGTCTATGCCGCTTCTTTCAACGCCGACTTCTGCACCGACCTCTACTTCCACTTCTACATTATCTACGTCTTCGCTAACTCCTCCCGCCGCGTTACCGGATCACGTCAGTCCGGTAACAGGTCAAGGGATTTCGGTTCTTCAAACCTCGACCTTGCACCATCGACGACGTCGTCGCCGACGACGACGACGCCAACGGCTTCCAGTTGGTGATATCACGCCGCACCAATCCAGGGGTAAGCACCACCTCACGCACACCCACACTCGCGACACACACAAGCCCAAACTCTAACGCGCAAGCACCCTCAACCTCCACCGGCTTAAAAACCACTCAAATCTATACTTTCACCATCCGCAACCCACCCCCTCAATTTTCCACTAACCTCCAACTTAACCACCATATGTCCAGGGCCGGCATTGTCATTCATGCTTCATCCTTGAAAGAGGAGACCACTCAGAGGATGATGGCGAGTGCGAGGCAGAAACGTATGAAAGCCCCCCTTTGTTTCCCTGCTGAGCGTAACTGAATTATTTATCATTCATGAAATAACGCGTCTTGCCTCCATCCTGTCCACGAGCGCCTGGGGAATTTTAATTCACTTTTCATTACTAACTTTGTGTAAAAGTTTTGAAAAAGTGGAAAGCATGAAATATTCATTAGAAGACAATGGGGAATATCGTGTCAAAGGCAGGAGAGGTGTTTAAAATATTATGGTATCTAATGCGATGTCGTGATCGAAGTTTCTTTAATAAATTGGTAGAACATTCTTAAATAAATCGGCATGTACAAAGTTAAAGGCACTATCTATACGTGGCCTCTCATAATCAATACGTCCCTATACAGCATGGTATAATAGGAATTATTATTATTATTATTATTATTAGTTGTACGGAATAAATACGGAATACTTGCAAGCTAGAATCTATGAAAATTGTTATAGTTTAATGGAAATAGAGGAAAACTACGTGTGCAATCGCCGACCCGATGGCATCATAATCCACACCCCAACTCTGCAGTGGGCGGCGCTCACTCAGAGAATCCCAATCCCGGGTAACGCCACCGTACTTCCATCCACTTTCACCCACACCAAAAAAAACCCTAACACCCCCCGTACCTCCCCTCCCGCCCCGTCATTTTCGGCCGTCTTCAGAGGCGTCGAGCATGACGTAACCACCGCCGCCCTTCTGGCGGCAGCCAATTCCCAGAGCCTGCAAGTCCACGGAGCCGTCCGCATAATTTCACGTGCTTCCGGACGGCCCACCATGATGATGCGGATTTTCACCCGTCATCTCCCGTCACTTGATTCCTTAATCAGTAACGGGCTAACACTTAACTTCTACCGTTACTGCGTTGAGCCCCCCCCTTCCCCCCTCACCGCAACCTAAGCAGTGCTCGCGCTGCGTCCTCTTCTACGATCCAAACTCTCCTTGCCCCAGCACTGCCAAAACCACCTGCGGCATCTGCGCCGGCACTCACCTTTCCTCTGCCTGCACCAACCCCAAAACCTCTAAATGTGCCAACTGCAACTCCTCCTCGCATGTGGCATTCTCTCACCTTTGCCCTAAACGCCCTTCACCAACCTCTGTGGCTGACACTATCCCGCTAAAAGCCACAGATACCACCTCCTCTAACCACATAGAAAACCTTATCAAATTCACCACAATTGCCATCCTCAACCTCTTTCCAACACAGCGAGAGGTCGTCATGAAGACGCTCCAGCCTCTCGCCGCCCAGCTTTTGGGCTACAGCCTTGCGCTGTCCGGCACCGGTAATGCAGTACACATTACCGCGGTGCCCTTATCCCGAACGTTCGCACAAGTTGTATGTTAACGTCTGTAAATTCATACCCGTCCTATCCTAAACCTCTATCCTCGTACATTTCCCAATGTCTTTCACACCCGCTTTGATTTCCCACAACATCAGGGGCTGGAAAGCCAATTGTCAGCTCTTAAAGCACTCAGTGCAGTCCCTGAATCCACAAATTATTGCCCTTCAGGAAACTTTATATCAATCACACAATCCTATTGCCATTAAATTCTTTAATTGTTTTAAAAATACCCGCCCGTCTGGCAGAGGTGTAGCCACCCTGGTGCACAATTCCCTTCCTGCAACCCAAATTTTCACTCCTTTCCACCTCAAATTTGACATTGTGTCAGTCATAATAACCTCCGTCATCGGCCCAATAACCATCCACAACATTTACCCGCCCCCCAGCTTAACTTTCCCAAAAGCCGCGCTGCGCCTGCCGTTGAAGTCGCCAAGAACTGTCGTTGTTGGCGATTTCAATGCCAGGAGCCTCCAGTTTGGGGACACCGGCTCCAATGCTGCAGGAGCTTCTCTCCTGCACATTTTAGACACCACCTCCTTTTCCCGACTCGAAAACTCCGATATACCTTCTCCTCCCACCAAGGATCCTCAATGCCCGATCACATACTCTGCGCCGACGATCTAATTCCGTACTTCCGCAAAGACCTCCAAGTAATTCCCGAAACCACCAGCGACCATTTCCCACTACTTGCCTACTCATCCATTTTCAGTCAGCCGTCACTTCCCCGGCCTGAGCCTAGATTTAATTTTCACAAAACTGACTGGAAAAAATTCGTTTCACTCCTTTTAAATTTTCAACTTCCCCCTGTCAACAACCTCTTTGATTTAAATTCTTCCATCCTGCACCTAACCTCCTCCTTATCCGCCGCCATATCCCAGTCAACTCCTCTATCCAGGGACTTCATCCAAAAACCCCCAATTCCCAAAAAAATCCTGACGATGATCCAAACGAAAAATGCTCTGCGGCGTCTTCAGCGCCGCACGGGCGACCATGCGATTAGGACCGAAATCAACAGGATTTCGGCCGTCATTAAGATCAGTTTAAACGCACTAAACAATGGGCCGATGTCACTTCACGTTTGGATTATCGCCAAGGTTCCAAATTCTGGAATCTTTTTAAAAGACTTACATCCCGCGTTCCAGAAACTTACTCTTCTCCCATAAATTTCCCCACCCTTGTCGCACACGATCCGCAAGCCAAAGCCGACAACTTTGCAATCCACCTCCAATAAATCCACAGCAACATTCCCGCCTCCTCACGCCCAAGCTTACAACGGCAAGCATCCAAATCCTCCAACTCAAACTCACGTTTCCCCACACTGCACGTTCCCGGCCCTAACTTTCCCGACGACATAATCACCTCCGCCGAAGTCACGGCCGTCATCAAACTCGCACAAAACCGAACTCCCGGCCCTGACTCAATTCCCAACCAAGTCCTGAAAAATCTCCCTCCTAACATCGTCGATTCCCTCACACAAATTTTCAACTTTTGCTTCTCCTCCGGCTACTTTCCCGCGCATTTCAAAGAAGAAAAAGTAATTTTAATCCGCAAGCGCAACAAACCTCTCAACAATCCCAATTCCTACCGGCCAATTTCCCTCATAAACACCCTGGGCAAACTTTTTGAAAAAATTATACTCTCCCGCCTCCGTGAATTTTGCCACGATCACGAAATCATTCCACCACACCAATTTGGTTTTACCAGCGGTCGATCGGCCCAGGATGCCCTCCTGTCATTCGCCTCTGACGTCGTCGGTGCCGTCTACACACGTGGTGTGACGTCGCTCTGATGTACGATGTTGAGAAGGCGTTTGACACGGTGTGGCACGATGGCCTGATCTTCAAGCTCATCAGTCTTAAATTTCCGGCCCATTTAATAACCCTCTTCAAAAACTTCTTGTGTGATCGAAAACACTGCGTGGTCGTCAACCACCGCAGTTCCCCCAGTTTTTCGCCCCTCGCTGGCGTCCCTCAAGGCTCGACTCTCTCTCCCTTGCTTTATAATATTTATGTCCACGACATTTCGTTACCAAATTCAAATAGCACCAAAATTCTCAACTTTGCTGACGACATAATTATTTTTTCCACTTCTTACAATCTCTATCGCGCCGACGCGCTTGCAATCATATAGTTCACTAATCACGGCCTATCTTGCCGAGTGGCACCTCAAAATAAATCCCCAGAAAACCCAGTTCATTAACTTCAAAAACATCCGCAAACGAGCTCCCGGCCATACCTACAAAACCATCCTTGTAGATTCAATTCCCATTTCTCCCAGCATCTCCGCAACCTATCTCGGCATCCAATTCCACCGTCACCTATTTCCACCTATTTTCAACACGCTCGCCGCTGCTCGGCGCCGTGTTCCTCTGTTGTTGGCTCTCCGCTCAGCGAGCGGAGGGTGCAACACTCTTACACTTCTCCACACCTACTAAACCTTTATCCGCCCTATTCTTGAATACCCGTTCCCATTACTCGGCTCCGCCAAACACAAAGTTCTTGCCAGACTTGCCTCCTTTGAACGCCGTGTCCTACGCAAAATCCTCCAACTTGATTATAAACATCCTTCCTGCGACATTTACAATAGAGTCCCCCTCGCCCCGATCCTAGAACGCCTGAAAGGTCGCCAGGCCAAATACGCCCTCAAACAAATCCTGCATGACGGTCCTAACGCCCACCTATTTTCACTTCCGGTTCCCCGGCCAGTTCGCCGTCACATGGAAATTTCCCATATCCTGCCTACAGCATGCTCCCCCACATACATCCCCCTGATCGTCCAGAGTCGGTGGACAACATCCTTTCATGCATAAATCCGGCATTTCTCCAACTCTAACTACACATAACACTGGCTTTGCATGGCACCGTCCACATGTGGATATGGTGCGCGCCACGCTATTGTACTATAAACACCAAACTCTCACTCAATCATCAATTTTTATTCATTGCTTCACAAAAACACACTCGCTACCAAAAATCGGCGCATTAGTGCTGTGTTCGCACTATTTTTAGAACACACCCCAGCACAAAAGACTTGCATGAAAACACAAGTATGCATAACGTTTTTTTACTATCCATAATGCGTCGCGGAACCGTTTGTTTGTTAGCGCCTGCGGACTGTATTCATTTTTGTATTCATTTTTTGTATTAATTTTTTGTATTCATTTTTTGTATTCATTTTTTATTTTTTCTGTCACTCTGTTAATTTCACCCCGCCCATACTACACACACCCGTAAACCTACACACACATACGAGCCCTTGGAACTTCAATCGCAAATCGGTTGGAATTCGTACTCTGCACGCAGGAAATACACACACACTCAATCTCACCACAAATTCACTTTCAGTCCTATAAAGGCTTCGGCCTGTAGAGGACGTTAAATTCACTCGACTCATGTGTTCCCCGGGCAAAAACGGAGTTCCGTCAGAGCAAAGTGTAAACCTAAAATCTACAGATCACATTCAAAAGAACAATTGAATGTTGGCTCCACCGATTCAACATGGGATTTCCCGTACTGACCGATATCTGTACATCAGCCCACTTCGAGAGCCTGGGGATTACCCCGCTTGCCCGGTTTGGTGTGCAAGGTGCCGGACCGGGGACCCTCCGGCCTGCATTCTGACTTCCTGACTGACACGCAACGAGTCAAGTATATTTGACCTATTGTTTTTGGATTATAATTAATTGTCATATTGTGATCATTATTGTAAATAAAGTAATATTCATATTAAGTGGACCCGGTAATTAAAAATATATCGTTGGGGAAATAACTGTTGGAATAGAGGTAAGTACTTACATATTATCTATTGTTATATTTGATGGGCTGCAATGTATGTACATATAGTTCCAAATATTTAATATTTTTGGTTTCATATAATTTGTTTTAATTTTTAATCGCCTGTAATATGCAATGTGTCTTCGGATAGATGTTATAAGATTTTTTTATAGATACATTAACCAAAACTATAGGAATGATTATTTCATGTTTTGAAATTAAGCCCTCCTCTTGGTTTAAAAAAAAATTGAACCCACATTTTGGATTTTGAGTCAATAGGAAATTGATAGTTCAGGAAAGATTTTTTTCTAAGCGGTAAAATATATTAATAATGACATAAATACGGCAAAATATTATTATTAAATTATAAATGCAAAATATGTATACAAAATTTGAAAATTGCTTTTACAATTCTCTAACGTACATTTTTTGTAGAGCCGCAGATTTTATTTTTGTATTCAAATACACGGGTACACGGGTCACATGTACACGTGTACGTACGGCATAATTACATTAATGTAATTATTTACACGTATAATTACACGTGTAACAGCGAAGCGTTGTTCACTGCTTCCAGAAAATGTCGACATGTTAATATTTTTGAACCAGAATCGTTCTTTATTTTCTTTATTTTTTATGTAAGAATAAATCGTTATTTTGATCGCCGCGCGAATTTAGCGTTGTTTTCTACTGCGGGTAATTTAGTTACTTTTTAGTTACTTAGTAATTTATTTAGTTACATCAGAATCTTACGATATCCTAAGTTCATGATCATATTTATTTTCCAAAGTATAAAATAAATTACTGAATGAAAAAACCGAGAGTATTATAATTACACATGTAATTACATAATTACACGTGTAAAATAAATACATGTGTGATTACACGTGTAAAATAAATACACGTGTAATTACTTCTATCCTGGGACACTCTGCATATTGGGCTATGTAGACTCAAATAGTGTTTGATGCTGCGCGCAAGAAATTTTAACTAACTTTAAATTTTTAATTTTGTTTTTAAATTGGTTGGTTCTGCGCTAACAACAACTTTTGTTATTATTTTTCTTGTTTTATTTTTAAGATATGTCGGAATCAAAGAAAAAATGTAGACAATACAATGTCGAATATTTAAAATATGGTATTATTCAGTCACCCACAAACAAGACATTGCCAATGTGCCTGATTTGCCAGAAAGTTTTCTCAAATGAAGCCATGAAACCTTCACGATTACAAGACCATTTGAGCAAAATACATCCTGCCATAAAAGTTAAAAAATTATCTTACTTTCAAATACTCAAAAATCAACATTCGAAACGTCCAACTTTAGTCGGCATGTTTTCGTCAGCATCAAAAGAAGACAATGATGGGTTACGTGCATCTTACAATATTTCGTTGCTAAATCGGGAAAACCGCACACTATTGAAGAAGAATTAATACTGCCAGCTGTGAGTGAAGTTCTCCGTACTGTACTTCACAAGTCACCTTCAGATATTATTTAAAAAAAAAACCTTGAGTAATAATACTGTACAGAGACGAATCGACGAAATGTCCGAGGACGTGGAGAGTTCTCTAACCGAATTTTTGAAGACGACCGAATTTTCTATGCAGCTCGATGAGTCTACATTGCCTACCAATGAGGCATTACTTCTATCGTACGTTCGCTTCATAAGAGATAAGAACATTTGTCAAGAACTATTATTCGCAAAAAAATTAGAAACTGATACTAAAGGAAAATCTGTATTTGATGTTTTGGAACAATATTTTAAAGAAAAACATATCCCTCTGAATAATATAGTGCCCGTTGCTACTGATGGTGCTCCGGCAATGATTGGAAGATAGCGCGGGTTCATTGCATATTTTAAAAAAGCTGTACCAAATGTAGCCATGCATTGTGTGATTCACAGACAACATTTAGTTGCAAAAAACCTTAGTGATCGCCTGCATTGCTCGCTGCAGTACGTAATTACAGGGGTTAATAGAATCAGAAACAATTCAAGAAACAAGATATATTGTTTAGAAAGCTTTGTGATGAAAACAACCAGGACTTTAATCGTTTACTGTTGCACACAGAAGTTCGATGTTTGTCAAAGGGTACTTGTCTGCAAAGATTTTATAAACTATTTGACTCAGTTATAACGTTTCTCGAAAATAAAGATGATTCCTTAAAAGAAAATTTATTAAAATTTAAAAATGATATTTATGAACAGATTTATTTAATAAATTTAACGAAACCAATCTACAGCTACAAGAAGATGATTTGAATGTAATTAAAGCTAAGGCAATAATTTCGGCATTCGTGTCAAAACTTGCATTATATAAATTAAATTTGGGTCGGAGACAATTGCATCAGTTTCAAAATCTTTCCTCGGTGAAAACAAGTGATGATGACATTTTGGTTTACTGCGAGCATTTAGAAACCGTTAAAGAAGATTTTTTTAATAGATTTCAAGATATCCTCAATATGATAATTCCGGACTGGGTCTTGGAACCTTGCACAAACATTGAAACAGCAGAAGTATTTTTGCAGGAGCAGCAGTAGACTAGGGGGTACCTGGGCCCGTTTTTCTCCCATAAGAATAACATGGGAGCTTCCCCCTCCACTTTCCCTTTTAGGCCACGCCCCTTTGCCGACGTGCAGCCAATGGGAGCGCCCCATTTAGTCACGTGGTGTTGGGTGGGAGGCATGAGTTGTTAAGGTTTGAGGTTATGTTTAAGGTTTGAGGTTATGTTTAAGGTTTGAGGTTATGTCGCCTTCGGTCCCTAGTCCCCAGACTTTGAGGTTATGTTTATGGTTTGAGGTTATGATTTGTACAACGCGTTGCCCGCGAGGGGTGAGGGGTTCGTATGTGGGACCCTGCTATCGCCAAGCACGGGGCACGCCCCCCGCAAGGCCTACATCCATACGATGCATCCCGCGAACGCCGACTTGAGGTCGCGCGCTGGAGGGTGCCCATGGATATTCGTATGCGGTGCCCCACTGCTATCGGTAAGCACGGGGCGCCCCGCGCCCCACATTACTCTCGCGCCGCGGAGAAAAACGTATCGCCTGTTTCCTAAAGCCGCGTCGGCGGCGGAGCCGTGTTTGTTTCAGAGTTTGCGCCCCCGAAGGGGGGTGGGGGGCTTCCTCTGTGGCATGCCACGTCGCCGCAAGGAAGGAACCCATCAAACGAGCGATAACCGAGAGATAACCGATGATAACCGAGAATACCAACTGTCATACCAACTTATATCTTTCATAATCCCTGTGATTTGATAATATACGGGTACCGATTGTGAAATAAATTTCGTGTCAATATACGAGGCCGTAAAATATTGAATCGTATGCGAGTGTAAATTCAAGATGAAGTCCGGCGTAACATGTACAGGAGGATCGGGGTAACAACGTGTACCGAGAGTTCAAAAATAAATTAAATATTATATTAAGGTAAACGGGTAAAACGTACATAGTCTAATTGTATTTCTCGATAAGTATGGAATAGATGTCGGGGGTGTGTAAGATAATAAAATAATATTAACTCTAGGTGACACTAGAATGTTTAAAAATCCATTTAGTTATTAATTCATTTGTTAATGCCTGGCGAAAAGGTGTAGGCGTTTTTATCAACTAAACATTGTAAGTCTGGCAATAAAACTTCTGCGGTTTTATTTAAACAAGGATGTGTATATTTTCACACACATAGGTAAATATCTGCATTAATTAACTACGAGCGATCACCGGCAGATGCCCGATATGCATGACACACCCGACAAACAAGCCATGATGAACCAAATAAGAAGAGGAAAGTGGAGGAACACCTAGCACCTATTTTAAAAACACATATTTGGCTTGGCACAGAAACTTAGAGTAGATGTGATGATGATCTACAGATACCTGTAATTTCCGTATCAGTCGTGTGTCACAAAGGCTACAACAGATGGCGCTCCAAACGTCAAATTAAAACTTACGATAACGCCGTAAACCAAGGTGCACACTCACGTCACTAACCAGCTAGCCATTATTATTAGTATGGCACGAATTAATTTTAATTACGAAATGTGTCAATTTAGCGCTAATTAATTTGAATTATCTGAATCATCGTATGCTGTCGGTGGTTGTCGTCATCGGTGCCGCGCGAGTTTTGAATTATTTGATTATTATATATTAATTACATTAAATATTTTTACTGAATTAGAGTCCATTCATTTTCGGTGTGTTTACAAAGCGAGAGATTAGTGCAGTGCGTCAACTGATAAGAACCGTTTTAAACGTTTGTGTTAAATATATATTCTTACAACGGAAGAGTGGAAGAGCAACGAATGGCACACAAATGTGCGTTTTTTTATCAACTAAAAATTGTCCTTTTTCAAACAAACAAAAATAATAAGAGGGAAAAATTTGATAAAAGGTTCTACAAACACAACAATTGGTCGCATCATAAATGTGGATTGAGTAACCATACTTTTGATTGACATTTGAAGTAACATAACCTCAAAATCGTTTTACATTAGTTTTCAACCAAATGATTTTCAGTGTTGCCATGTGTAAATTACAGTGTTGGCGATTTGTTATTTTATTAATCAACCGAGTATAAATTAAATTGATTACGCCTGTTCATATCTAATAAATTATACTATCGTAACATAACTTTATTTTAAATTAATTAACCCCTGAGCCGTGCATCAAGTGTGAGTGCGATGGACACCCAGCCAATGTCAGCATCAAACGAGGACAGCGCACCTATAAACAGCAAGGAACCTAAAAAAAAAAACGCCCCAGACGCCGACCGCGGAAAAACATCGACTAAGAAATTAAAAAATTAAAAACCACACCAAATCTAACAGAGACACAGGCATCACACGCACAGCCCTCTAAAGCACACACACACACAAGCGCCCACATAACACAGGAGAGACCACAGCCACCAAATGAATTCAACTCCTACAAACACAACTATGAAATAAGAACGGATGCCACCATCACACGCATACAACTTGCACGCTTATGGGAAACACACATGCCCAACAACAAGGACATTATCATACAACTGATAAACAACAACCTCACTCTTAAAACAAGCAAAAGAGAATCCAAAAATAAACTCCAGGAACTGATGGACAAGCATCTCATCAAAACATCCCGAACCCAACAACAACTAACTACCACACCGAACACACAACGCACATACACCGAATCATACACCATAATCCTCTGGAGTTGAAAACGAAATCCCAGACGAAGATATTGGCAAATAACTCACTAACAATAAATACCCTTATAGATACTGCAAACCCATCAAAGCAAGAGCAACAGACATATCAACATCGATGATAAGAATTATAACTGGAGACATCGACTCATTCGAAAGAATGACATATGACGGAGGACTGTATTACCTAAATAGGTTCTACAGATTCGTACCAAGCCCCCCACCCAAACCAATACCACAAGCATGCAGCAAGTGCTCCGCATACGATCACACAACCGAGGAATGCAGGAAAGGAAAAACATGCACCAAGTGTCAAGGGGGCGCATGACGCAACTAAATGCGGTTCGCCACAGCCACAGAAATATGATGCCCGCAACGCCGAGGCCCATGCAGGGTGGTCACCCAGATGCCCAAAGAGACCGACAACACTCATAGAAGGCAACCCCAGCATAAGGATAAAAAAAAACATAAATAAAAAATCTACAGATAAACCAAACTCAACCACTCATAACAATAGAAGCCCTAACCCACTGACTATACCCGACCATATCACTATCACACACACACACACCCACACACACATGACATAAACAACACACAGAACACCAACAGAGAAGAGATTCTCAAAAAGCTCCGCAAACGCTTTATAATTGACTATGTCATTGAGACACAGGCTGTACTTTCCGGCAACAGAATGTATATAATCATGTTCGACAAACAAGCATCAGATAGCATACCACCGACAGAACCCTCAAATCATACCACACAAGCCACCATGCATGTACAGAACGATCGACCAACCATCATATACGCAAACATCAGCTGCCCCAGTAACAAACGGACGCCAATAAATAATTATATAGAGAATAGCAACATTCAAGGTTGCCTTCTTTTCGTAGAAACAAAGACCAAAACCGACACAAACGTGACATACAAGAACTGGGGAATCACACAAAAACAAGGACACATCAACATCAACGCACGAGGAGGGATAGGTATCCTCCACACCGCACGTAGAGCCAACCCGCCAGTACCGAACAACCCACAAAATGATCGCCTCTACTTTACGATCCCATTTGACAATGACAAACTTCACATCATTCTGATATACATTCAACCACACACACACCAATCGAACAGAACATCGCCATAAAAGCAGCTCATGAATAGATATTCGATTATCATTAGTGACTTTAATCTAAACCCCAAGAAGAGACGTCAACTACAAACGTTCATAAATAACTCTGACTCCAGAAGGCAATACACGCACAACCAACACTCATCATGCCCAACAATAATGACACAATCCCAGGTATACTACATGCATACTGACAATCTAACAAATAATATAACATACATCGAAGTAGCACAAGACCGTTGCTCAGATAACCTTTCTATTAAATTTACATTTCAACTAGACCGACCACGAACTGCCAAAACAATCAAGACAAAATTCATTCTCAAACTCACAAATACAAAAGCAGTAAATACATTCATGCCGACATACCTGAACGAAATCGAAAGAAAAGACATAGAACTACATCACCTAACGGAATTTTAGACAAAACTCACTAGCTCTATAATAAAACATAGCCCCTAAACAAAACGAAACATTTTACAAACACAAAGTACCTAAGTACATACTTACACTAATCAAGTACGAGGGACAAACGTGCTGAAAATACACTCTGACAGGAGGCAGAAACACAAATACAATAATGAATAGACTAAACAAAACCATACAGACAATGGCATGGCAATAAAAGGCACATACATGGTTCGAAGTATGCAAAGAAATTGAGAGAGACCGAGGAACAACCTATTGGACTAAAATTAAACGACAGACAAAATACAAAAAGACGCCACATACAGCTACACTCCAACAAGATATTAAAAAAAAAAAAAATACGACAGACGAACATATGGCATACGCCTGCGCAAACCACTTCACATCTGCTTTCACCCCCATCGACGACCCTACATATAACAACGATAACTCCACAAACGTGAACGACTGGTACGATAGACATTGTAACCAAAACACAGCGGGATAGGTATCCACCACACAGCACGTAGAGCCAACCCGCCAGTACCGAACAACCCACAAAATGATTGCCTCTACTTTACGATTCAATTTGACAATGACAAACTTCACATCTTTCTGATATACATTTCAACCACACTCACCAATCGAACAGAACACCGCCATAAAAGCACCCCATGAATAGATTTTCGATTATCATTGGTGACTTTAACCTACACCCCTAGAAGAGACGTCAACTACAAACGTTCATAAATAACTCTGACTTCAGAAGACAATACACAACAACCAACACTCATCATGCCCAACAATAATGACACCATCCCAGATATACTACATACATACCGACAATCTAACAAATAATATAAGAGACATCGAAGGAACACCAGACCTTTGCTCAGATCACTTGGCTGTTAAGTTTACATTTCAACTAGACCGACCACGAACTGCCGAAACAATCAAGACAAAATTCATTCTCAAGCTCACAAATACAAAAGTAGTAAATACATTCAAGCTGACATACCTGAACGAAATCGAAAGAGAAGACATAGGACTACATCACTTAACGGAATTTTAGACAAAACTCACTAGCTCTATAATAAAACATAGCCCCTAAACAAAACGAAACATTTTACAAACACAGACTACCTAAGTACATACTTACACTAATCAAGTACAAGTGACAAACGTGCTGAAAATACGCTCTGACAGGAGGCAGAAACATAAAAACAATAATGAATAGACTAAACAAAACCATACAGACAATGACACGGCAATAAAAACCACATAAATGGCTCGAAGTATACAAAGAAATTGAGAGAGACCGAGGAACAACCTATTGGACTAACATTAAACGACAGACAAAATACAAAAAATACATCACGTACACCTACACTCCTTCAAGATATTAAAAAGACATACGACAGACGAACATAAGGCATACGCAAACCACTACACATCTGCTTTCACCCCCATCGGCGACCCTACATATAACAACGATAACGCCACAAACGTGAACGACTGGTACGACAGACATCATAACCAAAACACAGACAATAAGGAACCACCAAACATAACAGAAGACGAATACTATGACATACTAGATACAGGTAAAACACCGCCCCGGACAAGATCTTACCACAAAACAACTTCTTCGAAGCCTAGCACACGAAATACATAAACACATAATATCTATTATTTCAAGATAAAATAGCGTAATATTTAAACAGACTTAAATCATATTAGTTGCTGATTAAAATATTCCTAAAATGTAGTCACGTGTGAGACGCTGTGCTACACATGTGAGACGCTGTGAGACAGCTATAAGACACCTCTGAGACAGCTGTGAGACACCTCAGAGACAGCTGTGAGACACCTGTGAGATACCTGTGAGACACCTGTTGGTGGTGGTGGTGCTGTTGCTGGTGTGGAGGTGGTGGTGGTGCTATTGCTGGTGTGGAGGCGGTGGCGATGCTGGTGTGGGGGTGGTGCTGGTGATGGTGCTGGTGATGGTGGTGATGGTGGTGCTGGTGTGGAGGTGTTTTTTTATTTATTATCTTGTACTTTTGACATGTTGTATGTATATTTAAATACTATTGTACATATTTTTAAGGATTTTTCTTTATTTAATATGTTGTCCTCTCTATGCACTATGGAGGGGGTGAATAAAATTAAGTTTTTTTTTACATTGTATTATTATTTTTATTACCATATAAAATATTCATTACATAGTTGTACAGTACTTTAACATTTCTATATTACAAGCTACATTCCGATAGTATAAAGGATATTACCACATAAAATATCCATTACATACTCGTGACGGAGGGGCAGAGGGGCTGGTGGTGTTGCTGATGGCGGAGGGGCTCCGGGAGGGGCGTAGGGGCCGGTATATGTTGGTGGGGGCGGCGGGTGGTGGGGCTTCGGGAGGGGCGGAGGGGCTGGTGGGGCTTCGGGAGGGGCGGACGGGCGGGTGATGTTGGTGGTAGCGGAGGGGCTTCAGGAGGGGCTGGCGATGTTGATGGAGGTGAAGGGGCTTCGGGTGGGTACGGCGGTGCTTCAGGAGGGTACAGAGGTGCTTCGGGAGGGTCCACATACTAGCGCCCAATTGTAAGCTAAAAATTAGGCCTAATTTTTAGCTTACAATTGGGCGCTAGTATGTGGACCCTCCCGAAGCACCTCTGTACCCTCCTGAAGCACCGCCGTACCCACCCGAAGCCCCTTCACCTCCATCAACATCGCCAGCCCCTCCTGAAGCCCCTCCGCTGCCACCAACATCACCCGCCCGTCCGCCCCTCCCGAAGCCCCACCAGCCCCTCCGCCCCTCCCGAAGCCCCACCACCCGCCGCCCCCACCAACATATACCGGCCCCTACGCCCCTCCCGGAGCCCCTCCGCCATCAGCAACACCACCAGCCCCTCTGCCCCTCCGTCACGAGTATGTAATGGATATTTTATGTGGTAATATCCTTTATACTATCGGAATGTAGCTTGTAATATAGAAATGTTAAAGTACTGTACAACTATGTAATGAATATTTTATATGGTAATAAAAATAATAATACAATGTAAAAAAAAACTTAATTTTATTCACCCCCTCCATAGTGCATAGAGAGGACAACATATTAAATAAAGAAAAATCCTTAAAAATATGTACAATAGTATTTAAATATACATACAACATGTCAAAAGTACAAGATAATAAATAAAAAAACACCTCCACACCAGCACCACCATCACCACCATCACCAGCACCATCACCAGCACCACCCCCACACCAGCATCGCCACCGCCTCCACACCAGCAATAGCACCACCACCACCTCCACACCAGCAACAGCACCACCACCACCAACAGGTGTCTCACAGGTATCTCACAGGTGTCTCACAGCTGTCTCTGAGGTGTCTCACAGCTGTCTCAGAGGTGTCTTATAGCTGTCTCACAGCGTCTCACATGTGTAGCACAGCGTCTCACACGTGACTACATTTTAGGAATATTTTAATCAGCAACTAATATGATTTAAGTCTGTTTAAATATTACGCTATTTTATCTTGAAATAATAGATATTATGTGTTTATGTATTTCGTGTGCTAGGCTTCGAAGAAGTTGTTTTGTGGTAAGATCTTGTCCGGGGCGGTGTTTTACCTGTATCTAGTATGTCATAGTATTCGTCTTCTGTTATGTTTGGTGGTTCCTTATTGTCTGTGTTTTGGTTATGATGTCTGTCGTACCAGTCGTTCACGTTTGTGGCGTTATCGTTGTTATATGTAGGGTCGCCGATGGGGGTGAAAGCAGATGTGTAGTGGTTTGCGTATGCCTTATGTTCGTCTGTCGTATGTCTTTTTAATATCTTGAAGGAGTGTAGGTGTACGTGATGTATTTTTTGTATTTTGTCTGTCGTTTAATGTTAGTCCAATAGGTTGTTCCTCGGTCTCTCTCAATTTCTTTGTATACTTCGAGCCATTTATGTGGTTTTTATTGCCGTGTCATTGTCTGTATGGTTTTGTTTAGTCTATTCATTATTGTTTTTATGTTTCTGCCTCCTGTCAGAGCGTATTTTCAGCACGTTTGTCACTTGTACTTGATTAGTGTAAGTATGTACTTAGGTAGTCTGTGTTTGTAAAATGTTTCGTTTTGTTTAGGGGCTATGTTTTATTATAGAGCTAGTGAGTTTTGTCTAAAATTCCGTTAAGTGATGTAGTCCTATGTCTTCTCTTTCGATTTCGTTCAGGTATGTCAGCTTGAATGTATTTACTACTTTTGTATTTGTGAGCTTGAGAATGAATTTTGTCTTGATTGTTTCGGCAGTTCGTGGTCGGTCTAGTTGAAATGTAAACTTAACAGCCAAGTGATCTGAGCAAAGGTCTGGTGTTCCTTCGATGTCTCTTATATTATTTGTTAGATTGTCGGTATGTATGTAGTATATCTGGGATGGTGTCATTATTGTTGGGCATGATGAGTGTTGGTTGTTGTGTATTGTCTTCTGAAGTCAGAGTTATTTATGAACGTTTGTAGTTGACGTCTCTTCTAGGGGTGTAGGTTAAAGTCACCAATGATAATCGAAAATCTATTCATGGGGTGCTTTTATGGCGGTGTTCTGTTCGATTGGTGAGTGTGGTTGAAATGTATATCAGAAAGATGTGAAGTTTGTCATTGTCAAATTGAATCGTAAAGTAGAGGCAATCATTTTGTGGGTTGTTCGGTACTGGCGGGTTGGCTCTACGTGCTGTGTGGTGGATACCTATCTCGCTGTGTTTTGGTTACAATGTCTATCGTACCAGTCGTTCACGTTTGTGGAGTTATCGTTGTTATATGTAGGGTCGTCGATGGGGGTGAAAGCAGATGTGAAGTGGTTTGCGCAGGCGTATGCCATATGTTCGTCTGTCGTATTTTTTTTTTTTTTAATATCTTGTTGGAGTGTAGCTGTATGTGGCGTCTTTTTGTATTTTGTCTGTCGTTTAATTTTAGTCCAATAGGTTGTTCCTCGGTCTCTCTCAATTTCTTTGCATACTTCGAACCATGTATGTGCCTTTTATTGCCATGCCATTGTCTGTATGGTTTTGTTTAGTCTATTCATTATTGTATTTGTGTTTCTGCCTCCTGTCAGAGTGTATTTTCAGCACGTTTGTCCCTCGTACTTGATTAGTGTAAGTATGTACTTAGGTACTTTGTGTTTGTAAAATGTTTCGTTTTGTTTAGGGGCTATGTTTTATTATAGAGCTAGTGAGTTTTGTCTAAAATTCCGTTAGGTGATGTAGTTCTATGTCTTTTCTTTCGATTTCGTTCAGGTATGTCGGCATGAATGTATTTACTGCTTTTGTATTTGTGAGTTTGAGAATGAATTTTGTCTTGATTGTTTTGGCAGTTCGTGGTCGGTCTAGTTGAAATGTAAATTTAATAGAAAGGTTATCTGAGCAACGGTCTTGTGCTACTTCGATGTATGTTATATTATTTGTTAGATTGTCAGTATGCATGTAGTATACCTGGGATTGTGTCATTATTGTTGGGCATGATGAGTGTTGGTTGTGCGTGTATTGCCTTCTGGAGTCAGAGTTATTTATGAACGTTTGTAGTTGACGTCTCTTCTTGGGGTTTAGATTAAAGTCACTAATGATAATCGAATATCTATTCATGAGCTGCTTTTATGGCGATGTTCTGTTCGATTGGTGTGTGTGTGGTTGAATGTATATCAGAATGATGTGAAGTTTGTCATTGTCAAATGGGATCGTAAAGTAGAGGCGATCATTTTGTGGGTTGTTCGGTACTGGCGGGTTGGCTCTACGTGCGGTGTGGAGGATACCTATCCCTCCTCGTGCGTTGATGTTGATGTGTCCTTGTTTTTGTGTGATTCCCCAGTTCTTGTATGTCACGTTTGTGTCGGTTTTGGTCTTTGTTTCTACGAAAAGAAGGCAACCTTGAATGTTGCTATTCTCTATATAATTATTTATTGGCGTCCGTTTGTTACTGGGGCAGCTGATGTTTGCGTATATGATGGTTGGTCGATCGTTCTGTACATGCATGGTGGCTTGTGTGGTATGATTTGAGGGTTCTGTCGGTGGTATGCTATCTGATGCTTGTTTGTCGAACATGATTATATACATTCTGTTGCCGGAAAGTACAGCCTGTGTCTCAATGACATAGTCAATTATAAAGCGTTTGCGGAGATTTTTGAGAATCTCTTCTCTGTTGGTGTTCTGTGTGTTGTTTATGTCATGTGTGTGTGGGTGTGTGTGTGTGTGATAGTGATATGGTCGGGTATAGTCAGTGGGTTAGGGCTTCTATTGTTATGAGTGGTTGAGTTTGGTTTATCTGTAGATTTTTTATTTATGTTTTTTTTTATCCTTATGCTGGGGTTGCCTTCTATGAGTGTTGTCGGTCTCTTTGGGCATCTGGGTGACCACCCTGCATGGGCCTCGGCGTTGCGGGCATCATATTTCTGTGGCTGTGGCGAACCGCATTTAGTTGCGTCATGCGCCCCCTTGACACTTGGTGCATGTTTTTCCTTTCCTGCATTCCTCGGTTGTGTGATCGTATGCGGAGCACTTGCTGCATGCTTGTGGTATTGGTTTGGGTGGGGGGCTTGGTACGAATCTGTAGAACCTATTTAGGTAATACAGTCCTCCGTCATATGTCATTCTTTCGAATGAGTCGATGTCTCCAGTTATAATTCTTATCATCGATGTTGATATGTCTGTTGCTCTTGCTTTGATGGGTTTGCAGTATCTATAAGGGTATTTATTGTTAGTGAGTTATTTGCCAATATCTTCGTCTGGGATTTCGTTTTCAACTCCAGAGGATTATGGTGTATGATTCGGTGTATGTGCGTTGTGTGTTCGGTGTGGTAGTTAGTTGTTGTTGGGTTCGGGATGTTTTGATGAGATGCTTGTCCATCAGTTCCTGGAGTTTATTTTTGGATTCTCTTTTGCTTGTTTTAAGAGTGAGGTTGTTGTTTATCAGTTGTATGATAATGTCCTTGTTGTTGGGCATGTGTGTTTCCCATAAGCGTGCAAGTTGTATGCGTGTGATGGTGGCATCCGTTCTTATTTCATAGTTGTGTTTGTAGGAGTTGAATTCATTTGGTGGCTGTGGTCTCTCCTGTGTTATGTGGGCGCTTGTGTGTGTGTGTGCTTTAGAGGGCTGTGCGTGTGATGCCTGTGTCTCTGTTAGATTTGGTGTGGTTTTTAATTTCTTAGTCGATGTTTTTCCGCGGTCGGCGTCTGGGGCGTTTTTTTTTTTAGGTTCCTTGCTGTTTATAGGTGCGCTGTCCTCGTTTGATGCTGACATTGGCTGGGTGTCCATCGCACTCACACTTGATGCACGGCTCAGGGGTTAATTAATTTAAAATAAAGTTATGTTACGATAGTATAATTTATTAGATATGAACAGGCGTAATCAATTTAATTTATACTCGGTTGATTAATAAAATAACAAATCGCCAACACTGTAATTTACACATGGCAACACTGAAAATCATTTGGTTGAAAACTAATGTAAAACGATTTTGAGGTTATGTTACTTCAAATGTCAATCAAAAGTATGGTTACTCAATCCACATTTATGATGCGACCAATTGTTGTGTTTGTAGAACCTTTTATCAAATTTTTCCCTCTTATTATTTTTGTTTGTTTGAAAAAGGACAATTTTTAGTTGATAAAAAAACGCACATTTGTGTGCCATTCGTTGCTCTTCCACTCTTCCGTTGTAAGAATATATATTTAACACAAACGTTTAAAACGGTTCTTATCAGTTGACGCACTGCACTAATCTCTCGCTTTGTAAACACACCGAAAATGAATGGACTCTAATTCAGTAAAAATATTTAATGTAATTAATATATAATAATCAAATAATTCAAAACTCGCGCGGCACCGATGACGACAACCACCGACAGCATACGATGATTCAGATAATTCAAATTAATTAGCGCTAAATTGACACATTTCGTAATTAAAATTAATTCGTGCCATACTAATAATAATGGCTAGCTGGTTAGTGACGTGAGTGTGCACCTTGGTTTACGGCGTTATCGTAAGTTTTAATTTGACGTTTGGAGCGCCATCTGTTGTAGCCTTTGTGACACACGACTGATACGGAAATTACAGGTATCTGTAGATCATCATCACATCTACTCTAAGTTTCTGTGCCAAGCCAAATATGTGTTTTTAAAATAGGTGCTAGGTGTTCCTCCACTTTCCTCTTCTTATTTGGTTCATCATGGCTTGTTTGTCGGGTGTGTCATGCATATCGGGCATCTGCCGGTGATCGCTCGTAGTTAATTAATGCAGATATTTACCTATGTGTGTGAAAATATACACATCCTTGTTTAAATAAAACCGCAGAAGTTTTATTGCCAGACTTACAATGTTTAGTTGATAAAAACGCCTACACCTTTTCGCCAGGCATTAACAAATGAATTAATAACTAAATGGATTTTTAAACATTCTAGTGTCACCTAGAGTTAATATTATTTTATTATCTTACACACCCCCGACATCTATTCCATACTTATCGAGAAATACAATTAGACTATGTACGTTTTACCCGTTTACCTTAATATAATATTTAATTTATTTTTGAACTCTCGGTACACGTTGTTACCCCGATCCTCCTGTACATGTTACGCCGGACTTCATCTTGAATTTACACTCGCATACGATTCAATATTTTACGGCCTCGTATATTGACACGAAATTTATTTCACAATCGGTACCCGTATATTATCAAATCACAGGGATTATGAAAGATATAAGTTGGTATGACAGTTGGTATTCTCGGTTATCATCGGTTATCTCTCGGTTATCGCTCGTTTGATGGGTTCCTTCCTTGCGGCGACGTGGCATGCCACAGAGGAAGCCCCCCACCCCCCTTCGGGGGCGCAAACTCTGAAACAAACACGGCTCCGCCGCCGACGCGGCTTTAGGAAACAGGCGATACGTTTTTCTCCGCGGCGCGAGAGTAATGTGGGGCGCGGGGCGCCCCGTGCTTACCGATAGCAGTGGGGCACCGCATACGAATATCCATGGGCACCCTCCAGCGCGCGACCTCAAGTCAGCGTTCGCGGGATGCATCGTATGGATGTAGGCCTTGCGGGGGGCGTGCCCCGTGCTTGGCGATAGCAGGGTCCCACATACGAACCCCTCACCCCTCGCGGGCAACGCGTTGTACAAATCATAACCTCAAACCATAAACATAACCTCAAAGTCTGGGGACTAGGGACCGAAGGCGACATAACCTCAAACCTTAAACATAACCTCAAACCTTAAACATAACCTCAAACCTTAACAACTCATGCCTCCCACCCAACACCACGTGACTAAATGGGGCGCTCCCATTGGCTGCACGTCGGCAAAGGGGCGTGGCCTAAAAGGGAAAGTGGAGGGGGAAGCTCCCATGTTATTCTTATGGGAGAAAAACGGGCCCAGGTACCCCCTAGTCTACTAGCAGCTCATAGAATTGTCAACAAACGAAGAATTAAAACTAAAATTGAAACATGGCTACCAAGCATTTTGGCTTCAAAGACAAATTCCAATTTTATATCCGACCTTATGGGGTGCAGTAAAGAAGTTTTTTCTAGCATTTCCATAATCGTATTTAGCCGAAAGAGGATATAGTGTAGTATCCAATCTACTAACAAGAAAAACCGAGCCGATTGTCAATAGTAGATCTCGGTGACTTAAGGTTGCTCATGACAAAACTAGCCAAAACTAGCACCCAATATAGACAAATTAGTGTCATTACATCAAGCTCAGCCCTCTCACTAGTGCTATTTTTTTATGTATATAGGTATGTGTATTTTTTGGTTAACACCTAATAAAATATTTTTTAAAATGCGTCCTTGCTTTTAAATATATACGTAGTATAATATAGTTCACCAAGAGGGGCGCTCTTGAACTGCTCTTTGAAAAGGTGGGAAACCTATATTGATTTTTTTATTTATTTTTATTTTTTAGAGATTTTATTTCTGAATGGGGAGCGGTGAGTAATTTGTTTTTTCGAAATGGGGGGGTAGGCTAAATAGGGTTGGGAACGTCTGGTTTAAAGGCACATATAGGCACGAAACGCGCCAATTTTGGGAAGACTAATGGTTTTCCAAAAATTAGCATTTGAATAAGCTGGCGATCTCCGGCCTCAGTTGTATCGTTCAGCACATGCGGAAGTCAGCGGTGCTGGTGATAGCTTTGGGGACGCTCGCACTATTCCACGCTTCCAAAATAGACTCACCGACGGCGTTCCCGACGTGCGCCGCCATCAGCCGGCATCGAGACGCGGACGTCGTTGCCGTGAAAGCCGCACCAAGCACAACTCAGACCAGCACCATGGCCTACAGCTGGGACAACAGAGTCAACTTTGTAATCAGCCATCTATATGGTGAGTACAAATTTGAAGATTTAATTACATTTAATTTAGGAGCCCATTTTTTACAAGCCTAGGCGTGTGCATTTCCAACCAACCGTTGCATGTGTGGGCGATTCGGTAATAAACTGCACGCGCTAAACTTGCTGATCGAATTTTTACATGGATTTCTCGCGAATATTCTATTTATACGCATGATTTTCTATACGGTTATAGGTGTATTTTTGTGAATATCCGAGGCGTGGGCGCGATTTTTTTCCAATGTACCCACGGCGAAAAACATTTCGCGAAGTTTTCGAAATTGGCATTGATTCCGCTGTTTATTTCGCATCCCAATGGGCCGCAAAGTTAACGTTTACTTCATTCAACAAAGTTCCCTAGTAATGCATTAAGACCTAGTTGCTAATAATAAATGTGGGCGCGTTTTTAGTGTGTCACCCCATAATTCAATACAAATTATTATTAGACCGCAACAAAAGGTGTTGCCAGAATGCATGTCACTTTTTTCCCATCGGCCCTCATAATTTAAAAACGAGCCGGAAAATTGTTAAGTTATTTTTGCTTATCTGTAGTTAGCTTATTTGCGTGTAAGATTTATGAGCAGTTAAATCAAAATTACTTGCTAGATCAAATTTTGGCTTCAGTTTGCACTTGTGACAGATGGCAGGCAGACGTCCGGTCTGGTCTCGTGTGGGTCAAGATAAATTACAGTTGTTGCAGATTATATATTTATCCCATTATGACGCCTGAGTGGCTGTTATACATTGTGTAGATTCCTGTAGGTATTAACGCACGTGATCGCCATATCTTATTTATCCCATTATGACGCCTAAGTGGGTGTTATAAATTGTCTAGATTCCTGAAGGTATCAAAGCTCGCCATACGTTAAGAACTGCTTTTGCATAAAATTATTGTAGACATCGATTCCAATGGGTACCTGGACGAGAGGGACTTCGCCTGCCTGGCACTGAGGGCCACCATCATCGAAGGCAAGGGGGAGTTCAGCTTCTCTCGCCTCCACGAGTACCAGCACATCATGATGAGCCTCTGGGAGGAGATCGCCGAGCTGGCGGACTTCAACAAGGTGCGATTTTTGAGCTTTCGGCTTGTGCTTGCATTGTGGTTTTGGCGTTTCTTTCGCACGCCAGCGCGAGGTATTTTCACAAGATTATTTGCGTGTGCGGATTATATGTATGTACTCTGGTTCTCGACCCAACCGCGCATATGTAATAATTTATTTCCAACGCAAACAAATGCTACGAAAATAAGCGTCCAATGTATAAATAACGGCGTTTTTTTCTGCGAGCTTTTATTCTGTTTTGAGTTGCATAATATACACGCTTCAAACCACACGCATTCTCACTGATACCGACATTGTTTTCGAACTTGTAACCCCCCTTTTATTTTTAGGCGTAAAAGCAGCAAAAAGGATTAACAAAGCGTTTTTTCACGCTCTATTTATTTTCACTAATGTCGCAAACTGTTAAATATCTACAAGAAACAAATAGGCCAACAAAAAAAAAACATTGCCAGTGAGCGCAGTCTCTTAAGAGCAAACATTGGTCCATGTATTGTATATCAAAAATATCAAATAAAATCCAATTTCGTTGTTCTTCAAAAAACGAATAAGTAAAAACAAAAACAAATCATTGCCAGTAAGCCAGTAAGTCTCTTGAGATCAAACATTTTCCCATACAGTATGTATCAAAAATATCAAATCCAATGAGTTTATAACTTAATTGGACAGGAATATTTTTTGGTCAATGTTCCGAACGCCATAATTAGAATAATAGAGAATTCCAGTATGCTGCCAAATTACATTTAAAAATGCCAGTTGGAAGACATACATAATCTTATTTCACCGTCAGAAAGACGCTATTGTCCATTACAGTCCAACAATCCCTTTAAATGGGCTTTAAATTACGTGTTTTTGACCTCTCTGTAATATGTAGCGAAATACATTTTTCCTGTTGTTTATCATCTTTACTATTATAGCTAAACGTTTCTGCACTCATAAATTAATTACAAGAATAACAAAAATCATTGAGAAAATAGAGAGTGGAATATAAAAATTATCTACTACATAAATAATAAAAATTTCGGCAACTATCAGTATTTTTTTGTTGCAATTATTTATGATGTCTACTTACTGTAGTAAGTGATTTCACGTAAAAATTTCGGAATGATTAGAGATGGGGTATATTTGGTTTTTGCATTTTCTAATAGTATGGAGTACTCAAAACAATTTAATAAAATTTGATGTTAGTCACATGCAACAATACCAGAAAAGTTATTAAAGTTATCAGAATTCTGTGTTGTTTTTTACATTTTGCATTTTTATGAATAGATATGTAAACTAAATAACTATATGGTATTTGAAAAATTATTTTAAAATAATTTGTACGGAAAGAATTCCAATTGTTTATCAAGATATCAATTTCTACAGTCAAATTGTCAGTGTTGTAACAGATACATTTTTTTTTTGTATACAGATACAGATACTTTAGAAAAAATGTATGTAGATACATATCTAGATACAATTTGAAAATGTATCTAGCTACAGATACATTTGAAAAGTATCTAGATACTTCTAGATACATTTCAGATACATGGAAAACCAAACCAAAAAATGTTTTCTTTTCACATACGCATTTTACATGCAAAAGAAAATGCTCATAAATATTTACTAAAATGTGCAAAACTCAATTTATTTTTTATCGTCTGCTTATAGTTATTGGTATACTCGTCCCGTCCTGACAATGACCCATCGATCCACATTGCATGAATTCGACACACGTTTCTAATTTCATTTAATTCTATTGCATTTAGCTTAAGCACACGAACCAGCATTAAAAACGCGATTGTTTATTAAAAAAAGCATGCGTCCTTGTCAGCTTTCGACGGGCTACTATACGTAATAGATACAAGAGTAATACACAATGAAATAACAAATTGCTGACTCAAACTTAAATTAAAAACGAGAAAATTAAACGAAGCCCCAAGGTATTTTTTTTTAAATACTCTCAATAATGAATCAATAGCTAATTGTATGTAATTAACGTGAAATGCAGTGTTGAAACAGATACATTTTTTTTTGTATCTAGATACAAATTTACGTACTCAAGCAAGACTCTAGATACGTACCTAGATACTTGAAATGTATCTAGATACATTACAACACTGCAAATTGTCAATTATTTTCGCAAAAAAATCAATTATTCTGTCATATTGCAACGATATCTCTTAAAATTTCAATGATTTCTGCCAAAAAGTCAATTATTTGTACTGAAATTAAATTGTTAAAAATATTTTACTTACTATAAAATAATTTAATAACTATACAGGGTGTCCTAAATAGAGTGAGATTGCATCTTATCTTATTGCAAGATTGGTATCTTTCTTATTCTTAAAGCTAGAGATATGGTTAAATGGGCAATATTGTGCAGTTTTGTATGCTGGTTCAGATTATGATGAAAAATTCTAGTCATTCTAAAAAAACTAAAAATCGCGATTTTTTTTCACAAGTTTTACTCTTATAAATTGCATGTTTCTCATACTTTACAAGCAAATGATAACATCCGCAGATTCACATTTTGAAGTTAGGCAGAAGGTTAATCAACAAAATTACGTAAAATGGTGATTTTATAAATACACTTTTATGGATAGCTACTTTTCTAATTGTGGATTATTTAGTCATCATAACGAACACTATTGGGTTTAGGACAATCCACACATAGTGATTCCACGGCAAAACCAAGTGGGGTTCGGCTTTAATGTATTTTGTGGCACATTGGGAAATGATTTACATGGTGCTATAATATTTCTAAGTGCACAACGTAATTTGGAAATTCTTCAAAACAAATATAATACTAGTAAGATGGCGCCCCTCCACTCAATGCTAAAGATGTTATTACTTATTTAAATGGCCCTTTTTAATCTGAACCAGTATACAAAACTGCATGACATTGCCCATTTAACCAGATCTCTAGCTTTCAAAATAAGAAAGATAGCCATGCAATTCTACTCTATTTAGGACACCCTGTATTTGTCAACATTCATCATTTCGGTTAAAATCTCAATTATTAAAATTAATTTCCTGTTTAACAATACTTTTATGCATTAGAAAACGTGAAAATTATACCCCATATTTAGTATTTTCGGAATTTTCATGTGTGATAAATTGAACCTAAGCAACAAAAAAAAGTGGTGTGTTTAAAAATAATAATAAGTTGAGTGGTAAGCGATTGTACAATTGACAACCATGTTCGGATACACTTTGACTATTTAGAAAATCCTTCGTTTTATAATAATAACAATATTTATTGCGTACTCATTTCCTACAATTTTCGGGTAAATAAATCTGATAAAAGGCTGATTAATAGATTTATTACCCGACGCAACGGTAGGCTGTGACAATGCTATAGCTATAGGAATTTTCAACAGCGTTCAATGCGCGTTGAAAATGCCCATATCGATAGCATTGTCACAGTATAAAGGCCCATTCATAGATTTCTGACGCGACGAAAATGCCTATAGTGATAGCATTGCCATAGCGTAGCGTAAGAGCCATATGAATCAGCCTTTAAAGATTTATTTACCCGAAAATTGTGGGAAATGAGTACGCAATAATAGTAGATTATACCACGAGTTAATAATTATAGCTATTATTCCCGAGGAATATTTACGAACCGAGCCGCGTAAGCGGTGAGGGAGTAACATTCTGAGGTAATAATATCCATTATTGCGAGTAGTATACTCTACTTTATCTTCGACTAAATAGGCTAGTAGAAAATTTTCGGAAAATGGTTTTGCTTTCTTTAGAAGACGCCATTTGTGGAAGGTTGCGTACCTTTTATTGTAAATGGAATTCGATGTTTCCGGTATCAAGGTAGATGTTGTTGCTGTAGCTAGTTGTACAATTTCTGAAGGTGTACAAGTAAAAAACTCTTAATTTTCATACATTTCAATACAAATACACAAACACTACGCGTTTCGCAGTGACACTTTTGAGTTTGTGTATATTGTTTCCATGGTATTATTTAATTTGAGACATTTTGTGATTGGACTAGGGATTAATAGTCATTAATCCCCAGTCATTATTCCCTAAGGGATTAATGACTAGCATTATACTGCAAAAACCTAAAGAATAATGCTTATATTATAAAGTAGTCGTAGATAAATATTATTATTATAAAACCAAATTTTTTTTAAAAAGTCAAAGTGTATCCGAACATGGTTGTCAATTGTACAATCGCTTTACGTTGCATCACGTAAGAAATCTATGAATCATTCTTTAAGTGTATAGTACCAATTTATAACGAACTTTGTAAATCATCATTGTGTAACAATGTATATGAGGTTTCACCGTTTTGGTGTAATTACCTATTGTTATTAGGTGCTTTCCTTTCACACAGAATCTCAGCTCATTTTTAGATTTATCCCCTCCTATTTTAAGTGTGCGAGATAATGGTTTCAATAGGTTTGTAAGGTAGTTTGATAGTTAAAAAGTTTCTAATTTTCACATAAAAAGCAGAACTAATTTGAATTTGACAGTTCTCACTCACTTCGTACTAAGTTAACTTGTTAAAGGAAAGCACCTTATGTATTTGTTAATCAAACTAGGGTATTAAAAAAATATGAAAATTATAAAACATCCCATTTTTAGTTTTTCCGGAATTTTGATCTAAAGATAGGTAAAAACACATACTTATATAAAATAGCTTATAAGTTGGGTTTGGATCAAATCTCAATTATCAAAATTTGTATCATGGTTATCTATTGGAAAAAGTCTTTATAGTACACATATCTTTAGTTTTCCAGGAATTATCATCTAAAGAATAAAAAATAATTTTAGAATTTTTTTAATGATTCAATTAATGTCACAAGTGGTGATATGAAAATTAGATTGAAATTGTATAAATTTTAAATACACAAATAGTCATGAAATGCTGTGAAAATTTCATTGAAGTTCAAGAAAATTTCATTACATAATGAATTGTGCATAATTAAATCTTATAAGATATGTTTAAAAAATATATTTTGCAATGACAAGTTTACAAACAATTTTGCTTTTAAATCTGTCTTTTAATATTTTGTATTTTTTTGCATAATTTTCATAATTCGTATTTTCGCACGCACCGAGAAACTGGCGGCAATGAGCCATAGCAGCAGAAATAAAACCTCTCAAACCTGATAATTTTGCTTCTTGTAAAATGCAAGCTGTTATAAAATTATTAGTGATTTCAAGTAAAAAATCCGGATAAACTAGAGAAGGGGTAAATGTTGTTTTTGGCATTTTCTAATAGTATGGAGTACTCAAACATCTCAGTAAAATTTGATATTTGTTAGTCATATACAACGGTGCAAAAAAAAGATTCAAAATTAACTGTAATATGAAAGATTTTATAAATATTGTTAGCGATTTCAAGTGAAAATTCCGAAAAAAAAACTAGAGACGGGATATTTTTTGTTTTTTTGCATTTTCTAATAGAATGTAGTACCATTGATTATAATACCCTTAGGGTAATAATGGTATTATAATCAATGGTAGTACCTACTTATCATCTTAGAAAAATTTGATATTTGTACAACAGCGCTAAAAAAAATATGGAAAATCTTTGTTTTTTCTGTGTTTATTCTCAGCGTCTATTTTCATTGCTTCTTCGCAGATGTTAATGTTCTCATTGAGTGAGTGCTCTTTATTCTTATACTTTGCTTTCTCTTCATACATTTATGAGTCCATGATATTGACTATATTGTGGGCGAAACTACAGTATAAATTAGCTATAATAATAAAATTGATAAAAAAACATTAAAAAAATAGATTTTTCCGTGCGCTTGTGAAAATTCCCGTGAGAGGCGAATCGAATACGGCAAGTCATGCAAGCGCGGTAAAATCTATTTCTGGACGAGTAATGAACGATACTTTTTATTATATCTACTTTATTATTATTATTATAATTTAATATTACTGTATTTAGCGCCCGGGAAAAAACGGAGATCGGGAAGTTTTCCGTGCGCTGCTCTGAAATTATTTAGCACAAGGGAAAATAATCGGATATCGGGAAAAGTTTTCCGTGAATCGTTCGCAAAATGTCACGTTTCCGTCAGTGTCAAAACCGATGGAAACAAGGTGTTTTCAGAAAAGTACGTAATGAAAACTGTTTTTCATTACGTACCGTCATAATTACTCACACCATCAATTTTCTGAGTTACAATAATAATCATTTTTGCAGCTTTTATTTAGTGAATTGACCAACAGCTAAACCTTCTTGGGTTACAGAAGACAGAAATTGCAATTTGTTACAACTGTTTTAGAGTTATGAATAATCTTTAAAAGACACTGCACACACATACTCTCACTAGAGATAATCACCAATTACTTCAGAGAGAGAGACAATTCTTCCTGTCTTTAATCACTAAATTTTTTTTTGATAAACTGGTAAACATAAAAATACAAACCACTTCGAGTGGGTATGAACAGGTTTATACGTGAACAGGAAGGGAAAAAAATAAAGCTTTTTGGGCATTAGGAGTAAGTTTGTTTACACCATTATGTACAAATTACAAATCCAGTACGACATGTTTACATGAGTTAGGCACTAAATTCGAGAATGATATCCAAATTTATTGATGTATGTGAATATACTTCCTGAGTTCGATCCGGCCAATCCGTGTGAATATTATTTCAGTATTTGCAATTTCTGTGTAACCTTTAATATCGGCATCTATTTATATATGTTATAAACTTGCATTGCAATTCTTGGCTGCAATTACGCAATTTTTCGGCTATTACGATCCGCATTCCATAAAAAATGACCTTACAAAATCGTTAAATACCTAAAACTGCACACTGCGTTAGCCCAAATTTATTTTCTCACGTAAACTTACCACCCTGCCAAGTTCGTTTTAGAAATATTAATTAATGGTATAAATAATTCACAGGATGGGTTCTAAAACTGTACTCTTAATTGACTCTAGAAAAATATTATTAGAGAATTTCGGTGAGCTGAAATTTCGATATCTTTCATGTTTATGTATAGAAATTATAATCAAAAATGTAATTTGTGGAATTTTAGTGATCCGATTTTCTTTCATATTTGTAACATATTTCTAATAATGTAAATTATATTAACAAAAAATGTAAACAATTATACACTTGAGTGACTTTTCTTTACAAATTTGTCACAAAATTCTCACCAAAAATTTGGTTACAAAAAAGTTTAAAAAAAAAGTGTAATAGTACAAGTGTACTATTGTTTAAATCAATCCTTCACGTGCCTAACAATATTTAAAAAAATGTAATTAGTGGAATTTTTGAGATACTAACTTCGATTTTCTTTCTTATCTGTAACATATTTCTTATAATGGAAATTATAATAAAACAAATGTAATTAGTGAAATTTTCGAGAACCTAACTTCGATTTTCTTTCATATCTGTATCATATTTCTTATAATGGAAATTATAATAAAAAAGCATGCAATTAGTGGAATTTTAGAGAACCTAACTTTCGTATCTGTAACATATTTTGCACAATGGAAATTATACTACACAATCGATGATTTGTGCCATACAATTATATGTTTATTTTCTAGTTTAGTTATGTGTTGGTCTTTAAATTTATCGAGCACAGAGTAAGCCTGGCTAATACCATGCTTAGTATTAGGGCCGATTGCAGAGTGCACGATTAATCCCTTCAGTGCCGACTTGAGCATGTTATCTCCCTGGCAGTGCACGCACTTCGTAGATCTCTCTTACCTTTCTAGATAGTCGTAAAACGTAGATTTTCAAAAACAGGAGCACACGAGACCCAATTAACGGTGTCGATCGGTCCTCATGTCTATAGGACCTGTTGCAGGACGGCAAGATCACCACGGACGAGTTCAAGCAGGCCGTGCAGCAGTGCTGCATGGGCAGGCGCTACGAGGACTTCCCGCAGGCCATGAAGCTCTTTATCGACTCCAACTTCAAGATGGTCGACCTCAACGACGACGGCGTGATCGGCGCCGAGGAGTACCGCTTCAACTGCATCACCAAGTTCGCCATCGAGGACATCGAGGTCGTCGATGAGGCCTTCAACAATTTGCTCAGTGTAAGTAGGAAAATAACATCCCTTTGGGTTTATTCATCTACTTTCGTCTAAGCAGCTGCATTTTTCAAAAAATCTTTGTAATTAACATGTCCTGATTTGTCCTCTCGCATCTTTATTAAAAAAAAAAGAATTTCAACTGTAAATAACAGTTTCCGGATTTAACCTGGTGTACAAAAATCTTTGCGAAAACAGTTTTCTGAGTCATCCTGTTGTACCTTCATTTTTACAAAAATCTTTATGAATAACATTTTTTGGACAACAGTATATCTTCGTTTTTTCAAAAATCCCTACTTAATCCTGTAGTTTATCAAAAATTGTTTGTGAATAACAGTTTCCTGATTTATCCTATAGAATCTTATGCCAAAAGTCTTTGTAAATAACAGTTTCCTGGTTCATTTTGTGCTATTCTCTAGGATGATGATAGACGGAGAGGTGGCATAACCCTGTCTCGATATCAAGAGCTGTATGCGCAGTTCCTGGGGAACCCTGATGAAACTTGCCCGGCTGTTTACTTATTTGGACCACTGTCCGAATTCTACAGAGAGGATGGGTTCAATTAAAGATAATAAAGATCATTTTTTATTTTGTTCTGAAGCCTTATTTTACCCTGAAGTTCCATAAGGTGCAAATATTGTCCAACAAGGAGGGAGTGATTTAGAGAATAAAAGTGGAAACTCAATTTCAGGTGTCTTCTACTTAAAGAGTTCACATGAAAAAGAAGAAATAGCATTTTATGGTATAAAAGTGTGAACTGTCAATCTGATGTTTATTCCATTTGAAGAGATACAAGAAAACAAAGGGATGTCAAAAACCTTGACTTTACTGCCTATTTCTTTTTCTAAACTAACCTATTCATTTAAAACACCTTTATGTCCCGGCGCATTCACCATAAATATATTTTGCATTTATATTCATAAATATAAAATTTTATCAACCAAATGAATATTAAATACCCACCTTAATTGCTAATAATCATAAAAATAAAATCTTGTCTTTTATATTTAAACATTAACTAGGAACATTGTCAGTTTAATTAAAAAAAATCTAAATAAATTCATTATCAATTAGTCATTTACCTAAACCATGTGTGTATCCCAAGGACGTGCTGCTGATAACTATTACAAATCTGATAAACATATCACAGGAAACGTGCAGGATAATAAAGGTGGATTCGCACTCACTGTTGCACTCCCGTAGTGCCCTGTAAAGAAGGAACACAAACCATAACTTAAGAGTATATATTTATTATGTTCGTTTACATAAGCAATGCAGTTTTTGCCGTTCTAAAGTTCCATCGATCCAAGTGAGTTGTCTTCAGTTATTATCTTGTTTCTCTATTTAAATACAATTGAATATAAAAAAGTAGTTTTATTCTTTACCTCGACGGTAATATGTACATGAACCTCAAGTTTTAAATACATTTGGTGTGCTCGGTTTTAATACAGAGAAGTAGGTACATGAATTCAATTCAATGCCTTTCGTGTACGCCTATACATAGTGTAATAATAAGTTACTTGCATTATTTGATAACACCCGATATAAGTGTTGATTGATAGTTTCTAGTGTTCAAATCAACGATATAACATAGACACATATCATGTACGGCAAGTTTACACAGAATAAGTATCAGTACTGTGACATATTAAGTGCGTATATAAAATATAAATAGTCTCGACGTTTTCGTTTTTTTTTTTTTTTTAACACAAATAGCACAGCATTTTTATAGACTGAACTGAATAATATGAACTATAAATTTATTGGTTCTATTAGTAAAGATATATTTAATGTCGGTCAGAATACTTTTTCTCTATTGATCATTTAACAAAATATGCACAATGTTCGATGTGCCTAAAATTTATAAATCTAATGTAACCAAATATTATACAACATAATAAATTTCATGTATCTAAATATTACACAACATAATTCTCACGAATAAATTATTTTAAAACAACATTAAACATTATGGAAGACAACATAGTTTAGTAACAAATCTAAAATTCCCTTGAACATAAAGTAAGTTAGTTTAAACTTCAATTCCATCAGTGAGGGATAAAAACCATAATAACATTATCGCCATTTTGGTATGTACAAATTAGCAAGGGCAAATTAATTTTCTTCATGTGACGGAAAAAGCTTTGGTTGGTATTACTGTTGCATGTATCCACCTTTAATGACACGATATCCTCAACTCTTTAGTAGAAAATTTTAATCGAGGCCAAGCATTGTTGATCACTCTGTAGATACCTACGGTTTCCCACCTTTTGTGAAAAAGGTGTCGACTCTTACTTAAAGATTCTATCACAAGCCAAAATATTTGTATTACTTGAAAATTTCGTTGCTATATTTTCTGGGCATCCATTGTTGTGACAACCGTTTTCATAAAATATGCCGTGAATAGACTACTGATGAAAAGTCAGAGCCTAAACTTTTACTCGAGACAATAGTTGTCTATAAAATTTGTGGTAACTAGATTTAGTGATCCCATTTATTTGCAAATTTACAGTAAAAATTTGCAGTTTAGGTTTATTGGTGTTGATGCCGTTATGGTTTTGACCGCTTCAAAAGAGGTATATGAAACAATGTGTTGTATGTTTATGTTAGTAAAAGGTAAACATGTTATCGTTATGGGGGGAAAATTAAATTGTTATGCATTAATTACGTTTAATATGCAAATTGCGCATGTTTCACAAAAAGTCTATGAATAACAATAAATAAAAAAAACCTAATATTTATTGGACATTAACTAATAATATCCTAGGTAATAGAAAAAATATAATATTACACCATAAATATTATGATAATGATGATAAAACTGCTAAAAACTACTGGCAGTATATGATAGTTGAAATTGTGAGATTACCGCATGATCTTATATTTAAAACTGGTTCCTATAGACCACACTATGTTATACTTTTATTATAATAATTGCATTTGCCTCGTGAAAACTGCAAGAGATCGGTTACAATTGAGATAATACGCGATTGCATAACTTGCAAAAGTATATATAAGGCTTCATCGATGCGCAGCTCCGATTTTCTTGCAACTTTCTCCTAACATTCAATACAGCATATCACAAAAAATCACATCTTTATAACTAACATCTTAAGGATATTAAGTAACAAATCAAAAATGATTTTATCAGTGTCAGAAACAAAATACGAATTAGGAAAGGAAAGTCCAACCAATAATAATTTACTCTCCACCGTTAATAACTGTACCGTCATAAAATTACACATCACAACAAATAAATACACATTGGCTTGAACGATTTCATAATAAAATGCAATGAACCAAATCAATTAGCCATTTAACAGGAGAAATAATTTCATTCTAACCATAATATATTATAATAACAAATTGACACATTTCTCGATTTTGCATCAACTTGTGTGTCGTTTTCCTTTTATTTACCACAGATTCATACCACAGTTAGTTTATTACGTAACACAGACAATTAGGTTTTAAACACTATTTTAAGTAATAATTTAATTCAAGAATGTTGTAACTCTTCTGAACTGAACGGAAAAACTAATTGAAAAACTCTTGCATGTTAAAAATATATCCTTTACACAAACAAAGCTCCGTGCTAAGCTACACGACAATTGATTAATGACTGATCGTCCAGTTTGTTTAAACAGACACTGATATTTAAATCATTTAAAAGCACCAATGTTTACGAGATGTTCTGGGTTACATGCGACTTAGGAGTTATTACGTTCAAATTGGATACAATTCCGACGGGTGAAGCTGTATTTGGTCGATTAACTTCATGTTGCATTATTCTAAGTCGTCACCTTATTTATATAATTAAATGATTGCGTCACACTTTTAATTGTCTGTTTCGATCCGGTAATTACATTATGAGCCGAGATGAGCACTACAAGTAGTTTCCGTGCCTCCCGCACAGCTAAGTCCAGTCCATGAAGTAAAAATTTATACGTAACATTATCAGTTTTCCGGTCATATAAAAATCAGAGATAACCGTGGACAGTGTGAACTCCATTCTCCAGAACGCCGGCGCGGAGGGCTCAAAATCGTCAGTTCCATCCATTCTCCTTGATCATGTGTGCTAACTCTATTATAAACTTTCCCTCCTTGTATTTCTGGCTGGACTCAAAAGCGTGTTCCTGCAAAACAATAATCACATTATTAAGGAGTACAAAATAAGTAACACATCAATTATTAATTGATTTTCAATTTTAATTTTCAATCAATCATTAGGCAATTACTAGCTTACTTACTTTCAGAGTAGACTAAGCAAAAGACTTCCGGGTACCCGGGTACCCGGTTCTGGGAGCCGGGTTTTACCCGGATTTTAAAACCCGGGTACCCGGAACCGGGTTTTAAAACCCGGGAACCCGGAACCGGGTTTCAAAACCCGGGTACCCGGAACCGGGTATCAAAACCCGGGTAGCTGGAACCGGGTTTCAAAACCCGGTTATACCCCGGTAAATTTATTACAATACTCTTAATAATTAATTTATAGTCACAATATTAATCCAAGTGTAGAGCAGCAATTGTTTCCGCACATAGACATATATTTTATGAATCTTCCTTCATTATTCATTATTCATATTTAGAATGAACAATATTGCAGATTTTTTTCAATATGCGTCAATAGGTTTTTAAGTTGCTTTTTGATATTTGCCAAACCTTCCGAATTAATGTAAATAGCAGTTGTTGATATAATAAGCATAGCAAAATGATAAAACTAAAATTAGACAGGTAACTAATAAAATAAAAAGTAATACTAGTGAAATAAAAAGTTTTTTGACGAACATAGGCGGTGTTCTGTAATTTATGTACAGTTAAATATTGGCATACTGTGTGATAAATTGTTTAGATATGGTCGGGTAGTTTATAGTTAGTAAAGTACCAAAATTTGTAGCAAAGACGGAGCAATATTTATTTGCACAGAACTATACTTACATTATATTACGTGATCAGGTGAGCTACGGTAACTATTTATTAATGGCTAAATAATGTAAATGATGAATATGATTTCTGATCTCATACTTCACGAATAGAACAAATTCATGATTTTTTTTGTTCAACACTAAATATTATTTTGCATTTCAATGTTTAATTTGGAAAATTATATTCACTGTCTTCACAAAGTCATATACATAATATAAATAAAAATATTCACTAGCAAATTTTAAAAGTATTTCATTTAAGTTTATTGTTATTATCAATATTTAATGGATGCAATACAGATTTTATTATTTAGTGAAAACAGTGTGTCTTAACTGTGTGTGACTTAGTAAACTAAGGCGCTCCGAGAGCAATTTTTGTTAATTTTATCAGAAGGAAACAAGCAAATTGATAAAAAAAAAATGTTGGTGCCACAGCGGCTTATCTGCGGACATGTTGAACTGGACCAGTTTATATACTAACAAAGTTTGCCAGATAAGTTAAGCAACATTCACAACAATAAGAAAATAATATAATGTAATAATTATAATGCATATTTATAATTTTATTCATTTATATAAAAAAAAGATATAATAACGCAAATAAAATGAATGGTTACAAATTACAAATGTTGGTTTTGATACAAAAACATTAATTTTTCTACATTTTTGGGTAGCAAGCGATTTCGTTTGGCAGATATTAGATTCCCTGCCACCGAAAAAAACTCGTTCTGATGATGTAGACGTTCCAGGAATACACAAATATTTTTTGCGACTTTTGAAACCCGGTTCCGGGTACCCGGGTTATGAAACCCGGTTACGGGTACCCGGGTTTTGAAACCCGGTTCCGGGTACCCGGGTTATGAAACCCGGTTCCGGGTACCCGGGTTTTAAAACCCGGGTACCCGGAACCGGGGTATCCGGGTTTCGGGTATTTCAAGAACCGGGTACCCGGTTCCTGAAACTTCGGGTATTGACAGCCCTAATAAATATGCATAAATAATTATTTATTTATTAATTCTTACTAAATTATATTTTATACGCAAAACAAAAAAAATAAAATTATATTCAATAAAATGTCAACGTTTCACAATTTTTACATAATCAGTAAAAAATCCTCTCATTTAACATAAACGCCGAGTTCACAAAATAGTGAAGTAAACAATATTCAAATTTTTATTTCATCAGGAAACTCCATAAACTTTTAACCAACGTCTTGCATGGGACACCCAATACAACACGTCCGTATATAATGGCGTGTCCACGCCTAGTATCAATGTTGCATAACATGTTATACAACTTTGTTGTATGTCATTGTTGTATGAGATTCGGTCGTCCACGCCATACTAATTTGCTTAAAGGCATTATACTGTGTGTCTCAGTGACATAGCTAAATTAACATTGGCGCATTATATAACGATCAACTCTGTATCTAAAAATGTGATTGTCACAAATTAAACAGCAGGTAAATGAATTTATCAAATTTACATTACTGTCAGATTGCTGTTATTTTTAAAATTAATAATTAATATGAATTAATAATAAAATATAAAAATTATTTGACAGAAGTAAATTTCTTAAGTATTTTGTTTTAGCCACTCAGAAAGAATATAGAATATAGCTCACAGCAATAGTTGATCCTTTTTTTTCCATTTTCGTTCTGGTTTAATTAAATATATATATATATATATATATATATATATATATATATATATATATATATATATATATATATATATATATATGTATATATACATCGTGTCTCTAAATTGTGTGGAAATGGCTTAACCACAGATTACTGGGATCAAAAAAAGACGATTTAACAAAACATTATTCAGCTTCAAAGTTAATTTAAAAAAAACAAAATTTGCTTATAATAAGAGAACGTTTACATTGATTTGGATGTTGTTTGGTATGACACTTTATACGGGTATAACTCATATTTTGACATAATATTGTTATTATCAGTAGACCGGTTGTGTATAAAACAAGTGAGGCCCAACATTAATACATTTATATTTTTTAATGACAAAAGCAAATAAATTAAATAAAATGAAATCGGACGCAGGCATTTCTTATTAAGTTTTTTTGTATCTTTATAGTTTTTGATATCTGTTACAGTTTCGACACAAAAACATAAAATATGAGTGACTGCGCTACACTCGTTTGGAAACAAATCATCAGTGAACAGAATTTTCTGGTTAAAAATTATATGTTCAGCTCTTTTTTCCTGAATAAATTGGCAAACGCAAAACGTAGGTCATAATTAGCTGGTAAAGCTCTTGCACTTTTTGGATATCGTATGGATGAAGCAATTGCTATAATTTCCAAAATTTCTTCCTCGTTATTAGGGCTCCTAAAATCCTAAAACCAGCAACATATCTGTTTTATCGCCGTAAGTGTACTTTATATTCATTATTATGAATAAACCATCATCAACCCGGTAACTAAATTACGTTTGTTTCCGAACGATATATATATATATATATACAGGGTGGCAAAGATAAGGATCAACAGCATGGGAATCTCGGAAACGGTAAGTTACAAAGTCGATTAAATAAAAAAAAAACGAATAGTAACAATAGTTGTTTTATACAATACAATAGCACGACTAGTTGTAAAACATTGAAACATTGTAGTTATTCAGAACCACACTTATTATTTTTTTACTGTAGTATTATGAGATTATTCATTTCTTCTGTTCATTTAATTATCTTAAAATCATAAAATTAGGTGATAAATTTAGTCTTCGTCGCTCATTTCAACGCCTACTACACAAAAATGTTGAATAAAAACATGAGAAATCATACTGTGATATAATGATAAGTAGTATAGCAGCAAGAGTTCTGCCGCATTTTCCCATAAGGATTTACACAGGGGTCTGAAAGTACTTTTTTACCCCCTCCACCGCGATTTTGATCGAGGTCACCGCGCTTCTGATTGGTCCGTCTGATTTTTGGCTCGTAATTCAAAATGAACGAGCCGGCGCGAATGAATTTATTTGAATATGGAGGCGCGCGAGTTTTATTTATTACTTATTATTTATTATAATTTTTAATAATTATTATTATTTATTAATAATTATTATTATTGTTATTATTATTAACCAAGACATTTTTGCCAGAATAAAAATCACATGCCTGCCCAGAATCGAACCCCGGCCTCCCACGTGAGACGCGGCAACTTTACCAAATACACCAACCTTCCAGTTATTAAAACCGCCCTGAAATAATCGTTTAATACTGAAGAATTAAAATTACTTAAAGGACCGCCAACAAAGAGGTGAAAAAAAAATGAAAGGAGAATAGGACAAATGAATAGGAAAAGTACAGAATAAAATCAATAATCAAAACCCAATTCCAAATAATAAAGAAAGAAGGAATACCAATCAGACCTATTACTACATAAATTAACTCAACAACACATAAAATAGCTAAAATCATAAACAGCATCATTAATAGCATCATTCAATACAAAACCTAAACACACAATTAAAAACAGAATAGAACTTATAAGCCACATAAGCAATGAAAATTATCAACATATTACTCTCTAGCTTCTTTTGACATAATACATGTATATACAAATATACCAATAACAGAATCACCTATTTGCCAACTGAATTAAAAAAATATATACACAAAAAACTACAATACACACGCATATTCAACCTAATTAAATTAACTTTAGAATAAAACTTTTTTTGTGTATTCAACAACAACTTCTATAAAATGAATGCCTATGGGCTCATCACTAAGCGGAACATCTCCCAATTACACTATCTACTGTTATGGATAAAATAATAAGAAAAGCAGAAAGAAAAAACAAAACCAGTAGTATTTGGACACAGAAAACTAAAAAGAGTACAAATACACGAACGTGCGTTCGCCGATGATGTACTACTGGTAGCAGGTAGTGAAAAATATTTACTTGAGAATTTAAAAATATGGAATGAAATGATGCATGAAGCAGGCATAAAAATAAACAAGCAAAAACAAAAATTGTGGGCATGTCAAATGAAGAAGAAATGATAAATATATACATAGAATGAGCAAATATAGAACAGATTTAATACTTTCATTATTTAGGACCAACTTTTGAAGAATAAGGAAGATAGGAAATAAACATAAACCACAGAAAGGAGAAGGCAGGCAACCTACATCACGCAATACACTTGGAGGAAAGGAGGTGTCAGAAACAAAAATCAAGGTATATAAAATCATATATCGGCTCACTCTGACATATGGATGTGAGACACGGGTATTCAACCAAAGATAAAAAAGTAAAGCCGCGGCAAGGTGAAAGGGATAACAAGAAGTGGCATGATTAGAAACGAAAATATAAAAACGGAATTGAGCACAGAACAGCCTCGACAGTCGGCATCATCAGGGCGTACGCCACTCCAAGCGAGAGAAATGAATTTTTAACACCCAACAACAACGTCCCTCTTACCAACATAAATATACAAACAATCTTACCAACATAAACATGGAGGCGTGCTAACATGCTGATAACAAATAAATACCGATAGATTAAACATCGTCTAATTTCTATTGATAAGTTTGTAAGCGGTTACAACATACTCTGTAAATTATGCAAGTAGCTAATTATTTAGTGAACTCTGGTATTGTTATCACATGTTAAATATCTCTTATTTTAAATTAAGCACAACATAATCAAATCAACCCTTTTTAAAACAAAAACAAACAAAAAATATGTAAGGGCGAAAAATTCGATAACAGATTTCACAAACGCAGCACCTGATCAAAACACAAATGAGTATTGAGTAACCATAAACACACGACGGTATGTTCCGACTTTAGATTGACATTTGCGATAACATAACCTCAAAATCGTTTCACATTAGTTTTCAACCAAATGATTTTCAGTGTTGCCATGTGTAAATTACAGTGTTTGCGATTTGTTATTTTATTAATCAACCGAGTATAAATTAAATTGATTACGCCTGTTCATATCTAATAAATTATACTATCATAACATAACTTTATTTTAAATTAATTAATCCTGAGCCGTGCATCAAGTGTGAGTGCGATGGACATCCAGCCAATGTCAGCATCAAACGAGGACAGCGCACCTATAAACAGCAAGGACGCCGACCGCGGAAAAACATCGAAACGAGTAAGAAATTAAAAACCACACCAAATCTAACAGAGACACGGGCATCTGAAATACCCACATACAAAACCGCACTCACGCACGCACACACACAGCCCTCTAAAGCACACACACAAGCGCACACAGAACACAGGCGAGAGCACAGCCACCAAATGAATTCAACTCCTACAAACACAACTATGAAATAAGAACGAATGCCACCACCACACCCATACAACTCGCACGCTTATGGGAAACACACATGCCTAACAACAAGGACATTATCATACAACTGATAAACAACAACCTCACTCTTAAAACAAACAAAAGAGAATCCAAAAATAAACTCCAGGAACTGATGGACAACAGCTCATCAAAACATCCCGAACCCAACAACAACTAACTACCACACCGAACACACAACGCACATACACCGAATCATACACCTTAATCCTCTGGAGTTGAAAAGGAAATCTCAAACGAAGATATTGGCAAATAACTCACTAACAATAAATACACTTATAGATACTGCAAACGCATCATAGCAAGAGCAACAGACATACCAACATCGATGATAAGAACTATAACTGGAGACATCGACTCATTCGAAAGAATGACATATGACGGAGGACTGTATTACCTAAATAGGTTCTACAGGTTCATACCAAGCTCCCCACCCAAACCAATACCACAAGCATGCAGCAAGTGCTCCGCATACGATCACACAACCGAGGAATGCAGGAAAGGAAAATCATGCACCAAGTGTCAAGGGGGCGCATGACGCAACTAAATGCGGTTCGCCACAGCCACCGAAATATGATGCCTGCAACACCGAGGCCCACGCAGGGTGGTCACCCAGATGCCCAAAGAGACCGATAACACTCATAGAAGGTAACCCCAGCATAAGGATAAAAAACATAAATAAAAAATATACAGATATACCAAACTCAACCACTCATAACAATAGAATCCCTAACCCACTGACTATACCCGACCATATCATTATCACACACACACATGACATAAACAACACACAGAACACTAACAGAGAAGAGATTCTCAAAAAGCTCCGCAAACGCTTTATAATTGACTATGTCATTGACACACAGACTGTACTTTCCGGTAACAGAATGTATATAATCATGTTCGACAAACAAGCATCAGATAGCATACCACCGACAGAACCCACAAATCATACCACACAATCCACCATGCATGCACAGAACGATCGACCGACCATCATATACGCAAACATCAACTGCCACAGTAACAAACGGACACCAATAAATAATTATATAGAGAATAACAACATTCAAGGTTGCCTTTTCGTAGAAACAAAGACCAAAACCGACACAAACGTGACATACAAGAACTGGGAAATCATACAAAAACAAGGACACATCAACAGCAACGCACGAGGAGGATCCCTGGGATAGGTATCCTCCACACCGCACGTAGAGCCAACCCGCCAGTACCGAACAACCCACAAAATGATTGCCTCTACTTTACGATCCCATTTGGCAATGACAAACTTCACATCTTTCTGATATACATTTCAACCAGACACACCAATCGAACAGAACATCGCCATAAAAGCACCCAATGAATAGATATTCGATTATCATTGGTGACTTTAACCTACACCCCTAGAAGAGACGTCAACTACAAACGTTCATAAATAACTATGACTTCAGAAGACAATACACACACAACCAACACTCATCATGCCCAACAATAATGACACCACCCCCGATATACTACATACATACTGACAATCTAACAAATAATATAAGAGACATCGAAGTAACACCAGACCTTTGCTCAGATCACTTGGCTATTAAATTTACATTTCAACTAGACCGACCATGAACTGCCGAAACAATCAAGACAAAATTCATTCTCAAACTCACAAATACAAAAGCAGTAAATACATTCATGCTGACATACCTGAACGAAATCGAAAGAGAAGACATAGTACTACATCACCTAACGGAATTTTATACAAAACTCACTAGCTCTATAATAAAACATAGCCCCTAAACAAAACGAAACATTTTACAAACGCAAAGTACCTAAGCACATATTTACACTAATCAAGTACGAGTGACAAACGTGCCGAAAATACACTCTGACAGGGGGGCAGAAACACAAAAACAATAATGAATAGTAGTTAGGCAACACCGATTCTACTTCACCCCCCGCGAAGATTTCGATTAATTTAATCCGCGTTTTGATCGAACTTTTGATTCGCGTAAGTAGAGCAATTTGGGGGTAATTAGAGCATTAAAGCGGCGGATTCGCGTTTTAATGGGATAATCGCGGTAATTATCCGCGGTATTTGCATACAATTGCTCTAATTACGCCAGCTATTCCGCGGTATTTGCATACAATTGCTCTAATTACGCGATTATCCGCGGTATTTGCATACAATTGCTCTAATTACACCAGCTATTCCGCGGTATTTGCATACAATTGCTCTAATTACGCGATTATCCGCGGTATTTGCATACAATTGCTCTAATTACGCCAGCTATTCCGCGGTATTTGCATACAATTGCTCTAATTACGACAGCTATTCCGCGGTATTTGCATACAATTGCTCTAATTACGCGATTATCCGCGATACTTACATTATGGTGATTGTATTGGTGGGCAAGGGCCGGCCAACATACCACCCCCACGCCGCCCCCGAGTGACATACCAGACTAGCAGCCGCGCCGCCCCCGCACTGTTGATGTTTGCGTATATGATGGTCGGTCGATCGTTCTGTGCATGCATGGTGGATTGTGTGGTATGATTTGTGGGTTCTGTCGGTGGTATGCTATCTGATGCTTGTTTGTCGAACATGATTATATACATTCTGTTACCGGAAAGTACAGTCTGTGTGTCAATGACATAGTCAATTATAAAGCGTTTGCGGAGCTTTTTGAGAATCTCTTCTCTGTTAGTGTTCTGTGTGTTGTTTATGTCATGTGTGTGTATGTGATAATGATATGGTCGGGTATAGTCAGTGGGTTAGGGATTCTATTGTTATGAGTGGTTGAGTTTGGTATATCTGTAGATTTTTTATTTATGTTTTTTATCCTTATGCTGGGGTTGCGTTCTATGAGTGTTATCGGTCTCTTTGGGCATCTGGGTGACCACCCTGCGTGGGCCTCGGTGTTGCAGGCATCATATTTCGGTGGCTGTGGCGAACCGCATTTAGATTTGCGTCATGCGCCCCCTTGACACTTGGTGCATGATTTTCCTTTCCTGCATTCCTCGGTTGTGTGATCGTATGCGGAGCACTTGCTGCATGCTTGTGGTATTGGTTTGGGTGGGGAGCTTGGTATGAACCTGTAGAACCTATTTAGGTAATACAGTCCTCCGTCATATGTCATTATTTCGAATGAGTTGATGTCTCCAGTTATAGTTCTTATCATCGATGTTGGTATGTCTGTTGCTCTTGCTATGATACGTTTGCAGTATCTATAAGTGTATTTATTGTTAGTGAGTTATTTGCCAATATCTTCGTTTGAGATTTCCTTTTCAACTCCAGAGGATTATGGTGTATGATTCGGTGTATGTGCGTTGTGTGTTCGGTGTGGTAGTTAGTTGTTGTTGGGTTCGGGATGTTTTGATGAGCTGTTGTCCATCAGTTCCTGGAGTTTATTTTTGGATTCTCTTTTGTTTGTTTTAAGAGTGAGGTTGTTGTTTATCAGTTGTATGATAATGTCCTTGTTGTTGGGCATGTGTGTTTCCCATAAGCGTGCGAGTTGTATGGGTGTGGTGGTGGCATTCGTTCTTATTTCATAGTTGTGTTTGTAGGAGTTGAATTCATTTGGTGGCTGTGCTCTCGCCTGTGTTCTGTGTGCGCTTGTGTGTGTGCTTTAGAGGGCTGTGTGTGTGCGTGCGTGAGTGCGGTTTTGTATGTGGGTATTTCAGATGCCTGTGTCTCTGTTAGATTTGGTGTGGTTTTTAATTTCTTACTCGTTTGATGCTGACATTGGCTGGGTGTCCATCGCACTCACACTTGATGCGCGGCTCAGGATTAATTAATTTAAAATAAAGTTATGTTATGATAGTATAATTTATTAGATATGAACAGGCGTAATCAATTTAATTTATACTCGGTTGATTAATAAAATAACAAATCGCAAACACTGTAATTTACACATGGCAACACTGAAAATCATTTGGTTGAAAACTAATGTGAAACGATTTTGAGGTTATGTTATGGCAAATGTCAATCTAAAGTCGGAACATACCGTCGTGTGTTTATGGTTACTCAATACTCATTTGTGTTTTGATCAGGTGCTGCGTTTGTGAAATCTGTTATCGAATTTTTCGCCCTTACATATTTTTTGTTTGTTTTTGTTTTAAAAAGGGTTGATTTGATTATGTTGTGCTTAATTTAAAATAAGAGATATTTAACATGTGATAACAATACCAGAGTTCACTAAATAATTAACTACTTGCATAATTTACAGAGTATGTTGTAACCGCTTACAAACTTATCAATAGAAATTAGACGATGTTTAATCTATCGGTATTTATTTGTTATCAGCATGTTAGCACGCCTCCATGTTTATGTTGGTAAGATTGTTTGTATATTTATGTTGGTAAGAGGGACCTTGTTGTTGGGTGTTAAAAATTCATTTCCCTCGCTTGGAGTGGCGTACGCCCTGATGATGCCGACTGTCGAGGCGGTTCTGTGCTCAATTCCGTTTTTATATTTTCGTTTCTAATCATGCCTCTTCTTGTTATCCCTTTCACCTTGCCGCGGCTTTACTTTTTTATCTTTGGTTGAATACCCGTGTCTCACATCCATATGTCAGAGTGAGCCGATATATGATTTTATATACCTTGATTTTTGTTTCTATTGACACCTCCTTTCCTCCAAGTGTATTGCGTGATGTAGGTTGCCTGCCTTCTCCTTTCTGTGGTTTATGTTTATTTCCTATCTTCCTTATTCTTCAAAAGTTGGTCCTAAACAATGAAAGTATTAAATCTGTTCTATATTTGCTCATTCTATGTATATATTTATCATTTCTTCTTCATTTGACATGCCCACAATTTTGGTTTTTGCTTGTTTATTTTTATGCCTGCTTCATGCATCATTTCATTCCATATTTTTAAATTCTCAAGTAAATATTTTTCACTACCTGCTACCAGTAGTACATCATCGGCGAACGCACGTTCGTGTATTTGTACTCTTTTTAGTTTTCTGTGTCCAAATACTACTGGTTTTGTTTTTTCTTTCTGCTTTTCTTATTATTTTATCCATAACAGTAGATAGTGTAATTGGGAGATGTTCCGCTTAGTGATGAGCCCATAGGCATTCATTTTATAGAAGTTGTTGTTGAATACACAAAAAAAGTTTTATTCTAAAGTTAATTTAATTAGGTTGAATATGCGTGTGTATTGTTGTTTTTTATGTATATATTTTTTTAATTCAGTTGGCAAATAGGTGATTCTGTTATTGGTATATTTGTATATACATGTATTATGTCAAAAGAAGCTAGAGAGTAATATGTTGATAATTTTCATTGCTTATGTGGCTTATAAGTTCTATTCTGTTATTAATTGTGTGTTTAGGTTTTGTATTGAATGATGCTATTAATGATGCTGTTTATGATTTTAGCTATTTTATGTGTTGTTGAGTTAATTTATGTAGTAATAGGTCTGATTGGTATTCCTTCTTTCTTTATTATTTGGAATTGGGTTTTGATTATTGATTTTATTCTGTACTTTTCCTATTCATTTGTCCTATTCTCCTTTCATTTTTTTTTCACCTCTTTGTTGGCGGTCCTTTAAGTAATTTTAATTCTTCAGTATTAAACGATTATTTCAGGGCGGTTTTAATAACTGGAAGGTTGGTGTATTTGGTAAAGTTGCCGCGTCTCACGTGGGAGGCCGGGGTTCGATTCTGGGCAGGCATGTGATTTTTATTCTGGCAAAAATGTCTTGGTTAATAATAATAACAATAATAATAATTATTAATAAATAATAATAATTATTAAAAATTATAATAAATAATAATTAATAAATAAAACTCGCGCGCCTCCATATTCAAATAAATTCATTCGCGCCGGCTCGTTCATTTTGAATTACGCGCCAAAAATCAGACGGACCAATCAGAAGCGCGGTGACCTCGATCAAAATCGCGGTGGAGGGGGTAAAAAAAGTACTTTCAGACCCCTGTGTAAATCCTTATGGGAAATTATTCCCATAATTATTCCCATTCATTATCATACTGTGTACCTTTTTACGCGCCATATAAAAAAATAAAGTTGATGATGGTTTCTTCGAAACGAAACGTTGTACTGAAAATTTGTAAACGCTGTCTTGTAGAGACAAGACAGCGTCAAAATGTGGCAATAAGAAAGTGCATTTATTTTTTGTATACCTTTTTAAATAACTTCAGAAAAAAATAAACTAAATCGCAAGATTTCGGATTTTGTCGAATATCTCCGGAAGTAAGCGGAAATTTCTGGTTTTCTCAAAAGAATATTACTGACCACTAAATTGCGCAACTTTTTTGTAATTTAACCGCCTTTGAAACTTTTACAGTTTCCGAGATCCCCATTCTGTTGATCCTTATCTTGGACACCCTGTATGTTCGGTTTCTGTTATCGTTTGTTTTGTTTTCGGTTAAGTTCCGAGTGATTGATTTTGAATTTTTTTAAATGTTTAAAAATATAAAAATATGATAATTATTATAAATATAACTGGAGTAAGTAGAGAGTAAGATTGTGTTAACGCGCGGGTTTGACATGTACGGAACCGAAATAAACCGATATTTTTTCGGTTGTCTTCGGCTCCGGTTTTCGTTCCAACAAAATAACGGTTTTTTTCGGTTTCCAGTTTAGTTCCGTTTCGAAGTACTGATATTATAATATAAACTATGGATAAAGCAAGAATTGTTCTGCTGAAATGTTGAGTTTTAAGCTTACGAATAGCAGCAATCCATAAATATGAGATTGCATAATAAAATGATACTGCAGCATTAAAGATAAATTGTTTGTTGCGAGAAACGTTGCATTGTTTATGTATGAAATTTCCTGGCAAATACAGAGATCCGGCGTGATTAATCTAAGGCTTACGGGTATATAGGTTAAGAGGTCACATATCTGGGTCAACGCATAGAGTGCCGGGAAGTGCACAGCAGGTGAAAGTATACACTTAAACAAGAGCTCGAATCTATTTGTGGACTTAGTGAAATGCTGAATTAATGTTATTGCAAGAAGATGACAATGATTAGGACGATGCATGGAACACCCTAAAGCGGAGTTTCCCTAACTGCGCGATGTGAATAGAGCCTCGGTGGAAAAATCAAAATTTATACTCGATTTCATACTCCATTCGCATGTAGCAATGTAACTTTGTGTAATTTTTTTGTGATTTTTTTTTAAATAACTTGGTTAAACCCTATAATACTATTTACTGCCTTAATTTAATTTTTAAAATCTAGGGATACAAAAATAGCTTCAAGTTGACATTAAAATAATGCAATATTGCCGTTTTAAACACAACATGCCGGAGTTATTACATTTAATGAAAAAAAGTCAGGCACTCAATTGCTGAACTTCTAATATAATAGAATTGAAGCAAGCAACCTGTCAATTTTGGCATATGTTACACAGAGAGGTTATGTTTTTATTCAAGACAATACACGCGAGTATTCGTAATGTATCAAGATCAGCTGATATGTCAACAAATGATTATTTTCTTTGGGGTTACCTGAAAAGTAAAATATTTAATGACGTACAAATACATAACGTAGATGAATTGAAAGGCCGTATACGTACTGCATGTAATGGCATAAATCCACAATACATTACGAATACTCTGCGTGTCTTCAAAAACCCTGTCGTGTATTGCCTTGAATAAAAACATAACCTCTATGTGTAACATATGCCAAAATTGACAGGTTGCTTGCACCGACGCCGCTAATGAGTTGACTATTTTTTTTTTTAGAATTACACATGGAAATTAATTGTGGGTAGATGCAGGCAACCAGTTATACATTGTCCATCATATGTGTAATAAGGAAAAAAAAAGCCCAGTATATAAAATATCACTTGGTTAATCTGTAAAATTAATAAAAGAAAACAAGTCAGATACTCAAATGCTGAATTGCTAAAATAGTAGAATAGAATAGAAATATCTATCAAATATCACTTGGTTAATCTGTAAAATTATTACTTATAACTTAACCAAGTGATAGTTGATAGATATTTCTGTTCGATTATATTATTTTAGCATTTGAGTATCTATCCAATATCACTTATACAATAATTTTGCTGTGGTTAATCTGTGAAATTGTATAACACAACAATTACAATTTTAAATTATTTTCCTTTTCTTCTTAACAATCAATGGCACAAACTTTTTGCATATATTTTATGTCGTTTTAGGACATGATAAAACGTTGTAAATGATATTTTTATATCATTGTAAGCGAACTGAAATTCCTATTATTTAGGTGCAGTGGGATACTAATGAAAACAGCATGAGCGTCACTTATTAGTTCACTTAATTGTCATTGCATTATTAGAAAGTGTTAATAATGCCCACAGGTATCGTTCCCGGTTGAATTCTGCAACTCATTAGAGCACATAAATAATTGTTCCTGCAGATAATCATTATTTGCGGGATTAGCAAACTTCCCGAACAGTACAGCTGGTTAATGGCAAACACGGAAGGGCGTTATAGTCGGGTCTAACCGTAAATCCGGTCAGGCTTACAACTTCGGAATGCATCTGATGACAAGACACGCTCCTGCCAGTTTCTAGGGGGGCAATTCGCTCGCAGTTCCCATGTTTACAAACATCTCGAACCACTACTTCCAACGCAGTTTTCACAGTACGTAGTAGCGGCGATTGCGTGCCAAGTCCGCGTATTGATAATGCAAAATATTGTTTGCAAATAAGCGGTTTTAATCTGGGGCTACGCGAGATCGTTAATATTAACATTAGCTTAAAATTCGGGCTAAAGCAATTTCTTCGCGCCGCTCATGATTACGTATGGTGTGCATCAAAATAGAATGTGGAAATTGATAACATTGAGTGCCATCACTTAAGCGCATCACAACGAGCGTTTAATGTAAATTGCGGCGAAGTTCATTTGCGTAATTCGCCGCTGAAGCGGGAAAACTTCCGACAATCCTCAGCCTTGGAAAACAAATCGCCCGCCAATTACCCGGACCATTATTAAACTTCTTTAATTAAAAGTGGATTATTTTTCAGTCCAATCAGCCGCTAGGTGGGGCGGTCGAACTAATTTAAAGACTCTTCCTGTACCTCGGGATGTTCATCAAGCGGCGCGATAATTGATACAAATTATTCATACCGATTCTGAAGGAAAACCACACGGATGTTACCCAATAAATAATTAAGAAATAATTCATCCTCCGATCGATTGTGCACCATGAATTTTCTATGATGAATTTTCCGGGTGCGATTGAAAATCACTATTATCTACGTAGAAATTTCGGGGTGTGGTGAGAAATCGATTTTAATTGATCTAGTGGCGCTATGCTCATCGCAGCGTAAGCCGATTTTCCTGCTTATACCAGTAGATGTATGAGTGTCTGTATCGAAGTCTCACTGACATATGGCACCTACAGTTTAACGTTGGTTGCGAACGACTAAGATTGGGGAACCTACCAAGCAAATTACTCTCAGTGGTTTGCCTTCTGAGGCGAGGACACGACCAGAATATCTAGAATATTGTAGCATTTCTAGATATATTTTTACAGGCCTCTTCACCACACTCGTCTTCTCGCTTTAATTGATCAAGAGATGTGTATTCGACGAAGTCACTGGAAGTTGCGACCAGAATTATAAAATTCTTAAAAATAAAGATTGGTTTTGCAGTCTCAAGATTTTCCGAAATTGAGGAAGCTCGCCAACCATTTTCCGTCTGTTTCCAATCATCATGCAATTTTAACAAGTAACTGGCTGATTTAGTTTTAAATTAATTATCCGATGAGGCTCCGCTAGTTACTTGTTATATCCTCCTAAATGTAACCCGTGCATAATTTTCCTTTGTAAAGCGAAAAAGTTTACCTACGTTTTCGGACTTTACATATCCCTTATCCCTTCTAATCAAAAGTCATGTCTCTGCCTGGACGAAACTTTCGTATATAAACTTTCATAAAATCATCATAAAATATTTTGTAATTCCGTTTACTATTTCTCAATGTATAAAAAGTTTATTAAAGATGTGAAAATTTCAAGTGGTCTTTCCACAGATTATAAAAACTTTAAATCAGTCGTATAAATTTTCATAAAATTATCATAAAATATTTGAAACTTCCGCAACTTTTACTCAATAGTAAACAAATGTCGGAGCTTTTATAAGTGGCTGGACTCATAAAGTCCCTACTAATGAAAAGTCTTGTAACTATTTTCATTCAAACCAATTCATATCTATTTCGTATAAGTTTTTATAAAATCATCATAAAATACTCTTTGGTACAACCGGATGCGAAGTGCCCATTTCGCGTACGCAAAACCCGCGAATTTAATTTCGCGGCCACTGTCCTTGGCGACGGCCTGTAAAAAATAAATCAAAGATTTAATAACTGAAATGGTGGTTTCAAACCAAGCAGAAATTTTAATTCTTATTAATTTTACTTAAAACGAAAAATAAAAATAAATCCCACTGGTAAACTCAATCCGGGGACATACTGTATATAAAATATATACAGTGTGTTCGATAAAAAGGGCCCAAGAGTGTAGCGACTTCATGTGCTATTTAATCATCAAAAAACCATATATATTATTAAATGGGACAGTATTAGCTACAAGTTGGTGACAAAAAATCTTTTTTAAACACCTTCATTTATTTCTAGTGACGTCACCGACAATGTTTTTAAATGGCTCGGTATAATTTTGTTGGTGTATTCTTGTAGGGCAGTTTAAGTAATTTACACCGGTCTAAATTTTTAGTAGGGTTATACGTTATACTATTCAATATATACAAAAAATGTAAAAAAAAAAACAGATTTGAGCCAGTAGGCTGTTAAATCCGAAATGGAACAAACAATTGGTGATCATATCATATATATCGTCGCTGTGAAATCAAACCGGCTGATCATATCTGCTAAATGCATATTTTTTACCAGAGCGCTTTAAAGTTTTCGCATGTGATATTTTCCTTTTAACGTCCGCTTTGTTCACCTCAAAGCCACCTTATGCATGAATAAAATTGTATTCAACAAGGATTTTTTTGCACCAACAACTCAAAAACTCAATTTATACACAAATGCCGGTTTGATTTAACAGCAACGATATACATACATACACACACACACACACACATATATATATATATATATATATATATATATATATATATATATATATATACTCTTTCCTCTTTCCTCATTTAACCGAATCTCTATGTTTTATGGTTTCCGAGATTCCAATGCTTACAATGAAAAATAAAACTCACTCTGTATATATCTATACAATTTTAACACCAACACAATTGTTCATAGAATTTTCATAATTCCTCTAAATTTTCGGAAACATTTTTACTAATTTTGAGAAAACCCTCAAAGTTTCAGTAATTCAGGAGTAGTATTATTTATATGTAGTAGTAACTCTGTATCAAAGTGTTTTAAAGCTATGAAACATATTTGGAAATTTTCAAGAAAAAAAAATGTGGTTTTGGAAAATATTCATCAGTTTCAGGCATCGCAAACTCAAAAATTTTATATTTACAACTAAATACCATATAAATCTTAGTTCTGCCTAATAAGTTTGGTTTATCAGAATTTCATGAGCAAACTAAAAATAATTTATTTATAAAAAAAAAACTATACAGGGCTATTCAAAGTTGATTATCACTATGGGGATATCGGAAACGGCCAGAGTTACGAAGTCGGTTAAATTGGGCCAAAGTTGCATGGTTGCATGGTTCAATGGTTACTGAGATTTTTTTTTAAACTTTGGAATTTTCGAAAATATTGTTTACTTTTTCTTGTCGTTACTTGAAGAGGCATACAAAATAAACACATCTTTATTGTCACTTTTTCTCCTCTACAACGCGGGAATTTTAGATTTTCGACCAGACGTTTCGAATGAGTGTCATCAAGTCTAAATTTTTAAATGTGGACCTGCATTCGTTATTTAATTTTTCAGTTCTACTCGTTAATAGAACAGAGAGGTGGCACGAACGAAACATTTTTTGTTTCAAAGAGTCAAGTAAATAAATGAGGAAATTATTTTAACAGTTGCGAATAAAATTGAAAACTTCAACTAGTTCACTACTGAAAGGAAAAATAATAATAAACCGTTTTGTATTCTTAGTTGTATATTTTTTTCAATTAAAAAAGTGTATTTTGTCACTTTCATCACTAGGGATGAAAGAGGACACTAGGCGTCTTGAAAGGGACACAATAATTTATGAAATTATGTGTGCGTAATAACAAGGAAAATCATCTGGTATCTATCTGTTTTTCTTTTAATATCTCTTCAAATAAAACATGAAAAATAAATAAGATTTTCGGAAAAAAACACAATTATTTCCATAACAATTGAAATTCTTTGAAATATCTTTATTGATAATTGTTCCCCATAAGATTACGCAGCTTTTCCTCAATTTAACAAACTTCGTATTTCTTACCGTATTCGATATCCCCATAGTGATAATCGAATTTGAATAACCCTGCATAATTCTTAGCTTTGCTTTGCCAAACTCTGATATCTTTTAAAAGTTTTTGGTACTGTTAAAATCTCAACAACACTTTCCAGAGCCTACCTAAAGTCTGAAATATATCACAATTTTAGTTATATCATAAATGTTTCCCATTTTCTATTTTTTTAAATTTTATTTTAGAGAGAGAGCCTAATACAGGGTGTCCTAAATAGAGTAGGATTGCATGGGTATCTTTGTTATTTTGAAAGCTAGAGATCTGGTTAAATGGACAATGTCACGCAGTTTTGTATACTGGTTCAGATTATGTTGAAAAATTTTTAAAAGTCCGAGCATTTTAGAAATTATTCTAAAATAACTAAAAATTGCAATTTTCTAAAAACTACGATATTTCCATAACTTTTAAAGATGCAGAAATAAGTTTAAACTAAAATTGACTTGGTTCGATCGCACAAACTTAAGAATCAAGTCAAAACAAAAGTCAAGTTTGTGCGATCGAACCAAGTAACTTTCATTTTAAACTTTTTTCCTCATCTTTAATAATTATGAATCTATCGGAGTTTTTAGAAACTCGCGATTTTTAGTTTTTTCAGAATAACTTATAAACTGCTCCGACTTTTGAAAAAATTTCAACATAATCTGAACCAGCATATAAAACTGCACAGTATTGCCAATTTAACCATATCTCTAGCTTTAAGAATAAGAAAGATACCCATGCAATCCCACTCTATTTAGGACACCCTGTATATATATACCGCGTTTTTTTTATATGCAACCAAATTTACTAGCGTGTTTCAACTCGATTTAAAAAAAATGACAAATTCATAACGTATAAAATGGAAAATGTATTCAACGCAAGAAAGTATTTAAATTTTCTTCTTCTTCAATATCTTCTTCGGCATAACATAATACGTTTAATTTCATTTCTAGTCAAAACGTGGCATCACCTAGTTATTTTATGATGACTACCGGAGATGCATACTCTACTTTTAAATTTGACGATTATATTACAAATAGTTCCGATTGATGGTATTGGTCTCTCAGGGTAATGCACAGAAAATAAATCGCGCACAGTCCATATACTAATGCCACATTGTTACCAGTGCACTGTATTTGTGCAATGGTACAGATGCAGTCCACATTGTATCTTTTCTTGCGTTGAATACATTTTCTGTCTACAGTTTTGACGTTTTATTAAATGGGTTATGAATTAGTCTTTTTTTTTTAAATAATTGAGTAGTAAATTACGCTAGTAAATTTGGTTTCATATAATTGAATTTTAGCATACGATTGATCCTGTCGTTTTAAAACTGAACATACCCTATGTTCAGAGATTAAAAAAAACGCGCGGTATATATTTTAAAATTTAAATAATACAAATTTTTACTTTCCAACTTTGTTGCAAACTATATTCGACATTCGTGCGGTCAGTTTATTCTCATACAATTTCAATTGTAGAGAGAAAATCGTATCTACAAATACGAATATGTTATTATGCTTCTACAAATACAAATACATAGAAATGCTCTTAAAAAAATTATGATTTCTTCAGGCGAGATTTTGTCGACCCTGACCTTGTAGAGCGCGCGTGTGCGTTTGTGTTTGTGTGCGTTTGTGTTTGTGTGCGTGTGTGTGGTTTTACGATGATTCTGTAGTCTCCATCTCCCGTACTTTCAATATTTTACAGAACATAGCGGATACGTTCGTTCCGACTCGACATTTGGAGTATAAACGTGCCGCTGGGCTTTGTTCGGTTTAAAATTGAAAGGGTGGAATAGTCATCCCGACGAAAGCTGACAATGACTCATGCTTTTTCGAACCAAGAATCGCGTTTTCTATGTTCGTTCACATGCTTAAGGTAAACGTAATAGAGTGAAATGAAATATGAAACGTATGTTGAATTCCGGTAATATGGAGCGATGGGACATTGTCAGCTCTCAACGGGCCTACTATATAAGCTGGGCCGCAAATGTAGTCTTTACATGGGTCTACCCCAATTATCTATATCGATTCCATCAGGAATTGGGTTTACTCACATATTTCCAGCCCAGTGTGGTTTTGCAGCATTCGCAGTAAATATCGGCAACGGCGTGCAGTCCTGTGAGGAGAACCCTTTCTTCGGCGGGGCCGCAGCCAACATTAACCCTGCAACAGTCAAAGGTGAGCATATCCAAGCCCGCTTGATCGCAGAACTTCGAAGATACAACGATTTCTATTGATTGCATTACTTCGTAATGCGCTGATTGGCTTTGATGCGTGCGTTTGAGTGATCGATTCAAATGATGTACAAACACTTGGTCAATACTTACACGGAATTGAACAAATACGCTCGACCTTGACTGCCCTGGAATGACTAGAAATAAAAACGTTTACTTGTTAAAATCGATTTCTTCGTGTTGATGCGGAACAGCGAGGGGTGGGGGGAAGCGACAACAACCACCCTGATATGCGCCCCGTACCTCACATGACCAACGAGTATTACATTACGTATGTAAGAATGGAGATTATTCCGTGTTTTCCGTACGACCTAGACACAGATATTTCAAAACGCTATATCTGGAACGCCCCAAACCCTACTTACGTAGGGCTGAATTAAAACATGCATCACTTTGTCGTCCATAAATTTGCATTGATAAGGGGCAGTTTGTTTAGGAAGATTCAGTCAAGAAACTCGCCTATGTATGATGTACCCATGTCAAATATATAACGAGATTTTATACACCTAAAAGGCTTTCATGCTCTTCCCGTGCATTATGGTGGGCGTTACTGGCGTGCAAATCTTGTGAGCACACGAGGCAAAGCAAATCAACATAATGCCGTGTTATAAATTTTCATATTTGTACGGACGGAGTAATGCGGAGGGTGCTAAATATAACGCGCCATGGCCAACAAATGTGATGAAGTGTAGGTCGGGAAGACTCAGGAGCTTTGATGCCAGCATCAGCAAAACGATTCCGACCTGATGCTGATTATCCCATACAAAAGGCTAACACAAACAGCGGGCGCGTGTATGCGAATCACACGCACCAAATGAATTATTTACCAGTGTATTGTATCACGGCTAGTAATAAAATAAGCGGCCTACTATAAGCTTCTCACGTACAATAAACGGCGAATTAAAAATCTCGTAAAATCGATTTTCCCGAAAATGTGAACTAAAAATTTAAAAGCTAACTCGTCTGACTTATTATTGGTGATGTGAAGATTTTAAATACTTCGAGGAATCGTCACCTACTTTAATGTTTTAACTACTTAGGAATACCCATAAAAAGTATTTACACTAGCAAATTTGCATATTATTAGTTGGTAGACAACACCCGCCTTTTTTCGTAATTTTTCGTAATACGGCATAGGAAAAACGTATTGGGACTGATTGAACAATTTTAATATGGCTGTAGGTGTTAAGATCCATCCTGATGTAAAGTTTTCAAGTGAATGAATTTAGCACTGTCATGTTGGGATTATTAATCAATCAAATGTTTACTTGGAAACATTTGACTGATTAATAATCACAACCTGATAGTGCTAAATCCATTCACGAGAAAATTTTAGTATTGTCCTGCTGCGAGAATCGAACCCACGGAGTTTAATTGCCCCGGGCCTTTAGGGGCCCGTATTGGTTTTGGAAATTCTCATGTCGCAATAAACATGATTTACGATCACCAGACGACCAGACAGATATTTCCGCTGCAACGGTTCTGGTGGAGGCGCCGGGCGAGTTACGTGAAACCGCACAACTGCAAGGAGCTGCCGCACCAAAATCGCGTTCTAAACGAGTGCATTATTGAGCGGCTCCAGTGCTGGCCATAAAAACTTTGACGCCTGAATAATTAATTACGCTGATTGATGATTGAGCCTCAACTTTATCGGCGAGTAAATATTTCAAGACCACCGTAGCCAGCAAAAACGGAAGCGGTAGCATTCTGGCATCGAAACAATTCGTCCCGGGATCCTGCAGGACGGAAAACTTTGTTCCCGCCAATTTACGGGGAGGCCATCTAATATGATCCCCGAGAATCCCGTGGGTATTATGGAGCCGTCCCGTTCCTCGACGGACGCAATCAAGTGAGGCACGTGCTCTATCAGCGGAGACCGTTGATGGTTATTACCAACCTTTGAGATAAGCTCGTCGTGATTGGCGAGATGCGCCCGGCAGTGTATGCACGAGTAGGTGCGATGGCATTGTGGAAGGTAGGCCTGAAACGTCTTCACCATGGTGCTGGCCGCGACGGCAGGCCATGCGTGCTCGTCACACCTGAAACGAAAAATGCAGTTTTAGAAAAATATCCCAGAATGATTACCTAATTTGTTAAGTAATAGGTAATAATAGGGATAATATACCTACGTATACTAACATTGATTCCTCGCACCAGACAATTAAGCATTAAGGACAATAAGGTCGATCAAATATCGAGCGTTCAACAAAAATCGTCGACGAAGTTGGCGTTGGCAATCTCAAGTCATGTCTGCACTAAGATCTCACGCGTACGCGTGCAATGCTGGCTGTCATTTTGACATGTCAGATTTGATCTTAGTGCAGACATGACTGACATGACATGTTGAACGCTCGATATAAAGCAACATCGATAACTATTGAAATAAATTAAATAACTGTAAAAAAACTAGCAACGCTCAAATCTTAAAATCTAGAATAGTCTTGAGAAGCACATAACGCCTCAACATCAATGGCCCATAACGTGTGGGCGTTTATGCCACTTTTTCCTTCCGTTTATAATTATTATTGCAAAACACCGGAAGCTGTTCCTGTAGAGGTCATGAAATAAAATCGCGCGTCGCCTTCAAGTAAGAAAGCAGTTCCTTTATTACCCGCTTCTTAGCGAAACAGTGCTGCTCGTATGCCTGCGTGACAAATTTTATTACGTCCACTGACTGTGTTCCTTATCTCCCGTTGTAAATTTTCCATGCATAATGAATGCGGTGGCGGCGCAATAAATAATTCGTAATTAATGTAATTCAGCGGCCGATGTATTTTATAGCCGCCGTTTTTCCAGCGCCATGCGAAAGTTTTAAATTGTAAACAACTCCTGCCGCCGAACGCCGAATCGCCCCAAGTGGATATGCATAAATACGTGAGAAGGCTGCAGGTAAACGGCATTGCATTTTACTGCCGGCTTATAGACCAGCAACTGCGCGATTCCACATTTGAATAAGATAGTTCGGAAAAACATTCAGAAAAACATTTCGTTTTCGCACCAACTGGGAGAAATAGATTATAGAAATTGAAGTGTAAAAAATCCACGACTTTTAGTCCGATACCAAGTGCTACACATTTCCAAAAATCTCCACTAAAAATTTCATTCACCAAAAATTAACTTTAATTCAAAATAAAGTAAAGGGTTTTCCAATAAGAGGTGTTATTTTGAATAGCCCGCTATTTCGGTAGATGTCACTTTTGAAGCTGTCATTTCTTGGCATTTGACAAGTAGAAACTACGCCATTAATAAAAATGGTACGATACACGCTTCAACAACGCATTGAAATTATTAAAATTCACTATAAAAATGGTGAAAATTTGGCAGAGACGGTTCGTAAAACTCGAACATTTTTGGGTCGTCGTGAAGCACCTTGTCGGACCGCAATACAGAAATTGGTGGAAAAATTCGAGCTGTTGGGACAAGTTAGTGATGAGAAGAATAAAACCCGTGCACGTCGCTCAAGAACAGCCGAGAATATTGCTGCTGTAGCCGAAAGTGTTGAAGAAAACCCAGGTTTGTCCATTCCTCGTCGTTCTTTGGAATTAGGTATTCCACAAACGTCATTACGCCGTATTTTGCATAAAGATTTGGGTCTTAAGGCTTATAAAGTCCAGTTAACACAAGAACTCAAGCCGGCCGATCATCAACAACGTCGTGACTTTGCTGATTGGGTCGTTGAAATGCATGAAAATGATCCGGAATTCCATCGAAAAATCATCTTCAGTGATGAGGCCCATTTCCACCTCGGTGGCTTCGTCAACAAGCAAAATTGTCGCATCTGGGGCTCAGAAAACCCAAGAGTTATTGTTGAAAAGTTATTGTGATTTAACACCTTGCGACTTCTTTCTTTGGGGCCACGTGAAGGAGAAGGTCTACGCCAACAGCCCAGTATCGATTCAAGACCTCAAAGATGGAATTCGTGAGGCTATCGAGGACATACAGCAGCCACTTTGCGATTTAGTTATGGAAAATTTCATGAAAAGGATTTTGTCCTGTAAGCGTGGCCGTGGTGGTCATTTGCTTGATGTTATTTTCCACTATTAACGGCATACCTTCCTCTTTGTAATGAAATAAACATCTGATGATTTATAATAAAAAATGGCATTTTTCTTTGAATATCAAAATAACACCTCTTATTGGAAAACCCTTTATTTCTAAAAATTATACATAAAAGAATAACGTGGAAGGACAACTGGGACCCACACAATTTGGATTTAGAGACGCAGTCGGGACAAGGGAAGCTCTCTTTAGTGTGCAAGTATTGGTACAGAGATGCAGAGACATGAATTGTGATGTATACGCGTGTTTCGTTGATTACAAAAAGGCCTTTGACAGAGTCCAACACCAAAAACTGATACAAATTCTGGAAAACACAGGAATAGACGACAAAGACCTCAGAATAATTACAAACCTATACTGGAACCAAACGGCAAGCGTAAGAATCGGAGACGATAGCACAGAAAGAATAAAAATTCTACGCGGTGTGAGGCAGGGATGTGTACTGTCTCCTCTGCTATTTGACATCTATTCTGAAGTCATATTTCGGGAAGCCCTAGTAAATACACAAGAAGGAATTTCTTTAAACGGGAAACGTATAAACAACATCAGATACGCAGATGATACCATGATCATGGCCGACAACATAGAAGACTTACAACTAATAATGAATAGCTTAATAAGCACTAGTCACAGATATGGACTAGATATCAACATGGACAAGACCAAATTAATGATTATAAGTAGGAACAACCCACAACACCACCAACAGCAACTAGAGCTGGAGCAGGGGAACATCGAAAGAGTTAAAAAATATGTATATCTAGGCACCGTTATTAATGAGCAATGGGACCAAACACAGGAAATAAAAAGCAGGATTGAAAACAGCAGAAATATATTCATTAAAATGACCACAGCCTTTAAAAGTCGTAATCTAACTATTGACACCAAAATGAGACTCTTACGCTGCTACGTATTCTCTGTGTTATTTCATGGAATGGAAGCTTGGACGCTGACGGTTGCTTACCCAAAAAAACTAGAAGCATATGAAATGTGGCTCTACAGAAGGATATTAGGGACATCATGGAAATACCGTATTACCAATGCCGAAATACTAATAAGAATGGACAAAACGACAGAAATCCTGACCACGATTAAAACCAGGAAACTACAATACCTGGGACACATCTCTAGTAGATACGGACTCCTTCAGTGCATACTACAAGGCAAAGTTGAAGGAAATAGAAACATTGGGAGAAGACAAATCTCGTGGCTTAAAAACTTGAGGAGTTGGTTCTCCACGACAACCACAGGCCTCTTCCGGGCAGCTGTGAACAAAGTAAAGATAGCCAATATGATAGCCAACATCCGGAACGAATAGGCACTTGCAGAAGAAGAAACTTCTTTATCGATTAGAACTCTTTAAAGAAATGACGCCTATACCAAAATATCCGGATATTCGGATATTTTAGTTGTCGGTTATTCTGATTCGTCGTGATATCCAAAGTAAATCAGAAAGTTTTAGTTAATTTCTGTATTATTTTTGCACCCCACCATGCAATAATCCCAATGGCATTCGTGTATGCAGTTAGATTGAAACAAATTATAGTTTCGCTGGCACGTGGGTGGTTGGGAAATAGTTCTTGCAGGAAACCGCGTTCAGTCCGCAACATTGCGAGCAATTAAAAGTGCGGGCAACGCCAGAATGCATTAGCACGAGTCGCACACTTGGAGTCTCGCATGGTAGAAATAGTTGCCGATGCATTATTTATAAAACCCGGCGTTTAATATTGATTGGCTCTTAGCAATTTCCAACACCTGTAATGCGATGAGGTCCGTGCGCAATCGAATTAAATGCACGGGCGCCGAGCGCCTCGTGAAATATTCACGAGCGGCTCCAATTAATTTAGAAGCATATAGAATGACACACTATCAATATTTGGCTCGTTAATAAATTGCATGCAGCCCCAATCCACTTCCGAAGCCAGGGAAAAATAATCAATTTATTGGTTTGAAAATGATCTATGTTAAGCTAAATTTTAACCACAACCAATAAACCACGAGAATATAATTGGTACGAAAAAATGGTATACGGTTTGCAAATGTAAAAAAGGAGAAAAAAATGAAACGTTTTTATGATATTAATATTAATGAAAAATTAATTGATGCATAGATGATGTTGAGTTGATTTACTTCGTGTACATGGTTAATTTAAAATAAGAACACTTGTTTTCGTTAATATCTATCACACATTTTTTATGTGATATTTTATACACATTGTCCCACGCTCATCGACCATTCAAAGTTATGGGGTTCCCGGTAAGATAAAAATTTGAAAAAAATCATCCAAAAATGGCTGATTCCGATCTCCTCAGGTGAAATACTTTCAAACTTCTATCACATTTTTTTCTGAACACCCTGTATTACTAAATTCAAATTGCTCATTACCAACATGTTGCTTATTAACCACACTGAGAATATTGCTAAAACTTATTCTTACCTACAAAAAACAAGGTCGCTACGATTTTTTAAAGTAGAGCTTGCTTATGCATGATATTTCGAAGAAAAAAATGTAAGTTGGTAACACTGTAACATAATCCAAAACTAAATAGATAACATTGTAGAGGTGGAAATATGTCATCAGAAAACTTGAATAAATACAGGGTGTTCAATTTAAAAGATGTTTAATTTTGTTATTTCGCAAAATTGGGACACCCTGTATATTTGAACATATTTTTACGGCATAAACATTTTTAAACCACTTTATGTACGAAACATTTTTTTCTATCTTTCACGGGAAACGCGCTAGGAAAGCCCGACGCACTGTTGCAGGACCCTGTTAACCCTGAAAGGGATACTATTACGTTTCTGGCTTCCCCGTTTAATTTGAAACATCTTTTGTAGAGATGTGTGTACACCTGTCTTTTTTTACATTCTGAGATAAAAATTAAATTCCAATATTTTTACCACAAAAAGACGTAAATGGCTTCAATTTCTCTTACAAATAAGAAAAAACGGAAACGTTATCTTGAATTGCACCTCTTAGGTACCTCTCAAACTGATATACAGGGTGGCCTATCTATCCTCACTCGGACCATTGTTGCTAGACTAATGAAAATTGAGGGGAAAAATCTGATTGGAAATGATTGGACACTTGATGTTCTACTTTTTTAAATTATTTTCGATTGTACAGAGTGTACCATAAATCCGGGACAGAAAATTTGGTATCTTTTTAAATTGATCGCCCTGTATATTCTTTCATTTTTAGAATCTGCTTCATGTGGGTTCCACAAATCATTTGTATATTTTGGGATCATGTGCAATTCTACCAAGTTATTCACATTTTAATCAAATATAACGAAAAATCATGGACGTGGAAAAAAAATCTACACAACCTTATTATAAGAGAACAATGAAAGAATCTGGGTATGCAAGTACCCAAGCAATGTGCTAAAACATACACAATATTTGGAGTCACGTTGAATACACAGGATGTTCTGAAACAACTATCGAATTTTGCTATTTTCAAATGGCTAAAACTAATTGAAATTGATCGTTATTTACCTATTAAAAAAGTATAATCCGATTGCAGTCCATATGCTACCATTGAATAGCTCATTAGATGAGCACTCAGAATATGATGCTATATACAGGGTGTTACGTTTGAAAAAAACAAGAGTTTTAGCCATTTGAACATAGCAAAATTGTATTGTTGTTTCAGAACACCCTGTGAATTCTACGTGACTCCAAATATTGTATATGTTTTGGCACATTGCTTTAGTACTTGCATACGCAGATTCTTTCATTGATATCGTATAATAAGGTTTTGTTGAATTTTTTTCCATGTCGACAAATTTTCGTTAAATTTGATGAAAATGTGAATAGCTTGGCAACGTTTCTTCTGATCTCGAAAAATAAAAATGATTTGTGAAGTCCACATAGACCAGATTCTAAAAATAAAAAATATATACAGGGTGATTCATTTGAAAAATAGGCTAAGTTTTGTGTCCCGGGTTTATGGTACACTCTGTACACTAGAAAATAATTTTAAAATGTGGCACATCAAGTATCCAATAACTTCCAATCAGATTTTGTAGTAAATTTTCATTAGTCTAGCAGCAATGGTCCGAGCGAGGATAGGAGGGCCATTCAGTATGTTGCAGCTGAAAATGTTGACAATTAGTCATTCAAAAATGTCATTAGTTACGTGCCAACTTAAAGTAAGCGTATTTCATTTTTTTTAAATGGAATGATATACTTTTCATTTCATAAAGCAATTGGCATGGCAATTTGCTACAAAAAAGTATTATACAACAATATTCCCAAAATAAGTAGTTTTTGACATATTTTAAAATTCGAAGTTCTGCGTCATGTAATTTCGCCTGTTATTTACACATGCATCATAGTTTGTGAAATATGCTTATTTTTCGTCACTGTGGTAACTAATATTAACAAATAAATTTCTATTTAAAAAAAATCACTTACATGTATTAATATCATTTTGATAGTCCAGTCATATTTGCCCCAAGAAGCAGTTTTGGCGGAAATAAACTATATAGTTTTGAAATTAGTATACATACTCTTGAGTACTCTAGAATCGAATATCGTCGAGTTTACCCTATCCCAGTGGAGCCTTCATCCCTTAATATCGCCCGAAACGGCGAACTTGTGTTATTTTTCGCAATTATCTCGTAAACGGTGGACCGCCTAAACATTTGTATATCGGGTAAAGTTGATGAAAACGAAATTTTGAACAAAAAATATTGGCAAACCATGTGCCACAAAAGCTAAAGTTCACAAGGGATAGAGGCCGGAAGTGAAATTATCCAGTAAATCCAGTTAATTAGGCGTTTTGGAGGAATAAATTATATACTGACGAACTGACGAACTTCGCGTCAGTGTTCTTTGTGATATAGATCTAATATCTAATGATATTAGTGATATCGTGCTAATAAATGAACGGAGTGATTTGTTTATTTAATTTTAATTTTAATTTAAAACGCATGAAGTGTGTTGCAACGCGTATGATGGAGGAAGATAAATCGTGGCAGTGAAATTTGCAATTAAAATATAAGTGATGGTTATGTGTTATGTGCAACGAAGGATCTTCTGTGACAATTAATGACAATAATGACAATTAGACAAGCATCGGCAATGGCTGTTTTCACGAGCGCCGTGAGGTAAATTTTGAACCACCAAGCGAGCCCATTGAAATTCTCTGTTTAACGTATATCAACCAGGATATGCACTAGCAGAAGTGTATAATGTAATGAAATGTAAGTTATACGTAGAAATGTGAATAAACTGATTTGAAATTCAAATTGAACAAATGTGAAATGAGTGTCACCAACTGAAATTAAATAAAAACAATTACATCTATGAATTATTTATAGAAAATATATACTCTCTTTATAGAAAAAACAGGGCAAATTACAAAAAAAATGTATAAAAAATTTGTAAATAAGTCAATTGTATCACTTGTCCGTTAATAGTTAGTTAAGCATTAAGGGAGGTAAGTATTGTTTACCAGTCGAGGTCGAGTTTGCGCCCGAGCGATAGCGAGGGCTAGCAATAAAGTCCGAGACTGGTCAAAACTTACCTCTCGAATTGCTTATAACTGTTTTTCCACTCCTCAAGTTGGTTTAATTGTTTGTGTTTGATTAATTTATTTTCGCAACTTGAACAAAATGTCAGTAAGGCTTTGGTTGCCAAGACTATTTTCAAACAAAGTGTGAGTGTCAGAAATTGCATTCGTTCAGTTGTAAAATACATTCCAATGCAAATAAACAAGAAATGGCAATTGAAGAGACTGCAGGTACTGCCTGTTCCTTCCTACTGCCGGAGAAGTCGAATGGGCGTTATCAAAATGCGTATAAGTGTTTTAATGAGTGGTTCCAGAAAAATAAAGCTACAGTAAACTTTTTACTTACCTCCCTGAGGGAGGTAAGTGTTTAATTACATCCCGTTGTTCATAGTAACCAAACCTTTATCGGTAAGTGGGCCTTACTTCCATCAAATCAATGTCACAACAGTGTACTTACTATGTATTGAGTGGAAAAAATATGTTTAATATACTATATTATTTCTTATAAAATTTTCTTCCATATTTGAATCGCCAACAGACATTTTTATGGATTTTGATTTTTTTAGGGAATCATAATATCATACTGTGAACACAAATTTTCCTGCATTATCCATTCAACTTCCATTTTATGGGATAATATTTACAGTGAATATTGCGTTTGGTGCAGAAAACCGTCAATCGGCATCACATAGCGTGTTTCTGCAGTACCTAAACCAAATTTCTTAAATTTCGTCCTATTTCACCACCTGTTTTCTCAATTAAACATCTACAAAGGGTGTTTCTAACAACCAAAGAATCTAATTCAAAGTCTCATGTTATAAAACAATTTGAATTTCAAAAGCTAGTCAAAGTTGTTGTTAGGCACTTTATTGAGGGTTTTGAGTCCTCAATCCTCAATGTTTATCTTAAAACAGTACAAGGACGTTCCTGCACTCCCAACAGTTAGAGCGTACCCATCTGGAAAATTACCCATCAATAACAAACAAAACAAAAAATGATGACCTGAAGAAACTAAGTAGCTAACTTTCTACCATAACATCAACTAGTAGAATACTACGCAAGCGGGGTGCAACGTAGAAAGGGAATATGAAGATGAGTAGGTCTATACAATGAAAGCAGATAAGTTTTTTTTACTGTGGAATTATTTTTTTATACTGTTTTAATACCACTTCTAAATATTAGAAACACTAAGTTTTGTGTCAAAATTTATAACATTATATTTTCTTATTAACCATCATAATACCACAACAAAATTAGGAAATTAACATGAAAAATGTTCGATTCTACAATGAACACGTATTTTAGTGCAGAAACCCATCAACTGCAACTTTTAAAAATTGTCTAAAAAACAAGTAAAGGATAAATATTATAATTTAATTACAAGCAATATTCACTTTGAATGGGTGTTAACTAATACTCAAAAAAAAATCAAGCCAAAATCTATATCAATATCAAAGATATAATGTTTTTCTTTATTTCCCGAATATTTGAAAACGTGCACTTGACGAGTTTGTGAAATAAACGATTCTGTTATACAATTTTTAATGTCCCAGAATAGACTAAAGTGAAAGGGTTTTGTATGAAATAAACAAGTCGACGACAATTGAAAAGTGTTCACAAATTTTGCTACTACAATCTGAAAATATCCTTAAGCAGAGGCGTAGGTATTAATTTTATATTAAGTTAAACGACATTTTCAGTATTTTATTTCTGAAAATAGAAATTTAAAATTTTCCAAATTGTTTAATTATTTTCCATGAGCAGTGTTGTAATCTATCTAGGTACAGTATCTAGATACATTTTAAATATCTAGATACGTATCTAGATACATTCTTGCTTGAGTACCTAAAGTAGTATCTAGATACATTTTTTTCTGAAGTATCTGTATTTGTATCTAGATACAAAAAAAATCTGCTACAATACTGCATTTCATGTTAATTACATACAATTAACTATTGATTCATTATTGAGAGCATTATTTTGTATTTTTACCTTGGGGGTTCGATTAATTTTTTCGTATTTAATTTAAGTTTGAGTCAGTAATTTGCTATTTCATTGTGTATTATTCTTGTATCTATTACGTATAGTAGCCCGTCGAAAGCTGACAATGACGCATGCTTTTTCGAATAAACAATCGCATTTTTAATGTTTGGTTTGTGTGCTTAAGCTAAATGTAATAGAATGAAATGAAATTAAAAACATATGTCGAATTCATGCAATTTGAATCGTTGAGTCATTGTCAGGATGGGGACGGGGCGAGTATACCAGTATATACCAGTATAAGCAGACGATAAAAAATAAATTCAGTTTTGCACATGTTGTTAAATATTTATGACCATTTTATTTTGCATGTAAAATGCGTATGTAAAAAGAAAACAATTTTTTTGTTGGTTTTCCATGTATCTGAAATGTATCTAGAAGTATCTAGATACTTTTCAAATGTATCTGTATCTGTAGCTAGATATATTTTCAAATTTGTATCTAGATATGTATCTAGATACATTTTTTCTAAAGTATCTGTATCTAGGTACAAAAAAAAAATGTATCTGTTAGAACACTGCCCAGGAGCCTCCTAGAAATAGTTTGGTACATGATTTTTGTTTATATTTTAGGTCTCTTATTCACCCTTATCAATTTATAATGTTCAACAAATTCATAAGCAGAGTTTTTCGTGCGGAATCGTGAACGGGGTTAATGATATAATTTATGACTTTCCCATTGTTCTGGCATTCCGGACTGAATATAGGTCACGCGGCGGAGTGACACTCGCTTTATTGCAATATCGACATATCAATTCAACAGTTTAACGCGGAACACGTTTATTTTTTTTTTGCGGAAAAGCGTGTACGCACGGCGGGGTGGCTGATAAAATTAAATATAGATCACAGCGATCGCATTATGTGTGCAGCTATTTTTAAAACCGCGCCGTTCTGGGGAGGAAATTAAAACATGAAGCGAGGGATTAATTAGTTTAATGAAAAGCCGCCAATTACATTATCGTTTTTTTTTCTTCATTAGTGCGAGCGCTGATTTACATTGTCGGTGCATCGTGTGCAAATTTGCTCCAATTATGTATGCCTTAGCTGTTCTCGCGCAGAATGAGCCATAAAATAGGAATTTGATGTGAATTAAATGCGCGAATTTTATATTTAATTGCCAATACAATTAAATAATAAAAATAAAATATATAAATATATAAAGTATATACATTAAAAAAAAATAGAAATTTATTGAAGTTTATATATCATTGCTCTTTGCTAATACAATTATATTAAAGCGATGTGCAATTAATCTGGATCGACCGAAACACAGAAAAATAATCAGAAACGAAACGAATCCTGGGGGGATTAAAGGCAGCAAGGGCTAAATGTGTAAATCGGATTAGGAACCAGAAGACAGCCCCACAGCAGGGAAGGCTTGAATGACCCCGTCCTCTATGAAAGTGCCTCGTTTAACAGACGGGGGTGAGGAAAAAACCCAAAGCGCCAGGATCTGCGAGTCACCTCAAGCGGTATGACTAATGGCGGAATTCAGTCAGCGGAGGTGCCGGAGGATGTTTATTAATAGACCTATCGACCCTCCTCTCCGAGCCGTGAATTATACCCACTTAATTGTTAACAAAATCCCTTCTAGGAACATACCGGGCTAAATTGTCCCACCTGCAATTTTGCACAAACACCAGACCAGACCACACCATTGATTTTCCGATTATTCCGGGAACCGTGCTTGAATCATTAATTTCCATTGGAATTCCGCACGTTTCCACCCTTTGTGTCTTCTGCAAATGGATCAAAGCAGGTTTCTGGGTATTCTGAGTCAGAGGTAATAACAACCAGCTCAGCATTTTTTACCCTTTTTTTAAAAACAGATATATGAGCGCTTCCTTTAAACTTTAAAACACGACGTGCCAGAAAGACGGATTTTCGCACGTTTATTTGTTCGTTGACCAAAAATTATAATGCAGGTATGATAACAAGTAGATTGTGTATAGTGTTTTCACTTGGAATTGAAAATGTACCTGCAATGAGGGTTTATTACGGTCAAGGGTTCTCCATTGTATGGCGTGCTGCGAAGAGGCGAGCGTCCAGGAACGTAACCAAATAATTTACTTTCGACGAAGATGCTACTTAATTGTTTTCTCTTCGATATATACACAATTATATCACTATGATCATAATATAAAAATGATTTATTAATTAAATTGAATTCAATAATCTTACAACTATCTACATCGTTTTTTATGAGTCGGCGGACGTAATTCTTTTTACAATTTTACAATTCGATATAATTACAAGACTACAGACGCCAGTAGATAATTAAGAGCCGTCACCTAGGAAACGGTTTTAAAAGGATTATACATTCGCCCATGCAATTAAGGTTCAATGTACCTTAATTGCTGGGCGAATATGCAGTCCAGGTAGATAATCAGTTAAGGCTGCCTCAAATAGTCTTTTTCTCAAATAGTCTACATCTGTCTTTCAGTCAGTGTTAACCTTTGCATTGCAACAGTACTCATTTTACATATGTGTGCATATTATCATTTATAAACTTGTGAAAAGGTAGAGTTTATTAAGATGGAAACGTCGTTAAGTGAAACTGCAACAATTATTTCATCAATTTATAATGACCCTCAGTTCGACGATCTATTTCAATTATGTGAGGAAAGAAGCCATTCCGAAAGTTTTGTTGAAGAACAACACCCTTCGACAGTCTACAGAGGGAAGCTGTTCTCAAATTGATTTTAATAAATTTCAAAACAACCTTCATCAAATGGACACATCAACTATCGAAAATGAAAATCAGAGATTAATAAAGCATGCTTTTCTTTCAACTGATACCAAAAGGATAGTCGTAAATATTTATAACACCCTTATAAGCGAGAATCATGCATGTCCACTGCAAAGAATTTTCATTTTGACAGGAATATCATATTCAACGGTTTGGAGAATAATTACGTATTGTATTGGTATTGTTATTCCCCTAAGTGCAAAGAAAAAAACATTATTAGAACTTATAAAGAAACAAAATTTCAAAAAAAACGTATGTGGTTGATAATATGGCAGAAGAATTTGGTCACCAAGTGTTGGGCCTTCCACCTTATTACTGTATCTTCAATCCAATTGAGCTGATATGGTCAACTTTAAAAAGAAATTTGCGGAAAAATTATGCACATCCCAAAATGAGTGAAGAAACAATTCAACTTGTTCAGCGAGAATGCAACAACATTTCAAGTACCATTTGGAAAAACTGCATCGATCATGTGATTAAAATTGAAAACGATTATAGGACGCTTAGTGGACCAAATCTAATTATTAATGTTCAAAGTGAAAGTGATAACAATGAATCTAGTTGTGCGGAATAATATTTGCTTGTTACAGTACGATTCCTGAAAAAAAATAACTAATCTTAACGTCGTTAATTTTTTAACGCAATGAGCAAGTCAATATTGTTATGGGTAACTTAAGTTATTTGTTGCGCGAATCATGCTGTATATAAATTTTCTATGAAATTATAACTACATTTGTAAAACACAATTAATTATATGTACACTTAAAAATACAATGAAAAGTACAATTTAATGATAATGAATCACTAATGTTAATTTTCTACGGGGCAATGAATCGGTATTTTCTGATACCAGCTCTGGACTCTGTTCTCTTCCCATTACCCGTCATAAAATTCCGTTGGCATAATGGAGCGCAATAAACACCCTTCGTAGGTAGATTTTCAATTTCAACTAAAAATATTATACATAGTACAGGAAGTGAGATATTCCGGGCCGATGCGGCAATTGGTGTCCGAGCCATCAGGCGAGCGCAGCAAGCCGAAGAGGCCCGCAGATACTATTTTTCTCCCATCGCAATATTTTTTTCGAAGTTTTAAACATATGGAAGACGAAGAAGAAATAATTTGCTGTAGACCTCCAGGAATATTGCATTGCCGGCTTAGGCCTGGAATAAAACTATTGTAGTACAGTTATTTCTACATTACATAGCAACAATCATCACTACCGGAATCGTCCATTTTGTGGACTGCGTGTAGGCTAGGAATCGACTGTTTTGAAGTTCTCACAACTCTTTTGAAAATAGTAGTGTACACATATGATGTGAACCATTACCACATGGATCACCTTCAAATTGTGGACGTTTGCTGGATTATATCACTCATAATGCTCTTCTTCCCTATCCAAGCGACGAATCTGACTAATACAACCCCCGCAATCGTGACTATTGATAATCGCATTGGTTGATGCACTCAACATGTTGTCAAATAATTCCACTCGTCTTTCAAACATGTTTCGTGCCCCAACTCACGCTATTATCGATAGTCATGATTCCACTCGTATTATACAGTGTGGAAATTAAGTAGCGGATAAATTCGGTAACTCCATTAATGTGTATGGGAGAGAAAAAATCTAAAATAGAGATAGCAATATAAATTGCTGCGCATATAAAAATATTTTTTTCAACTTTTAAAAAGTTGTGACGTCATTAATATTTTTTTAAATGAGCACCTATATTTTTTATTTTTTATTTCATTTGAGTTTTTTAATCTGTTTTCGACCATATACTTTTTTGAATATGTTACATAATAATAAAATTAAAGAAAAACGGCCTTCAAGTTAAAAAAGTAAAGATGAATGAAATTGACAGACTAATCCTAGTTATCGGGGTTTAAAACAAAAACAAAAATATGAACGCTCCGACAATTACTGTAAATGTTTAAACTAATGACCCTGCACCAACTAGCAATACAATAAAATGCATTCTCCACGTTTTGAAGCATTCAAGGAGTTATTAACCTACACTCATGCCGAATTCTTTCAATGAGGTCCTCTAAAATATTAGGTCGGTTTTTGTATACCGTGTTTTTTAAGTTCCTCTATAGAAAAAAGTCTTATGGCGTTAGATCAAGGGACCTAACCGGCAATTCCACTGGACCCCTTCTACCTATCCATCTCCCTGGGAACACTGCATTCATCTGTACTTTTTTAACTTTAAGGCCATTTTTCTTTAATTTTTGTATATGTAACCTATTCAAAATGTTGTATGGTTCAAAACAGATTAAAAAAACTATACCGAAATAAAAAATAAATAAGGTTGTCATTTAAAAAAACATGAATGACGTCACAACTTATAAAATTTTGTTTTTTTAAATCTGAAAAAAATATTTTCATATGCGCAGTAATTTATATCGTTATCTACCTTTCAGATTTTTTCTCTCTCATACACATTAACGAAGTTACCGAATTTATCCGATACTTAATTTCCACACTGCATATGATAATTGCATGGGGAGGATTTTTATATCAAATCCTTCAGCAATAGGTAGTTGAACATGTCCATAAAACGTTGTCCACACTGCGGATATATCTCTGGGTAAAAGCACACCCATTGTATGTCCATTTTTTAAATTAATTTCATTTCTATAGCATGAAGTGTTCCCTCGGAGGTAAGCTAGTTGTTGTACAAACATTGTATGTTCTAATGGGTAGTGAGAGCCATATTTTATAATTTAAATCTGTCAATTAGGGACTTTGACTTAAAGAACCTACAGCTTTCGAACGTTATAAAGCCAGCACTCAAAGACAGGTGATTTGGACATACAATGGCTGTGCCATTCGATATGCCATACAATGGCTGTGCCATTCGATATGCCATACAATGGTTGTGCCATACCCATCGATATTCTGATAAGAGTCGAAGAGCGAAATTATACCTTGGTTTATCAGTTATGTTTTTGCGCGCTTCACATACATATAATTTTCTCAATTTTCCCAATGTAGCAGCACTATTTAATTTTGTGTAAATAAGAATTAAATTTTAACTTACATAGTACAATTTCTTGTTAACGTTCGTCACGAACGTATACGTTTGAGGTACGTCTGAATTGATAACTCACCTGCAAAGAAAGGAGAACATGAATTAGTAAAATAGGTCGGTATAAAGAGGCATTTATGGAATTAGGTACTTAAGGGCACTGAGGGGTACTCAAGTTTGAGGGTACTCAATTATGCAATAAAATTCATAACTGATTTTTTTGGCAAAAATGTTCGAACTCTGAGTAAAAGAATTTTACTCAGAGTATATTTTATTGGGGGTACATAATCTCAAAATTAATTAGGTAAAATTAAACGCAGATTACTTTGTTTATATCACTTGAGTTTATTAAATCGTGACTATAGTTTCGATACTTAGCGTGTCATTTTCGAACGTACAATCTCATTTTCTCATTGTACGTTCGAAAATGACACGCTAAGTGTCGAAACTATAGTCACGATTTAATAAACTCAAGTGATATAAACAAAGTAATCTGCGTTTAATTTTACCTATTTAACAATGTATCACAAAGTAGAGCCGTCAACAGTTACTCATCTCAAAAATAATTATTAATAATTTTAATTAATTAATTAAAACAAATGTTTTTATTGAATTTGTCGCCAATTTTGCCCATAGCAGCAAAAATACATTTCTATATTTTTTATTCGATTGCGTCATAAGATAGTATTTTTCAGTATGAAAATCTGGACGAAAACGCAATCATTTTGTTAAAGACCATGGTTGCTAGGTAACGGTCTTTTTCGTCCTAAGCCAAAAAATATTTTTCGGCGGCAAAAATAAAAAAGTCAATGGTTGATTAATTTATGGCATAACGTGGCTCTTACCATAGAATAGTGTTACAGTCGAAGACATCATTTGTTAAAACAAATTTGAGAAATATGCCAGTAAAACATTCTCGGAGAGAGTTGCAATATTATTTTCCTGACGATATGTTGCAAATCGTTGATATGCCCTTTCATATCTTTTGATTTTTGCGGAAGCAACTCTACCGAATAGTATTTTATGTTATAAGGACGAAAAACGAAATATTTCGGACGATTTGCTGGAAATTGCTGGACGAGGCAACGCCGAGCAACAGCAATGAGTCCGAAATATGTTTATCGTCCGTATATCATGGATAATTTTTTATTCGATTGCAAGAACTTTACAAACTACAAAATTAAAAAAAAACTAAATTAAGCAAAGCAAGCAAGCCGTGAATTTTTTTATTTCGATGTGACGCTCGATCAACAAAGAAAATATTAAAATCTTTTTAAAATGTCCCGTGATGAAGAGTTAATGTCATCCTGACATGTGAGACGCCGCAAATCATGTTTCGGTAGAGTTGCTTCCGCAAAAATCAAAAGAAGTTTATGAAAGGCATACCAAAGATTTGAAACATACCGCCAAGAAAATAATATTCCAACACTCTCCGAGAATGTTTTACTGGCATATTTCTCAAATTTGTTTTAACAAATGAAATCTTTAACTGTATGGTCTCAGTATTCTATGGTAAGAGCCATGTTATGCCATAAATTAATCAACCATTGACTTTTTTATTTTTGCTGCCGAAAAATATTTTTCGACTTCGGGCGAAAAAGACCGTTACCTAGCAACCATGGTCTTTAACAAAATGATGGCGTTTTCGTCCAGATTTTCATACCGAAAAATACTATCTTATGATGCAATCGAATAAAAAATACTATTATATAGCTTATATTTCACTTTTGAAGCCATTAAGATACAAAATAATGAAAAGGGGTCGATTTTCAACGGTACTTCCGTAAGCATTGTTTTTTGTGCAAAGAATTAAAAAAAGCTTACAAAAACATGTGAATAATATTTCCTATGCCTTAATTCCATTAGTTAACCATTAGTTATAACAAATTATTATGGCTATAATTGTTACTAAAATATAACTTTATAATTAAAAATACCAACTTTTGAATGCCTGTTTGAAAAATAAAAAGTTATCGAAGGAACAACAATTTATTCAAATTTCATGAATACATCGCACAACCACTTGAAAAATGCAAGAAGACCAATAATAGTTAATCGCCCAGTTTTACAGGTGAAAATTAATGAAAATTTTATTGCCAAAACGAACAAAAATCAACAAACCCTACAACATAGTTATAAATTCAAAAATTGAATAACCAGCTTTCAATAATAATAGTTTTAAATAAAAAAATTATCGAAGGAACAACAATTTATGCAAATTTCATGAATACATCGCACAACCACTTGAAAAATGCAAGAAGACCATTAATAGTTAATCGACCAGTTTTACAGGTAAAAATTAATGAAAATTTTAGTGTGTGTGAAGCTGGCGTCGCACTTCGCGGAAACTCAAGATCTATTAAGAGTTCTCGCTTCCTTTTGAAGGGTTCTAGAGTTCCTTATAGTTTAAATTAAGAGTTCCGGCCGTTTAGGCCGGAATTTTTAATTTAAAAAAAGTGAGACGCTAACTTCACGCAGCGTCTCACTTTCAAAGAAACGAGTTCTTAGACACATATCTTATAGGATTTTGCAATAGGAAGAGTTCTATAACAGTTTTGTAAAGAGTTCTGCAATAGAAATTCAAAACAAAGCAATTTTAATAACAAAAAGTGATGACGCGCCATAGTAAGAGGAGTGGGAATGAGGAGTTCTGGCGAACCTAAATGCGTTTTCTTATAGTATTTAATGTAAACAATTATAGTCTGAAGAGTTCCGGGTGGTGGCATTACCGTGGAATGTTTAAATAAATAAATTCAGTCGAAAAACAATTTTGCAAGATGGAAAGGTATGAGACGCCGTGTGATAACGTGGAGTTCTGGCAAACTTAAATGCATTTGCTTGTACTATTTAACATAAACAATTATAATCCGAAGTGTTCCGGGCGGTGACATTACTGTGGAATGTTTAAATAAATAAATTCCGTCAAAAACAATTTTGCAAGATGGAAACGTATGAGACGCTGTCTGATTACGAGGAGTTCTGACAAACCTATTTCCGTTTTCTTGTAGTATTTAACATAAACAATGATAATCCGAAGAGTTCCGGGCGGTGACATTACTGTGGAATGTTTAAATAAAAAAAAACCGTCGAAAAACAATTTTGCAAGATGGAAACGTATGAGACGCTGTCTGATAACGAGGAGTTCGGGCAAACTTCGCCAGCTTCACACACACAAAATTTTATTGCCAAAACGTTATAATTTAAAAAATTGCTAAAAATCCTATATGATACAATCGGAAAGAATAGATAAAATTGCCAAAAGATTTTAATAATATACAAAAATAAACATTGCTAGAACAAAAAAAAAACATATAAAAATGGTAATTTACATAACAAAAACCTGCAAATCTCAAAGATATTTCAGGAAAGGAAGCAAATATGGGCGGCTACCGATTTTATTTTTTCTTGTAAAACAAAAAATAAAAGTTCAATTTCAATACCAAAGTTAATCAAAGATAGCTACATTAGTTAATTACAACCTGACATAATTTCACACTGATAAAAAATTTAAAAACAAATTATTTTTTTCGTAAAGAGTGTAAAGGTATACTTTTGTGTCAATTTGAAATTGGCCCTAAATATGGGCAACTCCCAAAAATTTGTAACATTTAATGTAAAGTGGCTATCAATCTTATTGGTCGTCATAAGTCGAAAGTATAAAAGTTATAACTAAAATGAAATAATAAATCAAATAACTTATAACTTATAACAATTTATAACTATTGTAGATACTCTTAAATTGCACACGAGGCACTTGATCTATATTTTACAGGCTGCTTGCTTTTTTTTTCTTAACATCAATATTTTAGATTTAGGATCATAGTTCTAAATATGGGCCACTAGCCTATAGTAGAAACACGGAGGTGGCCCATATTACAAAAATACTCGGTCTATACAAGAAATGAAGTTATTACACTAGTTTGCAACTAGTTAGCACACATCAATGCATGATTATGTGGCGTTAACCTGTTGCAGAAATGGTTTCGAAAACATTGTTAATTTTCGAGTGATGGAATTTATAAAATTACCTGAAAAAGTTCTGTGAGTTGTTGACAGCGACGGAAAATGAAAATAAATTCTTAAACGTCAACGACTGTAGCCCCTTTTTTACTGTGTAAGTTTAACTTCGCCATTTACGATTTGTGACAGTCTATTGGAGAAAACGGCATATGATAGCTGAGAAACCCACCTAGCTCTAGGTTACAATACTAGATTTACTATATTTCCTCTACTTTAAAAATTAAAAATGTCTAATCAAAATTATAAAATTAAATATTTAAAAAATAATAACTCACGAATGAAAAATGCCAGAGGGAATAAAAATACTGAAAATGTCCATAAAAATTTCAACCTGAAAACAACAAATTAGGCAAGATATTAAATACCGAAAAATTTCCATAAAAATTTAAATTTGAAAGCCACTAATTAGTTTTTCAGTAAATGTCATGCAGTTTTCCAAATCGGAATAAATTGTTATTCTTCGGCGCACAAATCAATGATTCGTGTTGCCGAAACACACTCTAAAATTAATTTGTTTATTATTAGGGAACCGCGTCTATGTGTATACCACGTAATTAATTGCGCGTTGACCGGCGCCCGGAGCTGGTTATTTTGAACTCAAGTACGCGTGCACGTAGCTCAATTATGTAACGCACATAAACTCATATTTCCTCAAAACCGTCGGGAGTTAATAAGTTTACGATTAGGTTTCTACAAACTGGTGGGCGTTAATTGATCGGAGTTTTCTCGCGATCTGTGGGTGTAAATTGAGCCACTTCGTATATGGTCCATTCTCAGGTCAGGGGAAATCCCTAACACCTTCTGTGTAGAATTTTCAGCAGAAATTACAATTGAGCTTGTTGGACTCTGCTACTTCACCTGTGCACAAGATGCTTATTGTGTACGGGGTGAAGTTGCAGCTATACTGGAATGAAAAAAAGCATTCACAATGTAACATTTAATAGCCAATTAATAAATAACAATAGGTGCATTGTTCTACAGTTATAGAAAAAACAATTCTTAGGACATATCCACCTGACATTAATCCATATGTGGTTACTAGCGTTCGACTGGCTGTATTTGTAATAGATAAATAAAGTTTGTACTATTATTAATATAATTATAAACGATTGCAAATGGCAATTAGGTTCTATTATTCTCTATTTAATCTATAAAACGCTTGTTACTTGGGGGTGGCTTCTCCCGTTCAAAATGCAGCTGTGTTGTGTTCTCAAAGTGTATATCACCTCGTAAATGTTCTAAGCCTTGCAATAAGGGTGAATCATTTACGAGGTCTGTGGGACGGAAACAATCGATACGTGCATTATTACATTTTTATTTAATGTAATGGCGCGCATAAAGAATATGGGTCTCAAGGCGAAGCACGATAGAAAACTTTTCTTTGTTGTATTGTGCTGCGATGTGGAATATATGCCATTTATTACAAATTTTATGAACAGTGTTTAATTGGCGCTCTCTGCAACGCCTACAGAACAAATTAAAATTTGTTTTTTTGTCTACTCCCATTATTTAATTGATTTTAGATATGTACCTGCATTTTAATGAGATTCACTAAGATATAATTTTTTGACAGTTACTGTTTACCAAGTATGTGCATTCACATTAGTTCAGTCAAAATGTTAATTACCGTTTTATTAAGTCCTCGCATAATTGGCTGCATATACGTTCTTAATTGCAGCCATCTTCATTAGTCAATACTAGTCGTCAATTTTAATATATTAATCATATTTTAGTTATCTCTGTCCCCTTTAAACTTACTGCAATGATTCAAATTTTCACCAAAATCACTTTTAATGCGTTTATTTTAGAATCAACTTTTGGTTAATTATATCAAGGGAAAGGGCTGATTTGACGAATTAGATTTATTGTGTACATTAGGGTGGCCCTTAGTTGTCGACCTTAATTTTTTTTTTCGCGGCACCCCCTAAATTCGTTCCATGTGGTGAATAATTAGTCTGAGCAAAATTTGAGCCCAATTGGATAACGATAAAACGTGCCATTTTATGATGTTATTTTCGAATTTTGAGCTACATTTAAAAAAAATTAATTTATAGGTACAAGAAATGCGATTTTATAATTGGAATAAAATTAATAATACTTGTGTATCAGGAAATAGACGACGCAAGTCGCTTACAACTTGGAAACCAAATTGTTTTTGTTCTTCACTTTTTGTTAAAATCTTATTATAATCCTGAATAAGTTTTATTCCTCTTTCTGCCATATCATTTTCTACTCATAGCTTCGTCACAACTGCCATTGCTTCATTATAATTACAGTTTTCACTCCATGTTACTGGATCTTGTTGGAGAAAATCATCTTCTAGTTTTTAAAACATTTTCTCGTGTCGTTGGTTATGAAATGTTCGGTACATTGTAGTAAAAAATCAGATATTGCCGTTTCCCTTATTTCTACGTGTTTAATTCTGACAAGTCCCTCTGCAAATTCGGCTTCGCAGGAAAATAAACAATTGACCAGTTTCTTTATGTTTGTATTGAAACATTTCTGTCAAAAAACGCCAATGCAACACGTTCGGGGCTCAAATATCACAGATGATTGCGAAATTTTTGAAAACCAGTTTTTATAATACGGCATTTACGGTTCGGTAACCGTGAGGTTTAAAAAAAAAATGAAGATCGCGGTACAATGCAGCTGCAGAAAATCAAGCTTGGACGTATACTTTAACTAAAAATTACAAATATCGCAGAGCGAGATTTCTCAAGTAAGATATGTTTTATTTAAATTTATGTTAAATATAATGTTTAAATCCTTAAAAAATAATAAAATAATTTGAAATAATTGATTGAATAATTTATTTTTTTAATCTTCTAATGCACTCAAGAAAAATATTAAATCGTCGAAATTAAATAGCAAAGCGGCACGTTTTTCTTTAATTTTGTTGTTTTCAAACTTGGCACAAGATCTCACCAAGTGGAACTATAATAAAGGGTGCCGCAAAAAAAAATCGGAAAAAAAAATGGAAAAAAGTGTTGACAAGTAAGTAAAAGCCACCGTATTGTACATATAGGGTAGCCCGCGTATCCTCGGTCGGACTATTGCTGCTAGACTAATGAAAAATGAGGACAACATCTGATTAGAAGTTATTGGACACTTGATGTGCTACTTTTTAAAATTATTTTAGAGTGTACAGAGTAGAGTCTACCATAAATCTGGGACTTAAAATTTTGTCTCTTTTTAAATGGCTCACCCTGTATATTCTTTCAATTTTAGAATCTGCTTCATGAGGGCTTCACAAATCATCTTTATTTTCAGGGATCAGATGCAACGTTGCCAAGTTATTCACATTTTAATCAAATTTAGCGAAAAATCACGGAAGTGGAAAAATATTCAACAAAACCTTACTATAAGAGATTAATGAAAGAATCTGCGTATGCAAGTACTCAATCAATGTGCCAAAAAATACACGATATTTTGAGTCACGTAGAATACACAGGGTGTTCCGAAACAACGATACAATTTTGCTATTTTCAAATGGCTAAAACTTTTTTTTCCTTCAAATGGTAGCATATGGACTATAATCTTATAATACTTTTTAATAGGTAAATAACAATCATTCTCAATAAGTTTTAGCCATTTGAAAAAAGCAAAATTCGATCGTTGTTTCAGAACACCCTGTGAATTCAACGTGACTCCAAATATTGTGTATGTTTTGGCACATTGCTTGAGTACTTGCATACCCAGATTCTTTAATTGATCTCTTATAATAAGGTTTTATTGATTATTGTTCCACGTCCATGATTTTTCGTTAAATTTGATGAAAATGTGAATAAGTTGGCAACGTTGCATCTGATCACTAATAATAAAAATGATTTGTGAAGCCCGCATGAAGCAGATTCCAAAAATTAAATAATATACATACAGGGTGGCCCACCTATCCTCGCTCGGACCATTGCTGCTAGACTAATGAAAATTGAGGACAAAATCTGATTAGAAGTTATTGGTCACATAATGTGCTACTTTTTAAAATTTATTTCTAGTGTACAGAGTATACCATAAATCCGGGACACAAAATTTGGCGTTTTTTAAATGGCTCACCCTGTATATTAGTTCAATTTTAGAATCTGCTTCATCAGGTCTTCACAAATCATCTTTATTTTCAGGGATCAGATGCAATGTTGCCAAGTTAATCACATTTTAATCAAATTTAAAAATCATGGACGTGGAAAAATATTCAGTAGTTTTATCCCGAGTGCATGCCAAATAAGTAAAAATATTAAGGATGGCATGCAAGAGGGATATATCGAGGACTATTTCCCGACAAAAATTTCATGCGAAGGAGAAATGTCACGATATAAATAATGACATACCAAAAATATTTACTTGTGTCAGTGGAGCCAGTACTTATAGCAATTGCACTTTCAATAATAACTATAATTATTATTGTTCAAATATAAATTGTAATTTAAATCAATAAATGTATTTTGATAATTAATAGGCCAAATATTTTTAAAATATCAAAAATATTCACTTAATGCACCATGAAAATACCCGGGTATTTTCATGGTGCATCAAATACTAGGTGATATTTGTTCGTTGCTAGGTGATTTCTGGAACACGCATTAATATGATTGGTTGCAATATCGTTGAAATTTTTGGAGGGAAATAGTCAACAAAATTTTATTATAAGAGATTAATGAAAATATCTGCGTATGCAAGTACTCAAGCAATGTGCCAAAACATACACAATTTGTTGAGTCAGGTAGAATACACAGGGTGTTCTGAAACAACGATTTTGCTATTTTCAAATGGCTAAAACTCTCTTTTTAAAAGGAACACCCTGTACATAGCATCATATTCTGAGTGCTCATCTAGTGAGCTATTCAATGGTAGCATATGGACTATAATCTAATAATACTTTTTAATAGGTAAATAACGATCACTCTGAATAAGTTTTAGCCATTTGAAAAAAGCAAAATTCGATTGTTGTTTCAGAACACCCTGTGTATTCAACGTGACTCCAAATATTGTGTATGTTTTGGCACATTGCTTGAGTACTTGCATACCTAGATTCTTTCATTGATCTCTTATAATAAGGTTTTGTTGATTATTTTTCCATGTCCATGATTTTTCGTTAAATTTGATGAAAATGTGAATAACTTGGCAACGTTGCATCCGATCCGTAATAATAAAAATGATTTGTGAAAATGAAGCAGATTCCAAAAATTAAATAATATACATACAGGGTGGCCCACCTATCCTCGCTCGGACCATTGCTGCTAGACTAATGAAAATTGAGGACAAAATCTGATTAGAAGTTATAGGACACTTGATGTGCTACTTTTTTAAATTATTTTCCAGTGTACAGAGTGTACTATAAATCCGGGGCACCAAATTTGGTGTGCTTTTAAATGGCTCACCCTGTATATTCTTCAATTTTAGAATCTGTTTCATGAGGTCTTCACAAATAATCTTTTTTTTTCAGTGATCAGATGCAACGTTGCCAAGTTAATCACATTTTAATCAAATTTAGCAAAAAATCATGGACGTGGAAAAATATTTAGTAGTTATTCCCGAGTGCATGCCAAATATTAAGGATGGCATGCAAGAAAGATATATCGAGGACTATACCCGACAAAAATTTTTGCTTGGGTACTTGCATACGAAGATTCTTTCATTGATCTCTCATAATAAGGTTTTGTTGATTTTTTTTCCACGTCCATGATTTTTCGTTAAATTTGATTAAAATGTGAATAACTTGGCAACGTTGCATATGATCCAATAAATAAAAATGATTTGTGAAGCCTACATAAAGCAGATTCTAAAAATGAACAAATATACAAGTGATCTATTTAAAAAAGCGACCAAAGTTTGTGTCCCGGATTTGTGGTACACTCTGTACACTCGAAAATAATTTTAAAAAGTAGAACATCAAGTGTCCAATAACTTCCCATCAGAGTTTTTCCTCAATTTTCATTAGTCTAGCAGCAATGGTCCGAGCGAGGATAGGTGGTCCACCCTGTATTTTAAAGCCAGAGGGCCTTTCGAAAAAAAAAAAATTCAATAAACTGAATTTGATCATTTATTATAGTTCTATGATTCTAGGTGTGGATATATCAAAACCACGTACGAGGAGTATGTAGACACTCTTTCTCTCAAGGACTAAGTAATCCTATTAGTATTATTATAACAAAGCGCATTTGCCATCCCGTGCATTAATTTGCATAGCAAAGTCCTAACATTTGGCCATGCAAGAAATCCGCGTGCGTATCTGAACGTCTGGTAAATATCAATACAAGCAGCCTGCGCCTCGCGAGACTGACGGGCGGCCTTGTCCTCGAGTCCTCGGCGATTACACTTAGTATTTACCTCTCGGGCAGCCCAAACTTTTAACAATACCAACATCCGCGTCCGTACTGCGTATATTTGCTTACATACACAGGCACACATGCATACACACCTACATATGCACCACAAAATGCACACTCCAGCTCATTTTTATGCTATCCAGACGGTCTGGCCTTGGGGGGCTTGTGATTGTGAGTTTTTTTTTTGCGTTCATTTAAATGTGCGCTCCTGAGACAAAGGATTGGGGGGACTTCACTTAATTTTTAAAATAGCATCCTTTATGCGTTTCTGAATTTGCTATTTAAATGTGAGCGCGCCGAGGACAGGTTGTTGCCGCAGAAATTACTCTTGTTCTAACTGTTCTCTTTGTTAGCGCGCGAATTATTCAGCCGCTGGCCAGAGGAACGTCTCTATTTATAGAGCCGTCACGTGCGCGTGTTTATTTCGATACGTTCGCGAAAAATATCTGCACCGCGGCTACGCGTTTATCGGCCCGACCGTAAACACCGGCCGCTGCGATGTTTGCAGCCGTTTCAATGACGAGGTGTATTTTCGTTGTCTGTCCAATTTCGTATGCAGTTTCGTGGTCCGCGATGGTCGTTGAACCTGTTTATTTGTATTAATAAGGCGCCGTGGTACGCGGAAGTGAATTGTATTAAATGATAAATGGGAGCGTTAATACGCATTGATTGTAAAGGGTTTTCCAATAAGAGGTGTTATTTTGATATTCAAAGAAAAATGCCATTTTTTATTATAAATCATCAGATGTTTATTTCATTACAAAGAGGAAGGTATGCCGTTAATAGTGGAAAATAACATCAAGCAAATGACCACCACGGCCACGCTTACAGGACAAAATCCTTTTCATGAAATTTTCCATAACTAAATCGCATTCTGAGCCCCAGATGCGACAATTTTGCTTGTTGACGAAGCCACCGAGGTGGAAATGGGCCTCATCACTGAAGATGATTTTTCGATGGAATTCCGGATCATTTTCATGCATTTCAACGACCCAATCAGCAAAGTCACGACGTTGTTGATGATCGGCCGGCTTGAGTTCTTGTGTTAACTGGACTTTATAAGCCTTAAGACCCAAATCTTTATGCAAAATACGGTGTAATGACGTTTGTGGAATACCTAATTCCAAAGAACGACGAGGAATGGACAAACCTGGGTTTTCTTCAACACTTTCGGCTACAGCAGCAATATTCTCGGCTGTTCTTGAGCGACGTGCACGGGTTTTATTCTTCTCATCACTAACTTGTCCCAACAGCTCGAATTTTTCCACCAATTTCTGTATTGCGGTCCGACAAGGTGCTTCACGACGACCCAAAAATGTTCGAGTTTTACGAACCGTCTCTGCCAAATTTTCACCATTTTTATAGTGAATTTTAATAATTTCAATACGTTGTTGAAGCGTGTATCGTACCATTTTTATTAATGGCGTAGTTTCTACTTGTCAAATGCCAAGAAATGACAGCTTCAAAAGTGACATCTACCGAAATAGCGGGCTATTCAAAATAACACCTCTTATTGGAAAACCCGTTATTACGTAAATTGCGAGGCTTGAAGTCTCTCGCGGTATGCGAAAATGTAAATTTATCGAAGGGCACGCTCTCAAAGGAATAATTGCACGAGGGTGGCACGTTCAGTACTCAAAGAAGAAATATTTAGGACTCCACGTCCACGATGGGCTTCAAAACTTCAAATATTAAAATTATTTATATGAAAGCCTACTTTTTATTATATGAGGTGCTCAGAAGAAGGGTGCTCAGAAGATAAAGTCCATTTTTCTAAATTTCGTCGATAACACACTCACAGTACACAGTAGTACGTTCTACGTTCAGTAGAGAAATGATTCAAGTCACAAATTTATTTCGTATGCTGTTTATCGAGTCGTCCTCCTTGTGTACTGACAAAAAGCTTATGTCTTTCAGGTTATGTCCAATTCAGAGTAATAGTGGATTTATGTCCAGTATGTCCTAACCTATAAAATCTGCGTGTTTATATGTTCAACAATGGATTCGTCAACATCATCTCAAGAACCTTATCAATCAAGTGGATCGGAATATAAAAATAGTACTGGTAGTACTTCCGATACTTCCGGTGGTAAGTAATGTAATTGTAATTTTTATGTTCATGTGTCGGTAACTAAATTTATATGTTATCCTACCATAGAACGAAAAATGTTGTTGCAGATGATGATCAACTTCCGATAAATGAGATAAGAAGCAACACTTTATATGAGCCAACTGCACAAACTGCGACAGAGCCTATATAGTCTAAAAAAGAGGAAAAAAAACTGTTAGTTAAGAAGCCTACTTGGAAAGTAAATATACGAAAGCATCGCCGAAATACTGGACAAGACTATATTACAAAATCTGGAAAAAAATGTTCCTTCTAAAGCATTTTCCAATAACCCCTGTAATTGCAGACACGGCTGCGTCCAAGAAATTGCAGAGCATCAACGAAGAGCAATTTATGAATATTTTTGGAAACTGGCTGACTATTTCTGGCAAAGTGGGTTTATCAGAGGACTAGTAAAAGTCAACCAGTCAAAAGAAAACGTGTTAGAGATGGCTCACATCCGGAAAAGCATGCGTACTTTGAATATGCTTTTAGAGTAGATAACACCACACACCGTGTGTGCAAGAAATATTTTGCAGAAACGTTGCAAATTAGTACCGTTAGACTGTATAGATGTATCTCAAAAGAAGAAATGATTGCGGTGACTGATCAACGTGGCATGAATCCTAGAAAAAAGCTAGACGATTTAAAAATTGTGAAGCATATAAATTCATTTCCCGTGTACCAAAGTCATTATTCCCGAAAAGATAATCCCAAGAAAAAATATTTGACTGAAAATTTAACTATAAGTAAAATGTACGAATTGTACACCGAACAAACAATGTGTCGCCGAGGGAATTGATTCATTGAAGAAAAAATTCTATTACCGTGTATTTAATACAAAATTCAATTGAAGTTTTAAACGTCCAGGAAAAGATACTTGCCGAATATGTGACCAACTGCAGATGAAAATAGCTGCAGGGCAGTATGAAACCAAGAAGAAGGCTCTAGTAACAGAAAAAACATTACACCTTGCTAAAGCCGAACAAGCACGAACATGTCTTCATGAGGATCAAATGTCTGCTTGCGATGAAAAGTACGTGGCAACATTCGATCTTCAAAAAGCGCTTCCGTTTCCCATACTATCTACATCAGTAGCATACTATAAAAAAAATCTATATGTTTATAATCTAGGAATTCATTCTTCTAATGAACTAACGGGATGCATGTATACGTACGACGAAACCGAAGGTGGGCGTGGATCTCAAGATGCAGCATCATGTCTTGTCAATCATTTACAAGAAAATGCTCCCAAGTCATAAACATATTGTTTTGTACTCTGATTCTTGCACTGGTCAGAACATGAACATTAAATTATCACTGTCTTTACTAAAATTAGTGCAAGATCCTCGAATGGCTGTCGAAACTATAGATCACAAATTCCTGGTGTCAGGACACTCGTATTTGCCAAATGACGCAGATTATGGCGTTATTGAAAAGGCAAGTCGCAAGAATACACATATTTACTCCCCTTAACACTGGATGGATATTGTACGGACTGCTAAAAAGCAGGATCCAAAATTTATAGTTTTTGAAATGAAGAGAGAAGATTTTTTTTCTACAAAAAACTTGGAATCAGCAATACAGAATCGAAAAAAACTGTTGATGGATACGCATTCAGTGGGCTGAATATCCGTTGGTTAAAATTTGAGAAGACATCGCCGACTTCATTCAAATTTGAACAGACTTTAAATGAAGGTGTTGATTTTGATGAAGAAAATCTTAGTAAAACTGTGTGTGGTCGACCCAGAACTTCACTTAATATAGAACAAGAGCAATTGTATCCAACAAGGCGAATTGTGACAGACTCAAAAAAAACCTACCTATCGTATCCAAAACAAGACAAAATCGCATTGACAATACATAAGATAACAATGATGAAGATGATGAGTCTTTCTACGAATAGAGGAAATTAACTTCCTTCCGAGTAGCAATGGTTTAATCCACTTTCTTTACTTTATTTATGAATAAAAATTATTTTTCTTTTGAATTGTTAACTTTTTGCTATACGATAATAAAGTATCATGTTAATAATTAGCGAACTTGTTTGTAATTTTTGACTACATTTTGTTGCAAATTAATAAAGTAAAAACCGCTTTAAGGCTTGATGACTTAACAGAGAATTTTATGAACTTGTTCCATTTCTCCTCTGAGCACCCCATATCTAGACCACAATGTGGAATTAACGAGAAAATTAGAAACATTTCACAAGGTGGATGTACTTTTTAATCGTTAACATGGATAGGGTTGGTATTTGGCAATAATGTCATCTTCTATACACGTCAATGTAATCAACGAAATTCTGAAGGATAAAAGTGCTAGTTTCCAAATAACCAATAATAAGGAGTATGAAGCTTCTGGTGTGCGCCGTGCTAAAAAGGCGGATTTTCGTACGCTTATTAGTCCGATAACCAAAGATTACGAGGCAGATATAAAAATAGTTATTTTTGTATCTAGAACGCGAAATGTCACTTTTGCTTTCAAGAATGGGAGTTATTTTGCCGACGGTTATCGAGGCATAAATCATCAAAAATACACATATTTTTCAATTATACTTTAGTGCCAAAAATTATCATTCATTATTAAAAATTAATAAAATTGAATTGTATCATTGTTTGTTTTGCATTGATTAGTATTAAAATATTAACATGTCACATAGATTTATTTGCATTTCTTTTGATGAATAAAAACAAAATCTTTAACGAGAGATATTCTGAATACATGTTTTATTTACCTAATATCTCTCGTTTTCAGGTATAAATATATTCACCAGGTGGCCTGGGTTACACAACAGTGAAGTAAACATATAGAATCCAATTTCAGCTTTCTACAACTAATATAGAGCTGTGGGTTCCAGATACTACAATATCTTAGAGTGGAAGAGGACATGGCTCCGTGAAATCCGTCCACTTTATTCCATATTTTCTGGAGCAATTTTGTAACACAGGAACCGCGACGTTTTAGATTGACGTCAGCAATTAATTGGTCTGGGTATATACGAGTACGCAACGCAAGGAGTAATTTATCCAACGTCTCCTGCAGCTTCAGGCCGCCTAGTTTGTATCCGTGGGAGAGATATTGTGTACATATACAGGGTGTCCCGTATTTCAATGCCTTTTAAACAAGATATTATTATGTTCTGCACAGCAAAATATTGCCTTGCGGAATTACAAATGGTGCATCTGTAAAAGCCAAATTATCAAAAGATGTTTCATACAGAATTACAGTTTTTGGAGTCAGTAACAGCCAAATTTTGCGTCGTCAGTAAAAGCAAAATTTTCAAATATTTGCTTAAAAGATTACAGATTTTGGAGTCAGTAACAGCCAAATTTTATGTCGTCAGTAAAATAATTTGCTTACGGTAATACAATTTTTTTAGTAGTAACAGCCAAATATTCGTAATAATAATAATAATAATATGTTGGCTTACAGAATTGCCAGATTTTTTGAGTATTTGTAAGAAACAAATGTTTAAAAAAACTGGCTTATGGAATTACACATTTTTACGTGCAACAGACGAATTTTCAGAAAAATATCTTTCAGAATTACATATTTTAGAGTATCTGTAACAGCCAAATTTTCAATAGTATTTGCTTACAGAATTACAATACTAATTTTGATCTTCTCCAACAGAAAATTACAGTTGGCTTACAGTTAATAAAAGTATGTACTCTCCATTCACGATGTTTTTGCGTCTGGGGAGTCGAGGGAATGAATATCCAGTAATTTTGTTGGTAGTGTTTCGGAAATAACTGAATTCCCCAATGGAACTTGTAATTTTTTTTAGGTTAGGTTAGGTTAGGCCTATGAATATCCAGTCATTTTGTTGGTAGTGTTTCGGAAATAACTGAATTCCCCAATGGAACTCGTCATTTTTTTTAGGTTAAGTTGTTTTCAATGTGAGGTTATTTTTTTAAAATAACTTGTTGCTAGATGTAAAGTTTAAATTACACTGGTCAACAAAATGAAACTTTTTTGTGTAACAGGATGTTTGATAGGAGATTGTAGTTATGCTTTTCATGTAGAATCCAAATATGTATTCAGTTTTGGCGTACCAACCAAGGTTTGTAAGTAATAGTAATACACGAGCAAAGTTTCAGAATAAAATCGTATATTTGACATTAAAATTACTACAAAAAAAAAATCTAGCACATTGTTTTTAACTTTTTGGGTGGGTTTAACCTGGGTAACGTCTATCCTCCGTGTTTAGTATGAATGGACCACCATATACCAACTCCTCTTGTCCTGGTAGCGTATATCCCCATTTTAGAGAATTTTAGAGAATTTCAGTCACTGCTATACAAAATTAAAAAAAAAAAAATGTAAAAAAAAGTTTTAATATGCCACTCTAACCGTATTAGGCATGCTGAATTCAATTTTTTTATTGGTTTTGCTGAATCATGAGGACGGAATTATAAACAGATATGGGGCCTAACTACAACTCGCCCGAGTAAAGAACTTTATTTTACCCTGATACTTCCTCAATAACTATAAATTTTGTAATAGACTAAAAATTGTCCTACAAAAAAGTGTGGGTGATAGATTTTTGGTTGCAGATTTGAATTCAGCATGAAACAATATATCAAGCTCACTATCAAAGATCCGTGTTACAAAAATGGTGTTAACCAGTGCTATTAGAGATGAAAATGGAACGGCAAAAAAGAAAATGAAAAATAATGCATTGAATTTGGACAAGGATTGTGTGGAGACTTAGGCATGCCAATTTGTATTAAATGCTGCCCTAATTACTGGTGTGGTAAAAAAAAACAAGACAAATTCTTTTCCCCCCTTTTCCCTCATGTGACGCCAAGGTTTCCACTCAATTTTTTCTTGGGCCTTCCTAAGCTTTTTTGCCTTTTCACAGACTTGTCTCCAGTGTACGCAAGTACCATTTTTTCACAGTTCGTTTCAATAATAATGTACAGATAGTATGTCTTTCCTTAAGGTAATATAGATAATTTCACACTGCCTCCATGGAAGGACGATGAAATGAGTCGATCAACAAATTGCAATATATAATCAAAACCCTCACTTAAATAAATATGCTTACTAATTTTGGTTAAATTGTAAATCTAACAATGTGGTAGGAATCAAATATTTAATAGACATCGACAAAAATAATAAAAATAACTTCTGTTGCATCACTGAATCAGTTTGTCCAACATGAAAAAAAAGAAAACCCAGCCAACTCGGTTGCAAAAAGGTCGTGAATGTATAGTATTATCTTACAGGATTAAGATTTTGGAGAGTCAATATGACCAAAATTTGGTGTCGTCAGTACGTAAAATTTTCAAAATATTTATCTTACAAAATTACAAATTTTTAAGTAACTTGCGTACAAAAAAAAGTTCATTAGGCGCTAACTTCAATTTAAAATTAAAATTTGCAATTAACAGTGTACCGATGGCAAATTCTGTTCTGCTGTCATTTGCGTTTCAAGTCTTTTGAGCATGGTTTATTGTTTGATTTATTGTTTATGGTTGGATTGATAATTATGTTTTTACAAGATAAAACATTTATGGTGGAAGTAAATCTTTCTAGTGGTAGGAAGGTTGAAGCAGTTTAGGAATACTTGGTAAATAATTGCATAGAGGAGTTCCGTGGTGAATTTTCTGGACTAGCATTTGAGTACAAGCAGTTTTGGCACACTCTTCAACACTGTATGGTCAATTTCTTACGGAAGGCATCTTACAAAAGGAAGGAAGTGGTCAACAAAGAAAAAAAAAACTGAAAATGTTCGACAACTTCACCATTTGTCGCAGCAGGTTGATTCATCTGTTGGAACATTAGATACAATCTTTAAAAAAAGACCTACATACGTTCTGTTCATAAGTAAATATAGTTCATAGCCTAATTAAAAGTAACTTATGTACTGTCAGTTTGACAGATCTAAAACCTGTCAATTGGTACACTGTAAAATCTATTTTCCATGGCCTACTCAGCCAAAGTTTTTATTTGTATGCAAGTTACCTGTACGGCCAAATATTCATGATAATAATAAAAATAATATATTGGCTTACAGAATTATATATTTTTGAATATGTGTAGCACATTTTTTTTTAAACTGGCTGTTTCAAAACTGACTTCTTACAGAATTTCAAATTTCGGAGTATCTGTAAAAGCCATATTTTCAAAAGATTTTGAGAGATTTTGGGGGGCAGTAACAGGAAAATTTTGCGTTAAACTCAAGTGTAAACTGTGTAAAATCTTCAACAGTATTTGTTTACAGAATTGCAAATTTTTATGTGCTAATCTGTAAAAAGTCAAATATTCAAAATAATACAAATAATATATTGGCTTACAAAATTACACATTTTTGAGTGTATGTAAGAACCATTGCTTTGAATAGTGGGGCTTAGAGAATTATATTTTTTGGGTATCTGTAAAAGGCGATTTTTTTAAATTATTTTCAAATAGAATTACAAATTTTGGAATATCTATAAAGGCAAACTTTTCAATTACCACAGTAATTGGCAAATTAGTAAATGCCAAAGATGTGTCTTACAAAATTACAGAATTTTGATGGTAGGTAATAGCAACATTTTGTGTCTTCAGGAAAAGTAATATTTTCAAAGGTATTTGCTTACAATATTACAATTCTTTTAGTATTTGTAACAGCCAAGTATTCATAATAACAAGAACAATAATATTGTATTAGGTATCAGAATTGCAGATATGAGTCTTTTTAAAAGCAAATTTTTTAAAAATAGTGACTTCGCGATTTACATTTTTTACGTATTTGTAAAAGACAAATCTTCAAAAATAATTTCTCACAGTATTACCAAATTTTGAAGTAACTGTGACGGCCAAATTTGTAAGTATTTGCTTATAGAATTACTGATTTTGATGTTCTGTAACTGCGAATTTTCCAATACTCGAAGTTTTGCATATGTATAGAAATGCAAATTTTACTACCTGTAACATCCAAACTTTGCAAAATACTGGCTTCCGTATATATACATATATATATATATACATATATATATATATATATATATATATATATATATATATATATATATATATATATATATATATATATATATATATATATATATATATATATATATATATATATATATATATATACAGGGTGTTAATACTAAGTTGTAACACCCGAAAATGGCAGTTAGAACTCGTTGAAACAAACAACTTTTCTTAGTTAAAATTTTTGAATTTGAGCCAAAGTTCGTAGTTATTTTCGTTCTTTTGTTTTTCGAAAAATCGTCATTACTCACTTATTTTAAGGAATATTTAAAAAATACAAAAACGTTCAACATGCGCTTTCGGTTCTCTAAAACATTTGTATTTACAATTATTTTCTATTTTATCAAATAACAAAATGGCGAAGGTGAATTCCCCTATAAAAGGTGAAGGAAAGTGCACTTTTTCGGATTTTCAGCGACATTTGAAGAACTGTGCAAGATATCCCGGATTTCATTTCAGAATATTAAAAGGTATGAAAATAAGAAACTTTTCTCCCATTTAACCAACTCTGTATATATTTCCGTTTAATAGATCCTAATGGTGGGCGTCGTAAAAGTGACCACCCTGTATAGTATAATTAATTTATTAAGAATAACGTAGTTACATCGAATAACGTCCTTTCATGTTTGCACACTTGTTATAAAACACCCTGTATGCATGAGCCAAATTTTCAAGAGAATTTGCAAGACGGGCAATTTTCAATACTCTTGAATACAGAAATTGAAATTTTGGACTACTTGCAACATGCAAGCATTTCAAAATACTGGCATACGGAATGTTTTTTTTTTTAATTTGTAAAAATACTGGCTTAAGGTATTAATTGTTTTACGTATCCATAAACGCAAAATTTTAATATGAACTGCGTGTGCCTTCCTCTGCGCGACACTTATTTTTCAGTAATTATTTTTCTATTTTACCTGTAAAATATTTTTTTAAGTATGGAAAGTGACACTTGACACATGAGTGGAAATTTATCACGCGACCAAAGGCCGAGTTTACAATTTCGTGCTATTGTTGCGACGTTTTGGGTAATAAATTGAACGAACTGTTTTCTCTGCTTCGACGAAGCAGTGGAAGCAGTGAATGGGGTCGATTCCATAAAATCATCGCTATTTGGGCCAATATTCACATTTTTTAAATTGAAATGACTATTTTCTTCTTTAACAGCTTTTACTAATCTACTTATTATATAACGTAAACTATTATCAATAAAATATTCATTTAATATTTGAAATTTAAAGGTATGAAAAACTATTTCCGTAACTTTAAATGGACCAGGGCGCTTTTTTGGGCTTTGAGAGAAAATATCATCAACAACTTCGTAAACGAAAAACCGCATATTCAAAAAAAGACAAAACAATACATACTTTTGCGTATCAGAAAATTCCACCTGTGGGAATCACGTTTTTATTTAATTGTGCGAAAATGATAGATGTAATTTAATAGGGCCCAATTCGGATGAATGTCATAAATTACTCAATTTAATTTTAATGCAAGCATTTATTTAATCATTGTTCGCTGGAGTACGTCGAATTGTGTAAAACAATACGAGCCGGTTGTTCACGGTTTAAATGGAAATTTCTGGAAGCTAACATCTAACCATTGTGAATCGCCAATTGTCTGCGAGAAAGGAAGTCGCAACTGCACAAACGCTGTATACAGCATCGGTAACCGCGTGAAATCGGAAAAGTTATTCAATAATCATGACCGTGCCTAAACTAAAATAGATTAATATTTATACAGAATCAATAGGGGTTGCATGGCACAAATGTGCGGCAGCGTAGCATTTAACTGAAAAGATAGTTGCTGTAGAATCAAGAATCTGTTCGATTCTCACTAATATTAATTAGGGTTCAATTTTCAATACAGATATATAATAATAACAATAATCCTGGTGTTCCTCCACCTGTGGTGTAATTGCTTCCTGATATACACTACTCAAAAGAATGATTAATGCTGCTAAACTACTTGTTTGGCTAGTTCTTGTTTCGACCGCTGCTGAAAATAAATGCGAAGGTGGCGTTGCTGTCGCGCGATCAGTTGTGCACATTACTTGTTTGGCTAGTTCCATTTCAGCCGCTAGACGTCGTACCGCGATTGTATCGAAGCCTATATCAATGTACCATGAAGTTTACCACGCCAGCTACGGAGAAATAATATTCGTGATACACTCTGTAGTTATGTTATGTTTAGGCAACCCAATTTAAAAGAAATATTTCAATAATTGACGATAACTTCGGTAATGATTTATTTTACATTGCTGATGATTTCAGAAAGAAAATAATCTATAACTTTTCTTTTCATTACAGAGAAAGGTTTTTTTTCAAGTGACTTAAATGTAGACACAAGTAGCTGTAGCTATGTTATGATTAGGAAACAAAATTTACAAGAAATCTTTGAATAATTGATAATAACTTCAGTATCAATATATTTTACATGATTGACAATTTCAGAAAAGAAAATGTATTATCATTTTTCGTTTTATTACTAAAAAAGGTAATATTTTTCAAGTTACTTAAAAATATGAACAAGTAAAATGTATCCTTGTAAAAGTTAGAAGATAAAATATTGTTTGCGATATGACATATTTAACTGAATAGGGCAATTAAATTGGGGAATATATGGCAAGAAAGGATAACGAATGGACAAGTAAATCTCCATCCTTCGAGGAAGAGGATGAAAAGCAGCATATAAAATATACGTAATGCACAGTTACATAAAATACTGCCGCATTGTGTAAGGGGATTCACACATATATTTTGCTTTAAATATTCGCCGGATGAATATATTTTTTTGCACGAAATGTAAATGTTGACCGGCCCTTTTATACTAATTGGCAATCGTTTCAAGTGGCTACGTGGGTGCCGCGCTGATTAAATAAATGCCATCGCACATACGCGTTTTGGTGCATTAAAGGCACATAACGCAATGCATCAACGTATGCCTCATCTCCTTTCCGGGAGGTTCAAATTGGCCCAAATGCAAATTAAATTATACCGACAATTTTCAGGGAACTTCAAGCTACAATTTTAAATTCCCAGATCTCTCATCACACTTTCTTATCAAATCAATCATTCATAAATCACAATTTAATGTACTGTAATGTTAGGCAAGACGAGAAGACCAAATGTGGGGTTGATAGCCCAATAAAGATTGCTTATAAAACTTTACGTTCAATAAAGTAAAAAATAGTAACAATTAGAAAATATGGGTTTCCACATAAAATTGCTATATAATTGTACATTTGGAAATTAACTCCGGACGCACTGGGCTGATGAGACCCACCAGATCGAAATTGATCCGTGGAGATAATATCCAAATGTACAAATATTTTAGGAAGTAAAGCGATATTTAGTTCTTACAATCACCAGTTACTTGTAAATCATTGAACAATAATCACGTCAAATAGTTAGTCGGAGATTGTAAGATTAAGCCTAATAAACCTAGCACTTTTTGCTTGAAATGTGTGCAGAATATTAAAAGATATGTAGCGTTTAATTTTAAATAAAATTACATTTACTGCCCTATAAAATACATAAAACTGTTTATAGAGCTTGGGTCCTAACAATACGGCGGAGTGGAGGCTCTAAAACGAATTTAACATTTTGCAGATCCGTCTGTATCCCGGAAATAAAATGTAAAACAGAACAAATCTTTACAGCTTTATCTGAAACAATTTTATAGAATACGACAAAATAGACTTACTACAATAAGTACTGGAGAAACACAAACAATACAAAGAAATGCTTGCTTTGTTTAATTAAACTGCTGTACAATTTTAATAATAGATTACAAGTATTCGAACGTTTGATTATTGGATTATTTTATTCAAATAATAATAATAGCTGATTATAATCTATATTATCTCAAACTCCATTATTTGTATTATGATCGGATTATCAGACCTGCAAATATACATTTGGGAATTAACTCCGGATGCCCTGGACTGATGAGACTCACTAGGTCTAAACCGGTCCCCAGCTGTCCGCGGTGATAATAGGCAAATGTACACATATTTAAAATTATAATTAAATTATAGTCGACGATTTTATCACATCTTAAAGATATTTTTAAGTAAATTCGAGTATATACATAGTAATTCAAGGGAATATGCATGTTAGAATATTAAAAGTGTGTACATACCCTCTCCTTGTTCTTGTAAATTAACTGAAACAAAAATAATCCATTAGCACCTAAATATGCATAGTCCCAATAAATAGTTAATTGAGTTTAAGGTTTTATCCATAAATTACCAGTTATATATTGTGATGATATTTATTAGTTAATTTTATAGGTATTTAGGACTTTTGTTGGCAGTTTTATTTAAAGTAATAGAGTAGGAATAGGTTTAGTTAGAAAGTTATCGAGTTGCGTAATTAATTAGATAGTGCGTTTTAGTTAATATTGTGAATCGTTAGGGCACAATGAATAATTAATAATGTAATGAATTAATTAAAATTCGTAATTACAATAAAAACCTCAAATATGACGTACAAGGACGTACGACATTTCATTGGAAGCGGAAAATTATCAGGATAATGAATATAGCATTAAATTTTGGATTGGACATTTGCATTTGCGAGAATTTGAAAAAGTAAATTAGAAATTATACATTATTGAATGATCACCATGGCAACGATTATAAATAGTCGGATGAGGCTGTAAATTTTCAAGTTCTGAAGAACGACAAACGAAAAATCAATATAGAAAAGTGACATATATTCAATGCACGTTAAGTTTATATCGATGAGATCTGGGTTCATTTTTGAGAAAATCCAAATATTTCTTAAACTATGAATTTTTAAGAAAAATTATAAGGGACAAAACAGATGAAAAATGAGATTCTGAATATGACTAAGTAATGAAATATATGGTGTGCCATTTAAAAAAATCAAGTTATGGCCCATCAAAGTTTAACAAAATTAATGTCCCACATCAAGGTGATGCCACAATGCAAATAGACGATCTTGCCGCCAAAAGATACCCCAGACAGTTGTTAATAGATAATAATTGTTAATAGATCTGTTAAAGCCCCAACCCGATATCCTAGAAAACAAGTGCCCTGCGATTTTTTTAATAAGTGCCTGTAAGTGCATTAAATTTTAGAAAAACATAAACAACTTCTGAACGGATAAAGCGAATTGCAAAAACTAAACAGATTTATAAAGCCCAAAAATTCAAATATGTATTAAATATGGGCAAATTCAAATATGTAAATTTATACAGGGGGTGCCTTTTAAAAAAAGTAAGTCCAAGGCTGCCCTGCAAAAATGGGACACCCTGTATATGGAAAAATAATGTTACAAACTGCATTTTGGCCTCTAGTTTGCAGTGCCGTTTGGTTCATTTCGATATCATTAACGGTGTAGGTGCAATCGAGCCTGCCCGTCCTATTGACTCACCCTGTATAGTTTTAATCAATTTCTCTTATAACACGAATCTCACTTGTAATATTTTTAGAATTAAAGACCTCTGAAGATGGCTTAAATTTTAAACAAAGCCGAAACTAGTTAGGTGGAACAACTTATTTTAATGAATAAAGGACAAAAACAAAGATATAATTGATATTTTATACAAATGCCAGTAAGTACTCAAAAACCCTACTACATATAATTTATATAACTGGTAATTATGGATGTAACTCTTGCGAAAATAAATTATAATTGTATTTGTTATGTGTTCAATGTTATAGTGTGTATATATGATTTAGTGTTTATGAAAATTGATAGTGTGGGGAAGAACTAAAATGTGTGAAAATTATTTTTTTGCACTTTCATCTTAAAAGTTGACACTTTACAAACTCTAATCAATGTCAAAAGGTGGCATTTAGGAAATGTTACATTGTTTATTTGTATCCAACCATAAAAGTGGTATCAAATGCATAAAGGAATTTCATGATACGCTGTCATCGAAATACCTGCTGTCAGAACAATCAATCAAATTTTCGCGACACGAGTACATCGATAGTAGTTCATCATGGAAGTGGATGATACATCCGACGCGGAAAGCTGCACACCACCAGATGTAGTAAAGGAAGCAGAGATAGCGAGTTTAGAACTACTACCGAAAAATTCAAGGGTAATATATGAAAAATGCTACCAGGAATTTATCAAGTGGTGTGAATCTAGAACCGTTAGAAGGTATTCAGAGAATACTTTATTAGCATATTTTGCCGATCTTTGCAGAAAATATAAGCCCTCTAGCATTTGGTCTATATTTTCAATGTTAAAATGCACCCTCGCTACACAACATAATGTGCAATTTGGAAAATATAGTAAATTAATAGCTTTCATCAAACAGAATGGCGTAGGATTTAAGGCAAAAAAAATCTAAAACTCTCTCGAAATCCGAAATATTGGCATTTTTGCAGGAAGCCCCAGATGACAGTTTTCTTATGATTAAGGTTGGTTATATTTAATTAAACCATTTTAACAATATATTGAAATAGGCATTTCAGGTGGCATTAATATTTGGGATTTTTGGGGCATGCTGCAGACACGAATTGTACAATATCAAGAAAGAGGATATAAAAGAAATTGACAATATGTTAATTATTAGCATTCCTGATACGAAAACTCACAATCCAAGAACCTTTACTATCGTCAACGATAATGAATCTGATATAGATTATATCTCTTTTTACCAAAAGTATTCAAGATTGCGGACCAATAAAAGTGCGGCAGATAGAAAATTCTTTATAAAATATGCAAACGGACGATGCACCAATCAAGTAGTTGGCATTAACACGTTTGGAAGCTTTCCTTCTATTATTGCGAAATATTTACATTTAGAAAATCCACATCTTTTCACGGGTCATTGTTTTCGACGCTCATCCGCAACATTATTAGCCAATACTGGAGCTAACTTAGTACAAATTAAGAAACATGGTGTATGGAAATCGTCCGATGTAGCCGAAGGCTACATTGATGATTCCCTTAATAATAAAATCAAAACAGCGGTCGCAATTATGAAAAATCCATCTGTAGCAGGTCCAAGTTCAAGTAATTATGTAGAACCGAGAATAGAAAATTTGACTACAAATGATAATATAGAATATATAGAACCCAATAAGGCAAAAGAAAGCACTATAATCGCACATAGTAGTTCTATTAAGGAATGCCAAAAGGGTGAAGATGTGAATATTGCAAATAATATATCAAAAGCAAATGCCGATTCCCAAAATGTTATGTTACCAGCACTTACTGCTTCAGGAGTCAATATACAAAATTGCTCACATTTTACTATAAACTTAACTGTTAAAAATAACAAATAATTCCCATTGAAATTTAAAGTCAAAATAAACCTTATTTTTAAATACTATATTGTACTTGTTTACGGTATGACGTGCAAAAAGTTATGTATGTAATGCGTGTGTAAAATAAGCTTTATGGCATTCGTTCAGATGTTTCGTGACGAGCCGAAGGCATCATCAAAACATCATCTGAACTCATGCCATAAAGCTCAATTTTACACACTTATTACATAAATAACTATTATGGGGGTATTAATTTAGGTGATTGAAAGTAAAATCAATTCTTAAATAAGTGTTTCGGTTATTTTATATGTATATGTTTAGAATTTTTTACTTACGTATTCAATGTTCATATATCTTGAATTCAGTTGAAATGTAATTTTAATTTTAAAACTTCAAATTAGACAAATATCAAATTTTAAAATTACATTTCAAATGAATTGAATACTAAATCATTGAACACATGACAAATACTATTATAATTTATATTTAAACATTTTGTAACAAATTTTACTCTAATTTTATATTAATCTAATTAATTAATTGTATTCTTCGTAGATGCCTCTGATGATGGTTGTATACAATGTGTCCTAAGTAGAGTAGGATTGCATGGGTATCTTTGTTATTTTGAGAGCTAGAGATCTGGTTAAATGGGCAATGTCATGCAGTTTTGTATGCTGGTTCAGATGATGTTGAAAATTTTTCAAAAGTCCGATCAGTTTAGAAATTATTCTAAAAAAACTAAAAACTACGATATTTCCATAATTATTAAAGATGCGGAAATAAATTTAAAATAAAAGTTACTTGGTTCGATCGCACAAACCTAAGAATCAAGTCAAAACAAAAGTCAAGATGGGAGTTTCCGAGATATAAATAGCAACTTTCTTATTTTAAATGGCCGCCATATTTAATTTTTACACGGCTAAATCGACTTTTTGTTTATTTTTTTAACGATGTATAACAATCTATGTCAAAATAAAAAATATGAGACATATCAATTGTTCCCATTTTTATTTATATTCTATAAATTATTTTTAAAACAAATGTAAAACACATAAAAAGACGTAATACAACTAAGTAGTAAAACAACAATAAAATATAAAAAAATGCTCAAAATGCTGATTGTTATTGGTTAAATGGCCAAAAATAAGCTAAACACAATTGACAGCGTTTTAGAATATTGCCAGTTACTTATCGCAATGTGTTGCGATTAACGCATTTTACTGCCTCTGCCATTGCTTCAAGAAGTTCATCTACATTATTATAATTAAAGTTACTTCCACAAATTTTCTTTTTTAAACTACCCTACAAAATAAAAGTCAAGAGGTGTCAAGTATGCAGATCTGGCTAACCACTGAACAGTTGTATTAGTCGCTATTACTTTGTTATTAAAAGGCCCATTTAAATAAGTAATAACATCTCTAGCATTAAGTGGAGGGGCGCCATCTTACTGGTACTATATTTGTTTTGAAGAATTTCCAAATGACGTTGTGCACTTAGAAATATTATAGCACCATGTAAATTATTTCCCAATATGCCACAACATACATTAAAGCCGAACCGCACTCGCATTTGCCATGGAATTACTATGTGTGGATTGTCCTGAGTACAATAGGGTTCGTTATGATGATTAAATAATCAACAATTAGGAAAGTACGATGCATCTATCCATAAAATTGTATTTATAAAATCACTATTTTACGTAATTTTGTTGATTAACCTTCTGCAAAATGTGAATTTACTGGTGTTATCATTTGTTTGTAAAGTATGAGAAATATGCAATTTATAAGGGTAAAACTTGTGCTTTTTTAAAATCGTTAATCCTATGGATTTAGATACGTTAACTTGATTTTCTATTTGCCGAGTTGAAATGTTCGGATTAGCGAACATTAAACGTTGTCAATTGTTTTTGGCCGATTACTGTCAGAATTTTGAGCATTTTTTATAATTTATTGTTATTTTACTACTTAGTTGTATTACGTTTTTTTTTAAATTTTAAATTTGTTTTAAAAATAATTTAAAAAATAAAAATAAAAATTGGAATAATTCATATTTTCCATATTTTTCATTTTGACATAGGTTGTTATACATCGTTGAAAAGAGGAAAAGAACGTCTATTTAGACGTACAAAAATCAAATATGGCGGCCATTTAAAAAATCGCACTTTTTAGTTTGTTTAGAATAATTTCTAAACTGCCCCGACTTTTGAAAATTTTTCATCATAATCTGAACCAGCATATAAAACTGCACAATATTGCCCATTTAACCATATCTCTAGCTTTAAGAATAAGAAAGATACCCATGAAATCCCACTCTATTTAGGACACCCTGTATAACTGAAACTAGTCAGGCGAAATAAATAAAATAAATCATAAAACAAAATAAAAATATATTTTTAACCAGTAAGTACTAAACATAAAAACTTTAAATAGTTATTTGTTTAATTAGTAAAAAAATGGATTTTTTTTGGAAAATTGAAAACAAAAAATGTCCTATTAACTGTCGTTTCCTAGCCTATAAACACTCCACAAAATGGACGACTCCGGTAGTGATGACGGTTGCTATGTAAATGAGAAATAACTGTACTACAATATGTTTATGCTAGGATTGACCGGGTATGCATTTTTTCTGGAGCTGTACAGCTAATCATTTCTTCTTCGTCTTCCATGTTTTTTACGAAACTGGACGGGAAACTACAGATTATTTTTGACAACACTATGTGTTTGCATGCTAAAGACAAACGATATCGATGACGAGAAATTTCTATATTTCGTAAAATTTCTCTACTTTTGCGAACTTCCGTACAATAGGCTGCAAAAATATTACGATGGTAGAAAATATACGTGTTGTACGTACATGAAGTGCCTTCTTGGCCTCTTCGGTTTGCTGCCCTCGGCTTACGCCTCGGACATCAATTACCGCAACGGCGGGGAATCTATCACTTCCTATACAAACCCCACATAATATACCATTATGTCACAACAGATGAAATATCAGTTATGTTAAGATTAATGCATAATTATT